>CP053125.2:2500000-3750000 GCA_022674325.2 Grapholita molesta | reverse complement strand
TTTTGCCCCCTTTCAAATACACTTAGTCCCATGGAGTTTTTTTGTGTAGTTTTCCGCTGTTACCTACACCTATTCCATAGCTTTTTTAATCATATCTATAATTTGGGTAATGGAGCTTTGGGATAGCGCTCTGAATTCCCTTAGATCCAAATAACCCGATCCAAAGGTTTTCATTATTTGTCTGGTATAGCATGACACACACACTATGGTTACAGTATTCCTCCTTAATACGGAGAAAATTAAGTACCGCAGTAGGTAGATATGACCTAGGGAGAGACGGCATTAGATATCGGTATGCGTAGTGTGGGATGCCCTCAGACTAGGTGAAGGGAAGATTTTAGTAGGGTGACTTTAGCAGGTATACTGGCCGCGGACCGTGCTGGGAAGCGTGCATTCGGAGAAGCCTATATACAGTAGTGGACAAATAATACAGGCTGATAATGATAATGACGATGATAAGGCAACTTGGTGCTTTATATGTAAAACAAAGACAGTTGCGTATGTAAGATACAGACAAAACATAACTAAAATAGGTTTGAGAGATGATTGCGAATAAGCCGCTATTATGTTATAAGTCAAAACATTTTTTTCTACTAGAATACGTCTAGCATTTACCTTAAACTGTTGCCGTAGCAACCAATGCGCATGTCACAAAGTTTATTTGTTTTAACGAATTCTTCAAACACGAACAAAACCGTAGTATACGCCGTGCCAGCCACATAAATAAGCAACCGGACAAAAACAAGGAGATACCGATACCCGGACATTTAAACCCTCCAAATTAAATTCCTCTCGGATTCCGCTGTACTTAGACTTTATTCGGTAAATACTCAGATTAGAGTTGTTTTTGGTTTATTAGGTGAAGGTTTCATCAATTTCTGATAAAAAATAATAATAAACTTTTAGTTTCGACTATAACTAGCTTAAATCCCAAGAAAAGTAATGGAAACATTGTACAGTCGATACTAGATATATGGAAGCTCTGGACTGACCACAAATATCTGAACATGTACTTTATCAACTTGACAATAGAGGTGTTGTTCAGAGATTGTGACCACGAGAGCCGGAACAAGCTTGTGTCTGAAGTTGAGACTTCCCTTAAAGAAGTCTCAGAATGGGGCCGAATGAACTTGGTTCAATTTAACCCCAGTAAGGCACAGGTTTGCGCGTTCACGGCAAATAAACTCCCGTTTGTCGTATCGCCTCGCTTTGAGGGCACTCTCCTAACAGCCACAGCCAGTATCGGAATTTTGGGTATCGACATCTCTAGCTCAGTCCAGTTCCGCGGTCATTTAGAGGGAAAGGCCAAGTTGGCCTCGAAGAAGCTTGGTGTGCTCAACAGATAGAGGCAGTATTTCAGTTCGGCCCACCGCCTACAACTGTACAAGGCGCAAGTACGGCCACATATGGAATACTGTTCTCATCTCTGGTCAGGGGCACCCCAATACCAGCTTCTCCCTTTGGACCGCATCCAGCGGAGAGCGACTAGAATTGTCGGCAGCCAGGATATCTCGGACCGGCTTGACTCCTTGGCACTGCGTAGAGATGTGGCCGCACTCTGCATTTTCTACCGCATCTATTATGGAGAGTGCTCCGAGGAATTGTTCGGGTTAATCCCAGCTGCTTCCTTCCGTCAGCGCTCTACACGACAACATTTCCATCTTCACCACATAGATGGTTGGCAGTCCTCAACTGTGCGTTTTTCTAGAAACTTCCTGCCTCGCACAGCAAAACTCTGGAATAAATTGTCGTGTGCAGTATTTCCGGACCGATATGACATCCAAACCTTCAAGAAAAGAGCGTATAGGGATCTTAAAGGCCGGCAACGTACTTGTGACTCTTCTGGTGTTGCGAGTGTCCATGGGCGGCGGTAGTTGCTTACCATCAGGCAATCCGTCTGCTCGTTTGCCTCCTATATCATAAAAAAAAAAAAAACGTCCACAGATCTGACTTGTCTGGTGGCGATTGTACCAACAATTCTGGTGGCATATCCTCGTTGCGTCGCAATGCTTATACCACAAGTCAAAAAAAAATAGGCAAATAAGCTGAAAAATATATCACATAGGGTTTTCCCATATCAAACTGAATAATATATGATTCGCTTTTACTGCGTAGACATTGAGGTTTTTGACCGGCTTTAGCCAAATCCGCGTCGACAGATTTGGGTCTCCCCGTCTATTTGCTCTCAGTCGTTTTATTTTTCAAAAACTAAAAATATTCAATCAACTTTGTACTCAACAAACTTTCAAGACATATATAACATACATAATATAAGTAATCACGCCTGTTTTCCAGAGGGGTAGCCACAGATCATAGATTTCCATTTGCTACGATCCTGACAAATCACTTTTGCTTCATTTACTTTCACAACATTTCTCATACATGCTCGTCACTTTAGGGTAGTCCTGACCTGTGGCCTATCCCACAAAACTTTACAAGTGTACAATTCGACAAAATTGTAGCATTGTAAACAAACACATGTAACACAACTATTACAAAAAAGTATTCGTTACAAGTTTGTACTATACAAATAATTTACTTTTGTGTAAGCGTATCACAAAAAAATAAGGTATGTCATGACAACTACAAATTTGTCAAATTGTAGATTTGTAAATATACAAATAAAAATTTGTAAAGTTACAATTCTAAATATGTAACAATTTATTTTGCTCCTATGATTTTGAAGGTAGTTTCACTCCGTTTAATAAGGAATTACGCTTATTGTCTACCTATGTGTATCTAAACATCTGAGTATATAATTAAAATGGACTTGCAAAAAAAACTGACCATATTAAACGCTATAAGTGAAAAAAAACATATTCTGTTTGGTAAATTTAGCGATAAATTGACCCATAGTGATAAAATAAATCAATGGAAGGATATTGCAAGAGTGTTGAATGATACGGCTATTATGGATAAGGACTGGAAATACTTAAGGGACACTGTGGCAAAATTGGAAGAGACGCACAATGGTAAGCATATAGTACATCTTGATACAAGTGAGTTGGAGCCCGAGTGAAACGAGGCTGACAATTACCCGAGTCTTAAAGATGTTTTTTCACGGGTATCGAACCCAATTTTTCATAACATTGTATTGCTGTTGATACCCCAAATAAATAAAAGTGCCTTAAAAAGTGAAATTTACGATTTCCTTACGATGTTTTCCTTCACCGAATAACGACTGGTAAATATCAAATGACATTTCGCACATAAGTTCCGAAAAACTCAGTGGTGCGAGCCGGGGTTTGAACCCGAGACGAGACCTCCGGATCGAAAGTCTAACGTGCTAACCGCTCGGCCACCAACGCTTATATAAGTACATATCCAGTATAAATAGTTTATTGTAAATCCGACTATCACTGTCACTTGAATTAAGCATTTCGTTAAACTTGGGATTCTAAATCGTTCAATATAATGTAGGTAATACAATTTACCAGCGTTGGAATAATTGTAAAAAGGTAATGATACACGTTTGGTGAATTGTCAACCTGTAGCTACAATTCTACAAATATGTATAATTATTTCTACAATTTACTGTAGCATGATACAATTGTCACCTACAAATTTGTAAGTTTTCCGGAAAAGAGTTGTGCGATATGTAAAGTTTTGTGATACAACAAATTGTAGGTTTTTGATACAATTTACATATTTGTAGAAATTTTCCAGTACAAATATGTAATTTGTATTTTTTGTGGTACGCCCACTTGTTTCATGACAAATTTGTAACGTGACAATTGTAGAAGTGTAATTGTAAGTTTTGTGGGATAGGCCACTGGCCTTTCTCCAATATATCCGCGATTTGGTCGAGAAAAATTCGCCTACGTCTTCCCCTTCCAACGGATCCTTCAGCTCTCTTTCTATACACCCTCTGGCGTTAATTTTCTTTCATCTATCCTCGCTACATGGCCAAACCATCTTAACATACCCATCTCAATTTTTGTCACTAGGTAGGTACATCTTCAACCACTCCACACTTCTCTCTTATCACAGTCGCAATGTCATCATCATCATTATACCAGACGAACGTTCGCTGCTGGATTCGCCTCCCCAACGAACCGACCCACAATGACCGGTTTTGCGCCACCCGTATCCAGTGAATTCTCACGGTCTTTATCAGGTCATCGTTCGACCTTGTGGGGTGTCTGCCCACGCTGCACTCACAATGTAATCTAACATAAATATTATAAATGTGAACTTGTACTTATTGACGCTCTCTGGTTGAACTGATGACACTTGGACCTTACATCTGCTTACCTCACTTAGTGTAATATTCTGATGGACAACGGCGAAAAAAATGAAAAAATATTCAAGAATGATGAATACAGAAAAAGTAGGTAAATTTACGAATTCCTTTCGCTGTAGAGCCGCCCACGACTTCTTCGCTCATCTGATCAAACCTTTTTGGATCATCTTTGTGACGCCTGCTACGTTAGGGTGGAATTCCTATGGAGTTTATATAGTTATTATAGCTAGCGAATGTTTATGCAAATGCATAGATTTTTTTTTACAGCAAATATACTTTAGCTAGTTTTTCCAATACTAAAACAATATAGGTGAAGACTTAGCTAAAGTACCTGGCCCATGTAATAGTAACGTGTCTGAATACGCATGTTGGCGTTCTATATCCAAATGTTGACGTTAGTTCCATATTCATTCTCTGCATAACTACATAGACATGGTCCTTCAGTTACCTAAGTTTTTCACGTATAGCAATAATCTGTGACTCTAGTGAAAAGATCAGTAAAAAAGGCCACAAGTCCTATAATAAGTACGGCACTTATATTCTTTTTCGCTGTGCTAAGTTGACTTATACCCTTTTTCTGGGGCCACATAATTATGCTCTTAACTTAAACAGATCCTCGACATTTTCCTTGTCAATTTTACTTATTAAACTTGTTTTTTATTCATTATTTATCAAAAAGTAATTCTTGTTTATCGCAGCTCAGTTTGTATGGCGCTATTCACCTCCATATCGGAAGCCGCTGATATCACAAACTGGCATCCTTTGAAGTGATTTTTATGCCGATATTCCGGATTCCTAGTACCTGACCTACTTTATCTGTAAGGAGCTTAACGTGTTTGTAATTCGGCTTGAGTCGTAGTTTCTCTGTTGTATACTTATGAAGAGAAAATTTGAGTGAGATTAGGAACGAAATTGGCAACTTTTATATTTATGAGCCTATAATTTTATTGGCTTTTTTTATTTAGTTACCAAAGAGAAATAAACTGGTAGTTTTTTTGCTAGGTTTTGTTTTTAGTCATGGTTAGGTATGTACTTCTACTTATTCAAAAAAAGCGTTTCTGATGTTCTGACGACAATTATCTGACGTTGTCGTTGTCAATGTTTGGATAATTATGTTGTCACACACATTTTCTTATGTAACAATTAAGTCCATACTGATCGAAGTCAATGTAACATATTTTGAGACATCCAAACATTCAAAAAAAGAGCGTAGAGATCATAAAGGCCGGCAACGTACTTGTGACTCCTCTGGTGTTGCGAGTGTCCATGGGCGGCGGTAGTTGCTTACCATCAGGCAATCCGTTTGCTCGTTTGCCTCCTATATCATAAAAAAAGAACAAGGCGGGTTTCGAACCCGGGAATGATAGTCAGACGTGTTTCCACTAAGCCACCATCACAAATAAGTATAAGGGGTGAAACATAACAATTGTAATCTAAATTCATTTTTAAATAAACGGTAAATTTTATCCATGAGCATGAAATGTTAATGAAACTGCATTGAATAACTTTCCATGCTTTAGGATAAAATTATCTTATGCGCAAAAATGTGCTGACGTTGCTGAAACTCATCGTGGTTCAACTATCTGGGTTAAAGGCACGAGGAAAATTTAGTTGTACAGTCCCCATCAAATATATCAGAGAGGCCAAGGTACTTAAAAATAGTTTTTTCCTAACTAGTGCGTAAAAAGTGCACTTTTGGCACGCTTCGCGTGCGTAAATTTCACTTTTTAAGGCACTTGCTATGAAAAATTAGGTTCGATACTCGTGTAAAAACTTCTTTAAGACTCGGGTGATTGTCACCCTCGTTTCACTCGGGCCCCAACGTTCACCCTCGTCGAAAAAAATTTTTTTTTCACTAGTATCGAAACGTACTATTCCCTAGGCTTCGAGGTTTTCCCTAGGGACTACAGTATGAGGTGCTTGAAAAAAGGAGTGTCTAGGTTCATAAAGGGTAGTCGATGCGCATGTGAATCCCCTGGAGTTGCAGGCGTCCATAGACTACGGTAACTGTTTACCATCAGGCGGGCCGTATGCTTGTTTGCCACCGTCGTTGTATATAAAAAAAATGAACATGCACTTTTCCCGCAGTGGACATATGTGGATCTTAAAGTTACCCCAATATCAATGTTTACTATATGTGACACATAATATTACTATATATATATATATTATTGGGATTCAGTAAAATTTCGAATTTTGTAACAAAGTTAACAATAACTAGATCTAAATAATTCCCCCCGAATATTAACGAAAATAATAAAAACACAACATTGTACTATACATTATTGCACTAAATTCGTTGTTTACCTTTTAACGTCAAACCTTTGACGTCAAGTAAAAAATGCCTTTATTGAAGTTACGTCACGCACTAACCTATACAACGGGGCGGAAATTTCACCCACACACGAAGCATTTATCGAAAGATCTTGAGGAGGGATGACATCTTCCTTCAGTACTCACAACACAGGCAGTTGTGACACGTGGGCCCTTGCCGGGGAGGGGGAGGCGAGGTGTGGCGTATTTTTGGAGATCTAGGGCGTAAGGTTGCAGTTTGATTACGATTCGAAATATCGAAGATATTCGAAGTAGAATATTTTGCCTTGAGGATTTAGTGGTAGTTTTGTATAGACAGATTCGATCTTTGCCGTGTGATGCCGGCTGACTAGAATAGCAGCATCTCCTCCCGCGGGTGTCGTAAGAGGCGACAAAGGGAAAAATCCTACGGATGGGCAGCAGCGTCCGTTGACACCCAATCTACAGTTAATGTGGTCGCCAACCCGCCTGCCAAGCGTGGCGACTATGGCAACTACCCCCAAGATGATACAAGTCATATTTGTGGGAGGCCTATATCCAGTAGTGGACTGCATACGGCTGAAATGTATGTATGTAAGATTGGATCTGAAATACTTCCTATATATTAATAAAATAAAGTTGTCTTAGTTCCAGCACTTATAACTCGAGAACGGCTGAACCGATTTAGACAATTTAGGTTCGCTGTGATCGTCATGGCCAAAAGATTAATAGAATGCTCAAAAAAGAAAAAGAAGCAATCAATCAAAAAGACCCCATTTATAGACTTTAAGGCAGTACAAAGCTCGCCGGGATAGCTAGTTTTGAAATAATGTACAGGGATTTTATTAGTGTGATGAGCACAGTTATTTGTTCCTGAGTCATGGGTTTCTATATTTATATGTATTCAAGTATTTGTCTATTATATTATATCGTTGCATGAGTACTCACAACACAAGCCTTCTTGAGCTTACCGCGGGACTCAGTTAATTTGTGTAAGAACGACCTGTAATATTTATTATTATTTATTTATACCGTAAACACCCATGACTCAGGAACAAAGTATAATATAACATCACACACATAATAGCCCTTACTGAGATTTGAACTGGAGGACTGTCATTGTCAGGGTCACAAATAAATTGTGTGTTAAATTCGAATTTGGAAAACCATCGTTGTTATTGAGCAGTTCTCCACAATGTCATTGTCAGATTTGTAAATATTTTGTTAAATAATGTAATAATACACTCAACTTTTGAAGAATTCTTGTAACAATACTTGTGCTTAGTCTTAATTATTCTGAATTTACGAAGTTTCTTCTTTATGTTCGGCGATAATCGCAAGACGACAATAACGTTTGTGGAGAACTACCCTATTTCACATGTCTGAATACGCGGGTAAGTCAGTACTATCGCGCTATATGTCCTTCGCAACTTGAACAGACGCCCGGGCAGATAAGCGGTCGCCATGGCAACCGTCGGGAGCGGCGACCTCAAGGTCACGTTGACCTTATCACTGTAAAGTTAATGAAACAAACAGATATCGGACCAGATGTCGCGAGGATCCTCAATTATGAACATTCGTTTACATATATACAGAGGCTCTAGTGTAAGTTTCTTTTGACGTAAAAAAACGTTTACAAACGCTTAAGTGATAATGTTATTTATATGGGAAACGTAAACGCGTCCGTGACGTAAAGTTACGTTAAAAACTTACACTCAGGGCTCTGTATTACCATTTACTGCATGATGGAACAAACTGTTTTATTCTTTAAAAACAGATAGCAAAGCTTCATTTTATTCACAATAGTGCAAAGTAATTTAATACAAATTATTCACAATTAATCAAGTGCTTTTTTGACGTTAGCTGGTTGGATGTTCTTTTATTTAAAGTTTTTGTATTATAAATGTTGCATAATTAATAATTTCGATTACATTTTTAAAGTTTTAGAGGCAAAGTTTTCCTTGTGAGGTGAAAAATTGTGTGTTGCACTCGGTAGCAAAGTGTGTTCCCCTCTCGTGCCTTGAGATCCTCTCAATACTCAAGAATCCAATCTTTGATCCTTTCGCTAAATTTATATGAATTTAAGATTCTTTCGCTAGCTCGGGTCTGAATATTAGCACGAGGAGGTAAACACTGGCTTTGCTCCCTTGCATAACAAATAACTATCATTTGATTTTGAACATTAACTTATTTTACCAGAACTATTTTTTTTAATAGAGTTGAAAATTATAATTTGCATATATGTCTTCATATGCAGTAAATAAATCATCATCTTCCTCATACTGTCCCGGAATTTGAATTTAAAACATTCAGTTTATTTACATGGTAACAGAACTAAAATAATTGCTACCAACATAAGGAAAAACGCAAGTAGGTAAATGCCAGTTGAAAAAATGATATATATTAGCGTGTCTATGATTACGTTCTGTCGACTGTCATTTGTCACTACCTAACTTCCCCCTCTTTTTTATGCTCTGTGTTTGGTTAGCATTTTCGGAATAGTTATATATTGCGTTTTGTTTAATCCCTAGTCGTAGTAAAAGTAATTTGTGTAACGTTGTATACCTAAAGAGGTCAAAAAAGGCTCATGGCGTTTATATTAACAATTTTCGACTTTGCCTCAAATTGTTACACACACCACTCATCTTGTTTGAACCATCTTATACAACTATTGCATAAAATACGATTATAGGTAAACATAGATTAAAGCAGTGTGCACTCATCTTGTTTGAACCATCTTATACAACTATTGCATAAAATACTATTATAGGTAAACATAGATTAAAGCACGCTACAGAGCAATAGTTTCGCCACGATACGCAATCAATCAGGGTTGTCACTCCGGACGAAGCCTCTTTTACCCGCAACTCCCCCGACACTATCTCTATCAAGTGGCAACCCTTTCTGGGTCAAAAATTTATATACGGTCGAAGTGCCAAAATATGTATACATCTACTTTTAGCCGAAGGACGTCTACAGCTGGACATAGGCCTACCCCAAAACGACCTACAATAACCGGTTTTTTGTAGTGGTTGTACGGGAAAAAGGAAATTTCAAATATAGAATGCCTATAAACACACAAAACCACTATAGATGCAATTCCATGCTATCGCTAATTTATCTATACCTTTTTGTCTTAGTATTATGTTGAGTTTCTAACGAATCATCATAAATAATTGGCTCGATCTGGGTCGTACGCGGAGCCAGATCCGTAGTCCATCCTTTCCACCCAATAGCCTAGTACATTCTAGATTCCATTATAACTCAATAGTCTTTACACCATGGCGGGTGCTGTCTCTGTGCGCGTCCCATGATACGGACAGGGGCAACATCCGCTTAGTGTACCCCTTACATTTCATTAAATTGTCGAAAGGGCCTCTGCACGTTGGCTCGATCTAGCTCCGCGTACGCCTCCCAAATGTCCGGAACACCATTGTTCCGTGTACGGAAGAGAATAATAATAAAATAATAGTTCTTTATTTAGGCATTGACCCAATGATTTCAAATACATTAATGCATAACTGTCACGAGGAACTATCACCAACACCACCATTATTACCACTTACTAGCTTCTGCCCGCAACTTCGTCTGTGTTGATTACTCATACAAACTCCCCGTCCCCCGGTTTCGGTTTCTTGTTATTACAAATTTCATACAGCGGTTATATTGAGCGTTTTAAGCGTCATTTTTAGTATAAGCTTTTGACGCCAACTGTACTTTTGCACAATTATCAACATCGTATTAGTGCTTAGAAACATTGAGATGATTCTAAGCACTAAGCTGCTTAGAAACATTGAGATGATTCTAAGCACTAATACGGGTTTATCTTGTGTATTTAAGGAGTTGTTAAGGCTACCTTCTGGCTCCAGCATCCGATCTGATCAATGGTACCATAATATTGCATTGTCACTGACAAGTGTGCTAAATTTCAGCTCAATCGGTGAAACATGTCTGCTTCAAAATTTAGTAGTAAGATTTCACCCGAACAAATTTACATATCTGTAAATACTTGCATTGCATGTTAAATACAAGCTTGTAATAATATTAAGACTCACTTGCGCCATTCAGGGTTAACCTGACCCAGAGTTAAACATTAACTATGTAACTTAACCAGTTAACCTCGGGTTTTTTTTTACGACATAGGCGGTAAACGAGCAGACGGATTGCCTGATGGTAAGCAATTACCGTCGCCCATGGGCACCCGCAACACCAGGGGAGTCACAAGCGCGTTGCCGACCTTTAAGGGGGGTTGGAGCTCTGGGAACCTTACTCACCATCAGGAACACAACACTACATACCTGAAAGGTAGCAGTGCTATTATGGCTGTGGCTATGGCTGTCTTCTGTAAGGAGGAGGTACTGCCCCAGTTGGGCTGCCCCAGATTCAAGCGTGATGATCATCGCTGTGCCCTACCTCTCATTGTTGGACGTAGTTTAAGGACATACCCGGGTTAGTTGGCTAACCCTGATTCGTGTAGATAAGTACCTATAGGTAATATACACCGAGTGTTTATAAATGTGCCGGAAAATCATCTTGATGACGAAAAGCAAATATTATCCATTACAATCAGAATTAAATGAATGAATGAGTATATTTCTTATTCCTTTGCGAATGAATCGAAACAGATTGTAAACTTGACGCGCCAATAGGTGCGTTCCCGCCCACTAGCTCAACGCAATCAATCAGGGTTGTCACTCGGAGTAAAGCTGTATAATCAGTACCTTAACTCTCTAACAAACAAGTTTAAAAAAGTAAGTAAAATATTTTTTTTTTTTTTTACGTAGCCTATGTTGTGTCCCACTGCTGGGCAAAGGCCTCCCCTCGCTTTAACCACTCGTCGCGGTCTAGTGCATGCTCCCGCCAATCGCGACAGAAACGATCCAGGTCATCCTGCCATCTCCTTTTAGGTCTGCCTCTGCCCCGGCCGACTTGTTCGGTCCAGTCAGTGGTTAATTTAGCCCATCGGTCCGGGTGCATGCGGCAGACGTGTCCAGCCCAGTTCCACTTGAGCATGGCAGCTAAAATATGGGTTACAAAAAAAAAACCTGAAAAGACCGCCCGCGCCACCCCGGTGGAAAGGTCATCACGCTTACCGCGTTCCCGCTCTGAGCCCTGAGTGTAAGTTTTTAACGTAACTTTACGTCACGAACGCGTTTGCGTTTCTCATATAAATTACATTATTACTTTTCGTAAACGTTTTTTTACGACAAAAGAAACTTACACTAGAGCCTCTGAATCGCGATGGGTAGTTGCACCAGGAAAAATTAAATAGGTGACATCAAATCAATGGGGGCGAGAGGGTCACTTCTAGCATTCTCAGATGGTACTCGGCCATCAAAAAACAAAAGAAAATCTATACACTTCATAAAATTATCCAATTTGTTCATGATGCCTTTTATATTTTAGATCTAAGTAGGACTAGCAACAAGCATTTTAGGCCTCATTATATTTGGAGAATAATGCGAAGACGTAGTATGAGTATTTCAAGTTGTTAACAATATTATACAGGGTGATCAATCCAAATGGGTCAGTAGGCGGAAGTCAGAAACTATGAGAGATAGCGAAATTTGTTCTTAGAAACCATGGCTTCGATTTTAGATTTAATAATAATAGCATTCAAACTTTTTTTTACTCATACATAACCGGGAATCGAAGTCTTGTAAACAATTTTAGGCGTAAATCTGAATTTTTTTTTCGTTGTTATTGGTACGTTTTTCGTTGTTATTGTTGATGGTACGAAATATAAATTCATGAGTCACAACGAGTACATTTTAAATATAGTTTAAGTAATTTACTGAAAAACCAAACAAAAAGATAATTATTTTATTTCAATAAATGTTCAAAACAGTAACCATTTTCCTGGGTGCAAAAATGAATTCTTCTTGAAAACTTTGAATGCCATTATTATTAAATCTAAAATCGAAGCCATGACATGTATAAATTTCATATACATATTATAAATGCCTAAATTTACAAAAACAAACATCCCCAAAAACACAAACAACTCCCAGGATTTGAACCCAGGATCTCCTGTTTCGTAGCAAGTGTTAATGATTAATGAAATGATGAACAATTAATGATTTTAAATGAGTTTCTTTAACTTAGTGTGAAAGTCAGGGGACAACTATGATTGGAGTCAAAGTACTGCATTAGTATTCCTGTATGTATATCTATCCCTGAATATTTTATAAGATACCGGCGCGCAGCCGCTTCACGTCACTTCGCTAATTGTGATAAAACCGAGCGAGGGAATGAAACTCGAATCATTGCGAGTTTTTCTCCTGTATATTTAAGTTTTTTTATGGCACGCGGTCAGATGCAAGAAGGTTGTAACTCAATGATATACAGCATGATTCTACGTTCTTTATTAAGTAAGTATTAATTTTACTTGTAGTTAACATTTTTTTTTCTTAAATAGAGAAAGTTTTAAAGTCGTTAAATGAACAGCTTGGACCGGTAAGAAATAAAAAAAAAACCTACACAGGAAGGACTGAATCAAGTCAAAGAAAATTATTTGTTTCGAGATCCTGTCGAAAGTCATTATAAAAAAAAATACTTAGGCAAATAAATAAAATGTTTCGTATATTTTTATGTCAACAATGTGTAATTTTAAACAACTGAAACGAATTACATCGCGTATTCTAATTTGAACAATTGTTTTTTTATTCATGATTAATTACCGCAGTAACCAACGAAATTATCTATAAAGAGGGACCTTATTGCCAATGGCACTTACATCCAATTGCGCTGCATTTGTTTTGCGTCATCTTGAGCAACGTCATAAGTACCATCGACAATTAGGTTAGCCTCTTATACCGAAAATAACTTCTGTTTACCAATTGGGGTTTCAATTTATTTGCCATCTCACACTAAAACTAATTCTAATCGCATATGAACAGAGTTAATTTTTAGTATACTGTGGTCGGTTATATGAGAGTGGCCATTTACTAGCGAATTCTGAATCTTAAATGTTGAGAATTATACATTATTAAAAGTTTAATGACACATCGTATTGCAAGTGAGATAAATATCTTGAGATAAATATATCTCAACAAGCTTAATAAAGCTTGTTTTTTTATGGCTGGTTTTGAAACGTTTTTTAACCCATTCGGTAACAGTACGTGCGCCTGTGGACGTACTGTCATATGAAACTGTATGTAAATACGTGCCTGGTGACAGTGGGTACGCCTATCGACGTACTGTCAGAGAACAGGTAAATAAATTCATGTGAGTCGTCTAGTGCGTCGTGTCAATTGGCATCTCAACCAATCTCACCACTGGGCAGGTGATAGGTACTGTAACACGCAGGTGGGACCAGCTGCGAGTGCCTCCACGACGTCTCCAAAAGTCAAAAAAGTCCTTTAACATCCTCGGGATCTAATTATACAATACATTAAATAAGGTAATGGCACCAATGTTGGCCACTTTTAGCTGACATGCACCAATAATGGACACTTAGTTCTTATTTCAAAAATCATAAAGTTATAAATCGAATATGTCCCAACAAATGCACAACACTTAACTCCTTTTAAATAAGCACTAATGTTCATGATTGGGTAATGGACAAGGATTACTGGTGCCGTCACCTTAAAGCAAATACCTACTGACAACATAGGCCAGTAAAAATCGACAATAAATTAACAAAGCATGATGTATCTCTGATTTTTTAGTATGTTGTTTGGGCCGATTAGGACTATATTATACACAAGTTTGCAATTCGCAAAAAGTTGTGGAATTTTATTTATACACAAAATACCACAAAAATTTGGGGAATTTTTTAGATTCTGGTGTGTGTCTCCTAATCCATGTATTTCTTGTCAAAAGCTCCTATAAGGGCTTTGAAGACCATTAAATTTGTGATAAGGTAAGCCTAATTGGACCTCTATACGTCAATTGGTTACGGAAATATGACCCTTTGAAAATGGGTAACTTTTTGCCCAAGTCGATAATTTAAGTGTTATACCAATTTTGAACCCAAATTTTGTAAAAATTCTTACACCTACGAAAAAAAGTATTATTAGAATTTATAGGCAATTTATTGAACTTTAAATTAAATGTAGAAGGGGGTCTGTAACCCTCGTAGTTCTCTCAATATTTCAGAAAACCCAAGACGGAATCGCGTTTGTCTAGGTATGTTCCATGAACTTTCCTATTTTTAGTGTTTTGCATTAGTATTTTTTTATACAACGACGGTGGCAAACAACCATACGACCCACCTGATGGTATGCAGTTACCGTAGCCTATGGACGCCTGCAGCTCCAGAGGATTCACATGCGCGTTGCCTACCCTACAATGAAACAAAAGGCTTGAAATCATTAAATAGACAATTAAATGTATTGTTATATAGACATAAGTGATCATATGTACTTACTTTCTCAATCAATCAGTCAATCAAATTAGACACATATGTAGAGTCGAATACCTACTCTGTCAGATACGAAGAAATGGTATTTTAAAAACATGAGTACTGGAAATCAACCATCGCGGACGAGTACGTGAGTTTAAAAAAAAACCTCGTGGGTCGTGGGTCATAATTTTCGTTGCTCTATTCAATAGATAGGTCTCCAATTGGCGGGTCGTCAGAGTTGGAGTTGGTCATGATCATGAAGTCCTCTCGAATGATGGAAATGGCAGCATTCCGGTAAGTTTCTCTAGAAGCTCTTGCATTCGCTAGAGAGGAGTCCTTATTTTTTTAGTATCTTTGTTTCTATAGTTTTTTTTAATCAAAATATATATTAACATAAATCTAAAACTTCGAGCGCGCCGTGCCAAGGGTTAGCGCTTTCTGAATCTGAGCCTTGTCTGAGCCTGAGTGATGTCAATGAGCATTGCTCGGCGTAGCGATCGATCATCAGCACCGATATGTATGCTTATTGGCTCAAATATTAGTCCTGTCCGCGATAACAACAGAGCAGAGACTGGAACTGGTGGCGCAGGCGAGGGTGGTACATGAAGTATGCCACCTCGCCGTCCAGATGAGCAGTCTAATCTTAAGGACAACCTGCTAGTGTATAATCCTGACTGGGACTTTATCTGTTTAAAGTACTCGCTGTTAGCAAGAACGATGAGAACGACCGGAAATAATATACCTGACTCTTATTGCAACAATGGTGTTCCGAACACATGGTAGAAGTCTGCGAAGCCGATGCTAATGACACGAAAATATACGGGGTACACTAAGCGCATGCTGTCCGTGTCGTACAGAAAGATACAACACTCGCACACGGTGAAAATCACTATTGAGATTTAATGGAATCTAAAATGTACTAAGGCTAATTGTTGAAAAAGACCTTTCTTATTCTTGTTCTGTAATGTTTTAGTACTTTATTATTATATAGGTATAGTACTATTAGGTATCTGAGGTAGGTAGGTATATTTTGTGCTGTTTGTTTGGTTTTTATTGTGTGCTGCGTGTAAATAACTAAATAAAATGAATACGAAGTGTAACGCTTGTGATCTTTGTATTTTCGATATCTCGTTCATGGAGTGTTCTCAAGCACAATGTAAAAGACTGTTCCATTTGAAGTGTTTAGCGCTGACTATCGAATCATTTGAGGAGCTCAGTGATGAATACAAAAGCAGTTGGATCTGTCCGGAATGTTTACGTAATATTCCGAAGAGAGGTAATACTGATACGCCGGTTCGAGGTAACGTAATGAATCAAACGTTTACACCGGTGAACTTCGTAAACACTGAACGAGGGAGTCGCTGCCGGCCCCTTCAGAGTGCAACGATGGACGGCGATAATGATAGCATAATACTCAACGAGTTGCGGGAATTTCGCCTTGAAATGGAGTCCCAGCTTTGTGCACAAACCGCTGCCATAAAATCACTTCAAGTTACAGTAGATAACACAGTGTCACAAATGAAGATACTCAGTGAAAGCATGATTTCAATTCAAGAAAAAGTATCCAGAATAGATGAATTAGAAATCCTCATTAAGTCGAGACAAGTTCCGCCGGCAAACAATGAGTCACCTCCGGTAGTAACTGATAAGCCGTTATCGCAATTTGCCGATGCAGTAAAAACATTAAGCAAGCCAGTGGTGGTCAGGGAACAAAGAGTGGCCACAAAACCAGCATGCGATTCAAAGCTGTTAAAGGCAGGTAGTCCAACTATTGAGCCTAAATCTGGTGTAAGCGTTGCCGTAAAGAACGGTAATACCGAGAAGGTAATCTCGATGGTGGTCCCGAAGCAAAATATTCGAACTCATGCAAAACCTGCTATCATGAAAGGAGGAAATGCAAGCGTTATTGATATCCAAGGAGCCGAGAGGAAAAAATACCTGCATGTATGGAGACTACATAAAGGTACCACAGTGGAAAGTCTAGAAAAGTACGTAAGCAGTGTATGTGGAGGAGGTAATGAGCAAATCAAGGTTGAAAAAATAAGGCATAAGACGGAAAGGGATTACGCCTCATTTGTTATTGGAGCCCTGCCGAGTAGTTACGATAGGCTATGTGATTCCGAAGTCTGGCCCGTTAATGTGGAGTTCAGTGAGTGGGTTTGGTTTCGGAGAGCAACAAATACATCGAAACTACCTGAATAGCCGTACAAATTGGTACGGCCGGTCCAGGAAACATAATAGAAGAAGTAGCCCAATTGGAATTCTATACCAAAATGTAAGAGGACTCAGAACAAAAACTAAGAACTTCTTTCTTCTGCTGCAAGCAACTACATTCCAACTATTCGCAATAACTGAAACGGGCCTTAATGATTCAATCCTGGACGCCGAAATTGTACCACCTGGATTTCAAGTATTGAGGTGTGATCGTACGGATGGCCGCAAACACGGAGGAGCGCTTTTAGTGGCCACACCTAGGATGGAGCTGCGGCCGGTGAGTCATAGCGTTAACTTGGACGATCGTGCATTTGAACTTGTTTGTGCAACCGTACATTTGAAGAAGAGATTCCTATTCGCCATTTGCGTTGTTTACATACCACCGCGATCAGATGAAAATGAACATATGTTATTGTTTAATTTAATAGAGAGTTTATGTAAAAAGTATAAAGGAAACATTTTGGTATTAGGTGACTTTAATTTATTTTCTTGTAATAGCAATGTAAGTAATTACTATAACTACTTTATGGCCTACTGCAATTTTGTTCAGGGAAATAAAATACCTAATTGCGACGGAAGGCAACTTGACCTTGTGTTGAGTGGGGAGCCCGTTCACGATAACATATCGGTGTCCGCGGCCTGCGACGACGATAGCTTGCAGCCTGTAGATGTGTACCATCCTCCGTTAGCGGTGACGGTGACCGTGTCGGCGGCGAGGCCGTCCGTGGCCGCCGCGGCCGCCGGGGTGGGCGCCGCCGGGGCGGCAGGGCGCCGGCGCCGCGCGAACGAGGCGCCAGGAAGGATAACACCCATATACGAGAATGGAACTTTTCTAAAGCCGATTATTATATGCTTTATAACAAATTAGGGACAATAAATTAGAGTGACATTTATAGTATGCATGACCCGGATCAGGTTTTAATGTTTTTCTATGTCAAAATTGCTCAAATGTTTGACGAATGCGTTCCTTTAAAAAAACGGAATCTTATAAGTTCCCGCTATTGTTACCCAGTTTGGTTCACATCTAATATAATTCACGATCTGAAATCAAAACATACACTCCACAAAAATTATAAATATACAAAGTCAAATGAGGACTATGAAGCGTTCTCTCGGTGCCGAGCCCAATTAAAATTAGATATTGTAGCTGCTCATGACCAATACCAGGACCGAGTGCAAAACCAATTGGCGTTGGATCCTAAGTCTTTCTGGCGATTTTTGAAATCTAAAAAATCAACTGGTTGCTTTAAAGGAATAATTAAGGATGGACGAATTCTATCCGAGCAGGAATCCGCCGATGAACTAGCAAAGTTTTGTTACTCCGTGTTTAATCAATTGCCGGCTAAATTAGACTGTGTAGCGGCGGAGGCAACATCAGGAACCAACGCTGCGCGAGTGCACGTCGAACGATTAGACCTAGGTGAAGTGCGTCAGGTGCTGGCACGGCTCCCGGCTAAATGATCAACAGGGCCTGATGGAATTCCACCATTTATCTTGAAGGACTGTCGGGCGACACTAGCTGAACCTTTGTGTCATAATATTTGTGTATATAATGTTTGCCTTAGGTCTCAGACATTTCCTGAAAGGTGGAAGGTGACTAGAGTGGTACCGGTACCGAAGGGTAAGGGCGGGCGGGACGCCAGTGACTACAGGCCAGTAGCGGTACTGAATGCACCTGCTAAGGTTTTCGAGTCCGTTTTGCACAAGGCCCTACAGTCTCAATTGTGTACTCAACTTTCTGATGCGCAATATGGATTCCGTGCAGCACACAGTACAGCTGGAAACCTTCTGCATCTTATGACGCTATTGGTGCCAGCTTTGGATGCCGGTAAACAAGTCGACGTAGCATACTTTGATTTCCGTAAGGCGTTCGACACGGTGGATAACGACATTCTTCTTATGAAGCTTTCGAGGGCTGGTTGCACGCCACATACTCTAAATTTTATTGCTAGCTATATGCGCGATAGGCAGCAGTATGTGGATTGTGCGGGCAGCAAATCTCAGCCTTTTTACGTTAGATCTGGGGTAAGTCAGGGCAGTAATCTGGGGCCGTTACAATTCATTCTCATGATCAACGATCTTCCTGAGGTGGTCATAAACTCGGTGTGCCTTTTATTTGCCGACGACTTAAAGTTATTTAGAGTGATAGGTGACGTTTCGCACTGCTGTAAACTGCAGGAGGACATCGACAGAGTCATGTGCTGGAGTGTGCACAATAAGCTGTATTTTAACGAATCCAAGTGTACGATTATATCGTTTAGCCGTATGCGCAGCCCAGTGCACCATCAGTATGTCATTGGTGGGAAGACAATGCAGCGGGTCACGGAGGTACGAGATCTCGGAGTTCGTTTAACGGTCAATTTATCATTCCGGGAACACATTATTTCGGTCTGTAAAAAAGCATTTCGTAATCTAGGTTTTCTGATGCGCCAAGCGAACGACTTCTCTAATATCTCGGCGATCAAAGCTGTTTACGAGGCTCTTGTAAAAAGCCACCTGGAATGCAACGCGGCAATCTGGAGTCCACGAGAAACTAAATACAAGCTCATGTTGGAACGTATCCAAAACAAGTATGTTAGGTTTCTTTACCTTAAGATGTATGGTGTACATACGTATGGGGGTTAAACAAGTATGTTAGGTTTCTTTACCTTAAGATGTATGGTGTGTATCCTGGATATCCTTTGCTGTATCCCACTCTTTTCGTGTTAGGGATGGTAGGCTACAACAAGCTAGAAGTGAGACGAGAACTGGCCCTCGCTTCATATGTAGTTAGAGTACTGCGGGGGGAATTGTGCAACCCTGGGGTCCAGGGCGCCCTGGCGCTGAATGTGCCGGACAGGTTCGTATGGCGCCGGCGCCTGCCGCCCCTGCTGGCCGTACCCCGCGCTCGCACCAAACTGCTGCAGGAAGCACCGCTAACGCGGGCGATTCGTACCATCAACAAAGTTGCCCTTTCGTTGGATATATTTACATGCTCCCTGAATGATTTTGCAAAGGTCTCTATGTTTGTTTGTACAGAGTTATATGTAAAGTAGGTTAAGTATTATGTGCTGTGATGTATTAGTATTATGTAGTTCCTAATTATATTCTTGTCTATCGCATTAGGATGTACCCTGTAATGATAGATTTAAGTATTATGAAATAAAATAAAATAAAATAAAAAAAATAAAATTATATTCAATGTATAGAAGCAGGTAACTCACGTTTTATATAGTTATACGGCCTATATTGCTTGTAAACTTATAATATAAAACGTGAGATCTCACGATAGTTTTGAGGTAGGTATATTATTTTACATTAGTTTTCACATACGTCTTTATCCAGATACCTAAAGAAATGCGTCGTTTTTATTTTATTTTACATTTTATTCTTTTGTTAAATAATTTTTACGTATCCTAAAATTGGGCCTATAGGTATCTAAGTTTTAAACATACTTAACATTTGCTAACTAGGAAACCCCTTTAGTCTGATATTACGTATTACTTTGTACTATAGTTATTATGTCTTCCTCAGTTACTCAATATTCATAACTCCCGAGGGAATAACGAAGGCTATTTTTCTTTAATATACATGCATAGTATAACAACTTTAACAAGTAATCTTTACGAAGAAATGTTCCATAGGTACATATTTGTTAAATGCGGATTTTACCTCGCTTGGGTTTTTTTGAAATTATGACAGAACTACGAAGCCTACAGAGCCCGGTCTACATTTATTTTAAAGCTTATCAAATTGCCTATAAATCGTATCCCATAAGTTGTACTAGTTGGATCAGTAGTGTCGATGCAATTTTAGCCCACAAAAAGGCTATAACTAAAATTTACATATTTTGTAAAAAGTGGCCTATTTTCAAAATGTTGCCATTCCATGACCAATAGACCTAATGATCTCTAATTAGCTTTAATTTATCACAAATTTAATGTTCTTTAAAACGTATATAGGAATTTCGAACAAAAAATGCATGGATTCGGAGACATAGAGATTAATCTAAAAAAATCCTGAAAATTTCGTGGTTTTTTGTGAATATTTTTTTTTCCACAACTTTTTGTGAATTGCAAACTCGTCTGTACATAGCGCTAATGGGTCCTAATAACATACTAAAAATTCAGAGATACATCATGCTTTGCGAATTTAGCTATTTTTTGTGTCGATTTTGACCGGCCTAACATGTTTGTCAAAAAACTAAAATCGATACTAATCCAATTGGCCTGTTATAAAATTGAAGATTTTGTACCCAACTATAGGTCATTGGCCCATTCATTCCCGTTATTGTCTAACCGAGTACCTAGTATTCAATAATGCAATAAACAACATGTAACTGTATACTATGTAAATACACTGACTTGTAAATGAACCATTTATGAATAAATAAATCTATCAATCAATCACTTACAGCTACGTATTACTTGTTACAAAACTAAGCTAAATCTTAAGCTCTTTATTAAGTCAATTAGCTTCAAGAGCACTAATGCAATCGCACCGTTTCTTGCACTTGCTGTATCTCGTACCCGCATCTTTCCAACTAATTGAACTAGCGATCTGATCTCCCATATTACAAAGTTAGCGTTTCTGCACTAGCCACAGATCACTTCTATAGACGGGAGTATAGAGATGGCCTAGTGGTGGGCTCCATACAAAAGGTACTGCCGTACTAAAGCCTGTTCCCACAGCACAAGCCTTCTTGAGCTTATTGTGGGACTCAGTCAATTTTTGTATGGATGTCCTTAATGCTTATTTTGTCTCGTTTTATCATCTTTCATTTTATATTTTACCCCACAAGAAATACAGGGCATATGAAAGCCATGGCCCCGGTTCTACGGCGGCCCTCAATATACTGATATTTTGGGGGACTTCAATGTCCAGCAGTGGACGTCCCACGGTTTTTTATTTTTTTTCTGGTTTTGGCACCTAACTACTGATTTTAATTTCTAAATAGGTTCCTTCACTAACACATTAAACAAGTAATAAATTTATTGATAGATAGATGTTTATTGCTCCTTAACTGGAAAACTACGAATTTTAACGAAACAGAGAGAAACATACATGAGAATAACATCATGACCATTTCATAACGCGTCCACTGCTGGATAGAGCCTTCTCCAAATATGACTGTATCATCTTTTGGAGAGTTGCCGCAGTCGCCATGCTCGGCAGGCGACCACAGTAGCTGTTTTAAAATTATTATGTTACCGTACGATAGTAATGCGAGTTAGGCAACTTTAATTGGTGGACTGCAAATAAGCTAAATAAGGGTAGGCAACGCGCATGCCGTGTAATGCCGGCTGAATAGAATAGCACCACCCCATCTCCTCTTGCGGGTGTCGTATGAAGCTACAAACAGAAAAATCCTCCGGACCGGCAGCAGCGGCCGTTGAAACCCAATTTACAGATACTGCGGTCATCAACCCGCCTACCAAGCGTGGCGACTATGGAAACTACCCCCAAGATGATACAAGTCATATTTGTGGGAGATCTATGTCCAGCAGTGGACTCCATACGGCTGAAATGTATGTATGTAAAATGTAAAGCGCATGTGAATCCTCTGGAGTTGCAGGCATCCATAGGCTACGGTAACTGCTTAACATAAGGCGGGCCGTGACTGAACTTGCGCAAACAAATTCGCGGAGCGAAGCTAGCACTAGCTTCGCCCCCGCTTCACAATTCGTTGTCTATAGTAAGTGCGTCTACTGAAGTAAACTCAGTAGCTTACCGATGTTGTAATTCCAAGTTTCAGAGTAAAGTGCAGTTGGTGGCAGGCCAAAAACGTACGTAGTGGCAAAACGCAATAAGTCCATACAGCTTGTATAAAAATTATACCATTTCTAACTAGGATCACTAGTGAAAGAGCTGGACGCTAATAAGTTTAATGCTTTTTGTGCCCACGTTTTTTGGAAGGAATTTTGCAGTTTCGTAACTCTCCAGTGTGACGGAAAAAATTAGTGTCACAGTGTTCCATGGACGGAATTTACATATAGGTACTGTCCATAACCACCGGAGAAATCTGAAATGTACATACATATTTTGGTTGACGTAACTGGAGACCAAATAGCTGGCGGCTTTCGCACAAAGTATCAACATTGCGATATAACGAGGAAATGCCGTTTTTGAGTAATAAAAAAAAATAGTTATGAACATTCGAATATGATATGTAATATTATGACTAATATGAGAACTTCATAGAACTTTCGTTTTCGACGTTCCATTTATGAAATTATGACAGTATTAAGTTGACAATTGCCGATCGTTACATTCAAGTGACACGCTAAAAAGTATCGTCAAAAACACATAGTCATGTAATCATTGGCATTATTTAATAACAAATCAGAATGATTAAGAACTACTAAGGTTGCTATATATAGGGTGTGGCTTGTACAGTCGCCATCAGATAAATCGGAGGGGCCAAGGCGGTCACAAATATCGGAACAACGCCTCTATTATCACGACGATAAAGTGCATGGTCCGATATTTTTGAATACCTTGGCTGATGCATATATTTGACAACGACTGCAATAAGAGCCACTTAAGGCACTGGTCTCACCGCGAGCTAGTAAGCTATGAGCTATCAGCTATTTCAAAAGACAAAAGATAATCGATCCCGTGTAAATAAAAGAGGCATATATGTCATAGCCGGGCGATTGTAGTTAATCGCCGGGCGATGTGCTATAAATATATATCTCGCTCTTTTATTTACACGGAAGCGATTATCTTTTGTCCCTTGAAATAGCTGATATCTCATAGCTCACTAGCTCGCGGTGAGACCAGTGCCTTAGGCATTGTTTTACACAAACGTAGCAACATTCCTTCTACGAATTTTGAAAATAACTTATAGTTTACTAAATATTAATTTAAAAAAAACAAGCAAGCAATGTATTCTGAAAACTACCAAGTTTATAGGCTGATATTAAATGTCAACCAGACTATTAGATACTGTTAATTGAAAATACTATTAAGTTAGTTCGAAAAAATTCCAAGTAATAATAAGTTACACTATTTTTAAAAGTTGTATGACAAATGTTGCTGCGTTCGTGGTGTAGAAGCGACCCCTAATGTTAGTGCTTTTATCTCTTTATCTTATAGGTATACATTTTCTTAAGTCATTCTATACTCACCGTAGGCCATACTCTAAGGTCTAACAGTATATACTTATACCTCATATTCGAATCACTTATATATTCTGAAATAGCGAGATAAATGTCATGCATGTCTATTTCGTGCAGTCAATTTATATAAATATTGTTATTTTCATTTTTTGTTACTGTCTCTTATTGTCTCTGTATCTTGTATTTTATTAAACTTTTTTGATACTACTATAAATTGTTTGATGTATCACTGTTTCGAAAGATCAGTCCCGCTGAATTTCTTGTCGTTAATAATCTGCTCAAGTCAGAGGTGTAGGGTTAAAACCTGTAGAAGATTTCTTTTTGACGTTCATAAGTGCTTGGAGCAGTTGTCACTAAATAGAAAAATAAAGATCTTTTATCTTTTAATGGTGCGGCCATCTGTTCAATCAATTTACCAGAATATTCTATTCCGGAAAACACATCAAGCCAGCAAACTATTCTGTTATCTGTACTTAATGAAATCACTTCATGATATTTCACAAGCGTCGAGCGTACCACATTTGTCGACGCTTAAATTCTCATTTCGGCAAACGACGATCGTAAATATCTCGCTATCTGAAAATTATTCTTGAATATTCTTTAAACGTGTGTAAATTATATGAAGAGTGTATTGATGCCCAGTGATAGTGTTTGTGTAAACGAATTTGGCATGGACTGGTCCTCAGATCGGGAATTCATACTTCCAGTATGATACTTGCATTAAAACGTACCTTAATTTAAATGTCATTCTTTCAGGCAGTGTCAGCGCACGAGAAAGCTATGAGGGAAAAAGCCAAGAAGATGAATGTTGCCTTCCTCAGGTGCCAACACCAGCGCCGAATGCAAGCTTGCTAAGGTACAGCATCCAATTTTTCATGGTGCTATGTGGGTGAGAATAGTACCATCCCATTTCCTCCCACGGGTTTTGTAAGAGAGGAGCAGCTCTGGGCTTGACCTGTGGGTAGCAGCGTCCATTGAACCCGAATCAACAGCTACTGCCAGTAGCAACACCGTGAACAAATTTTATTCGCGTCAAACAATCATTCTTCTGCTTTTTTTCATAATCAGAACATGATATCGAATACGCCCTTAGACGAACATTTCTGTAGCACCTTTTATGTATTTGTGTTTCATTAGTTATTTTGTCGTCTCAATGAGGCTTACTGTAGGTCGATTCGTGTTAAATTGTCCTAAATCATTTTTATTTTATTTATCATTCGACGTAACATTGTCTGAATTTGATGGATTTTGATATAATTTTCTTATAGAGAGTCCGCAGGTTTTAACGCAAAGTAACAGACGGACTAAAAGCTATTTGAATTATATTTACAGTTTCTGAATGGGTACATAACATGAATCGAACTGCGCTTTCGCTATGAGATGAAATGCGTTTTGCATTCAAATAAAATTTCACTTACTACGTGTCGGGAGAGCAAATTTTATCTAAAAATTGAAAATGTCTTGCAAACCATATTTGTAAGTAAAATAAATAACTATACTCATCACATTCTTACGATAATAGTACAATCTTAAGAAAGACTGAGATGAATATTTTTCACTCGGCTCTTTGACTGACGAGGAATGACCAAAATATAATATTAGGCTTCAATATTCATGGTTCATTTTGGACCCCAATTATATTTCAAGAAC
Source organism: Grapholita molesta (assembly GCA_022674325.2). Taxonomy (NCBI): domain Eukaryota; kingdom Metazoa; phylum Arthropoda; class Insecta; order Lepidoptera; family Tortricidae; genus Grapholita; species Grapholita molesta. The sequence goes on along the minus strand of CP053125.2, from coordinate 3,724,154 downwards.
GTTTAACGGATGTATTTAGGAAGGTCTATGTCAAAGTGTTCTAATCCAATAAGAATTACTTATTCATTAATTCAATTACTTAAAGGAGGAAGGTTTAATTCATTTACTTGGAGCAATCATTTGTAATGTTTAATTATACATCTACTAATCAGCTTCCGGATGGTAGCCGTCCGTAATAAAAGGAGATGGGTCGTTTAACTAAGTTTAATTAATACCATGGCTTCACACACGTTTGCTTAGTCACTCGCGAGACATGTTTCGGTGAACATAGGTTTCATTTCAAATCAAATCAAGCACTAAGAATGCCGAGCTGAATCAATTTTAGGTTTGTGTTCTATTGAGTCACCGATCACCATCATCATCATCATGTAAGGACAAACGGACGGAAGGACGTTCACTGCAGGCTACCGCTTAATCAACAAAAGTAATCAATCGATATTATTTTAAAAAACAATAACCAATAACAAAACCAAACAGCCATTAAAGACTCTCTATAAAGTATATTAGGCGCATATTTATTATGATTTGATGTTTGACTTATGGACAGTTTTTTTAACGTTGGTCCTCTTGGTTAATGAATGACAAAAGTTTATTATTATAGTTATTTGTTACATAACGGAGCAAAGTTAGTGTTTACTAGCGAAAGATTCCAAAATTGAACCACGAGCATAGAAAATAGTTCAGTTAACGTCAAAAACTCGATTAGTAATAATAAATTTGTATGAAATCATTTTGCACTCTTGTGACTGATGTGCTACTTTTTTATCTGTTTTTAAAAGAATAAAACAATTATTTTCTAGCTAGTAAGGTGAAAAATCGTATATTACTTCTTTTCATGAGTGATTCATTATTTTTCATCTATTCCCATTTTTTTATATTTCTTTTCATCTTCGCGAACGCACACTCAGCGCCGAGACCTATGCCCTTCGAAATAATATGTCACACGAGTGACTAAAAAAACTTGAGTAAAGATGCCTTTCATAATATGTTTTCTTCCCTGAACTTTCTCAAGGATTGACGCAAACATATATTTATTTCTTAAACCTGACCAATAATCAGATTATTTGGTAAATCAACGCATGGATAACAAATCCGAAGGGCTCAAACCTCCAAAGGTCCTCTGGCACATTTTAATTAAGTAAAAGGTTGACCTGAGATAAGTGCCGTGCCTTTGTTTTTCTTAGTCCCTTCGTAACTTAATGTAATCTGCCCTGGAACTTAGCAAGAAATATCCTCACGTCAAACCACTTAATTTATAAGCTTTTAATTCTGCTCTGGGAATTCATTAACAGGGTCGAAGTTGGCGGATAGACCAGTCAACGTGAACTTGAATCTTAATTATTATACCGGCGCTAGAAAAAAAACTTACTCCGGTAACTATTCACCATCACCGTTATTCTCCCTGATATGCAATAAAGTACAGACGATAGAGAGAGAGAGAGAGTTATTTACCTATAGGGGAGTAAAACAGTAAGAATATAGTTTTTCATCATTCGGGGACAACCTAGTGCTTATGTCTTGTACCCATCCTTAATACTCTTAGTCTTAGTACTCGTACTCTTTAAAGCCTTTTGCCAAGCACTATACACGTGCAATCTCTGGATCAACTATACACAGCGGGCCTTCAATGCTCTCCGAGTCCAATATAACAATGCCTTCAGGATGTTGATGGGGCTCCCACGCTACTGCAGCGCGTCGGGGATGTTCGCGGCCGCGCACACGGACGGGTTCAGTACCGTGGTGCGCCGCCGCGTGGCATCGCTGATGCGCAGGGTGCAGGGGAGCTCCAACACCATCCTGAGGGTCATCAGTGAGAAACCAGACTGCCCCATTCTGCGGCACTGGATACGAGCGCATGTGCAAGTCCCTGGTGTCCCAGAGGGAGGCAGATTCTTAAACTAAGATAAATATATAAATATATAATTAGATATAGATAGATATATAGATATATATGTATGTTAAGTTAAGATTTATGTTATGCAAACCAAAAAATATGGACTGATGTCTGCAATAAAGTGATTTTGATTTTGATTTTTTTAATACTGGATCTTTCATAAGCAAGCGTGCGAGGTTCAATAAGCATCTAGATCTCTACCGCGAAAAGGTTTACATACACTGTATTAAAAAAAAAACTTAAGGAAAAAGTACTTTTAGATCAAGATATTTCAATCATTCTGCGGAAACGGGCAATTTTAATGAATCTCCCACTCAAAGCTGGCAGACATCCCTCGATGCGTATTGGCTAATGTAGTTCAGTGAAGAAATGCTGCATGCATCAAATGCCACTATTAATTAGATTTTCATTTCATAACAATTATTATATAGATTACTTTAAAAGCTCCCCCAAAGCGACCCACAGTGACCCTGACCAATTTTGCGCTACTAGTATCCTGTGGATTCTCCCGATCTTTACCATATCGTCGATCAATCGTATGGGGGTCTTGCCCAGGATGCGCCTTCCCGTACGTAGTCGCCACTGGAGAACTTTCCGTTAGCGCATCAGAAATGATGTAATTCGCAGCAGAACCAAAGCAACTGATTTAGCCCTCCGTATCGCAACAATTAAGTGACAATGGGCGAGGCAAATTGCACGTAGAAGGTGAAGTTTTGCAGTAATTTACTAAAAATAGTAAATAACATTTTCTCATATTAATTAACACATACGTTTTTTTTCTTATATATATTTATTTAATTTAGTTTACAATTAAATCATTTATATATAAAGAGACTGAAAATATACACAATAATCCTAATTATAAAATAAAACATAAATCAGATTTAGTTTCTTATATTATATTTTGTATTTAATATTATAAATTCATATTAATTACTACTGTTCCATTTACTAACCGAGTTACCCTATTGTGACGTCATCGCGACAAGAATCCGGGCTGTAGTAATAACCGTCGTGGACCGGGGTAAAGTCACGCGGTAACTATATGGCGACGGCGAAGTGCGTTAAGCCCGAGTTTGACAAAGTTTGGCTGCTATTGTTCGCTATGTAATTTAAATTCCAAGTGAAACGGAGGTTAGGGACGCATTTGTCCAAAAAGATATAGCAATAAGTATAAAAAATTTCGCGACAAGGAAGTTATAATTACGTAACAAGTCAATTAAAAGCGAAGGATCAAAGAATTTCTTTGTGAACAGGTTTTAATTTTAACATCCAACGAATAAAAATAATGCTTTAATATAAGGTTGAAAAATTTGCGTATTTATCTGCGCAACGTAGCTCTTATTCGGATGACACAATTCTTTTTTTTTTGACATAGGCGGCAAACGAGCAGATGGATTGCCTGGTGGTAAGCAATTACCGTCGCCTATTGGCACCCGCAACACCAGGGGAGTCACAACCCCGTTGCCGGCCTTTAAGAGGGGTTGGAGCTCTGGGAACCTTACTCACCATCAGGAACACAACACTACATACCTGAAAGATAGCAGTGCTATTATGGCTGTGGTCTTCTGTAAGGAGGAGGAACTTCCCCAGTTGGGCTGCCCCAGATTCAAGCCTGATGGTCATCGCTGTGCCCTACCTCTCATTGTTGGACGTAGTTTAAGGACATACCCGGCTCCAATTCAGATGACTTTATATTACAATAGAAAAAAAAATCTCTTTGATATGTTTTTTGTCATAGTCCTTACCTTACAGAAACCCACAGTCAAATTACACTAGTTCCTATTCATAATGCCGTGTACCTGCCGGTGACTACCGAGCTCAAAGCCTTAATAGGTAGGCAAATCACGTGTGGATCCTATAAGGTTACAGGTCTCCAAAGGCTATGATGACAATTAGCAGTTCATCCAATACGCAGTTCGTCCAAATCGCATATTGACGTTTTCCTACTATGCATTTCGTCTATAGTATAATGCTTCCATTTGGCGATGGCATACTCGTATATGGCTTGTTCGTAGTATGAAAAAAAAAAACTTGGGTAGGTATACTTGTACCAGCGTAAGAAAAGCACAAATATGTTTTCTTATAGAATAAGGCATTTTTATGTAATATATTTAAGATATTTTGCAATACTGTTTTGAAAGAATAAGTCCCGCCGAGTTTCTTGCCGGTAATAAAAGTCAAAATGCTTCTCGGGACAGAGGCAGGGTTAAAATCGGTGTAGTTTTTATTTTTCTTTTTTTTATACTCGACGTGTAAAGTGGCCTTGTGGCCTACTTACTAAATAAACGTTTGAGTTTGAGTTTGAGTCTGTCTATGCTCTAAGTGAGAAACTTCTTTGGCAATCTAAACACGTAATTATCATTAGCGTACACGATATCACACAATAGATACAAGTACGTAAATAGAGATTAGTGGTTACCAAGCATCATTGATTAGTAACTGTTATTGTAAGATCGCGCATCACCCGACCCTAATGTCTCGTCTACAAGTATATGTGCTTACAGATGAGAGACGAGGGAATATAAAGACTGGCAGTCGTTATACAAAGCTCCTGATACAGGGTGATCAATCCAAATGGGTCATTGGGGGGAAGTCAGAAACTATGAGAGATAGCGAAATCTGTTCTTACGAACCTTGGTTTCGATTTAAGATTTAATAATGGCATTCAAACTTTTTTTTAAATCTCTCATACATAACCGGGAATCGAACCTGTCAATATTCTTTATACGGCTGATGATGATGATGAAACATGTACTCATAACTCAGGAATTTACGTTTCGTATCATCAACAAAAACAACGAAAAATCTTTCAGATTTACACCTAATATTGCTTACAAGACTTCGATCAAGTTCGATTCCCGGTTATGTATTTAAAAAAGTTTGAATACCATTATTATTAAATCTGAAATCGAAGCCGTGGTTCTTAAGAACGGTGTTCGCTATCTCTCATAGTTTCTGACTTTCCCTACTGACCCATATGGATTGATCACCCTGAATCGTAAGAATGGCGAATTTGTATGTATGATTAAGTTTTTTTTTTGTTATACTGTTTTTAAAAAATTAAGTGCCGCCGAGTTTCATCGGTCATAAAAGTCAAAATTCGTCAAGTTTGAGTGTGAGTTTAAGATTTCAAGTTAAGTACAAATAAAAAGTGGGTTAAAAGTCTGTAACTTGACAAATGCTCGATAATGAGGAGGCAGAACGTCTGTGGCGCTGACTACAGACTGCCACTGATATAAATTTAGATCATAGTCTTCGCGTGGATCGCGAGTCTCTTTTCAAACTTGTCTCGGAGACAAACATACATACGTAGTATTTTAATTGATATTGGAGCTCGGGGTGTATTAAACAGTCAGTGAAGCGTGGCAATCTATTCCAACCAACTACGGCCTTTGGGAAATTGGAGATTGGAATGATGAATGTTCTCGATGTAAGGCTTTCATGTTGCGATGTCATTTTACCCATTTCCAGACCATTGATTAGTCGTTGGGATATCTCGATAGGATTCGTAGAATATCTTGCCCGTACAACAATGTACCTTGAATTCAAAATAAGTTTCAGTCGAACAGTTTTTATTGCCAACTGTACTTTATTTACACAATCATCGAATAATATTGTCATTGATTGCCACGATAATTACTCATAAAATAAAACAACTAAAGCGGATTAAATTGCGTATACTAATTTAAACTTCATCCCGACGTTTCGAACCCTTTAGCAGCGTTCGTGGTCATCGGGTGGACAGCATTATCGAATACTTATCTAGAGCATGATATAATGAGTTTCGGCGGTTTTATGTTGTGTATTTTACGAGTTGCTATGGCTACCTTCTAGCTCCAGAAAAGCTACCTTCTATGAATGGAAAGTTACAGATATTTTTGCCTAGGACATATCTAACAATAACAATACTTAGTGTACCCCTTCAATTTCATTAAATTGTCGAAAAGGCCTCTGCGCGTTGGCTCGATTTGGCTCCGTGTACGCCTCCCAAATGTCCGGAACATCATTGTTCCGTGTACGTAAGACAAATACTTACAGGTTTTGTTTGCCAAAAAAAAACATTTAATAGCCTTAAAATAAAGGAAACATCAATTCGTCAATTAAAAGGAAAAATATAATAAAATAGTAGAAATCTACAACGTGTTGCTGTATCTAATATATTTTTGGAATTCCAAGAGAAATGGAACTCGTCAACCTGAGTAACAAGGGGGCGTGTCGAGAACTAGTCAAACAGACAAAGACACCTTCAATAAAGATGCCGTCACAGTCAGGAAAACAAATACTATCCTGTTTTAGCGTAGGGCTGCGCCTAAACGCCGAATGTGTCTACTTTTACATTAATAAACCAGCTCGAGTATACACAATGCCTCGACGGGTGCCGTCACTGACAAACAATTACTATCCCGTTTGGGGCTATACCTGAACGCCGAACGTATTGGCTTTTATTCCATAACTCCAATAAACCAGCTCGTATGTAGGTCACAGGTAAACAAATTCTATCCAGTTTTAGCAGAAGGCTGTTACTGATCGCCGTACCCGTCTGCTTTCATTTCATGACATTTGTAAGCCGACGCGTATGTGAAATGTATGTTTTGGAACTACGGAGATGCTGTCAGTGGCACAATAAATACATACTAGAGTAGGGCTATGCTTTTGTTCCATGACTTCAGTAAGCCATTCGCATATCACAGACAAGCAAATACTATATTATTATTTTTTTGACTTGTTCTTAACTTATAAATTGAAGTTAGGTACTTCTACCTGGTTTGGGTTAGGCGTCCTAGGTAAAATCTCTCGAAATATTTTCATTCGTCACCTTTTGAGAAGAAGTTTTACTGGTTTCTTCTTTCCCTGTTAAAGTCACATTTACATATTTTAGCATTTATGTTGCTAATATCATGTTCCAATTATTTTGGTCAGTATTTATATCCACGTTCAAAAACTCTTGTCATTTTCTGGCGCTGACACTTTTTGAATAACGTAACGATACCTATTCCTTAGTTATTAAGTATCCAATTCTGGATAACTATCGAACATTTTTTTATTTATTTAAAATATATCAATGACAGATGTAGTTAAACATTAAAATCGTCCAAGCACGCAGCCTGTCGGATAATAATATATTTTCGGCTAGCCGAATTTCCGTAGTTGACACATGGTTGCCGTGCACTAGTGAGCAAACAATACTGTCACAGAGCAGTGTTCGACGCTGTCGACCTTGGAACTTGGCAGATAAACAATCCCCGCTAACATTGCCGTACGCGATCTAACTATCTGACTGATGATATATTAGGTACTTATAACTATCGCAGCCAGAGGTAAGTTTCTTTTGACGTAAAAAAACGTCTGGAACGCGTTAGTGATAATGTTGTTCATATGGGAAACACTAACGCGATGGTAAAGTAATATTACGTTAAGAATTAAAACACTCAGGGCTCAGAGGCTCTAGTGTAAGTTTCTTTTGACGTAAAAAAACGTTTACGAACGCGTAAGTGATAATGTTATTTATATGGGAAACGCAAACGCGTTCGTGACGTAAAGTTACGTTAAAAACTTACACTCAGGGCTCTGGTCTTTGAGTTGAACACCAATCCGTTCTTATGATTTATATGGTTAGCCAAACACTTCATGACACAGAAAATGGTTGGTCGTATTCATGAAATAAAATCTCGATCGGGCCACGACATTGTAATACTGGCGACCCGTGATTTAAGTCGGGAAGTTTTTTAACTTTCAAACTCATTTTTTGAAATTATAATTTCAATGGTTACACAAAACACAAGAGTAAAAGAATAATCATTGCAAATTAATAAGTCCGGACAACGTTTAGAAGAGCTAAATGCGCCAGTACAAACTTTTTGCAGAAATCGCGAAGCTTCTGGTCCTGGTTGACGTAACTGGTGACCGAAGACTTGGCGGCTTTGTCGCACAATGTATCACCACTGCGATACAACAACGAAATGCCGCTAGCATCTTTGGTACAATGCCTACTGGGTTTTTTTTATTTATTTAAGGTAGAGTTAATATTGTCGATTTGTATAAGAATGTCTTCTAATATTTATTTATTTATTATTTTATCACTGTAATGCCTATTTAGCTAAGCATGTATTTTATTTAAAAATAAGTAGTTATTTGTTATACAGGGAGCACAGTTAGTGTTCACCTTCTGTACTAATATTGAGACCCGAGGTAGCAAAACATTCCTAAATTGAACTTAGCGAGCCACGAGCAGAGCGAGTGGTTTAATGAGTGGAATCTTGAGCTGGGTTTCAAGGAACGACAGGAGAACAAACTTTGCTGTCGAGTGAAATACAATTTCTTTCACCTCATTATCGCGACGAAATAATTTACTCAAAAACATTTAAAATTTAATCAATCTGAGTGGTATCCAATCATTGAATATCCAAGTAACGTCACAAAACAGTCGATTAATGATAAAAAAATACTTATTAATAAATTCAACTTTAATATATATTGTTAAATAATAAAACTGTTTTTTCCGAGCTAGTGAGGTGAAAATATGTTTTCAACATGCACATCCTTAATTTTCCATAATGTCTTTATTCAGGCCACAAGCACCCTTTGAATATTAACTAGAGTCAATCAATATTATTTTCTAGAGAGTCAGTGAGCACCGACACGGTTTTGAATAACTTAGCGATGGTTTTGAGGTGTTTACTCGCGTCTATCCTATGTTGTTTGAACATATCATATTATGGAAATTATGGTAGAGGAGAAATTTAAATTGAACAAGAACTATAATTTAATCTATAATTTTCTTTTTTTCTTCATAGATGAGCATCAAACGCGCAGCTAATGAACTATTGTAAAGTGAAATATTTATTTTTATAATGATAACTGTTAGTTCGTGTTGTATTTATTTATATATAGATGTGACATTTAAAAAAAAGTGAAATTATCTTCAGCTTGCCGTGCAATGTTTTTCGCTCGTCGCCAAAACTATTTTTTATTTTTTTATTTATGTTAATACACTAGAATCGACTCTATCGCTGGATAAAGACCTCTTGCAACTTTAAAGACTAAATTTGTTTTAAAAATTGCAACAGGTCTTTATCTGTTTTGGTACGACCGCAAATGAAGGAATAGGTTTTGCATTAGGTAACAAAAAGCAAAAATGGTTAATATGAACCATAGAAGAACTGGCAGATACAACAAGGATACATAATAATATATAAATAAACTTAAGTAGAGTGAAAAATTTTAGAATTAGATAGAAACCGATAGGTATTTACACGATTACTGAAAATATTATTAAAAAAAATCTTCTTTATTTTTTAAAGTTGAAATAGATAACATATACTTAAGAAAAAACGACGAGGATCTCCAGCTATCGCGGCTGACGCTTTTTTCTTAAGTATATGTTATCTATTTCAACTTTTAATTTATATAATAGTATTACTACTTAAAAATTTGATTTGTTCTTAGTTTCTTTATTTTTCTTAGCTTCCGTCAACCGTCCAATACATGGATGAGTTCAAAAATGTTTTGTTTTATGAAAAGACTGACAGAAACAAAGTCCATTACAGATTAACGAAATTTTCGTAAATTATTAAAAAAAAATAAGAACTAAGGAGCCTGACATCTCTATCTTACGTGCATGAGAGCCATAAATGTGTCACAAACAGGTGGGCGTGGTTCACGCAAATCGATATAAGACCTTGAATTTGAAACATCCATCCCCATCCATCACCTTGCGCCCGTTGTTACTGCTGCTAGCTTACATTGCATTACGGGAATTAAAAAACAAATAAGTTTCTGTCAAAAATGATATTTTTGGTACAAGCTTTTATTGCCAACTGTACTTTTTTGAACAATCGTCATCTACTCATTGAAAGGATTCTAACGAGCCTAAACATCATAGGCTTATCTTGTGTATTTTGGGATTTGCTTTTGCTACTTTCTGGCTTTATAAGTGTGCTAAATTTCAGCTCGATGGGTTAAAGATGTCTGCTTCAAGATTCCGCCCAGATAAAAATACATAAGAATGAAATAAGAATAAGAAACGTTTATTGCCAAAAAAAAGGAATAGGAAAATTATACAAGGAAATAATTAGAATATAAAGAAGACAGACATTAAAAATAAATAAGTCTTAAGTAGGTTGGTACAGGGCAATGGGTATCGGTCTCAGCGTGTACATAATCAACATCATTTTTGTGCTCCTATACAGAATACAAGTGACACTTGGTGAATTAACATTGTGTGTGTGTGTGTGTGTGTGTGTGTGTGTGTGTGTGTGTGTGTGTGTGTGTGTGTGTGTGTGTGTGTGTGTGTGTGAGAGCGCGTGTGTGTGAGAGAGAGTGTGTGTGTGAGTGAATGTGTGTGTGAGTGTGTGTGCATACATATACTTATAAGGTACTTCCAAAAACTAACACAACAGAACCTACTCATGATTATATTATAGTTACGATTGAGTGTTAGATTTGCTCTGCCAGGTTAATAAGTGCGCTTGCACTAATTGTTTGTTCTTAAGTAGAGACATACATACACTGCAAGCTAAATAAAACCATCTAAAAATAAGCATGGCAAATACTTTGTTAATATTACTAGTAGTAAGTAATATTGGTGAACATGTTAGCATAAAATCAGATATAGCTATGACAGCTGTTTCAAATCGTTAATCAAAACATATACATACAATAAGTAGATTGAGTAACTTCACTTATTAGAGCGTTGCAAATAAGAGGCATTACAATAAATAAGAAAACGTAAGCATTTACTTAGTTACTACTGCGGCGGCATGGCTCAGTATTGGCATAGAATTGTAAACAACAGACTGTACACATTTTATTATTTAGTAGATACGCCACGCCGATGATTAGTAAATTTAAAATTTACCTATACACTTTTTAACCTTTACACTATGGCGGGTGCTGTCTCTGCGTGCAAGACGATATTGCATTCATAGATACCTTCGGATGTAGGCTTCAGCTTAGCATTCATCTTCTAAATATCTGGAAACCTATAGACTATAGAGTGTCATAGATGAGTATAATATGTAATTTAATAATTTAACAAGTTTCTTCAAATATTTATAAATTAGTAATACTATCTCGGTAATCTGAAGAATGATTTGGGCGGTGAAGGAGCGTTCGCAGTCATGGAGTGAGTTAAAAAGTGTTTAAAAAGAGTTTTTAGTTTTAATAAAGATACTAATAAAAATATGTCAGAAAAGGCAGCTTTCTCGCTCAAAGAATTGCAATTGCAATTCAGCGCGGGAAGGCTGCCTGCGTAATGGGCACCCTGCCAAGGGGCCTAGGTTTGCTTTTATATTAAGCAGAAACGTCTGCTAGCATATCAAATATATTTAAATCGAAAAAAAATTGACTCGCAGCGGGACTCAAACCCATAACCACTGGATTACTAGCCCAGTGCACTACCAATTGTGCTATATGAGCGCCGCTTAGACGTGTCAATTTTTTCTATCTTATCCTTCCTGGTATACGTTATTACGGGTAACGTATAGCGACATCTACCGAAGAGTATTGAAGGCCTAGGTTTGTTTTTAAATGTGACATTATCTATGAAAAGGGACCTTATTGTCGATGGCACTTACGTCGAATCGCGTTTCGTTTGTATTGTAACATCTTGAACAACGACATAAGCGCCATCGACAATAAGGTCCCTTTTCGTAGATAATGTCACAAATGGATAGCTATAACTTGTAATTTTCGTTGTTATTTTAATTTACTTAATTTTAACTGAATTAATATTGTAATGTTTATACAAGTTTACCAAACTTTATTAATTATTGATACTAGTATACGTGAATTTAGTGCACAAAAATCGTAACGCATTACAAGTGATTCCTAGATAATCAGGATATTTGTAACACGTTGACGGATGGCATCCGGCCCCATTCAAATAGTGCTTATTTTTTAACCGACTGAGCTGATAATACGTACATTCGGTGACAATTCAACATTCTGGTACCACTGATCTGATTAGCTCTATGAGTACAGAAAGTACAGTCGGCAATAAAAGCTTTAAGGGGGCGCCGAGCTTTTTGCTCTACTCGATTAAATCTAATCATAGCGACTCAGGTAAAGATGGGCGGACCGCTCGCGGATTTAGGAATTTTCGTTCGTATTATTAAAATATATTTATTTTTTACAAATATAAGACATATACTTTATATAATATAAGTACTTTTGTCTCTTTATTTATCTTCTTTCTTAGAATTAGGTTTTTTACAATATTTTTATAAAAGTAAAATATAAAAATACATCTAAAACATATCAAAACAATAAAAACATTATAAAAAAGTATAAGTACATTATTAAGTACTTTTGTTATTATTAAAAAACTTATGACCTTTTGCTGAGTATTTGCAACGTTCTAAGGAAATCCTAACTATCTTTAGAGATCACTTTGGATGTAATTTCTATAAAGTAAAATTCTAGTAATCTTGTTTCTGAATCGTATGATTAATTTATTTCATCCAATATTAAATTATGATGCACCTAGACTAAGATTTAGAACAGCTAACTATACAAAAAAGGTATCTCACAAACGAAATTCTGCTGTAAATTTTTCGGCGCAGGCTTAACCAAAAATTTGTATTTAAACTTACGTGAGACATATTTAATAATTAACGATTAATACGGTACTACTCACGTTTATTTAGTCACTCGCGCGTCATGTTTCGGAGAACATAGCTAGGTCTCCATTTTCAAGCACTAAGAGTGCCGAGTGTCCGTTCGGTTCGCCGATCGCGTCAAATAAACGGGAGTAGTACCGTATTAATCGTTAATTATTAACCAAAAATGTTACATGACAGAAACTTGTTTGTTTAAATAAGACAATTGAATACAAGTTGTACGTGTCTCACCAAATATTTAGTCTGTGGCGCATCTCCGCAGTATTAGTGGAACGGACCATAATGGTGCTGTCGGGGTACTTCGCTAAGTAAGATGAATAATGATGAATAGAGAGCAGAGATTTATACCAGCCGTACTTGTTGCAGCTGCGTCTTGAATCTCCGAATTGCTTAAGTATTCCTATTTGTTATGAGGTTGTGTTAAAACGCAACTTTGCTGGAGTAAAATAACCTAAATAATGACACTGAAATTGTAGTCGTATGTTTAAACACTGATTAAAAATTATATGGTCACATTATGAATTAAATAGATGAGAATCCTGCTCGGGAAATAAATCGTCACGGGCCAACTTGCCTTCTCAAACAATAGTTTCTGAACGCACCCCGCGAATCCGTCACTATCAAGTTGTCAATCAATAAATTTAACATGGCGGACGGAATGTCATTAAATAATTGTTAAATTAACATTTTTAAACGCAAAATACGCGACAATACGAATTTTACCGATGTATGTCTTCAATTCAAAACTTTAAATTTTTTACGCTCTTTTATGTGTGTGATTGTTGGTTGTTTTATGTGAATGAATACAATTTCGTTCGGGTCTACTGTAGTATTCCTCGACGGAATTATTAATATAGATTTATTGATAATAATTATGTAAATGCATTTTTTAATCGCACAGTACATTTTTTTTAATCAAATGTACATTACTACTTAGTTACAAACAGACAAACTCACGTGTACCTACTTCGTACTAGGCTACATGTGAGCTTACTCCAAACTTGTCGCCTAGTGCGATATAATGTACACGTGGGGTTACCCATTTTTTTTTTATATGACAAAAGGTGGCAAACGAGCAGACGGATTGCCTGATGGTAAGCAATTACCGTCGCCCATGGGCACACGTAACACCAGGGGAGTCACAAGCGCGTTGCCGACCATTAAGGGGGTTGGAGCTCTGGTAACCTTACTCACCATCAGGAACACAACACTACATACCTGAAAGGTAGCAGTGCTATTATGGCTGTGGTCTTCTGTAAGGAGGAGGTACTTCCCCAGTTGGGCTTCTCCAGACCCGAGCGTGATGGTACTTCGCTGTGCCCTACCTCTCATTGTCGGACGTAGTTTAAGGACATACCCGGGTCCATCTGTTTTAGATCCTGTAAATATAAATGTATGTTTATACCTTCGCGTAAATTTGACTAAGTATTTATATCGTATTCCTTTTTAGTTCATTTTTTAAGTTTTTATTTAAACAAGCTTAATATATCGCTCGCGCTGGAGAAGTTGAAAATTGCCACCTCATTTTTATTCCATTTAGTTGCCTGAACTTTTTCTATGGGTTAGCCTAAGTGTTGTAGGTACGGTCTGGGACTTTAATGGTTGAGCCATTTAGGGTTCACTTTACATTGGACATTTCATAGAGTAAGTATTAAACAAAAGACAATAGCTTGACCCGTAAGTGGCTCAACAATTAAAGTCGGTGACTGTACCAGTGGTGGTGCAACTGGTATCTACATACACGTAGGTATCAAGGTCAACTTAATTAGGCAAGACGAAGCTAATATGACTTTGCCTATTCATCTTGAGCACAAGGAAGACAGTTCGGCTGTGGGAAAGTTAGTAAAGCCGGCATGAATCAGGTTGTATGTACAGTCGCCATCAGATATATCGGAGCTGTGAAGGTGGTCACAAATATCAGAATAACGCCTTTATTGTCAAGGCGATAAAGCGCATGTTCCGATATTTGTGACCACCTCCACAGCTCCGATATATCTGATGGCGACTGTACACACAGCAACACTCATAGCTGTACATTGGTGGACCTTATTATATAAGGCATAAGGTCCACCGATGTACAGTTAGGAGTGTTGCTGTGTGTACGCACTGTTGCTGTAAAGCAAATGACGTAGTGTTCGATGGGCTAGGCAGTCCACAACGAACGGTTATACTCGCACGCTTCGTACGCCTATCTTACTAATCTGTACCCTTACCATGAGTTGTGACATTGAGGTTTTCGATAACGAGTATCGAGTTTAATATCTGTGCATCTCGCTTGTACTATTTGAGTGCGAACGAGATTCACATGATAGTAAACTCGATACTCGTTATAGAAAACCTCAATGTCACAACTCATGGTACTGACGCAATCTCCTAACGACTTGGTGATCATGACACGTCCGTCAGCTATCAAAATTTCAGCTATAAGTCGTCCACTGCTGAACATAGGCCTACCCCAAATAGGACTTGTACATCTTGGACGGGTAGTTGCTATAGTCGTCATGCTTGGCAGGTGAGATGGCGTCCGCAGTAGCTTTAGATTGGGTTTTTACGCTGCTGCTGCCCATCTGATGTTTTTGTCCAACTACAAACGTACATAATTATAATATTTTCTTCGGTTACCGCGATGCTTACTCATGAAATAAAACAAATGAAACGGATTATACCGCGTATACAAAAAACTACATCCCGACTTTTTAAATCCTTTAGCAGCGTTCGTGGTCATCAGGTGGTTGATTTATTTTAGGTATGGTATAGTTGACATAGTTGCCACGGCAGGCAGGCGGGTTGGTGACCGCAGTAGTTATAGCTTATTTTATTTCTTGCATTAGTCTTAGTGCTACGGAGCAATATTCGATTATCGTCGAACATGTTTTCTCAGTAAATTTTCGATATCCCTCTATCTACACGAACCAAGTAACAGTCTGTACTAATGCCACATTAACATTCGCGGGTTCTGTCATAGCGGCTACATTTACAGAGAGAGTATTCATTAAATTAAGACGATCGGTCTGGCCCTGCCTATGAAGCTGATTGCAGTTCGAATCCCAGTAAGGACATTTATAAGTATGATCATGATCACCATATTTGTTCCTGAGTCATGGGTGTTTCTTATATATTTCAGTGTTTTATATATTATTATATACAGGGATGTTACACGGTCGCGGAGCAAGAAAACAAGCCATGACGGAACTCAAAGGTGAAACTAAGCACATATGTACAATTATTTCTTATTACCAAAAATATTTTTTTAAATGAGTAGAAAAAAAATTGGCTTAAAATATGGTAGCCCTACTCAATGTGACGTTTTGTCGCTTCCCATATAGCGCATGGTAAAGGGTGTATATGATTTGGATAGTTTACGATTATTTTATTTTTATTGAAAAAATAAAAAACTTTACGTTATTTTGATCAAGTCCTAAGATCATATTTACCTGTTCCCGAGTTAGTAAAACTGATTCTGTGTAAATTGTTAGCTGAGTATCCACATCACAACTCTTCTTGAGGTTTCCGTTGGGATAAGGCAATATTCTGTTATTATTTAAACCAAAAATGTGGTTACGTACCACACCGATAATGAATATTGTGTGTGATCCGTTCACCGAGAATGTGATTTAGAGTGTGTGTCCACGCGTACGAGTATAGATTCTCGTAAATTTATCAGAGCTGATAAATATAAGTTATGAAAATATCGATTGTTCGGTAGAAATCTTGCACCAATTTTGAATTCTAGCAGTCACAGAAGTTGGCGTGCTGTGAAATGACTTGTCTTAGCGACAGGCTCCTCTGCCCATCTAATAACTCTGTGGTTTCTACAGTATTACCATTCGGAGCACGCGCGGAGTTGGCAGAAGTTTCGGTGTCAATAAAATGTTTGGGCACCGTTCCGATTGGGCTCCATTGAAGCTGGATAGGTTGACAAATTCAACGGAATCATGTTTGGAGTCGGGATGAGCGGTTTTAGACGTGCCTTTACATTTTTGGCAACCGGCCGGGTTTCATTGAATCTGGGTGCGTGACACATTTAAGATGCTCTGATTTCAATAGATGTTATTTTATTCAAGAAAGGAAAATCCATAATTTGCATGATAAATACTTAATTATATTACACAGAGTAAAACTTATGCTTGTCTAACTCCACAAACTAGTAGCAATTTTTCGATCCGACTTTCAATAAAAGCAGTCTAAGACTTTTTTCAATGCTTTTGAA
The DNA here is from genome assembly GCA_022674325.2 of Grapholita molesta. Classification (NCBI taxonomy): domain Eukaryota; kingdom Metazoa; phylum Arthropoda; class Insecta; order Lepidoptera; family Tortricidae; genus Grapholita; species Grapholita molesta. The sequence continues at coordinate 3,707,428 of CP053125.2, read as the reverse complement.
CTCATACTAATACTGTGTGTAAGTCTAATACGGGCGAAGAATTAAACCAGAGATAGGATTTACCAGTATAATCATTAACCAAAAGGTTTTTTCTTTAATTATACCTATTATACACATGTAATTATTTTTTGTAAAATTTCTGAGCAGTAATGTACTGCGAACATTACGCGATATGAGCTTTAGAAACTAACTGTCAACGAGTGTTTAACTCGAGTGTGTTGCATTACATTGCGGACCGATTTTTTTTATATGGATAAAATTTTAACTGTACTTCTAAGCAAAACTTATCTAAATATATTTCTTATGTCCTATTCTACCCTCCGTTAAGAGATTCGCCCGTATAAGAGTTACACACTGTATACTCGTATTATACAAACTGTAGTTATCGCTATAACAAAAATACTAAAATCATAATTATGAACTAGTATATAAATAGGGGGTTAAATCATCGGGCCGATCGACCCTACAACAAGTTAGGTTACTGCGCCGCAAACTAACTGCCGCAGCAAAGGTGTTAAATAACAGCAACATTATGACGCATTTACTTTTTAAATATTTAGTAACTAATAAATAATACAACAAACGTGATTTAATAATGGTGTCTAATGTGGCACGGATGTCTTTTTTTTTATGACATAGGCGGCAAACGAGCAGACGGATTGCCTGGATGTAAGCAATTACCGTCGCCCATGGACACCCGCAACACCAGATGAGTCACAAGCGCGTTGCCGGCCTTTAAGGGGGGTTGGAGCTCTGGGAACCTTACTCACCATCAGGAACACAGCAATATATACCTGAAAGGTAGCAGTGCTATTATGGCTGTGGTCTTCTGTAAGGAGGAGGTACTTCCCCAGTTGGGCTGCCCCAGATTCAAGCGTCTTGGTGCGAAAGTTATCAAATAAAAAGTTAAAATAATTAATTCTAATCGTTTAAATTACCATTAATCTCTCTCGACGTGCCGTCACGCAACCATAATAAAAAAGATATTTTTACTACACAAATCAAGAAGAATAGAATATCAAAAGTATCAAAACACTCTAACAAAAATAAGTTAGATAAACCATTGAATAGACTTAGTAGAACTTGTCTGCCATCTACGAGGAAAGAAAGGATAGAGTTGTCGATAAACAGAATTTAGTGTGAGTTATCAATATTCGTTGCAAAGTGCTTGAACGTATAACAACGTTACGTACTCCGTTTTCCATGCGTGCCTCACACTTCTTATAGTCAAAGAGGTTAACACTAAAAATAATTGAAAATTATACTACTTACTACTTTAAATCTCATTATGGCCCTTGAGGCAGTGTACCTAGATGTTGGCAGTATTTCGCGTTGTATCAGAATGCCGATACGTTGTATGAGGAAGCCGTCAGCTCTTCGTTATGTCAACCAGACCCTTTAGACGAGGTTTCTGCAAAAAGTTTGTGCGCGCTGGGACGTATAGCGTTTCTTTTGTTTTGTTACCTACTTTCATAGCACGTCGGTCTTAAACCTAATCTTCTGGTTGTTTCCAAGACAAATATAATTTAGTATTATAAAGCGGCATTATATTTGTTAATAAACACTGCTATAATGCTAATTAAATGACATAATCATTCAGGACTCAATATATGTTAATCAAATACGGACATAAGATCAATCTTATAGTCATTAAGTTAAATTTTTTTTTATTGTACTTATTAGACACTTTTAATTTTATTTTATTTTTGAGCAACAAATTGCGAAACTTACGAGATATAAGCTTTTCTATTTAACACGAGTGTGTTACATTACATCGCGGACCAAATTATTTTGTATGGATAACATTTCTATTACACTTATAAGCAAAAATTATCTTAATATTTTTCTTGTCCCGTGATATGTCGTAGTAGTAGTAGGAATATTCTTTATTGCAACAAACAGAAATTAGATTAGATTAGATTTACACACAGTATCTAAATAATTTGCAATGTATTCGCTTGCAAATGTAGTTACAATCAGTGTTTCGTATGTTTGGGTATCGTCAACAAAGTCTAAATATTTATAGTAGGTATAATGAATTATGCTAACAACGCTACGCCACGTGTGAGTAACAAAGCTGTTCACAGCTTTAAATTTATAACCTTTCATCAAATTTCGTAATAGATAAAAAGAATAACTACATTTTTTATTATTTCGACGGATACAGTCAGCAGCAAAAATGGCTGAGCGGGTAAGTGTTCAAAACGCGCTCTTTTTCTCTTGACAATAGCAATGCGTTATCGTTAACCTCATTTTGAACACCTCAACCGCTTAGCGACTTTTGCTGCTGACTATACTATCGATTACTACACAAAAAAAACATAGTCAAGTAATAAAAAAAATCTGCTCATCAAATAATAAATCAAAACCTAACTAACAAAATAAATTGTCTTCTTTATTCCCGGTCTCTTAGACTATTGCTTTGAGTGCACACAAGAGAATACGAAGAATTGAGTTAGAATTCCAGTTGTTGTGCGCCACTTCGCCTAAGTCAATTTAATGCTTGTTAGGTATAGCAGTTGCCCAGTCAGCTTTAAGTGATTTCAAACATTTGCTGGCATCCGGCTGAGCTTGGGTCTTCAAGCTCAGTATTGAACAATATTGTGTGTTAATCTAGACATAGGTTTTACTAGTATAATCATTAACTAAAAGGTTTTTTTTAATCAAACTATTACATGTACACGTGTGATTAATTTTAGTAAAATTTCTAACCAGTATTGTACAGTCGCGGAATAAAAAGGTTGACCAGTTCATTTGCGAATTCATTTACGAATGGCAAGCACATGTTACATTTTTGAACTGTGTAATAGATGAGAGTGTTGTATTGAAAATTATGTTTGTAAAACCTTTTTATCAAGATTAGATTTAATGAGAGGTAGGGCACAGCGATGACCATCACGCTTGAGTCTGGGGCGGCCCAACTGGGGAACTGTGGTCTTCTGTAAGGAGGAGGTTACAGAAGACCACAGCCATAATAGCAGTGCTACCTTTCAGGTATGTAGTGCTGTGTTCCTGATGGTGAGTAAGGTTCCCAGAGCTCCAACCCACTTATAGGTCGGCAACGCGCTTGTGACTCCCTTGGTGTTGCGAGTGCCCATGGGCGACGGTACTTAATTGCTTACAATCAGGTAATCCGTCTGCTCGTTTGCCACCTTTGTCATAAAAAAAAAAACAAAAAAATATAAAAACGTTATCTCAAGATTGATAAATCCTCTTCGTTTATACACTGTGATCCACTTTTAAGCTTCCTGAAATAACTGAAGAATCAATGAGATAAGAAGTTTTCTTTTTAATTTTAACTCGCCTCTCTAAAATGCAATGAGGTCAATGTCTCATTGGGGTCGTAAGTATCTGTAGTGTAGTGAAGTGACATTCATTATGACGGATAGTGTCATACTTACTCGGTCGATAAAGCAGATGCTGATAATTTATACTGAGCAAGCAAAAACAGATCTTAAGCTGGTCAACCTTTTCATTCCGCGACTGTACATTACGAGATAAACAGTTGAAGCTGATAGTCAATGATGTTTATTTGTTTAACTCGAGTGTGTTGCATTAAATTTTAATTATACTTCAAAGCAATAAGTTTTATGTCATATGCCACCCACCGTTAAGACATTCACACGTAGGTATTAGATTTACACACTGTATTAAGATGTGATGGGGTTTTTCCGCACGCAACGTTTTTTAGTATTTCTGTTTGAATCAAATATTTTGGAGCCGAAAATTCAATGTATGTTTATTATTATTTTTATGCATGCATTTTCTTTACTTTCTTCCATATCTTGGAATGCCCAAGAATAAAGAGTGGCTGTATTTACCTCAAAAACATTTTTTAAAATACCGTACCACCTTATTGTAGAAAATGTTTTTGAGGAACGTTTAAAGATAAAATAATGCCAGTTTTTGGAAATTTTACTTCCAGGCCCAAATTTAATTTTAGTGTGGGAACATTTGAAGTTAAATATTTGTTAGATTGAATTAGATGTAAGTTATATTTGAAATGATAATCTGCCTAGAGGCTGATCCAGACGGAGATGGCAGCACAATCTATATAATATCTTCATCAAAAACTGATCGACGGAAGCTAAACTTCGGCAGTATTGGATAACATGGATAATGGCTTTTGCCGGGCAATGGGACACCTAGTATGGATATCAAAAAATTGTGTCTATTTTTAAGTTGTCATGCATTTTATATTGTTTTTTAAATAAATTAAACAAGCCAAGCCAACATTTTTCTTTTTCTTAAGATTTATAGGTTTACTAAACGATTCTGATAAACCTAGCAACATCTAGATTTTTCATCTCCATTCGTACAATAAATTCAAGGTACCAACATTAATAATAGTTCTGAAATATGGGACAAGAATTTAGAATCTTTCCAATAGAAGTTGGCACATAAACATGATATATTTCGGGTTGGTTTCCATATTGAATGTTGCCATTTCGCACCGTGAAAAACTGGGAAAGTTGGAAATGCTTATTGATATCATACATTGTAGCGGGCGATAGCAAAAAGTCGTGATTTAGGTTTATGATCTATCATTCTCCTATAACATATTTAGAACAGAATAGCAATTCATGAGCACATACTATTTACACAAAACATGAAACAGACGATAAGAAACATTATAGCAAGTGCCACGAAATGGCCCCATCTCAGCAAATTGCTAGTGTGTTGCCAGCGCTGGTCTTCCGATGAGGCCATTAGGTGAACACGCTCATGTAGGTTTATAGACACCGGGCCAAAGTCTAAATACTAAAGAAGCTCGAAGGAACTACCAGACTATCCAACTACAAGTTTCTGGAGAGGTATTGAATGGTTTGGACACATAGCCAGAAGACTGGAGACAACCACCTCGACTGCGTCGCTGGGAGTTGCTAGCTGCAATGTGCTGAAGAGCGCTCACTGTGGTGGTCGACGGGGGAGGCTTATGCCCAGCAATGTTCGTCCGAGGTTGATATATAGATGGAATTAGTTTAATACATAATTAGAGATAGTAATAGATATGTTGGGGATTCGTTTTAATTAACACCTAATATATTTTCAAATTCGTAGCACCAACTTGTCTCATCCATGATTCCACTGATTAAGACTTATGGGCTGTTGAGAATTTCACATAAAATAGGTATAAATATTGACAAATTGATGAATGTGTTGTTTTATTGTTGTTTCAACGCTTTCTATTTCTGGTTGATAAAGTATTTGCGTTTCAAAAGTAATCGATCAAGTAGAAGTGTCCCGAAGGCAATATTTATCAAAATTTTTTTGAGAAATTCGGATCGGTTGTATTAGGTACATAAATTTAAGAAACCAGTTTCCAAAGATGTTATTGGACAAATTAGATTAGTTCTTTTTTAGAAAGTTTTATTTGCGAAATAAATAAAAAAACTTAAATAATTTATTCCATATAATTTATCACACATTATTCCCCAGAAGTATTAAGCACCCATGCGTTTAATATGAAAATTCGATATTAAAGTGTAGCATTTACATTTTTTCTGATCGCATAATACTATTATCAATTAATTTAAACTGTTTAGGCATTGGTCATTGCAATGACTGGTAATTGCATAGAAAATTTGCAATAGGTCACTTCGTTGTAAATCCGAATTTGTAGTGATTTTTGTTTGCTTATTTACTCGTAGTACGTATTTTCATTTAAAAATACTAAAATATGTATTAAAAATAATAATATGAATAAATTTAATGACTCGAAATAGACATGTTTTGTGTTCATTAAAAATACTATTTAGTTTGTTTGGAAAAAACCACACATAAAATTGTAGAACAAAATTGTTGCTACGTTCGTGTGGAAGCGGTCCCTAAAGCTAGTGCTCCTATTACAGGCCACACCCGGTATATCAATAACGCTTAAACGAACATAGATTTTTTATCTTCTATGAGCAAAAGGCTAGCAAAAGATTCTAAAATTGAAACAACTGAAGTCTTGAGCATTGGGATGGCATTAGAGGGCGTTCATATTACGGTTATGGCAAGATATGGTATAATAGGTATCCACCTCAAGGCACGAGACGAGAGAACTAACTATGCTGCCGAATAAAACAACATTTTTTACCTCACTACCGCAGGGAAAATACTAACTAAAATATATATAACGAATTGAATCCAAATGTTAAATGATACAAAAATCCATCTAACATGCTAATGTAAAAAAAATGCTTATTAAAATCTTATATTTCATCAAGACTCCAAAGGAATTGAGTTTATGAAGTTACGGTACGATAAAATTAATTGAACTCTCAAATACACGCTGAAATCATTTGATTAGTTTGAAATGCCTAGGAGCATTAATTACCAAGTGTCAATTATATGTCATACTTACATGTTTGATTAAAATGATTAATTGTATTGATTAGCTTTGCGGTGAAGGAAAATAATTATCATGAGGAAACCGGACTAATCCTAGTTCACCCTCTGGGTTGGAAGGTCAGATGTCAGTCGCGTTTGTATAATTAGTGCCTTCGGAAATCCTAAGATTAGTCGCTAAGCTGACCCCAGGCTTTGGCATTCTAAATTTAAATTTCACAAGCACTCTTGGTCGTATGTAAGGTTTTCCAAAATCTGTTTATTCCGTTCGGTGAGTCAATTCCGTCTCGCGACGACAAACCACTGAAACCTTCTGGACTGAATTTTAGGCTGTGCAGTATATTTAAATCCACCAGTATTCCCCTTTTGTCAAAAAACTTTGAGTCATATTTAAAAAACGAACCGTCCCATTTAAACTTTAGTTCTGGGGCGTTTTGGCGTAACTTTATTAAATCCAGTGTTGATTGTATTTTGAGAAAAAGCAGACTAGTTATAATCAAAATCGAAAGCTAAATAAATTTTATTAGGTGTCACAAAGTGTCGCAATAAACACCAAGTACATTCCAAATTCCATTACGCTACTTCTGTGTCTATGAAAAAGTAGCCTAACAAGAATTTACAGAATTTGGACAGTTTTGGTGTCCTATTAAAGAGGATTCTCCTTACAATTTCGATAAAAAATAGGCTGGGTTTTCTCGAAATGCGATCTAGATTTGATTCAACAGTGCTTCATGGAAACGCCCGGTAATTACGCTAATAAAATAATCAGTCATATCTTAAAAACATTATTACGACGACATGCTAGCAAAATAGGTCAATCTATCACGATTTGAGCAAAACAAGACCTGCAATATCAAATCTTGTACAAGAGCGTACATCGAATAAGTTCCAACAAAGTGCTTAAGCTAGAGTGTGCCCTTAGACAATCCTCTAAGTCCTAGGGTGAGCGTGCCTCAAGTTGAAGTTTGGAGTGCAGTCAGCTGGTTGTGAGTGTCAGGTGCTTCATTTCTGAGGGCTGGACTGTTCTACTGCTATCAAAGATTATCGTCTCACATCGACCATCATAAATGTAACAGAATATGATGAATTGGAGAAATACCTTTCATAAGCGCCTTTTCTTGTTGACTCGACCAGAGATAAGGAATTCGGGCCCAAAATTTTTTAATGGACTCTGATACGTATAGGCACCGTTCCTGTTATATCTTAATGAATAACCAAAACTATAACTTATATGCACACACACCGTTAATAATTGACAAGGGAGGGACAAAAACAAAGGAATAAAATGTTTTAAACGCAAATGTCTTTCTCTGAACAATATAAATTTCAAATAAACAGAACAGGGCAAACTATTATCACCGGCGTGTTTTGGATTAAAGAATAACGCAACGGCATAACGTTTATGAATGACCCTTTTATTGTCTTTCAAATTTCTGAGAGCTTCAGCCATTTTAGATAATCCCAAAAACAAAATACCTACACTGCTGCCATCTGCATATCTCTTTTTACCTGAAAATCTATTTAAAGTTGTAATAATAATCATTTAGTTATACTAGTAAACTAGAATTCTGCCCTACTATCTTGAATGAAGTTATAGCCTTTAGATAAAACAAGTAAATCCAATTTTCGACAGCAAAAAAATTTTTATCACACATGGTCTTAAACACACAACCGGCCTTTATAAAAGAAGAAGATAAAACACACAAGTAGGAAAAGTCCTACCTAGTACCCACACTTACTATCAAAGAGCAGATAAATTAATGAGAGGTAGGGCACAGCGAAGTACCATCACGCTTGAGTCCGGAGAAGCCCAACTGGGGAAGTACCTCCTCCTTACAGAAGACCACAGCCATAATAGCACTGCTACCTTTCAGGTATATAGTGTTGTGTTCCTGATGGTGAGTAAGGTTACCAGAGCTCCAACCCCTTTAATGGTCGGCAACGCGCTTGTGACTCCCCTGGTGTTACGTGTGCCCATGGGCGACGGTAATTGCTTACCATCAGGCAATCGGTCTGCTCGTTTGCCACCTTTTGCCATAAAAAAAGAGCACTCTTAGTTTTGCCAGGAAACTATAAAAAGTAACCCGTTGGCATTGTTAATCGGAGGTCACACTTTTACGAGTTCGCCAAAGGTCTTACACGTAATACGCGAGGGTAATAATAAAAGGATGATTTATGATGTGCTTGACGACACGCGTAAACAAGTTTCTTTCCGACATTGAAATGAAAGAGTACACTGAGAAGTATGCTACTATGTTGGTGAAAGTAGAGGTATTTATGAATTCAAGAATCACGAGGTTTAGGCTGCCTGTGATCCCAAAACCATTTGCGAAAATTATTATGTAAATACTCGAAGTGCTCACAATAATATAACAATGATAATTGGCGCGTGAAATGAATTAAATATTAATTATAATATATAAAACAGTAAATTATTAGTACATTTCGATACTAGTGAAAAAAATTTTTTTTACGAGGGTGAACGTTGGAGCCCGAGTGAAACGAATTGAATTGAATTGAAGTGAACGAGTGAAGTGAACACTTTTAATGGATACAAATTAATTTCGTATACGCAATGACGCAAATTACCTACACTACTTCCTTACTCAAACATTATTAAAGCATTTTATTAACATTCATTATAAGTTCTCGTATTCCCGGTAATAAATACACTGTGCAGAAGCACTACCCCAATTGAAGAGTATTTTTACAGACAATATAGCACTGAAAGCATTCTAGCATAGGACGTGCATTTGCGTTCCGGCACCAAAGCGGTCATGTAATGGAATAGACCGCGGCATTTACTACACTGGTAAATGCACTATATCAATGTATATTATAAACTATGTAACTATATCAATTTGGGTTTAAATATATATAAAAAATAACAATATAAATGACAACATGGTGGAGACCTCTTGACAAGTGACGTTTAATACGAAGATCACGGGTTCGATTTCCAGCTAGTAACCACTGATATTCATGAAATCTCTGCCACGAAAATCATAGGGAAACATGCATATATAATGTAAGTAATGGCTTCTTTTTCCCAAGTCTGAGGAGAGGCACTTTTGAATAGAACACATGTCATCTCATTGCAAAATCCATCATGTCTAACCTTTTGAACGCTTTTCCTCTCGCGTCAAAATGTGACGTGTACGCCATGGTATGACTTGTGAAGAACAAATATAAACCTTATCTGTCTGCAGGACAATTGCTTTGACAGCGTCCGCCATAGCCACTTTAGTGGTCGGTGGCGTGGCAGGCACGACATCACGCGACCACTTTAGTGGTGCTTGGCGTTCAAAAGGATAAATTCCTCCGAGTACTTAGTGAATCTTTACTGGCAAATATAAAATAATAAACTGAAGCCGAACATGAGACAATATAAAAAATGTTTTGTTTTTATAAATTAAGATGGGATAAAATAAATGGCACCAGTATCCATCCACGCTATTAGATACAAACAATGACTCCCCTCGGTACATTCAAATAAAGACGAGCGACAGCACTTCAGATATTTATCGTCCAAATCGCTCGGAAAAGGCAAAGATAGTCTTACTTTTGGGCGATATCCAAAACTTTGTTTGTGTCTGTAGATTTATATAGTGTCAGTGCAAATTGTCTGGTGGAAAGTTATATGGCAAATATGGTTTAGAATTTTGGACAAATTATACTGTAGAAACTGAGTTCTTGATTTCTTTACTTTTATCATTTGGCTTAAACGAGATTTTATGACAAAAAACATGAAACTATAAGATGTCTTCAATCTAGCATGACTGATTCAACCCAAATGATTTAACACATCAACTTGTCTGGAAACTTTTTTAAATGTATCTGTTTATCTTGTTACATGCAAACTGAGAAAAAAAAAAACGTAAAAATCCTCATGAGCTGAAAAACAATGAAGTACTCTTTGATTAATCTTTAAAAAAATATAGTAATGCTACTTAAATTTTGAGGATTGCATTCTACTGGTACTGTGATTTTAAAATCACGTTTATCCAGGAAGTTAGTGAATTCAGCATTCGAAATAACCGATATATCTCTTCGGAGTGGGCACGTTGCACATTGCACGCAGAAGCGATGACCCAAGGGGCGTAATGGTTTTCGAGTGGCAACCACATACCAAGAGGCGCAACGGGGACAGACCCCCACAACATATCAAGGACCTAGTAAAGATTGTGGGAACCCACTGGATACGGTTGGCGCAAATCTCCAGCAAATTTTCGCTGTATCTAATTGGAATGATCAAGAACATTTTTATCCAATTTGTTTTTATATCAAGCAGAAACGTCTGCTAGCATATAATCTATATTTAAAAAGAAAAATCACCCGTAATGACGTACAGCAGGAAAGACAAAGTAGAAAAAATTGATTAGTCTAAGCGGTACTCGTATAGCACAATTGGTAGTACACTGGGCTAGTGATCCAGTGGTTGTGGGTTCGTGTCCCGCTGTGAGTCAAATTTTTCTATTTTTTCTTTCTATTTAAATATTTTTATTCAATGTTTTTAGTCTCCATGTTTTTGTCATCCCTTAATATAGCAAAGGAAATGGCGTCTGCGTCGAACAGTGTCCTTCCAAAAAAATAGATTGCTGCCTTAGCTTTGGTCATGGCCACATGGAAGGTTCGAACGATATATTGGTTTATATCCCAAAACTTTTAACATACTTCATGTACAATGTGAGCAAACAAGCGGAACATTTTTCTTTTATAATTTCCTTACATTATAATAAATGTAATCTTAGCTGTGTATATTTTGACCATAAAATGTCAGATGAAAAAATTGTATGAAATGTGAAGTATACAATTATGGAAGAAAAAAAACAAATGATAAACATTCAATTTGTTTTTAGTATAACAAACTTAAAACATTTTTACTAGATTCAATAATTGCATCAAACCCTAACAATATAATATTACAGCTTCAATAGTCTTTCCGGTAAATATGATTTTTAAATATTTGTACTAGTTATTATACTAACAACTTAACAATTTCCCACATGAACGTAAAATAGCCTTTAATCTTAATGCAATAAAAGCTGATTATTGATTACAAGATCAGCAAAGATAGGAGCTTGTAAACGTAAAGGATATACTTTTCTCGCAAGCCTCGTGCTGAAGTGCCCTCGTAGTCATTACTGGTTGCAGATGAGTCCCCACTTGGAGACGGTGGTGCTGTGCCAAATAATAAACGGTGCACTGGCCCAGGGCTTTAATCGCACAGCTTGCCAATCTCTTATATAAAACAAACCAGTTTATCTATGACCTCTAACTTTCAGAAATTAATAAAGATCTCGAGCTCATAGTTATAGCGCTTAACAAGAGGCGAGTGCTTGGTAAGTAAATGTATGAAACATTGGTGCTAAGATTAAGTGTCGACAGACCTTGATAAATACTTGTTACACACGACGGAAAACTTGAATCATTAGTCTTTGCGCACTGGGAGTTGGGGAGTGTGGAGGAGGCAATTCCTACACCATTCTGTTTGCTTAACAAATACGTTAGAAATAAAGAGAAGAAAGAAAGAAGAAAATGAAATGTTTTTGTCTGATAGCTTGGCATACATCGCGATTTACTTAAATTTAACAGGTGTTATAATGACACAAATACACAATTAACAACTAAATACCGATGGATATCTAAATATATATAACTGATTGACAAACCCAAACCACTAGATGGATCGGGCTGAAATTTGGCATGCAGGTAGATGTTATGACGTAGGCATCCGCTAAGAAAGGATTTTGATTAATTCTACTCCCAAGGGAATAACATAGGGGATGAAAGATTGTATGAAACTTTGTCTATTTTAAACCGATCGGGCTGAGACTTTGCATGCATAAAGCTACTATGACTTAGGCATTTGTGGATAAAATGGCATATTCCGAACAAGAAGCATGCATGCATACAAAACTACGTTTTGAACGATAGTGTACTAAAAATAACTTAAATACTTCTTAACGCAAGCCAAGCCGCGGGCAAAAGCTAGTTATATTATAGTTTAAAACGGGATACCATAAATAGTTACCATCTACGTTTGATTCATCGCGTTTAATACGATATTCCGATTGACGAAATATCTGAAGTGAGGTAATGGTAGCAGTGTAATGCACATTATACAAACAAAGCGTTCCAAGAACAAGAAAACTGTTCTGTAATCTCGCAGTACATCAGCTACTCTTTGAAGATGGCACTTGCAAGTGCCAAAATATCGGAAACTCGATTAAATAAATATACATGGCAACTATCCCGTTTTAGAAAATAGCTGGAAGCGAACATGTGAACCATAATTGTATAAATGTCTCGTCACTACAATAATGATTTTATTATTCCAATCAGGTAATTTATTTTACAGAATACATGTAAATATTAAATAATATCAAACATAAAAATTGAAATACAAGTACCTGTATGCCACCTTCAATATTATCGGTCCTACCGACTGCGCCAGTTTCATTCGAAACTGGATCCTTGCATATTGCGCCACCTGTTACCGGAGTTTAAAATTGTTATATCCCATGGAGGATTATTTTCATATACCGTATCGAAGAATTTCATTCTGTCTAACACATTGTTGTATTTAGTTTTACTTGGTTACCTATACTATTAACGCTATTTCTTTACATAAGAACTTTGGATTTAGTTTAATGCAGGTGTTGATCTAGTTGCAAAAATCACTTATCACTTAAAAATACATAGCATTACCAATGTCATTTCATAAAATGGTCCCATTTTGTGACTCAGACTTATTTCTCCAAGCAGATTCCTCAAATTTTATCTTTTTGAGCATGATACACATTTATATCTAGTTAACTTTCGCTTGGTTTTACTGTGTAATGCAGTGTAATAAATATTCTACAAGAAAATTAGTATTTTATAGTATTTATTCATTATATTCATTATTTGTAAGCATTAACTATGGCATTGTTTGGAACTAGAATATCTGATAAAAGATACACTTAAATGATTACGAAATAAAGCAAAAATTAAAATGGCTTTTATGCATATATACGTCATTAGTCATGGCACATGACTAAGGACCGGAATTTTTCATAGCAAAAATCAAACTGTCAGAGGGATTGACCAAGCTGTTTTATCGACTTATCAATAAATAATTGTCACCTAACGAAATAAAGTTAAAGTAATGAAATTAGGCTGCTGGATACACAAAAAAATGGAATTCTGGTCCTTGCACATGACAATCAAGTTAGTCTAAAATGAAATCAAATATTCTCTGTCAGGTTTCACTAATCATAGAATTAAGAACATTTAAGATAAGCTGTGTTTTAAATGAAAGAAAAAACATAAGACTAAGGGTGCCGTTCCACCAGAGCTATGACGTGCTACGTTTACATACAAATCGGTCAAGCTATGTACGAGTTATATTTAAACGTAGCTTTTCATACCTCTGGCGGAAAGGCATCCTAATTAAATGAAATAGGATGTTGGACTACTGAGTTACGGTTTGAACTTGTGGAACAAAGTTGCAGTACACCTACTTACTACTTGGACCCGGGTATGTCCTTAAACTACGTCCAACAATGAGAGGTAGGGCACAGCGATGACCATCACGCTTGAATCTGGAGCAGCCCAACCGGGGAAGTACCTCCTCCTTACAGAAGACCACAGCCATAATAGCACTGCTACCTTTCAGGTATGTAGTGTTGTGTTCCTGATGGTGAGTAAGGTTCCCAGAGCTCCAACCCCCCTTAAAGGCCGGCAACGCGCTTGTGACTCCTCTGGTGTTGCGGGTGCCCATGGGCGACGGTAATTGCTTACCATCAGGCAATCCGTCTGCTCGTTTGCCGCCTATGTCATAAAAAAAAAACTTATCTCTTTCACTACTACATTGCATAACAACGTGAAACATGAAATTTTAGTGGAAGGCACCTTTCAATTCCTCTTATAGGGGTTCCGCTGGTATAAGGTATTAATTAAAACTTTTATTTTAGTTTATAGACCTCTAGACTATACTGGAGGTTTTACTGAAATCATATAAAAATGAATGTAATATACGAAATTCAATGCTATTAATAACTAGCGGTAATTGTAACACAGATATTCTTCTTCTGAATCATTATTTCATATGACAAAAACAACTATATGATTTATTTTATACCTATCAACCACGATCGTCTACTATTGGACATATATCCAGCAGTGGATGTCCTTCAGCTGATATGATAAATAAATAGTAAATAAATATTTCGGGACAATCTGACACAAATCGACATAGTCCTACGCTAAGCTCAGTAATGCTTGTGTTGTGGGTACTAGACGACAATATATATATATATAATAGATAGATACATATAAATACTTAAATACAAAGAAAACACCCATGACTCAGGAACAAATATCTGCGCTCATCACACAAATAAATGCCCTGACTGGGAATCGAACCCAGGACCATCAGCTTCAAAGGCAGGGTCACTACCCACTAGGCCAGACCGGTCGTCGATGATAATGATGATGATATCAAAAGACAAAAAAGAATAATATATATATCTGATACTATTCTAGCATACAAGTTGTAGACCAAAGTACTTATTTGTATATCATCACCCATCTTAAGGTTTTATTATATTTACAACCTTCTGAAAGGATAAGTATTACGTACTATTTTATTGTCACATTCACATTATACGCAAAAATTATCGCTTATTTGGCCATTACCATTGATATAATAAAAAGTTCGTTATTTATCTCAACCTTTTATGCCATCGTTGTTCAGGAGCTGTAAAATATTGCTTGCTAGTCTGTTATGTGTTTATTGTTGTTTCGCAAGGATTTACGGATGCTGGAGAGGAACTTCTAATTTTTTTATCGTAATATGTTTGATTTGATCTCAATATGTTTTAAAGTCATCAAATTGTCATTTTAACATCTTCTGGTTTTGACGTACAGTGAATTTAATATACAATTATAATATAACATAATATGAAGTAAATTAATTTTGATTTGTAACAAAAAAAAACATTTGGCTTGGTTAGATCACTATAACTCAGTCCTGTAATATATATTTTTTTATTTTATTTAAATACAGCCATTAAAATTAGTTATAGAAATACCTTAATATGAACATTTTGAAAGGGAGAGCAGGAGGTAGGGTAAAATCCAACGTCCATCGATACCAAATCAGCAGCTATCACGGTCGACAACCCGCCTGCCCAGCGTGACGACTATGACAACTCCCCTACTATGATTTAAGTCATTTTTGCTAGAGGCCTATGCCTATATCCACCGGTGGATGTCTTACGACTAAAATGATAAAACTTTTTGCGGCAATTAATTTCAGAATGAAAATTAAGTCACAGAACGAAAAATACAATATTGTATATCAAACCAATAACAATTTCTTAGTTTTGAACAACCATGTTGGTTTACAGCTTGGTTTTAGGAGAAATGTACTGTTTGCAAGCCAGTTTTTCACGTAACAAAGAAAACAGTAACATTGTCTGACAATCTAGATGTTAAATTGTCTAGACAGCAAAGTTGGGGGGTTAACATGTTAGTTACAACTTACAGCTCTCCCCTGTGAAGGACATAGGAGTTTTGATTTGAGTTCCTGGAAAACAATTACTTAGGCACCACATAACGTTTCGCATAATTTATTTACGTCTATTGTAAATGTGGCCGATTTTTTTTTATGACATAAGGTGGCAAACGTGCAGAGGAATTGCCTGATGGTAAGCAGTTACCGTCGCCCATGGGCACCCGCAACACCAGGGCAGTCACAAGCGCGTTGCCGACCTTTGAAGGGGGTTGGAGCTCTGGGAACCTTACTCACCATCAGGAACACAACACTACATACCTGAAAGGTAGCAGTGCTATTATGGCTGTGGTCTTCTGTAAGGAGGAGGTACTTCCCCAGTTGGGCTTCTCCAGACTCGAGCTTGATGGTACTTCGCTGTGCCCTACCTCTCATTGTTGGACGTAGTTTAAGGACATACCCGGGTCGAATTTTGATTTAGCATATTTATATTATTTTATTAGCCCTATATACTTTGTCCGAATAAACTTGCCATACTATTATTAAGACAGAATGTCCGAAAGTGGGTTAGGTTAGGTTTGAACTGCGATTACAACAGAAACGCATAGGGAAAAATATAATTCAGCTTTGTTTAATTATGCGTAATAGAATTCAGCGAAAAAGAATTATGCGAGATCAGTTTCTGAATATACTTATACAATTATGCCAACACTGGGTATGCGATTTAAAATTATTACAAAACAAATTATGCCTAAAGAAGGGGAACCGTCCTCCGGTATCTGGCCGCAGTTCCGGGACTTTATTTGGGATTTGAATAAGATTGTCCTACATTATTTTTTTCCTCTCTTAAACATGTCAAGTCACTTGCATGGGTAGGTACGTTAGAAATCGACAAAATTTATTTTCCCATTATGATTATTTGATTTTGATGTTATCACTTAACACAATGGTGCCGAATAGATGACAGACTGTATTAATTATTGCCGTACAATATTCGGAGTGAGATGCTATAACTCCCATATTGAAGCTAGCGACATGTCATAATTACATGAACTACGTCAGTGCAAACAAGGCGTGACACTTTTATACCTCACGACATCTCGCCATACCCGACCTGGGTATGGCGAGATGCAGCCCAACTGGGGAAGTACCTCTTCCTTACACTTCTGTAAGGAAGAGGTGTGGAAAGGTGGCAGTGCTATTATGGCTGTGTGAAGACCACAGCCATAATAGCACTGCCACCTTTCAGGTATGTATTGTTGTGTTCCTGATGGTGAGTAAGGTTCCCAGAGCTGCAACCCCCCTTAAAGGCCGGCAACGCGCTTGTGACTCCCCTGGTGTTGCGAGTGCCCATGGGCGACGGTAATTGCTTAACACCAGGCAATCCGTCTGCTCGTTTGCCGCCTATGTCATAAAAAAAAAACAAATATGCATACGAGTACAAATTATGACTAACAAATCGCTTATAAATGCGCCAAAATGTAAGTATATATTTTATTACACGAATTTGACTCACTGCTGTACTTAGGCCTTCCCCAAATAGGACTCATGTTGAGGTAGACTTGCCATAGTCACCACGCTTGCCAATTGGAGTTGGCGACCGTCTGTATTTTTTTCCCTTTGCCGCCTCTTACGACACCCGCGACAACAGATGGTGTGGTGATATTGTCAATACCAAACGGGAAGTTAATTCAAACAAATCGTGGAGTGTAAAGCGACCTCATCTTAAGTAAAGCATGTCACCTAATGAAGTTTTGAAACGCTGTACTAATTTGTTACTAATCTCAATAGTGCTTTGTTTGTCACCAAGATGTATGAACTAGGTAACTGAATTTGTCGGGGATTGAGATATTATCGGGGTTATGCGCATGTTAGAGAATCATAATATATTCCATGCTTAATTATAAAATTCAGCTTTTGGTTAACTAATTTGCCTGGGATTAAAATGTAACCATAATATTCTATAACCATTACATAGTTCTCATTCCACTTGTTAATCGTGCACGTAGGCCTCCCCAAATATGACTTGTATCATGCTGGGGGATAGTTTGACGACCGGTCTGGCCTAGCGGGTAGTGACCCTGCCTATGAAGCCGATTCGAGTCCCAGTCAGAGCATTCATTTGTGTGATGAGCACAGATATTTGTTCCTGAGTCATGGGTGTTTTCTATTCTATTATATATATCGTCGCCTAGTACCTACAACACAAGCCGTGACATACACTGATTAATAACAATTACACATAATAGTAGTTTATGTATCTGCTGTGCATAATGAAGGGCATTACAACAAGAGTGTGGGTATAATAATATCACACGATTGTTGTAATGCCTAATTATGTATAGATGCATACACTACTTTATCTACACACATATCATAAGTGGTTTAAGATGGGTTCAGGAACCGTGTAGGGACATGACCTGCATTATTACTAGTGTTACTTGAAATATTAAAAAGTCAACGAACAAAACAAATGACAGACAGCTTGGAATGGCGGCGTTGCGTATTTCATATCTCAGTCAAATATTTTTTTAAACCATAGACAAGCGAATTAACTCCCTATTCTATTGTCACTCGACTTCAAATGTCGTTCGATTTATATTAAAAGAACATAACGAATTGGCGTTTTGTATCAATGACTGTTTTAATATCTAGAATAGAAGCCCCACTTGAATTTGACAGCTGTTCCAAATTAAAATTCATAACTTACTAATTTCAGCAGGTAATGTTAACATTACAATCTCCATTCATTTCTGATAGTTGGTAATGCTGGTCATTGCCTACGGTTTCTGGACGCATTTTAGAGTACTTATGATATGTAGGTAGATAAAAATATTTTATAACAAAATAGTGTACAAAAACGGGGTCGTTATTGCAGTTTTTCGACGCATCGTAGAGGGGTTATAGAAATGGATATACTTAACATAACTGGTACAGTAGGTAAACAGTATAAAAACATTTCCACCTGAACTATCTTATTGTGCACTATATTCAGATACTCTGTTCCACGGAGGCGCCGGCGAACACTCGATGGAGCAAAAAACATTTTAAAACCCAGTGGTCGGAAAACATTTTCTGAGCCCACAAAAAGATTAATGTGGTTCAGTAAATTAATCGAGAATTTTTAACCGCCAGCCGCCGGAAACATTGGTCCATTTATTATCAATTTCAATGAATTTTTTAGTCAATGGAGTTTTTTGAGACTAAGTTTGCTTACGTATTTATCGCGGTTAAGCGGGAGTGTTGTTTGAACAGATATTATTAGGTTTTATGAAATATAGGTTTATATAGGGTATATAGAGCACCGTGCTCGTAGACTTATTGGCGAACCTAAATTAGTGAGTGTAAGGTTACAGAGCCTTGAGAACCGTCGCAGGGTCGCAGTTAGTCTTTTACAGGATACATTTTAGAGATTGTGTACAGGAATTGCACGATTAAATTGCGCCATCTCCATTCCACCACCTAACGTCCAGGAGAGGGGAGCAGTTTCATCCTTACGTTGTGAATATTACATTTATTCGCACGAAGCAATTCGCTTCTAACTTCTCAATGCGGACTAAAATTCGCTCCCTTCGTCTGTATTTCCGGATAGATATAATTTGGGTCTCTTCAAGGCAAGAGTGAATAGGCTGTTACTGGACCAGCGTGCCACACCCTCGACCTCGTTGACATTTATCATCAGGCGCGACTGAGATCCAACGTGTTAAGTATCAGAAAATTATTTCGTCGTTTAATAGCTACATCACACACTTTGAGCCTGTGGAACTAGGTAGGTTAGAGAACACATTGTCTTTGAAAATTCACATTAAGCAAAAGATAATTTTCCATAATGGCGTTTTATAAATGATACACACGGCTCTACTCACGTTTATTTAGTCACTGCGTTCAGTGCCGTAATGGGCCGGCGACGCAAGCAGCGAACCGAACGAACACTCAAAACTCTTAGTGCTTGAAAATGGAGGCCAATGTTCTCCGAAATACGCTAGTGACTTCATAAACGTGAGAACATTGCAATATTTTTTAAATGATACACACGGAGTATCATTAATAAAGTATTATAATGTCTCACGAAAGTTTAAATACAAAAAATGCCAGCGTTTTTATAATTTTCACGGTATCCAAAACAAGATAAAAACGCCCTGTCGTTGACGCTCGGAGCCCATAGTGATTGATTGGACGTTTCGTGTTTTTTAAATTTAACAAAAAGCGGTGGTTTAATGGATTTATTTTGGCCGATAAACGAGGATTCATAATAAATGTAACGTGTAAACAAGACTGAATTGATACCTACAGAATGTGTCAATTGAAATGATTTTTTTAACATACCCATTTGAATATTCTAATTATCAAGGTATGAAAACGATCAGAGCGATTAGTAATGAATGGTAGGGTTGCCAAATATTTCGTTTAAGTTAGATTTGCTATTTTTTAACTTGAGTAATGAAAAGCAGATTAAAACTGTCATTAGGGAAGACCAACGATCCAGTGCCCTGGACCTAGGAGTAGTCCTTAAACTGTGACCAGACACCATCAGAGCAGCGTCTCTTTAGAGTGGTGAAAATCACTGCGAACGATAACCCACCTGCGTACCAACCACCAAGCGTACTATTTATGGCATTGACCCCTCATGCACAGAGATAGCCCCTTCTAGGAGAAATTTCGTAATGTTGTATTATTCCTTTGTTAGGAGTTGCCATATTAGGAGAAACAAACATATTGAAAAAATATTTTTAATTTTTTTTAGTCTTCTGATCCTGTACAAAATAATCGAAGGTACATGCCAAGTAAATCATTTTTTTGGCTTTCAAGTAGTACTGTTATGTATTAATCATGTATTTATCGACATCAAGTTTTCCACGTTCTACTTAGATGCCCCCCATAGATGACCCGGTTCCTAAGATAGCCCACTATATAAATTTTATGCTTGTCGACCGGTCTGGCCTAGTGGGTAGTGACCCTGCCTATGAAGCCGATGGTCCTGGGTTCGATTCCTAGTCAAGGCATTTATTTGTGTGATGGACACAGTTCCTGAGATGATCCAGATGTTCCTGAGTCATGGGTGTTTTAGGGTTCCGTAGTCAACTAGGAACCCTTATAGTTTCGCCATGTCTGTCCGTCCGTCCGTCCGTCCGTCCGTCTGCGGATAATCTCAGTGACCGTTAGCACTACAAAGCTGAAATTTGGTATTAATATGTATATCAATCATGCCGACAAAGTGCAAAAATAAAAAGTGGAAAAAAAGTTTTCTTAGGGTACCCCCTATACGTAAAGTGGGGAGTGATTTTTTTTCATGCTAATCCTAACGTGTGATATTTTGTTGGATAGGTATTTAAAATGAATTGGGGTTTACTAATATCATTTTTGATAATGTCAATGTTTTCGGAAATAATCGCTCCAGAAGTAAAAAGTGCGTCCCCTCAAACTTTTGAACCACAAGCTTGAAAAATATGAAAAAATCTCAAAAGTAGAACTTTACATAAACTTTCTAGGAAAATTGTTTTGAACTTGATAGGTTCAATGGTTTTCGAAAAAATCTCTATATATATAAAAATTAACCCCTATTTCTCTTGGTCACGCTATAACTTGCGAACGGCTTAAGCGATTTGGCTAATTTTGGTCTTAAAATATTTGTAGTAGCTCAAGAAAGGTTTAAACGGTGAGAAAGTATGAAAAAGATCGAGTAATATATTAAAAATGAAAATATTGTTCCCCATACAAACTTATCCACTCGAAAACTATAAGCGCCGCAGGATTTCATACATCTTACGCGTTTTTGGTAAAATGGTCTCTGCTTTCACTCGAGAAAGACGGAAGCGCCGCAGGTTTGCATATATCTTAGGCTTTTTGCGAGCAAAATAGGTACTTTATATTATCCAGCACTAAAGTCGTTAAGGCGATAGTTTCTTACAAATTGTTAATAAATTAGCCCTTATTCCCTAAGATATGGCTGTCAAAATCTCTATTGAATGACAAGACTTCACTTTAGGCCCGGCACCGCGAAGATCGAAGTTCGTATATGTCGAGCATTTCTCTATTACTCCAATTAAAGCGCTAAGAGTGACAAGTCCGAAATTTACGAATATCGTTGATCGCGGTAGCGCCGCCGTTTTATGTATAATTTCGCGTTTAGTTTTAACCGTAAATAAGAATCTGCACTAATATTCATCGCCCAATGCGACCGTCCCCTCCGTTGTCTTACTACTTCAGATGGGTACTGAGTGTGAGTGAAGTAGTAAGACAAATACGAACATTTCCGAGAAAATACGATAGGAAAGGATTATTCACTACATCTGAGCCCCGAGTGTATGCTTTAACGTAACGAAACGTTACCATCGCGTTAGTTACCCATATTATATCAGTATCACTTACGCATTCGAGACATTTTTTACGTCAAAAGAAACTTACACTAGAGCCTCTGATACTTTAAGCTCGCGCGCATAGTTTACTTAATTTGCCGATAGATGTCGCTGTAGGTGGAACGCTCATACCCTACATGGCGGTTTTAAGATTCTTTCTGAATAATGTGGTCGGAGCACACATGCCCATACATTAGGTTGGTGGAGGTTATCACTCCATGTTACAACCCCTTCTTACTACTCGTGGTGGGATTGAAATTGACAACATTTTTTGAATTTTCCATGTATAGTTGGGATCTATAACTCCTTCTTTAGTTGTCAGCATCCTTTGTGGGCCCGTTTTTAGGGTTCTGTACTTAATTTTAATATGTCAACAACAATGTATCAAATAGCCCATTTTAACTCTTAAGTGGGAACACTTACTGTGACGGACGAAAACTACGGAACCCTACACT
The DNA here is from genome assembly GCA_022674325.2 of Grapholita molesta. Lineage (NCBI taxonomy): Eukaryota > Metazoa > Arthropoda > Insecta > Lepidoptera > Tortricidae > Grapholita > Grapholita molesta. Next base: position 3,684,785 of record CP053125.2, on the reverse strand, counting down.
GAGCGTGGCCCGACACGCTCTTGGCCGGTTTTTTTGTATTTAAGTATTTATATGTATCTATCTATTATATATATCATTGTCTAGTACCTACAACACACCTGAGCTTACCGTAGGACTAGGTCGATTTGTGTAAGATTGTTCCGAAATATTTATTTGTATTTATTTATTTATTTAATTAGGAAATCTTAGGTAAAGGCCCATCCTTGCCACAGGTACCTTTTGTGATGAAGAAACAGAAATTTAATTATGAAAACGTCAGAGTTTGTAGCATTCTAACCTCCAAAACCTTACCTTTATGATCCTACCCTAAGAATGAACCTAGCAATAGAGCCTGAGGTTCTGATATAAACAGCATATTTGTTATTTATTGTAAATTCGTATATTTTATATACTGACAAGTACACGAAAAGTAAAAGAAATATGACATGCGAAGGCTGTCTAAAGTTCTCTCTGATATAAATTAAACATCTATAATGAGGTTGTAACAGGTTCGACAGGCAATCTGATCTTCCAACCCAGAGGGAAGGCTTTATTAAAATTAGGTAGGTTACTCAGAATGATAAAGGATATATCACATAAGTCGCAACCATCAGTTGATAGTCACACAAGACCGACGCTTCTTACAAATAATAACTGAAAATTTAAATTTCCAACTCGGCTCGATAGCAACCAACAAAGAGTCTCTAATTAATATTTCGATGGCATGGCCCCTAGTGGCTTGTTACTACTCGTTCATTATTCTATTCTCCAAAATAAAAAGACCTATATTTATTTCCAGCGGCGTTACTTAAGCCGTTTTCGAATTCATACAAATATTTAGCAGTCTATAACCAAAGGTACTTTCGTGAAGGACAGGCTTGTGTAGTTACGCCGTTTCTATCTCCGGTATAAGAATAGGCCTAATGAACGCTCCTATCGTTCGCTTATGAATCGGGAATTCTTTGACGGGTTTTGAGAAAGCCTGTTGACCTTTTATGGATGTTTTTGCATTACTTGCCTTGTGTAGGTATAAAAAACTAAAGTAAGTACCTACTCATAACGCGTACCCTGGTATATATGAACATTGTTTATTTTTATATCTATTATATATTTGTGTTCGTTCCTCAGTGATAATGGCGTATGCAACTATCAGATGCGAAAAAAATAAAAACTTTTTAAAGAGATTGTTGAAAAAGTATTACATGGACTTACCATTATAACTTTGTTAATTTAATAATTATTAATTTGTATTAATACATATAAAAATGTATACTTAAGAGACACCATTATAACTTTGTTAATTTAACAATTATTAATTTGTATTAATACATATAAAAATGAATACTTAAGAGACTGAGGATCCCACAGTCAAACTGTTTATGCAGTTTTGTGGGGCAATATTATAAAGAATATTGTTATTACTGTACCTAATAAAATAAATAAATAAATAAATAATAACTGGCAAGTTAGCCGCGTACCCGATAGGCATTATTGAACAACTAACTTATGATCTGAGCCCTGAGTGTAAGTTTTTAACGTAACTTTATGTCACGAAAGCGTTTGCGTTTTCCATATAAATAACATTATCACTTACGCGTCCGTAAACGTTTTTTTAAGTCAAAAGAAACTTACACTAGAGCCTCTGATCGCGCCTTCGTCTGCACCAAATACGTAAAAGACTATCATACCCGGCACTATGATTATTAACGGCTTATTAGTTAACACCTTTCAAGCCTAGTGGGTAGCGTATCGTACAATTTTTGTGTATTAATTACAAATATTTGTTCCCATGTCATGGATGACATCTATGCATTTAGTACTTATGAGAAATATATTGATCAAAACAATAATCGTCTTTTTTGTGGGTAATGGTTAACGGCTTGTGTGATTACAATTTAAGTCAGTTGTAGTGTTTTTCTGGTACCTAGTGTTACGTAATAGGGGGAGTGGTTTAAGTTGATATTTCACAGAAACAAATATTTGACTTAAAACCCTTAATTTTTAATGTTTTGTATGACCTATTATCGTATTTATCGTACAACACAACACTTCAGCTTCCTTGTTCAGCTATGCATAAATCCCAGAATAGAATAAAATATTCGTATGAGACAATACTCGTAATCACAGGCCACCCGTACCCCATGTGTCGAAGACTATTATTCTTAAGATTTTTTAATACGACGTCGGTGGCAAACAAGAATACGGCCTGCCTGATGGTAAGCAGTTACCGCAGCCTATGAACGCCTGTAACTCCAGAGGGCGTGCATAGCAAGCAGTTCCCGAGCTAGCCGTTGGATTTAATTCAAAGTTTTCACAAAAAAATACTGTGCGCGTTGCTTTGAAATAGTTATAGGAAATATTTAGATATGAAGATATCATTTTCCTAACTAGTGCGTAAAAGTGCACTTTCACTTTTAAGGCACTTGCTATGAAAATTGGGTTCGATACACGTGTAAAAACTTCTTTAAGACTCGGGTGATTGTCACCCTCGTTTCACTCTGGCTCCAACTTTCACCCTCGTCGAAAAAAACTTTTCACTAGTATCAAAATGTACTATAAATATTTACCTTAACTGTCAGAAGTAAATTACTCGTTGCTACTCATAGTTATGCTTTTCAGAAATCACCAATACAATTATTCCAATATCCATTATCTTTGCAATATGATACATAAAATCTTAACGGCTAATAATCACATAAGCGGTCATATCTCAGGCAGTGCATTACGAATTCATAGCGCTGTGAGAGTCGAGTTATAGCCCAGTCAACAAAGCTGCTGACAATACTAATATTTCTTCCGCCTTATTTTTTTTGCTCTAGCTCTACTTATATTTATATACGATTTTTACTAATTGAAATAGGAAAAAGTGTTCCTTCAATTTACAGATAGAAGTTGTTAAATTTTTTACCTACTTTTAATGATTTTTTAACTTTTAGAGATAATTACAAAATAAATTTAAAAAAGACCAAAAGCACTATTGCAATGTACCTACACATTCTTTTATTTTTTGTTTTTTAAATAGCTGTGCGTTCTTTGATTGTTAGCTACTGATGACCACGTCGGTCACAAAATGATCACTTATAATACATATTGACCTAATTCTGCACTCTCAGCAGCCCTGCTATAATTGAAAAAATACCCAATACATCAATAAAACAAAACATGTTTTAGTTGCCAGTTAGCTAAATTCGATAGATTGCGTTATTAAAATACCTGTTTTTATAATGATTGTCGCCTTGAGATTCCACTACATTTGTCAACCGGTCTGGTCTAGTAGGTAGTGACCCTATGAAGCCGATGGTCCTGGGTTCAAATCCTAGTCAGGGCATTTATGTGTGTGATGTATACGGATATTTGCTCCTGAGTCATGGGTATCTGTATATTATATATCGTCGTCTAGTACCTACAACACAAGCCTTACTGATCTGTAGGAGTAGGTCGATTTGTGTGAGATTGTCCCAATTTTTTTTCTACATTTATAAATATTTGCGGTGTTTTAAAAATAGCCATTGACTGGTTTTAATGTAGCCAGTACTTGTTGCTACTGGACGGCTGCCAGCAACGATACATCTGTTAGTGGACTCCGGATTGGTTTAGACTGAAATATATTGTCGACCGCATTCAGCCATTGGTGCAACACCTTTGTGTGGTCGCTGATCAACGTGCGATATTTGGCGTCTGGCTTTTATCGGGCGATTTATACAGCTCTAGCTGCTTTAAAATTTATAGGTTTACATTATGCTGCCTTTTGTAAAATTATTGCGGTGCTTAATCTTCCTACAGTATGCTCTGCAAGGTGGCGTTAAATACCATTGCGGTTCTTAGGTGTAATTAAACAATGACCAAAAAGAGTTTATCAGGCCTTACTGTACCAGCTACTCTCAGTGGCCTGTACGTGGCCATCTATTTAGTTAGTGGACGTCCGACGCCGCGGTTTTATATTTTTTTTATACCACAAAGGTGGCAAACAAGCATGCGGCCCGCTTGATGGTAGGCGGTCACCGCAGTCTATGGACGTTTACAATACCGAGGCATCATTCACGCGTTGCCGACCTCGTAAAAACCTCTTTACACCCTTTTTGAAGAACCCCATACTTTAGTCCTTTGGGATGACCTCCGCAGGAAGCTCATTCCACAACCTTAGCGTACGCGGGAGGAAATTCCTCTGAAACCGTTGGGTACGCGACCATTTTGGTTTTATATGTCACCACTTTAGGACGGTTGCTCCGACAGCCATCGAATCTCCGAGCTACATGGCCTGCCCTTTGCCCACTTCAACAGCTTCTGTGAGCTACTAATTTAGTTATTCTACGTATATACTCATTTCTAATTCTATCGCTATAATCAGAACTGATAGCATGATTATTATATTATCATCTATCGCGCGATCCGTCACTTTTGTCACATACTTGTTGGAGCGTGACATATATTGTGACTTGTGACAAATGATAAATCCGAATATATTAGGCTAGCAGAAAAGAGTTTAAAACTTTCATACTAATGACAAATGCGAAAATAACTATCTCTGTCTGTCTGTCTATTTCCTCTTCACGCTTAAACCGCTGAACCAATTAGGGTGAAATTTGGTAAAGAGAGAGTTTGAACTACGAAAAAATACATTTTTAGTACGTAACTATACTTTATGGCTAAATTAACCACTGACTGGACCGAACAAGTCGGCCGGGGCAGAGGCAGACCTAAAAGGAGATGGCGGGATGACCTGGATGGTTTCTGTCGCGATTGGCGGGAGCATGCACTAGACCGCGACGAGTGGTTAAAGCGATGGGAGGCCTTTGCCCAGCAGTGGGACGCAACATAGGCTACGTAAAAAAAAAAACTATACTTTAAAGACGGGGATGGCTGGCTGACAAAGTCGCGAGGAAAAGCTAGTAATAACATAATAACCGAATGTCTTAATTTACCAGTCTCGCCTCAATTCACTTAATTTCCCAAACAAAGATTCCCCCTTCTCAATAAAAAACACTTCCATCTGACCATTAGTATTAATGCGGGCGGTTGATTGATCGATCTGATTGCTTGTCAACAATCAACAACTCGTTAACGATGTTTAAATTTACTCTGCCGGTACAGATGGACGGACGGCAGTTTTCCTCGCAATATTTTACGGTAGGTTGCCCTGAGCTGCAGGGTTATAATTTGTTTTTAATCGGTATTGGTTAGACGATTGTTATGTTGAACTTTTTAATAACGCAAGCTAGAGGGAAATTAAGAATAATAATGTTGTAAAGAGACATACCTTATTTAGTTTATTCTCCTAAGATCCGCGAGCATACATCTAGTACTAATTACTTTAAAGAAAGAATTTTGTAAAATTGGGACAGAGTTGGGTTTTATATTTCCTTAAAGGGTGTAGCAGGATAGCCTAGAAAAAAAATGCCCCCAGCGATTTTGGGCCGAAACTGTGATCAAACGATGCCTTTTGGGTAGGTTATATTCTGCACAAAGTTTCATCCCTCTGTCACCCCCTGGGGGTGGAAAACACCCGATTAACCCCAAAACTGCTTTAATTATTTTTTCCTAAACTATGAAAGTGACGAATTTCAAATTTTATACAAATATTAATAAGACTAAAAGCTATTTAAAAAAAAAAAAAATTAACACCTAACCATTTAAATTCTTGCAAAAAAAAAATCACCCTGTATATGAAGTTTGGCTCATGGTACACACACCATTTTTTTTTTCAAAAATGGTCCGGCCCAAAATCGCTGGGGGCAATTTTTTCTAGGCTATCCTGCTACACCCTTTTGACACAAAAGAGATTTAACTTAATTATTTTATTTGATTAAACTTTATTTCCTACACTATAAAGAATAAACTTGAGTAGCATTTTACTTCTATGGTGGGTTTTACGAGGTTATACTTGAGGTCCCGGATGCTGAATTGAGTAACATATTTCCGAATATGCTGTTACGAAGTATTTTGCGTGAGAACATAATTATATGTACAGCGGTCAAGGGCAAACATGCACCTTATTATCTCAATATTAAAGTACGTCAGAGGTAGAGCAAAGCGAAGTACCATCACGCTTGAGTCTGGAGACGCCCAACTAGGGAAGTATCTCCTCCTTACATAAGGCCACGGCCTTAATAGCACTACTACCTTTCAGGTAAGTAGTGTTGTGTTCCTGATGGTGAGTAAGGTTTCCAGAGCTCCAAAAACTTTTAGGGTAGGCAACGCGCATGTGAATCCTCTGTAGTTGCAGGCGTCAATAGGCTATGTTAACTGCTTACTATCAGTCGGGCCGTATGCTTGTATGCCACCGTTATTGGCTGCTTGTTGTATTTTACTGTATAGATATAATTGACCTTCTGTACAGGTGAAAATTGAATTTCAGCAGCGAGTGGTTTTATGATATCTTTTCTTTTTTAATTCACATTTTATCTTTTTTAATTAATGCTGAAAGTTCTGGTCTTTAAGAGCATTATGATTTTATTTCCGTACACGGAACAGTGTTCCCGACATTTGAGAGGCGTATTCGGGGCCGGATCGAGCCAACGCGCAGAGGCCCTTTCGACAATTTAATGATATGTAACATTCGCTTAGTGTACCCCTGAGCGGACGTTGCCTCTGTCTGTGTCATCGGAGGCGCACTGAGACAGCACCCTCCATGGTATAAAGACGATTATTATTATGATATTTTAACTTTATTACACGAAATACACAAGCAATCGCCATGCTTTATTACTGGAAGTTTTTATATGGAAATAAATACCTTTCTTGATAAGTTAAGTTTAATGTTAGACGGTTTATTTATTTTTATATACTCATCATAAATCGAGCTAATCTGTTGCAAAATCATACAATGAAACAAATAATTAACTGGAAACTAAATAGCAGAAGTAAAACCAGACGATGAAAGCCAAAACCATATCCTTTCATAACCAAAGACTTCCGAAGAACATAACACTGCTGCTCATCATAAAACGATACACGTTAGTAGAAACTCAACGGCAGTTACGACCTTCTTCTTTAAAAGGAAAGTATATTGCTATCATAACAGCGATGTTGCAGTTTACAACACCAGCATATGACCTTTTCAATTTTATATGAAAGCTCAGAGTTGTGCATACTCATAAATCAGTCAAGTAGTAAAAAGCGAGCTTAAAAAGCACTTAGTGCGGTCTTCATGTTGGCAGCTTTGTTGCGGATTAAAATTGCCGTAAATAATATCACTATTAACAGTACAGTCCGCATCAAAATTAGCATCAATGTTAGCACTAAACCTAAAGTGTTGTTCTCCTGCCGTAGATTATAATAAGCAGAGCTTGGACAAGTCACCGCAGAAACAGATATAGGCATAGAATAAGACTCTATAGAGTCGACACTTAAAATTATTATTATCTAAAAAGTGGTCATTTTTGTAAATCCATTGACCTTTTTACTCACATATCTTTCATGAATTTGTCAAACTGGCATGCTTGAAACAATTTGATACAATTATTTGCTTAATCATGGTTATGTCAAAATATTTTAAATATGGTGCAAATAAATACAATGTAACCATCAGCATTGAAATATTAGTTTATGTATCTGTGCATAATGAAGGGCATTACAAAAAGAGTGTGGGTTTATGAAACGAGCCGAAGGCGAGTTTCATAATAATATCACACGATTGTTGATATCTATAGATACTAGAATAGAAACCCCACTTGAAATTGACAGCTGTTCCAAATTTAAAATCATAACCTACGGATTTCAGTAGGTAATGTTAACATTACATCTCCATTCATTTCTGATGGTTGGTAATGCTCGTCATTGCATACGGTTTCTGGACGCATTTTAGAGCACTTATGATATGTACGTAGATAAATAATATTACCGCACACATGTATGGAGAATTTTGGGTTGCAGTAATGTTATTGAAAAATAAAATTAAATAATATTGTACATATTGCGATTCTATAAATCTTGTTCTATTGCCGTGTTGCGATTGTTTTGCGATGACTTGTCCGCTCGTACTGATAATAAGTAACGTTACAGAGAGTTCAGAGCTCTTAAAGGGTAGGCAACACGCGTGTGAATTCTCTGGAGTTGCAGGCGTCCATACGCTGTAAGTGCTTACTATCAGCCGGGTAGTATGCTTAGTTAACGCTCTCGTAATATAAAAAAGCGTATATTAGCGTAATATTATGTTAGTGTCTTATCTTCGTCAGTGTTTGGTTGTGTACTTTACTGATAAGAGACATTTCTCCGTGCGTTTAAATAAGTTCCTTTATATAATTTTTGTAATAGTAAAATATAAAAATACATCAAAAACATACAATACATTATTATAAAGCTAATTTGGGTGCCGCCATGGGGCAAGGCCCGGGCTCCGACTGTAGTTAGAGAGGAATCACTGGACTATGCCGTGTCCAAGATTACTGCCTCCAGAGGCTGTAGTGTATGTTTCTTTTGACGTAAAAAAACGTTTACGAACGTATCAGTGATAATGTTATTTATATGGGAAACGCAAACGCGTTCGTTACGTTAAACACTTACACTCACGGCTCTGAATCTTACCTTTGATCCAACCACATGTTGGTCGAGACTCTAGATTATAAGATCGTTCGTGGAATCAACTATCGATACATTAATCGCGGAATCAACCTGCCACGTAGCCGTTACTTAGTGAGCCAAGTCTTTTCCTTTTCCGCCTACACGGGGTTTCGTCAAATGAGATAGTGATGTCTATGAGCATTGCCGTGTGATGCCGGCTGACTAGAATAGCACCACTCCATCTCCTCCCGCGGGGGCAGCAGCGTCCGTCGAAACCTAATCTACAGCTACTGCGGTCGCCAACCCGCCTGTCAAGCGTGGCGACTATGGCAACTACCCCCAAGATGATACATGTCATATTTGTGGGAGGCCTATGTCCAGCAGTGGACTGCATATGACTGAAATGTATGTATGTATGTATGTATGTCGACGAGCATTACCTGGTGCTAGGCTATGGGCTGCTATCACCACGATATCAGGGTTATGGGCTGAAATAGTCCTGTCCGTGATAACAGATCGATCCCAATCGAGCGCAGCATTTCTATTATTTATTTTCTTCGTCAGAAGAATAAAATAATCTAAATGTCAGTCCCTTATAATCGCACCCGGAAAACAATGAAAGAGTGGGCAAGAAAAATGAAAGGGAAAAACTCGATTACGTTTTTTACTTAACAAAATAATTACATCGTGTTGCCAGTCCGCGTATTCTCTCCGAGATATCTAAAAAAAGCCTTTAGAGAAAGGAGGCTTTGGGAAACTCATTAAGAGACCGATAAATACGGGTAAGATATCGCCGGCTTACTCCACTTCAGTTGTTTTTCTAAAGCTATTGTTTTGTGTCGCAGTACAATTTTACAAGCTATTAAATAAATCATCATCATCATCTCACCATCTCAGCCATAAGTCGTTCACAGCAACATAGGGCTCCTGGACCTCAATATTAGGTATCGGTTGGAGGCGACCTAAGTTCAGCGTCTTCCGACGACCCTTATATGTGGGTAGATGTCATACGCTGCGCTTGCTAGTCTGTGGTCTCAATTCTAGCACTTATTGATCCCATCGGCCATCTGCTTTGCATGTATTTATTCAGATTGCTAATCCAGTGGGCTATGTAAGTGACCTTAGTTCTTCTACAGAGAAATGTATAATTCCGAAAAAAGAAAATGTAGGGTAGCGGCATGATGAGTTAAGACACCGTTGACTGGTTGACTTAGATTAGTTTATTACTTACTCACTAGTGCATACGTACATGTGTGCTTCCTTAATATTACGTTCTTAATCTACATCTATACAATCCTAATCTTACTGACTCGGCGCGTGATAAAATACTATCAACCTATCGTCACGTGCCGAGATACTAGATACACTAATGCGTGCCTACCAGCATAGAAAATATCATGGGTCGATCCGTCAACCGGACACGTCACAGTTGTTGGCATAATATGTTTACGGTTTACGCGATATAATACGTTTTTATGTAGCTTACATAAAACCACAGCGTCCACAGCCAAATAGTATAAGACCCTACGCAGTGTGTTGTTCCTGCCAATGAGTAAGCTCAGAGAACTCAGAGCCTTAACCCTTCGTATGCTTAGGCACAGATCCGTGCCAAGCATTTGAATTCAACGGAATTAACTTTGAGGTCGTTTTTTCATTGGAGAATTTTGACATCCGCATACGAGGGGTTAAGGGTTGACAACACGCGTGAGAATCCACTGGGAACGACATTCGTCCATAGGTGACGATGACTGCTTTTATCATTACGTGTGTTGATGCTTGTTTGTCAACGTCGTAGTAGAGATAGAAAACCATCTATCATCAGACATATGAGTCCTATAGCAATTCAGCAAGTTCCATTTTTTAATGTAGTCTGATATAGTTCTAAATGATTTTCAACCGTACCTATTAGATTTTGCTGACTTTGCTTCAATGTGAATGTGAATGCAGGGATTGTAAAACCGGTTTTATTTAATACCTGTATACATTTGACAGACTATTACCGCTAATAAAAGAATACCTGTATTCTAATTAGAGGTATTGTTGTCATTTCGCTTTTATGCATACCTCTATGGCTAGACTATTTACGATATTAAATACCTGTATTAAATACCGGTATTCCTTGCAATTGAAAGATAAGATGTCAATTAAACATTACTACTAAATGGTTACTATAGAGATTATTTTCTTTCGGGAAGACTCGGATCTTTATCGGAATACGATGACCTCCGAACTGCCAAGAATGATCGTATTAAATTTGGTGACATTTTCATATCCATTAATATGGAACTTTATTGTTTAGTATTATACGTCAAACTGAAAAATTATATTTGGCATTAAACAATAAAGTTTCATATTAATGGATATGAAAATGTCATGCATATAATACAATCATTAATTGATAGTACGGACGCCGTCTTACTATATCTGTAATCTATCTATCTATATATATAAAAATGAACCCCTATTTCTCTTGGTCACGCTATAACTTGAGAACGGCTTTACCGATTTGGCTAATTTTGGTCTCGAAATATTTGTAGTAGCTCAGGGAAGGTTTAAACGGTAAAAAAGTATGAAAAAAAATGAAGTAATATACTAAAAATCGAAGATATCTCTCCAATACAAACTTTATCAACTCGAAAAAACAGTAAGCGCCGCAGGATTGCATACATCTTACGCGTTTTTGGTAAAATGGTCTTTGCTGCTCGAGAAAGACCTTGGAAGCGCGCAGGATTTCATACATCTTACGCTTTTTGCGAGCATAATAGGTACTTTATATTATTCCAGCACTAAAGTCGTTAAGGCGATAGTTTCTTACAAATTGTTAATCAATTATCCCTTATTCCTAAGATATGGCTGTCAAAATCTCTATTGAATGACAAGACATACTTCATCACTTTAGGCCCGGTACCACGAACATCGAAGTTCGTATATTTAGAGCATCTCTCTTTTACTCCAATTAAGGCTTAAGACAGAGACAATCGTCCGAAATTTACGAATATCGTTGTTCGCGGTAGCGCCGCCATTTCATGTATAATTTTATGACAGAACTATGAGTGTCGGAACAGGGTTGTCAACTTGTCACTACACTTGAGAAGTATTTGTACCTATACTTACTTGATTTATTACTTTTATGTTAAATAAATAGGAATTATATTAAACGTTGGTTCTTTAAACATCTCTGATTCCCACGAAAGTATATAATTATACCTAAAAATGCTACAGCCGTATTTCTTTGAAAATGTTTTGGTTAATTCCTTATTTCATTTCTGGGCAACCAATAAATAAGGTTTTTTTATTTATTTTACCCATTACCAGGTAAGGACTTCGGGAAATAAAGATGTTAATTCTGCTTCCTTGCTATTGAGTCCGAGAGATTTTGTGTTTATGTTATATAGTTGCATTGCATTTTATTTTTCAGTAAAACGTGAGAAATCGAATGGTACCAAGGTTATACATATACAATCTGAATTTTATACTTTTTAAATTGTGACCTCTGAATCACGTCAACAATTATTTGTCCATTTTACTTAATTTTGTTATTAATTAAATATGTGTCAAAACCCCTATTCAGCCAAGGAATATACATACATAGTATTTTTTATTACTATTACTAAGTACTACAAATATTTTTTTTCAATTATGTTTTGAATAGGATAAATCTATATTTGTTTTAATTGGACTTAGGTTTGCCACCCCTATGGGTCCCGCCGACAATGTGCATGGCTGGCTGAAGTGTCAACTTAATACTGTATAAGTAAATTAGTTTGTCATACGACTCGAGTATATTGACACTGACGGCTATTACCGGTAATAGTTTTTAGGGGTAAAGCGCTAAATAGAGGTATTGCTGTCAATTGGCAAAACCGCTAATATATTTGAATATCGGTTTTGATTATACCGCTAATCTGAGCTTTATCGATATAAATAGCGAAATGCAACTATAACCGGTTATACCTAATTTTTAAGCGGTATTAAGAATACCGGTAACGATCCCTGTGTGAATGTATGAATAATATATTATATAATGACGACCGGTCTGGCCTAGTGGGTAGTGACCCTGCCTATGAAGCCGATGGTCCTGGGTTCGATTCCCAGTCAGGGCATTTATTTGTGTGATGAGCACAGATATTTGTTTCTGAGTCATGGGTGTTTTCTATATATGTAAGTATTTATATGTATTTATCTATTATATATATCGTCGTCCGGTACCTACAACACAAGCCTTACTGAGCTTACCGTAGGACTAGGTCGATTTGTGTAAAATTGTCCCGAAATATTTATTATTATTTATTATTTATTTATTATTATTTATTACGTCAGAGATAATCAAGGTACATTCGGGTTAGCAAACGGCCGTATACGGATATTCGCAATTTCAAGAGTGCTACCAGCGTGTTTCTGATATGATGAAAAATGATGTTTTATTTATTGAAAAGGATTACATTAAAATACGTATGCAACATGCGGTGTGAAGCGTAGTACGTTGTTTATAACTATTGAGTTATAAACGTTTTATTTGCGACCGCAAAAAATAAATAGTATTTGACTTTCATTTTTTCATTGAATTTGAACACACATAAAAATATATAAGTGACGCGTGTGCCCGACTGGTAGTGCAAACGGGACCCTACATTGAGCATGGCCCGACATGGCCTCAGCCGGTTTTTATAACACTATAGCACCTCGCAATCACTTATTACGACCACAGGTCTGACATAGTGGGTAGTGACCCTGCCTATGAGGCCGACAGTCCTGGGTTCAAATCCCAGTAAGGGCATTTATTTGTGTGATGAGCACAGTTCCTGGGTCATGGGTGGTTTCTATGTCTTATCTTGTAGCTCAAATTCTCTCCACGCCAATTTTACAGGCAGACAGCACCTTTACCATAAGTTGTGACTTTGAGGTTTTAGATAACGAGTATCGAGTACTAGAACTACTATCTTTGCATCTCGTTCGCATTAATAGTACAAGCAAGATGCACGGACAGTAAACTTGACACTCGTTATCGAAAACCTCAATGTCACAACTCATAGTAAGGGTACAGAAAGAGTTACTTTCACATTTATTAATCTTATTTAGTATGGATAAAATGGATTAATTTTGCGAAACGTCTGAATGTCGTATTATAAAAAACAACAAGCTATTAACCTATTTTCTTTTCTAAGGTATAAATTTTTGCTCTAACTCCAAGCACATGAGACAAAATATTAAATAGAACGGAACCCCACGAGTGAAAATTAATCTAAGCACTTTACGAAATGTCGTAAAGTAAAATGTTATTATGTGTAACAGCATATCGAATCCCCGGTACCGGTATTATTACCGGTAATAAATTAACTTCTGCACCGGTATACGAAAATGGATTTCAATTTAAAATTCGTGTACCGTTTTAATGGCGCATTATGTGATGGATGGAATTTTACGGAAACAAATTAAAGTAGTGTCGTTTGCGGAATGATATTCGAGGTTAATCGGTTTTAGGACGAGTTATTTTTTAATCAATATTATTAACAATAAACTCTATCTATCGGATTAAAACCAATTTTAAAACCATCGCTGATATATTATCTATTTAAAACTCCACTCAAACTCAGCAGTTTTGAAATAATTTCAAAGTTTTTTTGTAGACAAATTAACCATCGTGTACCTTCGCATAATTAAATAAAAATCTTTATAGTCAACGGCATACATATATACGAGTATACACTCGTCGCATTTCTATTACTTTATATGCAGACATACGAGTAGGTGAGTATATTTTTGTAAATCCGTTGAGTGCTGTGTTTCATCTGTTAAATGACGCTTCTGTAACGTCAACGTCACTTGAATACCGAATTATATGTGACTACGCTTATTTCGTAAAAGGTTTTCTCTTTGTGAGCATTTTATGTACTTTACATCATCAGAACTACTAAACCGAATTCATCATTTTTATCAATCGCTATCGCTTTCTTATAAAAATCTCTTGAATTTTAATTCCGCGATAAAACTTACCCTATTATAATCCTTCTGTCGGGTAGGTACGCCTGACTGCGAATACCCTATGGACATACCGATTTAATATGTACTTACTCGTCACCTTAAACCTTCAAGTATTTCTATCTAACTAGTGTCATTTATTATTCCCGCACATAACTATCCTCCAACTTTTTAATCACGTATTTATTTTCGGAAACGTTCAAGTTTCAAAATTAATAAAACTGCCAGCGAGCGCGGCAGATGTTGCCAGCTCTCTAAAGGGGAATTATTACGAAATTTATACAACGACCAGCTGTCTGGACGGGCCGATGTCAGATTGAATCTGACAAAGGTCGATTCGTAACGAGATCTTGGAAGGATCATCGGAATAAGAGAGTGAGGATTGGTAACAAACAAAATTGACATTTGCAAACAACCTAATACTTAATGAAGTATGTTTCGATATCGAGGTTTTGTTTTAGTGTTGTGATGGGTTTAAAAAGTAATAAAACATTATTTGGAAGAAAACAAATTTATTGGTAGCAAATAAATTTTAAATATTGAATTTAGGTAAATAAGTGTGCTTGCCAATTTAAGTACTTAAATTAGCAAGTTAAACTTTGGTGGCCTAGCGGCCACATTCAACCCGAAGGTTGTCACCCAAAAAATTGAAATAGTAATCGTTTGATTTTAACCTTAGGTGAAAGATAACATGTCATGATTACAATTTGAACTAAGCCTAGATTTTCCTCTGAGCAAAAATGTGTCAAATCTGGACACTCAACTACCATGGAAACCTTTAATGTATAATAGGTAATTTAATTACATATTTTTCCTTAATGTTAATAATAGTTTATTTGAATAATATTAAACATTACCAACATGGAAATGAAAACTAATATAAAAACCGCTAAAATAACTTATAACTACACTTAAAAATAAAGTCTTACAAATAACCTAAATTTGGACCCTTAGGAAGGGTCCCCATCACGCAGGCAGCGTTCCCGCGCTGGATTGCGATGGCAATCCTTTGTGCAAGAAAGCTGCCTGCGCGAGGGTCGCCTGTTGCCTCCCTGAGCCGCTTGCTAAGCTCTCTGTGGAGCCCACTCGCACCTTTGCCCCACGAGCCGAGAGTCTCGACACCAAACGCTACGAACTCGTATTGGGTGTCGAGACACTCGTACTTCGAGATTTTAATACGTAAAAAACATGGAAACCTTGGATTATTCTTGCTCTTTGAATTATAACAACGTAAATATGTTTTTACTGATACCATTAAGTTTTTGTTATAGAATCGTTTCAGTTTCATCGATTTGAAGCTCAGCTAGCCACAAGCTAGGTACACAGGTCTATGTCCCATTTTTTTTAATGACTATGTGATCCTAGAATTCGGATCACTTGGTTGTTGAGTCAGATGTAATAGAATTTTTCCACAACTTTAGCTACGTTAACGAGCAAACATATATTCATTAATTCGTCTTATATAATCCCCGACAAACTAATAATATACTTTGATACGGATTACTCATCGGATAACTTATCCAGAATAAGCCTTAAAAGCATTAGAATTATATCGTCTAATAAGAAAAAATAAAACCAATCGTAAATAAATTTACTCCTTAAACTTTCAGAAAACGGGATTGAAAAGACTAGGAAAAAGCTTAGAATAACTAACTATTTCTCACTATCTGTCGCTGCTCTAACTTGAATCACAGTAACTGTATTCATCCCATTTAAATAACTACAGCTAAAACATTTGTAGGTAAGACATTTGTTTCACAAAACTAAGAGATAAAGCGAGACGAGCATATTATCGTACTTCAAAAACCGCGAAATTTTTAGGTACGTTTACCGTCTCAACCACTCCGTCTTTTAATTCTCTGCATTTCTGAGAATTAATCGGACTGGAGTTGACATTCAACCAACTAGTTATTAATATATACGCAATTGTCATATGAGTATATCTATACTAAACTTGATAATGTATATAGATGAAGAATGAAATCAGCATATAGACCCCACAACAACTGGTCCATAAAGGCGAAGTCTAAAATACAATCGATCAACCCGCTACATCATTTTATTTTTTGCCAATCGAATCTTTGATGGACCAATGATATTTTTTTTTCTGATAGCAGGCATTTGTTTATTGGATAATATCTAAATCAGAGGAAGAGGGTGAGGATATAACTGTCAGTAGAATATTGGGGTCATTTTTAAGAGCCATTATGTACTGGAAACGAAGTCTATGTAAATTAATTTGCTGTTTGACAAGCATGATTTCTATCACTGGATTCAGGTTGCTGGTACCAACGGACTCCATCCAAAATTGTAGAAATTGAAATGAAAAATTGAAAAGAAAATACTTTCAATTTGTAATAATCTTGTATGGGGTGATAACTTTCCGTTTCTTAAACTAAAATGTTCGGCATTTTTTTATGACTATCCACACTTGCACATCTCATTTGATTGGTTTTATATTGGTATCGAATTTTGTTTCCTAGATACGAACGTCGACGAGATAGAAGCAACATGGCAGCCCGAACGCTATAAATTTTGATGAGTTTTGATCAATAGTTTATGAAGTAGATGTTTTATAAGCATGAAGTTTTTATTAAGTTTACTTAGAGAGTTTTCATAGAAAAATCTTATCATGAGAAATTAATTTTGAGATGGAATTTTTTTAGTGCAAATTATTGTGTATATATAATTTGTATTATATATACACAATCGCTCATGACAATATATTGAAGTTGAAGTAGGTAAGCATGGTATTCGAAACGTCAGCTCAGTTTCACGAACAATCCACAAATTAAGATTGTTCGTACTTCGTATTTATACTTTCGTGAGTCCTCTAATAATTCACTGATGTGCCAGCGACGTGAACAGACGCTCAGCGTAGTTTTTAAAAATGGAGGACCTATGTATACTTTACGCAATATGTCGTGCGAGTGAAACCTAATCGTTTAAATTTATGTTCAGTCTTTCATAATATGAAACTCTTTAATTTATTCAAATTTTTTGTTTTTGTAACTAGTGAGGGACAAAGAGAAAAAAATGCATATGGCGGCAAATTGAAAATAGTGTGTTTGTTTTGTTCGGTGGTAAAAGTAGGAAAATATAAATAATTCAGTGATAAAATGGGCCTTTTTATTACGAGATCTACATGTACCTGGACAGAACTGTTAAGCGCTAGCTTAAAACCAAATTTTCTTTTTTTTACTGTTCTATTCAAGATACAGCTGGATTCTGTCTGTGAATAAACTAACCTCGTTTTCAGTCGTCTGTGGAATTACCTGGCGAATTTTAGTGTATACGTTTAGTTTGCATTTGCCATTCGGAATGCTCGTAATGTGGGTACGTAGTATTGGTATTTATTGTATGAGAAATACCGGAATTCCAAAATTGTCCACATAAATAATACCGGTGTTGTATGTGAAATGCCGGAATTCTGAAACTATCCATACGAATGTTAACGGTATTCCATGGAAGATAGGACCTAAATGCCAGATTGTCCATGTAATGTATAGTGGTATTTAGGTGTCATACCGGATTTCTTAATTTGCGTATACAAGTAGTACCGGTATTGCGTGTCTTACTCGTAATCGTGAAGTCACTTTTAGGATCGAATTTTATGAGCAAACTTTTCTTGTAGTAAATATAAATATATCTGTAACGAATAGACACAAACCGTATACTAAATGTGTAGTAAAGAAAAATATAATGCTTAAACAAATACATCGCATCCCGCCATTTTACGCTATGGTTTTAAATGATTCATATATTTGACGACAGGTTTGACCTAGTGGGTAGTGACCCTGTCTATGAAGGCGATGGGCCTGGGTTCAAATCGTGGGTCACTACCCTCTAGGCCACACCTGTCGTCAAAGTACATCTTAATAAAGATTTCCGAGGAAAATTATACTTGATCAATTGGACCGTTTTCGAGTTACGGATCGAAAACTAGGGAACCCCGCTTAGCATGGCCCGACATGATCTGGGCCGGCTTTTGCTTTTCTATTTTCCTTTTCATTCCGTGCCACAGCTGGACCCGAACAGTCAGGCTCGTTTGCATGTCTGCGTGAAATGCATTCTAAAGTGTTTATTTAGCATTTGCAATTCGGACTGTTGGGTGATCACGGAAAGTCCACTTAATATATTAGTGGTCCCTACCATGAACTGTCAGTAATGTTTTCACTAGACAAATTTTACAGAACCTTACTAACTTATCTATGAAAAATGTGACGTATTTCAATTGTGGCAACTTGAGAAAAGTTTACAGATGTGGTATGTTTCCTCAAATGATTGGTTTAGCTTTTTAACTCAGAAAAGATAAAATTATTGTTATACTTTAAAATTGACAGCCGCCATCATTAGAGCGTACTTATAACATGTAAGGCTGATATCACCCTTTTGGTTTGTGGGAGAGCTTCGTATGGAAGCGAGAATCCTTGACCAAATAACATCTCAGAAACAATCGACAATCGTCTATAGAAAACGTATTCATAACGAAAATATTATACGGAAAAAATCACATTTGATCTGTGATTCTTGTACTTTTTATATATAAATATATAAAAAGTACTTGACTTAGTGTATATGATTTCAAAGAAAGCTCAGTTACTGAAAAGGCAATGGAGAGAGCAATGCTCAGTGTCCTTGCGCAATCGAATCAAAGAACCAAATGAAAGAGCCACGCAACGCAAGTGAACCAAAGTCACCGCCATTGTTCCCATAATTTCTGGACATTAGTGACGGTGGGCAAGGCACATTGCCAGAAGAACAGCTGGCTGATGCGGACAACAACTATCGACTACCAATCACGTATTAGAAGACGCGCTGTAAGTAGGCCACCCATAAGAGGTCCGAAGTACTGATCAAGATCGAGGGAACTCGTTGGAGTGTCTAGCAATGGTCGTCTTGCGGCTGAAATTATGAAGATGATGATGATTATTATTGATGATGATTTTTGGACCCAGGAATGTCCTTAAACTATTTCCAATAATGAGAGGTAGGGCACAGCGATGACCATCACGCTTGAATCTGGAGCAGCCCAACTGGGGAAGTACCTCCTTACAGAAGACCACAGGAATAATAGCACTGCTACCTTTCAGGTATGTAGTGTTGTTTTCCTGATGGTGAGTAAGGTTCTCAGAGCTCCAACCCCCTTAAAGGCCAGCAACGCGCTTGTGACTCCCCTGGTGTTGCGTGTGCCCATGGGCGACGGTAATTGCCACCAGGCAATCTGTCTGCTCGTTTGCCGCCTATGTCATTAATAAAAATCATGCTATGATGGCTACATATAGCTAACTGTCTTATATTCTTATGTAGATACATCATTCAATACCCTAATGACCAAGTACAAAATGAATACTGCATCACGACTACAAAATTTGCCTGGATTTCTTTCCAAATCCATATAATCAATTTCGTTTCTTCAATTTTGATTACGTCACACTCTTTTTACTTTTCGTTTCCACTATGTTTCGTGCAGTCTGCACGTCTCTCAATTAGCTCACTTAACTAATTTGCATGCGTCCGTCGAATTACCTGGAACATTCTAGAGTGTTTAGTTTGCATTTGCAATTGTAACCTTATCCAGTGCAAAATACATTCAGCATCAATATTAGCGTATATGAAACAGCGCACTAAAAATATCTGCCATTATGTATAATGAACATTTGGCGGTAAAAATATTTCTTGCATTCAAATTGTTAATTTTTTTTTATACCACAAAGGTGGCAAACAAGCATGCGGTCCACTTGATGGTAGGCAGTAACTGCAGCCTATAGACGTTTACAATACCGAGGCATCATTCACGCGTTGCCGACCCCGTAAAAACCTCTTTACACCCTTTTTGAAGAACCCCATACTGTAGTCCTTTGGGATGACCTCCGCAGGAAGCTCATTCTACAACCTTAGCGTACGCGGGAGGAAATTCTGAAACCGTTGGGTACGCGACCATTTTCGTTTTAAAGTGTGCGGGCGATGCGATGATAAAAAGTAGCCGTTGCCATCATATCAAACAATTCCTTAGAAGAAAACCCATTGTACAAGGGGTAGAACACACATAAGGTTTCGAAGTCTCTCGTAAGAGTTGAGGGTTCAATACCACTCGTAAATGTAAATTTTTTTTTCATGAGCAACAATTGAGTCTCTGTGTTTTTGTAGTCCTTATTCTAAACGCGCATATATAATATCCTCTAGACTACCGGTACCGACGAATTTGTATACGAACACTTATGAATTATGAAGCTTAAGATCCTAGCTTTGGAATAGTTCGCACCCCAAAATGGGCATAAATTATCTGCCGGGATGTCGGTAGTAAACGTGGCTGCGAAGCTCAAGGCTCTGGGTTCGAATACCGTTAAGAACATGAGTAGAATAGCACCACCCTATCTCTTCCCGCGGGTATCGTAAGAGTCGACATAGGGAAAAAACCGAATGATGGGCAGCATCTATCGAAACCCAATCTACAGCTACATTACTAAGCGTGGCGACTATGGCAACTACCCCCCGATACAAGTCATATTTGGGGGCCTATGTCCAGCACTGGGCGATTTACGGCTGAAATGAGATGATGGCAAGTGACTTCTGCACAAAATGAGTAAATATGATTTGCAGACCATCTTTTCTCAGACACACAAGATTTTACAAAAAAACAAATACAAAGTCGGAGGCAAACAAGCATACGGCCCGCCTGATAGTTAGCAGTTGCCATATCCTATGGACGCCTGCAACTCCAGAGGATCCACACACAGATACTCTAAGTTGAAACGCAGTAACTCTGTAGCTCTGTACTCATCCCACACATATTACATCATTTTTCTTTTGAATACCAGAATGAGTTACGAGGTTTTTTCAAAGTAGTAACGATATCATTCTTATCCATCCAGCTATCACGAGATATTATACAAAAACTCCTTAACATTTAAAATAGGTATGGATCGGCCAGGACTCTCACCTACTCTGGTTTCTTCGACTGCACACACGCAAGAAATTTAGTGGAGAGGCAAATCTCGACACATAAAATAGTGATCCATTTTAAAGTACTTGGAGACCGATTTAGTTGACCACCACGCTTTTATTATTATTCTGAGCCCTGAGTGTAAGTTTTTAACGTAACTTTATGTCACGAACGCGTTTGCGTTTCCGATATAAATAACATTATCACTTACGCGATCGTAAACATTTTTTTACGTCAAAAGAAGCCTACACTAGAGCCTCTGATGTGACTTTGTATTAACGATAAAATCCTAGCAGTATTCCAAATGGTAAGATATTTATTTATTATTTATTATTAATTTATTAATATGAAAAAGGTTACAGCTTAATTGGTAACAAAGTCCCACAAAACAGTTTACACGGTTTGACTGTGGGATCGTGCAAAGTCTTGCGTGTACCAGTATACCTAAACAGAGATTGCCAGAAACTTAACAAATCAACTCACTCCAGATACAGAGTCCATAGCAAGGCAATCTATGGCTGGTACTAAGCTGGTACTCAATTGGGACGAATAGTTCGGTCAAACACATTAATATTTAATGAGGACCAAATTGAAGTGCGGTATGAACGCTTTATATTTTATTTAGGCTTATTGGATGTAAAACGATCGTTTAAGAGTTCTGCTTTATGGCTTACTCTGAATCTTTAAAGTTACAATTAGCTATAAGTTGGTCTAATATAGAGTGTGTAAATAGTGATAATCTGTTTAAGGATATTGTCGGTACGGGATTTGTTCTTTTATCCATGTTTTTCTCTATTTTCTTTTGTCTATTTCTCTCTTTTCGATAATACTATGCGGCGCAGCGCCATCTATTGGTACATTTTAAGTTATGTTTTTCTATAGATGACAGGCATTTTCCTACGATCCCAAAGGCTTACGGGAACAAAGAGTCTTGTATCACGAAATGACTGCTATCACTTGGTTCGATAAACATAATACTGTGATGTTCCGCGTCAATCGGACCTTATGGTGATTGGCGCTTATGTTGCGCAGCATCACATTAATATTGAAGCGTCGTTAACAATAGCGTAAGCGCCAACCGCCATTAGGTACCTTTTCCCGCAGTACGTTTCATATGTATAGACAATATAAAAGGCACCAGAGGCTCTACTGTAATTTTCTTTTGACGTATAAAAACGTTTACGAACGCGTAAGTGATAATGTTATTTATATGGGAAACGCAAACGCGTTCGTGACGTAAAGTTACGTTAAAAACTTACACTCAGGGCTCTGAATGAATTAGACTCGCTAGTTAATTTGTAGCTCCGCAATGCCATCCATCATTTTTCTCGTTCTAGCTATATTTCAGACAAATTGCCTTCAAAGGGTACGTAGTTGTAAAGAGGACAATACTGTCGCAGGCATCCAAGCCTTGATCGATGCGTAGCCATCGAGAAATTACGTGTCACGACACGAGTGCGTTGCGATTACCAGTTACTGATCAAGTGAAGTGAGTCGGGTTTGAATTTCAAAAATAAAGAATTAGTATAAGTGAAGAAAAAGATTTTTGTGGATATTTTACCCCACACGTGGTCAAAGCGGGACTGTACAAATAAAATAAAAGAATAACAGAACAAACATTATCCTGACGAAAGCGGAATCTTACAATTAAAACTGTTGTGAGCCATGGTACTACTACTTAGTTACAAAATGATAATTCACCGCAGGCGAGTGTAGCGCCTTTACAAAAGCAATTTCTCAGCGGGCGCGGCGTGCAGAACGCCGTGCAAGGCAGCGGACAGCAGTGAGTCATACACCCTCATCCCGATCGGTGTGTCCTGAAGGCTTGAAGATGGGTACCAGAGCTTACCCAAGACATGTCGCCTAGTGCGATATAATTAAACGTGAGTTTATCCGTTTGTAACTAAGTAGAAAGCGGAATCAGACCAAAAGTAACTACGTTATCGTTTAAAAAAGAAAAAAACTATAATTTATTCTGACGAATGTGTATTGTATCCTGAAGACCGTAGAACTTACGTATTTTCGCGTTTGTTTCAATGTAGAATCGTATCGCTAAAAAGATAAAGATAAAGATAAAATATATTTATTCGTACCTTAAAACACCATGGTCGAGCTATGAAAAGCGATCCCGGCCAGTCAACATTTAACCAGTCCAGCGAAGTCTAGCCTCTCGTAAAGCCGTTTTTAATAATACCTACTCATTTATTAATTTGTTGCTATAATCCTACACATTGAGACAACCTTTTGTATCGTATGTCGTATCGGATCCGTTGGTTGTAACCCATCTTACCAGGTCACGTCAATTGGGCCGATATTAAATCGTCGCTTGATTGATAGTTCCACAAGAATAGTGCCACTACTTTTGACATGACTTGTATAAGGCCTTCCGACGGTTTGGAGGTTAGGAACTTACCAACTTAATCAATTCATGTATAGGACTTTAACTCAGCGATATAAAGTTTAATTTTGTTTATTTTTAAGAAAGATAAAGTTGGTAAATAGCAAAAGGTTTAAAGGTTTCATACTACGTGCTTGATATTTGTTGCTGGCACATCACATGAAAATAGTTATTTTCACACCACTAGCTCTAAAAGTGTTATTTAATATACAATAAAAGATAGTAAAACAGCATTTTATGCACAAGAGTTCAAAGTAATTTCATCAAAAATGAACATAAATATTTAATTTACACTTATAATTTTTACTCGCGGTGTACTGGGGAGAAAAATGGCGTATTTCGGTCCGCAGCAAAGTTTGTTCCCCTGAAAAATTAACCACGCGCATAGCGAGTTTTTTATTAATGATATTACTTGTCTAAGAAAAAAGCAATATGATTCTTTGTTATTTATCATTTAAGTTAGCGAAAAACTCCCTGCCTAAACTACAACATTGGCGTTAAGTTAAAAAAACGGCTAAAACATTTTTCATTTGATTTGTTTACGTGTTCGGAAGTAATAAAATAAAATACAACGAAAATACCTAATTACTTGAAAAGTAAAACAAACAAAAACCCTAAGCCGCTGAAAAAGCGTAGCCCCGGGACCTTGCAAATGGGGAAAAAACTGAAAAAGGGATTTCATGACATAATCACTGAAAACCTAACGGCGAAATAGGGGCTTACATCTGAATAAAGTAATTTAGCGCGAGACAAAGACGACATCAGGCCACGATAAATCTTGTGGAAGGAGTACCGAGTCGCAGTATACTTAATACAACAGAAGAGAAATATCTGATACAAGGGAGCAAAGTTAGTGTTTACCTTCTCATGCCCTAGGTCCGAGCTAGCGAAAGGTTCCAAATCTTTTTTTTTATGACAGGCGGCAAACGAGCAGACGGATTGCCTGGTAAGCAATTACCGTCGCCCATGGGCACCCACAACACCAGATGAGTCACAAGTGCGTTGCCGTCCTTTATTGGAGGTTGGAGCTCTCGGAACCTTACTCACCATCAGGAACACAGAACTACATACCTAAAAGGTAGCAGTGCTATCATGGCTGTGGTCTTCTGTAAGGAGGAGGTACTTCCCCAGTTGGCCTGCCCCAGATTCAAGCGTGATGGTCATCGCTGTGCCCGACCTCTCATTGTTGGACGTAGTTTAAAGACATACCCGGGTCCAAAAGCGTTGGAAAAATTTCAGGACACGAAAAGGGAAAAAAACTACGCTGCCAGGTGAAACACATAATTCACCTCACCACCGTTATTTAATCTATAATTATTAGTATCCATCAGGTGGTCCGAGTCAGTCAATCTTCTGATTGCCTAACTCAGACGACCTGGCACATATTAAAAAAAAAAATTTGGTGTCCGAACATGGCCTTAAACGAATCCCTATTATTATTGTTACATACTTGGGTGCTAACTTTTGGTGTGATTTTGAACATATAATAAAAACCCCAAATACTTTACGATTAAAAGTTGCCTACTGTGCATTAGCGTACTGCGACTCAACTGGGTGACTTTGAGTTTCCTTTACAGGAAGTTTTATTTGCATTCAAACGACGGGAATTGAAATATTACTGGCTAAATGTTTCCTCCAATCTTCAGCGGATTGACAAATATGTAGGGCTAGAGAATAAATTTTCATGGCACTCAATACTGCCAGGTTTTAATGGGCCTTAATTCCAGTTTCTATTTAATTAGAAAGCTGAAGAACAGTATCTCTAACGCTCTATTTACTGTTACTTGCTATTAATAACATAGTAGGTACCAAATAATAACTTACTGCCGTTTATTATGTTGTCTTTAAAAAAAAAATGTTGAGATTAAGATGGCCGAATGACGATCAACAGACAATGCCAGTCACGTCAAAATCTAAAACTTCCATAAACATTCTGCTGTAGCGCCTAGTGTCGCCCTCTAGTATGCAATCGAGTAAAGTTATTTACCAAGCGGCGCCATTTTCCTTCGCTCGCAGTGATTTTGACAGCTGTGTAGGTTTGGACGTGATTTGCTGTTATAATAACAGAATTTAGTTATAAGGTAATTAAAGTGGTTTATACAAATTAATATACTTCTTAAAGTTAATTATTTATATATTATATTATATTTATTATTATTTTTGACGTCCGAAAATAAGATAACAAATTGAGGGTACAGAGCATCATATCCCTATTTTACATTTGACAAATCGTTAAATTCTATACCATGTTCGCGTAATACCAGTACAATTATTAAACAACATTAAATTTGTAGTCACAGATAGGGTTGTTCGAAATAAAACAGTGTACAAGCGGAAAATCCAACTTTATAACCCCAATCCCTTTATAAAGTTAACCACGTACCGTCCCGGGGGGCTATTACCTAACCTTTCGAACTGCAGTCATAATGTCAGCTCCGATGTACCTGGATGACCCCTCGGGATTGAGGTAAGCTTACGCTGTCACGATATCACTACATTATCGAAACGACATGGGTCAAATTTCATTACGGCCACAAATTGGTAAATTGGGGAGGCGAGAGGCGCGAACATTTTAACTTTAAACTAACTACTCATTTATCTGTGTTTAATCCATGAAAGATGCAATGAAGTATTAGGTTTGTGATAAAATAAATATATATTACAGAACATTTTGACACAAATTGACTGAACCCCACGGTAAACTCAAGAAGGCTTGTGTTGTGGATACTCAGCCAACGATATATTATACTATACAAATACTTACATACAAAACACCCATGACTCGGGAACAAATATCTGTACTTTGGGATTTGAACCCAGGCTTTATAGGCAGGGTCACATCCCAC
Source organism: Grapholita molesta (assembly GCA_022674325.2). Classification (NCBI taxonomy): domain Eukaryota; kingdom Metazoa; phylum Arthropoda; class Insecta; order Lepidoptera; family Tortricidae; genus Grapholita; species Grapholita molesta. The sequence goes on along the minus strand of CP053125.2, from coordinate 3,658,138 downwards.
TAGGCCAAACCTGCCGTCAACAAAAATTAATATCTCGTCGTGATAATGAATATCTTTTTTCAATTTAGACACATTACAATATTTAAATGCAATTAACAGATACAGAAAACTTAAAAAAAAAAACGTTTATGGCTGATTATCTGCTCATTTATCGAAATGCATTCAACTGTTACCAAGGGTCAACGCAATCAAGATATCAAGAGGTCCCATATAAAGGACTAAGTTCTCCTTTGTACCTTTTATCCTTTATGTAGGTACCTTTTTCATTTAGTGGATCAAAGCGTTATAAATAGATGTGAAAAACATGGGTATTTGTGTCTCGCATTCGTTCGGATAATGACACTTAAGACGTCAAAAAATTAATAATTCATGTAGGGTTGTTCTTGATCCTCGAGATTAGGATCATCCCAGCCTCTTTCTGGAACATTCCACTTTATGGGACGTCTCGTCCTGACGCCCTGCTATAGATAATCACCTTTAAATTTTCCTTAAAGCTTCATAAGCTATTCGTTACAGTAAAACTTGTTGCGTATAGGATGGTAGTGACGAGTTTTTTTTTTATAGCTAATTTTATATTTAAATCGAAAGAAAAGTAGAAAAATTTGACTCGGAGCGGGACTCGAACCCACAACCACTGGATCACTAGCCCAGTGAACTTCCAATTGTGCTATCTACCGCTTAGACTTGTCAAATTTTTCTATCTTATCCTCACCCGTCATCATCACCCATGATGACGTATACCACGAAGGATAAGATAGAAAAATTTGACAAGTCTAAGCGGTACTCGGATCATGGGTGATGATGACGTATAGAAGTGCACTGGGCTAGTGATCCAGTGGTTGTGGGTTCGAGTCCCGCTCCGAGTCAAATTTTTCTACTTTTCTTTCGATTTAAATATCGAAGATATTCGCTAGCAGACGTTTCTGCATAATAAAAAATAGCTAATTTTATGTTAAAAACGTAAAACATAGATTAAAAATCCTGTTTATCTGCGAAATGTTATACAGGGATCGTGATCCAAAACCAGTTTTTCTAACTCCGTAATAATATATTGACTTCAACTACAATTGCACTAAGTCATCAGAATAAACATTATCATGGAACAAACTATCAACAACCAATCTACTTCAAAATGCGCAAATTCGCTGCTAGAAAATGTCTTGCAAATTATCCCGAAAATAAATCATATAAGTATGAACATAAATTTGGGGTTTGATCACCGCTCGCACCGCTGACGACCGCTCTGGCCTAGTGGGTAGTGACCTATTAAGCCGATGGTCCTGGGTTCGATTCCCAGTCAGGGCATTTATTTGTGATGAGCACAGATATTCGTTCCTGAGTCATGGGTGTTTTCTATGTATTTAAGTATTTATATGTATCTATCTATTATATATATCGTCGTCTAGTATCTACAACACAAGCCTTACTGAGCTTACCGTAGGACTAGGTCGATTTGTGTCAGATTGTCCGGAAATATTTATTTATTATTATTTATTTATCACCGTTTGCCGTATATCAATGGCATAAGGTGAAAAGTACAAACATATGTATTAATACCCTCGCCCGTACACCGGCTGGCTCCAAATTCCCCAAATCCCCACAATACAGTAGTATTACTTTACAATATTTGGAGCTAGCCAAGTAAGCCACAATTACCAGTATGAGCCTTACGAAACCGACTCACGAACGAAATAAGTGGAGTTTCACCGAGCAATGGAACGTTATATGAAAGATTTATTGCCAATGTGTTTTGAAACTTGATTGTGTACAGTAGTTATTGAGTAATTAAACATACTGAAACAAGCTACACTAAATCGAAATGTTAAATTAGACGTAGGCATCTTACGAGAGTATGTGCCGTCCTAGAATAGTACCACCCCATTTCCTCACACAGATGCGCAACAAATGACAAGCGGAAAAAACCGATGGATGGGCTTGAGTGCTCGTCGAAGCCGAACAGCTACTTCAGTTACCAACCCGCCTGCCAGGCGTGGCGACTATGGCAACAAAGACGTTAAAAGTCATTTTTGGAGGAGACCTATGTCTAGTAGTGGACGTCTTACGGATGAAATTATGATGATGAGGCTGCTCACGCCTGGACTTTTTAAAGAGCTACTTCCAGAAAAATCAAGTATGGAAGACCTGAGCAGTGGTAAACGTGCGTCATCAAAGCGAAGGAAGGAAAAACTTGGGCAAAACTAAACCCAATGTTAATAAGGGAAGTCGCATGCATAAAAAAAGTGTTCGTAGCGAAATGTAAAGTACTCATTTCATTTCCTTTGAACTACAACTATGAGTGCGTGTAGCTGTTGGTGAAAGCAAAACTGATTTTTGAAAACAGATTTTTGTCGTATAAGGGATTAATAAATGTGAAGTAGTGACAAACGATAAATACAAGGCTAGTACAACAATGGTTTTTATTTGGTCATACGAATCAGTACGAATACTTACTCGTTAGAACGTGATAGTTGTATTCACAGACTACAGAAACTCAATCATTTCTATTTGGTCTGGGTCAAAGCGGAATCTGCATTTCTTTTCAGAAAAACTCCTAAGATGCTTCTTAGATATTATAGTTGCCAAGCGGACCCCAGGCTCCCCTGAACCGTAGCAAAATGCTGGGACAACGCGAGGAAGATGAAGACCAAAGACGCTTATTAAATATATTTCAAATTCTGCGTAGGCACATGGTTAAATGAAATTCGCCATGAGCCTCTCAATATAATTCAGCCATTCCGAACATTATTGTCGGGCGAGTCGTCTCGACGTGGCGCACAATTTCGTTTATTCCAATGGCTTTACAGAACCAGGCTTCACATTTTAACTCTGACAAATTTTAACATGCTCCTTGGACCGTTACAAAGATGACAAAAAGAAAACGGAATTGAAACAAAAAGATATTTATCGCAATGAGAGATTGAACAAAAAGCCATGTGAGTTTCTTCATACATAAATTGACTAGAACTCTGAGGCAAACGGAGGGTGCCGAGAAGGATGACGGGGTTGCTCCGTTTATTTTTAGAAGAAAAAAACTTTAGAAGAATATTACCTTAACCTCCTAAGTCCCAAATAGCTTTAAAAAGGACAAAATGGCGTTCATGGTTGAGTCCTGAGTTTTGAAAAAAAAAAGATGTCACTATGACCGAAAGACCTTTTAAAAGGCCTAAAGCGATATAGTCATTGAGTCCTGGACTTTTAGCGGCAATTTAATCTAATTTATACGCAACTTTACCATTTTACCTAGAACAAACATTTTTCAGTAATAAAGAAACTTTATTTTGTACTAAGTCAGTTAATCCATACTTTTGTTCTTTTTAAAGGACTCTCGTTCTTAGTGTGTAGCAGGAAACATAATGATAGTAGGTAAATAAACAAGGACGTTGGTTACAACCTTTAGTTTTATTCAGTCTAATTACAACTAAAACAAGAATTCAAAAAGTAAAAGTTATCAAAAATATTTACCAGAATACATACGTGTACTCGTAACAATAACAATCTTAATTATTTTTTAATTCTAACATTATGCAACCGTGTGATGCCGGCTGACTAGAATAGCACCACCCCATCTCCTGCCCCGGGTGTCGTAAGAGGCAACAAAGGGAAAAATCCTACGGACGGGCAGCAGCGTCTGTCGAAACCCACTCTTCAGCTACTGCGGTCGCCAACCCGCCAACCCAATACAGCTACTGCCTGCCAAGCGTGGCGACTATGGCAACTACCCCCAATATGCTACAAGTCATATTTCTGGGAGGCCTATGTGCAGCAGTGGACTGCATACGGCTGAAATGTATTATGCAACTTTGGTTGCAAATGAGCTCACATCCCGCCCGACGGTAAGTGGTAATTGTAGCCTATGAACGCCTGAAAAGCCAGTAATGGACACTTATCATAATTGTCGCAGTGTCCGCAACACGTGTCGTTACCTTATATTTAATTATTCTAACACAGTTGTAATATTTACAAATTAACTTAATAACAATATTATTAAATTCAAGCCAAAAAGATAACTAATAACAAAACACTATATAACTTTACTTTAGGCACTAAGACCGAACACACTTTTAAAAGGACAAATTATTTTACTTTGAAAAATCACCGTTCACGCCGCATGATCATCAAAAATACCACAATGTAGGTATAATTTATAAATTTATAAGTGCAAACACAGTTTTGATGAAAGTAAATGTCAATATTTGGCTAAAATATTAATGGATTTACTTACGTCGTTTCCGACCTGCTGCCATTATGACCTGTTGCTGGCTACTGCAAATAAATATGGTGTCTTGCCATGGTTCCATTCTATGCGTGCGAAAGGGATGCCCATATAAACCTTAAGATAATGACTTTATGGTCTTAAATATCGCAATAAATTTCGAAAAATGATATTGTACCTTTGAAAGGCATCTCGTGCTTAATGACAACTCTTGCTTTCGAATCGTCAGGACTTAACAGTGGTTGCCATTTTAGCCTTTTAAAAGGTATCTCGGTCTTTATAACAACTATTTTTTAAAAAGGTCAGGTCTTAGGAGGTTTAACCGGTTACAGAAAGCATCCTGCGCATACATATGCAACGGGAATACACGATAAATGTACGTAGCGAGTACAGTACGTACAAACGCGTACGATACGGCGACAAACAATAATAAAGACCGCTAATCTACATACAAAGTTGCCTTTGTTTGAATTAGCATTCCTTTTTCTTTTTACTATGCCACTCGCTTTTATATCGTGGTAATAGATGGCGTTATACGCTCAAAAAAGATGTTCAATGTGATTGTTATTATGTATAGTTTTTGCAATAGATATGTAGGTACTGTTGGTACAAAACGATCTTCTTTTAAGAATAAATTAGTGTAAGGCTCATTTTAACCTCGTAAGACCCAGTATGCATTAAAATATACACTCCCTTTCAATGAAATTTAAATATTCTATAAAAGGAAACCACGTTGCATTTCTTTCGTTTCATTATTTTAAACGAACAAAAGAAATTGAGCCCAATCCCCTGTATTACAAGATTGATTATAACTATTAAAACCGTTTTGTATAGTGGGGCCTTACGAGGTTATAATATAGCCCTCAAGATCGCTAAGCTTAAGTGACAGTAGGCGGGGCACCGATGGCTATTAGGGTCTGGTAAGGTGTAGGTGTAGTGGCGACTACGTACCAGAAAGCGCAGCGTGGGCAGGCTCCCCACAAGGTGGACTGACGACATGATAAAGATCGCGGGAATCCACTGGATTTGGATGGCTCAAAAGCTGTCATTGTACGTCGCTTTGGGGGCGACTTATATGATGACGATGAAGCTCATTTTAGGATCCTTGCCCGATTAGTTATTCCATTCATTCGCACAAAGTGATTTGCCTCTACCTTCCTAATGCGTACTGCTATGGAATGGAATTCGCTCCCTTCGTCTGTATTCCTGGAAAGATAAAATTTGGGTCTTTTCAAAGCACGAGTGAATAGGCTGTTACTGAACCAGCGTGCTACATACTAGACCTCGTCGACAATTACCATCAGGTGTGACTGAGGTCAAACGTTGGTCAGTCTTGTATAAAAAAAAGCCTGACCAGTATGACCACAAATAATTGAACACCCGCCATGTTACGAAATTTAAGGGATGGACGGGATGGTTTCCATTTGGTCGACTATCGTGTTCTCTATTCGTGTCTTCTTCGCACTACCCTAATTATGAACGTGATAGCTACAGTCACAGACGATAAAGTAGCGGTCAGCTTAGGCTAGTGGAATAGACAAGACGTTTTCAATCGTGTCGTCTATCGCGTCATGCGCACTTATCCACTTGTTAGAACGTGATAGTTATAGTTCCAAACAATAGAATCCGAACCAACTTAGGCTCGGAACAGGCCAAAACACTGACTCGTGTTATTCAAGCCAGTAGAACTGCACCTTTTAATTGGATTAGACATCCGGGCCACGCATTTATTCTGTTAAACTCAAATTGACGAGGAAATCAGCCGAATAAAATCTGATTGGGCCCATTTATTAAGTAATCTTATTAAAAATGTAGCGCTGATTGCTTTTCCCGGTCATTGTGGGCCTTTATTTGTTAAAATAATTTTAGCTGTAAGACGTCCACTGTTGGACATAGGTCCCCCCCAAATATGACTCGTATCATCTTGTGGGGAGTTGCTATAGTCGCCACGCTTGGCATGCGGGCTAGCGACCTCAGTTGATTCAGTTTCAACGGACGTTGCTGCCCATATTTGAAATCCATAAAGTCGTTGCGCATTTCTCTTTAAGCCCGATAAATTTACTTGCGACATAGCGTTACGTATGTCGCAAGTATTGTAACTATACCCGTTTGATAACTAACTAACCTAACTAACCTAACCTAACCTAGAGCGGGTAGTTGGAAAAATTAGCACAGACGGAAAATGTTGCCCGCCTCTTTAGTCTAGCCGCGACCATCGAAGTCACAGCACATCCGAATCATCATCAGAAATGTTGTGTGTACCTTCAGTTCTATAAATCATAAAAATATGTATAAATTCAGATTTAGATATATCTTCTAAAGTTTTGACGTTTGCAATGTAGGTACAGTCATCGACAATAGTATCATACCCAGTGAACGGAAATAAAACATGGAAGCATTCTGTCCCTTCAATAATAGCACCACGTAAACTTTACCTGGGTGGGCGGGCTTAGCTTATACTTTACCTGGGTGGGCGGGCTTAGCTTAGTCTTCACCTGAGTCGACTTCAGTGCGATTCGCATGACAGTGAGTGACGGATGCCAAAAATTGTATTTTAATACAATGTTTTAAAATACAATTACACTAGTTAAACATGCCTGAATGTGCAGTGAAGTGGTGCAAAAGCCATTCCAATAATTTTAAAGATAGTGGGATAAGTTTATACATGTTCTTAAACGGATAATTTCACAGAAATATGCAAACTAATATTACGTCATTTTCTCTATGGGGATGATGTTATGCCAAATGAAGAACATTATTGTATTGTGTAACTGGATTTTAATATTTAGTGTGTGTATTGTAAGAGATAGGGAATGCAATACCCGTTCTAATCTGTAACCCGGGTATTATCCGACTTCAAGTATCAAAACCCGGGTACCCGGGTAATAACCGGGTTTCACAAATTGGGTCAAATGTTACTTTTTAGGCATTTTACGCATATTTAAAGCATAATAAAGGTATTTAAATTACAGACTTAGTATTTTCTAGTCACAAATTCACAATAAACGGGTAATTATAAAACATTCAAAGCATATAATGTAATTTAACTAAAAATGACAGTACTAGCACAGCCTAACGAGTATATACAGTCGCAAAGGTTCTATACAACCGGACCGTTCAACGCCTCGACTGACGACTTGCGCTCGAGGGTCAGGGTTGTCAAAAAACTTGATGTCAAAACGGATGTTTTATTTTTGTTCTTACAGAGAAATTCATTGTTAGCGCCATCTTAAGTTTTTGTATATTAAGTAATCGAATACATTTGAAATTTTATATATTAGTATTAATTAAAGACTCATTTATACCTACCTGCATTTAATACGAATCTGAAGTTAAAAAACCCAAAAGATTGCCGTTATCTTTTTTTGTTCGAGTATGTTGAAAATCGATATCCGAGAATCCGAGAGGCATCTTAATACGGATCTAAACTCAAAAGTTAAAAACACAGCCGCCATTTTGAATTTCTTCATTTTTGATCCGATCATTGTGAAAATCGATATCTGAGAATCCAAGAGACCTCTTAACACGACACTAGAATCAAAATTGCGAAAACCGGCCGCCATCTTGAATTTCGTCATTTTTGATCCGATTATATAGAAAATCGATTTCTGAGAATCCGAGAGATCTCTTAACACGACACTAAAGTCAAAATTGCAAAAAACGGCCGCCATCTTGAATTTCGTCATTTTTGATGCGATTTTGTTAAAAATCGATATCTGTGAGTCTGCGAGACCTCTTAACACGACACTAAAGTCAAAATTGCAAAAAACGGCCGCCATCTTGAATTTCGTTATTTTTGATACGATCATATTGAAAATCGATATCTGTGAACCCGAAAGGGGTCGTAACACGATACAATAGTCAAAATTGCAAAAATCAGCCGCCATCTTGAATTTCGTCATTTTTGATGCGATCATGGTGAAAATCGATATCTGAAAATCCGAAAGAGGTCTTAACACGACACAAAAGTCAAAATTGCAAAAAACGGCCGCCATCTTGAATTTCGTTATTTTTGATCCGATCATATTGAAAATCGATATTTGAGAATCCGAACGAGGTCTTAACACGGTACAAAAGTCAAAATTGCAAAAACGGCCGCCATCTTGAATTTCGTAATTTTTGATCTGATCATATTGAAAATAGATATCTGAGAATCTGAAAGGGGTCGTAACACGATTCAAAAGTCAAAAATTCGCATTCGCATTCGCATCAAATTACGAAATTCAAGATGGCGGCCGTTTTTTGCAATTTTGACTTTTGTATCGTGTTAAGACCTCTTTCGGATTTTCAGATATCGATTTTCACCATGATCGCATCAAAAATGACGAAATTCAAGATGGCGGCTGATTTTTGCAATTTTGACTATTGTATCGTGTTTCGACCCCTTTCGGATTATCAGATATCGATTTTCAATATGATCGTATCAAAAATAACGAAATTCAAGATGGCGGCCGTTATTTGCAATTTTGACTTTAGTGTCGTATTAAGAGGTCTCGCAGACTCACAGATATCGATTTTTAACAAAATCGCATCAAAAATAACAAAATTCAAGATGGCGGCCGTTTTTTGCAATTTTGACTTTAGTGTCGTGTTAAGAGGTCTCGCAGACTCATAGATATCGATTTTTAACAAAATCGCATCAAAATGACGAAATTCAAGATGGCGGGCGTTTTTTGCAATTTTGACTTTTGTATCGTGTTAAGACCTCGTTCGGATTCTCAGATATCGATTTTCAATATGATCGGATCAAAAATAACGAATTTCAAGATGGCGGCCGTTTTTCGCAATTTTGGCTTAAGTGTCGTGTTAAGAGGTCTCGCAGACTCACAGATATCGATTTTCAGCAAAATCGCATCAAAAATGACAAAATTCAAGATGGCGGCTGTTTTTTGTAATTTTGACTTTAGTGTCGTGTTAAGAGGTCTCGCAGACTCACAGATATCGATTTTCAACAAAATCGCATCAAAATGACGAAATTCAAGATGGCGGCTGTTTTTTGTAATTTTGACTTTAGTGTCGTGTTAAGAGGTCTCGCAGACTCACAGATATCGATTTTTAACAAAATCGCATCAAAAATGACGAAATTCAAGATGGCGGCTGTTTTTTGTAATTTTGACTTTAGTGTCGTGTTAACAGGTCTCTCATACTCACAGATATCGATTTTCAACAAAATCGCATCAAAAATGACGAAATTCAAGATGGCGGCTGTTTTTTGTAATTTTGACTTTAGTGTCGTGTTAAGAGGTCTCGCAGACTCACAGATATCGATTTTCAACAAAATCGCATCAAAAATGATGAAATTCAAGATGGCGGCTGTTTTTTGTAATTTTGACTTTAGTGTCGTGTTAAGAGGTCTCGCAGACTCACAGATATCGATTTTCATCATGATCGGATCAAAAATGACGAAATTCAAGATGGCGGCCGTTTTTGCAATGTTGACTTTAGTATCGTAGTAAGACTCCCTTCGGATTCTCTGATATCGATTTTCAATATAATCGGATCAAACGTGGCGAAATTTGAGATGGAGCCGATGCCGGTTTCCAACTCTTTATATCGTCGCCGTAGAGCGAAAAGTCACCAAATCACAAAATGGCCAAAATTGACTTATATATGTCATCAAAATCGCATTTTTTTTCTTCAAATTTCAGTCTAATTGCCGTAGCAATAGGGTTCATAGTTTCAATTTTAAAAAGTTAAAGAACTAACTAAAAACCCACTTCGGATTAAATATTTTAGTCAAAAAATACCTAATTCCGTTATACATTTTTAAACTTCTTGTTACTTCTTTATGAGCGTACCTAAGTCATTTTAATTATTTTTTCCCTAAGTGTTACTAAACTGTTTAACCACGAAGTATCTCATTCAAAAAGTCACTTAGTTTACTTAGTTACTTTTTCAATACCTGGTATGTCAAAAGTGTGAAAGCGAAAATTAACTAAATTTATTTAGTTATTTTTTATTCATAGTTGAAAGGCAATGCACATCATTTAACCAAAGCGATAATTAATTAAGCAGATTTAATGAGTTTTACCCTACATAAAAAAATGTACAATACAATAACTAATCATATTTAATTAATTTTACAATAAAGACTGAACTGTACGCCGACGTGATTTGAATGAATTTCGCTCGCAAGTTAGTGACTTTTCGCCCAAGTCCGCGGCCCACGGGCCCCCGCGCCGATGCCGACCGCTGCGACTCCATCCGTCGCGTTGACCTGCCAGTCGTTGCGCATGAACCGACAGTGATACATACGTGTATTTACTATTTGCTACATAATAATTGCGTGTACCGAGATTAAGTATGAAACGCACCAAGGTAATTTTGGATTTGGTAAAAGAGAAAGATGATTTGGATAACGAGGTAAGCGTTTTTGGTATCAGCTTGTTATTAAATTGTAACTTTTTTTAATCAAAAATTGTTTATAAAATCAAATACTATTTTATAGGTTCCAGTTTAGAAGTACTTATATGGGGCAAGCCAAAAGGAACAGGATTATGTAGAACGACACAAGTAAAATTTTGTTATATCGGTGTGATGACTAAAGCTTCTGGGTGTGTGTGTGCCTAATAGAAAAATGTTTTTTTACATACTACAATAACTAATACCTGTTTGCTTAGTTATTGACTTAAAAAATAATAATCAGTTCGCCTTGCTAACGGCCTGGACTCGTTAGGACCTCGTTCTAACGTGATCATCCCTTAAACGTTACTAATCCAACTTGACCTCAAACTGGCTTAGTAACTAATTAGTTGCATCTATTTCAGAATTATTTAGCTACCCATACCCTGGAAGACAAAGAAGCAACAAAGACATTGGAGATTGACGATTTATTTCAGGAGAAATATTTTTAAGAGTCAGCTCCAGCATCATCTGTGTTCAGTCGTGATAAATAATAACCTCCTATCCAACCATTAGATTCTGCTCCTTTGCTAAGAGAACCAGATTTAGAACAAGAGAAAAGGGCCCCTACTCTGAATTGAGTGTGCAACAGATTTACTATTGCCCGCCAACGCCTCTGAGACGCAAAAAGAGACGCAAGGAGCTTGTACCTAATGGACCAGACAACCATGACGACGCCGAGGACTATAGATCAATAATATAAAAACCTATTCTAAAGGCATAAACACAGGCCTATAAATATCTTCTGTAGTCCGCAGTCGCAGTGACGACGAGGTCGAGGTACTACACACGCTGGTTCAGTAACAGCCTATTCACTCTTGCCTTGAAGAGAACCAAATTATATATTTCCGGGAATACACGAAGGGAGCGAATTCCAATCCTTAGCAGTCCGCATTAGCAAGGTAGAAGCGAATCGCTTTGTGCCAATGAATGGCATATTCACAACGTAAGGATGAAACCGCTCCCCTCGTCTGGACGTCCGGTGGTGGAACGGAGATGGTGGAACCAAATCGTGCAATTCCTGTGCACTCTCAAAAATGTATCCTGTAAAACACAGACAAACTAAGCAACCTTGCGATAGTACTCAAGGCTCTGTAACCTTACACTCTCTAATTCAGGATTGCCAATGAGTCTGCGAGCTCGGTGCTCTATCGAATCCAAAGCGGCCAGCTGATACTTGGCAGACCCGTCCCAAAGGTGGCAACAGTACTCCATACACGATCAAACCTGCGCTTGATAAAGTGTTAGGAGCTATTCCGGCGTGAAGTACTGCTTCACCTTGTGTAAGACTCCAAGTTTTTTAGCAGCGGATTTTGCTTTGGCCTCAATAGTCGCACCGAAATTCAGCTTAGTGGTTAATTTAAGCCCAAGTAGCTCGAGGTGGTCCGTAATCGTTAAGGAAACATTTCGGAAAGCAGGAGCAAAGTTAAAAAGGCTCCTTTTAGCGGAGAATAAACACGCCTATGTTTTGGAGGCGTTAAACCTAACAAAGTTGGCTTCGCCCCCCTCGTCAACGGCCTTCAAGGTTAGGTTTGTTCGCTCAACCAAAGCTTCCCTAAAGAACTCGGTCTCTCCACTGGTAGTTTGGGCCTCAGAAACATATGTCTCAGTCACCGTGCTGTCGTCTGCATACCCAAAAATACCGGGCTTCAGCAAATCACTTATATGCAGCAAAAAGAGGGTGGCAGAAAGAATTGAACCCTGAGGCACTCCGGCATTAATTGCCATGCGATCTGATGTGCAACCATCCACTACGATCATAATAGTTCGCTGCCGCAGGAAATCAGAAATCCAAGAGCACAAACCAGTGGAGAGAGTGGAGAGAGTATATTATCTGAGACGAAAAAAAAGATCTCTTACATTTATGCACTAAAGCTGTTATTCCTCGAGACCTTCATTCATGATACCAAAGTCTGCCGACCAATAAGACAGTTATTGACAGGTTGTGTGAGCATCATGTCACAGAAACAGACGAAGAGATCGAAGAGCGACTGTGATGCGTAAAGAACGCTGTATTTTAATAAGATCATGTTTTGAATATCTGATGTTTTTTTTGTTTTTAAGTTCCTTTTAATTTCATTTGTAGTCAATTTTAATTTGATTTGCTATTCATTTTATTTTAATAAAGTGTTCGCAGAATTTTAAATGACAAGTTTTACCTTGATCCTTAAATATTAAGAAGAATCCAAAAAATATATATAGTAAGTAGTTTTTAACTAACACGTATTTTCACTTTATCGTAGCAGTCTTAATATAACTAACTTTACTTAGTTAACCCTAGATGCACTAGAATGTGGGCAAATAATCATTAACTTCGTTCAAAAAATCACTAAGTGATAATTAAGGTTTAATATTTAAGGTCAAAAATTAATTATCGCCTATAACTCCTAAATCGTTAGTGTGAATAATATAAATCAATTTTTAGCCCAAACAATAGCAATTTCCAATTAATAAATACATATAAAACCACAATTTCATCTTAAGATAATTTCAGTAAAAATTAATTAATTATTTTTTTCTTTGAACCCTCATAACTCAAAATGACCAATTAACGATTTGGTGACTTTTCGCTCTACGGCGACGATATTATAATTATTCTAAACACGGCCATATCAGACGTTTATTTACTCTACTCTTAGTCTGACTCTTTCTGACTCTTAGTCATATTTTTTATAAGTAAGTAAAAAATAAAACTATTACATTTTGGATTTGTATTTAAATATGCCCCAGACCCTTTATAAAAATTACATACACACGACCTTTCCTAAGTTGGTTAATAATAATTTGACACACCTTAAAAATAGACCGCGCAATTTGTATGAAAATTGCGCGGTAAATCCTCCCCGCCCACTTCCCCGAACACCCCCCATCGTTGCTCTGAAAATAGCCGGAGCTTGGTCACTGGTATATAGCTACACTGTGGTACTAGTTTCAACAATTTAATCATCTATTAGTCGAAATCAACAATATAATAAGAAGTCAGAATTTTTAGCAATACAAATAAATTATAATATCACAGTACTATAATTAAAAACCCCTTACACAGTACTAATTCAATTTGACCCGATATTGTCAATTAACGACGGCCAGACACCATTGGAGGACAAGCAGCGTCCCTTAGAGCGGTGAAATCAAGTGTAGCGATTATGATTCGACATTAAACTGTGGTGACCTATGGTGGAGGGCCGAGTTCAGAAAAAGTTGTTAATAGTCTTAACATTCATGAAGCTAAGATAAGCGTATAAGCCAAGTTACGAGACGATTAAATTATTATTATAAGGCTTAAAGGAAACGCCAGAATAACCAAACGTATATTTGTTTAATAGTTAAGGTTAAGCCTAAATAGCCTACTAAATGTTTAAATACAATAATTAATGGGAAGTGTTGGTTATAAATATATTTAGTCAATAGTCATGCTTATTTTTTTTAAGTTCGTATAATAAAATTGTTTTGACCATCAACCTATCAGATTTTGTAAGAGTTATTTTGCCATATTTTCCATGTGGTGTTTAAAATGTATTTAGAGGCCAAAATAAAATGTTATTTAAGATTAAAAGGTGTATTAGACCTTTCTTTGACATTTCGTTCGCGTTTTTAAATATTTTTACCAATATTTCTTAATCTCGGGTAAACCCGGGTTCCATGTTGAAAACCCGGGTTTTACCTGACCATAAATTTGGGTGGGTACTCGGGTACCCGGGTACCCGGGTTGCGTTCCCTAGTAAGAGATTAGGTCGAAGGTACCGGGTTCAAAGCCGGGCCGTACTGAGCTTTTCGGAACTTATTTATGAAATATCATTTCGTATTTACCAGTCGTTTTTCAGTGAAGAAAAACGTAGTAAGGAAATTGGACCCAATCCCAATAAGGCTTAGTTTCCCCTCTGGGTTGAAAGGTTAGAAGGCAGTCACTTCCGGAAAAAAACTATTACCACGCCAAATCATGGGATTAGGTTGTCAAGCGAACCTCAGGTTCAATTGAGCCGTGGCAAAAAGCCAGGACAAACGCTAGGAGGATGACGATGGTTGTTGCAAATCCCTAACTATTGATTGTATATTGAACTCACAATTCATAATTATAATACTGTTTTCTTTTATTCAGTTTTCCTAAAGATCTATGGAAAAAATAATCAATTTGAGAGACAGGAAAAGAAGGAACAAAAGCAACAAAATTTTATTGCTACTATTATACTGCTTAAGACGCTAACACACACATTAAACAATAAAAAAAATATCACAGAAACACCGAGTCCTACGAAATGTCTATCGGTCTAATTTATTTCTAGTATATTACTCTTGCTTTGTTTTCTTCCACTTTAGTACTACTAGCACTAATATTTGTAAAAAACAAACACGCTATATTGGGGTCACTAGTATGTGACCAACATGGATAACTGAGTTCATGGATACACGGCCTCGCTACCTGTCATAATATTTTGCGTCCTGAATTCTAATATGAGCTTATAACATATATTTGCATAATTATTGGCAATAATCGATCTAACAATACGTAAAGCAATTGTACCATACGTACCTGATCTCTAGTAATATATAAAATTATACTAGCTCAAGTTTTCTTGTTTGCTTGTAAATGTAGCAGCAATGACTTAGTTTCTAAAATAGTGTTCGAAAATGTGGATTGTTTTTATTTCATTTTGTACTATACTATCAATACCATACTACTATTCATTAAACTCCTACTGTTCCTATTTTTGTCAGCCTACGCATAATGTGTGTACATGTTTTCAAATGTGTTTGACATGATTGATATATCATTCTTAAATTGACATTTAAGCATAGGTACGTGAATCAGATTTACGCACTGCCCTTTATCACATTGATAGTTACATACCGGGTGTGACCTGTAATAGACGCTATAACTTTAGGGATCGCTTCTACACTACGAACGTAGCAAAATGTTTTTCTACAACTTACAAAATGTGACTTGTGTAAGTGGAATTTTTTAAAATATTATTTTCAATAAAAAGCACCCAATAGTCCAGTTGACATTTACTTTCTGCCAAAATCTTTTTTTAATAATGTTTAGTAAATTATAAAAAATATTATCAAAAGTCGTAGAACAAATGTTGCTACGTTAGTGGTGTAGGAACTATGGCTAAAGTTATTGCTCTTAAAAAACACCCGATGTAATTAAAATAATAATAATTCGTTGTTCCGCTGCCTCTGATGCCGCTGCAGCGTTGACCGAGGTCTTTGGAAGGTAGGAAGGCGCAAAAGTATCCGCACATGTGGCGTCTGAGACAAGAGGCCTTCCTAACTTCCAAAGATGGTATGACCCTCCTTCATGCCATCCGGCCGCTTGCCATCGTGCCAGCCAGTCCCGCAGGACTTCATAAGGATCGAGCAAGGAATATTCCAAGGTGACAGTTTAAGTCCCCTATGGTTCTGCCTAGCTCTGAATCCGCTCAGTACTTTACTAAAGGATTTGGGACTAGGAGAGAGGGTGAAGTCATTTCTCACCTTCTATATATGGACGACCTCAAATTATTTGCGCCAAATAACCGAATCTTGCTGGAACTACTGAAAACCACTGAAGTGTTCAGTAGTGCCATCAAGATGGAGTTTGTTGTCGATAAGTGTACATGCAAGTGGTTCTGCATGTACAGCGGGGGAAAGTAGTAAATTCAACAAATTTACAGCTTTCTGAGACGATATCGTTCAGATCTATCTCCAAATCAGAAACCTATAAATACCTTGGTATGTCAGAGTCTTTGGGTCTCGAGGATGTGGCTATTAGACAGGCGGTGAAGGAGCACTTCTTCGGTCGACTGACAATAGTACTTAAAAGCATTTTGTCAGGTGGCAACAAGGTTAAACGCTTGGGTAAATACCCTTACTTATACACTCCTGTGGCACAGAAGATCCAACTCAGACCGAGGTGGATGCCCTGGATCGCAGGGTCCGACTACTAGTCACCAGACATCGCCTGCTATACCCACGCTCGTCGGTTATGAGATTGTATATCCCACGGATGTGTGGAGGCCGCGGCTTTTTAAATGCCAAAAGTCTCTATAACCGTGAGGTGTGCAATCTCAGGAATTACTTGCTTAACCACGAGTGTGGGATGCATCGTGATGTGGTGGCAGTAGACAGGAAGCTCACACCACTCTCCTTGGCAAGCACCGAGCACCGAGGACCGCAAGACCGTATGGAAGAGTAAGGAGCTACATGGGCGGTTCTACAGGGCCCTAAGGGGACCAGACGTATACCTGCCCGCGTCGGTGAACTGGCTACGATTTGAGGACCCCTTCGGAGAAACCGAGGGTTTTGCAATTCACTGCATTCAAAGTCCTGTGCAATTGCGGATGAAGTTATCATGACGAATAACTACCAGAAGTATATCCTGAAGGACGGTACAGTCGACATTTGTCGGGCATGTCGCCGTGCCGGAGAGTCACTCAGACATATAATTTCCGGTTGTTCTCATCTTGCTAACGGCGAGTACTTGCACAGACATAACCTTGTAGCCAGGATTATACACCAGCGGCTTGCTCTTATGTTTGAACTTGCGGACCACGAAGTGCTGTACTACAAGTACACACCTACGCCAGTTCTCGAAAATGGTCGTGCCACGCTCTATAGGGATCGATCTATTATCAGGCCTATTGTAGCCAATAAGCCTGATACCGTGTTGATAAATCGATCGCAGCGCCGGGCAATGCTCGACGACATCACCGTCCCATATGACGAGAACCTTGTGAAGGCCGAGAAGGACAAATCCAGCAAGTACTTGGCTCACGAGGTAACCGCCATATGGGAAGTTGATTCGGCGATCATTGTACCGATAGTTGTTTCCGCGAACGGTCTCATAGTGAAGAATCTTTGAGAGACTCTCGCTACGTGGTTGTGGTTAGATCAAGGGCCAGATTCAGAAGGCAGTAATCCTGGACACAGCGCGTATAGTCCGGTTGTTCCTCTCTCTGCAGCCCTAACTACCGACAGCTTAGGCCCTGCCTCGTTGCCGGCGGCACCCTAGGTTAGGTTTTTTTTATAATATGTTTATTGGTTTGATATTTTTTGGATGCATTTTTACATTCTACTTTTATAAAAATATTGTCAAAAAACCTACCGTAATAGATAAGATAAATAAACGATAAATAATAATTACCTGGGGTGCCCTTTCGGACAGGTGGGATAGGTCCCCTGCCTCTAGCTTGCCTTAACCGGCCGTCCAGAGTGGGGTCGCTAGAGCTACGTTCTCGAGGATAGATGTAGAAAACTAAGTGGCAAGTTGGCTATATGTTTTAAGTCCAGTGACATATCTCTACCCTTAGCACCGGTGTTACCCTTGAGACATCTTTGATGTCGCTTTTTGTGGGGGCCCATCTCGCATAGGGCGAGTCACCGTCTGCTGGAAATACAATTGTATACCATTTTATTAGGCAGAACTCCGGTTTTTTATCCAATAGCCCAGTAGCTAATCCACCCTTTTCCACCCAATAGCCTCGTACATTCTAGATTCCATTAAGACTCAATAGTTATTACACCATGGCCGGTGCTGTCTCTGTGCGCGTCCCGTGATACGGACAGGGGCATCGGCGAAAATGATAATAACGCATAAAAATACAATTTCAAATTATTATTTGATTATAAAATATATTTTTTTATTTTACAACATTTTAATGTATTTATTATTT
This sequence comes from Grapholita molesta, assembly GCA_022674325.2. Taxonomy (NCBI): domain Eukaryota; kingdom Metazoa; phylum Arthropoda; class Insecta; order Lepidoptera; family Tortricidae; genus Grapholita; species Grapholita molesta. Next base: position 3,639,868 of record CP053125.2, on the reverse strand, counting down.
GGTATTAGTTATTTGACTGTCACTTTAATGTATTGCATAAACCTATCCATGTCATCTGAGGGGCTAATCACCTTGTTCGTTCGTTTGTCTCCATCGCTCTTCCATATAGGAACAATAGAGAGCTAAATAGACGAACGAATGAAAGATGAGGTTTAAAACATTTTAAAATAGGATCCCTGATGAAGTATGATTGGCGAATATCTCTGCTGCTGTCAAAAGCCTATTAGCCGAAATGTTGGTGCCCTTAGAGATTGGTAGTTATTGCCTAAATATGTGTTTCTTTTACACGTTATTGTGTAGAACAGTGTAAAAGAGATGACTATAATTTCACTTAGTATTTTCGAATAAACGCTGTGTATATATAACGTCATATTTCAATGTGAGCGTATTTGTGTCTGTGAGATAATTGTCCCGATAATTTTAAAGGTAATGTTCGCGCATGCTGCTTCCATGTTTTATTTCCGTTCACTGATCATACCTCAAAAATCTTCTGTCAGAATTTTTGCGGCCTTGACATGGATATTATTGCCGGTGATTGTATGCGCAATTTTTTTACAGTATCACGGCGATTTCAAGTCGCCTATCGCCTAAGAGCGTGCGACTTGAAATCCGGAGTTCGCAGGTTCAAACCCCGGCTTGTACCAATAAGTTTTCGGAACTTGTGTACGAAATATCATTTGATATTTACCAGTCGCTTTTCGGTGAAGGAAAGCATCGTGAGGGATCCGGACTAATCCCAATAAGGCCTAGTGTACTCGGGGTTGTAAGGTCAGATGGCAGTCGCTTTCGTAAAACTCTCGGCTCTCAATAAGCCGTGGCAAAATGCCGGGACAAAATGAGGAAGATGATGATAATCAAGGCGATTTCATGTCCATGAATTCGGGTTTTTCTCTAGTGTAATTGCACTTGAGACACGTACCTTGAGGCACGGATACAAGGCTCGCACGACACCTCAATTTGGATGACTGATGGCTGTAGTGACGTGGATTAAGCCTGTAGAAATATGATTGATCGACGTAGAACATGGCGGTAAGCATTGAGAGTGATGTAATATCCTATAAATATAAGACTAAATTGCCAATACTTGACGCTGTCTTGAGTTGGCATGGTTCGTGTTTTTAAAAGAAGGTTTTCACCGTGAGGCTAGGAAAGAACTTTTTATTATTAAAACAGATAGCAGAGTAGCATTTTATTCACAAGAGTGCAAAGTAGTTTTACAAAATGTCTATTCAGAATCGAGTGTTTTTTGCAGTTAGTTGTTCTTTTATTTCCTGTAAAAATAGTTGTAAGTGTGGAAATAAAAATAAAAAAATTTAATGTTTTAACTGATATATGATAAAAAGTTATAAACTTCAATTGGTATAATAGTTGCAGATAAGTGTTTAGTTAAAAAAGTAAAGTTTTAACAAACGTGTTTTTTACACTCAAAACTATCGTGAGATTCAACAATATTAATTTCTCGCCATATTTAATTCCATAACGAGGAGCATAATCATGGATTCGAGGAGCAATATTTGACTAATAAAACGTGAGTTAGGTACCCGCTTCTATAAAATGAATATGGTTTTCCTAATCAGAAACATAAGCTCTTTCCATTCCAATAGACAAAAAACTCCGAACATTTTTGAAAGTTCCTCTTTTGTTACCGCTATACAATATAATTATGGGAGATGGTAACAAAAAAAATAGAATCTTTGTTCTTATTGTATTAGGAAGCTCATGATTCTAATTAGAAAAAACATAAGAATAAAATTAAATAAATTCCAGTGACACCTCTCTACCCTTAGCCCTTTGCACTGGCGTTGCCCTTGTGCCATCTTTAATATCGCTTTTTGTGGAAGCCCATCTCGCATAGGGTGAGTCACCGACTGCCGGAAATAAAATTGTATACCATGTTATTATTAGGCAGGCGTTCGGTTTTTTACCCATAGCCCAGTAGCTAGTCCATCCTTTCCACCGAATAGCCTAGAACATTCTAGATTCCATTAAAACTCAATGGTCCTTACACCATGGCAGGTGCTGCCTCTGTGCGCGTCCCATGATACGGACAGGGGCAACATCCGCTTAGTGTTGGCTCGATCCGGCCCCGCGTAAGCCTACACCAACCATACACAATAGTTCTGTATACGGAAAAGACGGTAAGGCAGTTTTTAATATAAGGGTTCAGATGTAGAATTGTAGAAGTGTAGTTTCATTTTAATTAATCCAACTACAACATGCTGAAACAACTCAATAAACATTAACTAGATGGCACCATCGAAGCGCCAACGAATTTAACTAAAACCACCGCCTCTAAATCACGTGTAATTTATTTTCCGGTGCGACCCGCCGACTGCGCCAGGCGTCAGCCCAACAAGTAAACACATATAAATTCGGGGTACCGCACAGGATTTACGGAGGATTTGCTGTATGCCCGAGAAGACTACTTGGCACCGTGAACTTGTTCAACATTGCGTTTATGTAGAAGTTGGCCTAGGTTGAAAATCCGGCCTGTCTTCAATGCAAATGGCTGCCTGTTAGATAATAAATGTTTAAATCCAGGAAAAATCAGGTAATGCATACACACAAATATAATAGTTATTTGTTGAACTACTGCAAATATGCCGAGACCTCAGAGTTCCCCTTTTCTTGGTACCCCCTTAATAAGTTTGCACGGATCATCTGTTCATGATCTATGCAAACCCGTCCGATCCGTCTTATAACTAGACGGTATCATTAAAACTTATAATTATATATATAGCGAATCGATATTACAACATAATTAAATGCAAAAAGTCGACCTTCATATATATTTAATGCTTAATTGTCGTCATGAAATTGACAGTGATTTAACTTTCTTAACAACATTCGCTACTTGGGTGTACCAAATTTTTAAAATTTCCATATACGGCCTTAGGTGAACTAAAGTCACATACATAGCCCACCGGGTTAGCAAGCTGAAGTGGCAATGGGCAGGCTATATTGCACAAAGAGAAGATGGCCGATGGGGTCGAAAAGTGCTCAAGTGGAGACCACGGACTAGCAAGCGCAGCGTAGGACGTCCATTCACAAGATGAACAAACGACCTCATTAAGATCGCTGACGCTGGATGCAGGTCACTTCCAACCGGTACATGTGGAGGTCCAAGAGGTAGGCCTATGTTCAGCAATGGACGTCTTATGCCTGAGATGATGATGATGATATACCGCCTTGACCAAAAGGAAGTACACACTTTTTCCTTCTAATCTTCAGTTAAACATTTTTTCTGATATTCTAAGCCTTAATATATGTAAACAACAAGAGAACATCAGTTAATACTTCAAATTTAAAAGTGTGTATTAAAGTGATATTAATATCATTTTTATAATAATAAAAAAGACATCTGAAAAGGCAGTGCCCTTTTTTTAGACTGGTGAGTCTAGGTATTTCAGACAAGCCACTGACCGATCTCAAGCACTGACTCATGCATGATGGATGTGGCAGGTCTTAGAAGGTACTATGTCTTGTGATAAAGCGATTTGATGCATTACGTCTTCGTCTACAGTAATGGAGTAGGACATTTAGGAGAACACACATGGTCGCCATTTTGCAATGAACATAACTTAAGGTGTGTATTCGTATATTTAATGGCACACATTATACGAATATGGCGGATAAATCTAAAAAAATACTCTTAACCGTCGCTAGAATGGCACCACCTTATCTCCTCCCGCGGGTGTCGTAAGAGGCGACAATGTGAAAAATCCGTCGGATAAGTAGCAGTGTCCGTCGAATTGCGGTCGCCAACGGCCTGCCAATAACCGACAATATAAAATAACCTACGTAAATATAGATGTTAAATAAGGGCCATAATAAAAGTAGGCAGAAATTTTTATTATTTTTCTTTTTTCATCCCGAGTGTCATGATAGATACGTGCCACGCGCGGTACAGAAACTACGAAATAATGATAATTAAGTTATTTAATTTCACACTCGATTGTTTAATTAATTAATTATTATAAACCGTGCTTAAGCCTTTTTCAGGATCAGGGAATATATTAAGGACTGACGACCCCATTAAGGTCGCCGCCGTCGTCTTATGGCTGAGATGATGATGATGAATTATATTTCCGATCATTATTCGAACTTTATTTCAAAGTAAACGCGTTCAAAAATTTTATTAGATGATATAATATTATGTACTTAAGAAAAAGTCGAAAGACCAGGACCTCCGACATTCCAGGCAAGATTTGAACCCGCATCTGTAGCTATCCCAGCTTACTAAATAAGAATATATAATAAAAAATATTTTGATTTGTTCATAGTTAAAAGTGTTTTGTTTTCCGTAACTATTGATACTTTTGTGCCCGTCAAAGGGTTAATACAAAGTGTTCAATTTTGACAAACGAAAGGCATGTAGACTGTATGTATCTAAACCTATTTTTTTTTTCAATAAAAAAAATACTTATGAAGTAAACCACTTATAAACCTTCTGAATTATAAATAAAAACGACCGTAGGCGGTAGTTTCTTCTCAAAGACCTCATTATTATAAGTACTACCCTCGATTTCCACAAAACGATAATCAGCCGAAACCGAATCCAAACCCCAGGTGGCAGTCTCCAATCTCTGTGAAAAGGGTCAACTGATCCCATTTCGTCCTGCATAAATAAAAGGGGGAATCTTGGTAAGGGATTTTAATTAGTTAAGACCTTGTATAACTGAGGGCCATAAACAGCGTGGATAAGTCGTAAACAAAGTGCTTGTCAATACTGCAAGTGGGTTTGATCGTTCGGAAAACTAAAAATGGTCAGGAGTTTCGGGTTGAGAACGTTTTTCGCCATGCTTAAATGTGGTGCTATTGGAGGATAGATATGCCTATGCTAGCTGGATAAAACATGGTGCAAAAGTAAATGATGTCATAAATAAGATTAGAAAATTGAAGTGGCGATGGACGGGTCATATGATGAGGGAAAAGGAAAGTGGAGTAAAGAAGTATCAGAGTGCTATCCAAGGGGACAAAAGAGAAATAAAGAAAGACCACGGAAATGATGGGAGAATGATTTACCTAAATTCTGGAGAAGGCCAAGGAATAGATAAAGATGGAAGGAGCTAGAGGAGGCTTATGTCAAAAGACAACCTGGCAAGAATCAAAACTAAAGATTATTAATATTATTATTTATCAATCTATATAGAGACTGTAACTAAAACTCTCAGTCAATAAAGGCTATTTTTATTTATTACGCTGGCTGGATAATCCGTACGATATATCTAAAATTAATGTAAAATGTACCATAGAAACAGTTCTTTGATAATTAGACTTGTTTCAAGTTGTAGAACAAATGTTCCTACGTTCGTGGTGTAGAAGCTATTCCTAAAGTTATTACCTTCATTACAGATCGTTACATTCACACCCCGTATAAGTTTGCTGTTTGTATATTTTTAATTACATTATATGTATAAATGTATAGTGTGAAAGTGTAACTATGTAACTGCTGCGTTAAATATGATGTGACTTATTTTGACATGTTGCTTTTGTTACATTATCTTAAGAAATCGATCCCTTAGGAGAAAGGGACCATGACAAAGATCGATAGCACTACAGTTTTGTTTATCATATATATTATATATAAAACATATTATAAAAGATAATTCTCGCAGTCTAAGATAACATTACGGCGTAATCTACACTAATATTATAAAGGCGAAAGTTTGTGAGTGCGTGAGTGTGTATGTTTGTTACTTCTTTACGTTAGACGGCTGGAGCGATTTTAATAAAATTTGGTATAGCTGTCACCCTGGATTAACACATATGCTACGTTTTTCCCTAATAACTGCGTGTAACGCCGCGGGGCACAGCTAGTAAATAATAAATATTACAAGACGCCCTAACACATAAATATTGAAGGAGCCCCAAAGTAAGCTCAAAACCCCTGTGACTCTGCCTGCCGCCCGAAGCCGATGGTCCTGGGTTCAAATCCCAGTAAAGGCTTTATTTAATAAAATTATAATTGATTTGTGTGATGAGCTGAGGAGCACACATACCTATTTGTCCTTGCGTCAGGTATGGTTTCTATGTATTTAAATATTTGTATATAATAAGTCGTTGGTTGAAACCTTATAGAGCTTACCGTGGATGGCCGATATCTGATATACCTATAGGTAAAAATCTTACCAAAACCCCAAAGCACACACTTTATTTAAACCGATTTTTTTTTAAAATCCTTACTGGTGGAAATATGTTCAGGATTACCAATGTCCCCGTGCCCATAAGTACTAATAAAGTTAAATACGGGTGCGAATATGATGAACCATTAAGATTATGCCTCTAATAATGATTAAACCCCTTGTTTATGGTGGAAAGCTTATATCAATAATTACGGTTCCGGGTCGGAAAATTTATGACGCTACGTGTATACTTGGGGTCAACGGAAAATGAAAACTCCAGAGGACTCACACGCGGGTTTCCTAACGTCTAACCTATAAGAAGCTCTATAGCGACCTTATATAGTCACCGGCAAGAACACTACACTATGAGTAGGGTCTAGTATTATTTGATTGTGGATTTCTGTAAGGTGGTGGTACTTACCTACCTACCGACATTCGCAGTGCCCGTAGTCTCTTTTGGACTAAGTTTAAAGGACATACCCCGAGTTCGACGTACCTAAGTAATTACACATACATGACGTTAGGTTTGGCTTAGTTTTTTTTTTATGACAAAAGGTGAAAAATGGGTGGTGAATCCTGCCTAAGAAGCCGATGGTCTTGTTCAAACCCTAGTTAGGGCATTTATTTGTGTGATGAAAACAGATATTTGTTCTTGATTGATTTATGTATATATTTACGTATTTGTATAGTATATTTATCGTTGGCTGACACTCATAACACAGGCCTTCTTGAGTTCGCCGTGGGGCTCAGTTAAGTTGTGTAAGAATGTCCTGCAATACTTATTTATTTATTATTATTTATACATACTATTGATGTTCACTAATTACTTTATATTATTTATCTCCAAACTGTTGAGTGGAACACATTTATAAGATTAGGAACTAAAGGTTCATTATTTAGAGTGAATTTCGTTTGCTTGTTAAGACCATAAAGTTCTGGCATAGGCTATTGGATAGGATTTTAATAATATTTATAAAAAAAAATGGTTAAAAAATTGTTTTTTTTTTATAATGTTTTTGTATGTTTTACAAATGTTTGTGTACACTTTTATAATATAAAATAAACTAATCTAAATACTAGTTAAATACCACCAGTTCTTTAGATACCAATTAATTAAATATTGACAATAAATAAAATAATTATATATATATACAACACTAATAAAACGAAGTTAAACATAAATGCACTGTCCAAAAACTTCTCGATCTTACGTCTTCTGCCTTCTGTCTTGTAATTCTATCTTCTTCTATCACTATTTTTTGCATAACTTGTAAAATGTCACATAAACATTTTAAACGCCAAACTAAATTCAATAGCTTTAAAAGTTATAACTCGCATAACTTTAGAATTCATTGGTCCATATTTTAATAACGTCTGATTTACTGCAGTTTTCACAGTCATCAATCAAAGAAACATAGATTAATCGCGAGTCTGACAAATGATTCTAGCCATGAACGCTGCAGAATCTATAGGTTTGAACAGCTTTGACAAACTTTGGATACAGACAATGCGAGGACGAATATATTTTGATAGTCTGGCAGAATGTTCAAATTTTATCCTCAATAAAGAATAGAAGAAAAAAAATATTTGCTAAACCCCATTTGGTGACATACGAATACATTTCATGTATTTTTTTATGTTCATTAAATGTAATCTATAGTTATATACAGTGTATACTTGAAAAGAACCGGTATCTTAATAATTACTAATCCAGTACTTAACATTAAAAAAAAATTAAGTGAAACATCAGCCGCGATAGCTGGAGATGCGGGTTCAAATCCTTTCATCACTTTTTCTTAAATATATGTCATTTATTTGAATTTATAATGTATATAGTAGTGTTACTATAAATAATAGTTAAAAAATTACAAATTATTTTGATTTATTCTTAGTTTAAAAAAATAATAATTAAGATAGCGCCTGTCAGTTATCATATATCAATCTATTCTGTAAAGTATTGCTTTTTAACAAAACTTGTTTAAAAAGAGGGTAGGTACAAAAAGCAATACTAAAAAATTATGACAATGTTTCTTTTGAAAATAAATAACTTCAAGGAATCCCCCTATTTCAATGGTAATTAAAATGCAACAACAGGGTGAATTGTTCGGAAAATGGAAATTAGACTAATTTAAAAGAGAAGGTACAAACGAGTTGTAATGAGAAAGTTTTAATTATATTCAGGAAATATATTCATAGAAAAGTAAGGTAAACTAATACGGCGGGAAAAAACGACTTTCTAAATTAAAAAAATATTTGTTCCAGTTGTGACCTGCTGGCTTGATTATCTTGTATCACGTTTTTTATAATACCCGGTATTATGACTATATTATCGCATATCGGTTTTAAGTGTAATGATAATTGTATGTGTGTAAATAAAATAAATAAAAATATAAAACAATCCTTATAAATATTTTGTCGCAAGATCCATGAATGACATCAAAGCCCAGAAGGAAATTAATAATTTATGTGACCGATGAATTGAAAATTAGCGTACTACGAACAGCCCGAATTTTTCAACGGCTAGATATTGGATTATTGAATATATACGAGTACGTCCGAAAGCTTTTAGCTTTTGGTTAAAAGGCTTTTAATATTTTGAAAGTTTTCACGAAATATATACGTTTTCATAGTACACACAACAAATAAATATCTGGACAAGGTAAACGTCGGGATGGTGCTCAACAGAAATGTAAAAAGTCATTTTCCTAACTAGTGCGTAAAAAGTGCACTTTTCGCACGCTTCGTTAATTTCACTTTTTAAGGCACTTGCTATGAAAAATTAGGTTCGATACACGTGTAAAAACTTCTTTAAGACTCGGGTGATTGTCACCCTCGTTTCACTCGGGCTCCAACGTTCACCCTCGTCGAAAAAAATTTTTTTTTCACTAGTATCGAAATGTACTATTATTTATTCGATATTTATTTCTTCATTTTGCCTTTTTTTGTAAGTATTTTGTATTATCTGTCTTGGCATCACCAAATTAGACTCACGGAAAATCAGCCTGTGGTTTACTGAGTGGAGTCCATTTCTACCACTCCGTAAATTCTCTCAATATAATTTTTACTGTATGTCAACACCTTAAGTCATTTATTATTGCGAAAAATATGAATAAAGATGGATTTTGATAATTTATGTAAATGTATTATATATACATTGACGAGTTCATATAAATCCAATAATATATAAAAGCATATCATATGTACGAGTGTCCTGGTGAAGAGGACATTGTGACATTATCTAGAAAAAGGGACCTTATTGTCGATGGCGCTTACGCCGTTGTTCAAGATGCCGCAATACAAACGCAACGCGGTTCGACGTAAGCACCATCGACAATAAGATCCCTTTTGCTAGATAATGTCTCATTTGTGTCATTATTTAGGAAAAGGGACCTTATTGTCGATGGCACTTACGTCGAATCGTGTTGCGTTTGTATTGTAACATCTTGAACAACGACATAAGCGCCTTCGACAATAAGGTCCCTTTTCATAGACAATGTCACAATTTTATACATATGGCCCTGATATGTACGCAGCCGCAATCAATCAAAACTCGCCGTTCTACCACGCTCGCGTCCTTTACCCATACCATGAGTTGTGAAATTGAGGTTTTCGATAGGTATCGAGTATCGAGTTTACTATCTGTGCATCTCGCTTGTACTAATTTAGTCCGAACGAGATGCACAGATAGTAAACTCGATGCTCGTTATCAAAAACCGCAATGTCACAACTCATGGTAAGAGTATATCTCAACAACTTCATACATACTGCACTAGACTAGACATGTTTTCCGACAAACGCAGCTAACTGCACACACGTCTGCTATTTTGTGAAACCTACCTTGAATTTAGTTTTCACCTCACTAACTCGGAAAGAACTGTTTTGTTCTTTAAAAACAAATAGCAAAGTTGCATTTTATTCACAAGAGTGCAAAGTAAATTTCATAGAAATTGTTTATTACTAATCAAGTGTTTTTTTTTTTATGTTACCTGGATGGATGTTCTTTTAATTAATGTTTTGTATAACAAATAACTATTACGCATTAATATTTTTTATTGTAATTCAGAGCCCTGAGTGTAAGTTTTTATCGTAACATTACTTGTCTTCACCATCGCGTTAGTGTTACCATATTATAAAACTGAAACTTTATGAGGTACACAACATTACAGCCCAAAGAATTTGGAGCTTTCTGGACTCAACGGGAATCAGTAATGAATCATAAAAAGGGCTGCCACAAAATATCATAACTGGTCGATGTAATTTTTTTTTTATGACATAGGCGGCAAACGAGCAGACGGATTGCCTGGTGGTAAGCAATTACCGTCGCCCATGGGCACCTGTAACACTAGGGGAGTCACAAGCGCGTTGCCGGCCTTTAAGGGAGGTTGGAGCTCTGGGAACCTTACTCACCATCAGGAACACAACACTACATACTTGAAAGGTAGCAGTGCTATTATGGCTGTGGTCTTCTGTAAGGAGGAGGTACTTCCCCAGTTGGGCTGCCCCAGATTCAAGCGTTGATAGTACTTCGCTGTGCCCTACCTCTCATTAGTTGGACGTAGTTTAAGGACATACCCGGGTCCATAACATTATTTTTTTTTTTATGATAATAGCCCAAAAGCAGCAAATACTAATAATAAGTGCTCATGGGACAACTGTTTAAATTTGATTAATATAAACCTGGCCATAATAACAACCATAATTTCCACGCTGCGCCTTGCGGTTCGTGGTCGCCACTCGAGAACCTTTACGCCCCAGTGGCCATCGGTTATACGTGCAATGTGTCCGGCCCACTGCCATTTAAGATTAGCGATCCGGCAGGTTATATCGGTTTTGCTCCGAATGACATGATTTCTAACGCAATTTAAACTCAAACTCAACTCAAACGTTTATTCAGTAAGTAGGCCACAAGAGCACTTTTACACGTCGAGTATACAAAAGTAAAAGAGAAAAATAAAAACTACACCGGTTCTAACCCGAGAAGTATTTTGACTTTTATTGCGCAGAGACACTCCCAGCATAGCCCTCGAATGACCGAATAATATATAAATTAGGTTTCAAATAAGCTGTTGTCCAAAAATAACTAACATCATTTAATATCTTCGTATATTAATTTTTATCTTATAAATTTCTGCAAAATCATTATATTGAATATAATTGGAATAAAAATAATGGTTCGCAAATAAAACGAAAACTTGTTTACTTTAATAAAAGCATTTTCTACGTCTATTTCTAAGTTAATATAATACAAATATTGATAGTAAATATTTTATAAAAACAGCTTAGTTTAAACATTGTTACCAAAATTTATTTAAGCAAGAAAGTGTCTCTGAGTAGTCAGAGTTGATAAAAATATGACTTTAAAAATAATATTAAGTATTTAATCCTAAAGCTTAGCAATAAATTATCCAAGGCATCCCTTAAATTCATTAAATTGTACGAAGGCTTGAAAAAGTCTTTTATTTATTGCGTTGACTCTAAGAATATTGAGTTATATTTCGCATAAACATATTTTTGGATATTTTAAACCTTATCGGAATTGCGTAAGGTTTATAATTGATCAGTATATTGGATGTGTGGGTGACAAAGGACAGTTTGGGACTAATTTACTTTGGACGTAATAAAAAGGGGACTTCAGGCATTAAACGCAATTTCAGCTTAACATTGAAATCCTTTTCTAAGTCACGGATCTATAGTATCTTATCTTACCTTGTGTGATATGGGGACCCTTTTGGGTACACTTCAACCCATTGGGGTCTTTTGTGTAGTTGTCCCCCGTTGCGCCTATTCCAGAGCCATTTTAACCGTGGCCATGTATTGGATAACGGAGCTCAGGGTAAGTGCTCTGAAGTCTTTGGGATCCAGTTAACCTGCTCCAAATTTCTTTATTTTTTGTCTGGTGAGAGCATAACATTCATAAATGTGACATTATGTATGGGATATTATAAGGGACCTTATTGTCGATGGCGCTTACGCGGTTGTTCAAGATACCGTAATACAAACGCAACACGGTTCGACGTAAGCGCCATCGACAATAAGGTCGGTAAATTTTGGAATCTTTTGCTCAGGTATCAAAATTAGAACGAGAAGGACTTTGCTCCCCTAACAAACAAATAATCAATATGTTTTGGGATAAACTAAAATAAATCGTGAACATCACTCTCGAGCAAGACACTATGCACAGTCAGCCGCAAAAGTTGCTAAGCGTTTGAAGTGTTCAAAATGACCTACACGCGCTCTTATTCTCTTGACAATAGAGACGTGTTGACCTAATTTTGAACACCTCAAATGCTTAGCTACTTGTGCTGCTGACTGTACTAAGACTAAAAAATACCAATCATCGTTTTTCACAAGTATAGTTCAACGGCACACTTTGTGTCGTAAACAGCATTTTCTAACGATTACAACACCCTAATACACATTACGAATAGTCTATCTACCTGACTGATTTCCCGGGGGACGCGGGTTCGATTACCATGTTAGATGGATATTGCCGATACTTCAGCGGAAACGTAGCAGAAAATACATGATATTTCGAACATATTGTGCTGTAAACAAGGATAATTCAGTCGAGAAATATGTAATTATTCGGAAAAAAAGTTTCATAATTATTGAATGAATGAATGAATGAATATTTTATTGCACACCTCAAAAGTAGAACAATGTTACGCAAAGGTACAATAAAATTATTGTCATTTTACTAAAATAGATTATGGGACATATTTTTAAATATTCGTTTCTTTTGTTAGTGTTTTGTTTTCTTTTGGGACTACGCATAATTAGGTACTTTAAGATTTGATGTATCACCGTATTGAAAAAAAAGTCTCGTTCTCGGGTCAGAGGGTTAGAATCGGTGTATATTTTTCTTTGACGTTCGTAAGTGCATTTTTTTTTATGCTAGACTGACCAACGTTTGACTTCAGTCACACCTGATGGTAAGTGACGACGAGGTCGAAGGTGTAGCACGCTGGTTCAGTAACAGCCTATTCACTCTTGCCTTGAAGAGACCCAAATTATATCTTGCCGGGAATACAGACGATGGGATCCAGCAGTCCTTAGCAGTCCGCATTAGGAAGGTAGAAGCATGTAATGTGCCTAAGTATGTACATTGAAAAATTAAGATCATTTACCTTTTTTTTATGAGACAAAAAATAATATTTAGATTCTATAAGACTTATAAATCAATAGTTGATTATTACTCGTACGTCGTGTTAATTAAAATTTCTGTTAAAGTCCACTGAATTTTGACAATATAATTTTCATTTATCTAAGAACCAGATACCGGAGGACGGGTAGCAGCGTCCACTTAATGAAATATATTACGGTCGTCAACCCGCCTGTCAAGCGTGCGATTACGGCATTGAACCCGCCATGTTCCATATGGGCCAGGCCTATGTCCAACAGTTGTTGACCACCTCCACAGCTCCGATATATCCGATAGTGACTGTACCACGCACCGTAATACGAGTATGCATAAGGTAAAAACATGCACTAGCGTGGTCCAATTTTTTTTTTTAATGTTGCATCTCCACAAGGATTTTTTTACTGCAAAACTCATAAAAATCACATACACCAATTTTCATTACAATCAAACATTATTTAGAGGTCGCGCACAATTAATCACTTTCCCAATAGGAAAATGCATGGAACTAATTTAAGCAAAGAAAAAATGTCACCTGGGGACATTTTAATGGTTTAATTTCATTTATTTTTAGATAGATATAACAACATAAATATCAAACCGGCATTTTTATAATTTTAGGATACATTTATCTTTTTGCTATTGTATGAGATATAATTTTGTTGAGTCATGTTGGGCAACCAGTAAATTACTAGCAACCGAGTTAAGATTTTGCACATACACTTCCACTTGCTAATAGAAAAAAAGGAGCCTTGTGGAGGTAACATTCAAAACATTTTTTTTTACTCCATACAACCGTGGACCGCCCTAACATGCACGATGTAATAAATAGGTTGTTGCTATAATCGTGCTAAATCGTCATGAAGAAATCTTCCTATCGGACCCTTAGTGGGAAACAATAGACCTTGAAACAAAGCTTTTAGAATATTTTCAGAGCAAAGGAAACAAAAGACGCCGACGAGCCGTATCTCATTTGAATATTTCTAGCGAAGGCGGTTTTATGAAAATACGCCAAATGAAAATGTTTACATCTTACCAAGAATTTTATATCCTATGGATGAAGCTTCAATATTGCTTGCTTGAAAAAATACGTTCTAATTGCCGGTTTTCTCGTCATTTCAGCCCCAAGACGTCCACTGCTAGACATAGTGCGACCACAAATATTACTTGTATTAATGGGAGCAGGAGGTGTTAGTCGCCACGCTTGGCAGGTGGGTTTGACAGGCGCTGCTGCCGTAGGCTTTTGTTCCCTTTGTAGCCTCTTACGCTTCCCATGGGAGGAGATGGGGTGGTACAATTCTCAGTCAGCACCACGTGACGGCAGATTATATTTGCTGAGCCTTTCTATTACGAGTATATCGTAAGTATTAGCAAATTTCATGTGTACCTTTCCAAAGATCCGCGCACTTGAACACGGGCGCTTTTTGCGCCTCATCATTTGCTTCTACGGTCAATGTCCATGTGGTTTAATTTCTTTAGTAGTAATTTTAGATTTTATATACATTTTCATGATTTGACCCCGAATTAAAAGGAGATAAGCTTGCCGTGTGTATCTGTGTTTGTCTGCGTAATCACAGCTAAGAACAAATGAACCGAATAAGTGTTTATTTTTTTATAGAAACGATTGTCGGTCGAAATGGTTATTACGTAGTCTTAAAGTTAATTGATGTAGCGCCATGGTGGCCTAGCGGTAAGAGCGTCCGCCTTGCAATCTGGAGGTCACAGGTTCAAACTCTATAAAAAAGAATAATTTGGTATGTTCCTAGTTGTATTAGTTATGGTTCTAACTACGGAAAATCAATACAAAACCGATTAGTCTTTTCTCTCTGTGTCGAAGTCTGATAGCCGTCGCTTATGACAAAACCAGGCTCGCCAGTGTGTTTCAATCTTACGTATCTATGCTCCAAGACTTTGGTGTACTTACGAAGAGAGTAATATTCTATATGTGACATTATCTATGAAAAGGGACCTTATTGTAGATGACGCTTATGTCGTTGTTCAAGACGATACAATACAAACGCAACGCGATTTGACGTAAGCGCCATCGACAATAAGGTCCCTTTTCATAGATAATGTTACATAATATTGTCTTCGGCTGCGCCTATAATTGAGACTTTAAAAAAAAGTAGTAAAATTAAATTAACGTGACGTGAAAAACGTTAAATTATGTCTGTTAGTTTTGTGACGATAATTAACGCATTCACTGCCACCGACGCACATGTGCGTTAATTTCCATACATTTTTGGAGGGGGTGGCAGCGAATATGTTAAGCATGTACTCTGTATGGAAATTAATCTATTGCTTATTTTTGCATTGTATTATGCTTAAAGTTTTTAAAAGGAGCACCAAATGTAAGTATTTAAAGATATTTAATACTTAATTATAGTCACAAAACTGACATTGTTAACTTTTCTAAAAGTCACGCTAATTAGATTTTTTTTTTTTTTTTAGAAAACTCCCACTTACCCATTAAATAAAACAATTAAATCTGATTATATCGCGTTTACTGCTTTACTAATTAATAGTTGATATGACTGAATGTTTTCTTTGGTCTGCCCAGAATTGAAACGTCAGGATGTTTAAATCAATATATTTATGCAAAAAACGTATACAAATTTTTTTTTTATTTATTTTTATTTTTTTTTTTCTTTTTAAAAAAAAAACGTCAATTATTTATTTAATTATCATGTCAAACATACATTAAAAAAAGGTACACAAGAATTACAATATTATACTAAATTAACTACAAATTTTAATTATTTCATTCTACGTTAAAGATGATTTGTATAGTAGTTGTTTGTAACAGTTTTAATAGTCTTTTGTTAGTATTTTAGTTTTTAGGATTTTAGAGAATTATAACTATTTTCTAGTTTGGCTAATTAAAAATAACTTTTGATCACAACATTCAAGGCCATAAATGAATCGGGAAGGAATGTAAAGTTTCGCCGCTAATAGCGAAATTGCCGCAGTTTTCATGCAAATTATAGTTTCCAGTCTTAAGACCGTTTAATTTATTGCTCGGAATATAAAATGGCTGCCACAATAGTTTAGAAAACGAGCGTTTCTGATAAAGCGTTTTGTTTTTTTATTACACTAATCTACTTTTGTTTACGTTATAGTTTTCTACAGACTTACACTGAACTTGCATTTTTTTTATATGAGAGCGTATTTAAGTCAATTGTTTAATGTTTACAACTGACACGAGCTAATAAAAGGCGATATATCTATAGCGCGATATTTAATGGAGTTGTTACCATTTTAAGGTATTAACGATATAATTACATTTGACTGATAATTATCAGTAATAATAGCAAAATTGTGTCTTAAGAATGGATTGTTTTTTACAACGGGGTTACTGACATAAGTTTCGGCTAACTATCCGAAGATATAGAAAAAGGTTACTTTTTTACTTGACATTAGAAACATTGTGACTTCTGAATGCTATTCGTGTTTTTCGAACCAAAATGATTGTCCCGTGGGCCGATTTTTGAGAGTCGTGCACTCGAATTAAAAAAAATTTGAAGACGAAAATAATCGCACACAAATGTTTCTCACCATTATTTTTAAACAAAATGTATAGTTTCTATAACCACGATTATAAAAATCTATCATTCATCCTTCTAAAATACGATTCCTTCGTGTTTGAGAGAGTTTAAAATGTCACGATTCGAGCGACGAGTGCTCAAAAATCGGCACCCTGAAATTACGACTATAGAAAACGGTTACATTTTTTTCTTATTTGAATCAATTAATATCAATGTATCGAATAACACAAGAACTGCAAATATCACAATATTTCCGGGACAAGCAATGAGCTATTTAAAAACGGCTGTTCTTACCAAAAAACGCAGTACACACAGTGCGTATCTCCCCATTTTTACACTAAGTCTGCCATTAACATACATAATTTAAGTTTACGCCAGACAAATTGCAGTATTAGCTGGACTAGTGCATTGTTGGACTTTTGAAACAAATGTATGATAATTAAAACAATCCCAATCAGCACGAAATGGCGGACGAATTTTCCTAAAGCAAATGGATTCCAAAATTATGTTATTGATTTGATGTTACTCTCCGCGTCACTCTCACACAAATGTCTAAGAGTGAGTGAGGATAACGTCAGACGAATATCCAATCAAGAGAATATAAAATATCGATGCCTCTCGATCTCTAAAGGCAATGAATAATACATTTTGTTAAAAGACCACACTTCGGATACTTTTATCTGAACCGATATTGTCATCGTAATTAGTAAGGATTCCATTTTCTGCGCCATCCGATTGTAAATTCTATTGTAATAGGTCAAGACAGCGTTTTTTTTGTTAACCGTTCGAGAATTTAAGACATTATTGTTCTGTACATCATCTGCAAAACGGAGATCAGTTTCGTTTAAAATAAACTAAATTTTATGGAAGACACGCCAGTTTATCCATTTGTAACTAAGTAGTAGTAACATGTTTAGTATGTAATAGTAGAATTCAGTCATCTAGTAGTAGTAACTGTTAACAGTTTTAATTATTTTGGAAGACAATTTAACCTTTTCTTTTAGTTTTATTTAGACAAAGAAACAATACATACTATAGGAATATTATTAGAATATTTAAAACCTTATAAGATAAAACTACAAAAGCTACCTAAAGTGATCTTCCAATTCGTTGTCTTTCCAATCGTATTTTGTAAAGGGAAAATTTTAATATTTTAATTTTTTTTTCAACATGGGCTAAACAGATACACAGTACTCTTTACTCTAAAGTAAAAATTGGCGTAGCGTAAGCAGTAGTTACTACATTACAGTATTATAAAAAAAAAAAAAACGTTTTTGAACACATGGTATGGTACAGTCGAGTTCAAAAATATGTGTACACTCTTTTACCTACTCGAATGCGGTCGCTAACAATTAGTTTGCAAACGCATTCGACTAGGTAAAAAATTGTACACATATTTATGAATTCGACTGTACATTGTAGAAATGTCGTTACCATAAAAATAAACATGATCTCTGAAATCGAAAAGGCTTGAACAAAATTAGCTATTTCCCCGACCCTACTAGTATCACGCATCAGAAGACACGTCTGGGGCAGACTTTCGGGTATATCGGACTTTTACAGTATATGGAAAGTGAGATTTAACAGACTTTTTGGGTAAAATATACGATCATTATGACTATAAAGAAGCGCTCGCATTTTTTTAACCAGTTCACCAACAACTGTTAAATGGCTCAATAAACTATTTTTAGTCCGTCGTTGCCATGGTTACGTTCCTTGGGTCACTCTTCAAACCATGGTTTAGTTACATCTAACTAAACCATATATATATATTTATATATATATATTTGTAGAAGCTTTATGTCTCTTCAATAATGGGTCAAGCGGTACCAAGCGCGTCGGTAGTACGCAGGGCCACATTTCTTGTAACAAACTATGCTTCAGTTGAGAAATGCTCATATATATATGTGTACATAATATTGTCTTCGGTTGCCGCGATAATTACTCATGAAATAAAACAACTAAAACGGATTAAATCGCGTATACTAATTTAAACTTCATCCCGACGTTTCGAACCCTTTAGCAGCGTTCGTGGTCATCGGGTGGACTGAGGAAAAATATTAATTTACCTCCATCCTCAAAAAATTACAAAATGCAAACCTACCCACATATAAATTATTAAACAATTTTGGGGGCTTACACATGATAATTACACACGCCAGAGGGGCTTATTACATTTTAAAGTCCAAAATAAATTTTATAAACTACAAAATACAATGTCCAAGCTGTCCAACACTATGGCCTCACAGTCTTGCCTGCTGTTTTATTAAATGAACCACAGGATCCCAAGCTGGTGGTACAGAAAAGCCATCCTCTCTATTGAAGTTTGGATACTTCTTAATTTCAATAGCCTCTCGCAACATTCTGGGAATATATCGTTTCTCCTTGGCAAGGATTTGGGGCTTATCAAACTTTATCGAGTGATTAGGCTTATCCGTGACATGCTCCCAGACTGCAGACTTAGGTCGACGATGCTTGACATCAGCTATGTGTTCCTTGACCCTGGTTGAGATGCTCCTCTTTGTCTGGCCTACATATGAGAGACCACATTCACACTCCAACTTGTAGACTCCAGCACTTTGTAGAGGGGTGGCACATTTCACAGGCCTCAGAAACTGTGACATCTTCTTCAGTAATTTAAACGTCGGGATGAAGTTTAAATTAGTATACGCGATTTAATCCATTTTAGTTGTTTTATTTCATATATATGTGTATTTATTTATTTATTGCTGCCAAAGTCACAATTGAGATTAGGAGTCAAAACCGGTTGTAACCCCTAATTAGGTCGAACAACATACAGTCAAAGTCCTTTTACGTTCACCAATCGCATAAGGAAACTGAATACTCTACACATGAGAGGTAGGGCACAGCGATGACCATCACGCTTGAATCTGGGCAGCCCAACTGGGGAAGTACCTCCTTCTTACAGAAGACCACAGCCATAATAGCACTGCTACCTTTCAGGTATGTATTGTTATGTTCCTGATGGTGGGTAAGGTTCCCAGAGCTCCAATCCCCCTTAAAGGCCGGCAACGCGCTTGTGACTCCCCTGGTGTTGCGGGTGCCCATGGGCGACGGTAATTGCTTACCACCAGGCAATCCGTCTGCTCGTTTGCCGACTATGTCATAAAAAAAAAATATGAATGAACTTGCCAATTTTCGAAAATCGGTCTTGAATTGTATAACTGATTTGAGTATATTCAACGTCATTCGTCGACGGAACCTAGTATAGGTATCGCTGTAGCTAATCGTAAAAGAGAACGCGACGTATAATAATGCTGAAAATATACAACGTAGCTACTTGAAATTAATGAGAGAAAAGTTATGGCGGCACGGTGGCAATTCGCTTGGTATAAAATAAAGACGACAAAATAAGATAGACTGTTCTAGATAGCTCTTCAAATAAAAATGTTTACATATTTTTTTATATATAACAGCGCTTCATTCACGGTTGTATACCTTTACATAGTTAATCTCACGACATGTTTTGGAGATCGATCTACATTTTCAAGGACTAGAAGTATTTCTTGCCATATCTGAGTGACTGAAATTGAATGGTAGAATAACTATCGTATCGACCCTAACTAGTGACTAAAATCATAAAAATGTACCTGGTCCACTGTTTTTGTCCGGTTTTGCTATCTATATTACATGCATATTCTTAAGACTGTCTTAAAGCCAATAAATTATTTTATTTAATGTCAAACCGTAATTTTATAAAAAATTGTTCACATCAATACCTAGTTTTCGTGATTCTGAGGCTCTAGTGTAAGTTTCTTTTGACGTAAAAAACGTCTCAAACGCGTAAGTGATAATGCTCTAACGGGATGGTGACGTTTTGTTACGAAAAAAACTTACACTCAGAGGCTCTAAGTAGAAATTTAGTTTGTGACACACAGTTTGTAATTATTTTTTACGAGTCTGTGGTACAAAATATAGTAAGTGCTTGAAGCGAATTTGTGTTGGAAACTACTTAGTCGAGTCTTGCTTGCAGGCAGGTGAAAAATCCGTGCATGGCAGTGAGAGGGTTAATAAAATAAACTGCTTTATACGTTTTTCAAATAACGATGCGACGCGAAAATATTTATATTTTGTAAATGCAGATAACGCTCGGAGATTTTATAGAGAAAAGAACCTATTTTGGTTACTCGTAATAAGTGTTTCACTTTAAACCTATTTTATAAGTCTTGACTGTCACAGTCGTGACAGCCAATAGAATGCCCCAGACGCCACGGTCATCATTACATGACTAATATGTCCGTCCTAAAATGTTAATTCGTGGCGTACTCGGCACGCCACATTATTCGTATTATGTGAAGAGGTACGTTTTTATAACCTCTCCGGCGCCATGTCAAACGCTCACACGCTACGTCATCGTGAACTTTATGCGTGTGCACGTAGGTCTAATTTGCTCTGTGGGCGAGGACATATATGTACGTCTTTGGCGAGCACTGCGGTGTCAATATATACGTCATTGACTTGGAAAAGGTTAATATGACTAAGGCTCTTAAATAATTATATATGAAGCTCATACCGGTACCAGAATTTATGTATACTATTAGAACACTTCTACTTAATATTGAGTTTTCGCTTCCAACTAGATCGGGGAAGGTCTAAACCAAGTCACATTGACATAAGTAGAGCTCAGGTCTACTTACTTTTGTCTTCATAAGATTCCATTATCTAGTTTCATTGTTAATAAGTGCCATCTAGCGATTAATTTAGTAACTAATCAAATGTAATTTTCAAGTATGTACGAGGCAGATTTTAATTTCAACATTGTTTTAGTAAATGTCTAAAATATAAAATCAGTTGAAAAATACTTATAATTTCAAACATACGTAAAAATATCAAAATGGCCAACACTTATGTTGGGTCCATGGGTCCTAGCATGCACAAACTTATTTCAGGATTCTCGAAGCGTCTGGTTGACGTAACTGGTGACCGAAGAGCTGGCGGCTTCCTCGCACAACGTATGAGCTTTGCGGGCATTTTAACGGCTTTACCGATTTGGCTAATTTTGGTCTTGAAATATTTGTAGTAGCTCAGGGAAGGTTTAAACAGTAAGAAAGTATGAAAAAAAATCGAGTAATATGGGTACTAAAAAACGAAAATATTGTTCTCCCATACAAACTTGAAAATAAAATAAATTACTTATAATTACAAAAGTAATTACATCACTTTAATCCCATTGTTTACGAATTCGTATTTAAACGAAACCAAAACGAATATTAAAAATCTTCTCATTAAGGAATCTCTTTTTATTTCTTAATTATATACAAAGATGTATAGTGAACTGGTGTATTTTACTTTATTGACGCCCCAAAATTCTTCATTTAAATAACTTTGGGCAACCGCAGACACATTTGAAATTCTGATTTAAATGTTTGAGACCTACAGACAACTGTTTCTAAATATATATATATATATATATATATATATATATATATATACGAGTATGTGTATAGAAAATTACGTTATATTTTCTTGTCTTGTATTTAGTTCCTTGGCCTTGGGACGGATGCTGGTGTGGGACGCTACCTGTGTAGACATACTAGCGCCATCTCCAATGAAGAAATGTAAACGCTGGCGCAGCGGTGAAAGCGCTCAAATTTTTAAACGCAAGAAATATGGCCTGGGGGCCGATTATGAGGGTCGAGTACTCGAATCGTGACATTTTAATCACAGCCAGAAACGAAGAAAAGGTATTTCAAAAACATGAATGATTAATAATCGTGAGTATCGAAACTATACATTTCATGCAACTGTGAGAAACTTTTGCGTGCGACTATTTTCGTCTTGAAAGTTTTTTAAATTTGAGTGCGCGACTCTCAAAAATCGGCTCGCTGAGCAGAGAGTAGGTACCATTTTGTAGCGTTTTGTAGAAACGCTAGGTCCATGGGATCCTAGCATGCACAAACTTATTTCAGAAATCACGAATCGTCTGGTTGACGTAACTGGTGACCGAAGAGCTGGCGGCTTCCTCGCACAACGATTACAATTTTACAGGAACTACTTACGTTAAGTTTCGGTTATTTTGTACAAGTATCAGAAATAAAAATATCGTTTCCCACGTAAGATTTCTAGCCAAGATGTTTTAATTAATAAAACAATTTAATTAATTTAGCTAATAATTATAAATTATGACTTATATTATCTGTCGGGTCACAGCTGGCGTACATTTTGTTGTTCCGAAGTAATCTTGCCATAGCGAAAACTGTCACTGTGAAATATTAAGGTACCCGATACTTAGACCAGGAGATGGCAACTTTCGTACATGCTTTACCAATCAAATACTATATGCGTTACTTATTTAAAACGCTTTTCACACCTAAATGCCCTTTATAGTTTGTCCCTTTTCGCCTGTCAAGCCCCCCCTTCTTTTTAAAAACTGAAATTCAGATCAATTTTGTCTTATTTATTACAATTATTTAAAATTTAACCACAGAAGCCACAAAAGGTTATTCTAGTATCGTATTGTTAGTATATAGGAACTGAAAGATATTATCTAAATAATAATAACATACTAGTAATGGTTGACTGGCGATTTTCGACTCCTATCCGTCTTATTTCATACATTAGCTTTACTATTGTACTTTTAGTGTATTATATTTGAGATTCTTGTTGTTTTGTTATATTTGATTACTGCAAGGCTCTAAAGAACTCGTGTTTGAGCTCATATACGTCATGAGTATATGCTAGATTGAAGATAATAAAAGCAATAATTGTTCTTTATTCGGTTACAGCAATAATATTATTAATAATAATATTATAGATTCAGAAGGCGGTAATCCTGGACACGGCGCGCATAGTCCAACGGTTCCTCTCTCTGCAGCCCTAACCACCGGCATCCTGGGCCCAGCCCCGTTGCCGGCGGCACTCTAGGTTAGGTTTTTTATAATGTTTTCATTGTTTTGATATGTTTTAGATGTATTTTTATATTTTACTTTTATAAAAACCTAATCTAAGAAAGAAGATAAATAAATAGAAGATTATAGTATCATATTTATTTGCTTCAGAACTGCCTGCTGCCTTTATTTGCTGCATACCAAAATTTGTGTGCCCGAGATACGTTTAAGTGACTTCAAAACGGACGATTTTTTCAATTCAACTGTTATTTATGTGTCTTACCTCAGTTTTTTTTTATACAAGACTGACCAGCGTTTGACCTCAGTCGCACCTGATGGTAAGTGACGACAAGGTCGAAGATGTAGCACGCTGGTTCATAACAGCCTATTCACTCTTGCCTTGAAGAGACCCAAATTACTTATTTTGACTGGGTGAACCGGTTTTGATGATCCATTTTTTATATAACAACTCCCGGACTATACAAACACCTGGCTGAGATAAAATGCAACAGGTTGCTTAATTACGGGCTGGCTTAAGGCTCGGCGGTGACCCAGCACGCTAGGATCTTATTTTAATGTAATGCTTATGTGTACAGTAGAAACAAAAGTTCAAAGTCAAGAACATAGGTTTTGGAGTTAGTACATTTATTATGTCAGTTTGATCTACGAGTATAATAGCTTAAAATTGTATTGCTAGTATTAGGAAAACGGGGAAGGGGAAGAAGAAGAACGAACTGGCTTGATAACATCTAAAATTTGACATACGAGTACATCACTAGACACAGCCACGCTAACACGACTGGCCAAAGATAGAAAGGACTTTGCAAAGGCGGTCACCGACGCCCACTAGGGCATGGCAGCAGAAGAAGAAGAAGAAGTATTAGTAACTTTCTTAAAAATAATAATTATTATTTATTATTATGCAGAAACGTCTGCTAGCGAATATCTTATAATATAATAGAATATGATAGCACAATGAAAGAAGTGCACTGGGCTAGTGATCCAGTGGTTGTGGGTTCGAGTCCCGCTTCGAGTCAAATTTTTCTATTTTTCTTTCGATTTAAATATCGAATAATTATTATGTTTTGAAATATAGGAAAATGGAAATAATCCTCGGGCGAGACTCGAACTCGCGACTTCTTTTGAGTTGCAAGTACTTATGTTTCATGAATATCTACAGACGGTAGTTATATACGTGACAACCGACACAGTAATCAGAATCTATAACTAGAGGGATGATTTCCGGTTGATCCTTAAAATGGTGTAGATGTCTTGAGAATATATTTTAGTTTTTTCTTCTTTAACGTTGTTTAGTGTGTAATATCGATTACTTATTATGGTTATCAAATGCAGTATTGTGCAGCTAATGAAGAGATCGAGTTTCACCACTATTTGGTCAACACGTGGCAGTCCTGAGGCCGCGGTCGTCACGTGGCTTTTTGTAAATTCAGCTACCACTTTACATAACGCAAGGCTTTCTACCGTACATTGACATGCCTTAGAATTAAAAGATTTACTAGAATTACTTTGAGATTGGTGAAATTATCAGATAGATGGAAGATTTTATTTTGACGACCGGTCTGGCTTAGTGGGTAGGGACCCTGCCTATGAAGCCGAAGGTCCTGGGTTCGATTCCCAGTCAGGGCATTGATTTGTGTGATGAGCACAGATATATTTTGTTCCTGAGTCATGCGTGTTTTCTATGTATTTAAGTATTTATATGTATCTCTTTATTATATATATCGTCGTCTAGTATGTACCTGCAACACAAGCCTTATTGAGCTTACAGCGGGACTAGGTCGATTTGTGTAAGATAGTCCTGAAATATTTTTTTTTTTTTTTTATCTATCAGAATCATCACTAAAACTCGCCGCAAAGTTAGTTAGCTACTCCATGATGGTAGCGATTCGCCTAAATATCCGAGAAATGCGCGCAAGGGCAAGAAATACAAGCCTGTTAATACAAAATCCGACTAGCCTCGGCGCTCCACGTTTCTAGAAAAAAAAAAGATTTATCGCAAAGTTATGACACTAATCGCTCATATTAAGGCCAGGCGTGGGCGTGTGAGGAAATAGTAAAGCGCACGTGAGCTGTCTGAATCTTGTTAGCAGGCGTCTGACACCCCATTACCTGCCCGAATTTATAGCTGAGGCACAAGGCATGAAAGGATGACGCCATGTTCTCATAGGTATTCTATAATTATTATAATATGACCCCAGATTTGGCGTAGTGGGTAGTGAACCTGCCTATGAAGCCGCCGGCCCTGCGAACGTAATACGTAAATTTTGGACGATTGTCTTTGTCACTCTTATGACGCTTTAATTGAAGTAAAATAGAAAGATGATCGAAATTTACGAACTTCGATATTCGCGGTAACAGGCCTGAGGCTCTAGTGTAAGTTTCGCGTAAGTGATAATGTTATTGATATGGGAAACTCTAACGCGATGGTGACGTTTTGTTACGTTAAAAACTGACACTCTGGGATCTTGGTTCAAATCCCAGTCAGGGGATTTATTTGTGATGAACACAGGTGTTTATTGTTCCTGGGTATTGGGGCTTTATGTATGCACTGGTACCAATTTTCAGGTCATCACTCGCGATGCGAATGAGTATGTGTTTAAATGAATGTGTAAATTTAAGGCAAGCGACGAGATAAGCGGTTTAGGGCGACTATTAGGCGTTTGAACCTCTCTTATTACTCTGTCCAGATTTCTGTAGAAATGATCACACAGTTTGGTGTTATTTTTGGTTTACTGGTAGACAGCTGGGCTGACTAAAGGACAACGAAAACCTACTTATTATAATGCAGGCACTTCTACATAAATCTGGACAGAGTGATAAGAGCTAAAGGCCCTAATAATCACCCTTTAACAACTGTACCTCTCTTGACCTATGCCACACGCCGCGGCAGTTCAGAATACGGACCATAATAGAATAAACTACAAGGCAAGCGACATGATTCATGGCGAGAATGATACTGATCTGCGTGAAGTGAGTAACGAGGTTAGCGATCTTTGCTCAGGATAACAGTTTTGAACACGTCTGGTTGCAGTTTAATGTGGCGTGGAAATGGCTCGTTTTGTTGTGCGGCTAGCATACAGTTAGTAGTTGTCAGGGTTTGAATAAATCCTTATTATAATTATACTGATCTGAAATCTCACCATTATCGCACAATCTCGTTAGAAGTACTTAAAGGTTAACTCTACTGTTGCCATACTACTATATTGAGCCCTTGACACATGTTGAATTTTATAACCAATCTTAATTAGGAGCATTCCATGAAAACTTCCACGATTAAATAGTTACCGTTCATTTTTCTCGCGAATTTCTTTATTTTACCTATGTTCAATCATAGCAAGATAAGTAATCTTAAAATACTTATAAACACTTTTACAATTAGCAAAGACGTTTTAAAATATTAGCTATGTTTCATATACACATTTTAATTGCTTTAAGACAATACTAATAATCAATTACTCCGACCCAAACAATAAGTGTTAGAGAGTTGCAAATTCTTAATTTTGTGTACGAATGTCCATTACTCATGGAATGCTCCATTATATAGATAGAAAATAATTAATGCATCACAAAAAAGTCAATATAAAAAACAAAAAATATGAATATGTACAGGATTCCAGAAAAAAAAAACTTATTCAAATTGAAAAATGAATTTCTTATGAAACTTTGACGTTTTCCACGCATATTAACTAAAAAATAAACAACGGGTCTACTTCTGTTTAGGTTTGTTACAACTATTACAATATTATACTCGTATGAAGCAGTAGCAGTAAAGTTTTTGTTTTATTTATCATCATTAGTCGGTAACTGCTATTTTTGTAAATATCTACGTTGGAAAATTAGAAAGGAGTTTACTGAAAAAAGTGTTCAGTCCCATTTAAATTAAAAGTAATCCCAGGAAGTGATTTTTGTTATTATAATAAATTATTCCATTTTAACGTTATCATAACAAAACTAAAATAAAGTTGCCAAAATTAATGATCGTTGAAAACTTGGTTGCCAAATAAAATCCTAACAAAAAACTGTTCCATAAAAAGGCAGACCACCATTTTTCTGCCATTCTACTACTCTGTGGTTCTTTATGAGGTTAACATCTATCTAAGATTGTAAAGAGGTCCCTCAAACAATTTCTAATGGTGACCATAATTCCATATAACTGGAGAACCCAACGGCTCGTGTGGAATGTAGGTGCATTACGGGTGGCGTCTCCGGCATTCCCGGAGACATAGCTGTGGTCACTATACAGGTGCTATAACGGCTGTAGTGACATCGTATTACAGCTATAATACAGGATTAAAAATAAATAATCTGATTGACAGTCAAGGGCAGTTCTCAGAGGTGGCGTTTTTACGTGTCCGAGGCTATATTTGCGTGAATTTTTGGCCCAATATTTTTGAAAAAATTCATACACATATTTCAGCGTCTGTTATATCTCGACAATTAATAAAATATTACATAAAACCATATTCAATATTATAAAAAAAATAAAAAGTGCAGAAATTGACGTACAGTGGGCGTGTCCCGCACCCAAATTTGTTAAAACAAAAAATTATAATTCAAGTTGGGGATGTTGTATTAATTTTTAATATTGGTTCACATATTCTTAATTAGTTTAGTTCCACTATAATTTCACTGAACATAATATATGAATTTTTTTTTTTTTTTTTAATAAGCCTACAGAGTGTCCCACTGCTGGGCAAAGGCCTCCCCTCTTGATTTCCACTCTTCCCTGTCATGTGCAATCTTTGGCCATTCGTTGTGGAATGAATCCAAGTCGTCCCGCCACCTCCGTCTTGGCCTACCACGTCGTCGCCGCCCATCGTGAAGCACCCACTCTGTGGCCAGTTTAGCCCACCTTTGTGGATGCATGCGGCAGACGTGGCCAGCCCACTCCCATTTCAGCCTGGCGGCCTTGATCTTGACGTCTGCAATCTGGGTTCTTGTGCGCAGCACAGAGTTTCTGACCCGGTCGATCCGTTTCACTCCCAGTATGCTACGTTCCATGGCTCGTTGGCAAACCTTCAATTTGGTCGTTTGTGCCTCTGTGAGTGACCATGTTTGCGCGCCGTAGGTTAGGACAGGCAGGATACACATATCGACGAGTTTACGTTTGAGGGTTAAAGGGAGATCTCCCATGAGTAGTTCTTTTAGAGACCAATAGCTTCTCCATGCGTTTTGGATCCGTCTCTCGACTTCTTTCTCCTGTCCATGGTTGAAGGAAACTAATTGGCCTAAGTATGTGTACTCGTCGACATAATGCAATAACTGTCCATCTACCTCTACCCTACGCCTCGTGCTATTGGTCATTATCTGGGTCTTGGATCTGTTCATTAAAAGACCAGATTGAAGGCTTGCCGAGCTTAGGTCTTGCAACATTGTTTGGAGTTCTTGAGCTGTTGAGGAAAAAAGTACGATGTCGTCGGCGAAACGAAAGTTGGTCAACCGTTTTTCGCCGACAACTATGCCATTGTTTTCCCATAGGCCCGCCAAACTTTGAAATATTTGTTCCAGAGTGCTTGTGAACAGTTTCGGAGACAGCGGGTCTCCTTGCTTTACACCTCGTTGGATTTTGAACGACTGACCAGAAGATTGTAGTTTTATGTCTGCTGTACTATTATCGTAGATGGAATTGAGCAGATCTATGTATGTGGGTTCGATGTTTTGATTACGGAGTGCAGTAAATATAGAACAATGTGTAATACTATCAAAGGCTTTTGCGTAATCTACAAAAGCAAGATAGATGGTTCTATTGTATTCGTGACATTTTTCTATTATTTGGTTAAGAGTATGTAAATGGTCGGTAGTTGAGAAGCCGGGACGGAATCCAGCTTGCTCGAGGGGTTGATGTTTATCTAGTTGCCCAGCAATGCGACACTCGATAACTTTCATGAACGCCTTATACAGATGTGACACTAAACTAATCGGGCGATAGTTGCTTATATCCTTCTTGTCCCCTTTTTTGTGTAGTAGCACTATGTTTGCGTGAGTCATTTGTTTGGGGATCTTGCCAGTTTGTAATATACTATTGAATAAATTGGTAATGTGGGGTAACAGGACATTTTTCCCGAGAGTTAGGCATTCTGTGCTCAGTCCATCTCCTCCAGGGCTTTTCCCGAATTTCATGGTCCGAAGAGCCTTGTTTACTTCATAGCCTGTGATTGGTGTGATGGAGTCACTACAGACATATTTCCTATTGGTGATGGGTTTTTCTGGATCTGAATACAGTTTTTTGTAATAGTTTGTACGAATATCCAATATTTTGTAACGGCTTTGTTGTTTGTTACCGTGTTCGTCAAGCAAGCTATTTATCCACGGCTTCATCTTTTTGTTTATACCTTGACGTGCAAATTTAAGTGATGTATTCGTGTCTAAAGCTGTTTTAACAACCGATGTATTAAAGCTGCGAATGTCATGTCTAATGCTGCGTTTCACTGCTTTATCGACACTATTAAAACTATGCGAGGCTATCGGTAAGGATAGTCTCTGCTCTATTAACTGAATTGTATTATATGAAAGCTTTTTTTGTTTTTTGTTGTTGGTTTTAATTTTATTATTGGCGACCTTGACACTGTTCATAATTTTTTGGTATTGGTCTTCGACGTCAGCCATATCAATGCTTAAGTTTTCAAATTGGTTCTGTAATTCTAAGTTAAATATGTCGTAATTGTTTGTAAGAGTTATTCTGTCAAGCTTTTTGATTTGGGATGAAAATGTTTTATGACGCAAAATTCTGAAATTAAATGAAAGTTTAGTACGTAGAGGCCGATGATCAGAACTAAATTTAATTCTATTAATGGTGCTGACGTCATTGACGACGCCTAATTTGGAAGTTAATGCAAAATCGATTTCGTTTCTGTAACTTCCATCTGGCGATACCCAGGTCCAACGTCTTTGATCTTTTTTGGGAAAATAACTATTGCAGACTTTCAGTCCTTGCCCAAAAGCGAATTGAAGTAAGCGAGTGCCTCGTGTGTTCCGGTTCCCTAAACCATGTACTCCAAGGACTTGCTCATCTCCCACTTCACGCCTGGCACCAACTTTAGCGTTGAAGTCACCAATTACCATATTCCATGTGCCCCTCAGTTCGTCACAAGCTTTGTTTAACAAGTCATAAAATTCCTCAACTTCTTCGTTATCGTGTGTTGAGGTGGGAGCGTATGCTTGAACCACAGTTAATGTGTGAATCTTGTTCAGCCTGAATCTTAAAACTGCAACTCTATCGGAATATCCCCTAAACTCTATTATATTGTTTTTCCATTTTTTATTTACTAAAAATCCTACTCCGTTTTGGCCGCTTGTTGTTCCGTAGTGGTAGAAAATAAAATCTTCTCTCTCTGTGGTTTCCTCACCTGCTCTTCTTACTTCTGACAGACCTACCACGTCCCATCTGATACCCTTTAGTGCATTTTCCAGTTCTAAAAGTCGTTCATCTTTTAATAAGGTGCGTACGTTATATGTTATTATGTTGAAATTATCGAAATCCGTGTTGCGTGTCGAGTTCGTTTGACGGAGGGTAGCCTTTAACGTCCGGAGATTCTTAGCACCCCTGGCCTCCAGAGCTGCCTGGTTACCGTCATTGCCAAGTCTCTGGAGACCGCCGGACGACCTTGGGGCCATAACGGGGAATTGTAACATATCATAAGGGGGATTTGGACATTAAGCCTACCACGCTTGTCCAGTGCGGGTTGGTAGGTCGTCAGAGCCTCGTTTGTTATTTGGCAGGGTGCACCACGTGCAGGCGAGGTTGACTTGGGGCCCGTGAGATGTTGTATGGGCCCCCTTGCACCCCAATATATGAATTACCCTTATTCAATAAAAACATATTTTCGCCATGTCCCGCGCCAACGCTTGGTTTCGCTGGAGTTTACAAAACTTGGCGGTATCGCACAAAGCAATATACCAGGAACTCAATGCCGCGTCCACAGGTAGCTTCAGTTGCGCCGCGTTCACCGGCAAGAGCGAACGTATGCTCACAGTCTAATAGCAGAATTCGCAAAGGTATCTTCATCATTCGGTGGGTTTGGTTTCGTGTTTTCTTGAATTCGGTGAACAAATTTTTTCGTTCAGTGTTTGTGCTTTTCTTAGTGCAACAGTGGCTAAGTCATGCCAAGAAGTATGTGATTTGGTTGCCAGTGAGTCTTTTCAATACAATGGTTACTTTTTGTGTAATTGTTCAATAACGATAAAATTTGAATTCAGTGGGTGTGATTTCCGTGGATTCGGTGGGGTTTTAGGCCACCGAAATCAAAAAAGGTGCCACCGTGATCAATCTTGACTATAAAAACAGGTTAATAGTTTGTTTTTAAATAATTTGTATGTTATAATTGTATTCAAAACAGTTGAATATGTTGTTAACGTTAACACCAACGTTGTTAGAATACTCGTATATTTAATCGCAACTTTAATTTTTTTTGGTTATGCCATCTGCGGATATTTTCCTATTTAATCAGTTATGATTACCGTTGACCTATATCTATCAAGTTCAGTGCCTTCTGATAAAGATTCTCCTTCTGGGCCTATAATAGACGCTTAAGGTCATCAAGAATCTTGGAGCCGTCTCTCTATTCTTTCAAGTCTTTATAGTTCCATCTGATGAAATTTTGGGTCCTGTTTAAATTATGAAGTTTAAAGTTCGCACTAGCTAAAAGCATACTAGTTTAAAGACGCATGATAATGAAACCCTCTTTCTTTTTAGTTAATCTTCTAAATACCTCGACAATCCCAGAAAAATTTGGTCATCAACTTTCCAGCCATTTTGTATTCAATGATGTTTAGGCTCTGGTTCAAAATTATAAGCCCGGGTTTCATCTTCTTCAAAATTGATGTGCTGTATTCACCACACCGCTATAAAAACCTCCTCGGTGCGTCGGTGTGCGCATTCTCGGCACTCATCTTGCATATAAAAGCTCCAGAAGGCTTGTGTTGCGGATTCGGGTGCTCGACCAGCGATATATGAACTACAAATAAGCTGTTTCTTTAAGGATAAAGATTTCATTGCGACCTGGCATCACTACTATAAACAACTTCTAAACCCTACGCTTGCTGCTACACAGCTTCCGGAAATGGCAGCAAATGTAGGTCTCATACCTCCGATACAGCCACATGAGGTTAAGACAGCGCTGCAAAAATAGGCCCCGTAGGTATCCAAGTGGAAGCTTGGAAATGCCTGCAAGAAACGTGTGTTGCTACTTTCTAATCTCTTCAGTCAGGTGTTGTTCTCTTCCAAAATGCCAGAGGCATGGAGATTGCGCACTATCGTTCCGATTTACAAGGAAAAGGGAAGCAAGTACGAGTGCAACAACTACCGAGGCATCAAGCTCTTAAACCATACTATGAAGCTTTACGAAAGAGTAATCGACAACCGAATGAGGTCAGAGTGCTCACTATCTAGACATTATTATGGCTTCGTACCTGGTTTATCAACTACCGATCCTAATATGTTTGCTCTGTCCACAATTGCCGAAGAATATCGCTCGAAGAAAAAACCGCTGTTCCTTGCGTTCCTGGACATGAAAAAGGCATTTGGCCGTACTCCAAGGGATACTATTTGGTGGAGCTTTCGAAAGAAAAATGTCCCAGAGCAATATGTCAAGACCATTGCTGACATGTATAGGGATGCACGATCAGTGGTCCGGACATCGGTGGGTGAGACCAAAGCAATAGCGGTCAAAAAAGGTGTACATCAGGGCTCAGTACTGAGCCCCTTCCTGTTTTGCTTAGTTTTTGGACTCGCTTACTAAAGAAGTACAAGATTGTGGACATTTATATACGCTGACGATGTAGCCATATGCACTGGAAGCCGTACCGAGCTGCAGAAAGCGCCCGCTTCATGGAAGCACCAGTTGCAATCCGGGGGCCTGGTGTTGAGTGTTGCCAAAACACAATACATGTCCCTGAACGAATCAGATCCACGTGACGAATACCTGGGTGGTATAATGCACATGTCCGGAGACATCGAATGCAATACAACATTCATCACCGAATAGCCGCTACATGGCAAAAATGGCGAGAAGTGACTGGTGTGACCTGCGACAAGAAAATGCCGGTCAAACTAAAGGGGCTGATCTATAAGACCATGGCAGCGAGACGTGGGCGGTGACGCAGAAGCACTTGCGTACCATCTAAGTTGCTGAAATGAAGATGCTGAGGTGGATGTGCGGCGTTACCAGGCTCGATAAAATCCGCAACGAGCACGTGCGGGGTACCCTGAGCGTGCGTGACATCGCCGACAAAATGCAAGAGAGTAGGCTGCGATACTTCCGAATTGACTAGTTTGCTTGCTAAAATCAGCTCGTTGGGCTGAAAATGTGAGACTAAGTATATACTTTATAGTTAACGAGTTTCCTATGCAAGATTTTTCTGAATTTAATAAGAAAACTTTATATGGACAAGTATTTTTTGATAAAAACTTAAAGACATAAACACTTTTAAAGTGATTTTAACACGAATTTTGAACTTTTTTATGAATATTGATTTCGGTGGGTGGACTTGATTTCGGTGATTTAGAAAACTAAAATATCTTAAAAACCGTTAAGTCTACAAGGGGGCCTTTCCCGGCAATATTTTTTAAATTTAAGCCTGAATCTAGGCTTTAATGTTTCACATTCAAAAAGTAAAAAAAAAATTGTTCCACCGAAGTCACGCAAAACAGCTCGGCTCGGAGAATCGCCCTCAAATGTTAAGTTTCAGACCGCGTCGAAAGCCAAACTTAGAATGCTGTAATTCAGATCAAGTTTTCAATCATGCACTTACTAAATTGGGGACGAAGTAGACTAGTCCTGCTAACCTAAAATGGTCGGGTATAATATATATTTGTCATTGATACTTTGCAACCATGCTATGATCTATGATTGATAACCATGTTTACAGTTACACTCAACGAGTTTGTTGTGTCGTGACAAAAGGAACACACAAGATTGACTTTACTGGGGTTCAAACCTAGAACCTCCATCTTTGTAGGGTAGTACTATGGATTGGGTAAGGAGGTATAGTTAAATATATTATTACAGGATCAAGTATGATATTAGTAATACAGATTTTAAGCGTGACAATAGCATTGGGACGGAATAGCAAACTGATCGTGAAGTTTAATGCCGCCAGTATTTTTGGCACATTTGTACCAGGTCGTCTGGGGGAATGAGAAGTTTATTATGTTAGTTTTAGTTGAATTTTTATTGTTAATTTAAATTATTGATTGTTTATGTATTTAGTTGTTTCTCTCACTTAAATAAAGTTCATACATAGGTAGATTATAAATTATCTTTCTTCATTTGATTATTCTTTGAATGCTCTATCTCCAAATACGAATTTTTGAGAAACTGGCGCAAGAGCGACAAAGAGGCGAATAATAATTTTCGGTATTTATGGTAGACACTCTGTTTGTGATGCACTGTGACTAGTGGTCACGGGCGACGGTGGCGGTTGCCCACAAGACGGAGTTAGTAGGATTTGAACTAGCTTAAACTAGTTCTAACAATTAATTGACAAGTCAGACCTGGATTTTATGTAGATAAATAGATTTCGCCAGCGTCTTTGTCTAAGTAGACTTAGTGAAGGAGGAGTTCCGGGATAAAACTTATCCTGTATATTGCTGTTAGTCTAGTTGTGTCACGACTTAAGCTAAATATAAAGCATTTTTTAAGGTTAAGGTATATTAACAAGTTCGAAAGAGAAAAACCTGAAGACACTAAAGACGACGAAAATAAAAATAAGTCATTCTATAAAGTATAAATACAACAAACTAAAAAAATATTTGACCCTCTGGTATGTACATTATAGGCCCCACCCTAGTTCTTTTTCAAATATCTGTCTACCGACACCTCACAATCTAGGGCTGAAGCGAATATAAAATACCCCCCTACTTTACAGTCCCCTACATGATGTGTCCCCTAAATGTATTTTACAATATTCTCCGCGTGATTAATTTACATATGTACGAGTATTCATTACATTTACATTTTGGTATTCCAAATCACATCTTCCTTGGACTAAACTGTCACTGACTGATTAAACTTATGTTTCATTACTATAATTATGAAGCTATGGGTAAAATCCGTGTAGCTCAAAGAGCCATGGAGCGCGCCATGCTCGGTATCAAGCTTCAAGATGGAGTGAGAAATGTCGAGATCCGTCGTCGCACCAAGGTGCAAGACGTCGGTTTCGTCATTACAAATCTAAAATGGAATTGGGCAGGGCATGTTGCTAGGCAGAGTGATGGGAGGTGACTAGAATGTTAACGGATTGGTGGCCGCTTTCGAATGAAAGAATGGCGTCCGTTGGCACGCTGGGTCGACGACATTAGGAAGATTGCGGGTCACTTCTGGATGAGATTAACTCAGGACCGGGACAAGTGGCGTACTATAAGAGAGGCCTATGCTCAGCAGTGGGCGATAAAGGGCTGATAATATGATTATAAGTAAGAAATTTGCATGCTTCTTTAAGTAAAATGTACGCACTTATTCTGGGTACAGAATAAGTGCGTACATTTTCTCTCTTGGAAGGTATTCCAACTGTATTTACCACTACATTTTTGCAAATAAATAATTGATTGATTGATTGACCATAACCGGAGAAAGACATACATGGAGAAACATGGTACAAATTGACTACGAATCCCTAAAAAATTGTTATTTGTTATGCAAGGCTGCAAAGTGGTTATTTGGCGCTAGTGTTGAAATTGAAAGCTGAGCAAGCGAAGGAAGCTAAGATTGAACCATGAGCGAAGCGAATGGTTCAAAGATAGATTCCTGAGCGTAGCGAGGCTTTCAAGACACGAGACGCCTAGTAATTTTGCAGTCATGCGGAACACACAATTTTTCACCTCACTACAGCGACGAAAATTCGAGCGGCAAGAAAAACAAGAAAACAAAACTTATCGCGCGATTTTTCAGGGAAATCATATCGGTATCGCTACTAGAATCATTCATTTTTATAGTTCAAACGTTGAGTTCAAAGACGTTGAGCACTGGACAAATTCGACAAATTTACGTGAATTGTGATAACTTAAAACTTTAAAAAAAATTTTTTCGGTTGCGTTCTGAAATTACAATAGTATGTAAACCTATATTTCAATTTTTTTATCAAAGAAACATTGAAATCGTGATTTATTTAATGGATTCATTAGTTGAAATATGTTAATTAAACTGAAATACTATAAGTATATATAATAAAACCTATTTGACATAAAATAAAGTGTAGGTAAAAATAAAAAAGTTAAAAATCTGTAATCAAAAACATGTTTCTGATTGGTTATTATCTATGGTTATTATGAACTCACCGCGGTACTGCGAACATCGAAGTTCGTATATTGCAAGCATCTTTCTCTTTTACTCCAATGAAAGTGACAGAGACAATCGTCCGAAATTTACGAATATCGTTTTTCGCGGTAGCGCGCCAGTTACGCGTTGAAGGAGTTTTATACTTAAAAAAAAGTTACATGCACCACAGAGAATTACAATCATCGGCTTCGAAATTCGAATGACTTTTGCACGCTAGCGGATAAAATAGGCTTTTCCACGCAGATTTCGCGCTATAAACGAAGGTTTTCCGAGCGAGTGAGGTGAAAACGTAATTCCATGACGTATTTTTCCAAACTAGTTTCAATAGTTGTGGGAAAAAGACAGCATTGAAATGTTACGTCACAGACATACGAGACGCCTCCTTTAGTACCGACGAGAGGACACCTGATCGTACTTGAGAAAACAAAAGACGGAATGGATACTCGTAGTTGTTAAGAAAGCGATTCAACTTATCAGGAAGTTCCCAGTTCAAGTCCTGAATTCCACTTCACTATAATCGATTTTGTGCAAAATTTTGTGACACTAGTGAAAAAGGTTACAAGTCAAATTGGCTCAGTAAAAAAGGCCACAAATCCTATAAAATGTACGGCACTTGTACCCTTTTTCACTAGGGCCACATATACGTAATTATTGTATAAACTTTGTACTACGAGCGAAAAGTTCTTGAGTATATTAAGACAATGTTAGCATTATGATTTGGATAATCTATGAATAAAGCAATAACATCCCTCGCATCTTCATAACAAATCCTCAGTATACATATAAATATACTAGGTCGGCAACGCCTTACTTCCCAGCTTCTGTAGTAAAGTACTATTAATTTTATCTACCGTTACCAAATAAAAAAGGTTTTCTCAGACCATCGTTTCTGTAGTTGTAGCTAAATTAAATTGCAAACACAACATAACTCCATATTCTTGCAGGTTTCCTTAAATACATAATCGAAGCGCAAGATTTACACGTATCTATAAAAGAACACATGAACACTTTTCAATTCCAAATGGGAAGATTTGTAATCTCCATTCACACCGCTGCGATACATTTAATCTGCAAGACAGCTGCAATGTAAATCCGTTGTAAAATGTACGGAATTGAATTTAGCGGTGGACGTTCATCGAATAATAGAGTGCCTGTTGAGTTATTCCATTCCGATGGTAGAACGGGAGAGGGAGATGTATTTGCGTCATTATTCAAGTTTTTGTTGCGGGTACGGTTAGTTATTGCAAAACGTTTTGGGTTGGTTTTTTATGTCGATAAAGGTGCGTTGCGCTTCGCTTGGTCCCTAAAATAAATGTACTCGTAGATGGGAGTTTTCAGAAAAAAGTGTCCCCTAATTAGCGTGACGAGAAAAATTATATATGTGGTAGTCCACATGGAAAGGTACCTTATGGCCAGACCTCGAAGTCGCCGTGGCACGAATACAATTTTGCTAGGGAGAGACACACGATATTATTTTATCGATAAGTTGTACTTTCTTATGACAGTACTTATGTTATGATTATGTGATACTTAATGATAACTTGCAATATCTATTAAACTGTATTATTTATACAGTATGAAGATTGAAGTCCGTAAAGGTCGATTAACGAAGATAACGGTATTCATACTTTATGGATGTAGGTATAAAACATGACGTTGACATAATATGACAATCTTGTCCGCTCAGAGAATCGATGGAATTAATATTACGCGTAAAATGCCACCTAGAAAACAGTGTCGTGAAAATTTATTACGTTCTTGGCTAAAAAGCTCTCCGGATTTATGCATACGTGGATCTAAGATATTTTGTACTAAATGTGAGATAAGCCTCGTAGCTAAGAAATATAATGTCAAGAAGCACTTGAATAGTGAAACACACATTAAAGGCACCCACGTGAAAAATCGTTCGTTTTATATGGACTTAACAAAATTCTTGGTAACATGTAACATTGCCTGGCATCAATTAGATAATCCAAATTTTTGTTTATTTATACAGAGCTGTATCAACGGAAAATACAAGAATTCGTCCATACCTTCGGAATCATATATAAGACAGCATTATCTTCCGAAAGTGTATAACAAATCCATGCAAAATATACGCTCTGAAATTAAAAACAAATATATATATGTGACCGTTGACGAAACGACTAATGCGAAAGGAGAACAAATTGCAAATGTTTTAGTTGGTAAACTTGAAGGCGAACCGAGCAAGCCACATTTAATTGCAAGTAAGGCGTTGCATTGGACAAACAGTGATACAATAACGCAATTAGTTACAGAGTCTCTCCAAAATGTATTGGGTGCAAACAATTCTCAAAAGTTTTACTGTTGTTAACTGATGGCGTGCCTTATATGGTTAAAGCTGGGAAAAATTTAAGCCGTGTTTTCTGTAACATGACCCACGTGACATGTCTAGCACACGGTATTAACAGGGTTGCAGAACAAGTGCGACATTTATTTCCTCGCGTCAATGATTTGATATCTAGTGTGAAAAAGGTGTTCCTCAAGTCACCAAAAAGGATTAACACGTTTAAAAGGTTGTTACCTAATATCCCACTACCACCAAAACCAACAATCATCAGATGGGGCACATGGTTGGAAGCTGCACATTATTATTTTAAACACCATAATGAAATTAAAGAAGTAATTGATACATTCAATGAACCTGGTTGTTCATCAATTCGTAAAGCCAAAATTTCGTTAAATGCACCTGATATACACGAGGATCTAAAATTCATTGCTGAACGTTTATGTATGCTTCAAACATCTATTACAGCACTGCAATCCCCAATTTTGACACTAGATACAAGTATTAACATAGTGAATAATTTAAAAAGGAAGCTGTCGACAGTATTTTTACATAATAAAGGTAGAATCGTTTATAATAAATTTAATCAAATTATTAAGAAGAACATTGGATTTAACACTATAGTTAAAATAAATAATCTAAATAAAGGCGAAAGTGTTGAAATATCCCCCGGAAACAGATTAGCAACAATGAAGCATTTTAAAAAAAATAATTTTGCACCCATTACATCGGTCGAGGTTGAAAAATCATTCAGCTATTTCAAATGGATATTTTCTCCAAGACGTAGATGTCTTATACCAAAAAATGCTGAACAGATATTAATTTGTTATTATGAAAATAGAATGAAATGAAATAATTCAACCTTTTTATACAAGACCAAATCATATAAAAAAAAATGTCGAGTGTAAGATTTTGGTTAAACATTATGGTGCATGTCAATTTATTGTTTAAAAATATTCATGTGTCCTCTAAATTTTAAAAATGTTTAATATTACGTTATATGAATTGTCTCAAAAAGTGATTGTCTCTACATTAATCAAGAAGTTCATTGATTACGTGAAAGACAACCATATTCACGAAGACGATGACATTCAAGAAACATTAGAACCATTAAGATTATTAGGCCTAGTAAGTATCCTGCCATTAAAATTACGTAAAGTTTATTGTTTCAATGTTTTAGTTATTTAATAAGGAGATTTAAAAGTATTTTAAATTGATTTCCTATTTTTAGATGGTCGTTTTGAAGGAAAATATATCCGGTTTGAACCTGCCACTTCAACTAAAAAGAAATATCTTTTATAATGCGATTGATATTATGGAAGAACATTTGATCAACAATTACGTCCGTGTACGAGACCGGTGCCACGGTTGTGACGCACTATTATTTTTTTGGTTTGCAAACATATAAAAACGAACTAAAGTGCTCTGTTTGCGAGGTAGTGTTGTTTAAATCCCTATAAAAAGGGTTTCTTATTATATGTAAACTGTGGTCTCTAACAGTTTCTTTTGACACAAGTCATTTGGCTTTAAAGGGACTATGGTATTACAGCCACTGATTACTGATACGACATCGGTTGAAAGTTACTCACGATTTCAAGGTACAAGGTAATCAGCTTGTGTATTCATTTGTCTTATATCATGTCATGTGTCCAAAGGAAACTCACTGACTATAAATATACTTATGTTTAAAATATGACGGAGAAAGCCAATTTTTCGTTTCCAATTTTGACTTTATTGTAGTCTTATAAAATGTTGATACGGTCATAATAGTTATGTGATAAGGCCGAATTTCCATACACCGTTAGACCGTAACTTATAAACAAGGATCGGAAAAACGCACGTCATTTTAGATTACACTTATATTTTTTTTATTAACATAATGAAGTCTCTGCTGTACGGGACAGGGTTACATTTTCGAAATGACGGCCGTTTTTCCGATCCTTGCTTATAAATTATAAATAATAGATCTCGTTCTCCCATCTATTTGGAAACAATGCGTAACAATTTGTATGCTATTTGAAGTACTAAACACAAGATTAAAATACTTTGTTACTTGTTACTAATATAAAGTTCATCATTGATTAAATGAAAATAATGAAATGCATTTCTAGGTTTCAGTTTACTTTGCATTAAAATTGATGAAAAAAATATTTAGTAGTAAAGGTTGTTTTTTATTTGAATTTTAAAATTCCTAAGAAGTATCCTAAAAACTCCTATATAGGTAACATTGACGGGAAGTAATCATCACAGTTTAGTTAATTTTCAATTATTCTGTAAATTTTACAGCTAATAATATATGAAATGTCAATTCCGAATAAGCATTCAGTTATCGATAAATTTTATATCGGAAGGAAATCCCTAGTTAATTGATGTTATTGCCACCGCGACTTCGAGGTCTGCTTATGGCGCTTGGCGCTTACGCTATTGTTAATGACGCTTCAATACTAATGTGATACTTTGCTTCCATGTGGACTACCACACATCAGTTTTGTGACGACAATTAAGCATGAAGTCTGTATGGATTTATTTTCGCCTTTTTTCGCATTGTTATACTGCTTAAAGTTTATGTAACGAGCATCAAATCTAAGTAATTATAGAAATTTAATACTTAACTGTCATCACAAAACTGACACAATGAACTTTTTTTTAAGTCACGCTAATTAGAGGCATTTTTTTCTGAAAACTTCTGGATAGAAGATTGATATAGCTTCTCCGAAGCCATTCAGTATATTTTTTTTATTTTTTCTTCATCACCATTTCAGCCGTAAGATGTCTACTGTGGGACATAGGCTTCAATATGAGCTATGCCATTTTGAAGGGGGTAGTTGCCATAATCGTCACGCTTGGCATGCGGGTCAGCGACCACAGTAGCTATTGATTCGGCTTCGCCGTCCCATCCGTCCGTTTTGTTCCCTTTGTCACCTCTCACGACACAATAATTACATTACAATTTGTTAGTAGAAAACAATTGAATGATTTTTGCATGTCTAAAACTACAGGTTAAAATAATATCTCACATTTTACTCGTAGATTGCGCTATGTACTGAATTTAAAAAGTTGTATTAAACACAACGACTTGACTCGCTTTTTTTTATTTCGTTATTACGATTTAGTCGATGCGAATGAAGCTCCGTACTGCTTGAAAATTGAGCTGTGTACCTATACCTATACAATACCTTTACAAAATATGTATAAAATTGAGTCATCGATAAAACGTTAGCATGAATCACTCAATTTGTAATACAAATGCCAAAAAAACACAAAAAGAACAATTTATAAAGGGACAAAAAAAATGCAAATCATAATTATTTTCTTTCATTTAAATATTTGAAGCTCAACTCCTGGCCAATACTATGAGTATTTCAAGAGCCAGGTCGCAGAGAGCACAGAATATTGAGCCTTCTGCAAAGCGGATGCCTTTTAACGAGAGGTAGGCTAGACCCCGGCACTATTCAATTATTGACTAGTGCATTTATCTAAACCTAGGCATGATATTACTCAGATCCGGTTTAGGTATTATCAACTTTTTTCATTTGAGACTTTTTTTTTGCTTTTTGAAATCAGGAGCTATTTAGATCCTAATAGGAGAAAAAATTGTCTCTAA
Source organism: Grapholita molesta (assembly GCA_022674325.2). Lineage (NCBI taxonomy): Eukaryota > Metazoa > Arthropoda > Insecta > Lepidoptera > Tortricidae > Grapholita > Grapholita molesta. The sequence goes on along the minus strand of CP053125.2, from coordinate 3,597,005 downwards.
AATTTTCATACTTTTCAGTTATCTTCTTCTATCTTTTATTACTTATTTTAGAGACTGAAAGCAACGAAAATGTATGAAAATTGTAGCACAGATTGTATGTACTAGTACAGTCGCCATCAGGTATAGTAATAAGGTACAAACATCTGAACATGCACTTTATCGCCTTGACAATAGAGGCGTTGTTTAGATATGATGATCTCGAATGTAGGGTCAGCTAAAAGAGCGTAGCGTATTGAGATATTTAAGTGTTAAGGCCCGAGGTAGAATAAATTGTGCAACCACATACTGTTTTCACACCACACACTGTTTTAGATATCCGGGGATATATATGCATATATATCCGGGAATAGATATCCGTGGATAGATATCATGCCATGGGGATATATCCCGCGGGGATAGATAGATGCATGGCCCAAACCAGAAACTAACTAAACCGCCTAGCAATTAATTCAACCATTGTATATACATGTACTGCCACATCATGTAAATGACACAGTTCAGGTAAGAAAGCATATTAAAGTATGTCTATTTTGTGTAGTAAATTTGTTTATACATTATTATTTTTACTTTTATATTTTAGTATTTTCAGTTATATCTTGTAATAAACTGTTTGATATGTTTTCTTATCAGAATAATAATATGCATAATTATGTACTTTAAGATTTGATGTATCACTGTATTGAAAAAATAAGTCCCGCCCTACGGCGGGACTTATTTTTCAATACAGTGAAACTACTTTCTACAAAGAAACTACTTTCTTGCCGGTATCTTCTCGGGTCAGAGGTGTAGGGTTCGAACCGGTGTAGATTTTTCTTTGACGTTCATAAGTGCATGTAATGTGCCTGAATTGAAAAAATAAGATCTTTTATCATCCGGGGATAGACAGACAGAGCGACATGGCGAAACTATAAATAAGGGTTTCTCGTTGACAACGGGACCTTAAAAATCGTAGCCTCATGTTATGTTTCCTTACCTTTAATATCGATTGGCAAAATGGTTTGTCTACGTGAAAACCCATTTCAAACCGCTGACCCGTGAAACCGTTGGGGCCTCAGAAAAACATTGACCGCCAATAATTTCGAGCCAATATTGACAGGCAAGTTTGGGAAAGAATAATACCCGTGTTTTTATTTAAACGCCGGCCTCCGGGTTAATATTGTTCCCAGTCGGAGTTGCTGTCTGTTTATCTTGCTAACTGGTAAAGGGCTAGGGTTGTCACGTGAGGTTACAGATTCTATCTCTATCTATATGTACATAATTACATAATGTTATAACACGAATCTTCTGACGACAGGTTTGGTCTAGACCTAGGACCCTGCCTTTGTAGCCGATGGTTCTGGGTTCAAATCCTAGTAAGGACATTTATTTTTGTGAGAAGCACAGTTGTTCCTGAGTCATGGGTATTTTTTATGTATTTAATTCTTTCTATTTTATATATATCGTTGGCTGAGTAACCACAACACAAGCCTTCTTGAGCTTACTGTGGGGCTCAGTCAATTTTGTAAAAATGTCGTGTAATATTTACTGTTATTAAAGTTATAAAAAGACATTGGCCAGGGTAAAAATACTTATACATTAATATATATTAAAATAAAGCAAATGTTTCTCCTCCTCCTTGCTTTATTTTCAATCGTATGCTCGTACGGGTTTCTGGGATTCGGTGTAATCTCGCACACTCTCTCTCTCTCTCCCAGCTGGAGTGTGCTGAAAAATCACTTGGACACGGACTACTCGTATCACCAGGAGTGGACGTCCGTGGCTGACAGATGAAATTAAAAATTAATTTTATTAAGCACATTCTAACAACCGCATTATGCTTTTATTTCTAAACTGTTTTAATTGAAGGACTGAAACATATTTTTATTTGGCACAACCCTATACGAAGGTCAAATCGGCCCGTTACATCCGCACTGACTGAGCCGGAGCAAACTTATCCCAATGAAAGGTCAATAAATCCGGGGCCAATTTATGACTACCCTCCCAATTTATCACAAAAGTAATATACTAGGAAAGGTGCTCTTAGAAACGGTCCCAGACTATAGACGTTTTTATATTGAACTTGGTGGGTTGCGAAGCTCGAGGTTTTGGGTTCGAATACCGGTATTTTTTTTTTGTTTGTTCCGAATATGCCTTCCCGCCATGAATGTCGGTTTCTTAGAAGTATTTAAATGTTTAATTTGCATTTATATGTATTTAGTTATATGACACATTGGTCTTGTACTGTAAAGTCATATTAACATTATTTGATATAAATTATAATATTCCGTTCTTCCCCGTTTTTCACATTTTACCTACCGAGAAATAAAATCCTCACGTCTCATAGATTTTCTAGAAAACGCTTTTCTAGTATCAAATAACAATTTAATGAGTGGAACTGATTACTTTTGATTGAAGGAGTATTGCTTAGCCATAGTAATAACACTATTGTCTATTTCTAAAAGCTTTAATAATATTCATCATCATCGATATTTAAGTCGAAAGAAAAATAGAAAAATTTGACACGTCAAAGCGGCGCTCGTATAGCACAACTGGTAGTGCACTGGGCTAGTGATCCAGTGGTTGTGGGTTCGAGTCCCGCTGCGAGTCAAATTTTTCTATTTTTCTTTCGACTTAAATATCTTTGATATGCTAGCAGACGTTTCTGCTTAATATAAAAATAATTCATAATCATCGTCAGCAGTAAGACGTCAATTGCTGGACATATGCTTCCTCCAAGCATGACTTCTACCATCTTGGAGGCAGTTCCCATAGACGCCATGCTTGGGTTGGCAACCGCAATAGCTGTAGATTAAGTTTCGACGGACGCTGCTGCCCATTTTTTGGTGAGCAATATTTTTTGAATTCCATGTTGCTTGCATGAATGCTATATGATTTGAGACTTACTGAATCATGTTTCAAAAAGCTTTTCCAGTTTTAGCTAAAACCTTGCGAATGGTTTTGGATATAACGCTATTATTTATGCCACAAAATCAGTAAACTAAGTCACTATTCGTAATGTACGCAAATAATGATGTTTGAATTGAAAAGCCGGTGTAGTGGCGGCTAGTGCAAAGGACTGATTATTCCCTACAATTACTGCGGACTGCACCGGCCCTCTGCACTTCAAGCTGCGTGGTGCAAGCAACAAACTGTCTCATTCTGCATTTTACTTGTTATACGGCCGTATCGTCGATACAGGTTCCATAGCCAAGATGATTTTAGAACCGAATATAATATATGGAAAGGCCACGTAACTCTTCATTCCATATTACATTTTTATACATTTATTTATTTTATCATCATCATATTGATGTATCCATATTTCACAATTTTAATAGTAATTGCTGTTTCATTTCATTATTAGCCCAGAGGCTCTAGTGTAAGTTTCTTTTGATGTAAAAAACACGTAGGTAAGTGATAATGTTATTTATATGGGAAACGCAAACGCGTTCGTGAAGTAAAGTTACGTTAAAAACTTACACTCAGTGGCTCTAGTGTAAGACGCGAAAAAACGTTTACGAACGCGTAAGTAATAATGTTATTTATATGGGAAATTCAAAAGAAACTTACACTAGAACCTCAGGGCTCAGTAAGGGCAATTATTTGTGTGATAAGCACGATATTTGTTCCTGAGTCATGGGTGTTTTCTATGTATTTAAGTATTTTTATATTATATACCTATATATCATTGGCTGAGAACCCACAACACAAGCCGTCTTGAGCTTTCCGTGGGGCTCAGCCAATTTGTGTAAGGTTGTCCTATTTATAATATTAATTTATTTAGTTAACTTAGAAACGTGTATATGCCATGATAATAACGAATATCACAGGCAAGCGAACAAGGCGAAAAAATATAATTAAAATGATTTCAGTATTAATGAACGAATTGAACGATAATAATTAAGTAAAATAGCTTAACACAATGTTATTATGTTCTTTATAAATACGAAAATTTGTAAAAGTAGATAGGTAATACGCGTACTTAATTGCAAAAAGAAAATGTAATTGTGTGAGCTCAGCTATCTACATGTTTATATCGATTTATAATATTAGCGATTTTATAGGTTATTATAATACTTCAAGTAATATTACCAAAGTTGAACCCTGTTACTTCTTTACGCTTAAACCACTGCACCAATTGGGATGAAATTTGGTATGGAGTGAGTTTAAGCTACAAGAAAGGACATACATAGAATAATCTTTATCCCGCAACCATACTTTAAGGAGGGGTATGGCTAGCCGAGGAAAAGCTAGTAATATATATGTAATTGTCTCTAGGGAATCGTTATCCTTCAAAATGAATACAAAATTTATTATGTCATATAATTTTGTGCTAATTGGAAACTGTAAATAGAACTTTGCACCACACCACATGTTGCAGAATCGGCGGAGCGTATGTTTAATCAGCATCCCTCTGAGTCGGGGCCATAAAACAAGCAATACGGACTGCAGCACGTTGTGTGGGCTTTTTATCGTGCGGTTTTGTCCCACTGCTGGCCAAAGACCTTGTGATCAAAATACTTGGTTTCAACTATCATTAGATGGGTTAATTTTTTTGTGATATCCGGAGTTTTCAAATAATTCATATAAATTCTTACTGTTTTTAAGGGCTGCTTAGCGATACTCGTATATCTATCTAATTGAAATTTAGTGATGTTGCTCGATGTAAGGTAAAGGACTTAAAGGATTCACATTATTTAAAACAATATATTACAAAATGAAGTGTTTATTTATATCGTATCACTCGGCACAGTTTATAGCCACTGTGGCAAGGTAAAATGATGTAACACTTCTCTTCCTAAACAGCAACCCTGCTGTACTTAGTTGAGAGTGTCGGGGAGGGTGACCACGGGGGCGACCTCGATGGGAGCGGGCAGCACGGGGGTGGGCAGCTCGACGGGCTGGGGCTCGATCACGATGGGAGAGGGCACGATGGCGGGGCTCTCGATGATGGGGGTGTCCACAACCTGGACGGGCACGGGGGCCTGGTCGACCACGACGACGGGCACGGGGGACTCCTCGACGACGATGACGGGGCTGGGGTCGATGACGGCCTCCTCCACGGGGGAGGGCACGAGAGCAGGGGTCTCGGGCACGGCGGCGGCAGCAGCCTGGTTGATGTTCAGGATGATCTGCACCAGGGGAGCGGCGGCAGCGGGGGCGGACTCAGACTCGACGGCAGCGGGGCTGGCACCGACGATGGGAGCGTCGACAACGATGGGGTGCTCGACGAAGGCGGGGCTGATATCGAAGACGGGGGTGTCCACAACGGCGGGGGCATCGACGACGACGGGGTTCTCAACGAACACGGGGCTGGCCTCAACGAAAGCAGGTCCGACAGAGATGGGGCTATCAATGAATGCGGGTCCGACGGCGATGGGGGAAGCCTCAACGACGGGGGCGGAGCCACTGCCGGGGGTGACGAGGGCGCGGGCCGGGCCGGCGACGGCCACAGCGACGACGGAAGCGACGATCAGCAGGAATTTCATGGTTGCTGCGAACAAACATCTCTTTTAGTACCAAGCAATTTTATAAAACACCAGTTTATAGCAATATAGCAATATTTATTGCATCATAATTCAGATGAAAAATGTAGCAGATTGAGAAGCATTAGATTTTATGTTATCGTATGGATTATGGATAGCATTATTTTATAGAATTAAATAATATTTAATATTTGAAACTTACCTGTTTGGTCTGATGTTTCAAACTATGCTTTCATTGAAAAATCTCCTAGTATTTATACTAAATGTTATCTTCATTTGACGGCACAACTATCGTATCTACAGATCGTTAATCTTAATATACCCTAATCCAGATCATAAATATGGTTCATATTGACACGAATTTAACTATGGCGGATTAAAAAAATAATCATCTGCTATCTCTAATCCTTAGATAAATAAGGAATTAAGGAACACTTTGAAGTGTTCCTAAAAATTTGATCGCAAGAAATTGTATAATAAACGTTTAATTATATGTATTTACACAAGTGTACTATATTAATATATAATTAAATATTTAAAAAAAATTGGAATCCGCAGGGTTTGCTAGAGATGACGGCAATCGGCCTGATGGAATAACTCTTGTTCCCTGGGAGTTGGTCTTGGGTGCTGCTAGATATCCTTGTTGCCATCCTTGGGTCGTATGAGAGGTAGGGCACAGCGAAGTACCATCACGTTTAAGTCTGGAGAAGCCCAACTGGGGAAGTACCTCCTCCTTACAGAAGTCACAGCCATAACAGCACTGCTACCTTTCAGGTATATAGCATTGTGTCCCTAATAGTTAGTAAGGTTCAAAGCTCCAACTCCACTTAAATGCCGGCAACGCGCTTATGACTCCCTGGTATTGCGGGTGCCTATGGGCGACGGTAATTGCTTACCATCAGGCAATCCGTCTACTCGTTTGTTTTCATAAAAAATATTTAAAAAAAACTCCCAGGAACCTCATTCAAGTCCGGAACAGCTGCCGAAAGAGCTCAACCTCAAGCGGCGCAAATATACACACTTTGATTCTAGCTACTACATGTTTGTGCCTTTTGAAGTACACCCTTGGATTCTGGGAAGCAGGAGCTAAAGCTATATTTTAACAGCCATGTAAACACCTTCTAGGTGCTATGGTTGACCAGAGGCTCTAGTGTAAGTTACTTTTGACGTAAAAAAACGTTTACTAACGCGTAAGTGATAATGTTATTTATAAATATGGGAAACGCAAACGCGTTCGTGACGTAAAGTTACGTTAAAAACTTACACTCAGGGCTCAGAGGCTCTAGTGTAAGTTACTTTTGACGTAAAAAAACGTTTATTAACGCGTAAGTGATAATTTTATTTATAAATATGGGAAAAGCAAACGCGTTCGTGACGTAAAGTTACGTTAAAAACTTACACTCAGGGCTCAGAGGGTTGGTTATTTGCCCAGCGCATTGGTAAATAATACGCAATTCTCTGTATATTAGTAGGTTTGATAATAACATTTATTTACAGAATTTACAATCGCATTATGATAACTACAAGTACTTAACTAGGTAGGTTTATATGAAAGACTTACGAGTCTACAGTTAAAATGTATATTCAGAGTCAATAGACAACGAAAAAAATAAACAAACCCATTTATCTACATAGCCTTGCAATTACGCACTTTTATACATATAGATTTGTTACTTGCGAGTACCCATATGCTATATGAACTCAGGGTATTCGCAAGTAACAAATCTACATTTAACTGTAGACTCGTAAGTCTTTATATACCTATATTAAATGAAAACGATTTTTTATAATATCATTTTGTCATGTGACAAATGCTTTTTTTTACTTAGAAATTCCGTTGTCAGTCTACTACACTTGTTTATCTGATTTTGCTTTTCTATTGAACCTGAATATAGATAATCTTAGTAGAAGTGACCATGAGTAGGTACACTTAAGGACATACCTACTCGTACTCTTCAAAAGTGCAAAAACGTGAATTATTAAGTTGAATTGTGATGTGAGGAAAAAGGGCACGTAATGTATTTGTAACAAAAATAAAACCGTTGATTATTGACCAAATTTATTTGATCGACCGGGTTGAAGACATCACCATTTTTTAGAAAAATAGACTCATTTAACTACAAGTTATGAAGAAATCAGTGAGTGAGTGATACACCCTCATCGCGATCGGTGTGTCCTGACTCGGCTTGAAGATGGGTACCAGAGATTACCCGAAACATGTCGCCTAGTGCGATATAATTACACGTGAGTTTATCCTTTTCTAACTAGGTAGTAGTAACATGGCTCACAACAGTTTTAAATGTATTAAGAAATGAATAATTGTATTGAAATACTTATTTATTTTGTCATTACTGCAACTCTTCGACAAAATAAAACTGAATGAAACGTTCACGGTTTATTATAAGTACAACTTAATGGGAATTAACCACCTATATAAACTTCAAAAATTACCGCCGACGTTTAAATAAACAATTTTTGTTTTTAATAAATATGCTTGAAATAATATTTTTTTTTCTATTTGTTGGTGAATATATTATACTTTTCATATGGTGAAAATTGTGGGCTAGTACAGAGTACATATAGGTATATGTATTTAACATTTTGCCAGGGTGTTGCAATTCAAACATAGAGAGAATCATACTGTCCTTATCTTCTACAAGTACCGTGATCCGAAAAAATATTTGGCTACTTATATTATAAAAAAAGTTTGAACGATAATATTATTGTGAACTTTGATACGCTGGATGACTAATCTGCAATGTATTTCTAAAACTAAGACGTTATCGTGAATATCGAAATTATAAAACTGACTAAATACCTCTTTAATCACTCACGAAAATTTGAGCTACACAGAAAAATAAACAAATGAACGAACGAAGTTATTTGAAGTAAAATAAAATATAAAACATGCCAGTTACACGATTAAATTTTATATAGGAAATGCATTGCAATATGTTTTTTTAATTAAGTGGTTGATTCTGAACCTACTCTTAAAACTACTCTACGTCCAAATCTTGCTAAATGTGGCAGAGTACGTTCAACGAATGATACTCGCACAAATCTGGGGCAGAACCGGACTAAGGAAGTACAGAAAACCACAGTTAAAGACTACTAGGTATAGTCTCTCATACCTACTTTATAGGGCTGTGTTCCTGTCAGTGACAAGGGGCTAGATTTCGGGATTGCGGAGACAGCTCATCTGTGTCTCCTAATGGCGAGGCTCAGCATTAGGTCGGCAGCAGTTCTAAGATGCTCGCTGCAGAGGTAGGCCTATGTGCGGGTCTACAACTGCCATCGCAATCTTTATACTAGCACGAATGGATGATTGACGCTAAGTTACTCAATTTAGTGTAAATTACGAGAGAGCATGGAGAGGCTTAAAGTCTGTAGTTCGTTTTTTAGGTTAGAGATTTTGTAAACAAAGAAGCAGTCGTCGTCAATTTTTTCTGTTTGGGACAAATATTAGATGTTACGAAGTCCAGAACGAGAACTTTACAGGCCTATACTAGTAGTATTTTGTGTTTTCCCTATGTAATAAATAAAAGCTACATATTTCCAAAACAATGTATAATATACATAATAAAAAACTTTTTATTTTATCACAAAGCTCTGCTTTTACGAAGGATATTTTGGTGATGACACGGTGTGGTGACAGCCGCATCGGAAAATTAATATAGATAAATTAAGTCATTTAATACAAGAGCGAGCAGCAAGAAGTAAGAGTAACGGAGGTACTTCGCCAAAGAAAAAAAAATGTTGCATACATTTTTACATTTTCGTCATCTGAATTCGAAGTTTGCCCTTAAACAGTGTTAATTACAGAGTCGAAATACTTGATAAGTATTGTTGTTAGTATTATTTAGATAATTAATAATTATACTACGAAATATACTCGGAAATAATGAATACATTTCTATCATTTTAAGCTCATAAAAATAATGTAAGTTTTTTATAATGGCTGTTTGAGATGCCTTTACAGTTCTGTTTACAGTACGAATCACGAGGTGCGTCGTGCTTTAGCCATTTCTCTAGTGCTAAAACAAAATTTATAATATAATAAATTATAATAAATTAAATAAACATGGAGTAGGTAGTATATTGTTATTTAAAAGCCGTATAAATACATTTGTCAATTGTGCTTTCGGTACCTACAAAGTATCCTAAACGGTAAACGCTAAAAGTATAAGAAACCAAAAGTCAGATTTTGAAAAACTGCTAGAATTCCGTAATGTTATTAATTATGGTGGGTTGGATTAGATGAAAATTAATCATCAAAATACATGTTTAGTGTGAGTCAGGGGAGTGAGTCAGGGGACTGTAACCATGGCAAGTAATATTAAATAGGTGATTAGGCCTTCTGACTGTACAGTTAGCGTCATATAGTTGAAAGCATCCAAAGTACTCATAAAATTTGGTACACCATAGAAGTTTTATGGTGACCGAATAGTTCGACTATTTTGAATGCTTCCAACTATATGACGCTGACTGTACTAAAAAAATCAAAGTGAGTATTAAATGTACTAAACTATAGATTACTTAAAGATTAATTACAATTAACAAACGAATTAATGAAGATACGACAGATAATGAGCTTACAATAAGTATAAAAACGTGGGTTTTTCCAGTGAATACATAGTTGGACATCAAACCTAACAGGTATGTTTACTAATATTAAGTAATATTATGTAATGATTATCTGATTATAATTGTTTTAATTACTATTATGATGCTATAATTAGAACGGTTGTGAGCCATGTTACTACTACTATATCGAGTGTTTCCTGTAACAAGAGCATTAACTATAAACATCGTTTCTATACCACAAACGTAGCAACATTTTTTCTACGACTTTTGAGAATAACTTATAGTTAACTAATTATTCATAAATAAAGATTTTCCAAGCAAGCAAAGTATTGTGAAAACTATGAAGTAGGCTGGCAGTAAACGTCAACTAGTCTATTGGATGCTGTTCGTTAAACATACTATTTAGTTTCTTAGAAAAAATCATAAGTAATAAATTACACATTTATTTTAAATTGTGATACAAATTTCGTGGTGTAGAAGCGATCCTTAAAATTATTGCTCCTATTACAGGAAACACTCATAATAATCCAGTAAGCAAGTATTTCTGCCGTGCAAAAGGTGGGGGTTAAAATGTTTTCATTGATATTGCTTAAGGATAGGCTAGTTTTGAAAAATGCAAGTTTTCGACCTTGAGGGGTTGGAGCGTTAGCAGCCATCTTGAATTAAAGGGGCCCAAATTTGACCTTTTACTTATAAAATTTCTAAAGTTGATTTTATGACAAAAGTGTCTATGGGAGGTATAAAGATAATAAAATTTTGAATAAAACATGTATGTTTATTACGTAGGTCTTACAGATACAAAGTTAATTGTGTAATTATAATAATTATTCTTTCTTAATTTAGTCTTAGTACACTAACAAACTATTGTTAAGATTACTAACACAAAATGATCCAAGTTGGTCTTGTAATAGATGAAATTGAATTGAATTGAAAATTAGAATCACGACCTCTTTCCATAACAGGATAATTAATATTCCAGAAGTATATTTCCTATTGTGCTATCCTTTATTTTTTTCTTTTACATTGGATTATGGTTACACAACGGAAAGATCCTAAAACATATGGAATTATTCAGACACTTTTTTTTATCTGGCATAAATAGAGCTCGTGGTTCTGAGCAGAAATAGCATAAGATTCTTAGGAAATAACACGATTATAAGTTCGACAGTGAAACTTTTTTTGAAAAATATTCCACCACGGGTTCAAGACATATTATGAAATCCTCGACATTTATTTAAGAGCTGACGACCGGTCTGGCCTAGTGGTTAGTGACCCTGTCTATGAAGCCGATGGTCTTGGGTTCAAATCCCAGTCAGGGCATTTATTTGAGTGATAAGCGGAGATATTTGTTCCTGTGTCATAGGTGTTTTCTATGTATTTAAGTATTTATATGCATCTATCTATTATATATATCGTCGTCTAGTACCTACAACAGTCCCTTACTGAGCTTACCGTAGGACTAGGTGTGGACTAGGTCGATTTGTGTAAGATTGTCCCGAAATATTTATACCTACTATATGTATTATCAATTAAATAGATTTTTAACTGAAGTACTCATTCCCTTTCTCAGCAGCCATGAAATTCCTATTGATCGCTGCTTCGGTTCTCGCCGTGGCCGTTGCTGGCCCGACCCGCGCTTTGGTCACCCCTGGTGGTGCTGGCCCCGCTCCAGTGGAGGTTGAGAGCCCCATCTCCGTTGGACCCGCCCTGGTTGAAGCCGAGAGCCCCATCTCCGTTGGACCCGCCCTGGTTGAAGCCGAGAGCCCCATCTCCGTTGGACCCGCCCTGGTTGAAGCCGAGAGCCCCATCTCCGTTGGACCCGCCCTGGTTGAAGCCGAGAGCCCCATCTCCGTTGGACCCGCCCTGGTTGAAGCCGAGAGCCCCATCTCCGTTGGACCCGCCCTGGTTGAAGCCGAGAGCCCCATCTCCGTTGGACCCGCCCTGGTTGAAGCCGAGAGCCCCATCTCCGTTGGACCCGCCCTGGTTGAAGCCGAGAGCCCCATCTCCGTTGGACCCGCCCTGGTTGAGGCCGAGAGCCCCATCTCCGTTGGACCTGCCCTGGTTGAGGCCGAGAGCCCCATCTCCGTTGGACCTGCCCTGGTTGAGGCCGAGAGCCCCATCTCCGTTGGACCCGCCCTGGTTGAGGCTGAGAGCCCCATCTCCGTTGGACCCGCCCTGGTTGAGGCCGAGAGCCCCATCTCCGTTGGACCCGCCCTGGTTGAGGCCGAGAGCCCCATCTCCGTTGGACCCGCCCTGGTTGAGGCTGAGAGCCCCATCTCCGTTGGACCTGCCCTGGTTGAGGCTGAGAGCCCCATCTCCGTTGGACCCGCCCTGGTTGAGGCTGAGAGCCCCATCTCCGTTGGACCCGCCCTGGTTGAGGCCGAGAGCCCCATCTCCGTTGGACCCGCCCTGGTTGAGGCCGAGAGCCCCATCTCCGTTGGACCCGCCCTGGTTGAAGCCGAGAGCCCCATCTCCGTTGGACCCGCCCTGGTTGAGGCCGAGAGCCCCATCTCCGTTGGACCCGCCCTGGTTGAGGCCGAGAGCCCCATCTCCGTTGGACCCGCCCTGGTTGAGGCTGAGAGCCCCATCTCCGTTGGACCCGCCCTGGTTGAGGCTGAAAGCCCCGTTGGCGTCGCCCCCGTTGAAGATTCTATTGTCGGCGCCACTCCTCTGGTGCAAATTATCCTGAACATCAATCAGATCTTGGCGTCTCTTCCTGAGACTCCTGCTCTTGTGCCCGCCCCCGTGGAGGAAGCCATTATCGATCCCAGCCCCGTCATCGTGGTCGAGGAGTCCCCCGTGCCCGTCGTCGTGGTCGACCAGGCCCCCGTGCCCGTCCAGGTTGTGGACACCCCCATCATCGAGAGCCCCGCCATCGTGCCCTCTCCCATCGTGATCGAGCCCCAGCCCGTCGAGCTGCCCAGCCCCGTGCTGCCCGCTCCCGTCGAAGTCGCCCCCGTCATCACTCTCCCCGACATCCTTAACTAAACAGGAGAGTTCAAACTGGTAATCGACGAAAACTGACTTAAGTAACGCATGTGGAAAAATAAATGAAACTTTACTATACATACTTTTCTATTTTTTTATTTTACCTTTGTTATCGTTCAATAAGCATACATTTTATTCAAGTTACTGATTTATCACTAAGATTAATATCTGGGACCTTTTTCATCCTTTGTAATCTATAATGAACTACGAGTATATATGTGACGGTCCGCGGCAAAAGGTACCTTATGGCGGTTGGCGCTTACGCTATTGTTAACGACGCTTCAATACTAATGTGATGCTTCGCAACGTAAGCGCCAAGCGCCATAAGGTACCTTTTGCCGTGGAACGTCACATATTAAATGTACTTATGTAACTAATACCATATTTACTGTATTTGTGTTCATAAAAGTTGGCAACAATTAAAACCCTTGAGACCTACTTGTAGAATAACTACTGATAACGTTTAAAGTTAAATTATCAGCCATTCAGCGTGGCAACGAGTACCCCGATCTGTACCCCAAACGCGTTTGTTACGCGTAGCATAATTCCCAGTGGCATTTTTCCCCACTCGAGTTTGTTTTCATTCATGCATGTCACCATTAGCATTTTTCCCCACCGGAATTTCTACACATTCGGGTTTTGTATCACATTATATTTCGTTCGCTGTACAAGTCGAAGGAACCCTGCTAAGCGGCTCCTATTTCAGGGTGATCTGCCCTTCAGGCATCTAAAGCTACCTAACAAACCTAACCTACCTATTGTTTCGCGATATATTACTTTATTTAGTGTGGTAGTCACCGATCATGTAAATTGTTAAACTTATTTTTGGTTAATAAAAATTATAAACTATTCTTGTTCTTATTAAATTAATTTATCAGTTACAACATCTGAATCTCGGGAAGCTACAACACATATTTTCTTTCAATATCCCGCAGTGTCTCAAAACGAAGGTCTTCGACCAGTGTGTGTTGCCAGTGATGACTTATGGTGTTGAAACGTGGTCGCTTACTATGGGCGTCATAAGAAGGCTTAAAGTCACCCAAAGAACAATGGAGAGGGCTATGTTGGGAGTGTCTCTGCGTGATCGCATCAGGAATGATTTCATCCGCAGTAGAACCAAAGTTACCTATATACCATATAACCAAAGTTGGCTATATGTCCTCTGGATCGCCAAACATAAGTGGCAGTGGACAGGGCACATTGCGCGCAGAACCGATGGCCTGTGGGGCGGAAATGTTCTGGATTGGCGACCACGAACTGGAAGACGCAGCGTAGGTAGGCCTCCCACAAGGTGGACCGACGACCTAGTTAGAGTCGCGGGATACCGCTGGATGTGGAAGGCGCAGGATCGGTCTTCTTGGGTCGTTCTGGGAGAGGCAGTGGACGTCTTTCGGCTGACATGATTTTTTTTTTAGGACATAGACCGCAAACGAGCAGACGGATTGCCTGCCGAGCAAGAAGCAATTACCGTCGCCCATGGGCACCCGCAACACCAGGGGAGTCACAAGCGCGTCGCCGGCCTTTAAGGGGGGTTGGAGCTCTGGGTACCTTACTCACCATCAGGAACACAACACTACATACCTGAAAGGTAGCAGTGCTATTATGGCTGAGGTCTTCTGTAAGGAGGAGGTACTTCCCCAGTTGGGCTGCCCCAGATTCAAGCGTGATGGTCATCGCTGTGCCCTACCTGTTGGACGTAGTTTAAGGACATACCCGGGTCCAAAAATGATGATGATGATGACAACATCTGATAAAAAACCCGAATGTGTTCAATTCAAATTTTCAATTCGGGTGGGGAAAAATACGACTGGGAATTAATTATGCTACACGGAACTTACGCGGTTGGTGTACAGATTGAGCTCCTCGTAGCAACGTTGGCATATTTTGAACTTTAACACTGGCCAGAGATCAGTCGGGGCCATAGTTAGATCTAGGTTAGCATAATTTTTGACGAAGCTTGTGATGTGCATTTGTTTTTGAATTTTTCGATGAAGTATTTAAGAATAATTTCGATGAAGTAGTAAGTAAGAATTTTTGATGTCTTGGTGTTTGATTGGGACAAATAAGTAGTATGACGATACCAGCGCGCTACAGATACATTATGCTTTTGGATTACCTATGGGGTGATACGAGTATATTTTCATTGATTAACAATATGCGTGGTAGGCCAAGACGGAGGTGGCGGGACGACTTGGATTCATTCCAAAGCGAATGGCCAAAGATTGCACATGACAGGGAAGAGTGGAAATCAAGAGGGGAGGCTTTTGCCCAGCAGTGGGACACTTCGTAGGCTTATTAAAAAAAAAAAAACAATATGAACAAACAAATCATGTTGATATAGTTAAAATCTGATAGACGTGCCGCTTCCATCGCTTACTTATCGTAATCGATAGTACAAGATTTTAAGGCTATGTAAAGAGGCCCAAAACAACAAATAGCATTAGTTAATGAATGCTCATAATTGGAAGTTGGAGCATTGCCAAATGCCTATGAGGTGATACTCCGGGTACCGGCACTAATTAATGTAGAATGATATTAAATGGAATGAAATATTATTTAGTTTTCAGCAACGTGTGTTTATTTTCATCATGATCAGCCGAAGAGCTTCCACTGGTGGACATAGATTGCCTCCAAATCGGATCACAATGACCGGATTTGCACCAGTGGATTCACGCAAACTTTACCAGGTCGTCAGTCTACCTTGTCCTTACATTATACCGACTTAATTCGTCATCTATGTATATTGCCAATCACTGAGGACGATTATACAGTCGCCATCAGATATTTTGGAGCTGTGGAGGTGGTCATAAATACCGAAACATGCACTTTATCGCCTTTACAATAGAGGCGTTGCTCCGATATTTGTGATCACCTCCACAGCTCCGATATATCTGATGGCGACTATACCCTATGTTCCGAGGTGGTTCATGGGTTAGACTCCTGCGTATGTAAATAAATGTTATAATAAGCAGAAGAGTTGCACAGCTGTTTTTTATGTAATATGTGGTTCTTATCTAAATAATATACACAGTGTATTTTTCATACGGGCGTATACTTTGTCCAGTAATACGACTCGTATTATGTTTATAATTTTGTTAAATAGTGTTATAAAATAGTATTTCCCATGTTTTTAAGTCTGACCAGTCAGCAATGTACGCAGTCCAACTTATTTTCACATGACAAGTAATACTGGCATGACATGACGCGTCAGTACGTTAATTATTATGAATGCAATTCATTGCGTGCTGAATGTATAAAAAAAAAATACCTTTTTTAACAAACTGAATTGAAATAAGTTCCCTAGGTTCAATACTAACCACCACTACAATATATGCCCGTATGAAAAATACACACATATGTAGGCTCTCTAGAAATGAAAATATAAGATTCTCTACGCCAATTCCAACTCTGTTTCATTTGGCGTATAGTCCGTCCGTCGGTCCGTGGCGTGCAACATCACGAGGTCTATACTCCCAGTTGGCTAAGCGGCTAGTCGATGTCACCGGTGACAAAAGAGCTGGCAGCTCCCTCGGTCAAGCCGTAGGTATTGCAGTTCAGTTCAGAAAATTCTGGAAGCATCCTCAGCACCATCACTCTTTTTAGTTTTTAAATGAAAAAAATAAATAAATAAATAAATAAATAAATATTTCGGGACAATCTAAGACACATCGACCTAGTCTTATAATATGGTAAGCTCAGTAAGGTTTGTGTTGTAGGTACTAGACGACTATATAAATATATAATAGATAGATACATATAAATACTTAAATACATAGGAAAGACCCTCCTCCTCCTCAAGTCGTTCCCTCACTGCTGAGGATCGTGGCTTCGACGGAAACGTTTTATTGCGGTCTTCAGCTTGATGGAGAGCCTGTGACATCGGCATCTGCAGTTGTTTGGAGACCTGGTCTGACCATCGTGTGGGACTGGGTCCTCTTGGACGCCTACCATAAACCTTACCGGTTACAATTAGTTTTTCGAGATTATCAGTACTTCGACGTGCTATATGGCCAAAGTACTGAAGTATCCTGTGAAGACATGTTGATGTTTTTTTTTTTTTATGTCATAGGCGGCAAACGAGCAGACGGATTGCCTGGTGTTAAGCAATTACCGTCGCCCATGGGCACTCGCAACACCAGGGGAGTCACAAGCGCGTTGCCGGCCTTTAAGGGGGGTTGGAGCTCTGGGAACCTTACTCACCATCAGGAACACAACACTACATACCTGAAAGGTGGCAGTGCTATTATGGCTGCGGTCTTCTGTAAGGAGGAGGTACTTCCCCAGTTGGGCTGCCCCAGATTCAAGCGTGATGGTCAACGCTGTGCCCTACCTCTCATTGTTGGACGTAGTTTAAGGACATACCCGGGTCCAAAAGGAAAGTGTTGAGGAAAGACCCATGACTCGGGAACAAATATCTGTGCTCATCACACAAATTAATGCCCTTACTGGGATTCGAACCCAGGACCATCGGCTTCATAGGCAGGGTCACTACCCACTAGGCCAGACCCATCAAACAAGTTATGTTATTATTTACACTATGTACTTAATAAATCTGTATATTCATATTATTTTTCTACTTTGCATTTCTTTTGGTACTTCTGCTAATTTAGTATTCCACGATTTGGCTTAGACGCAACATTTTCCGTATCCGCCTGGTGGCAATTTGAGTATTGAGAACAGAAAAATAATGGTATTTTAGAAACACGAAAAATATATGTTTATAATTGTTGGTTTTAAACTATATATTACGTGCATACATAACGGTGAGAAACTTTTGAGTGCTATTATTTTAGCCCTCAAAACTTTCGGAATTCGAGTGCATAACTCTCAAGCATCGCCCCCCTGACCTTCCCATCTGGAGTAAAAACTAGTTTTTATCAGGGTTAGATCCATCGTAAGACCTTCCCCCGCAAAACGATTAATATCAAATTATATGTGACACTGTTTAGAAAAGGTACCATTAGGAGGAAGGCACTAATATTCTACGTTTTATTTTGTTTCGTTCTTCTTGAAATCACATTTTCAGTTTAAGAAAATAATTCCATCTTACTAAATACGTATGGTTTAAAGTACAAAATAAATGTACATTTTTTATATCGTTCCCTACTTTCAATACTACCTAAATAATGCATCTCTTAAAACCCCGGCCACATAGACAGGGACTGCTATCAAGATCAAGGCGTAGTTTCAAGTTTATGGAACAAATACGCTATTATTGATAACAGGTTATTGAGGATAACCGTCTAAACTTGTCAATAATCTTCTTTTTTAACCGACTTCAAAAAAGGAGGTTAAATGTTCAACTGTTTCAGTACAGATGTAGCTCCTTTCTTATTCTACTAGGTACTTCTATTATTGTTAAAAGTTGCAAGAGCGCCATAAATTACGTAAGTGTTCGTGTATACCCAGAGCATATTTAACTACTTAATTTATTAGTAAAAGTTTGCATGTGTAGCATTTTTTTAGGGTAATATGAAGAAGTAAAACAAAGTTTTCAAAGCAATTAGGCGTATTTAAATAAATAACTTGATTATAAATTATTTATTAAAATGTAGTACCACTTATCACAGTTTATTGCCACTGCACTAAGGTATGAGGAAGGATGTCAAACTTAGCCTAATTTTGAACCACAGCGGGGTTGATCGCTTAGTTAAGGGTGTCAGGGAGGGTGACCACGGGGGCAACCTCGATGGGAGCGGGCAGCACGGGGGTGGGCAGCTCGACGGGCTGGGGCTCGATCACGATGGGAGAGGGCACGATGGCGGGGCTCTCGATGATGGGGGTGTCCACAACCTGGACGGGCACGGGGGCCTGGTCGACCACGACGACGGGCACGGGGGATTCCTCGACCACGATGACGGGGCTGGGGTCAATGACGGCCTCCTCCACAGGGGAGGGCACGAGAGCAGGGGTCTCGGGCACGGCGGCGGCAGCAGCCTGGTTGATGTTCAGGATGATCTGCACCAGGGGAGCGGCGGCAGCGGGGGCGGACTCAGACTCGACGGCAGCGGGGCTGGCACCAACGATGGGAGCGTCGACAACGATGGGGTGCTCGACAAAGGCGGGGCTGACATCGATGACGGGGCTCTCGACAAAAGCGGGTCCAACGGAGATGGGGCTCTCAGCCTCAACCAGGGCGGGTCCAACGGAGATGGGGCTCTCAGCCTCAACCAGGGCGGGTCCAACGGAGATGGGGCTCTCAGCCTCAACTAGGGCGGGTCCAACGGAGATGGGGCTCTCAGCCTCAACCAGGGCGGGTCCAACGGAGATGGGGCTCTCGGCCTCAACCAGGGCGGGTCCAACGGAGATGGGGCTCTCGGCCTCAACCAGGGCGGGTCCAACGGAGATGGGGCTCTCGGCCTCAACCAGGGCGGGTCCAACGGAGATGGGGCTCTCGGCCTCAACCAGGGCGGGTCCAACGGAGATGGGGCTCTCAGCCTCAACCAGGGCGGGTCCAACGGAGATGGGGCTCTCAGCCTCAACCAGGGCGGGTCCAACGGAGATGGGGCTCTCAGCCTCAACCAGGGCGGGTCCAACGGAGATGGGGCTCTCAGCCTCAACCAGGGCGGGTCCAACGGAGATGGGGCTCTCAGCCTCAACCAGGGCGGGTCCAACGGAGATGGGGGCCTCGGCCTCAATGATGGGGGCGGAACCACCGCTGGGAGGGACAACGACGCGAGTCGGGCTCGCGACGGCCACGGCGATGACGGAAGCAATGAGCAGCAGGAATTTCATGGTTGCTGTCAACAAAACAATTGGTTTAATCTAATAACTTATCCCCAAAATGTCTCCAAAATGACTCAAAAGTCATTTCAAAGACTTAATTTGTCATTTAGAAGCAGAGGTTACGCAAAGTAAAGAGTAGATACATTATGTAACTTGTGCTCATTCTTGCTCCAAGCAGCTCTCACCACGGACTAAGAATGCCCTCAAAGGCGAATTTAAATGTAAGCATCAAGAGTAGGCAGCTACATCAACAGAAAGTAGTAATTATATCAGAGCCTAAGAACAGGGCCTACTTTTAATTTCTCATTTATTTTTTATATATTTTTTTCCAATATGTTTTTAGTTAAATAATTCTAGAGTCGAGAATATTGTAATAAGACTTACCAGACTGGTTTGATGTTTCAAACTATGCCTTCACTGAGAAATGCTTGGTTTTTATACATCGGAATTCATTATCTTAATTCAATATCTGTTTAATTAATCTTCATAATCAGAGTTTTAAGATTTACAACAGTTTTAATACCTAAATCTCGACAGGCTACATACAGACATGATTATTGAATTTATGGCCGTTCAATATTTTTCACCTTACCAGCTCGGAAAGTATTGTTTTATTATTTAAAAACGGACAGCAAAGTTACATTTTGTTCACAAGAGTGCAAAGTATTTTCATACAATCGAATGTTTTTTGAGGTTAGCTGGTTGGATGTTCTTTTGTTTAAATGATAAATGATGGAAACTCGTACCAAAAATTTCGATGAAATATTTAATGTTAAATTTTCGATAAAAATTTTGTGTTTCACTCGGCAGCAAACTGTTCCAGTCTCGTGTCTTCCCCCTTCCAACGCTCAATATTCCATTAATTAAACCTTCGATATTGGAATCTTTCGCTAACTCGGGTCTCAATATTAATACGAGGGATTCAAAACTAACTTTGCTCTCTTGTAAAACAGATAACTATCGTGTCGGCAAAAGTAAATAGTCTAGGGTATATGGAATGTTTTCAATATAGTTTTAAATTTTAGAATCTGTACATCAAGAGCCTAATCGGGTCGGGCTCAAGTCGGGTCGGGCTATGATTTTAAACTACAGTGAATATGAATGCACATTCTATTTTTATTAGCCCGACCCGACTATATAATGGAGCCTTGGGTATTGTCCCTAAAATCTACATCCGGATACCACCCGACCAGAGCCCGGAAAATCCATAGCAAAACAAAAGACTGTTGCAATTAAACTAGTGTTAGAAACATTTTTTATCGATATCGAGTTTATCGATGTTTTATGGAATACAAATTTTCTGAAGTGTCTATTATGAGGTTGATTACCTCTGTCACCCGACTACGGCCAAGCCAAAAGGGAAGGGTTATTACTTAATATGAAATATAAGTAACGTTAATAATATATGTTACGTTGCGTTTTAGATGTAATAACACATATAAAACTAACCCTTAACTTACCACTTCTTTTGAGTTTGGCGTGAATGATTATAAAATAATACACCTTAACATATCGGTATGATTTTTTTTAGACAAAACTTACTCGATATCGATAAAAAAATGTTTCTATCACTAGTTTGTTTGCGACAGTCTTTTATTATGCTATGGATTTTCCGGGCTCTGCACCCGACTAGAGGCCGTCAACGTCCTTTCGAGCGTGTCGCCAATGACACGTGGCGTTCGTGGCATTAACAACGCAACAATAATTAAATTAACCTAATTTTCTTATATCAAAATGCCATAAAATATGTTATTAAGAGAATCCAATATAACATTCCGCAGAAATTCACGCGAAATTAATTTCAAAGCAGTTAATTTGAGTATCCGGAACGAAAGGACAGGGGCTCATTTCCAACAATTTATCAATTAAATTATTAGACTGTACATAACAAAATTACAATTTCGAATGATACGAATTTCAATAACTTGCTAAATAATAATTCTATTTTATATTTACTTGTCCTATATATTACAATTCATAATAAAATAATTAATGCAAAATTTCACGATATTCCTCATTTCGTTATAGATTACTACTTAGTTACAAATGGATGAAATCGCGTGTAATTATATCGCACTAAGCGATACTGCATAAATACCATAAATATTACAAGTATACACTACACAAATGGACCTTCACAAGTAACCCGACAGAAAAAAAGTCTAATCCAATCATCAGTTGATCTCACAATTAGTGTTTTATTGACGCTTTAAACACCCTTACTCGTACATAGTCATACATATTGATTTAAATAAGAATCGTCTTTTCTGTGTTTAAGAGTTTGATGACTAGTTATATTTTATGTATAACGGTTTATGTTTATATTTCATAGAATGGAATATTTGACTTTAAAAGTCTTAACTTTCACAATGGCCACAGGCAAGAAGAACCTAGATTACCCGTAGGATCATGCCGACAGTGGAAATTTCAAATGTTGTAAGTCGCATATAAAAGTATGTCCCTTACGACATTTGAAATTTCCACCGTTATTAAAACAGAAACCGCCTTTTCTATGACAGGATAGGACCTAGTAAAGTATAGGTATGATTTTGTAGCGTAAGAATTTTGACGTTCATAACTACCTACATTGTATAATTATAATTCTTAAAAAGTTATAAGATATATATATTTTTTATAATTTAGGCATACGAATTAGAAAATAAATATCTTATAACTTTTTAAGAACCTAGGATTCCAGCAGTCGGAATGCTAGAATCCTGGATTCGTATCCAGTCTGCTCAAACGGCTGTTGCGTACGTAATAGTTTCAAATAAATACCTAAAATTACGTCACACTGAAACAAAAGAACGCGTAACACAACATTCCAAGATGGCGCGATATCACAAGTCTCGGACATGCGTTAACTCGTTTTATGGTGTCGTAAATAATGTAAAACCGCCATAAAAGTAATTATTCGGCTTCCCGATAGACTTCTGATAATTCGTTTACTCGTACGTGATCCAGATAACGGTTTATTTGCTGTTAAATTATTATAAATGGCATTTGTAATGTTATTTCCTATTTACAAACCCGAATTGTGATAAATTGCTTTGTTTTTAGTGTAACACACGACAGAATGTGAATACAGATAAATTTCTAAATATATTATATGTATTAAGTAAGATATTTAATCGCCCAGGATATTTGTCACAACTACATCTCACTTGGCCAAATGGTAAAATAGTACATTTCGATACTAGTGAAAAAAAAATTTTTTTCGACGAGGGTGAACGTTGGAGCCCGATTGAAACGAGGGTGACAATCACCCGAGTCTTAAAGAAGTTTTTACACGAGTATCGAACCTAATTTTTCATAGCAAGTTCCTTAAAAAGTGAAATTTACGCACGTGCGCGTGCAAAAAGTGCGCTTTTTACGCACTAGTTAGGATTATTATTACTCGGTAATGGCGGACCACAATGCTTAGAAGTTCAATTCACTCGTCTCGTATTATAGTTAAATATTACGGATAAGTGACAATGCCTACGAATATTAGTGTAACAAACTAGGAAGGTAGGTTCTAAAACCAGTAAAACTTAAATTTTATCTCTGCCTCTATCTTTATCACCACAACCCGAGCCTGCTGAGGGAGTAGATTGATTGTATGATATTCAGCAGTAGTTAAGTAAGTAATAGGTAAGTGTAAGTTAGTCATTTTTATCGATTTCTTATGTTTACAGATGATGACTGGGCCCGGTAACTATTCGCTCAAAATTATAGGGGGGATCGTGGAATGAGTTATTAATACATGCGTTTTTGTAAAATGCAGGCTTAAGCATGCAAACTTTTTAGTAAATTGTATAACCTCGTGTTTGGCTTTTATGTACGCCAGAACTAGTTCATGTATATTTTTCATGCATAATCGTCAGAACTTCAAACTCCTTACTCTGTAAAACTCATTTTAATATTGCTTTGCATAAAATTACTCTTCGTCTAGCCTCGTCAGTTTTTCTAGTTTTCTGCACAAACTTAGATGAAAATAAAAAAAATATGAGGAAGTTGTCGTGCACAGAGAGCGTGCCGGGCCCTATTACTAAAGACTGTTCTCCATGATGGGCAATCATGGCCGCGAGTAAGAGACGCAGCTATACGACGGAACGAGATCGCAATATCGTATGCTCTCTCTAACGTATAATGGCTCATGACGGCCCATCATGTAGTGGTGTTTTAAGACCCCGATGTCCGTCCGTCTGTCGGTCTGTCTGTTAGCCAAGTTAATCTTTTTTGTTTAAACATACAAGATTTTCTATAATAATGTGGTTACTATAAGTCGTCACTAGATTAGCTAATTACGTAATAACTTTAGACAGAAGGTCCCTTAAGTACGGACTGAATAAATCAATCGACTTGGTATTACATGGATCTCACAACTTTTTACGATAGAAGGACGCTTGGTTTTTTTACAAGTTTTGTTTTTGATTACATCTCATTTCTTTTTGTAGAAAGACCTCCTTTTTGTCCTTTCTATTACCCTCTACTTCATCAATACCAACGACAATTGTTTCAAAGCGTTTGTCTTCCTCTTTTTCCTTTTTGTGTCTACTAGAAGTGCCTAAGAGTATTGATGATCGATCAGTCAGTAAAGGACAAAATTTAAAATTTTGATTAGTTATTATTCTTAAACTACTGGTTCAAATTGAACGGCTTCTAGTTTAACCCACAAGGAAGTTATAGGGAGTCGAAAATGGTCTGAAGTTCTTTGAGAAAAGGATGCTACAGCCGTGACGGTTTTATTTATCTTGAGTTGCCGAGGGCACTACCGTACCAAGTAAACCTCCATCCATATAAACTTTCACGTTTATAATATTAATATCTTTTTATTCATTTTAAAACTTAGGCTAGGTCTTATATACTAATATTATAAATGGGAAAGTAACTCTCTCTGTCTGTCAGTTACCTCTTCACGCATACACCGCTGAACCAATTGGGATGCAATTTAGTATGGAGAGAGTTTGAGCTACGAGGAAGGACATAGGATAATTTTTATCCGGTAATCATTCTTTAAAGACAGCTGGCCGACGAAGTCGCGAGGCAAAGCTAGTATTTTTATAAAAGCAAAATATAAAACTACATCTGAAACGTATCAAACCTATAAAAATATTATAAAAAACCTAACCTATGGTGCCATCGGCAACGGGGCAGGGCCCAAGCTGCCGGTGGTTAGGGTTGTAGAGAGAAGAACCGCCGGACTGCGCGCCGTGTTCAGGATTACCGCCTTCTGAATTTGACCCTTGATTCAACCACAACCATGCAGCGAGAGTCTCTCAAGATGTCGATCGTTTAATATTATTAGTAAGATACTACTTGGTAGCCAACGATAAATATTAATTTATTATTAAGTAACTGACTCCAGAATACACTGAATTAATGTTTCAAGTGGCAAATAATAATCCGAAGCGCGATTCCATGAAAACTTTACTCATTAAACCGCAGTACATAAAACGCAGTTCAGACTTCATGGCAACCGCGCGTTTTAAGAGTAACAAAAATAAAAGATGGACGCTTGCAAACTGCGCAGTGTTACTACAGCTTAGCGATCTATCTGGACGTTTCCACTAAACGAATCATGTTGTTTGTCGCAATTTAAAAAAAACTACACTATTTCAAATCAAAATCGAAGGGGAATCCATTTTAAAAGGACACGAATGGTGTCCCAATATAGTTTCTCAAAATTCGATAAGACTACTGAAATGTTCGTATTTGTATTACTAATTCACTCACAGTCAGTACTCAT
This sequence comes from Grapholita molesta, assembly GCA_022674325.2. Classification (NCBI taxonomy): domain Eukaryota; kingdom Metazoa; phylum Arthropoda; class Insecta; order Lepidoptera; family Tortricidae; genus Grapholita; species Grapholita molesta. The sequence continues at coordinate 3,571,511 of CP053125.2, read as the reverse complement.
CCATCATCCATCAAGACAACGCAGGGGACGGTCGCATTGCGGGATGAAGTATCGATATAGAGTTGTTAATACCAGAGGATTACTTTTTAATAGTATTATATAATTTAATTTAAGCAACAAATTTAGTCTTATAAGTATGTTATAAAGAAAGCATAAACTAAAATTACAAATAAACTAAGACTACTTCCATACAACGTTTATGGCAAATTAACGTAAGTGCATTTTAGAATACAGGGATATTTTTTGTGTCCTAATAAAATGGATTGTACCTTTGGTTAGAAATAGTGTGGTTTTTATTTAAATGAGACCAACATTTGATTCAACAACGCTTCGTGAAAATGACCATCCATCAGCCATGTACGTCGACGGCCTATGTTCAGGGCCTCCCCAATAGATCGCCACAGAGAGTGATCTCTAGCACACTGAAGTCAGTAATGCGAGCTGTGTCGGTTACTCTTACTTTTTTTCTTCTACGGACGCTTTGTTATGGTCACTTAAAGTTCAAATTAACCTAGCGTTCCGAAGTCTAATTGGGGGAGTTCGCAGCCTACGGGTATCTTTGCTAGCGCAGTTGGTAGAGCATTGGGCATGTATTCTGGAGTCGCGAGTTCCAGTCTCACCCGAGGCAGCTGCCTTGGCTCAAAATCAGCTGTTTTTTTTCCATTTTTCCTTTATTTCTTAGAATTATATTTATAGCAGAGTCTAGTTGTTAAACTAGACTCTGCTATCGGCGGTGCAATTTGGTAGCTGTCAAGTTTTGAGTAGTTGTCATATTTTAGCCGTTTAGGTCTATATCAGATTCAAAAATCCGCACCCTAGTATATGGCAAGCACTAGGAACAACATCCAGAAGTTGGTAGCTCAGAGTTCTTAAGTACGCATCAATCATAGCCGGTTAAACCGGACTTTTAATACTTAATTTTGTACCGGGCGGTGCTTGTAGGAGCAAATACAAAAGCGAAGTATTACTTCAGGAAATAATTATCATCATTTTATCAGCCGAAGGATGTCAACTGCTGGACATAGGCCTCCCTCAAAGCGTCCCGCAATAATCGGTTTTGCTCCACCCGTATCTAGTGGATTCTCGCAAACTAGTCAAATCAAAGCATCAGAGCTCAAAGATCAATGAACGAGTGAATATGGTGGGAGTGTCATACAAATACAAATAATTTAGTGTGTGAAAGTGTACTATAAAAATGACATAGTTAATAATGTGCGTCACAATCAGCAATATATTTATTCTTTATTTGATTTTTCTAATAAATATTGGATATAATACATTTATTTACAGAAATTACAATCGTATTATGATAACTACAAGTACTTAGTAGTAGTTTTTATACTGTAACTAGTTAAGTTACAGTATAAAATCTAAAAAAAGGCCCTTGAGCCTTGAGGCATTGTACCAAGGATGCTGATACGTTGTGAGAGGAAGCCGCCAGCTTTTCGGTCACCAGTTACATCAACCAGATGCTTCGCGATTTCTGCAAAAAGTTTGTGCGCGCGGACCCCATGGACCTAGCGTCTCTACGTCTAACGGTACAAAATGGTACTCTCTGCCCAGGCTTTTATATTTGTTACGTTTAAGAATTTCGGCAGTTTCCGCCGCTGCACCCGCTTTTACATTAGTGCGTTGGAGATGGGACGGCGCTAGTGTGTCTACGCAGGTAGCATCCCACACCAGTATCCGTCCTAAGCTCCAAGGAACCAAAGACACTCCATCAGGCCTCTTGCCATCATCTCTGACAATGCCGGTCGGCTCAAGAAGAGCAGGCACATTGATGGTGGCAAAAGACCGACGGATTATGTCATTAACCGTTGCGTTTCTAGAAAAACGGCCTGTACTTTTCTGACAAGATAATCCATGGTGTCCCATTCGGTCCACGTCCGTGCCACAGGCGCAAACCACTCGCCAGTCTAAGGGAGGTCGGGTCCAAGAAAGTGCCGATATTTGGCGAAGGATGGGCATGTAGGTATTCTTCGCACCACAACAAAATTAAATTAAATACTTAGGGTCTAAATTGTATAGTTGAAGTTGTGGTGTAGTTCACAATAACGAACATATTTAAAATGTGATATATTAACCCCAACATACGAGTACAAACTAAGCGGCCAAACTATATTAATCAGAACGAACAGCATGCTCGCCACTGTATTACGTCATGCGTCACTTTCGAACTTGCACACATGCTGTAACAGCTATAGTGACAGACAATATAGTTAAAAAACACATCTTGGTAAGGGATACTAACCAGGACGCAGCGTATCTGTAAATAGGACACGAATCGATTACGTGCAGAACAAACTGACCTGCCCTTACCATGAGTTTCCTACCAGTCACGAATGTTGCTGGACAATGGCCACCCCCATAAACCGCCACAGGGCACAATGCCAGACGATCGCAGTATGTTACATGTGACCATGCTAATAAGGCGCTGCTGCTTATCCTCTGGTGCTTTCCGGCCTGGTAAGTTGCAGTATTTCCGGACTGATATGACATCCAAACCTTCAAGAAAAGAGCGTATAGGGATCTTAAAGGCCGGCAACGTACTTGTGACTCCTCTGGTGTTGCGAGTGTCCATGGGCGGCGGTAGTTGCATATAGCAGCAAGCAAGCAGTATAGCATAAAAAAAAAGTTCATACAAACCGGGTGTTATAAAAAAAACGTGATACAAGATTATCAAACCGGCATCTGGTCATGATTTGGAACAATTTTTACTATGGGGTCAACTTTGTAAATTGTAAAAAAAAACAACTCTCTCATACATTTTCGTCGACTTTTCTATGGAATTGCTGAATTTTTATTTAATTTTAGAAACTTCCGTAGTAAAAGATGTTCAAAATCATGACCAGATGCTCTGTTTCTTTACCTCTAATTAAGGTGTCACGAGAGTGACAGAGACAATCGTCCGAAATTTACGAATATCGTTCTTCGCGGTAGCGCTGGTTGTCGCAGTTTAAGGATCCGGGTACCATTACTTTAACCGTATTTAGATATCTATAGGTTTCCAACTATTATGTACAGTCGACGTCAAAGATATGTATACATTTTTTCACCTTAATCCTTTGTAATAAGGTGCAAAAGTGTATACATATTTTGACGTCGACTGTACTACCTTTTTACCATAACGCGTTGAGCACTCGGCGCTCATTGTGACATTTTAAGATTCATCATCATCCTCGCGTTGTCCCGGCTCTTTTGCCACGGATCATAGGAACCTGGGGTCCGCTTGGCAACTAATCCCAGGATTTGGCGTAGGTACTAGTTTTACGAAAGCGACTGCCATCTGACCTTCCAACCCCAGAGAGTAAACTAGGCCTTATTGGGATTAGTCCGGTTTCCTCACGATGTTTTCCTTTACCGAAAAGCGACTGGTATATAACAAATGGTATTTCATACATAAGCTCCGAAAAACTTTGATTTGAACAAAAACTTTGGCATTTTAAGATTTTCGTAAACTGTTATTGTATTTAAAGAAATTACAATCGTATTATGATAAGTACAAGTACTTAACTAGTTACTTATTATAGTGGTTATAGTATTTTATTTTTGTAATGTTTGTAATTTATGTTCATTTTTCTAATCTATTTTTTTGTGATTTTATGGCATAAAATTAATTGAACGGAATAGAAATTGAATTGAAACTACTTATAGTGTGGTCATTGCGAACTCATGGTAAGGGTGCAGTTAGCTCGATTAAAGAAGCTTTCAAATAAATAGGACTTCCCGCTTACTACAATCTAGAATCTGTGTGGGACGGGTGCAATGGAAATGGTTTAATAATCAGACTACAAAGAAATTAAATATAAATTATAAACCTAGAAAATCTGTATGTACTTATATGTTTTTGGACCCGGGTATGTCCTTAAACTACGTCCAACAATGAGAGGTAGGGCACAGCGATGACCATCACGCTTGAATCTGGGGCAGCCCAACTGGGGAAGTACCTCCTCCTTACAGAAGACCACAGTCATAATAGCACTGCTACCTTTCAGGTATGCAGTGTTGTGTTCCTGATGGTGAGTAAGGTTCCCAGAGCTCCAACCCCCCTTAAAGGCCGGCAACACGCTTGTGACTCCTCTGGTGTTACGGGTGCCCATGGGCGACGGTAATTGCTTACCACCAGGCAATCCGTCTGCTCGTTTGCCGCCTATGTCATAAAAAAAAAATGACCCTCAATGTATAATAAACGTCGAAACCGTACTCATAATCATATGTATTACATTATTTAATAATACCTACTATCTAACACCAAAAATAGGGTGAGTAGAGATTGCGAGGGCAGTCGGGTTATGAATGGGGAGAGACATTGACAGAGGGGTAAGGAGGCTTTTAAAGGCTACTGCTACCTACATATAACATAACACATCCTTGTTACAAATGGAGCTACAATCATATTCATAATCCAAAAGTGTTGATCCAACAGACCCGTAAACATACATACATACATCATACATTTCAGCCGTATGCAGTCCACTGCTGGACATACGCATCCCACAAATATAACTTGTATCATCTTAGGGGGTAGCTGTCATAGTCGCCACGCTTAGCAGGCGGGTTGGAGACCGCAGTAGCTGCGGATTGGGTTTCGACGGACGCTGCTGCCCGTCCGTAGGATTGTTCCCTTTGTCGCCTCTCACGACACCCGTGGGAGGAGATAGGGTGGTGCTATTCTAGTCGGCTCGCATTACCCGTAAACATCCTGCTATGAAATCCCATCTCATCCTAACCACGGAGTGAGGTGGAATGTCCTACTACTCTGTGTTTATCTTTAAGGCTATAAATTGAAACTACCATATAAAAACTAAAATACCAACCACCGTTACCGAGGTTTGGATGTTAGTTTTGTCCCTATTCATCCCGTTTTACGGTACATAAGTTAAAATGGGACATGATAATCACTTTCTATAAGGGGTAAGATGAAATATCTTCCATACCATCCTCCCCCGCTTTACCTTACAGTTTAGTTCAACCAGTCCCTTTAACCTGGCTGATCGAATTTAACAAAATGTACTCTTAAATGCAACAGCAAAATTAAATGCACTCTCGGCTACATACGGCATCTAACCACTTTAAACTCGATTCTAAAAACCTTCCACTTAACCTGAGGCTCCACGCCCGACCATATTAAACCTCGCGGGATTCCCCGTTTCTGTAGTTTGCCCGTATTGCAGGAGCGGCTTACGAGATTTCTGGCCGGGCCGGGAACTGAGCAGCGAAATTAGCCACCATTCTTGGGCTCGGTTAGGCCGAGGGACAGACACTGTTTCCTTACGGTAAGTGTTATTGGCTTTATATACAGTACATATTAGGAGTTAAAAACTGTGTTGGAGACTTCGATGCACGAGTTTAAATCCTGCCTTGGAGGCCTATGGGTCTTGTCACTTTATCTTAAGTATCTTTTTGAACGGTATCTTTTATACTACGACGCTGTTAAACAATCATACCCCTGAGCCTATAATAGCCTGTAACTCTATAAGATCTATAGATCATTGCTTAGAGTGACTTTGTTTCTCTGCCGGAAAACCTCATTTAGATTATTTATTCATAAAACAGAATATTTTATCGCTCCTAATATTTTCAACACAAGACTTACCGTCTAGCCATGTCCAGTCTGGCTCCATACGTCATGACCTACCCACGCACTGATTTAACGCCGATGGTCCTGGGTTCAAATCCCAATCAGGGCATGTTTATTTGTGTGATGAGCACTGATATATTTTGTTCCTGAGTCATGGGTGTTTTCTATGTATTTAAGTATTTATAATGTATCTATCTATTACACATTGTCGTCGTACCTTACTGAGCTTACCGTAGGACTATGTCGATTTGTGTAACATTGTCCTGAAATATTTATTTATTTATCTGGCTGTGGTTTTCTGTAAAGTTATAAGTACTTCCCCATTTGGGCTCCGCTCCAGATTTGTTCAAGGTATCATTCGCTTGAACCACACTTAGGCAGCTTAGATAACATTCGTATTTCCCATACCTCTAATCTGGGCGTTGTTTAAGGACATAACTGAGTCCAGCCGTAATTTAATTACATACCCCGGGTCCAAAACATACCAGATAGCTTTTTTTTTTGTATCAAGTAACGTGTAGAATTCATAGCAAGCTCCCGCACTAATCGGGCTTGGCTAGTCGGAAAACTTGGGCGGTTACCACTTAGTAGTTGCCGGCAATATTGCTGGGGCACATGTGCGAATCGCCACATTGTCGCTTTTACTTTAAAACTTGTTTTCCTTGTTTTACAACTATCGCTTTTACTGCTAAGTCCGAAAGTTGGTGCCGCTTTATGACCTTGTTGTTTTAACATGTGGTTGGCTGTTGAATGAAGTAGACATATATTAATGTGACAAGGTACTTTGAAGTAAGAACTTTTGTTATTTTTTTATATAGGGAGAGTTTCTGGCTACTGCATACAATCCTTATCTGTATTTATTTTCAATATGGCAATCATAGCAATAGTTTATTATAATTCCTGGGCCCAATGGCATTTGGACATTTAGAGATCTATTATGGCTGCCCTTTAGATAACATTACTGATTCTCGTTGATTCTAGAAACTTCCATAATTCTAGTGGTTTGAACCTCATGAGGTTGCAGTATGTGCCGTCCTAGGCGGGTTTACTTCTTTCGTAGGTACATTAGTGGTCCACTGGAGCAGAGATCATGCATTGCAGTTTCTTCTGACTCCTGGCAGAACATGCATATCGCATTGCTTCTTACATAGTTAACCATTTCGGCGCCATGTCAAACGCAAAAGCTAACGCTCACACGCCACGTCATCGACATGTCAAAACTGAAGTTTAACTTTATGCGTGTGCACGTAGGTCTAATTTGTTCTGTGGTCCAGGACATATATATATATGTCTTTGGCGTTGAACCTGTAGTGCCATTATGTCTTTGGCGTGGAAAAGGTTAAATATAAATATATTTGTTCGACATACAGTGGTAAGAGCCTCTTTCCATTCTACGTGGAGCGACTTTGATCAGTCTCATTGTGAATGACTTCGTTTCAGATCCTTAAGACATCAGAGGCAACATGCATCTGCAATCATTATAACATCATTTATCTAGGTTTCACGTACAAGTGTTTCTACCTTTTTTAAACTTTTTACACCTCTGTGAACATCATTATAGTCGTCCTTGTCTCGGAACTAACGTATCGTTTCCAATTACTTCTTTCCTAGACAAATACTTGAATGACTAGTTTTGTAACTATGGCTATTTGCCTATATCTACACTCCATCGAAAACGAACCTTTAGTCGAAGTTTCTACCTGATTTCTACAGTCTGTTATACGGACAACTTCCCTTCGCATTGTAAGAGCTAATATTTGAATTTAGAAATCAATTGGCGGCCATTTTGTTAAGGGGTCGCGATTTATCTTCGCGAGGATTTATTGTCGTGACGCAGACGGTTAACGTATTTTTGTGCTTTCCTGGACAATAGAAACCAACAAGAATATAAATGAAAGAGTTTGTTGTGTGATAACTGAAAGGGACTACTACTTGTATAGGTTTGTAGTACCTAATAGCTAAGTATTGTTACAGGTGTTATGTTATTTCAAATTATTTACGTATTGATAATTATGCTATTTCAAATTATTAATATAAGTGCACATAATTCGTATGAAAGTCATCATCTTCCCTCGCCTCGGGAGCCTGGGGTCCACTTGGCGACGAATTCCAGGATTTGGCTAGGCACTAGTTTTACGAAAGCAACTGCCATCTGACCTTCCATCCCAGAGGGTAAACTAAGCCTTATTGGGATTAGTCCGGTTTCCTCAATATGTTTTCCTTCACCTTCCTTTCTCGGAAACCGTCTGTTGTATATTTTTTTATTATTTTTCCTAGAAGCTAACACCCACAGTTATCACATATAATTTTATTTCGCATAAAAAAAAGTCATGCATTGTAGGGATAAGTTCCGAAAACTCATTGGTACAAGCCTGGATTTGAACTGGTTAATTGGTATGAAAGTATCAACAGATTAGGTTTTTTCTTCATTTTATCACGTGAACTTGAATTCCATTTAAAACATTTTCGTCAGTTTTGAGGAAAAATTACAAAATAAACAATCATAATTTACGCGCGCCAAACAGTCCTCGGTCATTGTAATCAAAATTAAATCTGCGAGCAATTTACGAGAGGATATTACCTCATATTGCCTGATATCACCTTTAAATTGGTACTCTTAATGCATATGTGTTCTTTCTTTGTTGTACTTTTTATCCGACTGCGGGAGAACTAGCTCGGGGTAGTTATGCTTTTAAGAATAATGAACTAACATTGTATCAATGGAATTTTTAGAATTTGGAAGAATTTTCCATTCATACAAAAAACATTTTTAATACTAAATAAGTGTACTTTTTCAAATGCTTTCATTTGGTTTATATAATTAATAAAAGAGTAGGTCCGGTTCCTAAATTATGTTATCCTTGTAGTATCACATAGTAGATATTTATATAAAATGTGTCGTTCCTAAATTTATGAAATAGGCTGCGAACAAACCCTAGGCTCCATGGAGCCGTAGCCACGGGGTCAAAAACATTATATTCCTTTGTTTTTGTCTGTCCTATCAATTGTAATTGTGTGCATATACGTTATGTTTTACAGTTCAAACCAAAAATTAGGGCCTGTATCCCTTGACTTTGTTATGTCCAATGAAAATTACGTCTTTGCCCCAAACCTTGTTTCATTCTATCAACTTGCCCTTAACAAAACTATCCTGCCCGTTAGCAGTGCAAACGTACAAGTGTTCAATAATTCTCATCGGATTGGATCTCAATTATTCTGCTGAACTTGTTTCAAATTGCCAGGTTACACGTTCCTTGGATCTGGGCCGGTTCCTACCAGGATTCAAAATTTACAGGTTTTGCTGCAGTCTATTCTTCACGTGTCGGAATTATATTGAGATGGAGTAGCCCATTTATAAAAACAAAGCACCAAATGAATAACTTTTTTGTTTCCATTGTTAGGGAAAGCCTTAAAGTTAGTATCTTAAAATAGATACTAAGCATAAGTTAGAGGTTTATTAACCTAATTTAGAATATAATTAACAGTTTAGTTTTAGTAACTTTTCAATACGCAAAACAAGTTTTTATTTTTTATTTTTTAAGGATAATCTTATACAAATCGACCTAGTCCTACGGTAAGCTCAGTAAGGCTTGTGTTGTAGGTACTAAACGACGATATACATAATAGATAGACATATAAATACTTAAATACATAGAGTACACCCATGACTAAGGAACAAATATCTGTGCTCATCACACAAATAGCTTCATAGGCAGGTTCACTGCCCACTAGGCCAGACCGGTCGTCATAGTTACTCTTAATTTCGATGTATAATTTTATAATCAACAAAGATTATATCTACTTAACTCCTTCATTCTACACTTGGGAAGTTGATGGAAACAGTGTCAAAGTAAAATACGTTGTGGTCTGTATAAGTTGGTTAGGAACTATAAAAATAAATATATGCTGTTTTTATACAAGAGAAAACATTACCAAGATACATTACCATGGTCATGATGGAGAAAAAAGATATGCGATTAGTAGATATTTCGTATGTTAGACCAGACCAATGAAAACTCTAGATTTATCCAGGTCATCCATCGATCCGTCTTACAGTGGTCACCACTAGGAATATAGAATGTAGAATATTTTTGCCCCAAAACCCCAATGCCCATGCACTCTCCGGGATACGTGGCCTATCCTTTAGAACTTCAACTACACAGATTATTATATTACATTAATATATTATTACTATTCACAAATTCCACTAAACCACTAAAGTTATCCCGAACCAGCGGGGGAGATAAATAATATATCATATTGACCGAAAACTGGTATATTGGCGGGAATTATGTATAAAACAAGTTTGGTGTTGTTGACATTGTTTGCTACGCTGATTTCCCCTGAGCGGGTTGCGGGTTCCGCGAAGCCCTCGGTTATGTAATCTTGTTTAGTAGTACTTCTCATTTAATATGTGTTTGCTAATCAAAAACCTATTCACTCTTAAAGGACTATAGATATAACTGCAATCATGTATCTTTTTTATGACAAAGGTGACAAACGAGCAGACGGATTGCCTGATGGTAAGCAATTAGCGTCGCCCATGGGCACCCGCAACATCAAGGGAGTCACAAGCGCGTTGCCAGTCTTTAAGGAGGTTGGATCTCTGTGAACCATACCCACCATCAGGAACACAACACTACATACCTGAAAGGTAGCAGTGCTATTATGGCTGTGGTCTTCTGTAAGGAGAAGTTACATCCCCAGTTGGGCTTCTCCAAACTCGAGCATGATGGATGGTACTTCGCTGTGCCCTCTCATTTTAGACGTAATTTAAGGATATACCCGGGTCCATAAAAGAGAGAGAAAATATAATTTCAATCAACTTACAAGTAGCAAAATTTTACAAGAGTCTGATAAAGTTTGTACTCTAACAAACAGAAATTTGAATTAGACAGTAGGAGAGGTAGTCAATTGCAACAATTTAGGTTTTTCTAACATACTAATTGAAGTGTTTTTTCCTAATTAAAAACAACCATTATCCTATCTCGTAATTTTGAGAAACGCAAATAAAATCAGCAATATAATCGGAATTGCTCCCCTCAAAGAATCAGGAAATCATGAAAATTTAATGTTCCCGCAGTTGCACGCATTTAGTGACGTCATTACCATTTAAATGAGTGAAATGATTGAAATTCCATTGTTAACCGCCAACATCTCTCAAAATATCAATAGTTTTCGTCGGACGCATCTGCATATTCACAAGTACCTTCCTTAAATTACCATCAGGTGTGATTGAGGTCAAACGCTGGTCTTGTATAAAAAAAAGTATGTATATAAATTCACCAGAGGCACTGCCGAGTAGCTTTCCTGAACGATGGACCAAGGGATATATTAGGATCACCAACCCACGTGATTGAACCCTCTATGCTATCGCTCCTTGTGGTAGTATATGTGGCCTTTTTTTATGACATAGGCGGCAAACGAGCAGACGGATTGCCTGGTGGTAAGCAATAGAGGGGGTTGAAACTCTGGGAACCTTACTCACCATCAGGAACACAACATTACATACCTGAAAGGTAGCAGTGCTATTATGGCTGTGGTCTTCTGTAAAGAGGAGGTACTTCCCCAGTTGGGCTGCTCCAGATTCAAGCGTGACGGTCATCGCTGTGCCCTACCTATTATACCTGTGGCTTACCTATCTATGTCCATCAGTAGGCATCCATAGTAATAGGCAAGTGTAACTAAACTATAGTGTGGCTGTTTCGTTGGTTGATGGCGACAAATATTTGTACAAATCGTGCCAACCCACTAATATTTTCCCGGGTGAACGTGCCGCGCACTGAAATTCAATTTGCTTACTTATAAACAAACAGGAACACGTTTCAACTTTTGACAGTTGTTAAACGCTACAGTGCTCAAAGTGAAATAGAGGAGGAAAATACGGGATGTAGTTGCGCGCGAAAAAGCTGCGGTTTGACCGCACAACGATGCGTTGTACCGCGGACATTCTATTTAGTTAAGGCTTCAAAATGACTAGCGAATCAGTAGAATCTACACTATCTACACTAATATTATAAAGGCGAAAGTTTGTGAGTGTGTATGTTTCTTGGTTGGAGCGTTTTTATAAAATTTGGTATGGAGTTAGCTGATACTCTGGATTAACACATAGGCTACGTTTTTGCCCAAATAAACCGCGGGTACGTGTACCACTGCGGAGCATAGCTAGTGCCATCATATGTTTGCAGAGCATACCGTTGTACAGTATTGCGGCTTGCGTTTTATAAAGTGGGGTAGATGGACTTTACAGAACAATAATATTTATTTTTATCAATATTTATTTTACGAAAATATTTAATATGTCACTCGTAAGTATCAGTTTTAATTTAATAATTTGTCGTAACTATAAACACAAAATTGTAAAATTTATTAGGCGCTATTATAACAATATAATTAACTTAAAGTGCTATTAATTTAATTTAATTGTTTAACCCGCGACGTGTTTCGTTGTACATTATAGCTGTATCATTGTTTTATATATTTATAAGTGTATCTATAGCCATAAAATCGTGTAGTCTAACATTAATGAAAAAAGCGTCCCACGGGCTTACAAGTGACAGCTCATCTAAATTAAAACATGTTTCGGACATGATTCCCGGCCGTTACGAAAGCAAAGATAAATGTCGAGATTTAAATTTCGAACGTGAAATATTCATAGGTAGATAATTATAGTGACGCTACTGCGAACAAATTGGTTTGCGGTACTCTATAGTCTATACTTTTAGGTAGTTAAAAAAAGGTAAACAATCTTGACATGTCTTTTTATAATAGACGCTTTTTAAAAATCAGTGACTATTTCTTATGAAAGCAAAATAATGTATATGTAAATAATCATATGTCATTTATAATTGTTACATACTTGTCATGATTCATTTTTCAAAAGTGATTTAATATATAGACATGTCAAATTGTTTACTTTTTTTTAAGTATTAAAGTATCAGACTATAGTCATTCTCTACTTCTAAGGGTGTTATAATGTAATCGTGTTGAGACTAGTAACCTTTACGAAACGCTGTTTATTTAGCTAGTAAATAAGTAATTAGTAAGGCGTCTCTAATTTTTAACGTAATAGGTACCTATATTTATTGAATTATTAAACATTAAGCACCTTTTATAAATGTTCAGCCATGGCTAAAATATTATTCATCTAACTCTAAGAACCATCTCTTTCTAAACGCAGTGTTGGGCCCGATTTTTGGAAGTCGTGCACTCGAATCCAATCCGGACGAAAATAACACACACACAAAAGTTTCTCACCATTATTTTTGCACAAAATGTATGGTTTCGATACAGACGACTTCATTTCTTTCATTCATGTTTTATAATACGATTTCTTTGTTTCTGGCTAAGTTTAAAACGTCACAATTTGAGTACTCGACGCTCAAAACTCGGAGTCCGGGTAATACGCAACCCAACTGAGGACCCATAAATTGGCGACCACTTTTTTGTACTCGGATTGATGGATCGAGCATTGTTGCCGCGTAAGAAACGTGGCTTAGGATTACTGTACCGTAACGCGTTTGTACGGACCGAGAATGCGAAACCCGAGAATTAACGACCCAATAATCCATGTACATCATGGTCGCTAATTGATGGGCTGTTCATTCCGGGGTCGAGCATTGATGGGTTGCGTTTTGATGGTCACCAAAAATCGGACCCCTGGCGACGTTTCTTCGTCGTATCGCAATGCTGATTCGTTGTGCAATTAAACTGCCAGCTCTTCGGTTACCAGTTACGCTTCGAGATTACTGCAAAAAGTTTGCACGTTTAGTATAATTGTTAACCGTGCATAAATTCGTATGTTTTCACCGCAAGAAAAATAAGCTGCCGGCTATGAAATAGCCTGCGAGCTTTTTATGAATTCATACCGTCTAAATGTCATTTTTATTTTGTCTGTTAAGCGGGAAACTTGAGTTCGTTAGCTACGGCCTTAAAGGAGATTGAACGGAGGCGTTTTTGTATAAAAAATAAGTAAGTACAAGTATTTTTATGGCTAGAATTTTCTTGCAGACGAGTACAGAATTCTTGTTGACTTAATTTTGTATTAGCAGGATAATGTTCTGGGTTTACTCCCATAACTGCCACGCTTGGCAGGCGCGTTGGTGATCGCAATGTATTCCATTGCTCTAACAAAACGCTGCTGCCAGTCCATGTTTCTAAGCAGAGATTCGAACCCCGGTTTATACCAATGAGTTTTTCGGTACTTATGTACGAAATATCATTTGGTGTTTACCAGTCGCTTTGCAGTGAAGGAAAACATCGCGGGAAAACCGGAGTAATCCCAATAGTCCCCTCTTATCCTCTGGGTTGGAAGGTCACATGGCAGTCGCTTTCGTAAAACTAGTACCTACGCCAAATCCTGGGATCATTTGCCAAGCGGACCTCAAGCTCAAGAGCAGTGGCAAAATGCCGGGACACCTCGGGGCAGATGATAAATGTCATAAGCAAGATTAAAATTAGTTTTTTTTTTTTTTATTACCATTGCGTTACTCCTTAGTTGTTAAAAGTAACTCAGGTATTATGTAGGTAGGAAACGGATTTGTCTCCATGTTTTGATCAGAAACCACCGGAAGACTGGCAGCAGCGTTTTATTCGATCGGTAAACCACACTGTGATCGCCAACGCGCCTGCCAAGCGTGACAGTTATGGGAGTAAACCCCGAAACTCGCTGCTTATAACGTTTTATGCGAAGCCCTAAGTCCAGTGACTTCCGTGGCTGATAGAATAGGATGGAACTGTACACACAGCAACACTCTTAGCTGTACATCGGTGGACCTTATGCCTTATCTAATAAGGTCCAGCGCGCTTTGACACGTTTAAGCGGCGCTCGTATAGCACAACTGGTAGTGCACTGGGCTAGTGATCCAGTGGTTGTGGGTTCGAGTCCCGCTGCGAATCAAATTTTTCTATTTTTCTTTCAATTTAAATATCTTTGATATGCTAGCAGACGTTTCTGCTTAATATCAAAATAAGGTCCAGCAATTAACAGTCGCCATTAAATATATCTAAGCAGCCAAGGTATTCAAAAATATCGGAGCATGCACTTTATCGCTTTGATAATAGAGGCGTTGTTCCGATATTTGTTACCACCTCCACAGCTCCGATATATCTGATGGCCACTGTACAGCTAAGAATGTTGCAGTTAGTACATTATTATATTAGGTATTGAAACAGATATGTATTCCTTTCATTAAGTAAGTTTCTGTTTCTATAAAACATTCGTCGTTTTAAAGCCTTCTATTGTGTACTAGTAGCAAACCACGTTTTATTTCTGTTGTAAAGCCCCACCCGATCTCCTCCCGCGAGGGGCCAGAACTGACTGATGAGCAGCTGCGTCCGTTGAAACCGTCGCTGCGGTCGCCAACCGACCTGCCAGGCGTGTTGACTATCGCAAAGATGCTACAAGTCATATTTGGGTGAGGCCGGTCTCTTACGGCTGAAATGATGATAATGATTTCAGTCGTACAGTCGCCATCAGATATATCGGAGCTGTGGAGTTGGTCACAAATATCTGGACATGCACTTTATCGCCTAGGCAATAGAGGCGATGTTCAGTTATTTGTGACCACCTCCTGATGGCGACTGTACCTACTCACTTATATAACTCGATTCCAAACTGTAGAATTGAAAACGAAAAGGAAAATAAAGGCTTAGAAAACTTTTCTTCGAACGCCTTTTTCTCTCCTTACAATTTAAATCCTTTAAAAACACCTCCCGGTCGACCCCCCGTATACATTTAACAAACATTCGTACTCGGATATCGGCTATTGACTGAGCTTATTTGACCCCGTAGAATTGTAAAAGTTACGTTCAGCAGCAGAAATGGATCTTAATATTACACTCTTATTCTCTTAACAACAACGACGTGTCAAGCTCATTTTGAACACCTTTTTTTTATGACATAGGCGGCAAACGAGCAGACGGATTGCCTGGTGGTAAGCAATTACCGTCGCCCATGGGCACCAGACAACCCATGGGCAACACCAGATGAGTCATAAGCGCGTTGCCGGCCTTTAAGGGGGGTTGGAGCTCTAGGAACCTTACTCACATCAGGAACACAGCACTACATACCTGAAAGGTAGCAGTGCTATTATGGCTGTGCTCTTCTGTAAGGAGGAGGTAGGTACTTCCCTAGTTGGGCTGCCCCAGATTCAAGCGTGATGGTCATCGCTGTGCCCTACCTCTCATTGTTGGACGTAGTTTAAGGACATACCTGGGTCGCTTAGGTACTTCTGCAGCTAGCTCAACCCATATATGCCTTACCTATTATTAAAAAATCATTTAATACTTTAAGATGTTATACAGTGTGTAAATCTAATACGGGCGAAGAGTTAAAGCAGACATAGGATTTACTGGTATAATCATTAAAAGGTTTTTGGTTATTATACTTATTATAGACATGTAATTAATGTTTGTAAAATTTATGAGCAGCAATTTACTACGAACATTACGCAATGTAATATTTTAAACAAACTATCAACGAGTGTTTAACTCGAGTGTATTGCACTACATTGCGGGCCGAATTGTTTTGTATGGATCAAATTATAATTTGACTTTTAAGCAAAAGTTATCTAAATATATTTTTTACATCAAATGCTACCCATGCACCGTTAAGAGATTTGCCCGTACACAACTTCCTTAAACGCTCACACTAAAACACTTTTTTCTTTTTCGTGTAAAGTACAATGTAGGTACATTAAAGTACATGAAAAAAAAATACCTATGTTTTTGAATACAAAACTATCGTGAGACTTAAACATATTTAGTTGTATTAACACACACATGTTGAACAATATTCGGATAACAAAACGTAAGTTACCAGTTTTAATACGATTGAGTAGGTAGTAATGGATATACAGGTAGTAGGTAGTAATGTATGAAGTGCTATTGGCAATAATTTTTAAGATTACATTACATTCATCGAAGGTTATTTTATTACATTACCGTCGATCACTGACGCTGACTGTTCAGAATATTGAATATTTGAGGTCGGAATTGAATATACATTTATCGATCGAAGTGAAAATAATCAGTTACCTATAACCAAAACCGTTTGTTCGATTACCGATTAGTATAATCATAACCGAATTTCTGTATTCCGTCGCAGAGGTCTTACTTTCGTGAATAGACTTTTAGCCCAAAGTATATCAGCCAAGGTTCAACTTTAAGACATCAATCCCGAGACAAATGTTTTGTTTTTACATATAAATACGTTACAGCTAAATCCTAGAGGATTTTGTAGGTTGTCGAAGGTTACATATTGCGCTAAATGTAGTTACATAGTCGTACTCTTGGCAGATAATTTTATAGTTCTTATAATAATATTGTATATGAATGATGGAATATTATAATCCTAACTTTTGAGATCATAATCATCATTAGACCCCGCTATAAGAGGTGCAAAATGGTAGCTGTCAAGTTCTTGGGGATGGGTAATCAACTAATCATATTTGTGATGTCGATATCTATATTCGATTTTTCAATATATTTTTTTCATATACAAGTACCATTTATTTGTCTACAATTTATAATAATTTATAGGAAAAGAAACATAAGAAAAGTAATAGCAACCATAGATTTTTTGTTGTACTAATAACGATTTATATTTTTAATGTCAATGTTTATCATAGATACCAAAAAAGTTAAATTGTATACAAATAAATGGTACTGTAAATACAAAATATGTATTGAAAAATCGAGCATCGATATCGACATCACAAATATGATTAGTTGATTACCCATCCCTAATAACTTGACAGCTACCATTTTGCACCTCCGATAGCGGGGTCTAATCATCATCAGCCTATCGCAGTCCACTGCTAGATATACGCTTCCCCAATTTCACGCCATCGTGTTCGTTCTTCGGCTGTTCGTATCCAGCTCCTGCCAGCCATCTTGCACAAGTCGTCACTCCACTTTGCCTGAGGGCGTCCTACACTACAGAGATCAATCAAACGAAATTTTGTAACTAAATCTACTTGCATGTGGCAATTGGTGGTGTGCTATCTGTACAACGAAGCCCCACTGCTGCCGTTGCCAAAATTTAGAAAGTTTTATATTAGGTATTTTATATTATCTTATATATTTTATGTAAGATAACATAAAATTATATTAGCATGCACTAGACCGCGACGAGTGGCTAAAGCGAGGGGATGCCTTTGCCCAGCAGTAGGACACAACATAGGCTACGGAAAAAAAAATACTCAGTTACATGACGCATTAATCTAACTGTTTTGTCATATTAACCTATTTGAATAAATGAAATGAAATAATGTAGGTACCTGACAAAATCATATGTGTTAATTAATACCTATTCTAAAACAAAGAAACACATAAAAACTAATTTGTAATGAACATATAGTATATATATAATATTTTTTCCACTTTAATCTGGATACTATAATAAGTATATATTATAATGATGAAATGATGATTATCAATCATTATTTATTACATAATAAGTTTGATTATATGCGAAAACAAATCTCATTCATTACCTTCCATTTGCTTCGCTTATTTTTCCACCTCATTGATCTCCGTTAAGAAAACTCCGCCCCCGTAATTAGAGCCGGAAGGAAAATCCGAAATCATCTAATTTCACCGATACTTAGCGAGAATAATCACAGAACATTCTAAATTAGTTCTAATTACAAGGCAATAAAGTACTAATACGTGTAATTAGTGATACGGTAACTAAAAACTCAACTGAAGCCTGATTTGTGTACGTATACAGTTCGGAATATCATGTTTCTATCATATTGGCATTATATATCGTATTGGCATATCCCGGAAAGCTAAATTAAGTCCCACTTGCTATATTTTCAGACACTGCTAAATATTTTATCAGCTGTATTATCCCGCTTCATTCATCGTCAAAGATGTCGACGCGACCAGGGTGCCAAAATATGTATACGCGCACCATAAAGCCGAGACAATGAGGTATACATATGTTGGCTGTTCGGTTGTGTACATATCTTTGACCTTGCCTGTACAACTGTAGCAACACTCTTAGTTGTACATTGCTGGACCTTATTATAATAGGCATAAGGTCCACCGTTGTACAGCTGCTGTGACTAAGAGTATTGCTGTGTGTACCACCATGAGGCTAAAACGTTCCCGCTAGCGTATGCGCATATTATTTTGAATGAGAAATACCTACAGAGCCTAACAAATTGATTAATAAGAAGACGTAACAAAGTAAGAAACGTGACATTTCTGTCAACTGTGGCAACTCACTATATTGCACCTTATTACAAAGGATTAAGGTGAAAAAATGTACACATATCGTTTTATTTATAGCCGTGTTTACCTCCAAGCGGGTTCAATCAGATAAAATGTAAATGCGAAAAGTGCCACGCGGTCTTTAACTTTGACGGACTTATTCTCATATGAGAGGAAAGCAGTTTTACTTTGTTTCGATAAATTAATGATACATTGTTACTATAAATTGTACAAATTGTACAATTACTATGTAAAACAATTACTATAAATTGTACTCCTAAATTTGGCCGTGTCGTGCCGGCTGACTAGAATAGCACCACGCCATCTCCCGTGGGTGTCGTAAGAGGCATCAAAGGGAAAAAACCGACGGATGGGCAGCAGCGTCCGTCGCAACCCAATCTACAGCTACTGCGGTCGCCAACCCGCCTGCCAAGCGTGGCGACTATGGCAACTACCCCTCAAGATGATACAAGTCATATTTGGGGGAGGCTTATGTCCAGCAGTGGACGATTTATGGCTGAAATGTATGTATGTGTGTGCGTACTTCTAAACTAAAGTTATCTATATATATTCTTCTTCTATGCTACCTATATATTCAAGTTTTAAATACAATCAAATGAAACTGTTTATTTTATGAATTTATTCTAGTTTTACTTATTAATTTAGATTGAAACATTTTATCTAAATTGTAATTACAATGTATGTGTACCTTCCTATATATTCACTTAGCACAGTATAACACCCACATGTTTTTACAATCACGCAAGTAACAATTAAAATATTATCAAGTCTAAAACCCCTACTTACTAACTAATCTATTGACTAATTACAGTACA
The DNA here is from genome assembly GCA_022674325.2 of Grapholita molesta. NCBI lineage: Eukaryota > Metazoa > Arthropoda > Insecta > Lepidoptera > Tortricidae > Grapholita > Grapholita molesta. The sequence continues at coordinate 3,551,873 of CP053125.2, read as the reverse complement.
AGCAGACGGTAAACTACCTAAAAAATAAATGTTTGTATTTGGCTCAATCAACTATTCTTTGGCCCTCGTTGCCATATGGTTACGTTCCTTTGGGGCACTCTTCGAAACATGGTTTAATTACATCTAAATACAAAATACACATATATATTTGTAGAAGCTATATGTCCCTTCCATAACGGGTCACCAAGCGCGTGTTAGTAGGACGCGCTTCAGTTGAGCTTTGTGACAGAATAACAACAACAAATAGTTGATTCAATCATTTACTAGCCTTTTCCCATTAAAGTTTAAAAAGCTAAATTCAACCAGAGGTAGTTTCCGAAATTCCTAATCCGGCATCTGAGCGATCCTCGCAGGCATTGCTAGTCAGATTCCAACCGGAAATATGACTGACATGGAACCGGATCAACTTGGTGCAAATGATTTTTATTTCCGGCGAGCTTAAAAACATTATGGATGAAGTTGAATAGAGGCGATGCAATGCGGATCATCATTTTGATGGGTATAACTCTTGCTGTTATAAAATAATTAACGGCAGGTTTGGTCTAGTGCGAAGTGACCCTGCCTACGAAGCCGACGATCCTGGGTTCAAATCCTTGCACTTATTTGTGTTATGAGCACAGGTACTTGTTACTAAGTTATTGGTGTATACTTAACCGGCACATTATACAGTGTGTAAATCTAATACGGGCGATTATCACGGTGGTTAGCATTGGACAACAAATATATATATTTATATAATTTTAACTTAGAAGTAAAATTAAAATTTTATCAATACAAAATAATACGGTGCGCAGTGTAATGCAACATGAGTTTACTCTTCGACAGTTAGTTTAAAAAGCTTATCGAATAATGTTCGCAGTATATAATAAGTAAGTATAATTAAAGAAAACCGTTTAACTGAAGATTATACTAGTTAATCCTAATTCCGTTTAATTCTACCCCGTATTATATTTACATACAGTATTGTGTAGTACTGTAGTATATTTATGTATACTAATTTAAATTTTACGCCAACGAGCGCTGTTAAAGGGTTTGCAACGTCAGGTTGCAATTAAAATTTTACAGCACAATATATTACATGTTTAGTAGTATTACTTCATTAACATTTATCGCGGCAAGCTAAGACAATATTAATTGCCTGCTTTAATTTTTTTTTTTATTATCTATATTGAGACGCATTCGACATCAGAAACGTGTGTGCTCAATACACCGTTTTTATATTACCGTTAAACCCGACAGGAATTAGTACCTTAACAGAATTAGGTAAAGTTTTCAACTAATACAATTTGTAAGATATTCAATAAATAAGTTTAGTCGTTAAACTAATGCGGAGATCCTTTATTAATACCTCACAATATTATGTGATTTATGTATCCAATACGGGCGAACCTCCTAACGGCGGTTAGCATAGGACATGATAAGTTTGAAGTAATTAATTTGGCCCGCAATGTAATGCAACACACCCGAGTTAAACACTCATTAACAGTTTTAAATGCTCATATTGCGTAATTTTTACAGACATTTATCTCGGAAATTTTGTAATAATCAATTATATTTCTATTCTAAATAAATAAATATTTCGGGACAATCTTACACAAATCGACCTAGTCCTACGGTAAGCTCAGTAAGGCTTGTGCCGTAGGTACTAGACGACGATATATATAATAGATAGATACATATAAATAAATAAATACATGGAAAACACCCATGACCAGGAACAAATCTGTGCTGAACAAATGCTCTGATTGTGATTCGAACCCAGGACCATCGGCTTCGTCACGTCTTCGTCGTTCGGCGGTCGTCAGACATTATAAGTTTAATAAAAACAACTCTCATAGTTGTATATCCTATGTCAGGTTTTTATTATTTGCCCGTATTTAATTTACACGATGTATAATAAGCTCTAAATGACCTTTCATACCTTTTCATTTACCAAAAACAATATATCAAAATATATCGGCGTCTGTTACAATATTAAGCAAATATCGAATATACTGCCATCAAAAAACAAGCTGCACTTGTGTGAATTTTGAAACCTGACACCGCTGGTAAATTAAATAAATTGAACCACAACAATGTCTGTACCAACCTACGTATCCAATACTTTTAACTCACACTTCTAAAATCGAATTATCAGCGACTGATAACATTTTAATCCCATCGATAGATATCACCTGCCACTAAAATTTTAACCTTATCCCCCGTGTTTAAAGTTAGTTTTAGTTTGTATGTGATAAAAACTGTGGCAAAGAACTGCTCGGAAAAGCGGACCGTACAAATAGGGAACAAATTAAACAGTATAGGATTGAATCTCTGTTTGCTGGTTCCAGGTTGCCTGTGCTTGCTCGTAAAAGGTGACCCAGAATCATTTTTATATTCTCGTTTGCCTGTACAGTCACCATCAGATAATATCGGAGCTGTGGAGGTGGTCTCAAATATCTGAACAACGCCTGTATTGTCAGGGCTATAAAGTGCATGTTCCGATATTTGTGACCACCTCCACAACTCAACTTAGGACAACGATAAGTAAATATTAATATTAAAGTATAGGGATAAAGGTATAAATAACATTATACAATACATACCTGTCATAATCACTTAGATAAAAGCAATTAAATAAATAATTTATCGTTAATCTTTTAACTGCGGCGATTAAGGAGAAATACGCCTTGAAAAGATCATCATATATCATTTTATGTAATCAAATGTTATTGTTATTAAGATACTATAGATAATGTATAGGAAATTTAAAGCATTGAATAACTAAAATGTAATGTACTTATTAATCAAACATCATAATACCTACCTATTTCGCTCGCACCAATGACTTGCAATGATAAACGAGCGAGACACGTGAATGAATTGCAATAAAATGATATCACTTTGAAATCAATTAGTAACTTCGAGGCACATTTTTATTATTAGATTAGGTGGCAAACGAACCGTCTATGACGTAACCGCATTTACCGCCGCCCATGGATATTTAAGATGGGAGTTCATTATTTTCTTGAAGGTTCCCCAGTTAGGCTTCTCCAGACTCAAGTGTGATGGTACTTCTCTGTGTCCCTCTCATTGTTGGACGTAGTTTAAGGACTTACCTGGGTCCAAAATTCCTAACCGGTGGAACATATTGCGATCGTGAACCCACCTTGCGGTTAAAGCATTAAACATGTCCAGCAGTGAAGTAGAACCTTTCTGTATCGTACAATAAAGATAAAACAAATAAATAAATCCCGGCTGACACACTGCCCAGGCAAACGGCGTGACGCCAATGTGTGAAATTTATACCACACACATTACTTACACGAGACTGGTCCGGGGCTGTTTACATCACCCGTTCAGTCTGTATGTGTAAAGCGCTGGTAACATTATAAACGATGTATTTAATAAATGTTCAAGAGCAGGGTCTAATATATGGATGCATTCATAGTGTCAAAATATGTATAAATACACCTTATTGTCATTTTATTAAGGCACAAGCACAGAATAAGTAATAGTACTAATTAATATATATATACAGATATAACAGTGGAAAAATCAATTGCCCTGGGTGAGACTCGATCTCGTGACTCTGAAATACATGCCCATACAACAGAACTATATGTCTGATTTCCACAGAAGTAGGTATGACACCTATGGATCTCCTCAGTTCTGATTCGATCGCGTAGAGAAACTGCGAGCATAGCCTTCTCCATAGCTCGTTGAGCGACTTTCAGCTTTGAGAGCTTTGCGAACTAAAGTCACCGACATAGCCCACCAGGTTAGCAAGCTGAAGTGGCAATGGACAAGCCACATTGCGCGCAGAGCATGGGGTTGAAATGTGGGCCTATGGGGTTGAAAGGAGCGACCACGGACTAGAAAGCGCAGCGTAGGACGTCCACCCTCAAAATGGACAGACGACCTCATTAAGGTCGCCGGAAGACGCTGGATGCAGGTCGCTTCCAACATGTGAAGGTCCAAGGGGTTATGTTCAGCAGTGGACGTCTTGTGGCTGAGATGATGATGATGATGAGGTTTAACACAGCCGTATTCCTACGAAAATATTTCGGTTAATTCCTATTATTGGTTTCGGAAAATCAATAAATTGAAGATTTTTATTTTAACTATTACTAAGTAAGGGCTTCAGGAACTATAAATATGAATTATGCTGCCTTGTTATTTCCTTTTATTCTGCAATCCGTAAACACAAAAATTGACATTAAATATTGTGTCGAATAGTGTAAAGGGAATAAAACTGTAATATCTGTGAAAAATTCCTCACATTTTAAATTTAATAAAACTTGAATGTTGACTGTGCCAAATGCTTTTAAAGGCCCATTTAGACGATACAAGTTTCTTGAACATTCAATACAAGAAAGTTGAGGCAACAAAATAATTGTACTGTATAAACATAACGTGCCATTATTGTATTCAAGCAGCAACTTGAATTCAATACTGGTATACATGTAAACAAAGCCTAGGTAGTTAATTGAATACAAGAAATGTGAATCAAATCAATGTTTTTTTTTCACAATGGATTCCGTGTGTGAAGGTGTGGTCCTTGTCGCTGCTGTACCTAATAGCAACTGTACTACGGGAAAAACTAGTCGAAAAACGTCGCAAAAGATTGTGGACAAGAAAATGGATACACAGAAGAAGCATGCGGGGCTTCAAAAACTCTGTGCGTGGAACTCAGAGCTGAAGAAGATGCCGTGTTCAAAAACATGTTTTGTGTGAAGAAAGCTCAGTTTTCATACTTGCTCGATAAAGTCACTCCCACAATTCAAAGACGGAATATACTATAGTTTTTTCATTATCTCTTTTGGACTGAAACCTTCTACTCCGAATTCTTTAGAAAAAGCTGCAAAGACAGCGTCACGAGCCTCACGGTTTTTATAGTTTTTATTTTCTGTGTCCCAGAGACATTCGTCACCTCTATAAATTTCTATTAATTTAATTATCTCCGAACTACCAAATTTGAAATTATTTTTGCTCATCGTGCTACCCTCAGCGAACGTTCAATATTGAATGAAAATCTGCCAATGCAAATCGGTTCAATTCTTGCTTCAATACGCCATAGTTGATTCAACTCAAAGTTTAGACGTGTCAATACTTGCAAGCAAATATTGCCTTGCAATAAATGTCCTTGGTGTAAACAAGACACGGTCAAGAAGATTGACTGTCAAGAATTGTATACAATAATATCATTCAAGAATTCGGTTATTGCTCATGTGTAAACACTTTGATTCAATTCTTGAATTCCATTATTGAATGGCAAAACTTGCATACAATTATTGCGGATTTTTGTTCAAGAATCTTGTATCGTGTAAATGGGCCTTAAGTATTCCGGAACTCACCTACTGACTGATAAATGTCTAGAGCTAGACCACTCGGTAATTTAGATGTTCATTTGTCATAATTCTGAAGGGGATACTGATAAATATCCGGAAATATTATTGAAATACATTCATTCACTCATTCAATCCATTAATTTATTATTTTGGCAATCAGTGCGTGTCCACCATAACAAAATATTTATTAGGCCTATTAACATACAATTTCTCGAGTCATATTAGATCATTTTCTAATTAACGAATCACAAGGGGTTCTAGTTTCAAATCCATTGACAACACTTAACAAACCATTCATGCATATAGCCCTTGAATGAACATACGGAGTTTAAACTTAGGCAGACAAACAGTCCCAAAGTGTACGAGTACCTGTACAAATGTATGCTAACTGTACAGTAAACAAAATATGGACACGAAAGTTATGTCATCTCCTTTCAGCATATTTACTAACACAAATACATGTTTAGTCCAACCGTTAGTACCTAGATTATCCCTGAACACTTTTATGTGTGCGTACGACGCTCGTGTTTACGCGCAAAAACACGCACAAAAAAATTGCATGCAATTATTTTTTGTTCTTAGTAAACTGAAGGAAAACTGCTCACCTGTTACCTGTAAAAACATTCGTTCTACCAACGATAATAGGGTTCTAAATCTATCTGTTAAACGCCTTTTATTATCAAGGCCATAAAATGCATGTTCAGATATCTTTGGGTCCCTTAGCCGCTCCGATACATTTGATGGCGACTGTACCCATACTGTATAAAATGTAAAATGCAATAATATTTGTAATGTGACATACAAGAAATATTTCATTCATTCATTCATTTCATTTATTTCTTTATTCATTCACTAGTCGACACAAGAGGTACTAAGCGTATTACTTCTTTATTTACTGGCTATGTTTATTTAGACGCTGTTAAAAAGAGACGAAAACGGCTTAAAGAAACCGACGAAATGTCCTCGCCTAGCTTTTCGCAGGAATACTGCAATCTGTGTTTGTCGAGACGCAAGCCAAACCACAAATATTTCTCTTTAGCAAATCTTAAAGCTCGTTCGAATTTAAAGATGCGAGAGCGGTTTCCGTTCATACTTGATGTACAAAATGTGGGTTTTAAAAGGCAAATAACGTATAAAGTGATATTGAAGTAATATTGCCTTGAGCACCATTAAACTGTTACTTCAACACTCTTAAACAAAATGTTTAAAGTTATTTTATTGAGTGTCAGTATATTTTTAGTTGTATATTCGGGCCGGGTATATTCGTAAACTGCGGCCACATATCACAGGAAAGCGGACAGCAGCGTCTGTTTTTTTATGACAAAGGTTGCAAACGAGCAGACGGATTGCCTGGTAAGCAATTACCGTCGCCCATGGGCACCCGCAACACCAGGGAAGTCACAGGCGCGTTGCCGGCCTTTATGGAGGGTTGGAGCTCTGGGAACCTTAAAGTCTGTTTAACACGTTAAACGCCAGACCAAAAATTCATTTTTTCAAAAAAAAAACTTGATGTAAATTCAATTATTACTTTGATATGTATATAGATATATATTTTATTTTGTTATTGGAAGTTTCGTTAAAAAGTTATTTAAAAAAAAACTCGCGGTCACCGATGACCACCGTGGCGCTGTGAAGTTCATATTTCAAAAACCGTTACCATGACGCCACGCCGGTCCCCCCGCGTACACGTACACGTACTATTGGCGCCGGTCATCGTTGACCCCCACGGCGCAGTAAAGTGAGAATGTCACCAGTCCTCATTGTTACGCCACGCCGGTCACTTTGCCGGTCATTATACTGTCACATTAGCACCCGCTAAAAATATGGATAATATAAAATTTAACTGCTTTTGGCATTGTGTGACAATAGCTTGATTTGGCAATTCCTGCTACTGGTTCAAGAAGATACGCTGTTTTTGTTTATTTTTGTTAATTTTGGGTTTTTATGATTTATTTTTTTGGAATGCATGTATCAGGTGTGTGTCTGCATTGGGAAATTTTATTTTTTCTTATTTTTTGATAATTGTCGTGTATCTCTAAATAATTGAAATTAGTTTCTATTAATTATATAATTATTGCAAACACTTAATTATATAAATTATAGAATTAAAGCTGTGATTTGAAATAAATGCCTTGTTTTTTAGATTTTTTCGACAAATCTACTATGTCACTAACTGCACCCCCGTCCCAAGCCACAGTTTCACTAACGAGCGCCATGCCGGTCCCTTGCATGCAACGTATTGCTTATAACTGCTACACGCAGCGTAGGATAGCGTCTTAAAAACAGGTTTAACACGAGGTCACCGGTGCCCCCCATGGCGTGTTGCAGTAGACTTCGCGAGGTCACCGGTGCCCCCCATGGCGTTCAACGTGTTAACATATGTATGTAGTGTGAACAACAACCCGCTTGGTGAGTATTACCATACACCACATGGCATATACCATTTTTTTATTTTGTATGTCTAAAGAGCTTTTACAACAGCTCTTTTTCCATCTAAACATCATCTTCCTCGGGTTATCCTGGCATTTTGCCACGGTTCATGGAAGCCTGGGGTCCGCTTGGCAGCTAATCCCAGGATTTGGCGTAGGCACTAGTTTTACGAAAGCGACTGCCATCTGACCTTCCAACCCAGAGGATGAACTAGACATTGAGATTAGTCCGGTTTCCTAACGATGTTTTCCGTAACCGAAAAGTGAATGGTAAATATCAAAGATATTTTGTACATAAGTCTCAACTCATTAGTACGGATTGAAAACGTCCGGTTAAACGTTCTTACCGCTAGGCCAGCGCTCATTTACTAGCGTTTTCTAGGCTACCAGTGCTGTCTTTTCTATCCATTTAAACATAATCTCATAAAAAAACCCATTAAAAATGTTTATACACTGATCCGCGGATATACTTGTCCACAGATTAAGTCAAATGGAACAACGCCACTTATTTTTTAATTTCCTCTTTCAGACAGTTTCCATTAAAGTGTGTGACGAAAAGTGTAATTTGGTTATTCTATCGAGTTCGACGGCCTAATTGGTGTGGACGACCGGCGGAAGAGCCCGAGACCTATAGATCATGGAAGATTTCAAATACTATCTTCGGAACACCATTCATATATTTAAATGTTTAGCAAGTCTTCATTATGTATATTCAGGTTAACAGTCGTTGATACGAAACGCCAATTCGTTATGTTTTTTTAATATTAATCGAACGACATTTGAACTCGAGTGACAATAGAATAGGGAGTTCATTCGCTTGTCTATGGTTTAAAAAAATATTTGACTGAGATACGAAATACGCAACGCCGCCATTCCAAGCTGTCATTTGTTTTGTTCGTTGACTTTTTAATGTTTCAAGCAACACTAGTAATAATGCAGGTCATGTCCCTACGGTTCCTGAACCCATCTTAAAACACTTATGATATGTGCGTAGATAAAGTAGTGTATACAACTATACATAATTAAGCATTACAACAATACAATCGTGTGATATTATTATGAAACTCGCCTTCGGCTCGTTTCATAAACCCACACTCCTGTTGTAATGCCCTTCATTATGCACAGATACATAAACTACTATTGTTTACATTGTTTTCGTTTTTTATAGACCGAATATATTCAAGCCTTATTGAGCTTATATGGCAAACCTGTTCGATACAGCCAATTCGCACTGCCTAACAGCAAGTCGATTGCTGGACATAGTCCCCCATAGAACACCACAGCGAGCTGTTACTGAGCATATTGGATAATGTCATAATTGCCGCGCTTGGCAGGCGGTTTGGCGTTTGCATTATGTTCACTGCGTTAAAGGAACGCTGCTGCCAGTCTCCCGTGGTTTCTGGTGGCAGTTTAGGGGCAATACTGTGAATCATTTTAATTATTTTGTATTAAGCAAAAGCGTCTGCTAGCGCTTATCTTCGATATTTTTAAATCGAAAGAAAAATAGAAAAATATAATACCCGTTCGTACTGGCTGGTAATAAAAATAAATTAACAATTTCGTTCGGCTTTTGTTTAATTCTTTGGTAAAGCAATCAATAAGTACGAATATTTGACAGGTGTGACAAATATTTTATAGTTTGTTATGGATATTTAAACATGGATTAATTATTATTTATTACAAATTTGTCATTTACCCATATTGTTCAAGTCGGTCAATACAAATGCAAAATTTATTTACGAAAAGACAGTTAAATGATCAAAATGACATGTACAACATATTTCTTTTTTATACCGCCATATTCTTCCAACCAGTAACTTTTGGACCGCACTGGTAGTGTAGAGTGTAAACTATAAAATTTGATTTAAGATGCTCGCACATCCAGTGCCCCCGGATCCAAGCGGATACATCACTAATGGAGCTGCAATGGCCGACGACAACTTCCGGTTCGATTATTGACCTTTCAGCCGCCGTCACTTGCTATCACAATGTTCCTACCTCTATAGGTTCCCAGAGGCTCTAGTGTAGGTTTCTTTTGACTTAAAAAAACGTTTACGAACGCGTAAGTGATAATGTTATTTATATGGGAAACGCAAACGCGTTCGTGATGTAAAGTTACGTTAAAAACTTACACTCGGGGCCCTGAAACGCAAGTCAAACAACAAAAGTTAAAGCACTTTTTCGTACATTGGAATATTGCTATTTCGTTTGATTATTGTAATATCGAATAAGATAAATATAGTTCATTTTATGCATTTCTAAATTACGAACAAAAAGTGAACAAAAGAATATCAATAAAATATCTGTCCTAGGTCTCGGTCATAGGGCTCGGATACCGGTTAAATTTCCAAACCGTTATCATGTACTTGGCGCAAAAACTTTTCATTTCGGTTTCACTCGCGAAACCGTTATTTTTAATCCGGTTTTTGGTGGAACATTTTCATAAAGTTCTTGTCAAGTTGACCGGTTTGGAACTTTAATAACCGGTTTATTCCAAAAAAGCATAAGTTGCTAGTAGAAATTTGCTACGTGTCTGTATTTACGCGGGACACGCGGCATGCCGGCCATGGTCAATTGTGGAATAAACCGGTTTATTTAGGTTATAATAAAGTTCTTCAAACGTTCGCGTTCTCATATTAGTTCCGAGTAAAACCGAAATAAACCGGTTTTAACCGCTATTTTTTAAACCGGTTCCGAGCCTTGTAGGGCATGGAACCCAGAAGGCTTTTCTACAAGTCCAATTTACAGGGATGTGCTTGTTAATTTTTAATTTTAATAACTGGTAAGGTTGATATTTGTTACTTAGAGAAAAAATAACCTTATTAGTAACCCTTTTTATCTGTATCGTACAATACGGCACATTATGTTGTATTTGACCCGCTCGAGTACTGACTGAGGCAAGCGATTTTACATAAATACATAAATGCAGAATTTATTGTTGTTAAAAACAAAGAATAGCAGCACCAACTCCTCCCGCGGCTGTCGTAAGAAGCGACAAAGCGAAAAATCCACGGACAGGCAGCAGGGTCCGTCGAAACCCAATCTACAGCTACTGCGATCGCCAACCCGCCTGCCAAGCGTGGCGACTATGGCAACTACACCCAAGATGATACAAGTCATATTTTTGGGAGGCCTATGTCCAGCAGTGGACTGCATACGGCTGAAATGTAGGTAAGTTAAAACACAGAATGTGCTATTTACAATATTTAAAACCATCCAGTTGCCATTCCATCTTTCCGCCCTGTATATTTATATATTATGTATTTGTCAATAACTTTCCAAAAATCGTTCGTGCTAGAATAATATAGGTGTAATTATAAGATTTATAAGTATGTACAACAAGAAGAAGAAAACAATAGGTAAACAGTACAACTTTATTGGAGACAAAAGGTCGCATTGTAGACAAGGCTTTAATTTCATATTTCCCTACAAATACATTATCTACTAGCCTGACGATATCATAAAATGCCGCCCGGTTTTCAGATTCGGGTCGTTATTTTCACGCTACCAGCAGCGTACCAGAGATGTTGTGAAACAGTCACGAAGTCAAACAATTTGGACGCAGCATCTTATTTGTCCACTAGTTCGCACCAAGTGTTTTCGTGTACTCGTATAATATATCGAGGGTTCTGTGGTCAAACCCGTTAAATCGAGTAGATGGGATTTTGAATTTAGAACTATATGTGAATTACGTAAGATTGTTACTTCAATGAAATATTATATCGAATTATCGGGTTTGACCACTCAACCCTCGATATATATATATATATATATATTGTATATGTTCATATATTTGTCAATATATATATATATATATATATATATATATATATATATATATATATATATATATATATATATATATATACATATATATACAAGCTTTGCTTATTTTGAAGCTAGGTCAATTTGTTTAAGAGTATCCCTTAAATAGATATTTAAATAATTAGAAGCACTAAAATGTTCCTTAATTGGCTAAAAAGCGTTTTGTCCAGACCATGTCCGGAACAAAAAAAATAAATGTCTTTAAAAAAATTAAGCACGGCTACATTGAGTTATCTCCAAGGGTATTTGATTTCTGAAATCTTCAAAATAATAGGCTGTAAGAACAAAAGAAACCCTTTAATTAACTGAAACTTGCAAAAGGATAAAATTACGACGGAAATCTGAAAAAAAACTGTTCATCCGGGTTCCTTGGCTTAAGCTTTTAATATTTTTTTACTAAAAAGACGGTACTTATTATTTTTTCTCTGATCGACATATCTGCTGTTCTTGAGCTGAAAGATTCTCACCATCTTCCCCTATCCAGGATTTGGCGTAGGCACTAGTTTTACAAAAGCGACTGCCATCTGACCTTCCAACCAAGAGCGTAAACTAGGCCTTATTGAGATTAGTCCGGTTTCCTCACGATGTTTCCCTTCACAGAAAAGCGACTGGTAAATATCAAATGATATTTCGTACATAAATTCCGAAAAACTCATTGGTACAAACCGGGGTTCGGGGACAGCTGTCACACGCTATACCGCTAGGCCACCAGAGTTTTGAACTATTTTAATAATATTAATTGTATAAAAGTGGGTAACTAACTCACGTTTTATAAGTCGAATATTGCTCGACATGTTTCACTCCGTAACGAGAAGCATAATCTATTGACAATATTGCTGAAAATGAGGGTAGTTTCTCGCCTCCCCGCCCTCAGCTGTTGCCGGCGTCGAGTGCACGGTCGCGGAGAGCTGCGGCCCGCAGTCTGCGTCGGTTAGCCAACGCGAATGGCTCATGATTATGCTTCTCGTTACGGAGTGAAACATGTCGAGCAATATTCGACTTATAAAACGTGAGCTACCCGCTTTTATACAATTAATATGTTTCAACCTCACGATAATTTTGTATTTTAATAATGTGCAGAAGATCAGGTAAAAGAAAGCGCAGACAGGACGTCGACAAACTGGAGAACGATGATGTAGTCGAGGTTACTGGAAGTTAGTGGTTGCAGTGTGCTGAAGATCGCTCCCTGTGACGGTCTATGGAGGAGGCTTAAGACGATTTTGCCCGTCCGGTGATTTCTGGTTACAGGATAAGAACAGTACCCGGATTTCACCCATAAAACCATTCCATTCCCTCTCTTTTATGATTTATATTTCTGTTTAGTTCTCTTTCTCTCTTAGCTTTTATATTCATCTATCCATCTTTGTCTTATCTCGTTAGAAACTGTATAACTCACGACAAATATGTGTCATTATCTATGAAAAGGGACCTTATTGTCGATGGCACTTACGTCGAATCACGTTGCGTTTGTATTGTAACATCTTGAACAACGACATAAGCGCCATCGACAATAAGGTCCCTTTTCATAGATAATGTCACATATATGCATGAGCTGCACTAATATGTAACTAATGCCGGGCATAGGAGTATGCCGTTATTATAATAATTGTAGGCATATTTAAGCCATTTTACTTGTATTTTATGCAGTTAAAATTTAAAATTGGGATAATATTAACTGAGAACCCTAAAGGGATTGTTAGTACAGTTCTTTAATTGAACAATTGAAAGTAATCTGAACATCTCAAGCTTTGTACTTCAGTGGAATAAAGATTTGGTAATATTCTTTTTTTATTACAAAGGTGGCAAACCAGCAGACGGATTGCCTGATGGTAAGCAATTACCGTCGCCCATGGGCACCCGCAACACCAGGGGGTCACAAGCGCGGCCAGCCTTTAAGGGGGATTGGAGCTCTGGAACCTTACTCACCATCAGTAACACAACACTACAAACCTGAAAGGTAGCAGTGCTATTATGGCTGTGGTCTTCTGTAAGGAGGAGGTACTTTCCCAGTCGGGCTGCTCCAAATTCAAGCGTGATGGTCATCGCTGTGCCCTACTTCTCATAAAAATAATTCTGAACTTTTTTAAACCATTAATATAGAACTTTATTGTTATAAGTATAAAAAATACAGTATATAAACATTAACTCAAATAATAAAATAATACAAAAATATGACTAAAAACTAACTAACTATACTAAATCTAGAAAAGGTCCCTACGGCATGGTGCCTTAGACGCTGGCTGCGTTACCCCGCTGAACTGCGAGACAGATGCGTTGAGCGAGGTAACTGTCAGCTCTCCGGTCCGCGCTACAGGGGAGTCTCTTCGAAATAGCTTAAACTTTAAACCATTATAATTATTGTTCGTTGGTAGTTTGTCTACATGTTTTGATGATTCATTCTCGTCTCAGTTGCTGTAAGTTTAGCCGGAAGAAATCCCTTATAGGAATAAGTTCGCCTGTTACCCTTATTTTTTTTTGTACTTTAATATGCAATCACATAGACAACAAGTCACATTAAAGTGTTTTCTTGATAGACGCTGTCATGACATATGTTCGTAATTATTATAGAAAACCTTAGTGAAATCTACACACATAACGCTGTCTTGTTCACACATATGAGTCGCGCAACTGGGTTCATCTGTCATCTTTATACACACATACATACATACATTTCAGCCGTATGCAGTCCACAGCTGGACATAGGCCTCCCACAAATATGACTTGTATCATCTTGAGGATAGTTGCCATAGTCGCCGCGCTTGGCAGGCCTGTCGGCGACCGCAGTAGCTAAAGATTGGGTTTCGACGGACGCTGCTGCCTGTTCGTAGAATTTTTCCCTTTGTCGCCTCTTACGACACCCTCGGGAGGAGATGGGGTGGTGCTATCCTAGTCAGCCGGCATCACACGGCATCTTCATGTCATCTTTATAACTCAAAAACTCAAAACTCAAATGCAATAACCAGAATGCAAATTTTGTCAAGCTATTCAGTTAATTGTATACGATTAAGATTGTATAAGGGAAGCCTATATGTGGCGTTGTATTTTGCGTAAACTTAGCTTTACTGAAATTTAGAGCGTTCTCACACTTGGACGATTTGCAAGCGGCGGATGCCCTGCGTATTCGCCTCCTTACAAAACTCTCTCAATAATCGTAAGTATAAGCCCTACTCTTCTATGAATTATTTTGATAATTTAATAATTATCACCTCATCTTATCGCTTTGCTGATATTATTCTGTAGGAGCTCAGTAATTATTTTTAAAACAAAACTCTTTTTAACACTGCTTAACATTTCTAAATAAAACATCTGAATTCACAGACAAAGTAGGTACTCCAAGTATAACTTAATATAATAAATTTTTAAGCAAAGTCGAGCACATCCCCCCATTTATCAAGAAACGGAAAACTTATAATTTATGCATCCCCTTAATTTCCTCCAAGTAGTCAATTTACCCTGAGAGGAGCGAAGAATACTGTTCTAGAAAAATTGTCTTTGCTTTGCAGCTATTTTTTTTATCATGAAAAAATATCATTTAATTTCATTAAATATACTATACAGGTGATTCAGGAGACGTGAGCAGAATAAACCCAACGAATTCAGTTAATAATAACTAATAAGCTACTGTTACGTTCCAGTCTTAGTTAAATAATCTATATATATAAATCTCAAAGTCCTGACTGACTGACTGACTGACTGACTGACTGACTCACTTAAATCAACGCACAGCCCAAACCGCTGGGTCTAAAGTTTCCAAACTCGGCACACAGGTTCCTTATAAGGTCTAGGGGTGCACTAAGAAAGGATTTTTAAAAATTCACCCTCTAAGGGGGTGAAATGGGGGTCCAAAGTTTGTATGGGGATTTATGATTAGTTACACCAATTAATTTGAAACTTCACAATAGTATTCCTAACGACAAATGAGTAAACACGTGTTTCAGCTTTTTGAGAATTCAACCCCTAATAGGAGAAAATAGGGTTTAAAAAGTCTGAAAAACGACATGTGTATGTTTCCTATGGTTAATCGGGTCGCTGTTGACAAAAACAACAACGGTTTTAAAATATGTGCACTAAAAAGTATTTTTCAAAAGAGGGTAAGTATATAAAAAGAATTACATTTCACACTCTTCACAGTAGTACTTAATAAGGAACAAGATGAGTAATTTCAGCGTCATTTGATATGAAATGAGATGAGCGTTTTTTAATCGCTTATGGGGTTGGAATGTAGGTACAGTCATACGCAAATGAAGGTGTCAAAAGTCCGTATTGCCTTTAAATAAAGATGTGCTACACTGCACAAATGTGCAGTCGTTTGTAGACGTTTCATATACTTAATAGGCATAAAAAATTGGCTAAGTGCGAGTCAGACTCGCGCGCGAAGAGTTCCGTATCATTGGTAAATAAAACAGTTTTTTTATGGTAACACTTTTCATAAGATATAGCCGTCAGACAGACAGACAGACCGACGTTTTAAGTCTAAGCAATAAGGTTCCGTTCTTACAATTTGGGTACGGAATCCTAAGAAAGCGAAGTTTTACGGGAAAGTGGTTTAAAAGTTTAAGTGTTAACACACATAGGTACATACATACAACAGGCGGTGTTCTAAGCTACTAAGCTAAGCTGTTAGCTAGAGACGTATGAACCTTATTGCTACGACATAAAGTTCATACGTGTCTAATTAACAGTGTTGTTTGCAATTCAATTATACTTAATCCTTCGATTCCAAATTCCAAATATTCAAATACGGATTACTTAAGTTCGCCGCCCCCCGCGCTCCGCCGTCGTCGGGTATATAAGCCGCTATATTTAAGCTATATCATTTTTATTTGTAGCACCTCAAGGGACAACCAAAAATGTAGTGTATAAGGAGGTACTATAGGTACAGGAGGATCAAGCCCACATAGCGGATGAATGTATTGTTATGTTGTGTGTGTGTGTGTGTATGTTATTTTAACTTGATATGCCTTTTCAAAGTAATTTTGGGATTTTGAAAAATCCTTTCAGTAGTGTGTGTGTGTAGCCCATTTATAGATAAAGGCTATATATCATAAGCGAAGACCAAAAGTAACTATTCTACGCGGACGAAGTCGCGGGCAGAAGCTAGTTAAATAATATTTTTTAAGTATTAACAAAATAAGTTTTAATTTATTTACTAAATGCGTGGTGTTGACTATACAATTTGAATGCGCCCGCCAAATTAAATGTTATCAACTCATCAGCCTGGTTACCTACTTTTGACAATACATTTTTTGTTGTCACAATTTATTTTATCTTGTTCATAAAGCATCTGTCATAACATTTAATGAGTATCTTCGATATTTAAATCTAAAGCAAAATTGAAAAAAATTGACTCGCGGCGGGACTCGAACCCACAACCACTGGATCACTAGTCCAGTGCACTACCAATTGTGCTATACGAGTATCACAATCACTCGTACTCAGATATTCGTATAGCACAATTGGTAGTGCACTGGGCTAGTGATCCAGTGGTTGTTGGTTCAAGTCCCACTGTGAGTCAAAATTTTTATTTTTATCTTTCGATTTAAATATCGAAGATATTCGCTAGCAGACGTTTCTGCATAATAAAAAAATGGGTATTTGTTAATGAATTAGTTGTTGTAATGTGACCATAATTTTTGAGAACGAAATTGTTTCTTACAAAAAGTGGAAAAGAAGGGAAAAAGTGCAGCTTTATAACTTAAGTGCAATACTAAACGGTACAGTATCATTTACTGTGTCTATAGGCTTGATCCTGTTCTCGTCTCACGAATCATCCGGTATATTAATTTCAATATGTGACATTCATGACAATAGAATATTATTATGAACATTCCTTAGCATAATATAAATTGCAATATTTTTATTAAAATAAACTCAATTAGTATATCAAGTTATTAACTTGTAATTAATTTTAAATGAAATACAGTAAAGCTAGGCGATGATTACTTAACTAATCTAGATTAAATATAAACGCCCTTGAGTTATTGTGCTAAGTATGCTGATACATTGTGCGAGGAAGCCGCCAGCTCACCAGTTATGTCAATCAGACACTTCGCGATTTCTGTAAAAAGTGTCAGCTGGGATCCCATGGTACTTTAATTAATTATATGTCTATCAAAAACATCAGTGACTGTGTTTTTAATTAGCTACTTCTGTAGTTGGTTTATGGAACATAAATTGATAAATTAAAATAAATAAGTATTACAGGATATCCTTACACAAATTGGCATTTTTTTTTTATATTTCTTA
This sequence comes from Grapholita molesta, assembly GCA_022674325.2. NCBI lineage: Eukaryota > Metazoa > Arthropoda > Insecta > Lepidoptera > Tortricidae > Grapholita > Grapholita molesta. The sequence continues at coordinate 3,534,043 of CP053125.2, read as the reverse complement.
TACAAGTAAAGCAAAAGTACAAATTATAATACGAAATAATAAATAAGTTCTAAACAGTACATTAAAAACATAGGTCTCATTCGTATGCATAATTAAAAAAAAACTAAGGTATCTCTTTGTATTTCTTTTATCAAAAACTTACCGACGACTGGTCTGGCCTAGTGGGTAGTGACCCTGCCTATGAAGCCGATGCACTGCACGATGGCCCTGGGTTCGATTCCCAGTCAGGGCATTTATTTGTGTGATGAGCACAGATATTTCGCCGTGTGCCTGCTATACTGCCACATCTCAAAAAAACATTTTTTAGAGAAATCGCGTCTCAAAGTTTTGAGAGTATAGTTCAGAGTGTTTAATATGATCTTACTCCATTAGTTTTAGGACTATGAATTTTAAATTTAGCTTTCTTTACTCGGAATGATATAACCCTCCTTATGACCTCGCCATTTTTGAAAAGAAATGTATATTTTTTAAGACACAAGGCCCGAAAGACAAGTATTTAGAGTTGTGGCCGTATTGCAGGGACGTTTTTTAAAGATTTTGGGATGCGTCCAAATTTAAACACACAATTATTGGATAAAGGTTACCATGTATGTATAAATAAAAACACCAAAATAGGTAAAATCCCTTTATTTTATCAACTTTGATAGGGACAAGATCACTGTACGCGATATAATATGTGTAACTAGCGTATAATCAGCAACATAATACCATGTTATTACCAAATAATATTATTTTTTTAAAAGGTTCTTTATAAATTTTGAGCAAATAAAACTATGAAACTTCTGTTTTAGAACATTCAACATAAATAAAAAACCGGCCAAGGCGAGTCGGACTAGCGCACCGAGGGTTACGTACAAACATAAAACAAGCAAAATTTGTAATATATTTATTACTAAATTAAAATGATAACAGTAGGTACATACAATGTGAAAACCTTGGAGCATAAACTTTAACAGGGTTACTTTATCAATTTAGTATTTTTTTTTATATTGCCACATCATTCATTTTATAACATAACTGAAATACCTACACTAGATTTGCAGCAGCCTGGCGAAACATCTTTTATCAAAGTTGTTTATTTACAAAGATTTTAGTCACTATCTTTTTGTAAATCCGGTTCAAAAATACATTTCTTATAATTGCGTGGACATAATACTTTCGTTTTGCTACAGATAGCTATTATAGACCTGAGTATTTGATATGAATATCAATCTAATACATCTATGCGTTTACGAGAAAAAAAGTATATAAATTAATTGTATGATTTTACTAAAAATCTCTACTTTTTCTATTATTTTCTTTGTCTGTGCTATATGAAGTTTCTTCGTGCCAAGTATCAAGTTTCTGAGTTTACAAGAAGTACCCTTTAGGTTTTGAGTTTCCTGCGAGTACTCAGTTTTAAAAATATTGCTATTTCTTTTGATTGCGTCGACATAAAAGTTTGGTTATGCTACATCTGAAAGTTCCTATTACCCTGAGTATTTGACATGAATTTTAAGTTGATACCATGCCTTTACGAGGAAAAAGGTAGTATTTTTAAAATTTTTAAAAATATCTTATGTATGATTTTACTAAAAATGTCTACTTTTCGTAATTTCTACTTTGTCTGCGTTATATGAGGTTGCTTCGTGCCAAATTTCAAGTACCTATCTGAGTTCACGGGAAGTACCCCGTAGGTTTTGCGAGTGCCGAATAGCTCTAAAATTTGCAGCATAATATAATCGACTGTATCTTTTGATTGCGTTGAATTTTAAGTTTGTTTTTTCACAGCTCTAAGAGACAATATACCTGAGTATTTGGTATAAATTTAAGCTTGATATCTGCACGCTTTCTTGAGAAAAATGGTATTGACAGACAGACAGACAGACTGACAACAAAGTGATCCTATAAGGGTTCCGTTTTTTCCTTTTGATATACGGAACCGTAAAATTATTTAGAATACCTACTATATTATAAAATAAGATCCCGAGCACAATAATTTACCTCACACAATAAAATCCGTTGCATATTATTTTCAGTAAAGCGTGCTATATACCTACTACCTAATTAGATACTCATAATATTATATTAAATAATATATTAGTTAAATACATACACACTCTTCGAAAACATGCTCAATACTTATTTTTCTTCAGACAGCTAAAAATATGAATTAGGCTCACGACCCTCAATAATGAGCCATATTTAACCGTACTTGTAAGAAAACAAAGTTGAGATTCGCATAATTATTTTGTTGCGTTGTGGTAGCTTCGGTGGCGACCTGGTAATTTTATAATACTTACTGCTCTGACACAATCAAATTGCCCTCTATTTCTTGTATATTTAAGGGATTTATCGTATTTATCACTCACCTAATCATTATTTTTTAGGACGCAACTCGAAAGATTCATTTAAAAAGTGTGCTATACAGCCACAACTCAAAAAGGCCGTCAGTTTACAGCCGGTAGGCTGGCAAGTGGCTGTATTACAGGGAATCGTCTGACAATTTATGGTCAAATCCATAAGGCCACTTGTGAAAAAAAGGCTCTTAAAGACCTTTTTTGCTATGACTCTCGAAATAAGGTCGTAATTTGAACAATTTTGAATACGAATCTGCAATAATCCAGAAATTTAAAAATTTGAATTGTGGCCGTATAGCAGGCACACGGCGATTTGTTCCTGAGTCATGGGTGTTTTCTATGTATTTATGTATTTATATGTATCTCTCTATTATATATATCGTCATCTAGTACCTACAACACAAGCCTTACTGAGCTTACCGTAGGACTAGGTCGATTTGTGTCAGATTGTCCCGAATTGTTTTTTTTTTACATAACAGTTCAGGTACAAATAATCGTTTTAAAAATAAACGCCCTGACCAGGATACAAACCCGAGACCTCAGCTTCGTAGGGATGGCACTAGTATCATTATACGCAATCAAATACAACCCTTAACTGTATTTTAATAGTCGTTATACATTTGGGTTTCGTAGACCCTCTACGGAATCCGAGGTCTACGGCGTAGCACTCAGCTCAAATACGTAGCGAATCTCGTAGCACTCTGCTTTACGAGTCTTTAAATTGTAGATACTAGATAAATAGAAAATCGAAACTTATCAATTTTTTAACGTCGCTTGCGTGGGGTCGAATCGACCCGATGCGGTGATGAAATGAATGCCTTCTTATTAGCCCATAAACCGCCATCTCTGCGCATGTATCTCATCATCGTCACGCTCGAAAGGCGGGTTTGCGATTGCAGAATTTTCATTCTATCTAGTCTCCAAGTACAGAAGGTCTTTACTGCAGGTAATTTCATAAAAAGATAAGCTGTTTTATGTGAAGAACAGATTAGACCATAACGGGTATTTTGCCCTGCGTCGGGGTAAAGTATAGAAACAATTACAGTAATCTACTGTGAAATTGAACTCAGCAAAAAAAAATGTTTAAAAAAATGTTATATCTACTCTTTAATTACGAGTTTGTAATGGATTTATACAATGACAAAAAAATGTCATAGTAAACACCGCACATTTTTGAAATGTTCTCTTGTGTTGACACCATGGACAATAATTATGGAAGATGGTAACACGGTAAGAAAAAACTTTGGTAGAATTGTTTTTTATTGTATTTAGAAATAGCTCGTTACAATATTTGAAAATTAACTACTGATGAAGTGTGTACTAATGATACTAATGTGTTCTGAAACTTGACTCGACTTACGGTCCAATATACCTCCTTTTCACTCTTCTTCATGGTAGTGTCCATTGATGATGGTTGTTCGGGCACGACCACACTTCTCGCCATCGATTCCGGTCTCTCGCTTTCCTCACTTCATTGTAGAATTGAGATAATTCCTCGCCTTGAAGTTGGTCAGTCCATCGTGGTGGTGGCCCTGTGACCTTCTGCCATCAATATTGCCAACAACGATTAACTTTGCCCTCACACAGTTCATCCTTCTTACACAGAGACGCGTTTAATCAGTTTTACTTTATCCTCCTAAGATAAATTTACAAGGAAAATGCCTGTCGAGTTGTTCTGTATAGTACAGAAATTTAATTTGAGTTTCATTTGTTTTAAAATTGGATGATACAAAAGAAAATGTAACCTTGATTATAATTTCAATTAATAATAATTCATAAATCCTTTAAGTAATTAGTTGGCTCGTGGCCTTAGGAGGCTATGTAATACTAGCTGTGCCCCGCGGTGTTACTTGTGGTTATTTTCCCGCAGTAAAACATAGTCTATGTGTTAATATAGGGTGTCAGCTAACTCCACACCAAATATCATTAAAATCGCTCCAGCCGTTTAGACGTGAAGAAGTAACAAACATACACACACACTCACAAACTTGCACCTTTATAATAATAGTGTAGATAGTTAGAGTTTGGCCAGTGAAAAAAAATTGGTTTACTCACTTAAAGCATAGACGATTGAATCATACCGTCTCTTTCTTTCGCTTGCACTACGACCCCAAAAAAAGGGATGAGTATAGTTTATTTTTTCAACTTTAAGAGTAACAATCGAGTAATATCAAAGCAAATCAAAAAAAAAAAAATATTTCATAAAAAATAATTTGATTTGTACTTAGTTTTTAATCGAGTAATAATTGGTTAGCCAGACTCTAATGACAATTGGTTATTTATTTTGTTAAGACATACTACTTTTTTTTATTTACTCTGTCCAGACGCCCCGAGGACAACAATCTCGCAATGTTGGTGTCGGTAGACGGTGCTTGCACCTTTTAGAGTTCCTTTGAAACTTCGGTACAATAAATAATTTGTTGGAGAATATAAACTGGAAAAGTTCAAGGCGCCCACCAAATCCCCCCACTCCCTAGCCCTGACTCCTTCACCCCCGTTATATGGCGTGTCAAAGTTACTGCACCCATGCAAATAACAAAAGATTATGGCAAGGTTAATAAATTATGTCGTGTCATGATTCGAATGTCATCTTCATACGTCGCACTCCAGCGGGCAGTTTGGTGGCATGTCAAAATGATAGATAAGGTTCACAAATACATCAATTCATTTTCAAATAATCAGAAGTATTTGTACTTAGTACTTGGTACCTAGTATTTATAATGTACAATTCTAATATTTTTAGCAACTAAGGTTGTACGTTAATTACGTGTTTATTTTTTAGTATTCATTCAATTTTAAATAAAAATACAATTGCAAGTATGCAAAATATTTAATTTACTTAAGCAGCTATGTTATGGGAATATAATATTAATATTTTTTTCTAAATTCCCGGCGGTCAACGTTCTTCTTCGGCTTGAAAATATCCATTTTAAATGGGAGAACGTTCTTTCAACATCGACTGAAGTAATTGGCAGGTATTTGCATTGTTCAAAATGCTGAAGTGTGTTTTTGTTAACATTTGTAGTCTCAATCTCTTCGTTTTGAATAAGACTATTTATAATTTTTAGTGTTTCATACCCGGGATTAAATTTTAAGACACTTCGAAATTTCAGATATACTTGTTTTCCTTTAGGGTGTAGACGTACTTTTGACAATTTGTTCATAGTCTTATTCAAGGAAGCTTGCAGCGTCAAATTCGAATTTTGCAAATATTGTATGTTATTTTTTATCTTACATACATGTCCACATAATGACACATGTCTATCAGTTATCACTGCAGAGTATAGAGATAAAGACTAATAAAAGTAATAATTGATAACCGGTAACTAATTTTAATAAACTGTTACAAATACTAAGTACATTATAATACTTGTAAGTTAAGATTTTTTTTGTAAACCTTACCTTGCCACGAAACTGCCCGCTGGAGTGCGACGTATGGTCATCTTGCTAAGTGTGGTAGGGTTAGGGTACGTTGAGCAAATGGCATCTCGCAAAAATCTGAAACGCAGACCGAGTTGGGAAATGGAAAACACACATAACACAGGAACAATAATTACATTAAACTAATAAGGGCATAGGGGGCTCCGCTAGCATGAAGCAATATGTCATACATGCCTATATTAAATAATTCCGTCGAGGGGCACTGTTCTTACTCGTAAATGAAAGAGCGTAAAAAAAAGGAGTTTTAAATGGAAGACATAACTATATCGGTAAAATTCGTATTTCGCATATTTTGCGTTTAAAAGTCTTAATTTGTATAATATATTCTGTCTACTCTGTAAATTAATTGTTTGCCAGTGACTGGTGCGCGGGGTAAAATTCGTACTGTCGCATATTTTGCGTTTAAAAGTATTAATTAATATAATTTGTATAATATATTCTGTCTGCTCTGTAAATTAAGTGGTTGCCAGTGACTGGTGCGTGGGGTGCGTTCGGAAACTATGTTTCGGGATACGCCGTACGCCATATGCATGTGCCTTACAGGCTTAAAGTATAACACTACGTTAAGAGGTCAAACTTACTGTTAGCTGTGCTAGTATTGCGCTCTGGCAGCAGAACATGCAGTTTCTATAAACACTATAGTCTACTCGTATTATACTATAAGTACCTGTAATCAAACGCTTCATTTTGTAAGAATTTTGAATTTTGTTGAAATTTGAATTATTGTAAGTTACAATAATTATATTTGAATGTCTCTTCCGTACACGGAACAATGGTGTTCCGGACATTTGGAAGGCGTACGCGGAGCCAGATCGAGCCAACGCGCAGAGGCCCTTTCGACAATTTAATGAAATGTAAGGGGTACACTAAGCGGATGTTGCCCCTATCCGTATCATGGGACGCGCACAGAGACAGCACCCGCCATGGTGTAAGGACTATTGAGTTAAAATGGAATCTAGAATGTACTAGGCTATTGGGTGGAAAGGATGGACTAGCTACTGGGCTATTGGATAAAAAACCGGACGTCTGCCTAATAAAATGTTATTCAATTTTATTTCCGGCAGACGGTGACTAGCCCTATGCGAGATGGGCCCCCACAAAAAGCGACATCAAAGATGGCTCAAGGGCAACACCGGTGCATAGGGCTAAGGGTAGAGAGGTGTCACTGGACTTTAAACATATAGCCAACTCGCCACTTAGGTTTCCACATCTACCCTCGAGAACGCAGCTCTCGCGACCCCACTCTGGACGGCCGGTGAAGGCAAGCCAGAGGCAGGGGACCTGTCCCACCTGTCCGACAGGGCACCCCAGGGGCACTCAGGTACGTGGAGTCGCTACTCTCCAACAGCTCGCCACAAGCTGCCCTGCGTTGACTGATTGCACTGGAGAAAACCAGTGGGCGATGGGGTCGTCACATCCCTATGCCTATTTGAATTATTGTTAGTAACAATAATTATGAATTATGAATTATTGTAACTTACAAAAATTCAAATATAATTATTCTTACAAAATGAAGCGAATCATAATAATAATTAACAAAATCGCATGCAAAATTCGTTTGATTGCAGGTATAGTATAACACAAGTAGACTATAGTGCTTATAGAAACATTGAATATGCTTATGTTAGTTTCCGAGTTCCCGATGAAATGATCAATAAACTTTTGTTCTCATTAAAATTAAATAATCCTAGTACTGTAGTAATGATAATAATGTGTCTACTCATAGTGTTGTGTTCCTGTCGGTGAGCAAGTTAGCCAAAGAGCTAACAGGTAGGCAAGAGCCCTAAAGAGCAGGCAACGCGTGTGCTACGACGATGAGGCGTCAGATGGGCATAAAACGTGCCACCTCAGTAGCATAAAAAAGCCTACAATTTTAATACTTACTTATTAATATTTTTAGAATTCCATATTTCAACTTACAATCCCTTGAATCGTAATTCAGTTTTTAAATAAATCGAAAACATTAGGGTTAATAACTTGAACACTTTGTTGCCCCGAGTAATATTGCGTACACGCACCATTTACCGATTTAACTATTTAAAAATGTCGGAAGTTTTTACAAACCTTTGCTGGCAAAGGTGGCAGTAGAGAGTTTTCAGAAGAAAGTACCTCTAATTAACGTGACAAGAAAAACGTTAAATTATTGCGATAAAGCATGAACTCTGTATGGAAATTAATATTTGCCTTTTGCATTGTATTACTGCTTAAAGTTTATGAAACGAGCGCCAAATCTAAGTACCTATTAGCGGGTGCTGCGGCAAAAAGCTCCGAAATTTTTAAACGTAACAAATATAAGAGCCTGGTCAGAGAGGGGTCTCAGCGCGCACAAACTGTTTGCAGAAATCGCAAAACGGTTGATGTAACTAGTGACCAAAGAGAAATCCTTGGTACAATGGCCTTGTTTAAATTTTATACTGTAACTAGTTAAGTACTTGTAGTTATTATAGTACCTGTTTATAGTTTAATACTTAATTATCGTCACAAAACTGACATAGTTAACTTTTCTACAAATCACGCTAATTTAGGACATTTTTTTATAAAAACTCGCAGTTTTGTCTTTACCCACCTCGTTTTAAGTTACAATATATATTTTAACTGCAAAGTAACATCTTGCTTAAATAAAAGTACCCGAAGTTTCACATTCAAAACCAGCAATTTCTTGTAAGCTGTGGCTTTTCAAAACTCCGAGCGACGACGTTGAATGCCAATCTTGTCAAAACATCAAGTTGTCTGCACGGAATAGAGATTAGTCGATTCAGAGATTCACATGTGGAATTTGCTTGCTCCGATTTATCGGCGAAATTGTAGTTGACATGTAGTTAGTTGTAACCACGCCCATATTTCATGCTAATGTCAGTAATGTCTGATCACATCAACAAGTCGTTATTAAGTACAATCTTTTATACGAGCAATTTCACTTTCAGGGACACCCAATTAACTTAATTGTAAAATAAAAGTTAAATCAGTGGTCAGTTTAAGCTTTAAAACTTAATTGTCGTCACTAAACTGACCACTGATTTAACTTTTATTTGACAATTAAGTTAATTGGGTGTCCCTGAAAGTGAAATTGCCCATACATGTTGTAATGTAAGTATGTCTATTACGGGTCAATAGAAAACGATTTATTTTTTCTGAGCAAAAAAAGTGTTTGACGATTTGAAGTTCGTATATACTGAACATATATGTTATTATTGGATATTTGTACTAAACAAGAATGGAAGTAACTTTCTGTTTATACAATGACAATAAAATCAAGGTTATTTTTTAAAAAGGGCATAATTTCGAAGCTATGAATATAAATTGGTTTGTTTACATTTTTTTCCTTTTTTATTGACCCCGAATTTATGTACGTTCAGGTGAAATCTTGCAATTCCATTTTGAAAGAGACATCTTTAAATGATTCAGCTGAAGCACACTTCAAGTTCGGTGACAATGCTATATTATGGTACCACTGATCTGATCTGATGCTGGAGGCAGAAGAGCATCCTAAAATACACAAGATAAACCCGTGGAGTTTAGGCTCGTTAGAATTCTTTCAGTAAGTTAGTTGATGATTATGCAAAAAAGTAGAGTTGGCAATAAAAGCTTCAGTACCAAAATATGATATTGCAGAAACTTATGAATAATAAGTTTAGGATGAGATAGAGTTTAATTACCTGCATAGATAATCATAAGGCATTCTGCCAGTATAGTCAATCAATTTGATTTCAAGGCCTCTTCGAACTTCGTCATAGCGACGTTAATAAGAGATCTTTTGCGTCTTTCTTATAGTTTTTCACTGTGACAAGGTACGATGTGGCCCATAAATCAAATTGGTTGACTGTACCTAATTGAAGCCTATGATGCTCATCATTTGTCACTAATGCGATAAGGGACATAAATAAATAAAACTGGACGTATTTCTCGACAGATTAGCAAAGATTTCATCAATTAGTTTCCGCCGTTGTCACGTGATGCGCGAACAAATCATCAGACAAACAGAACATACTTCTTAAAACTGGCGTTTGTCGATTCTAAGTATCCCCAGTCAACTTTTGTTTTTACATCATCCATGTGCGTCAACCAATTTGATTTATTAGGCCACTTCGTTCCTCGTCACAATGAAAATCTATATGAAAGACGCAAAAGATCTCTCATTAACGTCACTATGACAAGGTCCGAACTGTCCGAAGTGGCCTAGAAATCAAATTAGTTCACTACACAGGGACGCTACCGCGTAAAACGATATTCGTAAATTTTGGACGATTGTCTCTGTCGCTCTCATGACGCCTTTGGAAATATACGAACTTGTTCGCGGCACCGGGCCAGAATGTCGATCCTCTTCAGCTTTATTATATGCATTTATACTTTTTTTTTATGACAGGCGCCAAACGAGCAGACGGATTGCCTGGTGGTAAGCAATTACCGTCGCCCATGGGCACCCTTAACACCAGAGGAGTCACAAGCCCGTTGCCGGCCTTTAAGGGGGGTTGGAGCTCTGGGAACCTTACTCACCATCAGGAACACAACACTGCATACCTGAAAGGTAGCAGTGCTATTATGGCTGTGGTCTTCAGTAAGGAGGAGGTACTTCCCCAGTTGGGCTGCCCCAGATTCAAGCGTGATGGTCATCGCTGTGCCCTACCTCTCATTGTTGGACGTAGTTTAAGGACATACCCGGGTCCAGATACTTGGATACTTGCTACTGAAACATTTATACAGAATTGACGTTTGCATAAATCCACAAAACCTAACTGTAGGTTTATTTGAGTCCGCGTTAACTAAAAATTGCATAGTAAATATTATTTTACTTAACTCAAATAAATCCAACAGTAAAGGTTAAAGATACACAGCAATTTGTGTCGGGGTTGTTTAGTTTGACCATAGACAAGTTAATAATTAAGATTTGTAAACTAGGTTCTTTTTTTTTTCAATGATTACCGGTAAAGCAATATTTAGTATGACTGTACATAACAGTTTCTTCAAGTTTGCTTGCATCTTTGCGTTGTATATAATATGTAAAATAGTCCTGAAAATTGCTAAGAGAATAAAAGTTTCTCTTGTTAGTTATGAGCTCTGTGAAAGTAGATATGAAAAAGAAAGGATTGTGTACTGAGGTGACGAAAAATAAAGTGGAATGGAAGATGTTTCCCACATTTTGTGACTACCCCCCGTTATGGGCCGTTTTGATTTTGGACCCATAAGTGATTACATAAATTCTGAATGAACCCTATGCAGTCTTTGTTATTAACTTATCGGTGGTTTGACATTTTAGCTGCGATTTCTCTTCCCTCGTCGTCTGTCCTCTGGAGATCATACTCAACTACCCAGCTACGTATAAAATGAAGGCGGTTATGATTTTAACAAAATATAAACATGAAATTATGCTTATGATTCTCATGAATCAGGCAATTTTTATTCGGTCACCCTACAATATAAATGCTCCCGCCAAAATAAATGTCATCATCTCATCAGTCTGGTTACCTACTTTTGTCAATTAGCTTTCTTTATAATTAAAGATCTGTCATTACAATAAATAGGATTTATATGTTCACTAATTAATTGTAGGGTGCCGATAATTTCTACACAAGACATTGTTTCTAAACAAAAAATGCAAAAAAAGAAAGGAAAAGGTGCAGGTGTTGTACTTACTAGTAAGATCGATACTAAACGATACAGTATCATATACTGTGTCTGTGGGCTTGGGCCTGCTCCCGTCTCAAGAAACACCCTGTAGAGATTTACTAGAAAACGACTCGTAGTCTTTGAAAGGTTAATTGTTATTTTATGAGTAAGCAAGAAAATAATGCAATAGTATCCTAACCCAAATCATCGCTTATTTGAGCAAATCACTACAGGCTATGTTACATGGCTCGGCGTGAAAACATAGGCGCTACCGCCAAAAACTATATTACAGAGACAGTAGTTCGAAATTTACGGATATCGTTTTTGGCGGTAGCGCCGCAGATTTCCTGCCTCGTCTCCGTATCCATTCTTCGCTCGGCGAAATCTCTTGACCAGAAATCCTGATCTTCGGGCATCTGATGTACTTACCTTTCAAAGTTAGGTTAAGTTTAAATGATATAGTGTTTTGTATCAATCTCGACGATTGATGTGTTAACGAATTAATAAATTGGCCTAACAAAAATGTTTCCTGAAAGAAAATGTCCTTCAAGTCTCGTTTGACATCTCCTAATATTGTACCACCGCCCATGGGGTTTGACGTATGATTTTTTATTTTACCCAATCAGAACTTTGATGGACAAATCACAACTTTTTTTTAATAGCGGGAATTTGCGTATTAGATAAAATCTGAAGCCGAAAAAGGGGGTAAGGAGATAACTGTCAAAAATATTGGGGTTATTTTTGGCGGCCATCTTGTACTGGAAATAAAATGTAAATTAGAAGATATTTGAGTTGATACCCGCGTAGGTGTGATCACGACCTAACCCTAGAATCTTAAGACCTACTCTTAAAACAAACCTAAACTCACGCCCGCACTGATAACTCGCTTAAACAGTAACTTGACAGATTAGCTGAGGGCCCTCCGAGTTTCGAGATCCGAGACCCTTTACATAAGGGTTTACTAAGAGTTTGTGAACTGATTTTATACGACTTCACTAATTGTTATGTATGCTTTTTGGTAATTTGGTATAGTTTTTAGAAGAAATAAAAAAGAACTATTTACATCGTTATGCCCACTAGCATACGAAACTTTTAAAAGAAAGCTATATGTTTTTATATAGTACTATATAACTACGTTCATATGAATCTCTTTATTATAAAAATTTATGCACACGGAAAAAATAGTTTATGTTGAAATTTTCATACTGCATGGCAAGTATTCTAATGCATACTAGGCCTTATAAGGTTATTTTAATATAAATGAGACACCAATCTAAAGGTATAAGTACCTTTTACATTTTAAGGTAATGATAATAGGAGAATGATTCTTTCTTGCAGATTGTTTTCTATTGGTTTGCTTAATTATTTATGACAAGCATGTAAACAAAATGATCCATAAACGAGTATTGATTTTATTAAAGAACAGATCCGACCCCTTTTAAAACTAAATTCGAAGATGGTACTAAAGCTATTAAAGACCAATAGCTTATCAGGGCACCACACACCAATTTCTTAGTTTCTTTGTTGGAGTACAAAAATATGACTGAAACTATTATATTAGAAGACAACATACAAATTTCCAAAGCAAGCGTTCTAGCTCCAACATGACTTGACCCGAAGAGCAAGTCGACATCGTTATTTCATGATCATATAGCAGAGAGCATCATGTCGCTGAAGAGCAAATAGCCCGCACCAAATGACATAACCTCAAATTAGGCCTGCAAGATTACGCTGCAGTCGGAATGTCGACCGCGAGCTGTTTGCAGAGGCATGCTGCGACAGATTGGGAACCACATTGTCTACGGCAGATCAATCTAGGCAATACGTTGATCTACTTTTGGAGTTGGAGAAGGCAATACACTGTAAATCATTAAGGTGGGTATTATTTATTCACCTAAGATCAAATTTTTAATTAGGTGGGGTAAACTGACAGCAGTTTTCATACTAAAGTTGTCAAACGACCTGTCAAATGTATGAAAACTGCTGTCAGTTTACTCCATTTCATTAAAAATTTGATTATAATATCATAATCCTCACGATACAGGGTTTCCCTGGTGTCAGGGCTACTAATTGCTATCTTGCAATAATCTCATAATACGCGTAACTAATCTGATGAACATTTTTCTATATGTATCTAACAATTATTTTGGTTATGCTTTTGATAATACTGAGCCTTGCGGTACACCCACGAATATCTACTGGTTGCTAATGGTTTTCTTTAATTTATCGAATGCTAATAAAGTGATTGCGGGAATAAATTGTTAAAAATATTTAGTTATAGTATAGATGTTATTGGATTTACCAATTGCTAAAACGGAGACAGTTTCATAGGTCTATAAGAATTTTGGTTAATAAGACGTTCTGTCGATGTCCACGTATTTCGATAGTGATAAAAATACCTGGATTTGGTTAAAGGCCTCAGGGCCTTAAGTATATGTTTTTTAAAATGTAATATATTTATGTTAGATATTAAGAAGCATGTATAATAAGCAATGAATAAATGAAATGAAAATTTTAGACCCAGAACGATTTCAGATTTCTCCTTTCACGCTATACGCTTCATCCGAATGATGTTTTAGGCTTTGGAATATTAGATCAATTGTAGTCAGATGCTTCATTATTTCATGATAATAATGCCTTCAAAGTTTTACGTCTTCATTTGTTTTTTTTTTTTTTTTATTATATTCCGTGGGTACACCAGAAGTTTACAATGCAGCCAGATGCTCATGTACCGCCTCTTATAACTACTTTCCTAACTCCGAGTACCAATGAATAATGTGCCCGCACGGCTCCCAACTCCCGATCCACGATTTGTTTACGATATGGAATTAAGCTCCTGCCGAGATCGTCATCCAATCATCCGTGGCACCCAAACCAAGACAGCATAAGTGCTTACACCCATCTGTAGCCTTTAGGCGTTTTGGATGTGGGGTTTGAATACAGTCAAGATTGAAAGGGCGCACGTGACTTGAGGGTCTATTTCGGAAAACGCTAGGTAAGTATTTGATATTTGATTGAAACGTATCAGTTAGAACGTATCTGCTTACACTTTGTTTCCCGAAACACTTGAAGTATCCTGTTTTAGCATTTACAGAGGACTCATTGACAATGAATTTTACTTCAGAAGAACATGATATTTTTGTACAGTTAGTGGCAGAAGTTGCTAAGCGGGCAGGTGTTCAAAATTATCTTGACACGCTCTTGTTCACTTAACAATAAAGTCGTGCCAAATTCATTTTGATCACCTCGGCTGCTTAGCTACTTCTGCTGGTGACTGTACCTACATTGCTTAAGATAAACTTTTGAGTAGAAGAGAAAGTGTTAAGAGGTTTAGGTGCTCTTTGTTTAAATGCGCATTTTCTTAAAATGAAAAATAGGATAGACCAGGGGGATGTACACCTAAGATGGTGTATTATTGTAATATAAACGAGTAATTTCGTTGGGTGATTTTTTACATTCACACAAACAAATCGTTAATACTTTGAAAATAAAACCTGTGGCCGTAGTAGGTTCTGGCAATGATAATAAATATCGTAACTATATAATATATGGGATCCATACAGAGTTGGCGCGTTTTATCATAGCAGTGTGAGATACGAGACTTTTACAAGGTCTCATTTAAGTTTCTATTTATGTATTTATTTATATTCGAGTCAAATCTTGCAACTGAATTATTTTGAATGTATTCATTTATATAACAAGTTACCTGATGATGCCTTAAAATTACCCTTCCCAGTACTTAAGAATTACTTAAAAAAGTCTTTGATGTCTAAGGGCTATTACAGAGTAGAGGATTATTTGACAGACAAACATGCATGGCCCAAACCAGAAACTAACAAAACCGCCTAGCAATTAATTCAACAATTGTATGTACTGCCAGATAATGTAAATGACACAGTTCAGATAAGAAAGCATATTAAAGTATGTCTATTTTGTGAAGTCGAATTTGTTTATACATTATTATTTTTACTTTTATATTTTAATAAATATTTTCTTATCTTGTAATAAAATGTTTGATATGTTTTCTTACCGGACTACGCATAATTATGTAAGTACCTACTTTAAGATTTGATGTATCACTGTTTTGAAAAAATAAGTCCCGCCGTCGTTTCTTGCCGGTATCTTCACGGGTCAGAGGTGTAGGGTTTGAACCGGTGTAGATTTTTTTTTTGACGTTCATAAGTGCATGTAATGTGCCTAAATTGAAAAATAAAGATCTTTTATCTTTTTTATCTTTTAATTGTAAAGCAGTATCCTTAACCGATTGAGATGAAAAGCACACTTATGTAAATTTGGTGACAATCCTATATTATAGTACCTACCACTTATCTGATTTGATGCTGGAGCCAGAAGGTAGCCATAGCAACTCCTAAAATATAATATATATCCCTGGTGTTGCGGGTGCTTGTGGGCGACGAAAATTGCTTACCATCAGGCAATCCGTCTGCTCGATTGCCACCTATGTCATATAAAAAATACAAGATAACGTCGTAAAGGACCATAAAGAAGACATGGATCTATACAAAGTCGCATTCTTCCAATATTCTGGCTAATTCGTTACTATGTGGTACAGTGCCATCTATGGGCTCACATTGAGTTATTTTTACATTGCGCCATTTCGATATAGATGGCGCTGCTGTCTATGTATAAGGCATAGACATACCGTTTAACTACACGGAGCGTGCTAATAATAATACCACGATCAAAAGGGATGATCTTATGTAACTTTCCATAGGTATGGCAGAGACAGCACTATTTTCGTCCGACCTTGTCATAGTTTCCCACATTTTTGTTCCTCTCCAAACTGGACCCTTCAGAACTGTCAAAGTTGGAGGGGAACAAACAAATACAATTGGAGTTTTCTTGGGTTTTCAACCAAAGTTGTGGTAAGGAATACAGAATAAGCTAATATTTTTGTTATAAATAATGTCCTGTAAAGCAAACCTATAGTGAATTGTTACATTTTGGACTTACTGGCGCACATGGATGCGTTCTCCAGTCAGTATTCCCCCTAGGTATAAGGGAACCGCGATTATGTATACAGTACGGACAGCATGATTCCCTTTTTATTGTTTATCGCGCTATTCGTCACTTTCGCACTTACATATTTGTTGGAGCGTGACAGATATTATTTATTACAAATGATAAAAAACCGGCCATATTAGGCTAGAAGATTGCAATTCATTTATGACCCTTTATTGCAAGTTTAAAGTTTATATAAAATATAGACATAATCTTATTGATACTGGCTGAATAGAGTCCTAGGTTTTGCGCCGGTTGGTGCTCTAGTTGTAACGGGACTCGTATCTGTGCATGGAAATTGAATTTACGATTTAAGTGCTTTGTGATCTGAACAATGTACACCCAAGTAACACAGCTAAGCAGTATAACGACCGATTTACAGCATTTCTGAATGCTTTTTGCATTATAAAGCTAGCCCTATATCAGCCCTATGAACGAACATACGACCGATATAACTCTTGTTTGGGCACAAAATATATAGATATGAATCCTACAAAAGTTCACACGGTTGGCAATTAGCATTACAGGCACATTATATTAGCATTACTATGGCCCAGAAAATTGCCAGTAGCATTAAAGAGGCATTATTATGGTTAATGAAATTGCCAGCTGCACTTAAAAAGCATTATTATCTTAGTTAAGGAAGTTACCAATTCCATCACAGAAGCTTTATACTAGCCGTTTTATTGATAATGTAAATGTTAATGGCATTAAAAAGGCATTAAATAAGCATTAGGATCCGCCAAAGTCACCATCAGAGCCCGGAATTTTCATGGCAAAACAAAAGACTATCGCAAACTTACTAGTGTTAGATGCACTTTTTTATCGACATCGACAGTTGTGTAATGGAAGTTTTTCCATGAAATTTCCGGGCTCTGGTCACCATAAATAATTTTCTATATGAGGAAAGTCAGCAGTATTTATTTCATAATCATGATCATTTCAGCCATAAACCATCCACTGCTCGACAGAAGCCTCCTTCAAATATGACTTGTCTCATCTTATAGGATAGTTGCCATCGTTTTTATTTATTTAGCCTTTAATGCACAAGAAAAAATCTTACAAAAAGCAGACTTAATGATATAAACAATTCTCTTCCAGTCATCCTTTAGGGGAACCTTAAGGTATTCGTCTTATACTGCAGATATTAACTCCAGTGAACTTGTATAATTTTGCATTAAATTAAAAAAAAGTAAAGACCTATTCGGCGAACCTGTCTGAACATGTATACATATTTGGACCTTATTACACCTACCTACCACATATGTAGATATGTGGTCGGTAGGTGTAATGGTGTGGGGTGGCGGTGTTAAGAGTAAGAGTAAGTAGGAGGTGTTGTACAGTCAGCGTCATATAGTTCGTAACATTCAAAGTACTCAAATAGTTTGGTACACCATAGTAATTCTATGGTGTACCGAACTTTTTGAGTACTTTGGATGCTACCAACTATATGACGCTGACTGTACATGTAGATGTACAGTCAGTTGCAAAGAAAAGGTACCACCCGAGTTTGTAGGGCACGGTGGTACATTTTCTCTACAGCTGACCGTACGTAAACTAAATAAATATTCCAGGACATCTTTACACAAATTGACTGAGTCCAACGATAAGCTCAAGCTTGTGTTGTGTGTAATATAAATACTTAAATACATATACGACCGGTCTGGCCTAGTAGGTACCTAGTGATCCTGCTTATGAAGCTGATGATCCTGGGTTCAAGTCCCAGGCATTTATTTGTGTGATGAGCACATATATTTGTTCCTGAGTCATGGGTGTTTTCTAAGTATTTAAGTATTAATATGTCTATTATATATATCATCGTCTAGTACACAACAAGACCATCAGCCTTACTGGGCTTACCGTAGAAATAGGTCGATTTGTGTAAGATTGTCTCGCAATATTTACTATATTTTTTTATTTATATAAAACAACCATTATTGTGCAAGACTGCACATCTTTTTTGAGCGATTTACCTTTTTACGTTTTATTGTCTATGTTTTTTTATAAGATTTCTGTCTTTTTTACTTTTGACTGACGTTTTACTATTACATTTTGTTTTCACCCAAACCAGTGCCCTTTGTCTAAGTTCCTAACAAAATTGGTCCTTCGAACCGGATAATAAGTTGCTCTGAAATGATAACTCGCTCCAAAAGTGTGAAAATGGATGAGGCTCATAAGGGAGACGGTGAGGCAGTCGTTCGCGATAGTGCTCCGCCCGCGCAGCAAACCGCGGGCCCCGGCCTGCGCGACGCGACGCCGGCGCCTTCCCGCGCGGCCAGCGGCGCCTCGTCGCGCTCGTCCGCCACCATCGTGGCGCGCCAACTGGAAGCGAAGGCGCAACATGCGCGCCGGCTAGCTGACATTGAAGTGGAACGCGATCGCCAAGCGTCTGAGCGTGCGGCAGTGGAGCGTCAAGCTGCCGAACGCGCGGCGGAGCGCGAGCGCCATGTCGCCGAGCTCGAATTGCAAGCAAATCTTGCTGCAATTGAAGCAGGCACTAGTCAGCGTAGAAGTCACGGCACGCGCAGTTGCGCGAGTATTCAGGACTGGGTAAATACCACAATTCCTAATCCAAATGGGCAACGTATAATAAACGCTAACCCACCTTTCAGGTATGACGATTTTGCGGTCCAGCGTGAGCTAGTGGGACCGAGAGAGCCGCAAGGCGCGGGTGCCGCGCCAATAGAAATCTCTCCCGAACTTAATCGCCCTGAAGACGGAGGAGTAAGCCGTTTAATATATTCGCTAGACAAATTAATAAATAAAGTTAACCAAACCAAAATGGATTTACCGATCTTCGACGGCAAGTCATATTTAGATTGGTTGGGATTAAAAAGAGTATACGAACACAAAGCAGATAGTTTCTCTCCTACCGAAAACTTAGCTAGGTCGTCACGCGCCCTCCGCGGGGCGGCGCGCGAGGCCGTGGCGGGGCTGCTGGCGGCGGCGCGCGACCCCGGCGCGGTGCTGGCGGCGCTCGACGCGCGCTTCGGCCGGCCTGAGCTCGTCGTCATGCATGAAGTGGCGGCGGTGCGCGCTCTACCTAAGGTGAGCTATGACGGTAGAGATCTAATTGTTTTCACAAGTCGCGTTAGAAACTGCGTAGAGGTAATCCGCATGTTAAATAAGCCCGACCATTTGCGTTCGCCCGAGCTATTTCAAGCGCTGTGGAGCAAACTGCCATAGTTGCTACGGCCACGGTGACTGGATTATGCTCATTCATGCAATAGCGACATCTCAAAAATTGTAATGTTCGCGGATTTCCTCTCACGCGAAGTGGACCTGCAATACAGATTTGGTGGCGGGTTTGACCACGCGCCGGCCATGGTTACTCGGCCAGTTCATAATAGGGACAAAGTTAACGTTCTTGCAGAAAAAAACGATGTTATTCCGACACCCATGAACTCGTCGAATAATTCTGACAGTAATTGTAATTTATTTGATTGTGACAACTTCATCAAGTTGTCAATAAATGATAGGTGGCAATTTGTCAAGAAAAATAAGATGTGTCACAGATGTCTAACAAAAGGTTTTCATAAAAATAAAATTTCATTCATGAAAAAAGTATGCAGCGTAGAAGGTTGTGATATGCGTCATCACGCCTTGCTACACGGGTCCAAGTTGGAGCGCGCCGTGGCCGCGCACGTCGACGTGGACGACGACGACGACGACGAGCAGCTGCCGTCGACGTCCGGCCCCTCCGCGCCCGCCGCCCGCGCCGCGCCCGAGGCACCCCTGCGGAGCCGCCGTCTGACGACTCGGAGCACGAAATATTGACGCATGCGACCTCATCCTCGTCCAAAGGATGGCTTGGTTTTGTTTGGTTTCGGTTGCAGTAAGACTCGACGGGTTGACGTGGTCAATCATACCTCAATAATCGAACCCGACTTTGAAAGCGATCGTTCCGTGCTAGAAGGACTAATTAGAGAGCAATTTAAGATCGATTCCATTGGTATTTTAAAAAAAGAGGCCCGCAACGCCGACGATGAACGCGCCGTACAAGTATTGGAGTGCACGGCTAACCGTCTGCCGGGAGGTCGTTTTGAGATAGGTTTGTTATGGAAAGCTGACAATTTAGATATTCCTGACAGTTTTAAGTTAGCAATGTCTAGATTTCTCAGCTTAGAAAGAAAAATGGCGAAAGATCCTTGTTATGCCGAGCGCTATCGTAGAAATATACATGACATGTTGTCCAAAGGTTACGCTGAACCCTGCTCATCACGTCCCGCGCCTGGACGTCCCGTTTGGTATCTTCCTCACTTTGGAGTAATAAATCCGAATAAACCTGATAAATTGCGAACTGTACATGACGCGGCTGCCAAGTCACACGGAGTGTCATTAAACTCTTTATTACTGACAGGTCCTGATCTTTTGCAGCCTTTACTAGGTATTCTTATGCGATTCCGTGAGGGTGTAGTCGCTTTAAATGCCGAAATTCGGGAAATGTTTCCGCAAATAAAAATTATAGATAAAGATAGAGATGCGCAACGATTTCTATGGCGAGATACCCCCGGTGAACCGATAAGAACATACCGCATATCGTCTATGATTTTTGGCGCCTCGTCCAGTCCGTTTTCTGCAATTCAAATAAAAAATAAAAATGCGTTAGAATGGCAGAACACTTACCCTGATGCGGCTCGAGTAATCATCGACGACCATTACATGCACGATTGCATAACTAGCTTAGATGACGTCAGCAAAGCTGCCAAGCTAGCTGCCGACATTTACACCGTGCATACTCAAGCTGGGTTTGAGATGCGCGCTTGGACGTCAAATGATCCTAGCGCGCTCTCACTGTTGCCTAAAGAATCTTTACTCGAGGTGTCTCAAGCTGACATTGAGTTAGGTCGCCTGGCCACACCCGTTCGCACTCTAGGTCTTATCTGGCAACATGCTAATGACCTAATTGGTTTTAATACAGGTGTGAAAAAAGATGCTAAGTTGCCAGAAAAGCTTACAAAGCGGGAGGTGCTGGCCCACGTTATGCGAATTTATGATCCTCTTGGAATCCTTGCACCAATTGTCGTACGTGGCCGCATTATGTTTCAAGACGCATGGCGCAAGGGTTTGGACTGGGATCAAGAGCTCTCTCAATGTGAGAGCGCCCCGTGGAAGTTATGGTTTCAAGACCTTATCTCCGTTTCTAATCTACGAATACCACGCCGCTATAACTTGAGTGATCTCGAGGTAGTAGGTTGCGAATTGCATCTGTTTTCGGATGCAAGTGAATCGGCCTTTGCTGCAGTGGCCTATTGGTGCTTTCTGTATACGAATGGTGATGTACGTCTTTCTCTCATCTGCAGCAAAGTCCGCGTGTCACCTCTCAAGCCCGTGTCTATTCCACGTCTAGAGCTTCAAGGTACTCTTATGGCTGCACGTCTCGCGGCGTCAATATGCGAAGCCCACCGACTGAAGCCTCTGAGGCGTGTTTTCTGGTGCGATTCAATGACTGCTCTAGGTTGGCTTCGTAGTGATGCTCGGACTCTTAAACCCTTTGTGTCCCATCGAGTTGGTGAGATACTGGAACTTACAAATATTAATGAGTGGCGTTGGGTACTGAGCGACCTAAATGTAGCAGATGATGCCACGCGTGTCAAACGCTCTGTGCTCTCCGCAGAATCTCGCTGGATCTCTGGACCAGCTTTTCTTCTATCCTCGGACTGGCCCGCTGAACCTCAAGTTGACGTCAGCGGATTAGGCCGCGAAGAGTTTAAACATATGGTTCATCAAATCACTGAAACTGATTTGCCCGCACCAGTCTCCGCGAATCCGAATCGCTTTAGCTCATAGTTGAGAATGGTGCGAGCAACGGCAAAGGCGCATAAATTCATATCACTTTTGCGATTGCGTAGTAAGACTAGACGAGACGCGAATTTTAACCTTCCTCGTCTCGAAGGTTACTTATGTACCTTCCATCCAACTTGCACATCCTCTCCTGGTATCCCTAATCCCCCAAACAATCCGTCAAGAATAACTGCGACTGATATACGTTTAGCCGAAAGCCATATTTTACGTCAAAGCCAACTTGATTCGTTCAAAGAAGACATCCTACGGATAAAAGCCCGGGAGCCATTACCACGAAGTAGCCATCTTTTCAAACTATCTCCTTTTATAGATGACAAGAACCAACTCCGTATGTCTAGTCGAATAGTCGCAGCAACTGGCGTACCTGATGAAGTTAAGCGACCTCTGATCTTGGACGGGAAACATCCGGCGGTACGGTTACTGATAGCTAGATATCACCAAAGGGCTGGACATGCAAACAAACAACAAGTCCTTAACGAGATACATCAAACATTTTGGATTGTAGGCCTCAGAAATGCTGTTCGGTCAGTGGCCCATGACTGCCAGTTCTGCAAACTTCGCCGCGCCAGAACCTTCCAACCACCGACGGGAAATTTACCGGAGTGTCGTTTGAATCATCATCAAAGGCCATTCTCCTACGTCGGCCTGGACTACTTCGGTCCCATGATTGTTTCTATTGGTCGAAGAAGGGAGAAACGCTACGTTGCCCTATTTACGTGCCTTGTCATTCGCGCAGTACACCTTGAGGTGGTGCATAGCCTGACGACAGACGCGGCTATAATATGTTTACGTCGCTTTATTGCTCGTCGAGGAACACCTCTGGAGATCTGGTCAGACAATGGAACAACCTTCGTTGGGGCGAACAGAGAGCTGCGAGCTCTTTACGGCGATTCCGTTGAAGATTATGCTGCCAATGAATCAGTAAATTGGCGTTTTATTCCTCCAGCAGCACCTTTTATGGGCGGAGCGTGGGAGCGGTTAGTCCGAAGTGTCAAAGAAGCCCTAAAAGTGACCCTTAGAGAACGGGCTCCCTCAGATGAGGTTTTAAGTACGCTCTTAGCGGAGGCGGAAGCTCTGGTTAATATGAGACCGCTGACGCACGTCTCTCTTGATTCTGATGCCGACGAGGCGCTGACACCAGCCCATTTTCTACTTTCATCGCCGCCCGGGCGCCCTATTCCCGCTACCCTAACTGAATCCGATCTTCTGAGCAGAAACAAGTGGCGCAGGGCAGTAAGGCTTGCCGACCACTTCTGGCAACGCTGGGTTAAAGAATACCTGCCCTACTTATCACTGAGAACAGGAGGAGGCTCCCCACCCACCATCGCAGTCGGCGATGTCGTGATTGTATGCGACTCCAACCTGCCGAGAGGTTCCTGGCCTAAAGGGCGCGTCACCGCTGTGTATCCAGGCAGAGATGGAGTGGTCCGAGTGGCAGATGTCGCCACAGTCGCCGGAGTTCTACGTTCTACGTAGACCTCTTAAAAAGCTCGCGAAAGTCCTCGTCTCTCAATAAAAAAGGGGAGAATGTGCAAGACTGCACATCTTTTTTGAGCGATTTACCTTTTTACGTTTTATTGTCTATGTTTTTTTATAAGATTTCTGTCTTTTTTACTTTTGACTGACGTTTTGCTATTACATTTTGTTTTCACCCAAACCAGTGGCCTTTTTCTAAGTTCCTAACATTTATGTATTTGTATACATATTACAGTATGCAGAATTTTTCCTGTATCAATATTTTTAAACCTCGACTGTGTCTATAGCGTGCCCCATCGTCAATATAAGAACTGTCAAATAGCCACCTTGTGATAACATTTTACAAACTTTAGCTGTCTTAGTAAAAAATTTGGACCAGGGTATGTCCTTAAACTACGTCCAACAATGAGAGGTAGGGCACAGCGATGACCATCGCGCTTGAATCTGGGGCAGCCCAACTGGGGAAGTACCTCCTCCTTACAGAAGACCATAGCCATAATAGCACTGCTACCTTTCAGGTATGTAGTGTTGTGTTCCTGATGGTGAGTAAGGTTCCCAGAGCTCCAACCACTCTTAAAGGACGGCAACGCGCTTGTGACTCCCCTGGTGTTGCGGGTGCCCATGGGCGACGGTAATTGCTTGCCACTAGGCAATCCGTCTGCTCGTTTTCCGCCTATGTCATAAAAAAAATACTTTTCTTTCCCAGAAACTGGCTTAATATAAGGCACCTTAATTGGTTTCTTTTACTCTTCCCACGCATAAGTAGGATAAAGTCGTAAGTGCGCTGTTATAATGCAAAATTCTCGCATAATACACAGTGACAGCCGAAATGTATGAACACAGTATTTGAATCTTAAACGAGATGTCATCTTACGTGCGTCATAAGTTACATATTTAAGTATTAACTAAATATATTATACTATTCAGACACAAGATTACTTGATTTTACTTAACAGGAGTTACTTACATCCAAAGTGACCTCTAGAAAAGATAGGATTTTCTACGTACCTACGTTGCAAATACTCAACAGAAGGTCATAAATTTTTTAATATTAACTAAATTACTTATTTTCCATAACGTATACGTCTTACATTTGTAAAAAATATGATTTTTTTAATAATACGAACAAAAATGTCTAAATTCGCTAGCGGTTCGCTCTTCCTTACCTGAGCCGCCATGGTCAATTAGATTGAATCTAGTAGCACGAAAAGCTTGGCGCCCCCTTAAACTTAGTGTAACGTTTTTTTATTCTGCGGATTACTGTTTATCAATAAAATCACGTTTCAGCGTTCATTTTTCTTTCCGTCTCAACTGGCTTTCTCCCCTAAACACCTCATGTAAGTTGTAGTAAGTAATAGATACTTGTCCCTTGCCTAAATAAAACGAATATCAGTTTTGATAAAAGCTTAATAGCAAGTACATACGTTTTTACATCATTGGTAATACGTACAAAATATTCACCCCGTCTTTTATTCCCTTTGCTTTGGCCAAAAGAAGCCGGTCCGTGGAATACGAGCCTACAAGATAATTTTTGATGAAACATTTTCCGTCTTTTGAATTTTTTGCGTGCTTCGTTGTGCATTACTTTTTGTAGGCATATAATTTAACCGGCATAATATAAGTCATGAGTGGCTTATATATGCCGTGGTTGACCGTGGTGCAGTGGCTGATCCGCTAAAATATTTTTTAGTATGTGGTATCGAGACAAACCACATCGGTTTAACGATACCATTAAGAAAAATTTTAACCATTGTTGTAATTATCTTTCAATAAAAAATAAAAAAAACTGGAATTTTGAGTGTTGAATGTGTTGAAAGGGTCGTACGTACAACTCGTACAGCATTGAGTAGTTAATAAACTTTGTTGCCGTGTGTAATACAACATTTTTCACGACTCAACTGTGAGGCAAATACAAGCTATACCTAAACATCAAAACTTATCGCTTTAATGTTCACATAAGGTAGGTACAGTTATTTTTATATCTGCAAAACTTGGTTTAAGTAATTTCTGTGAATGTTATGCGAGTGACTCAAACTATAGCCACTATAGCGTGGCAAAATACAGTCGCGGTGTTCATGTTTTCGCAAAAAAACCTCAGGTCTTTGATTCATCTATATCTGTAAAAACACTCCGTAAATCTAGGGTCATTAATACGAGTAGTCTGACAATTTTTTATATTCTCGTTCACTACTATTAACATTAACACACGTTACATATCAACGATATAGGTACAATTGATATTTTAAAATTGTTATATTTGGCTTTCTACTCTCGTTTCTACTTCGTTTCCATTCTGTGGTACGTTAGCGTACCATAGACAAAACACGAATGAATTGAATGGATCATCTGTGTCCGTTCATTGTTCATGTCATTCAACTTCAACAAACTTCAAGATATAAACAAAAGTTTGTGCAGTGATTGTAGTGGGCGTAGTCACATTCGCCTTTTATCTGATAAATTCATTGATTATAACAGATAAGGTTTTAATACTGTAGCGACATTGTACTAGATAAAAAATAGGGCTGCTCTGATAAAAAGAATGTAAAGACTTCACATCTAGGGCACGGTGTAATGTTGTTCTCCTGTGTGAAATAACCAGATTTTCGTATAAATTGCTGTTTTTATAATGTTATAGTAGTGTTTTCTTATTTGTAAAGTGATCATACATAAAGTGTAATTCATAAAAGTGTATAAATTTGAAGGAAAGTGAGCCAAACTAAAGTAACATCGACTATGTGATTCATCGAAAACATTTCTCCTAATTAGACCGTAAAGGGCTTGTGATGCGAAACAATGTTTCAGAAAACATTTATAGCCCTCTTCCTCACTGCGAATGTGCAGTGCCAATCGAACAAGGACCTATACAATGGACAGTATAACAACGAATTTTATAAATCACAAAGATTAGACAGTTCTCGAGAAACAAGACTGCCGAGTCCGGGAGATAGTGATTATAGGACTTATGTGTATAATAACAGGAGGTATGGGACAGATCCATCGCGGTACAACCCTTTCAATCCTAGTATAAACCAGCCGGGAGGGTTCCCTTACAATCCTCTTAATACAAACCCTTTGGATGATTCATACAAGTTTAACACAGTAAGTGTTTACGTTCTTGATTTCTTTATCAGTTTAATATCTTGTTTACTTTGTGAGCCATCTAATTATTACTTCCGATTTTTGCATATTTCTCAATAATAACTAGTTCATTGTATGCTTATAACTTATAAGACACTCCTTTATAATCTAATATATTTAGCTAAGCTTCCATTACATGTCTGTTACTTGCTTTATACTTTCCAGTAAGTGGGGTAGTAGAATAATATTGTTTTACTGTCTACAACAAGGCAAATATTATAGTTCTTTATTTTAACAAAATAATGCATAAGACATACCTAATAACAGGCTACTAACTATCTTTCAAAATCAACATTAACCAAATTTACAATTGGTTTTAAAAATGGCCATCATAGCTAAGTATTATTTCATAATTTTAATCATGCATATATTAGAATTCACATAATTTAAATTTACTCATATTATGATGCCATGGAGACAGGGTAATATGCCTGAAAATTTACAACCCAACAATTGGCAAACAGTTTTTGTATGGCTGATTGTTGGCCTATACAAAATGGCAACCAATTTTCTATACTAAAAGGTAAATTCAATTTAAGTTAAATCAACATATTACCCGAACTCTATGCCCTGTTGATATATGTATCTGTGTATATAAATATTATTGACTAGTACCTACAACACAAGCCTTATTGACCTTTTTGTAGGACTAGGTATATTTGTGTAAGATGGTCCCAAAAATATTTATTTAATTTATTTTCATTTTTGCTATCAAGCATTTGTTATTAGAGAACTTAATTTTGACCAATGTTGTAAAATTAGATAGAGAAAGTTAGGTATCTTAGTGATTTATTCTGTACTATGATTCTGTAGCCTCAAGACCCCAACAACCCTGACGCCTTGTTCCCGGGAGTGCTTGGAGGCTGGAGAGAGGATCTGCAAGGCAGGGAGAGGCGGGACTCCCGTCTCTTGAAGAGAGACATATTTGTCAACACTAACTATGGACAAGTTCAGGGATTTAAGGTACCTAGGTTTATGCCATGTTTCTTTTTAATGGAGTTTTTAGCTGTCCCATTAAGTAGTGATGTAAATTTTTACCGTTTCTTTCTTATACAACTTCATATCGAGGGTTGCGTGGTCAAACCCGATAAATCAATATAATATTTCATTGAATTAACAATCTTAATTCACGTATAGTTCTAAATTCAAAATCCCATTTACTCTACTTATCGGGTTTGACCATATAAGGAGCTACCACCTGGACCCAAGGATAATGTGGTTTCAACATTCAGTTTTATTTTATAGAAACCTCAAGCTGTGAGTGATGTACAATTGTACATGGTGACAATACAATATACATATTCTTTATTCATCATCATTATCATCTTGACTGTGTAAGTGTGTATCTATCTTAAATAGAGCAGTAAAATCTGCATATTCACTAAAATTAATGTAATATGTCCTCAGAACCAATTTTTCCTATTTACTGCAAATGAATGCCGCATATACTAGTAATATATTTACGTTTTGTCTTCTCATATTACACATTGAAGGTTATATGTATTAAAGAATTTTAGAACAATTGCATTCAACTGTCTGTAATTGATGGTCAAAGTATTATATAAGCTAGTATAGTAGGTAACAGTATCTGTATGAGTCAGAAAATTTGAAAATTGATGTCCATTGAATGGAACCAATTAACTATCAGCAGGATTGGGCAGGTGTTATACAATTAAACTTAAAAGAAAACCACTTTCTGTAGTCATATATGTCAAGGCAAATTATGGTCATGAAAATTATGTAATAAAATGAAATAGCCTTTTTTCAGACAAGTATTTTGTAAGCATGTAAATTATACTCAAAAATTGTAGTGATCATTGCCAGACCTTGCAAAACTTAAATGTATTTTGGTTTAAGTATTTCGCTTATTGATTTAATTATTTCAGGTCCACTTATACGATAATCCGGACCCCGACTCAGGGTACAGACCATGGTTGACTCCAGTTGAGAGGATACAGGGGGAGGCATCGGTTTTCCTGGGAATTCCCTATGCTAGACCACCCGTTTTAGATGGAAGATTCAAGGTAAGCTAGTACTAGAATGCAATCAGTAGTGTAATATAAAGAAGTATGACCAACTGTCACAAGCTCGATCTTAAAGTTATTGAATGTGAAGAAAGCACACTGCTGGAATCGTCGGACTGCTGACTGCCCCTAGAAGCTGGAGAAGTTTTAGGTTTCTATTTGTTTATACCACAACATGGAAATCCAACATATGCTGCAAGATAGTAAGCAGTCACCACTATGGACATCTGTAACTCCAAAGTGTTCACACAAACCACTACCTGTAAATTGATGTAACCCATGGCCAGTTTTCCTATACAAGTGTAACTTTTTTTTTATATATTTGCACAATATTATTTTTTTTAAGATAGCCCCACAATATAAAAGTGACTATGGATAACATTGATTCACAGCCCCCGAGGCAGCACCCAGGCTGGCAGCTGCTCCAAGCCGTAGACTGGGGCCCAGCGTGCCCACAACCCGTCAGGTTCACTGGGGCAACTAAAGGCATCCGCGACATGGACGAAGATTGCCTGTACCTCAACATATTTTCACCCAATGTAAGTCAATTAATGATTTATTAATAATCTTAATCTATATATATAAACATGAAAGTCCTGACTGACTGACAGATCAACGCACAGCCCAAACCGCTTAACCTAGATGGCTGATTTTTTCACAATAGGTAGTTTGTACACCGTAAGCACTCACTAAGAAGGGATTTTTGGAAATTCCACCATTAAGGGGGTAAAAAGGGGGTTGAAATTTTGTATGGGGATTGTGTAAAGTTAAAGCGAGAGACTTGAAATTTTGTGTACACACTCCTTATTTAAATACAAGAAAATTAATTTCAGTGTTTCTTGAAATTCATCCCCTAAGGGGTCAAAAAGGAGGTTCATCTGCGCGTGCGAAGCCGCGGGCAAATGCTAGTTAAATATATTTTATATATAAAGATCTTATATAGGAATTGTTTTTTTTATATATCTATAAAGACAAGACATAACAAAGGTTCTCGAGTGGCGAACACGTACTGGAAGATGCATTGCTGAAAATAGGCCTTCCCCAAAGCGATCCACAATGAACGGTTTTACGCCACCCGCCATCTAGTTTTTCCCGCGATCTTTACCAGGTCCTCGGTCCACCTTGTAGGGGTCTGCCCACTAGCTAGCGTCACCAGAACCTTTACGCCCCAAACGCCATCGGTATATATCGGTATGGACATTTGCAGAGATATAATCTAATATTAACTGAGATGACAATTATAAGGCCACCTATTGTACCTGGCGTCCTTCATATCTAGGTCTGCAAACCGTGTTAAATTAATTATTCTTTTGTCACAACCCGATGTGCTGTGACCTAGCTTTCTATTATAACGTATGTAAATAGGGTTAGAGTCGCTTTTCCAATGGCAATTCAGTTGGGTGTGTGTGTTGTATGTTGGTAATTATTATAATTAAGTTTATTAAGTGCGTATGTAGTTGTAGGTCTTCGCAGTAGAGTTCTAGTTCTTGTGATATTGTACACTATAGATTAGAAATCAAAAGTGTATGAATATTTTCAGTACCTATAAAGTAGCCAGTTATTGGAGGGTAGCCAATTACTGTCAATTTAACCTATTTGTTATTGTTTTAATGCCTATATCGACCCGTGCGAAGCCGCGGTAGACCGCTAGTATTATTAGTAGCTTTAATTAATAACATAGTTAAAACTTATGCATTTTAAATACAATTAAGAAATATTTTTGACGAATACTATAAACAAAATATACGATTAGCAAGCTGAAAACTAAATTCCAATTTGCATAGTAATTCGTAATTACACTCGGAATGAGTGTAGAGTTCATTGACCCATTCAATTACGCTTGCATCGGTTTTAATTAGTCCAATTCATCACAGCAGTAGGGATACGAAAATGACCTATATACCTATACTATCTTTGCACAGAGATCAATGGTTATCACTAGATACTGCAGCGGTATATTCAGAATTAATTGAAAAAGATAATAAAATTCAAATAGGTGAAAAACTTAGCTAAAGCATCTGGCCTATGCAGTAGCGTGTCTGTACACGCATGTCGGCGTTCTATATTCAAATGTTGACGTAAGTTCCATACTAATTCTCTGCACAACTACATAGACATGACTATTTTTTTATTATGCAGAAACGTCTGCTAGCGAATATCTTCGATATTTAAATCGATATTTTACATAGACATGGTCCTTCAGTTAAGTTTTTAACCTATAAACAAATATGGTTAACTCACAGGTAAATTTCTAAGCAAAAAAAGCATTTACACATGACTAAATATTATTATAAAAATATTTCCTCACTTAGGTAATCGTCGCATATATTAACTAAACAAGAATGTTATGTAACAAATTTGTGTATAAAATGTCAATGAAACCATGATTGTTTCGTAAAAGTGTTACGGAAGGTTTATTTTCATTTTTTTTAATCAACAACAACTACAAAAGTAGATGATGAGTTTTGGACTTTGTCTCGTATGGCAGTTGGAACTTGACGTTTAAACGACATGGTGACCTTGGATGCTGAATGTACTTACAATACGACTCCGCTATTTATAACTGTATTTGGTAATTGTATTTTTTTGAAGACAGGTTTGGCTTACTGGGCCAAATCCTAGTAGATAATTTGTGTGATGACACAGATATTTGTTCCTGAGTCATAGGTGTTTTCTATGTGAATAAGTATTTGTGTATTATATATATCGTTGGCTGAGTATCTACAATACTAGCCTTTTAGAGCTTACCGTCCGGCTCAGTCCATTTGTGTAAGAATGTCCTGTAATATTTATTAATTTATGATTATGCTACTGCTACTAGTTATAGGTACCGTGCACGACATCTAGTAGAAAGTGTTCTATACGCCACACTTACCGTGATATTCCAATTAACGCTTAACCAACCTAATTTGAGCCCTATGTCTTCTACATAAGAGGTATATGTGTAGTATCGAATCGTCCCACTGTCGTTGTAACTTAATGTAGACCTTACTTGTATAGAATAAGAGTCATTTGTGGTATATTCAAATTAACCGTTGTTGTGCCAATCTGTTTTGGACTTTACTGCATATGTGTAAGAGTCGTTTTTAGGTATTCTTAGACGGATTTAGAGTTGCTTATTGCGTGATAGACCCGTAGGGGATTAGCTTAACCGGCGGGTAGCATTATAGAATTTTAAAATTGGAATATAATGAGCATACCTAATCCATAGGGATATTGCATAAAACCTTACCATACTTGTACTTTTTATATCTAAAGATACATAAAGCGGTCGAATTATCAAAACACAGAGTTAGAGTAATACACAGAGTAGAATTTCCTATCTAATATATTTTTAGAGTTCAGCTTCCACTAATAATGGCTAGTTTCATAGGTATTGTTATGCTATGGTCCTCATGAATAACATATATTTATAAACTATGGTTTATTTAATTTTCTAATGCCCACGACACAAAAAAATAAATGAAGTCTTTTTTTAGAATTTTAAATAGTGTAGGAAAAGCATTCGAATTATTCACGTTTCAAAATCGAACGAAACAAATGAAATGCAACTTTGTTTTAATTGCAAAAGGTTCATATTCCATTGAAGTAATTGATACTTAAGTAAGGCTCGTGGTCCTTATGAGGTTATAATAACTTATAATTCCGTTCCTATCGTGAAGAACTTGATCATACTTACGTCTATAAACTCAATTTTACAGGGCCGCAATTAAAAGTTTTTTTTTTTTTTACAAAGTGCGTTATTCAATCAATATTGATTTAATCACCAAAGACGGTAATTTATTGCTCATAGATTAGAACTGAAATCAATGTAAATGTCCGACGCGCTGCTAAAGGGCTCGAAACTTCGAGATGTAATTTATAGTGTAAAATTTGTTTACTTTATACCCTAACAGTTTTTCTCTATTACTTAAATATCTAAATTTATTATAAATCACACAAGCTGCGAACTATTGACCAAAGGGAAGATGTATTTGACCCATAACAACTTTTTTTTTAGACTGAAGCAGGGACCACAGCCCAGAAATTCCCAGTAATGGTGTACATTCACGGCGGCCAGTTCTCCTCTGGGGCTTCGAACCTGTTCCCCGCGCACATGCTGGCTGCCTTCTACAACGTGGTCGTGGTGTCCATTAACTACAGACTCGGTGCTCTTGGTGAGTTATGGAACCCCGGTTGCACCAGCACTGGTACATTTTGCCCCCGATAGTCATAGCTAATGGACCACAGGGGCTAATGCTTAGCAATTGGCAACGAGTGTTAGCGGAACTCTCTTTCTAATGAAATAAATATAGTAAAGTGTCTTCCGCTAATATTACCTTCAAGCTACAAAAATCAACATTACCTATAGTTTCAGAGTTTTAGATGATACATTATATATTATTAAGTCAAATAATATCTACTAGATATTGAGAAGAGTTTTTAGCCTTCGCAAGGCCCACAATATGTTTTAGGTTAGTTTTAACCTATTCATAAAACAAATGGAATTCGTTTTCTTTGAAAAATAATTCAGCTAAAACATATTGCTTAAACAGTATTTTTTTATATGTATCTATATATCGTCGTTTAATACACACATGACTTATTTAGGTTAGGACTTGTGCGAGAAATGTGAATTTATTTAGTATCTGTTTCTCAGGGTTCCTCTCCACGGCTGATGACAACTCTCCCGGCAACTATGGCATCCTCGATCAGGCGATGGCTTTACGATGGATCAGAGACAACATAGGTAAAGCATTTGATTGAGAAGAACCTTACATAACTTGATATTTTGAGTATATAATGTACTTCATTTGAAAGTAACCGTGCTGTGGAATAACGTAGAGAAATAGTGGTAGAAAAACTTCTTAAATAATATATATAACTGAGTTTTTTATGAGTTATACTCAGGTGTACCTCAGGGTAGTAACATGGAACCAGAACTATTGCTTATGTAAATTGCCTACACACTGCATAACTAAGTGTGTATTTTTATTATAGATCCGTTCAACGGGGATCGCAACTCCATCACTCTGTTCGGGCCCGGCGCGGGCGCAGCCTCCGCGGGCCTGCTGGCGGTGGCGCCCACCACCAGAGATATAGTCACTGGTATCATAGCGCAGGTGAGCTTTTAACAAAAACTACTACTAAACTACGATTTTTACTATCGTAAAACTGGGTTTTTCGGTATTGTAAAACAAGGTTTTTTAGTATTGTAAAACTGGGTTTTTGGTTTTGTAAAACAAGGTTTTTTAGTATTGTAAAACTAGGTTTTTTAGTATTGTAAAACTGGGGTTTTTAGTGTTATAAAAATAAGCCTGCCAAATCTATTTTCAAGTTATGGATAAAACCAGTCACCATTTTAAGTCGATTTAAAAATTTAATCCATAGGTAATAGTAAATATCCAAAAGTAGAACTAATGTATCACTAAACTACACAGATACAGGCACTTGCACACACATAGCTACACAGAAATAAGTAGACATTTTTAGTATCAATGTGCTTATTAATCGGTTAAAACTACTAACCTAGGTATTGGATTTTCGTTTCGTCTTCTTCTCGTCTACTCTCCTTTCTTTTGGTAACACTTCGCAGTTCAATAATCATAGCAGTATAATAGAGGCTAATAAAAAATAAAAAATAACTTTTTACGCATATTTTTCACTTTTCAGAGTGGCTCAGCGCTCGCGGACTGGTCGATGATAGAGGACAAGTTCCGAGTACAGAACACCTCTCTCGTGTTCGGCCGCCTGCTCGGCTGCCCCATCGACTCCTCGTGGAAGCTGGTCAACTGTCTGCGCCAGGGTCGCAGCTTCTATGAACTGGGGAACGCAGAGTTCGAGGTATACCCATAATGAGTCACCTACCAAGCGCGTCAGTAGTACGCGGTGCCACATTTCTTCTAACAAACTATGCTTCAGTTATCCCATCAGATGGGACAGAATAACAACAACAAATAGTTGATTCATTCATGAAAAGTTAATCGCTGGTGGTTTCGTGACAATAACTAGCAATAAGTTTAGCTTTTTTTAAAGCATATGTAATACATTTCAAAGTATAATTTAATGTCCTGCTTCAGCCCCACGTCGGCTTCATACCCTGGGGTCCGGTACACGAGAACAACTTCACTTACCCCGGCGACGGCTGGTACGAGGGCTGGCGGGAGCGCGACTGGCACTTCCTGGACTCCATGCCAGAGGAGCTGTTCAGGCGGAGGCAGTTCAACCCCTCGCTGCGGTATATGACCGGAGTCACTACGCAAGAGGCGGCCTACGTCCTATGTGAGTAGATCTGGACTTCATATTAATATTACAGGACATTCTTACACTAATTGACTGAGCCCCACGGTAAGCTCAAGAAGGCTTGTGTTGTGGGTACTCAGCCAACGATATATAAATACATGACGCAGGAACAAATACCTGCGCTCATCACACAAATAAATGCCCCTATTGGGATTTGAACCCTGGGATACATAGAACTTGTTTCACACCGGCTTTCCTAATTTTCTGCTAGATACAGGTGAAATCCTTAACTGAAAGACCATGTCTATATAGTTGTGCAGAGAATTAATATGGAACTTGAATGTAGAACGCTGACGTGTGTATACATGTTACTACTACATAGGCCAGGGGCGTATTTCTCGAATGTCAAAAAGCATCTCGGGTGTCAAAAAGTGACTTTCGCTTGTATTACAAGCAGGCAGCGGAACTTTGGTGCCGATGACATAATTATGACACAAAATAATAGGGATATAGGATGTTCTTATAAATTATACATAACATAACTATTAACTTTTATCACGCTTTGACAGATGCATCAGTTGTCACTAGCTCGCCGAGTTAATAGTAATGTCAAACTTGATATTCAACCTGACTCAAATAAACTAAGGAAAGTTTCGACTTGCGTGATTCGATGTATGTTTTTCTATGTTACTAAGTTTAGCTGGTATATTTTGCTGACAGCAAGAGCAAAACATTTTTTTATCTTTAACAACTAAGAAAGGAAATGTCTGCAAAAACGATAATGATACGATATTGATAATGAGTTTATTATAAATGTTGTACCTTATCAATTCACATTTCTAAAATTCACGAACAAAAAATCATATAACGATGTACAATCTTGTTTTCAATCATTTTCTGATGACAATGACAAAGACAGTTAAGTGATTATGTTTTTATAAGTGGCCAGTACTTATAAAAACATAATCACTCTCAAGTGTCAATAAAACATCCGTGAACTAAAGAGGCCAATAAGTTGTTAGTGATTAATGATTATCTATCATCTAGATAAAAACACTCTGTGTACAGCCGCTACGTCATGCGTCTGTCATCGGCACCAAAGTTCCGCTGCCTGATTACAAGTTACAAGTCTTCGAGAAATAAACCCCAGGTGTTTTAGTAAAGTTTATTATTTCTAAGGAGCCTATATAAATACGTCTTCACTATAGGTGTTGTCCCTAAATTGCGGCCAAAAACCACCGAAGTATGGATAGCAGTGTACGTTCAGTGCGGTAGAACATAGAGACCTCCAAGCTGCCTGCCAAGCGTGGCGATTATGGCTTTGCGAGGGAGGCCTATGTCCAGCTTTTGGCTCACTTATCATCTACCTATTATACGTTGTCTAGTACCTACTAACTATTCTGAAAATTCAGTTTAATTATGTGGAAGATAGTCGCAAATAATTTAATTTATTCCCTTTGCCTTGTTCACAGACAACAACCAATCCCTAGCCCCGAACTTCGAAATCTCCGAAACGTGGTTCAACCAGAAAGTGGAAGAGCTGGTGAAGCGGTACAACTACACCCTGAACCCTCGCGGGGTGTACGAAGCCATCCGGTACATGTACACGTACCACCCTGAACCGCACAACGTCAGTGCCATCAGGGATCAGTATGTCCATGTAAGTTCATACGCTCAACTGTTTTCTATCGGAAGAACTCGGATCTCGATCGAAATACGACGGTATCCGAACGGCCCATCAAGGATTGCATTAAATGAGTGACATGTTAATATAATTCACGTGCCGTCGTATTTCGATCAAGATCATAGTTTTCCCGATGCAAAATCGTTTTCCAATACATTTGGCCCGGTACCGCGAACATCGAAGTTCGTATATTTCGAACATCTTTCTCTTTTACTAGACAATCGTCCGAAATTTAAGTATGACGTTTTTCGCGGTGGGCGCACTGCACTGTATTGATTTTACTCTTTTTTTATATGTATCCACTAATAACCAATTATTTTAGCCTCGGGCGATCAGCTATCATTCCAAGCTATAGGATAGAGGGTATTTTTTTTCCTCGCATGGTAGAAATTTCACTATAATATGCCGCGCCCGTAAAAGTAATTCTCGTATTCATCTATTTTCTAGGTCAGTAGAAAAAGACAATAATATAAATAATTTTGGTTGGTTTAACCATGCATTGTATTGTGTACACAAATGTGTTACTTACATTCTTGTTTAGTTTAAAATATGCGATAATAGCCTAGCCCACCATACAAGTAAAATGCTACTCGAATTCGTTCTTTATACTATCGGAAATAAAGTATAATTTCTTTTGTGTCAAAATCCAAAAAAACAAATGAAATTCAACCCTGTTCCAATTTGATAAAATTTAAATTTCTTGAAAGTAACTAGTACCACAGGCCCGTGGGCTTTACGAGACTAGCCTTTGCAATAATGTACTGTTTCTTCGCAGCTCCTCTCAGATTTCCTGTACCGAGCGCCGACTGACAAACTGGTGAAACTCCTTCTAGAACAAAAGGTCCCCGTGTACATGTATGTCCTGAACACGACCGTGGAATCCTACAACTGGCCTCAGTGGAGACAGTATTCCCACGACGTAGAACACTATTTCCTCACCGGGGCTCCGTTTATGGACCAGGAGTTCTTCCCGCGGAAACAGAGGATCGAGAGGCAACAGTGGACCCCGAATGATAGGAATATGAGCCATTTCTTTATGAAGGCATTTTCGGATTTCGCGCGATTTGGGTGAGTTTTTTAAGATGTTATTTGAATTGTAATTTAAATAATACACAAAATAAAGCATTGAAGCAAGGCCTAGTTACTTATCGCTAAACTCAGTGGAACGCGGGTTCATACCTACCATCGTCTGACCTGGTTCCAACCAGCGACATTTAATCCGAGGATGGCAGGTTCGAATCCGCGCTCGTTCTACTGAGTTTTTAGAACTTATGTAAGTAATATCTTTGATATCTAAAAACATTGTGAGGTAGAATTTCGTAATCTCGATAATCCTCTGGGCTGGAAAAAACAGTCGCCAGTCAGATCTAAGAATTAGATTATCGATCAGACCGCAGCTCCATTGAGCCCGCTAGTAAGGAATGAATACAACTACATTTTTGACTCTCTCGAGAAGGGTTAGTAAGGCATCGACAATTGAGTTTATCGATAAAAGAACTCAATATCATAAACTACTTAGTTAAAAACGGATAAACTCACGTTTAATTATATCGCACTAGGTGACATGATTCGGGCAAGCTCTGGTACCCATTTACAAGCCGGGTCAGGACACACCGCTCGGGGTGAGGGTGTATCACTCACTGCTGTCCGCTGCCTTGTACGGTATTCCGCTCGCCGCGCCCGCTGAGAAATTGCTTGCACTCTTTCTAAAGGCGCTACCACTACACTCGTTAGTAGTGTATTATCGAAACCAGTAACCGATAAGCACACCGAACAAACTGTATCCACTGTGACTAGACTCGGCTTGAAAATGGGTACCAGAGCTTACCCGAAACATGTCGCCTAGCGCGATATAATTACACGCGAGTTTTTCCCTTTGTAACTATAGGTAGTTCCACGAGAGTCGAGGCGAATGGATTACGCACACAACTATATGAAGTACTCATTGAATGAATG
Source organism: Grapholita molesta (assembly GCA_022674325.2). Taxonomy (NCBI): domain Eukaryota; kingdom Metazoa; phylum Arthropoda; class Insecta; order Lepidoptera; family Tortricidae; genus Grapholita; species Grapholita molesta. The sequence continues at coordinate 3,495,332 of CP053125.2, read as the reverse complement.
AAATGAATGAGTCATTTCAAAATCTTCCTATCATTACATGAGATGTTGTTGTGTGTGTGACTTCAACTCTCGTGATAAGTGACATGGCTCACAACAGTTTTCACAACCATCATAAACTCCAATATCTTTTGTTTGGACCCGGGTATGTCCTTAAACTACGTCTAAAAATGAGAGGTAGGGCACAGCGATGACCATCACGCTTGAATCTGGGGCAGCCCAACTGGGGAAGTACCTCCTTACAGAAGACCACAGCCATAATAGCACTGCCACCTTTCAGGTATGCATTGTTGTGTTCCTGGTGGTGAGTAAGGTCCCGGAGCATCCCCCCTTAAAGGGCGGCAACGCGCTTGTGATTCCCCTGGTGTTGCGGGTGCCCATGGGCGACGGTAATTGCTTACCACCAGGCAATCCGTCTGCTCGTTTGCCGCCTATGTCATAAAGAAAAAAAAAATATCTTGTTATAACATTATTTATCTTTCAGCAATCCAACCCGCACTCGCATACTCGGTGTGCACTTCGAGCGAGCGACGGAAGGCCAGCTTCGCTACCTCAACCTCAACACGACATACAACTCAACAATACAGCTCAACTACAGGCAGACCGAGCTCGCCTTCTGGACCATGTATCTGCCGACTGTGGTGGGCCGGTTTGTGCCGACCTACCCGCCGATTACAGAAGTAAGTTAGGTTTTATATCATCATTTATTCATCATTGAATCAAATAGTGAATTTAACCTTTTCCACGCCAAAGACTTATATAAGGTGCTAACAAATTAGTCACGGACATTTTTACAGCTGACAGTACTCGGTTCTCGGAGTACATTTAAGTATGAAACATCATTGGTTTTGTTATGTTTTTTGGAGAAAACTATAAAGCAATTTTGCTACGTTAAAACATCCTGTTAATAAGATAATTAATTGAGACCACTTTAGACATTCTAGAACTTAAACTATCATTTAACTGGCCACTTGAAGTTGTTAAATCAAATACATAATGATTAATGACATTTAAGACAAAAAGTTGACGTGACATGACAGACAGTGTTAAACACCTTGACACTTGACAGGTACATAATAGATTATTTTACAAATTATTTATATTTTTTTATACAAAGGTAATTTTTATTAAAAATATATACAAAGGTTACTTAATTCCAGTTAAAAGTTAATTGTTTTAATGTAATGTACTATCTTAAAATATCTGTGACTAATTTGTTAGCACTTTATAATATATTGGCGCTGCAGGTTCAACGCTAAAGACCTTTATATGTCCTCGACCACAGAGCAAATTAGACCTACGTGCATACGCATAAAGTTCAACTTTAGTTTTGACATTTCGATGACGTGGCGTGTGAGCGTTACATGGCGTCGAAAAGGTTAATATGATGTGATTTTTATTAGTTCCACCCGGCCATACTATAACCACGAACAGAGGTTTTATCAGCTAGCTAAACAATAAAGAAGTCAATATACTGTTCATCTGATTGACAATGTGTCAGTCAAAAACGTACTTACTCATTTCGAGTTTAATAAATAAGTTGATAAATGATAAGTAATAATTGTTTATGAAAATCAAAAAATACTATTTGAAATCATCCTATAAGTGGTTTGACGACATCCTGGATAGTTGGAAATCCTCTACTGTGCGTTTCTCTGGAAACTTCCTGCCTCGCACATCAAAACTGGAATGATTTGCCGTCAGCGGTAATTCCGGACCGATACGACCCTCATACCTTTAAGAAAAGAGCGTACTCCTATCTTAAAGGCCGGCAACGAGTTTGTGATACCGATGGTGTCGCCATGTGTTGCGTGATGGTGATGGGTGCCCATGGGCGACGGTAATTGCTTACCATCAGGCAATCAGTGTGCTCGTTTGCTATCTTAATCAATCAGTCCACGAGATAACGCGCCGCCGCTACTACCATCTACCGTCTACAAGTGTAAACTAGCATTAACCTTTTGAAGGCCAAGCACCACTAAAGTGGCCGAGTGATGTCGTGCCTGCCCCGCCACCGGCCACTAATGAGGCTATGGCGGACGCTGTCAAAGCAATTATCCTGCTGATAGATAAGGTTTATATTTGTTCTTCACAAGTCATACCATGGCGTACACGTCACATTTTGACGCGAGAGGGAAAGCGTTCAAAAGGTTAACATGCCACCTTCGTTTTGTTCCAGTATTGGTGGGAGCCGAAACAGCCGCTCCAAATCGCCTTCTGGACTGTGTCCGTTGCGTGTCTTCTTCTAATCGTGTTGCTGGTAGTCTGCTGTATGCTTTGGCGGAACGCTAAGAGGTACAGATATCTCAAGTACTATACCGTACCTTATGCCTTATAAATTAAGATCCAGTGTTGCTGTGTGTACAGGGTTAGTAACAATACTCATAAGATATTCTAAAACCCTATTCATAATGTTATAACATGCGATTTCATCCTTACGTTGTGAATATTTCATTCATTCGCAAGAAGCGATTCGCTTCTACCTTCCTAATGCGGACTGCTAAGAAACGGAATTCGCTCCGTACGTCTGTATTCCCGGAAAGATATAATTTGGGTCTTTTCAAGACAAGAGTGAATAGGCTGTTACTGAATCAGCGTGCTACACCCTCGACCTCGTCGACACTTACCATCAGGCGTGACTGAGGTCAAACGCTGGTCAGTCAATCTGGTTCTCAAAGACCAGCATTGGACAATTCAGTTACCAAAAAACATGGCATGTCAGCCTAAGAACTCGATTTTGTCATAGTTATAATTTTCTTCAATATTTATGCAATGTCCAGGTAGTATACAGAATGAATGTTTTGTCTTTTCTGATTCACACAAATTTATTTAGTCAAACGCGCGACATGTTTCGGAGAACTTAAGTCTCTAATTGCAAGCTCTAAGATCGCCGATCCACATTTGAGTGACGGCACGCGTTCTTGAAAGTGAAGAACTAGGTTCTCCGAAACATTACGCGTTAATGACCTAATAGACATGAGAAGACATGTGTTTACTAAAACTTTAGAGAGGAAATATTCACAAAAGTTTAAATATTTAAAATGTATTATTTTATGTCACACAGGGCTATACCTCCTAAATGGAAGTTACTACCGGCAATGTAGGTGAAAAATACAACTCGTGTGTTTTGCTAGTTTTTTTTTATAGGCTTCTTTTTAGCAGTAAATTAAGCTTTTAATGTCTCAAGTGCATATCTGATTCTCAAATCACATTATTTTGCTGCATGTTTGAAGGTGCAATAAAAGTTTTTATTATTGTTTATTTTTAACGCCTTGACTGTTAAGTGACGTTTTTGATGCATGTACCTTTCTTGTAAGCAAATCGAACGAAATATACAAGGACTAGCGTTTTAATAATACTGTTCGTACTATATCTGTGGCTTCAGTAATCAAACAGGTCGAAACCTGTTTCATCCATTCTGTTCGATTGTACATACATATAAATATTACAAGACATCGTTAAAACACAAATTGACAGAACCCCAAGGGTTGGCTGAGTGAGTACCCCTCATTGTGGGTACTCAGCCAACGATATATATAATAATTTATACATAGAAAACACCCTTGACTCAGGAACAAATACACAAATAAATGCCTTTACTGGGATTTGAACCTAGGACCGTCGGCTTTATAGGAAGGGTCACTACCCACAAAGCCAATCGCTTTGAACTTATATCAAAAACTGAACTACAAATACAGCTATAGAAGTCCACTACTGGACACGTGCCGAGCAGGAAGTACGCCACGCCTGGCAGGCGGGTTGGCGGTCAGCGGAACATTAGGGACGCTGCTGCCCGTCTTCCAACTTCAGAAACTCTATAAAATTGTTTTCGCAGAGAATCGGATCGGTTCTACGACGGAGACATATTCATGGTGCCGGAGCTGGACGAGAGCGGGATCGACAACGCGACGCGCTCGCGCGACAACATTTACGAGTACCGCGACGTGCCCGTCAAGAAACCGCACACGCCGCCCACGCTCAGCCGCGCCGTGAGTACTCACCGCGCTCATGGTTATACAGTAGCTCTTATTACGTAGCTGCAGCGATGCTTTAAATTCTTTCTCTGAGTTATTATCAGAGCCCGGATTTTTCACGGCAAAACAAAACACTATCGTAATCTAGCCAGTGATAGAAATATTATTTTATCTACGTACATGTCATAAGTGCTCTAAAATGCGTCCAGAAACCGTAGGCAACCAGCATTACCAACCATCAGAAAGATTTCAGTAGGTAATGTTAACATTACCTACTGAAATCAGTAGGTTATGAATTTAAATTTGGAACAGCTGTCAAATTCAAGTAGGGTGTCTAATCTAGTATCTATAGATATTAAAACAGCCATTGATACGAAACGCCAATTCCTTATGTTTTTTTAATATAAATCGAACGACATTTGAACTCGAGTGACAGTAGAATAGGGAGTTCATTCGCTTGTCTATGGTTTGAAAAAAAAAATGACTGAGATATCGATTATGATTAGGTACATAGGTATAAAAATAACATGCCGATATATTTTTACATTATTGACAATTTACAGTGTGCAAAACAACCTTTTTACTTTTTTTTAAAATAAAAAACTAGAAGTGTATTTTTCTTTCTTTAATCTAAGTATCTTTAAATCGATTCGGACGAACTTAATTAATGAGGATGTGTATGAGTATGAATTTAATTTTAATGTTAACAACGACTTCATAGCTCTCCTTAGTCTTACCGTGCTAAAAATATTCCGGGGCCCGGTTATTATGCTCAGCCGCGTTTTGAGTACCTCACTTTATTTACATCAATACTGCCTTAACCTTTTCACCACTTGGTATAAAGATAGTACATTTCGGGCTCCACACGCAGTGCCACCAAATCAAGTTGTGATTTTGGTCAGGATTCGAGATTTTCTAGATTTCGAGAGTACTCGAGAGTTTCCCCTCCAGTCGAGATGAGATAAACATTACCGAAACTCGAGAATTCTCGAGTTTTGGCCATGGCCATGACACTGAAAATTACGTTAGTCGATTAATGCTAATATTTTTAAAAGTATTTTTTTATACAGTAACTTTATTTTAGTAATATTGTCCTTTGGAGTTTTTTAACCCTTGTTCGTTCAAGAAAAGCCTCACATGCCTCGGCGTGAAAACAGTTGCTCGGCCTCGTATCTGTCCACTCGGCCGAAAAACGTAAATCCCGATGTAATGTACTGCATGTTACCGCAGACGTCGCAGCCGGCGACGCTGGCCACGCTGCCGACGCGGCCCGCGTCCGCGGCGTCGTCGGGCTCGGCGCTGTCGCTCAAGGACTCGCTGGCGGCCAGCTCGCCCGCGCCGCCGCTGCCGCGCCCGCGCTCGCGCACGCAGCTGGTCCGGGGCGTGCCGCAGACCACGGTGTAATAGATTCAAGAGCGTTTCTCGAAAAAAACGTCCCTTTTTCACAGATTTGTTATTTTACCTAAATCTTTTGTTTTTCTACTCAGAATCGTGTTGTCTTTTTAAAATAATAGGAAAATAACATCGTGTCAAAGCTTTTTCCCTATTGTGTTAAAATATTTTGTATGGTGGCAACACATTGTGTCAAAGTTTTTCCCTTATTGTTTTAAAATATTTTTCCTAACTAGTGCGTAAAAAGTGCACTTTTCGCACGCTTCACTTGCGTAAATTTCACTTTTTAAGGCACTTGCTATGAAAAATTAGGTTCGATACTCGTGTAATAACTTCTTTAAGACTCGGGTGATTGTCACCCTCGTTTCACTCGGGCTCCAACGTTCACCCTCGTCAAAAAAATTTTTTTTTCACTAGTATCGAAATGTACTATTGTATGTGACAGCAAATGTATAGACTTTTCTGAGAATTTTTTTTTTATCTGTGGGAATGTATGCTCGTAATTATGAATAAACATTTTTTCGGGGAAAAAGATAAGTAGCCATAGTTTAGAGAAACGCTTATTATAATGTCTATTCCTTAAATTTTGTCACCCTGAGCTCTGCTATTGTCCTGGGTCACTGCCTAAATCACGACTTACTTGAACCAAAACTTGTTTTAGCAAGAAAAATGTTGGTTCAATATGTACTCAATAGTGTACAATAAAGTATCAAATTACTTGTTTCAAAAACGAACGAAACAAAATAAATATTTAAATAAGACTGTACAGTCCAAATAGCGCTAAGTATAAAGAGTAGACTGCTTTTCTGTCTAAGCTAAACGTTTACACTCTTTAGATAGATAACTCATTTATTCACTTTCTACAATACACACAAATGCAAAACAAAGACCTTAATGACAAAATAGAAAAATAAAGAAAAGGTGTTGCCGTGTGCGTTGCGGCGAAGCAAAAGGGTTCAGTACCCTTACCATGAGTTGTGACTTTGAGGTTTTCGATAACGAGTATCGAGTTTACTATCTGTGCATCTCGTTCGCACTAAAATAGTACAAGCGAGATGCACAGATAGTAAACTCGATACTCGTTATCTAAAACCTCAATGTCACAACTCATGGTAAGAGTACAAGGCTTAGTGACACGCTTCATCCCATCTAATCGTTAATATCCTGCCAGAACCGCGAACACGTAACTTGTAATTATCCATACTCGATGTCAGTGTAAACTCGCTCTCACTCGCGCATTTCAAAAATATAAGACTTTTTCGATATAAGAGCGAAAAACGTTAAAGATGCAATAACACATTGTTTACTACTTAAAGAACAAATTAACTGACTGTTAATATTAAGAAAATATTTTAAACTTTGTACTTCTTACGCGTAGGATTTACTTTCAACCTTATTTATACCTCCTTTAGGATCGAATTCCCTTAAAATCTTTTCTTAGTGGAATCTACCGGAAGAATAATTTTCATATGTTATTTACATATATATAATGTTTAATGTGAATTTTTAGCACATTTCGTCGGTGAAGATACAAACCACGTAACTGACACTGGTATAATTTGTCTGATATTTTAGCTTAACTTTTAAGTATTATTTTCGTAAGCCTTTACCTTTATACTGCTGTCTTTTAGTTTTTATTTACATTTTTAGTTATTATATTAACGATAACCACCGCCGCTAGTTTAAGACTTATAAGCCAGTTCGTACCTTGACAATAAAGATTACGTTATTTTACATAAATATATTAAAAACATGCAAAAAAGTAGTAAATGTAATGAAATATATAATGCCTGAGTTATATACAACGTGTCTCTACTGAGTTGTCTGGACCGAGATCAATAAATATTTGATTAGATGAATTCAAATAAATCAACAATATCACAATTTCAATAAGATTACAAACACACTAGTGACATAACAACATATGTTAAAATAATGAAAAAAAGAACGCCTTTGCGGTCTTAAAGAAGTCTTTAACTAAATCAGTAGTTTCTCCGTTGATTCAAAACGTGAACCGACCAGGGGAGGCCTATGTCCAGCGTGGGCGTCCTTCGTCTAATATGATGATGATGACGATGACTGGCTTTTGGATTGAAACTTTGTACAACATAGGTTTAAAATGCCCTAATTAAAAATACCATAAGTTAAAAATACCCTAAGATGAATAGGGTGTGTACCCTATTCATCTGTGGCCAAAAGTTACACGTTGTATATGAACTAGTTGTGCAGTGTACTGTCGCCATCATATATAACGGTGCTGTGGAGGTAGTCACATATATCTGGACATGCACTGTCGCTTTGACAATAGAGGCGTTGTTGATGTATGGCCCCCTCCACAGCTCCGATATATCTGATGGAGACTGTAGAAATTGGAATTCCATATTTCAAATTTGTTTAGCTATTAATTAAGTTGTTTACCTATCAGTACTTACAGCCTAAAAACTAACAAATCGCTTTAAATAACGACTTGAGCAATGGCGCAGTTGCCATCAGATATATTAGAGCGACTGAGGTAGTCACAAATATCGGAACGACGCCTCTATTATCAACGCGATAAAGTGCATGTTCCGATATTTTTGATTACCTCGACTGCTCCGATATATCTGAAGGCGACTGTAATTAAATATGACGTGTGTATGTGCAATGACTTAGATTTGTCCACATCGAGTATCAACCAGCATCATTAGTAACGTATAAAACAACGCACCAAAGTTATCTGCCGTCCTAAAATCAAATTTATAATTAAACGGAGTAAACTGACAGCAGTTTTAATACATTTGACAGGGCGTTTGACAGCTTTAGTATGAAAACTGCTGTCAGTTTACTCCGTTTAATTATAAGTTTGATTTTATGTATTTTTTATAAATTTTCTACAGTTCGCATTTCAATTGATAAACCCAGACATATTTCTATGAAGCAATTAAAAAACGGTATAAACTTTTGGTACGCTGTTTCATACGCTACTATAGATACTGACTGTACTACAAGCTGGGGCCTATTTCTCGAACACTTAATGTAACTTGTAATACAGTCGCCGTCACATATATCGGAGCTGTGGAGGTGATCACAAATATCGGAACACATCTATTGTCGAGGCGATAAAGTGCATGTTCCGATATTTATGACTACCTCCACAGCTCCGATATATATGATGGCGAATGTACAAGCGGACGTCTCTTACTAAAAAGAGGTGTCAAAAAGTGACTTCCGCTTGTATTACAATTGTTAAGAAATAGGCCTCGGGCCTCAAGCTGGACTGGTTCTCAAGCATGTATTCCTTCTGTCCTATTTATATAGCAGAATAATGAGTACATTTGTTACCTTAAAGGTATAGCCATAAGATCTATATTACTGTAACTATAATTTTCTTAATTTTACACGTATTTAGTATATAAGTACTAAAAAGACATTTCTCTATTATAAGATTAAAATGTTTGTGATCGTCTGTCCGTCCATTTTGTGCAATTGAGTACTTGTAGCGTGCCTTAAAAGGAATTTAGTTATTTATTATAAAATTGCCTTGTACCTATTTTTTTTACAAAATTAAACATAATTATGAATAGTGATTGCATTTTATTCTCTCATTAGTATTTTCACCATCCTTTCCGAATACGAATAATGATTAGGGCCCGGAATTTCGCGTGCGGTTTTGGAAATGTCTAGGGGAGAGAACGCTAATATTTATCGATGTATCGATAAACCGAGTTTTTTATTAGCATTTTAAATAAATAATAACTAAAACTTTCCGATGATACATTACATGCTCATTCAATGGCGAGTGTCGTTTAAGTCTAAGTGTCAATACATATTAAATAGGTATCTTATCTACAAAGAGTTGATAGCCCGAGTAGGTATTTGATTGCAGAATGCAAGTATTATTTATTTAAAAATAAATTATTCTTTTTCTTAGCTTTGAGTACACGACCCGACCGATTTATCGATACGTCGATAAATGTTACTGTTCTCTCCCTTAGACTTTTCCAAAACCGCACGCAAAATTCCGGGCCCTAATAATGATGATTACGTACCTAATTAATACGTGTTATAAATGTTCTTTAATTAAGAATAAAGAATTATCATATGAATAAAGGTTAAACCCTTTCAAGCGCGGATCAAACCCTTACCTAAGTGGTCTAGTAGCCACAGTAGGGACACTAGACCGGGTTGGATAGTTCTCTTGACGCTGTCTCAGGAATCGTAAATATGACGTCACAAGTCTATTAGGGTTGTGAACAGGCCCGTCGTGCCTACAACGGTGCATCCGCTCTAAATCTTTGCAAACGCTACGGAATCGCAGTGACGCATCGTATGTATACCGTTTTTATGGTATGTCCCCCACACCGCGCGTGTTCCTCGCTGGCCGGACCCACAAGCCCGATTTGCCTGCAATTGCAGTTCTTATATAAACGAGTTATGTACCAGGTCGGAAAATTGATGTACCTCCGTAGTTTTGAAGATATTGATCGTTAAAGGTGGGCCGGCTGTAGAATACACTCCGTAGCCGGCCCATATTGGCCAAATCGGGTTTGGGGTCCGGCCAACGCTCACACCGTTTCTCAAAATACGCAAATGCAACGTGTACGCCGTGACGTGGCCTATAGCAAAGCGTTTTGAAGCTCAATTTACGGTATAGTATAGGTGAAAAACTTACGAGTATGTATATAGTTGTGCAGAGAGTTAATACCCTCTAGCCCGGAGACTTAAAGAGGTCAGTAATCAGCATACGTCGGACTGTAGGGGGCAGTTTGGGGGCAAGGTAGTTTACAAAAAAATCTTAACTTACGAGTATTATAATGTACCTAGTATTTGTAACATAGTTAATCAAATTAGTTACCCGTTATCATTTATTCATCTTTAATGTGTATATACTCTTTGAAGTTGTGTTTTATTCCTTTCTCACAGCTGCAATTGTTATGTGTAGTCCAAGTACGTTTATAAATAACTTAGTTAATTGCTATGATATTCGGATTTTCACATTATAAATACTAGGTACCAAATACTCGAAAGTGAATTGATTGATTTGCGAACCTTACCTATCATTCTGACATGCCACGAAAATGCCCGCTGGAATCCGACGTATGGTAATCAGTATGCAGTAATCAGTAATTTATTGCTTTCATAGGTACAGTCAGTCAGTTCAGTCAAATACTTCGGTACACCATACAAATTCTATGGTGTAACGAACTTTTTGAGTACTTTGGATGTTACCAACTATATGACGCTGACTGTACACAAGATATTAAAACACAAAGAAGTTCAGCTATAAGCCCTGCAAGGGCACTACAATTTGTAAATCTAAGTTACTAACTAAACAAAAAATAGATACATCTCACGAATTAACTAGACGACAGAGTATGTTTACATAGCCGCTTTAACATATTTTCTTAAATTAAACATTATGTTTTAACTGTATTTATTAATATTCAACTTTCAAAAAACTCTTGTATTGTATAAAAACTATTAATATGTTTTTTGTTAAATAAAGTGTCTTTTCGCTTTTATAATATCACTTGGAGGTTTATTATATATTTTAATACACATTACTAGAACTAGAGCTGTGCATATTCAGATTCAGGTCTCTCATTGAATGCCATTTTGAATTTTAATTATGACAAACCAAAGTTGCATTTGGCCTGGCAAGGCTTCCAATCCCGGTATTCCGAGATCTCGGTATTCCGGGATCCCGCGCCTTTTTTCAATCCCGCTCATTGCGGGATTCCGAGCGCGGACTGTAGAGCGGCATGTACACATCATTGCGCGAGCGCGATCGCTTGAGTACTTTAGCATTAGCACGGTTTTACGTGCTTTTTTGAACCCGTACGTGCTATTAACGTGCGTTACGGAAAAACGTGCTATTTCAGTGCTTTTTGGATGTAGTTCAGATTTCAGATCTCAATTGATTGTTTTTGTGTTAAATGTTTATTAATAGAAATGCGATAAAATTATAATCTAATTAAAAGTTATGTTCTAATAAAAGCTAATTTTTTGAGTGCCATAGGTTCAGGCAGTGTAATATTTGATCTTTATAGAAAAATCAAGTTATTTTTTGTGTTAAAAGTAAGTTAAACAAATACAATTATTCTATTATATTTTGATCTCATTAGAAATATTAGAAGCGCAATTTTTTTTTCAGTCTATTAATGAATGTGTCCAGTTACACTCTAATAATAGTTGTAATACGTTGATTATTTTGTTGTTTTATTTACCATTTAATTGATTACATGAATATGTATGCGGGATCCCGCAAATACCGGGATCCCGCGGGATTGAAAATGTGAAATTCCGCAGATACCGAGATCAGATATAGGGTGCGGGATTGGAAGCCCTACTCTGGGCGGCTAAAGGATAGAACATATGTCGAATTTTGAATATAGAACGCCGACATACGTGTACAGTCGCCATCAGATATTTCGGAGCTGTGGAGGTGGTCATAAATATCGGAACATGCACTTTACCGCCTTGACAATAGAGGCGTTGTTCAGATATATTTGAACACCTCCACAGCTCCGATATATCTGATGGCGACTGTACAGACACGTTACTACTACATAGGTCCTAGCCTATCACCTGTGCTATAGCGTATTTTGAGCAACGAGTAGATTCAGCTGCGGTGCGTCCATAGAAGCCGATTCCCACCGGCTTTACTAACTCTCCCGCAATGCAACAGTTTTTCTCGGGCTCACAAAGAAAAGGCAAAGCTATATGGCCTCCGTCTTGCCTAAGAAAATAATTGACCCGCCGCCACTGTGCACTGAGACGATTATGTATAACTCTGGCTATGACAAGTTAGGACATGTCAGGCTCATCAGGAAAGCAGCAGCACCCTTGCGGCTCCCGCGCCGTGTACCCGGGCTGTGCCGCCGGGTCGCAGCCGCAGACACGCCTCGCGTCCTCCCCCCCGAGCGGCAGCAGCCGCCCCGGGCTCGCCATGAGGTCCACCACGTAGTTGGCGCGGAGTAATCCCGCGGGGTAGCTTTGTTCTTCTATTTCTGTCTCCTGAAATGTTTACGAGTTTGGTAGTAGAATAGAATAATATACGATTTTAAAATAACCCTTCGTAGCTTAGGCACGGATCCGTGCCAAGCAATTGAATTCAACGGAACTAACTAACATCGTTTTTTCATTGGAGAATTTTGACATCCACTGACAATTATTACATCTATTATATTATTAAAATTTAACTTGTATATTAGTTTGAATGAGTTTCCGATATTTCGGCACTGTTGCAAGCGCCATCCTCACGGAATAACAGTTATCCCGTGAGCATGGCGCTTGCAACAGTGCCGAAATATCGGATACTCATATAATTATAACGTATAACTATCCCGTTTTAAGCAATAGATACATCTATTGCTTAAAAGAATAAGTAGAATACATTATCGTATTGCAATCTGTTTGGCTGTTTTACAATGGACAATTGTACAAGGATTGTTGAGCCACTTACCTATCGTAATTTAGCCTTAACCGTAAGACCTACTGCCTAAACTTTACTTATGTTCCAATGTTGATTTTACGTAAATTTAGACTCATATTTTTGTATTTAACATGTAAGTGAATTGGTACCACACTGTAAACTAATTTATCTACGTACATATCGTAAGTGTTCTAAAATGCGTCCAGAAACCGTAGGCAATGACCAGCATTACCAACCATCAGAAATGAATGAAGATGTAATGTTAACATTACCTACTGAAATCAGTAGGTTATGACTTTAAATTTGGAACAACTGTCAAATTCAAGTGCGGTGTCTATTCTAGTCTCTATACATATGTGACATTATCTATGAAAAGGCACCTTATTGTCGATGGCGCTTATGTCGTTATTCAAGATTGCGCGATACAAACTTAACGCGGTACGACGTAAGTGCCATCGACAATAAGGTCCCTTTTCATAGATAATGCCACATATTAAAACAGTAATTGATACGACACGCCAATACATTATGTTTTTTTAATATACATCGAACAACATTTGAACTCGAGTGACAATAGAATAGGGAGTTCATTCGCTTGTCTATGGTTTAAAAAAATATTTGACTGAGATACGTAATACGCAACGCCGCCATTCCAAGCTGTCGTGTGATATTATTATGAAACTCGCCTTCGGCTCGTTTCATAAACCCACACTCTTGTTGTAATGCCCTTCATTATGCACAGATACATAAACTACCAATGTATTTAATAAATAAATTGAATTGAATTTAGCTAACTTTTATCCTATATATACAAGTGAATTTACCGGGTCTGGTTCAGGAACGGCGACCTCACACCAGGCGTGCGCGCTGGTCCGCCGGTGCAACGCGCATGGCAGACCAACGCGGTCTGCCAACACCTGGAATAATACTGCCTTGAGCATTTCCTATAGGGTAAACCAGCTTTAAGGCTGAAGCCTTATGAGAGGTAGGGCACAGCGAAGTACCATCACGCTTGAGTCTGGACAAGCCAACTGGGGAAGTACCTCCTCCTTACAGAAGCAACCATAGCACTGCAACCTTTCAGGTATGTAGTGTTGTGTTCCTGATGGTGAGTAACGTAGGTAGTAAGTCAGAGTAAGGGTGGTGAGTAAGGTAGTAAGTGTTGTGTTCCTAATGGTAAGTAAGGTTCCCAGAGCTCCAAAAACTTGTAGGGTTGGCAACGCGCATGGGAATCCTCTGGAGTTGCAGGCGTCAGGCGGGCCTTGTTTGCCACCGTCGTTTTATAAAAAAAAACACACACGAAGGTAATTTCGGTTACGCTATACCTACTTTGTATCACGTGATGATCCGCGCATGTTACATGCCGCGGCAAAATGTACGCTAGTGTGGCTTCGTCCTAGAGCTAATGATTTATAAATAATGATAATTAATTAATAGCATTTTAGTCGAGTACATTGTCATGCGAAAGTTCAAAGTCACAGTAAGATAATCAGAAATGAGGATATACGCAATGGAACCATTGTCACTGACTTTACTTTAACAATGACTAAACTTATCAGTGGGCGGGGCACATTGGTAGCCGAAAAGGGCAAAAAGTACTTGATTTGGCGATCGGCTACCGAAAGACGCCGTGTGGGTACGTCTCCCACAAGGTGGTCCAACGACTCAAGGTCGCGGGTACCGGCTGAAGACAAACAGCGCAGGACCGTTCGATTTGGCGATCTTTGAGTCTAAGTCGAGCAGTCGACGGTTTTCGACTGATGACGGTGTGCGGCACAGACTGTTCGCGTTCACCCACCTTGTATAATATTGCTCTCTCCAACTCGCCTCCGCAGCGGATCCAACCCAAGCCAATCACGCAACTATCCAGATCATTCTGGAACAAACAACGGTTAATAATTGAAGGATATGGTGGAAAAAATAGTAGCCTACGGGTAAGTTGCCATCAGATAATATCGGAGCTGTGGAGGTGGTCACAAATACCTGAACATGCACTTTATCGCCTTGACAATAGAGGAGTTGTTCGGATATTTGTGACCACCTTCACAGCTCCGATATATCTGATGGCGACCCAGAGGCTACAATATATTCAATTATAGGAAGGCGTCTAGCGACATCTACCGTAAACACTGTAAACACTTAACCGACATCGAAAGAAGAAAGAAAAGAAAGAAAAATCTTTATTCATGACATAAAAAAAGAGGCAAATAGGTAATAGAAAAATAAAATAAAACAGAAATACTTATATCACGAATTGGTCCCTTCTCAGCATGTTGCCAGCGTTAGCCAGCGCTGATCTTCCGAAGAAACCACTAAGTGAAAAAATACACAAAAGGCAACAAAACACAAAAGCGCATATAGAATAAAATAAAACAAAATAAAAATAAAAATAAAATAAATAAAATAATACAGTATAAAGAAAACAATTTGAAATAAAAACATAAAAAAACATCTGAATATCAGGACGGTTGGTTGATCTCTGTTGAGAATTCACCTATATCTACATCTGTGCTGCCACAATCTCCGTAATCTGCCACTTACCATCAAGTCGGCCAGATAGAGTGCCACCGTCGGCATGGAACAGTCCTTCTCCTGCGTAGTTCCACACATTTGCTCCACCACAAATTCAGCTAACAATTGCGCTCTCTCCTTCAGAGACATGGAAACTTCATTGCATTTGTCCCGGTATCTGGATAAAATGTGTTTAAATAAAATTATAATGCAATGTGCGTCTAAAATATGCTTAAGGCCGAATTGGCACTTTCGAGTTTATACTTACTAGGGCTCCTGATATCCGTGATACACGCCGATCCGTAGCTACGGGTTTCTAAGCCCGGCGGTACTAAGATCACGAATTTCACGAACACGGCAAGTACGTAACCTCGTACCTACGTTCGCATCCGGATTCACGTGACACGGCGTGACACGCCATGCCACTAGCCCGTACCTGAGTCCGTGTGTGGAGCTTCAGGCTCGGTTTCGTTGGATATTTATCGCACGTTTCGTAATTTCGCCACGCCCGGGAGAAAAATAAATAAAGACTAAGTTTTATTGAATTGAGTTACCACATAGTATATATTACGGGCGGACCGAAACGGCGTGTTCTTAAGATACGTGAAGGCGTGATCACGCCTACACGGATCTACACGGATTTACGTACCCTAATTTCACGTAATCGAATGTCACGTGTGGAACGGACTAGAAAACCGTTGCCGTGATTCACGAAACCGGGCGCACGGCTACGGGTTCACGAATCACGGACACAACCGCGAGTCCTAATACTTACCTACTTTGGCAAATGATGGTGCTATTCATAAAAGTGAGATAGCTATCTAGGTATTCTAATTTTGAGCAAGAGCTGTCCTCACTAACGTAAATAAAAGTGTGCAGCCCAACGCGCATTTTCGTAACTGGAGTGAGGTTACAAAAACAAGAGAAAGAAGCTAAGCCAGGCGAAATTTATAATAATACAAATGAAAATTTGTTTTATACCTCACTTCGTAATGTGCGTCTTCTATCTCGATATACCGCATAGATTTTGTCCTGTAATTATTTAAAATCATCAATTTTTTCCCAGCAGTTACCTACCCCACATGAAGGGCTGCATACCGGGTTTACAAAACATTCAACAATGTAGAGCGGCGATCTTTTTAAGCTTTATAGAATGTAGTAGAACATAAAATAGTACATTACTGCAGCCGCCGGGAAAAAGGGGGTTGAAGGCTGAGTTGTATATACGGCCGACTGTAAGGAGGCCGGATAGTATACGAAGCCTTCAAGACCCTTTCACGGCTAGGCATGTATAGTGCTTTTCTCAAACTAATGCAATGAAATAAATAAAAAAATACCACTGAACAAAACAGCTTCACGACATAAGTTTTTTAATTTTCCCTCCAATCCCGCTTTGTAGTATTTTTGCCTTCGATGTAATAATTAATGACTATCATAAATAGTCTGGCTATAATTACTATATACAACATTTAGAAAAACCACCAAAAAAGAATGCACTTACCTTTTAAATGATGGCGCTACGGCATCTGCCTTTGGCGGTACACAATAACAAAATATAGATAAATAAAACCGGGCCCGGTTAGATTATTCAATTTTATACACCCGTAACACTATATCTAAGTCACAAAAGCATTGAATCACACCATTTACCACTATTTAGTCTTAATAAACAGAGTTTTACACGCCGAGAAACTTTTCCATTCCGCCATTATTAAAACAAGTAAAAGTGTCCTGTGATTGGTTGAGTCAAAAATGCGTTCAAAAACGCGCATGCGTGGAGTAGTGTTTGGTGTTGCCAATACAATTTTAAAATTGAGAGCATGAATAATAAATATAATAATGTAATAACCTGATGATATGAATATTCAATTACATGATAAATAAAATAAATCTCTTCATACAATTTCGTCTGAAATAAGCGAGATTATTTTTTAGCCCGCTAATCATTTAGTCACTAAAAATGATAAAAAAATATAACTCAGCTGTTTGAACAGGCTTCATGAACACAGACGCCAGGTATACATAAAAATTAAAAAAAAATTACTTCCCGGCCTAGGCCTTCAATTTTATATGAAATTCGTTACCTGTCCTCTGGAGTCGATCCGCCCTAAACGTGATACTTCGAAGCCTATTATGACGCACGTAACGAAGACATTTCATTGCATGTTTGAGAAAAGATATTTCTTAGACGCTGATAATTGACCTAAACTCCGATTCGAGGTGGAAATAGTACATTGTGCAACGAGGATGGTAAGTGAGGTATAGTAAACGCGAGTCTATTAGAAGCCCGACGACGAAGTCGGAGGGCTTTTAATGACTCAAGTTTGGTATACACTTACCACCCGTGGTACATACAATGTTTTTCATCACATTTGCGAGGATATAAAATAAATTCGTTGGTAAAATATTAGTTACTTATGTAGGCTTAAAACCAAAATACACTTTGAAAACTAAAATCAGACCGCATCCACTATAAAAGATTGTCAACAATGTCAACTTTTTTCAATATCTTCCACAGATAATGTTAACTACTGCGTTTTGTTTTCGAAGTTGACAGATCATCCTGC
This sequence comes from Grapholita molesta, assembly GCA_022674325.2. Taxonomy (NCBI): domain Eukaryota; kingdom Metazoa; phylum Arthropoda; class Insecta; order Lepidoptera; family Tortricidae; genus Grapholita; species Grapholita molesta. The sequence continues at coordinate 3,477,477 of CP053125.2, read as the reverse complement.
CAAATAGTATCAATTATCAAAATCAAATAGAAAACAATAATTTTTAATAAATACTAAACATTAAATTGCAGTAAAGTTTAATTATAAAGATATGTTTTTTTTATTAAATACATATTTTTGTTATACGAGGGTGCAAAATTGTATTTTAACTTCGAGTGTGGGATTGAAACTCGAGCAAGCGAATGGATTCTATAGTTTAACCACGAGCAAAGCGAGTGGTTTTAAAATAGAATCCTGAGCGTAGCGAGTGTTTCAATACACGAGAATTAAATTACAATTGCACCCGTGTGTAACACAAAACTTTTCCCCTCACTACAGCGAGGAAAGTGAAACATGCAAAAAAACGTTTTTAAATCCCATTGACTTTTGCTTTGCGTTTAGATACATTCAACATTTTTACAAAAGGTGCCTTTAGCTTGGTTAGCTTGTGGTGGCCAGTACGATTTTCGAATGCTCTAATTCGATTTTCAACTCAGTGCGTGTGCGAGTTACCGCCGACGCCGCGGGGGCAAGTGAGCTGTACTTCCCGAATTTAGACTTTAAAACCATAGCAATTAGAGCTATGAGAAGTCAACTTACTTTAATCACTAGTGGATAAAATGCGTTTTTACCCTCTCGTATTAAAGGATAAACAAGCGCTTTACGAGCTAGTGAGGGGAAAATTGATTTAAAGGCTGAATTACTATCGAAACCCGACTATGGCCGTTTCACACTTGCACGCCTGACAAAACTATAAGTATTTAAGTAAAATACATATTTACCGATAAACTAAGCTGCATTAATGTACTTACGGGTCTCCAAACCATAACCGTTGCTGCAAAAGGTAACCTCGCAGGTTAATGTCATCGGGCAGTGGTGGCCGCAATCTTGTCGACGAGGAAGCCAAGCTTGACACAGATCTGCCATGGACTGTAACAATTATGGAAAGAGAAAATATATCGTCCTTATTGTTTAAATCCCAAGACTTGTTCTGTGCCATAAAAAATGTAGGTAAAACTAGGAAAATAGGATATCTTTATTCGTGACATAAAACGATAAAGTAAGTAATAAACATAAAATAAAAAGAAAACATAAATATGTCACGAAATAAATGGTCCCTTCTCAGCATGTTGCCAGCCTTAGCCAGCGATGATCTTCCGAAGCAAACATTTGGTGAAATTTGGTATGAATAATTATGCCGAAAAGTACCAGAAAAACTGATATACGTCCGATATCCCGAACGCGCTGCATGAGATTTATATTAAGTAAGGTTTTTCGGTACGTTATTACCTTTAAAGAACCTTACTGCCCCATCGATAATTCGGTTATTCGAGCAATGTGCCCTACTGCCCATTGCCATTTAAGACTGACAATTCTTTGAACTATGTCTTATGTCTGTAAGCATTATGGAATAACATTAGGTTTTTTGTCCTGTTTGGGATATCTACATATTCAGAAAATAACACTATTCCATATAAAATCCTTTTCAGAATAGTTTCTCAGACTTACATTGTCTGAGGTCGATGCCGGAAACCATTCCTGTCTCGGAGACCGGCGGCTGGAACAGGCATACAAAAACCGCGTCCTCATGAGGCGGCTGCTTGTCCATCAGCTTCTGAATGGTAGGGAACGGGGTCGACAACCGCTTTTGCACGTAGAAGCCTTCCTGCAAAATCACGAAGTCATTAACCTTATGACAGCCCGGAGAACTGCATTCTTGGGTCCATGATATGTCTCATAATTGTGACATTTTACTTCATGGCCACCTAGACTAATGGGTAGTAATAGTGACCCTGACTATGAAGCTGGAGATTCTGAATTCGAATCCTGGAGAGTATTAATTTGTTTGCTTTCTCATCATATCAGCTGAAGGAAGCCTCCCTCAAAGCGATCCCCGTTGTCCGATTTTGCACCACCCGGCTCCAATGAATCCCCGCGATCTTTACCACTCGAGAACCTATATGCCCCAACGGCCATCTGTTCCATCGCGACTCTTTCATATAAGAGTACCTATTAAAAAGATAACAGGCTCACTTGAGTGAAATCGCTGATATCCAGTCGTCCTGTGTAGGCGAGTTTTGCTGACGGGTGGTGGCGGAATATGGCTTCTAGAGCCGGCTCCCAGGCGCTAACAACGTATCTTGCTAAACGATTTTCAACCATGCTGTAAAAAAATTAAGTTCATTTTCCTTTTGACTCAGATATAATTAGGTAGGTACATTTTACAAACCCCTCTCCTGAGAACTTCCTATCTGTCATTAAATATTGCCCCTAAATTCCTCTGTGGATGTGTTTGCCGTGACAAAAACGACGCGATAGATATGCACATGCAGGGCAGTTGACGCCACCTATAATCAAATTTTGAATTAAATGGAGTAAACTGACAGCAGCTTTCATACTAAAGTTGTCAAACGACCTGTCAAATGTATGAAAACTGCTGTCCGTTTACTCCATCTAATTAAAAATTTGATTATAGAATAGCCTAAGCCCAAACTTGATACGATGATGGTGACTTACAAATGTACAGTGCCCAGCTGAAGATAAACATCCGCGCCCTCATCTGTGACGCTGGCCGTGATCAGCGTGCAGAGAGCCGTGACAAACCCGACGTGTTTGATGTGCAGGTTAGTTGACACCACCTGGAATCCTTCATGGCATCACATGACATGACCAGGTGAAATCAAAATGGCAACATACAAGCTGAATCCCACCGGCTTGACAAATTTTCTCACAGTTCAACAGTTTTCCTAGGGCTCATGAAGAAAAGGCTAAGCTTATTCACATACCAGGGGCCTATTGCATAACAACTTATAACTTATAATATTAGCGGAAGTCCCTTTCCAATTCCTTTTATTAGAAAGAGAGTTCCGTTAATATTATTGGTTGTAAATAGTTCTGCAATGGGCCCCTAGGCGTTTTCTAATACCTTTGTTGTCAAACAAGTGTTACTTGCATTTCGAGAAAAATCTGATTATTCGTAATCAAAATCGTAAGCTGAGTCTGTTTTAATATGTGCCGCAAAATGTCCCAATAAATACCTAGTAGGTATGTTCAAAATCCATTACGCTACTTCCATACAAAGTGCGTATGGAAAAGTAGCGTAAATGGATTTTAAGAATTGGGACGCTTTTTGTATCCTATTGAAATGGATACAGCTTGGGATTTTGATTAGAAACTGTCTGGTTCTTCTCGAAATGTGACCAACAACATTTAATTCAATACTTTATTTAAATTTCTACCTCTTTAATTTAGTCTTATAATTAAGTTTTTTTTTCTGTCAGTATAGATTCATGTATTTTTATTTTTCGTATTTATGAATATAATGTTAAAATTATAGACATTAATGTCGTATGGCGATTTCATGGCTATATTACAGTACGCGTTCCGTTATTTTCGATTGTGTTTGTTTTCAATCGAATGTAAAACATACTATTGAATTAAATGTTTCTGAATACCAATTTCTACCTTCCTAATACGGACTGCTAAGGAATGGAATTCGCTCCCTTCGTCTGTATTCCCGGTAAGATATAAATTGGGTCTTTTCAAGGCAAGAGTGAATAGGCTGTTACTGGACCAGCGTGCTACATCCTCGACCTCGTCGTCACTTTTACCATCAGGTGCGACTGAGGTCAAACGCTGGTCAGTCTTGTATAAAAAAAATGCGAAAGTAACTCTGTCTGTCTGTTACCTCGTCACGCGTAAACCACTGGACCAATTGATATGAAATTTGGTATGAAGAAGGTTTGAGCTACGTGAAAGGACGTAGTATAATTTTTATCCCGCAACCATACAGACGGGTATGGATGGCCAACAAAGTCGCGAGGAAGAGCTAGTATTAGATATATAATGCATAGGGATATCGACCTTATCCTCTTGCGGCCCAGAGACACAAAAAGATCTCCTCCCATTTAGTTTAATTATGAATTTAATTTATAATATTTAAAGGGTCTAGCCGCATTCCTATAGTGAAACTGCCCCTGGCTGAAATGTATACCTTTCAGCCAGGGGCAGTTTCACTATAGGAATGCGGCTAGACCCTTTAGCTGGAGATGCGGGTTCGAAACCCGTCTCGTACACCGAAGGTCCTCGTGGTTTTTTCTTAAGTATATGTAATCTATTTCAACTTTTTATAATATTTAATTTTGAAGCGCAATCCGGAGGTCGCAAATTGTAACCCCGGCTCGTACCAATGAGTCTTTTGGAACTTAGATATGTACGAAATATCATTTCATATTTACCAGTCGCTTTTCGGTGAAAGAAAACATCGTTAGGAAACCGAACTAATCCTATTAAGGCCTAGTTTACCCTCAGCGTTGGAAGGTCATAATGGCAGTCGCTTACGTAAATCTAGTTGCTACGCCAATTCTTGGGATTGCCAAATGTCGGGACATTTTTGGGGGAATTAATTATGACAAACGGGTAGCGAATACTTTATGACATTAAGTTTGCCTTTGTACAATAGGTACATCACAACATCGTACAAGATGAAATAAATAATATGTGACATTATCTAAGAAAAGGGACCTTATTGTCGATGGCGCTTATGTCGTTGTTTAAGACAATACAATACAAACGCAACGCGATTAGACGTAAGCGCCATCGACAATAAGGTCCCTTTTCATAGATAATGTCACATATGACAATGCAACATTTTGACGTAGGTACTTCGTAGCTTTTGATCTGTGGGCGGTCAGTAAAGGGTACGGATTATTGAGCAATTTACATTTTATAAATGATTAATAATGAATATTTAATCAAATAATTGGATGTCTTCCTAATTAGGTGGGCGTTATAATATTAGTACAGACGAGTACCTCTTCCCCCTTGCAGAGTGTGAACAGATCTTTAGCGACAGACTCCTCCATCAGCCCCGTGATCGCTATGCAAGCCATCTTCTTCAAACAGATGTCAGTGCGCTAAAATCATACAGATAATTAATTGACAGGTATATTTTGGATTACCATTACGTCTTTTCTATATTTAAATTTAATTATTTATTTTTAAACTGACTATTAACTTAAACGCGCGTAGAAATTATGGGCGGCTGCCGCGCGAGCCAGTGTTCGCGTGAACATTGGCTCGCGCGGCAAATGTTCGACGGAATTTAGGTAGACCGCGGCTGCCGCGCGCGGCTAGCGATCCAACTCGATCAGCGATGGCGCGCGAGTTAAGGGTGCTGTAACCCTCGATACTTCCTTCATCAGCTAAATCTAATGTCTATTCAGCATTTACTTATTTAGGTACAATACGCCAATGCTAAATTGCAATATTGAATTATAAATAGTTGTAACTAATTTAATTCATTATAATGTACTTACCTACTTTTGTGCTAATAAAATATTTCTTATCTTATCTTATCTTAACCAATTAATTTTAAGCAGAATAATCTTGATTGTAAGCTAGAACGTTACTCTGTTGGTTTAAATAAATATATTTTTTACTAAAACTCCTTGCCGTTATCTTAATTCGCGCGCCAATTGATTAGTTCTAACCATGGACGCGAGGGGTCCTGCGGCAGCCGCGTATTGTGATGCATTACATCATTAGCAATAATTTTAAACTAAAAAGGCGTTGGTGGGCAAAAAAATATTTTTTATAGTTTACAATGTCGCATACAACTAATTGCGGACATGAGACATGAAGCCGTCGGAGACACCATAAAAAACTTTTTACGAGTGTCATATACCGAGTTCGTGTTATCATTATTTCCCATACAATTGTATTAACTCGCGACACTTGTCGTTGTCCATGGCAAACGTTTATTCGTCGTGCACAAACAACCGTCCAAATTACACGCGCGGCAGCGACTGAAGCTCGTTTGATGCGGGCTAAAAAACCGACAGCGCTCGGATCGCCCCGCGGCACGATCGAGCGCGGTAACGTTCGAGCTGCCGCGCGCGGCAACCCCGTCTACATTATGCGCGGCCGCCGCGCGAGCCAATGTTCGAGTGGTTGCCGCGCATAATCTGGACGCACCTTAATATTCTGTGAATTTCAATCATTTCATTTAGATAATATCGAGTAAAATCGAGCAGTAAAATCACGTTTGTACCACCCTTAAATAATTATTTTTATTATCTTTAGTAGTTGTTGTTATTAACTGTCCAACTATTGCGGTAAACGAAATGCAGTCTCACAACAGACAGACGTTTTCCCTTTGGGTAAGGAAGCCTAGAAATTGGAATACACTGCCTCATAGACCTGCCTGGGCGACTAACATACACGCCATCACTTTTTCTTTATTTCTAAACATTATGGATTCGTTAGCATAATAGTTACTACTTTTTTTATGACAAAGGTGGCAAACGAGCAGACGGATTGCCTGATGGTAAGCAATTACCGTCAGCGGCGCCCGGGGCCGACTAAGTATTTGCCGCCTTGTTCGTTCTCCACATTCGTTTTTGTCATACTACGTCGGAGGCAAACAAGACATTACCGTCGCCCATGGGCACCCGCAACACCAGGGGAGTCACAGGCGCGTTGCCGGCCTTTAAGGGGGGTTGAAGCGCTGGGAACCTTACTCACCATCAGGAACACAACACTACATACCTGAAAGGTAGCAGTGCTATTATGGCTGTGGTCTTCTGTAAGGAGGAGTTACTTCCCCAGTTGGGCTTCTCCAGACTCAAGCGTGATGGTACTTCGCTGTGCCCTACCTCTCATTGTTAGACATAGTTTAAGGACATACCATACTTAGTTATAAACGGATAAACTCACGTGTAATTATATCGCACTAGGCGCTCACTGAGCGATACACCCTCAACGCGAGAGCTTACCCGAAACATGTCGCCTAGTGCTATATAATTTTACACGTGAGTTTATACGTTTGTAACTAAGTAATAATAACATGGCTCACACCAGTTTTAACTATATTATTAATAGTTATTATTTTGGTTTTGTACCTGCAGGATATTAAGCAACTCTTGCATGAAGTCTGCAGTGAGCATAGCCTTCTTGCTGACTTGGTAAGTCTGGAGGTTGATGTAGCACTGCACGGCCAAGCGCTGAGCTTCAATTGGGTTGTCTTTAACTAAACAGTTATAAAGTATGATCATTTCGAAAATACTTTTGATAACTGGGAACAAATCAAATGTGACATTATCTAAGAAAAATTACCTTATTGTCGATGGCGCTTATGTCGTTGTTTAAGACGATACAATACAAACGCAACGCGATTAGACGTAAGCGCCATCGACAATAAGGTCCCTTTTCATAGATAATGTCACAAATATTGCTTGCTGGCATTGGCTTGGTGGCTTACCCCAGCCACGCAAGTAGCTATCATATTCCTTTTAATAAGAATAAATTCTGGTAACCTATAGACAAGGTTTATTTTAAAAAGAGCGAGTCATTTACTGATACTCAAATAGTTGGCCACATCATACTAAAATGAATTCTGATCAGTATAATGTTTGCAGTTATTGGAAGCCAATAAGAAAGAAAGAAAATAAATTTATTTGAAACAACATAACATAACAGTGACTTATAACTTCTAACTAAACATTTCACTTTACATGAATTGTTTCAAAAAGGGATCAGGGCTCTGAGTGTAAGCTTTTAACGCAACTTTACGTCACGAACGCGTTTGCGTTTCCCATATAAATAACATTATCACTTACGCGTTCGGAAACGTTTTCTTACGTCAAAAGAAACTTACACTAGAGCCTCCGCTCAGCATGTGTCGGCACGCAGTGCAGCGACGCTGATTTTCGGCGGACCCTTGAACTTAAATAATAAACTTAAAATAAACAATCATAAAAATATATTTGAACAATTTAATGAAGTTAACAATATAATATGGAAAAAGTTCAGCTTTAATAATAACAATTTACATTACTAATGGCTAAAACTATAGAAGGACAATTACGAAAGCAAAAAGAAAGAAATAAAATGTGAATTATCTTATTTTATGAAATAATTTGACTTGTGTTGGTTTTTATAAGTTGTAACGCTACTAGGTATTACTGTATCGTCTGTTATGTAAGGTTTGCAAATTTGTCCATTTTTAATTAAGATCAAAATTATTTTTTATTATGCAGAAACGTCTGCTAGCGAATATCTTCAATATTTAAATCGAAAGAAAAATAGAAAAATTTGACTCGCAGCGGGACTCGAACCCACAACCACTGGATCACTAGCCCAGTGCACTACCAATTGTGCTATACGAGTACCGCTGAGACTTGTCAATTTTTTCTATCTATCCCTCGTCGTATACGTCATCATGACTGACGTGTAAACACATCTACCGCCAGCGTATTGAACACTAAACGGCATAGAAGTTTCAATTCATATTGAGAATTCATCGATAACAATGTGCTACCCCTTTCTAAATTATTTTTTATTATGCAGAAACGTCTGCATCATCAAAATTCCTTAACAGCTTTAACGAGTTTTGCGACTTTAGCCGGCGATATGTAAGTTTGTAAATTGAGACATATATTTAAGATAAGATAAAGCAACTAAGTTCATCGTTGGCCGAGGCAGGATTTGAAACCGCGTCTTCAGTACTCGTGGCTGATGCCCTTTAGCTTCGTTTCCAAGACACCCGGCAACGACGGGACCCGTCTAAACTTCTTAAATATATGTCTTCCGCTACTTTTTCTTAAACACATGTCATCTCACCAAGAATAAATAAATAAATATAAATTAATAAATGTTTCGGCACAATCTTACACGAATCGACCTAGTACTACGGTAAGCTCAGTAAGGCTTGTATTGTAGGTACTAGACGACGATATATATAATAGATAGATACAGATAAATACTTAAATACACAGAAAACACTCAGGAACAAGCATCTGCGCTCATCACACAAATTAATGCCCTGATTGGGATTCGAATCCAGGACCATCGGCTTCATAGGCAGGATCACTACCCACTAGGACAGACCGGTCGTCTAAGAATAACTATTAAGAAAAGGAATAATTTAAAAACTTACACTTCTTATTAATATTTCTCAGCGCCGCAAAAGTCTTCGGCTCCACAAGACTGTAGGCCGCCTTCGGGATCTTCAGGCACAGTGCGGCCAAGGCTCGTAGGGCGTTAATTCTGATGTAGAACCAGACCGTTGCGTCATCACTCAGTATCGCTGTTGAGAGAAGTCATTATCAACACCATTTCAGCCGCGAGATGTCCACTGCTGGATAGGCATTGGGGGAGAGATAATACTCGCCATGCTTCGCAATAGAGACGTGACCGAAATAGCTGTTTATTCAGTTTCTACTTACGCTGCCCATCTTTCGGTTTTCTATCGCCTCATATGACACCCGCTGGAGAAGGAGTGGTGGCGTGGTGCTAAAGCCGGCACCACACTACTTGGGACTGCGGGTTGAGAGTAGTAGTACCTAGTCTGCTAAAGTTCCAAATCTCAACTCTATCCTTGAAGTGTTTTTGGCTTTTTATTATTTAAACTAATGTAAACGACACTATTCATGCTTACAATATGGATCCGGGCAGGAGTAAAAAGGTCCAAAGCTTATGAAAAAATGTTTACAGCCGTTCGTACACTGTTAAAACTGTCTTAGCTAGAATAGGACAAACATTCCACGTTAATTATATGTGTGAAAAGGAAGATACAATAAAACACTTGCTTTGTGAATGCAGAATAAAAAACTTTGGAGCAGGTTATCTAGAAACAAAGGAGTTAAGAGTGCAATTATGATTTTGTTCATACCACAGAGAGCCTCGATGATATTGGTGTCGGACATGCGAACTGCAGACGGTAGTAGTTTGGTCATGTTCGCAACCCCCATGGCCGCATCAGCCAGCAGACCTACGTTGGAACCGAGGAGTTGTTGGCAAAATATCAGATCTGTTCCCGTCTCGAATAAAGCCTGAAGAAAAAGAACAATTCAGGACTGCATGTAGAAAATAACGCGGTTCGGGTTAGTATTTGAATATCTTCACTTCACTCCTCGCTGTCCGCATTAATTAAAAATGTTACTAGATGATAGTTTCCTCATCAGCATCAACTTTCTTTGTTCTTTTTGTATTTCCTGAGTTTATAAACTGGGATATTTGTAGTTGTCAACCAATTTAACTGACTCTATTTGTGTAGTCTCTATATGAACATGGCTGTTATAATAACATACAACAACTGTTGGAGTGGTTACATACATTCCTGCCATTAGACGTAAAGGACATCTTAGTGAGTACAGCCAGGCAGTGGGGCTTCATCGCCGGCATGGCCATTTCCAGGTACGCGAGGAGTCGCATGCACCCCGACTGGTACAGATGAGAGGAATTTTCTTCCGTTTCAACATAGTTGCGAAGAACGCTCAACACCTCAGCATGGATATCGCGGAATTCGTAAGACTGTGAAAAAAGATTTGAATTTTGAATTGGTAAATTGGAAATAAATCTTCTTAAAAGCAATTTAATGAGCTGTTGTTGAGAGCAACCTTGGTTAAAAGAGAAAAGCCTAACACAGCACAAAGAGACACTTTACCGTTCTCAATAAACTATCCCACTCACCAATGACTTTTTGAATGTGTATTGTTCTTCAAGCGTACCTACCGAACTAATTCCCAAACATCCATTTCGAAAGAAGAATCAGCAAAACTCATCTATACTTCTTCACGAGTTCTAAAGACTATGGCCTCCAATCAAACTGACCTCTAAGATATCACAAAGATCCTGCACCCCAGTGGAAGCTCGAAAGGTTTTCTGCACCACCTCGTCTTTGTACCGGCAGATCAGCTGGTCCACCGTCCTCAGTGCCGCGTGTTGTATGGCCAAGTATTTGCTCTGCATGAGTGCCAGTAGTGAAGGCCAACTGAACTGCTGATTCTTGGTTACTTCTGCTGCGCATATTGGATCATCCAAAAGGTTGCTTAGGGTCTGGGAGAAAGTAAACGTATTATACAAATGCATGATTGACAGGAAATAGCAGGTTTGACGGATAAATGCAAATGACCAAAGATAGTCGGAGATGAAACAACTCGTTCTCTTGTTTCCGTCAAAGGAAGGTAACTGTCAATTTGATTGTCATGGCTTATCTCATATTCCATAACAAAAGACCAAATGATTACTTTTCGGTGGCTTTTCCTGCTTATATTATACTCGTATTGTTATTTACGTCGTACCTACTTCCTACCTTGTAAATCAGAAGTAAAACCCTCCCTCAAGCAAGAGTAACAATCTTTATGATACGTATGTTTGTTTGAGAGAGTCAGTAGTAAGAAAAAGAAGAGTGAAATTTAACCAGACATTTCATTTGTGCTGTAGAATCACTGGAATTCGTACACGTTGTTTACGTAGGTACCGTAAGTACGTACCTGAAGGCAATTCTTCTGCACGTCAGGATCAAGACTGTTCTTCATCCTAGAGAAGAGGCTGCTCAGGATATTGGCATTCACCAGCTGCTCGCAACCGAGTGGTTCTCTAGTCAGTTCTGAGAGAACCAGTGACGCAAATTCTAGTACGAACACATCTTCAATCTGTAAGATATACATCCTTTCAAAAGAATCTTGAATTTCTAATGATGACCAAAATTGAAATAACTGCCACGATAAGCTATTGACTGCTTTGGTAGAGAGCCGCCTTATAAACTATTGTTCGGTAGACCATCAGTGGCAGTGTGTCTTTGAAATTATTCCAGCTTGCCCTAGAAACATGTTTACTAAACGCCACTATTTTCCATGACTAGTTAGTGAGTTCGGTGTGCATAGGCTCCAGAATACTACCTTCACCAACATGTGGGCGATCTTCTTCAAGTTCTGTGGGTCCTCCAACACCTGCTCCGGGCCGCGCGGTAGTTGGCATAGTTGTGCTAGCGCTTTTAGCGCAAACCTGAATCAAACACTAATTTAGAACTTGACTTTTTTTTTTATACACGACGGTGGCAAACAAGCATACGGCCTGCCTGATGGTAAGCAGTTACCGTACCCTGTGGGCGCCTGCAACTCCAACTCCCTTCTTATTAGCTTGGTTATGATCATTCGTTACTTTAATTTATCGTCCTATTGTTGTGCATTATATTCATTGATGCTAGTGAATAAATGGTACCTAATGAGGAGCCGGGGACAAGTATTTACTATGTTTATTTGCGTTAATTAGATTTCATTAATTATCTATTTATATTAGAAGTTATAACGTCAGTGATCATTGCATGTTACTCGTAGCTTAATTATATATTGGACTGAAGGTTGCTGGCCTAGCAGTAAGACCTGTAACTTTGCGAACCCTAATCTGATGGGCTACCACCGAGTATTTGCAACTCTATGATATAAGCAAGAGCGATAGAGATTTACTATCTCAAAATTTCGAATTTCTATTATACCGGTAGGCCTTCTAGCTCCTGCCAGAATCAGAATCTTGGATGAGTTTCTAGAACAGCTCCTTTCATAAAACAATGTTCACGGATAGGAAATTTAAGAAAGATGATTTAGCTGTAGTGTAGAGACGCCTGACCAGAATCAGGCGGAATTAGGAGATAAGGCTAATGCTGTTTGAAGGAAAAATTAGAAGATATAATGACCTGCGGATGTTTATTTCACGATGTTCAATGTGCGGTAAAATATAGCGGATTGCATTCAGGTTGGACAGCACATAGCGGTTCAGAGTATCTTGGGCGGAGAACTTTGTGATCGCACGAAGGGTCTGGAAGTTTTATGTAATAATAAAACAACTTAATCCAAATTATAGTACTTCCAATTCTATCTTTTTCTGCTTGGTCGTTTCTGAGGATGGTGACAAGATGAAATTTCTCTTCATATGACTCCGGTTTAAACGACACAGCATCGAGGCACAATCCTGTCTGATGAAGTTACACTATGCATTGATAGTCTCTAGTCTTGTACGATCGCCCTCTACAGTCCTAGTATGAAGCACTTATGGCACCCGCGAGCTAGTAAGCTATGAGCTATCAGCTATTTCAAAGGACAAAAGATAATTGATCCCGTGTAAATAAAAGAGACATATATGTCATAGCCGGGCGATCGTAGTACATCGACGGGCGATGAGTTATAATATAAACATATATCTCTCTTTTTTATTTACACGGGAGCGATTATCTTTTGTCCCTTGAAATAGCTGATATCTCATAGCTTACTAGCTCGCGGTGGGACCAGTGCCTATACCCCGGTCTTATCAAGTGAACATATTGCCTCTGTGAAACTTTATTTTGCAATCATTACAATATTCTGAAAACTACGAGAACTTAACTAGTTATTGCATTATTATAGCATCCTTGGTACAATGCCTCAAGGGCATTTTCTCTGTGATATATTTATATACCTTAGGTATAGGTCGATTCACGAGAGTTGGCACGAATGGAATGAATGACTGAATGAAAATGTCTATGTGTGTGTCACATTAACCAATAAAATAGTGGATCGATTGTATACCGATACAAGTGTCACTCATACAATGAAAGTTTCGTTCAATCCATTCGTGCCAACTCTCGTGAATCGACCTATACCTAAAGGCATTTCATCTTTTTGGCTGTCTTTCTGTTCTATAGAAAGAGAGTATGAAACAGGGAAGGTAGATAAATATTGGTAGAAATATTGTACTTAATGATTTATGTAGGAATTTTACTTGACATAGTATTTCCGGTTCAGAGGACTCCAAAAGCAATATCGAAGTGTGCGCACTCTCTGGCGTTATCGTATACGCATGGAAAGTTAGGTCTTTTTTCTCTGCGGATCGATTATCTCTTTCTTTTTGCAAAGGCTTTGCCATTATTCCGCAAGTTCAACAATCAACACAAATCTAAGATCAGGTGCTTTTAACTGTCATGACGAAACTGTCAAAGGTTTTAAAAAGTTCCGCTTGTATTCGGTCAGTAATTTAAAAAGGAAAAACAATGACGTAGTCTGTCACATTCAGTACTCACTGTTTTTAGTTTAGATGTATTTTATCTTTATGGGACGGAAGAATTTATTGGTGCGTTGCGTAGGCATTGCGGCTAGGAAGTTTAGGGCGCTGCAGGAAATTTGGATTCTGCCCTGGTGGGGCAGTAGTGGGTTGGCTTCGGCGCCCCTCTGGGCACTAGATACGTTGGTGTTAGTGGTTAAGTTGTGCTCCACATGCGCTATGGCGGTGTTCCGGGTGTTGGTGCCGCCGGTAATGAAGAGTTTGCATGGCGAAACTATATTGGTGAGTCGACATAGTAGAATGTTATGTAAACTTTTGTCGAGTCTTAAAGATCTTGATTCCATAGGCTAAAACAATCAAATAAAGTTAAGCCAAAAATTTGCTCTTGGCAATTGTAACTCAAAATTCTCGAAAGATTTAAACGCACCCATTTTCAAGTTTTCATGCCCAAAGGGTAAACACAGGACCCAATTGCTAAGACTACTGTCGGGATTCTGTCTGTTACTTAGGTGTATTTCATGAACCGTGAAATTGACGTAACTACACACTGTTACCCTTAAGTAATACCATAATCAGTACATGATATATGATTTTACCTACTACAGTATAAAAGATCGTTACTTACTCAGTGCAGTTAGGAAGTTCCTGTTACTTTTTAATACCTACTTTAAGACACCCAAAACTGCACGTACCTACGTAGGTACAGTCACGAATTTCAGTAAGTACGGTCGGCTCCAAAGATATGTTAACTATTTTGATCCTTATGCCTCAGACATTACATTTTTAAATGTGAGATACATTTATAGGTACATATTATTAGACGTGACTGTTCAGCCAGGGATGGTTGAGCCGTTGACCCACTTGTCTTATCGTAACTTAGCTGTGTAATGCAAATCACGTGTCACACATCGTAAGGAGACCTCGCGGTTAGGTACCTATTCATTGCACGACTAAATCACGAACATGTGGCTTAAAAATCGCGATACTTGGGTCACTGTATCCAGTAGGTATATTGATTGACTTTCAGATAACGGGCGCAGGCAACGGCCTAGGCCGAGAGCTAGCGATGCAATTCGCTGAACTGGGCGCGACGGTCGTATGCTGGGATGTAGATGCGCGACGGAACGATGCCGTCGTCAATGAAATAAGGAGCAAGGATGGAGAGGTAACAGTTGAGAACTTAGGTGAATGCTGCCGCTAACTATAATATACTATATAGGGTTTTAAGTTAACATGGGGCCCATTGGATAACAATTTACAACTAATAACATTAGCGGAACTCTCTTTTTAATAAAAGGAATCGGAAAGGGACTTCCGCTAATATTATAAGTTACAAGTTGTTATGCAATAGGCCCTTGGTCGTTCACATTACAACTATTATATTTCGGCACTATTGGAAGCGCCATCCTCACGGAATAATTCGAACGTCATAAAACTCATAAATAACGTCAGTTATTCCGTGAGGATGGCGCTTGCAACAGTGCGGAAATATTGGAAACTCATTCAAACTACACAATCGATATTCAAATAGAAATATTCTAAGATAGTTTAATTAAATTAACATTACTTTGGGTTTCGGTTCTCGAACAATATACAAGTTTGTCAATGTATAAATAGGTAGCTACTTTTTTTCATTCAAAATTAAAAGCATGTCGTCTATAGATTCAAACTGTTGTTCTTAGTTGTACTTAGCTTTAATAACTTCTGTAACAACATGAAAGCAATAAATTGTTCACAATTATGATCGATCTAAAGGGCGTATCCTATAATAACGTTGGTAGCTATATTTAATTTAGTTGAGGTAGGCGAGACCCTTTATTTTTTTTTTTTTATGACATAGGCGGCAAACGAGCAGACGGATTGCCTGGTGTTAAGCAATTACCGTCGCCCATGGGCACCCGCAACACCAGGGGAGTCACAAGCGCGTTGCCGGCCTTTAAGGGGGGTTGGAGCTCTGGGAACCTTACTCACCATCAGGAACACAACACTACATACCTGAAAGGTGGCAGTGCTATTATGGCCGTGGTCTTCTGTAAGGAGGAGGTACTTCCCCAGTTGGGCTGCCCCAGACTCAAGCGAGATGGTCAACGCTGTGCCCTACCTCTCATAAACACCCACCCTTGTGAACCTTTGATGACAGCACTTCTATTTTCTCCCAACTTCTATTTTCTTCAATTTTCTTTTTTCTATAATTAAGTGTGTCGGCTACACGGTGGACGTCACAGTCCGCGAGCAAGTATTCGCGCTGGCGGCTCTGATGAGACGTCAGCTGACCGAAGTATCGATGGTGGTCAGCAACGCTGGCGCGCTCACCACCGCGCCGCTGGCCTGCCTGCGGCCAGAAGCCGTTGCGAGGATAATCGAAGTTAACTTACTGGCACATTTCTGGGTAAATATCTCTTCGCTACTGTAAGTTTATTCTTGGCACAATGTAGGGGTTATCGGTTAGCACTACATAATCTTGCGACGCCTTTTTTGAGTCACGAGTTTCCCGGGCCTTAAGAAAGTTTTTTTTTGCGAGGCCCCCAGAGGAGCGACCGGCGCTAAAATCTAGCGTCGTGACTGTACAAACTACGGACGACTTTTTTTAGTTTTTTTATTTACAACGACGGCGACTAAAAAAAGTTATTGGAGCTCTGGGAACCTTACTCACCATCAGGAACACAACACTACATACCTGAAAGGTAGTAGTGTTATTGTGGCTGTAATCTTCTGTAAGGAGGTGGTACTTCACCAGTTGGGCTTCCCCAGACTCAAGCGTGATGGTTCTTCGCTGTGCCCTACCTATCATTGTTGGACGTAGTTTAAGGACATACCCGGGACCATACGACTGAAATCACTTCCTAATACGATTGGTAACGTAGAAAATTATAAGCCAGTGTTTCGTCGTCCAAGTCACCGTTACCTCGAAAATCTATATTCGTAAATTTCGGACGATTGTCTCTGTCACTCTTTACTGACGCTTTAATTGGATAAACAAAAAGATGCTCGAAATAAACGAACTTCGATGTTCGAGGTACCGGGCCAGTCTTCCAAGATACTGGGGACGATGATCCGTTGTCCTAATCTAGCCTACTTAGTTCAATATAACTACCTATGTTAGTAAGTTATAGCAAAGTAGAACCTACAATCTTGATGGACGAAAACGCAGAGGGAATGTTGAGTCACTTGTCAATGTTTGTTAATTTAACTAACCCCGTAATGAATAACATAATTATATTTCCTGATAGTTTACATTGGCAGTTAATAACTAAATTAAGACTGTAGCTGAGCGAAAAAAAAATAATTATTGTTTTGATATACCGACAGGTATTTCAAGCTTTTCTTCCAAGTATGATCGAGAGAAGGCGTGGCCACATCGTAGCTATCAACTCAAGCGCAGGGCTTATGCCTTGCGCAGACATGGCGCCGTACTGCGCAGCCAAATTTGGACTTAGAGGTAGGTACTCGTACAGCTATAAATAAAAGTCGTAGTTATCCACGTTTATTTCTTTTCTTTACTCCCTTGCTTATTGCTGTAGCGTGTAGCATGACTGAATGTTTTAATGCACATGTTTACAGTCACCATTAGGTATGCTGTGGAGGTTGACGTAAATATCTTTTTTTTTTATGATATTATAGGCGGCAAACGAGCAGACGGATTGCCTGGTGGTAAGCAATTACCGTCGCCCATGGGCACCCGCAACACCAGATGAGTCACAAGCGCGTTGCCGGCCTTTAAGGGGGGTTGGAGCTCTGGGAACCTTATACTCACCATCAGGAACACAGCACTACATACCTGAAAGGTAGCAGTGCTATTATGGCTGTGGTCTTCTGTAAGGAGGAGGTACTTCCCCAGTTGGGCTGCCCCAGCTTCAAGCGTGATGGTCATCGCCGTGCCCTACCTCTCATAAAACAACGCCTCTATTGTCATGGCGATAAAGTGCATGTTTAGATGATATTTGTGACCACCTCCACAGCTCCGATATATCTGATGGCAATTGTACCTTAATAGTGTAGTCTACAAAACCAAGTATCTAGGTAGGTACGTAACAGCGGCGGCGCGTCTATACAAGCCGATTCCCGCCGGCTTTACTAAATTTCTCGCCGTTCAACAGTTTTCCTTTGGCTCATGAAGAAAAGGTAGGTAAAGTCATATTAGCTCCGTCTTGCCTTAGAAAAAAATTGACCCACCGCCACTGGTACGTAATTTAATAATGAGAAAATCGTATAAATGTATCGAATCCTATTACCATGCCAAAAACAAATATAGATATGAGCCGAATAAGCCAGGAATACCTCAGAAATGTTTCCTAAATCTTTTCAACACGTATCTAAAACTACAGCTAATATTTAACGGTAGACACATACATGACAAACCTTGTCCCATATTCTCAGGTCTCATGGACACAATATCAGAAGAGCTCCGCCTGGACGCGTGGACCAAAAACATCTACACAACATCCGTATACCTGGCGACCATGGCTACCGGGATGTATCCGCCCCCCTCGCACAGATTCGCCTTTTATTGTCCGGAACTGGAGCCTAAAGACGCGGCTAGAATCATAATTGAAGGTAATTCCTATGAACTTTTAACGGCGATCAAAGGATCGTCACTACTTTGAAAAAACCTCGTAACTCATTCTGACATTCGAAAGAAAAATGACGTAACTATGTATGGGATGAGTACCTACAGACTTACTGCGTTTCAACTTGGAGTAGGTAGGTATCTGTGTCAATACGAGATTTTTTGAAATTAGTGACGATATATTACAGAAAGCTTGTGACTTCAAATTCTGAGGTCGCAGGTTCAAACCCCGGCTCGTATGAATGAGTTTTTCGGTACTTATGTAGGAAAATTCATTTTTTTTAATACAAGAGTGACCAGGGTCTGACTTCAGTCACACTTGGTAAGTGTCGACGAGGTCGAGGGTGTAAACGCTGGTTTAAGAGTCACATTTCGGTTAAGCAAAAACTTTGTGAGGAAACCGGACTATTCCCAATAAGGCCTAGTTCACCCTGTTGCACTTATTTGAAATTACTCTTGTTATCATTTTATTGTTTATATAATTACGTAGAAAGATAGGTACTTTTTAGGCTTTTGTACCTATAATAGCAAGTTAAGTGTAAGGAACTGGAAGAAGCAGCGTAGGTATGCCTCTGGTGGACCGACGACCTAGTTGGAGTCATACCGCTGGATGTGAAAGGCGCAGGATCGGTCTTCTTGGGTCGTTCTGGGGGAGGCCTATGTCCAGCAGTGGACGTCTTTCGGCTGACATGATGATGACGATGATGAAGTATAAGGTTACAATTTTATACCTAATTGCAATGGGTTAGTTATGGTCAAGGTACGGTTGAGTTGAAGGAGAGAACTGGAGGTACTCTGATGAAGTGTTTTTTTTTTGTCTTTCCATTTTGTCCGCATAGGTAATTTTAGGTATAATAGGTATAATAGTAGGTAGTATTTACACTTACTCAGACAACAGCGGACATAGATATACGTAGATGATCATGTGTAGTAGGTATATGAACCCTAAAGTGGTCGCGTGATGTCCGCTCCACCGACCACTAAAGTGGCTATGGCAATTGCTTTGACACACTGGCGGACACTGTCAAAGCAATTGTCTTACTGACCGATAAGGTTTAGATTTGTTCTTCACTAGTCGATACGTTGGCGTACACGCCACATTTTAAAGAGAGAGGAGCGTTCAAAAGTTTAAGCAAAGCTATATATTTCAGGTATACGGCAAAACGACCGGATCGTCTGCATACCATCCTTCATGAAGACTCTGATCGACTTCAACAACCTTATGCCGTATAGAATAAGGATCATTTTCACTGACTTCTTTAACTTCGGGCACCGAGGGTGGTTCTGCTTCTGCTAAATGATTTTTAATGGTTTTTTTTTTACAAAAATACATCTCTAATAATAGCCAGATTCATGTCGCAATTAACATAAAATGTGGGATAGCTTTAGTACCTACACAGCAATAGTCACCTCTATAAGTTTTGTCTAATAGCATATAAGAAAAGTTTATATTTTGTTACGAAAAAAAAATGTCGAAAATAAAACAAAATTTCTAGTGGAGTTACATTTTTATAGATATGTATTATTTCACTAGGTGTTATTGTTATTTTAATAGGTAATTATTTGGTTTACTGTAATGAAACATTGTTTTAAGTATTGGTTTGTTTTATTTCACGGTTCAGAAATGTCTAAATTATCTTGTCACAAATCGACTAATAGATAATTTCACCAGAAAAACGCCAAAAAATGGGTGACGGCACCAGTAATGGAAAAGGAAATAATTATGAATATAGTTTTTATTTCAAAGGAGTGCTATTCTATCAATGGTGCATGTCAGCTTAAAGTGTCTAACATTTGTGCCATCACCCTACCAACATTTTTTTTATATATAACCTGGGGCTTTTTATAGGGGTTAATCTACTTTATCACAAGCATGTATGCCTTTCCAACTCACAGCAATAAACATCCTTTCCACATTTCTCACACATAGTAATTTCTCTATGCGCCAACACATGCTCATCCCTCAAACGCACACATGTAAATTTTTCTTCACACAATGTACAGCTGTATCTGTTTTTGTGTTGATGTATAACATGTCGGGTTAGAGATGTGTGCGTGCTGAAACTACGGCCGCAGGACTCGCAGAGATGGCAGGTGGGTTCCGGTTTTGCTGTATGTCCTAGTATGTGTATGTAGATTTCTTTTCGGTTCGTTGAGGTTTTTCCGCAGACTTTGCATCTGAAAATAGAAGTAACTTTAGAAAATATGTTAAGAAAACTATTTTGAGAAAATATTTATATAAATTGTTGTTTTTAATATTGTCTTCAGATGAACTACGATAGATGCTAAAAGGCTAAATATTGAAGATGCTAAAAGGTTTGAAACATCAGGATGAAGTTGTTTTATTTCATGTATGGTTTTCTAAAATAACTATATTATATTTTAATGACAGTTTAAAAAAACTGTTTAATAGCTTTACAGTGTTGAAAATTATGCGCAAAAAATCCATTTTGAATACTACTGAAAATCTTCTTCTAATCTTCTATACCAAATTTAATAAGCACCTGACATATTATATAAAAGGTAAATGCCATTTTTCATAAGGAAGCTTTTTCAAGACTCATGAGAAAGCTTCACAGTGTGAACCAAATCTAAACCTCTAGCTGCCGGGAGATCTACAAAAAGGTCTCTCATTGAATGCCACTATGAATTTTAATTATGACAAACCATAGTTGCATTTGGCCTGGCAAGTTTTGATCTCTGGGCGGCTATAGGATAAAGCAATAGTTAACTTAAGGAACGCAGTAAACATTTAATGCAAGTGCATTTCAATATATTTTGAATGTGTCTATCATAGAGGTCCGTAAAATGTAATATGATAAATACTGCTACCTGTAAGTTGTTTTATCAGTTTTATTATGTTCTTCCCGCTTATGTTTTGAAAGCGCTTCATCACCAATGAACCTATGGCCACAAACGTCACAAAATCTCTCTTGAGCTTTCATTATATGGGCCCTTGCGTGTCGGTACAATTGAAACCTTTCCTTAAAACACTCGCCACACTGCTTACACCGGAAATTACAACCAAGCAATGCCATGTAGTCGATATGGCAGATACGGAAATGGTCCATCAATAACTCTTCACTTTCTAACTGTTTACCGCAAGCACAAGTAAGAGGCATTAATGTATTGTGCGACATTCTATGGTGTAGCATTTTTCTTCTAGAATCACATAGAAGACCACATTCAAGACAAGTTCTTGTGGCATTATCACATATACTTATGTGTTGGGACAGGTTTTGTATGGTATCAAACTTCATTCTACAAGCAAAGCATACATTTCCATCCAGAATATTTGTTTCAATTTTTTTTGGGGATTCTTTCATCAGAATTTCTTGTACTATTTCTATGTCAGAGTCTAATACATCTACCTCCATCTTTAAGCCAGATTTAAGCTTATCTTTCTTTTTAGGGCTAATGTTTTTAATTGATTTGGCATGTAAAATTTTACTGACTCCATCCATAGAGTTTTCATTATTCCTATCCAACATATTAACTATAGATGGTATATCTTCCTTACCCAAATTGTGTAAGTACTCGTCTATATTGGCAGTGTTATTTAAAAACTCTAGAAGCGAATCCGAGTTGTATTCAGAGTCGGGCAATGGCTGTATAGGCGTCTTGGTCTCAGTAGATTTTTTTGACTGTTCTTCGGCAGACGATTCCAACCAGTCTTGTGAGCAGCGTGCGTTCAGTTGAAAATTATAAAATTCATTTAACTGTGAGACACAGGCACTGCAAATTTCTTTTGGCAGCGTATCTGTTGCCGAAATGGTCATTGCAAGACACGACTTCACGTGCAAATGAATAATAGGATCTTGGAGGATAGATACGTGTTCTGTGTCTATATCTAAACATATTCGGCAACAATTTTGCGAACTTTCACTCATTGATTATGCTTAGAGCTTAGCAAATTAAAATAGGAAACTAATCTTCTTCTTCTTCTTTTAAAAAAATATGGCTTCCATCAATAAATCAATCGATGATTTCGCCAATGTCAAGTAGAATAACATATAAGTTTGCCCTTAGAGCATGACGTTGTTCGGTAGTAGGCCTTGCGTTTTGTAAAGTGGTAGCTGGACTTTACAGAAAGCTAAGAGGCGGCCGTGACCCCCGGATTGCCGGGTGATGATCAAAATAGTGGTGAAACACGTTTTGAAATCTATTCTTCATTAGCTGCACAATTCTGCGTTAGATCACTGCATAATACGCTATCAATATTACACACTAAACTACGTTTGAACAAAAAACAAAAAATATATTTTCAAGACGACTTCGCCATTTTGAGGTTCAACTGTCAATCCAGGAAACTAATCGCAAATCAACACAAACAAAACAAAGCCGCAATTGACACTATTGACAGTGACACTGACAGACGAGACAGTTGCCGTGGTGTTGCTGACAGCTCAGTCCAGAAAAAACTAGAAAAAAAATAATCATACTGACCCGACCGAGCACAATACGGAACTCGGACCACGGCAAGAGTACGCTTCATAGAGTTACCCCGAAAAACTATAATCGTAAGTTTCGGACGATTGTCTCTGTTACTCTCATGATCTTAATTGGAATAAATGAAAAAGATGCTCGAAATATACGGACTTCGATCTTCGCGGTAGCGAGCCAAGGTTCTTAATTTCTTAACTCGTCGGGAAATTCACAGTTCCGAATCGCGCTTTGAAAGTGTGTGCTCAAAAGCACGCTCATTCAAACAAAACGTGAAAATTTCAAAACTGCTAAATGTCAATCAACTGTCAAATAAATTTAAGGACGGGCGATTGCACTGCAACCGTACAACGTTAACGCTGTTATTGAAGTGTAAATAAATATACGCAAAGGACACAAACTTAACGCGGCGTTAATAATTACTTTGAGTTGAAAGGCCAGAGTCGCTCAACAGGCTAGGATCAATGGAGTTCTCCTTGTTTACTAAATAAACGCGTATTTGCGTTACATTAGAAAACATTGTGTACCATGGCTACTTCAGAAAATAGTGACCCGAAATTGGAGACTGAGGAGTCTCTGCTCTATTCTGCAAGACATGGTGAACTGAAGGTAGTCAAGGCGTTGCTGGAAGCGAAAAAGGAGGGAAAACTGACCTTGGACTTAAATTGTAAAGGTAAATAAGGGTCTTTATATTAGCACAATATTATTTGGAACAATATTATTATAACGTTAATGTTTTCATTTTGATAGGAGATTTTTTTACCAGCATAGTTTTAATATTCTTTTTTGGAGCTAGAATGATACTTACTTGTGAAAAGTTATAATTTTTTTTTATTAATTTAAGTGGTAGGTACCTACTTAACTCTTTAATTTAAACTAATGAGTATGGTCCATGCTTAGAAAAGTTGTACTGTGCTTTAATTGCTGCTGTTTATTAAATCATATTAACCAATAAATGTGTGGGCACCAATATGACTTAATAAAAAATATTTGTGTTATATATTATTTAGATATCTTCATATTAAGTAGTCTTACTTGACTTAGTAAATTCTGTGTGATAAAGCTTACAATTCAAAAAAGTTTTGTACTTTAGTGAAAATGGCAGAATAACATTGTAACTATAGACATTTTAGCTAAAATAGAGTGGGTCTTACACAAAATATTTATATTTCTCTTGAATACCTGTAATTGAAACCTATGACATAAGCTCTAGTTATATAATAAGGTAATATTTAATTTGCTATAAGGTAATGGCACTAATGTCGGACACTTTAAGCTGACAGGCACCAATGATGGACACAGAGTTCTTATTTCAAAAATCATAAAGTTATAAATTTAATATGTCCCAACAAATGCACAACACTTAACTCCATTGAAATAAGCACTAATGTTCATGATTGGTTCCTTGTCCATTACTGGTGCCGTCACCTTAATATTTCCGTTTATAAAATGGCAATAAATTTATAAAAAGCAGAAAATTAACAAGCTATGGGCTATGGTCACATTGTAAGCCATGGCGCTTAAAGCTTTAAACTATTGAATTGCACACTTTTGATGAAACTGAACCGACATGCTACACCCTCGACCTCATTGACACTTACCTTCAAGTGCGACTGAGGTCCAGCACTGGTCAGTCTACTATAAAAAAAAATATGTCACTAGACCACCCTAGAGCTACATAGAATCTTGTCTGGCGATTTAAATTTTAAACTCACCTTTGAAACAATTCTAAATTTGAACTTATATTCATATAATAAGGTTCCAAATGTAATAATACATTTATATACAGAATTTACAATTGTATTATGATAACTACAAGTACTTATCTAGTTACAGTATAAAATCTAAAAAGGCCCTTGAGGCATTGTACCAAGGATGCTGGCGGCATTTCCTCGTTGTATCGCAACGCTGATACATTGTGCGAGGAAGCCGCTAGATCTTCGGTCACCAGTTACATCAACCAGACGCTTCGCGATTTCTGCAAAAAGAAATCAAATTGAATGCCTTACGAAACTCATGTGTTATGCCTTTAGTACCAATTTTAAAGTGATTCAAGACTGTATAGAGTCTATATACTTGACATGGTTATGTTTTCTTACAAAGTAGGTTACTTGGAACAATCAGGTTCATGAGTCATTAGTGTGTCACCACATTGTTCAGTGACCTTGTTTTCTATGTAGTGATAATATTTGTTAATAAATTGTCTTTCGATATTAAAAGCATTGGTAGTAGCAATAAGATGTGATACTTTTAATTTGATGATCCATGGTGTTATTTCCATCTTTCTGTAGTCTGACTCTCTTTTCTCTAGGATACCTTTGTGTTATGATCTCACTCCATTTGTTTTCGCCTCTTGTCATATGCCCTGCCCATCTCCATTTCAACCTCCTTCATTTTTTTTTATCATATGTAATTTTTATCAAAAAAATTGGTAGTTTTCATAATTTACGAGACTATAATTTTTTTGTTAAGTAAGCATAAAATAGATAGAACACATTAAAAAGCATCACATCACTATAAAGACTTCCTTATCAGCCGGCCAGTCATTCGCCTTTGACTTGTAGTTTAGATAAACAAACACAAGGTTTTCATTGTTCACAACATAATTTTTCATCATCTTTATCCAAGTCATCTCTGAACACTAATTTGCTTTGCTTTTCTTATCTTATTCTGCTGATATTATATTGATAGATATATGAAAGCTTGTGAAGATTTTTCTAGGTTATTCAATCACGCAATAACATCTGAACGGATTTATATGACACTTGGCATACAGATTCTTAGTCTTAGAGTCTTAAGCCCGTTTCACATCAAGCGCGGGCGCGTGTCAGCGCGATTGTTCAGCTAGTTTTAAATGAACACCTTCACACAGCGGCGGGCGCGGGCGTGCGCGGGTCCGCGCCACACGCACCCGCCCGCGCCCGCCGCTGTGTGAAGGTGTTCATTTAAAACTAGCTGAACAATCGCGCCGCGGGCCCGCGTTGACACGCGCCCGCGCTTGATTTGAAACGGGCTTTAAGGTACTTGATATAAGTGATGTTTTCCCATGGGATCTTACACAGACATAAAAGCTAAAGTTTTAGTATTACTATAGCATTGTAAAAGCTATCCAATGAATTCCCTCAATGTTGACCAGATTATAGATCCATCAAGGTGCAGTCAACCAATTTGATATATAGGCCACTTGGTTCCTTGTCACAGTGAAAATCT
The DNA here is from genome assembly GCA_022674325.2 of Grapholita molesta. Lineage (NCBI taxonomy): Eukaryota > Metazoa > Arthropoda > Insecta > Lepidoptera > Tortricidae > Grapholita > Grapholita molesta. Next base: position 3,451,460 of record CP053125.2, on the reverse strand, counting down.
GCATAAAAGACGTAAAAGATCTCTTATTAACGTCACTATGACAAGGTTCGAATTGGCGTAGAAATCAAATGGGTTGACTATACAAAACCCTAAATATTATAATTTCTTTTAGGCAAAACAAAAAGCAACCTAGGATGGACGCCGCTAATATTAGCCACCTACTTCGGGCATGTGGAGGTGGTGGAGGCCCTTTTGGAGGCCGGAGCGGATGTAGATGACGTGAACGAGGCAGGCGATACCGCTCTGCACAAGGCTTCTTTCATCGGTAACGAGGTAACGCTTGGGGTTTTTAGCCCATCAGATATATCGGACCTGTGGAGGTGGTTACAAATATCTGAACATGCACTTTATCGCCTTGATTATAGAGGCGTTGTTCAGATATTTTTGACCACCTCCACCTGCTAAGTGCTCGTCCACTGGCTTAGTCGACTCACTTTTAATTTTTGCATTAGTTCTTAATTGTTTTTGCATTTAAGAGAGGCGTAGCAACATCTACCTTAAGTGTGTTGTTTTGTATGTAAGCATGATCGATAAAAATACAATCCTACCTACTATTCTAAATTTTTTGAGCCGGGTATGTCCTTAAACTACGTCCAACAATGAGAGGTAGGACACAGCGATGACCATCACGCTTGAATCTCGGGCAGCCCAACTGGGGAAGTACCTCCTCCTTACAGGAGACCACAGCCATAATAGCACTGCTACCTTTCAGGTATGCAGTGTTGTGTTCCTGATGGTGAGTAAGGTTCCCAGAGCTCCAACTCCCCTTAAAGGCCGGCAACGCGCTTGTGACTCCTCTGGTGTTACGGGTGCCCATGGGCGACGGTAATTGCTTACCACCAGGCAATCCGTCTGCTCGTTTGCCGCCTATGTCATAAAAAAAAAATAATTAAATATTTAGTACCTCAAATCTTGTTAGACGGAGTGTGTCAACGTCCTAAATAACCAATTATTTATTTCTAAGCTATAATTGATTGTAGCTATAGTTGGTTGATGAGTAGCCCTCCTCCAAACTTAAGTGGCAGTAGGCTGTGCATATTGCGTGAGAACCGACGGCCGATGGGACGGAAAGAGCGCAGCGTCGGTAGGCCTACCACAGGGTGGACCGACGACCTGGTTAAGGTCGCGGGATGCCGCTGGATGTGGAAGGCGCGGGACTGGTCTTTGTGTCTTTTTGGGGGAGGCCTATGTCCAGCAGTGGACGTCTTTCGGCTGACATGATGATGATGATGATGATGATGATTTTACAGGAACTAGTAATCCTCCTCCTAAAACACAAAGCGGACGTCAACGTCATGAACGGCGAGGGACGTACGGCGTGTGACGTGTGCAAGACGCGAGACGTCCAGCGACTGTTGGAGGCCGCCCAACGGTCGGAGCGGCACGAGAGAGAGAGGAAACTCCTCAACGCGGCTAAAACGGGACAGATACAGGACATACAGGAGCTGGTGAGTTTTTTGCTTCACTTTATTGCGATGTTCATGGAAGAGATGGTGGTATATTCTAGTACAGACAGCAACATTCTTAGCTGTACATTGGTGTGCGTGTGTAAGGATGGGTCTCAGAGACGGTAATGAAACACAGACTGCTAAGTATAAAAGACTAATTTATTGGTTAAACAGGTTTATATATAATCTTAAGGTTTAGGTAATCACGTGTTTAGGAGGGGAGGCTTACACGTGGAAGGTGTCGGATACACCACCTTATATGGTTGGTGTCCTATTGCCTTCTATTGTTCCTTATATGGAGGAGAGTCATCTTACATGACTCTCCCTATATGGTACCGCTAAGATACCTGATCCTTGTGATCTAATTACATGTTATTTGAATACTATAACTACCTAACCTTCTATAACTACATTCCAGGTGGACCTTATTATATATAAGGCATAAGGTCCACCGATGTACAGCTAAGAGTTGCTGTGTGTAACAGTAGAATAATTACTCGAACGAATTGGGTATTGGTAATACGGTTTTTTTAACAGAAGATTCATTTGGGTATTCATACCCAAATGAATCTTCTATTAAAAAACCGTATGACCCGGGTATGTCCTTAAACTACGTCCAACAATGAGAGGTAGGGCACAGCGACGTACAATCACGCTTGAGTCTGGAGAAGCCCGACTGGGGAAGTACCTCCTTACAGAATACCACAGCGATAATAGCACTGCTAGTATAGTAGTATAGTATAGTAGTATGTAGTGTTGTGTTCCTGGTGGAAAGTAAGGTTCCCAGAGCTCCATCCCCCCTTATCGCATGTGACTTCCCTGGTGTTGCAGGTGCCCATGGGCGACGGTAATAGCTTACCATCAGGCAATCCGTCTGCTCGTTTGCCACCTTTGTCATAAAAAAAATACATATTATAAACAGGACAGTATATTGAAATTGATGTTCAAAATAAAACTTTGAAAAAAGTCAAATGTTTTATGAAGTATTTGTTCTCAAGTTGATATTGATACTTAAGCTTGAAGCTATATAAAGTATGAAATAAAACAAACAAAACGGATTATATCGCGTATACTAATTTAAACTTCATCCCGACGTTTTAACCCAGCGGGCGCAGCATTCGTGGTCATTGGGTGGATTGAGGAAAAACATTAAATTACCTCCATCCCCAAAAAATGACTAAACAATACTATTATTAAACAATTTTGGTGCTTGCACATGATAATTGCACACAACAGAGGGGCTTAACGTATGCGGAGTGAAATTTGGACAAAGTTTGAATATATAAAATGTAAAAAACAAAAATCTAAAAAAAATATGTGTGTATGTCAATATCAAGTCTATATATCTGTGAATCAATCTGGTAAGTTTCATAAGGATTGGATGTTTGATTTTGTAATTATGGTAAATAACCAAGAACGCCGTCGTAAAACTGTATGTAATTTCTACAGTATACATCCCCTATGGCCGAAATCGAAGGTGGTGGAACATTTTGTACAAATGGGTGAGAGTCGAAGCACCATTTATAATATTTTAGCGTCTTTTACCTTAAAAAACAACCACTGCTAGAAAGCCTGGTTCTGGAATTTATCCCAGCTTGAGCAAGTTTTCTGAGAGAGCTCGACTAAAGAAAATTACCGCCGGCCGTGTTGCTAAATCTTACAGAGAGCTCGGAAGAAAATATAAATGTGACGGAAAAACTGTCAAAAAATATCTTGAAGACATGGGCATCGATAACCGGTGTAGAAAATTTAAATCCACCGTCTCCGAAAATCAAAAATCCACTCAGAAAATAAGGCCGCGTAAATTAGTCAAAGAAATATTTTACGCCAAAAACAATGTGACTTGCGTCATGGAAGACGAGTCATATTTCACGTTAGATGGAAACTAGTGGCAAGGCAATTACTATTTTGAGAAGACCAATGGTCCAACTGATGAGAACGTGAAATATATTGAGCATACCAAGTTTCCTAAAAAAGTTTTGCTATGGCTTGCCATCAGGAACGCGGAATGTCCAAGGCGGTGTTCTTTGAATCAGGTTTAGCTGTGAACGCCGATCGCTACATAGAGCGTTGTTTGCCATTAGTGCGAGATTTCATAAATACGAGTCATAGAGGAGAAAATGCTGTGTTTTGGCCAGACTTAGCCTCAAGCTATTATTCCAAAAAAACACTTAGCAAAACGGCGGAGCTAAACACCCCATACGTACCGAAGACATCAAATCCACCTAATGTTCCGCAACTTCGCCCTATTGAAGATTTTTGGGCAAATCTGAAGAGGCGAGTATATTGCGATAATTTTCGGTCCAAAAGTGTGCAAAGCTTGATTCGTAAAATAAAATTGGAGTTGTATAAAATGCCCACATCTATGTTTTCGACAGGGATGAACAAAGTTCCTCAGAACTACCGTAAAGCATCTCGCATGGGAGTAAACTTTTTTTTACATTAATCATTATTAGGTACTTTATTATAAAAACATAACTATTTAAAAAAATAATGGTGTTTTTTTTATTTAAAACAACATTGCACTTTGTCCAAATTTCACTCCGCATACGTTATTAGAAATAAAAAAAATATAAACTACAAAGTACAATGTCCACACTGTCCAACACTAAGGCCTCTCATTATTATTATCGCGGCAACATGACAATATTATTCGGAAAAATACTTAATTGAGCACTTGTTCGGATTGAGAGATTAATGGAAATTGGCAACATTGCCAATTGGCTCAACAATCCGTGTAAGTACATATTATTCTTGCAGCTAAGCAGCTCCAACCCTCCGAACATCAACTGCGTGGACGCGCAAGGTAACACGTGCCTGCACTGCGCCGCGTACCGCGGACACGCTCGCCTCGCCGTGCTGCTGCTGCAGAACGGCGTGGACACGACCTTGAAGAACAATAGCGGTAACTTGTAGTACATTAGTCTTGCGGCTCCAGCCCGGTGGACCCGGGTATGTCCTTAAACTACGTCCAACAATGAGAGGTAGGGCACTGCGATGACCATCACGCTTGAATCTGGAGCAGCCCAACTGGGGAAGTACCTCCTCCTTACAGAAGACCACAGCCATAATAGCACTGCTACCTTTCAGGTATGTAGTGTTGTGTTCCTGATGGTGAGTAAGGTTCCCAGAGCTCCAACCCACCTTAAAGGCCAGCAACGCGCTTGTGACTCCCCTGGTGTTGCGGGTGCCCATGGGCGACGGTAATTGCTTACCACCAGGCAATCCGTCTGCTCGTTTGCCGCCTATGTCATAAAAAAAAAGCCCATAGAACATCCACACTAAAACTGCTGAGTCCCCGTTGGCGTCAACGGCTCGGCTGCTTTAATGTTTAGTTACAATTCAGTGGTCCAAGTGAAAAATGGGACAAGTTTCATACTAATTGTTCGTTAATTGTACTTGTTCGTCACTTTTGCATTAAGTTCATAAAATTATAAAAAAATTGGTATTTGCTAATGAAAATATTAAATTCTGGTTTGGTTCATTCAATTAGCAACATTTGTCAAACTTCTCTATTCTGTAAATATAAGTGAAATGAATAAAAATCAGATTTGAAATTCGTTAACAAATTTTTGTCTTGTAGTTTTTTTAATATTTTTACAAGTGTAGTTTTAACGTGTTTGGTCCTTCGAACCGGATGATATAGCATCGATATAAACGGTCTCAGTATCACCCCAACATTAAGGTTGGTACAGTTGTCTTAGTCAAAGATGATCCTTTAAATGGCTTTTGAGGCGAATTGTGGCGTACCACCAGAGAGCAGACGGCGTTCTAACGTCTCGTCCTAAGTGTAAATGTCGGTCAAAATTTACAAATGAAAAGTGAATGACTGATATCTTTGTTACACAGGCCAACTAGCGATAGACATGGCGAAAGACCAGGAAATGCGTGACGTACTCAGTGTGAGGCCAGTGCAAAGGCTACAGCGGACTGCGGCGCGATTTGAGGGCCCATTGCTCAAGAGGTCGCGGTTTCTGGGCTGGAGACCGGTGTGGGTAAGTAAGCGATTTATACTGTCTTTACTGAACGTGTGTAGACGAAACAACGTAAAACACAAGCAAGTCAGCATCGCATTTCATAAAATTGATTCTAGAATCCAGCATCCTCAGTGTCAAGACGATAAAAAATATATCTCGAGCACGAGATTTTAAGGCGTGGTGAAATACATTCGATAAAATATAATGTAAGGTATATGAAAAAGTTGCGTTTCGTGTGAACGTAGTCTTACTGTCTTGTCCACTGAACATGTGACCACAACTATCTAAGTTATCTGGTCTTGGCTATATCTATATTAATAAAAGAAAGTTGTGTTAGTTCCGGCTTTTATAACTAGAACGGCTGAACCGGTTTGAACGATTTTGGGTTCGTTGTGATCGTCTTGGTCAAAAGTTTAATAGTATAAACTCGCCAGGAGAGCTAGTGTAATATAGGTACATATACTCCGTTTGAAGCACAACGTTTGGCATCTGTATTGTTGGGTTGCCTCAGGCGGTGCTGCAGCGCGGCGTGCTGCTGTACTACGGGTCCCGCGCCGAGGCCGCGCGCGAGACCGGGCGCTGGCGCTCCCGCAAGTACCTGGACGGTGCCGCCGTCAGCGCGCCCGACCGCGAGCCCGCGCTGCTGCTGGCCGCCTTCAGCGACGGCGACCAGCACCGCCTGGCCGTGCCGCAGCAGCCCGGCCAGGACGTGGCTGCCACACGACAGGTAGACTAGCGCTCCCGCAAGTACCTGGACGGTGCCGCCGTCAGCGCGCCCGACCGCGAGCCCGCGCTGCTGCTGGCCGCCTTCAGCGACGGCGACCAGCACCGCCTGGCCGTGCCGCAGCAGCCCGGCCAGGACGTGGCTGCCACACGACAGGTAGACTAGCGCTCCCGCAAGTACCTGGACGGTGCCGCCGTCAGCGCGCCCGACCGCGAGCCCGCGCTGCTGCTGGCCGCCTTCAGCGACGGCGACCAGCACCGCCTGGCCGTGCCGCAGCAGCCCGGCCAGGACGTGGCTGCCACACGACAGGTAGACTAGCGCTCCCGCAAGTACCTGGACGGTGCCGCCGTCAGCGCGCCCGACCGCGAGCCCGCGCTGCTGCTGGCCGCCTTCAGCGACGGCGACCAGCACCGCCTGGCCGTGCCGCAGCAGCCCGGCCAGGACGTGGCTGCCACACGACAGGTAGACTAGCGCTCCCGCAAGTACCTGGACGGTGCCGCCGTCAGCGCGCCCGACCGCGAGCCCGCGCTGCTGCTGGCCGCCTTCAGCGACGGCGACCAGCACCGCCTGGCCGTGCCGCAGCAGCCCGGCCAGGACGTGGCTGCCACACGACAGGTAGACTAGCGCTCCCGCAAGTACCTGGACGGTGCCGCCGTCAGCGCGCCCGACCGCGAGCCCGCGCTGCTGCTGGCCGCCTTCAGCGACGGCGACCAGCACCGCCTGGCCGTGCCGCAGCAGCCCGGCCAGGACGTGGCTGCCACACGACAGGTAGACTAGCGCTCCCGCAAGTACCTGGACGGTGCCGCCGTCAGCGCGCCCGACCGCGAGCCCGCGCTGCTGCTGGCCGCCTTCAGCGACGGCGACCAGCACCGCCTGGCCGTGCCGCAGCAGCCCGGCCAGGACGTGGCTGCCACACGACAGGTAGACTAGCGCTCCCGCAAGTACCTGGACGGTGCCGCCGTCAGCGCGCCCGACCGCGAGCCCGCGCTGCTGCTGGCCGCCTTCAGCGACGGCGACCAGCACCGCCTGGCCGTGCCGCAGCAGCCCGGCCAGGACGTGGCTGCCACACGACAGGTAGACTAGCGCTCCCGCAAGTACCTGGACGGTGCCGCCGTCAGCGCGCCCGACCGCGAGCCCGCGCTGCTGCTGGCCGCCTTCAGCGACGGCGACCAGCACCGCCTGGCCGTGCCGCAGCAGCCCGGCCAGGACGTGGCTGCCACACGACAGGTAGACTAGCGCTCCCGCAAGTACCTGGACGGTGCCGCCGTCAGCGCGCCCGATCGCGAGCCCGCGCTGCTGCTGGCCGCCTTCAGCGACGGCGACCAGCACCGCCTGGCCGTGCCGCAGCAGCCCGGCCAGGACGTGGCTGCCACACGACAGGTAGACTAGCGCTCCCGCAAGTACCTGGACGGTGCCGCCGTCAGCGCGCCCGACCGCGAGCCCGCGCTGCTGCTGGCCGCCTTCAGCGACGGCGACCAGCACCGCCTGGCCGTGCCACAGCAGCCCGGCCAGGAAGTGGCTGCCACACGACAGGTAGACTAGCGCTCCCGCAAGTACCTGGACGGTGCCGCCGTCAGCGCGCCCGACCGCGAGCCCGCGCTGCTGCTGGCCGCCTTCAGCGACGGCGACCAGCACCGCCTGGCCGTGCCGCAGCAGCCCGGCCAGGACGTGGCTGCCACACGACAGGTAGACTAGCGCTCCCGCAAGTACCTGGACGGTGCCGCCGTCAGCGCGCCCGACCGCGAGCCCGCGCTGCTGCTGGCCGCCTTCAGCGACGGCGACCAGCACCGCCTGGCCGTGCCGCAGCAGCCCGGCCAGGACGTGGCTGCCACACGACAGGTAGACTAGCGCTCCCGCAAGTACCTGGACGGTGCCGCCGTCAGCGCGCCCGACCGCGAGCCCGCGCTGCTGCTGGCCGCCTTCAGCGACGGCGACCAGCACCGCCTGGCCGTGCCGCAGCAGCCCGGCCAGGACGTGGCTGCCACACGACAGGTAGACTAGCGCTCCCGCAAGTACCTGGACGGTGCCGCCGTCAGCGCGCCCGACCGCGAGCCCGCGCTGCTGCTGGCCGCCTTCAGCGACGGCGACCAGCACCGCCTGGCCGTGCCGCAGCAGCCCGGCCAGGACGTGGCTGCCACACGACAGGTAGACTAGCGCTCCCGCAAGTACCTGGACGGTGCCGCCGTCAGCGCGCCCGACCGCGAGCCCGCGCTGCTGCTGGCCGCCTTCAGCGACGGCGACCAGCACCGCCTGGCCGTGCCGCAGCAGCCCGGCCAGGACGTGGCTGCCACACGACAGGTAGACTAGCGCTCCCGCAAGTACCTGGACGGTGCCGCCGTCAGCGCGCCGACCGCGAGCCCGCGCTGCTGCTGGCCGCCTTCAGCGACGGCGACCAGCACCGCCTGGCCGTGCCGCAGCAGCCCGGCCAGGACGTGGCTGCCACACGACAGGTAGACTAGCGCTCCCGCAAGTACCTGGACGGTGCCGCCGTCAGCGCGCCCGACCGCGAGCCCGCGCTGCTGCTGGCCGCCTTCAGCGACGGCGACCAGCACCGCCTGGCCGTGCCGCAGCAGCCCGGCCAGGACGTGGCTGCCACACGACAGGTAGACTAGCGCTCCCGCAAGTACCTGGACGGTGCCGCCGTCAGCGCGCCCGACCGCGAGCCCGCGCTGCTGCTGGCCGCCTTCAGCGACGGCGACCAGCACCGCCTGGCCGTGCCGCAGCAGCCCGGCCAGGACGTGGCTGCCACACGACAGGTAGACTAGCGCTCCCGCAAGTACCTGGACGGTGCCGCCGTCAGCGCGCCCGATCGCGAGCCCGCGCTGCTGCTGGCCGCCTTCAGCGACGGCGACCAGCACCGCCTGGCCGTGCCGCAGCAGCCCGGCCAGGACGTGGCTGCCACACGACAGGTAGACTAGCGCTCCCGCAAGTACCTGGACGGTGCCGCCGTCAGCGCGCCCGACCGCGAGCCCGCGCTGCTGCTGGCCGCCTTCAGCGACGGCGACCAGCACCGCCTGGCCGTGCCGCAGCAGCCCGGCCAGGACGTGGCTGCCACACGACAGGTAGACTAGCGCTCCCGCAAGTACCTGGACGGTGCCGCCGTCAGCGCGCCCGACCGCGAGCCCGCGCTGCTGCTGGCCGCCTTCAGCGACGGCGACCAGCACCGCCTGGCCGTGCCGCAGCAGCCCGGCCAGGACGTGGCTGCCACACGACAGGTAGACTAGCGCTCCCGCAAGTACCTGGACGGTGCCGCCGTCAGCGCGCCCGACCGCGAGCCCGCGCTGCTGCTGGCCGCCTTCAGCGACGGCGACCAGCACCGCCTGGCCGTGCCGCAGCAGCCCGGCCAGGACGTGGCTGCCACACGACAGGTAGACTAGCGCTCCCGCAAGTACCTGGACGGTGCCGCCATCAGCGCGCCCGACCGCGAGCCCGCGCTGCTGCTGGCCGCCTTCAGCGACGGCGACCAGCACCGCCTGGCCGTGCCGCAGCAGCCCGGCCAGGACGTGGCTGCCACACGACAGGTAGACTAGCGCTCCCGCAAGTACCTGGACGGTGCCGCCGTCAGCGCGCCCGACCGCGAGCCCGCGCTGCTGCTGGCCGCCTTCAGCGACGGCGACCAGCACCGCCTGGCCGTGCCGCAGCAGCCCGGCCAGGACGTGGCTGCCACACGACAGGTAGACTAGCGCTCCCGCAAGTACCTGGACGGTGCCGCCGTCAGCGCGCCCGACCGCGAGCCCGCGCTGCTGCTGGCCGCCTTCAGCGACGGCGACCAGCACCGCCTGGCCGTGCCGCAGCAGCCCGGCCAGGACGTGGCTGCCACACGACAGGTAGACTAGCGCTCCCGCAAGTACCTGGACGGTGCCGCCGTCAGCGCGCCCGACCGCGAGCCCGCGCTGCTGCTGGCCGCCTTCAGCGACGGCGACCAGCACCGCCTGGCCGTGCCGCAGCAGCCCGGCCAGGACGTGGCTGCCACACGACAGGTAGACTAGCGCTCCCGCAAGTACCTGGACGGTGCCGCCGTCAGCGCGCCCGACCGCGAGCCCGCGCTGCTGCTGGCCGCCTTCAGCGACGGCGACCAGCACCGCCTGGCCGTGCCGCAGCAGCCCGGCCAGGACGTGGCTGCCACACGACAGGTAGACTAGCGCTCCCGCAAGTACCTGGACGGTGCCGCCGTCAGCGCGCCCGACCGCGAGCCCGCGCTGCTGCTGGCCGCCTTCAGCGACGGCGACCAGCACCGCCTGGCCGTGCCGCAGCAGCCCGGCCAGGACGTGGCTGCCACACGACAGGTAGACTAGCGCTCCCGCAAGTACCTGGACGGTGCCGCCGTCAGCGCGCCCGACCGCGAGCCCGCGCTGCTGCTGGCCGCCTTCAGCGACGGCGACCAGCACCGCCTGGCCGTGCCGCAGCAGCCCGGCCAGGACGTGGCTGCCACACGACAGGTAGACTTAGCGCTCCCGCGAGTACCTGGACTAATACAAATTAGATTGCGACATGCGTAAAGCATCATCCAATTCTTATTCGTAGATTACCTACTTAAAAAAATATATAAGTACTTGCATATTTTTTAATATTTTGAAATGTTTCTTACCGAGTTCATAATTAAATAAATAAATACAAACTTACTGTATATTTTATTGAATCAAAAGGAGATACTATTTATGAACACGAAAGTTCTAAAAACTACTTTATTTTAAATATTATTTTTACTTTGCTGCAGTCATGGATAACCGCCCTAAACGAGCACATAGCGTACTCCGGCCACTACCTCTGGGCTGGGGCCTCCCCTGACACCGCCAAAGAAGCCACCGAGGAAATGGATGACGAATGCAAGCCATTAGGTTAGTACTATACTTCGTCTACGACAAATCGTTAAATAACTAATTCGTTCAGAATAGTACTGCCGCTTGTCTAAACTTTTATTATTACGTTAATTGTGGAGTTAATAACTGACAAATAGTACCACTAAAAACGCGCGTACTCTGAAAATAAGTTACATCTTGACGTCTCTAACATCCATTTCTCTGTTGACAAACTGTTCATTTCCATGTTCATGTCAATTCTTTGCCAGGTTCTATGCAAGACGCGCTGACGGCTGCGACCAACAGCCTCGCGTTGCTAGACACGCAACTTCGAGAGTGTAGCGCCATCGTGGCCGCGCTCGACAAGTCGGTCAACGTGGGCAACTCGCTACATCACTCCGCTTACATGGTGAGATTATTTCCCTACTAGGATATTTCAAACGTGATGCTAAAGTTGCTCGACTAGTCGGTCAACGTGCGCAACCACTGCCCCAATGTCAGTCGGCTGAGGTAGATAAGGCAATTTGAAGTGTGAAGGTAAAGTGGCTCGACTAGTCGGTCAACGTGGTCAACTCGCTACATCACTCCGTTTACGTGGTGAGATTATTTCCCTACTAGGAAATTTCAAATGTGATGCTAAAGTTACTCGACTAGTCGGTCAACGTAGGCACCCACTTTGCCCCAATGTCAAGCTTACATATTGAGATACTTATAAGGCAATTTGAAGTGTGATGGTAAAGTCGCTCGACTAGTCGGTCAACGTGGGCAACTCACTACATCACTCCGCTTACATGGTGAGATTATTTCCCTACTAGGAAATTTCAAATGTGATGCTAAAGTTGCTCGACTAGTTGGTCAACGTAGGCACCCACTTTGCCCCAATGTCAAGCTTACATATTGAGATACTTATAAGGCAATTTGAAGTGTGATGGTAAAGTCGCTCGACTAGTCGGTCAACGTGGGCAACTCACTACATCACTCCGCTTACATGGTGAGATTATTTCCCTACTAGGAAATTTCAAATGTGATGCTAAAGTTACTCGACTAGTCGGTCAACGTAGGCACCCACTTTGCCCCAATGTCAAGCTTACATATTGAGATACTTATAAGGCAATTTGAAGTGTGATGGTAAAGTCGCTCGACTAGTCGGTCAACGTGGGCAACTCACTACAACACTCCGCTTACATGGTGAGATTATTTCCCTACTAGGAAATTTCAAACGTGATGCTAAAGTTGCTCGATTAGTCGGTCAACGTAGGCACCCACTTTGCCCCAATGTCAAGCTTACATATTGAGATACTTATAAGGCAATTTGAAGTGTGATGGTAAAGTCGCTCGACTAGTCGGTCAACGTGGGCAACTCACTACAACACTCCGCTTACATGGTGAGATTATTTCCCTACTAGGAAATTTCAAACGTGATGCTAAAGTTGCTCGATTAGTCGGTCAACGTAGGCACCCACTTTGCCCCAATGTCAAGCTTACATATTGAGATACTTATAAGGCAATTTGAAGTGTGATGGTAAAGTCGCTCGACTAGTCGGTCAACGTGGGCAACTCACTACATCACTCCGCTTACATGGTGAGATTATTTCCCTACTAGGAAATTTCAAACGTGATGCTAAAGTTGCTCGATTAGTCGGTCAACGTAGGCACCCACTTTGCCCCAATGTCAAGCTTACATATTGAGATACTTATAAGGCATTTTGAAGTGTGATGGTAAAGTCGCTCGACTAGTGGGTTAACTTGGGCAACTCACTACAACACTCCGTTTACATGGTGAGATACATGCCCAGAAAGTTACTTCTAATGTGATGCCATAGTCGATCATGAAGACATATATTCCCTGCGTCTGCACTGGTCCCACCGCGACCTAGTAAGCTATGAGCTATCAGCTATTTCAAGGGGACAAAAGATAATCGATCCCGTGTAAATAAAAGAGATATATATGTCATAGCACGGCGATCGTAGTTCATCGCCGCGATGAGCTATAAATATATATCTCTCTCTCTTTTATTTACACGGGAGCGATTATCTTTTGTCCCTTGAAATAGCTCATAGCTTACTAGCTCGCGGTGTGACCAGTGCCTAAAGTCGGTCGACTAATCGGTCAACGTGGGCAACTCGTTGCGTCTCTCCTTACATGGTGAGATAAATTGACTTCAAGTGTGACTTTATGCCAAAGCCGTTCATTAAGAGATACATTCCGTATTAGGTGTCTTCACTTGGGCAATGTCACAAAAATTTTACTTTTTAAATTTTGTCGTCAGAGGTTCCAGCACGCATGCGGCACAGGCTCGGAAGCCCTGAGCTCGCTACGCCACTGCGCGGCGCTAGTGGCGCAGGCGAGAGACGCTGACTCCGCGCGGTTGAACAGAGAGGTTAGTCTTGTAGCGACTTCGGTGCTTATAACACAATGGAGGTTGCATGTATAATATCAATTTGAGGCAAAGTACGAGCAGAGTACCTTATTTTTTTTATGAAAATTAATTTCGCCAAACTGTTGAACAGTTGATTATGAAAAAGTATAAGCTTTCTTCTGAGTCAGGCATGGGCAAACAGTATAAAAATAATAAAAGATTATAGACATAGACTAATAATAGAACATTGTTGGCCAGGTATAGAAAGTAAGCAATAGATGGACGAGTAAGTCTCACCTGCGCCTGCACCTGCGAAAACGACTAAAATATAAAAAAAAATGTAGTTTGTAAAGTTTGATTTTTCATTTGAATTTTAAAACTCCTAAAAGTTATATACGTAACATTAATTTCAGTTATTCAGTGAACTTTGCAGCTAATATGAAATGTCACTTTGAAATATCTATACATGCACCATAATACTAAGACAAAATGTTTGACCTTGACTGAAGTAACAGCAGGTACTGATATTTATGAACCTCAAATTATTATTGTTGTTTGTTCCAGATTGAAAGGAACAGGGTGTTAGAAGAAGCCCTAGCGGCGTTAGCTAGGACACACCATGCTTTGGAAATGTCTGTGGCCGAGGAACTCACTAAGGTACTCAAGTTATTAACTTATTAAATTCAAATGTAACGAATTCTATAGATGCTAGCGACATCTATCGCAAAATATTGGCAACGCCCTAAAGCAAGCCTAGCTGCCTAGCGGAGCGCATCAACTAACATTTCAAACAGGCCCGGTACCGCGAACATCGAAGTTCATATATAGCGAGCATCTTTCTCCTTTACTCCAATTAAGGCGTCATGAGAGTGACAGAGACAGTCAGTTTTTCACGGTAACGCCGCAGGTACAGAAACTTGTTGTAGTAAAAAGAAACGATAAAGCCTTCGTAAATAAAATTTTGAATTATTTTTCACATAAATATTTTATTTTGCAAATTGTTTCAGAGCAAGCGAAAGAAAAAAACTCCATCACAGAATGATTCAAAAGAGAACTTCTTTGACGTGTTTGAAGGTATTTTTTTTTCTAGTATTTATCGCACATTTTAAACAGAAAACTATCGTGACCCTTTTTAATGGCACATTGTTAAGTTACGTGATGAGCCTAGTGAATTTCTAGACATAAGTCAATGAATTCTCACAAACTGCATTAACAATGTAGCAGTCAGTAAGGCCAAATATATCGAAATCATACTTACTGCTATGTAAATAAAGATTTGTATCGATGTATTGTCCACTTTGGTTGCCACTAACTACTTGACTCTGACTGACTATATTAGAGTTATAACAAATAAACGGGACTTAACCGCGTATATTAACTCCGACGTTTTGGGAACGACGTTGTCCTCTTGTGAGTCTTTATCCGGGGCCAACAATGTGTAAAAATGAGAATAATGTGTAAAAACCGAGAAAGTTTAAAACAGTATAATTAAGAGTTTCGTTCTTAACATTTTGACTTAAACCGCAACTGTAAAAACATTTTTAACTTTTTTTATGATTTTTTTTTAATTAGATACGGACGACGATGACGACACGCTGGTGACGGCGGGCCTGTCAAGCCCCCTCGGCGCCCTCAGTCCGTGGAACAGCAGTCCGGACCTGCTGCGGCGGACCCCCATCGGCAGTCTGGACGGTACGCCTAAAGACTGCTGTTTGATGTCCAATGTATGAACTGGTCGACTGCGGGCCTGTTTTATTAAACTGCAGTACAAATCTGCTGTGATTGATGCCGCCAATAAGTAAATATTATAGGACATTCTTACACAAATTGACTACGTCTCACGGTAAACTCAAGAAGGCTTGTGATGTGGGTAGTCAGCGAACGATATATAGGTAATATCTAATACATAGATGTTTCCATAAATATGACCCGTCTACGAGTATTCGCTGGATGGTAATAGCGATCATAGATGACATAAGTTATATTTGGGGGAGGCCTAATGTCCGACAATGGACTTATGGCTGAAATTATAATAATGAATAGCGGCTCTGTCTAGCAGTAAAGTTTTGGGAGTTTTCAGAAAAAAGTGCCCTCAATTAACGTAAACTGTACAAAAGTTAAATGATGTTAGTTTCGTGACGATAATTAAGATGAAATCTGTATGGATATTAATTTTGTACCTTGTAATTTTGCTTATGTAACGAGATAGTTTTTAACGAGCACTAAAATAGGTATTTATAGAAATTCAATGTTTAACTATCGTCACAAAACAGACATAATTTTACTTTTCTACAAGTCACGTTTATGGGGTAATTTTTTTCTGAAAATCAGACATAAATTATTACAGAAGTTTCAAGTTATTACATAAGTCTGATTTAAAATCAGATAAATAATAGAATAAAATAGAATAGCACCAATTCAGGCAACACATCATTATACAGACCCATTAACAATAATGTGTAAAGAAGTACAATACCGAACAATGTAATCAAGATGTCAGTACCCTTACCATGAGTTGTGACTTTGAGGTTTTCGATAGCGAGTATCGAGTTTACTATCTGTGCATCTCGATCGCACTAAAATAGTACAAGCGAGATGCACAGATAGTAAACTCGTTACTCGTTATCGAAAACCTCAATGTCACAACTCATGGTAAGGGTACAGGCTGAAACACGACTTAGCGATGTCAACGACGCTGGTATTCTGATGAGCCTGCGAGGCGTGAAATAATATAAAACATTTGTTTACATGGCTATCTAGCATACGAGCTGAGTCGCTTATATCTAAAAAAAAAAAACAGTTACGGCTACTGTCTCTAAATCGATTATCATGGTCTTCACGACACCTCGTCGTTCTCAGGTGACGTGACCCCCACGAACGAACAAAATGGTGGCTCGCCCCTATCCAGCTCGCCGACGTCTCTCCACACCGCCCTCAGTCCGGCGTCGTCGCGCGGCACACTCGTGTCGCAAGGCGGACACGTGTACAGGAACGCGAGGTATCGCAGGAACAAGAACCCGAGGTGAGTTTTATACCAATATGTACTTTATGCTGCTAGCTACTAGGGTTATTTTCGCGTGAAAATGTTTGCGTAACAATTATAGCCGATTGGTAAGAAACTTCATGTTTTGTGAGAGTATGACAACTTTTAATTTAGTGTTTGAATTTGGAACTTTGACGGACTTCATTTTAACTTGAAACTCAAGAGAATATAATATACTGTGGCGATGCCGTGGTGAGTTCGCTTTGTTTAATAAATGTTTAAGTAGTTCATGTTATTCCAATGAACACCAAACTTGTGTTCTATATGTCGCGTATTTACAGACTTAGAAGGTACCAACCAACAATTTTTAGGCCACTTTGAACCTTGTCACAGTGACGTTGATAAGAGATCTTTTACGACTTTCATATACGAGTACATATAGATTTGCACTGTGACAAGTAACGAAGTGGCCGATAAATCAAATTGGTTGACTGTACATTGCTTTTTGTACTCGATGAATTTACAATTTTACACATAGTGAACGTTTGAAATAAACTACCCCGTAGGATTACACGTCACCAACGACGTAGATTATAAGTGACGGTGACGAAGTGGCAACCAGTTCTTGAAAATGGTGATCTGTGCTTTCCGAAACATGTGAAATAATTATAAACACAAATCGAGACTTAAAAAAAACATAAGTGCTCTAGAAAAGTGCTGTGATACAGGTTTCGGCACTATAGACAAAACCGAAACCAGGCGTATAATCAAAATCTCGCCGAAACAGAATTCAGTCGGACACAGGCGTACCAGAATACCAGATTAAAAATGAGTGTTGTTATTTAATATGAATGAGTTTGAATTATTTTCCCCTCTCATCTTATTATCAGACAGGAATATATGGGCCACAATTGTAGGTACGACAGGTAGGGAGTTCCTATATTGATAAACTCGATTATCGATGTTTGTTCTCCTGTACTAGTCATCGTCCCAGCGTTGTATGATGAGTCAGTAATGAAGAAAAATATTATAATGATATAAAAATATTATAATATAGTCCAAAAAACATTATGGAAAAAATAAGGAAATAGTACATTTCGATACTAGTGAAAAAAAATTTTTTTTCGACGAGGGTGAAGGTTGGAGCCCGAGTGAAACGAGGGTGACAATCACCCGAGTCTTAAAGAAGTTTTTACACGAGTATCGAACCTAATTTTTCATAGCAAGTGCCTTAAAAAGTGAAATTTACGCACGCGAAGCGTGCGAAAGGTGTACTTTTTACGCCCTTATTAGGAAAAGAGTATTACGTAATTTTCTATCAGTTTTATACTTTTAATAATACTTATTTTTACTAAACGAAACATGGAGTGATCACAAGTATATAGAAAAAAACATCGATAGTTCATGTTATCGATATAAAAACTCCCTACCTGTCATACAACTACCCGTGTATTCCAATGCCTGCTAAGTATGTTACTTTCATTTCAATTATTTTACTTTCTTTGTTTTTGTTTCAGTTCTGATTCTGATTGGTCTCTATAGTCTGCTACTAAAGGTGCGGAACGAAATATGACGTACAGAAATTTCACTATTTTCCAAAATTGTACAAAGTTTTTTCTTTATGCTGTAAATGATATTTTCTATTTTTTTCCTTTATTTTAATGCAGTATATAAAATCCATTGGAGTCGTGAAACTTCTTTGTGATATTTTATAGGGAATAAATATTATATGTAATGCACAGTATGGTGGTACAGACCACGTCAAAAATATCTTCACACTTTTGTATCTTATTACAATGGTGTATAAAACCCAAGTGATCACTTTTCTTGCCGCAAAATTAAAAATTATTAAGTGAAAAACTAAACGACCATTGCTATGTAATTGTTTAGAAAGTAACAGGTCTGATGTTTAACTGAGTATGTTCTTGATGTACAGGAAAGGTAATAAGTGTCCTTATAAGTGACTACTTCTTTTTTTAAATATAGCTTCTATCAACATATCAATCGATGATTTCGCCAATGTCATGTAAAGTAACATATATAAGTAAAATAACATGTCAATGTTGCTAATAGAGCATGACGTTGTTTGAAATGAGGCGTTTGTAAATGTAAAGTGGTAGCTGGCTTTACAAAAAGCAACGAGACGGCATGGGCGCCGGGACTGCGGGTGTTGAACAAAGAGTGGCGAAACGCGTTGTACACACTTACTACAACGTTAAAGAACACAAAACAAAAAATATATTCTCAAGACTTCTACGCCATTTTAAAGCTTAACCACACGACCAACATGAAGTGTCCTAACTGTATCGCTACACACGTTTGATATTTGACTTTCCGTAAAGACGTGTGACGTCCCATACCTCAGGAACATCATTTACATCAACTAATAATTAGCGGAACTGTCATTTTCACACAATCAATTCGTAAGAGACTTCCGCTAATAAAGTTACAAGTTGTTATGAAATTGGCATATGGACGTCAAAATTCGAATATAGAACGCCAACATCGTTATACAGATACGTGTAACTAATAGTGTTAGCGGAACTCTCTTTTCAATACACGAAATGAGATAGGGACTTCCGCTAATGTTACAAGTTTTTGTAAGGGGCAACACTGGCAACAGTTATTGTAAGGGACCTTAAGGTTAAAGATTTCCACATATGTGTACTTTTATAGAAACCGTTTTGTATTATAGATCGTTTTTAGGATCGGAAAAATCGTGCGATTGTCGTCTTGCGATTTTTAAGTAATCAACTTAAAATCTGTCGTAGTTATTTGCCTCCTATTTTCTTCACCATATAGTTCCAATGGAATCATAAATCTTATTTATGAAAATACTCAAATAATACCAGGTTTACTTGGCTATTTTACCATTCGTTTAACCTATTTTATAGATTTTACCTTAAAGAACGAATTCGTAATATTAGTGATATATTTTATTTCTTTATTCACTTTTCGTTTCTATATATTTCTCGCCCCTGAAGTTACTATTTATGTGACTTTTTTTTTTTTTAGTTGAGTACCTATAGCTAACTTTGAATCTTGATGTTTTAAGGTGAGAAATCTGAAAATCTATTTAATATGTTTCTTAAGTTAATCTTAAGTTGACTACAATTTTATTCAATGATGTTTTTATTTTCAATTATTAAGTAATAATAATCATTGTTTTTATTTGTTTTAAACACTTTTCGTGTTGCTCTTTTTTGCTATTTTATCTGTATTTTATCTTGAATTTGACAATGTTCTTTTTGTGATGAGCAAGATATATGCCACCTATGTAAATGTTATATATTTGTGCTTTTATTTACCTATCATTTTGATTATGTTTTATGTATTGATCACGTTTACTATTAATGGATTAAAAAAAATCTTGTATAACAATAACTTCGTCAATTTGAACCAAACGCGCAAATAAATTAAAACAACGTTAAAGTACAAACAAGGTAATTTGGAACGCAAACAAAGTTAGGGTAACCGCAGCCGCGTCTGTGGTATAAACATGGCGGCACGATGTTGTGCAACATTCCGCGCGGTTTACTTTTTTAAATTGTTTTTTTTTCTGATGTTTGGCAATAGTGTGATCAGCCAAAGGAAGCGTAATTGGGCAATTTATTTACCATTTTAAATTTGGCAATAAACGATGTATTTCAGTGATTATATTTGAATAGTCCATAAGTATTTATTTGCATTTATATTCTGCTAATATTCCATATAAACTACAGTATTTTTTTGAATGACTTACATTTTTCTTTAATTGTAGATTGAGTACATAATTTAGTCATATTTTAATAATAAAAAATACGCTAAATGGGTGATTTTCGGTGATTTTGTTTTGCCATAATTGGATGTGATATTGATAAAGTAGGTATAAAAATTATTGGTACTTGAAAGAATCTGGAACCAAAGAATATAAATATTAAATGTAAAAATAATTATTATAAAAATATATTAAAACGATGAATTTTGTCGACAAGAGAATGAAGTTAATTGTGATATTTTTTTATTATTTGCTCATTATAAGAACAAGTATGGACCTGTATTGAAAGGAATATTAAACTTTTTTTTGTATGTGTTGACTTTTACATTCATTTTAACCCATTAATGCGTAAGTTATTTTAGCTTCTAAGTTTCAACTTATTTTATTTGGAAAGTAATTGGTTAAATATTTTAATGTCCTTTGCCTTTACTAGATTTTACTTTCGTCCCTTCGGGAAAAGGCGGAGACACCTACGTCTATATAATAACGTCCATATTCACATTGCTTAATGTATTCTTTATCACCATGACTAAGTAAACTTTATCACCATGACTAAGTAAATGATTCAATAAAAACTACACATTAATAGCTGGTAATAGATGCTAGTTACCTCTATAAATCCGATGATGTCAATACTGTTATGTACAATGACTAGTGCGATAGCCCAATAAGACCACCACCACTCATAAACAGCGATGAATGCTAAACGTAATTAAGTACCGCAATGTTAGTGGCCCCACGTTGGGCGCCAATGCCAAGGCACGAACAAGCTTTCACACGCGGAACTCTTTATTTCAATACGGTAAGGCTTAATCTCGCATGGTTTGTGTGAAATTGATTTTCATTAGAGCAGTTCGATGCGGAGGGGTGGGGGGCGCCGCTGAGTCTGCCCGAGCCAGCCAGTAGCGCTGCAGCCTCTGCCGAGAGTGCACGCGTTGACGCGAGGACATTACACATGACATAATACGGATTGTGAGTGTAGCGGTTACATAATTTGTTTTTATATCTTACACGGCGGCTTATAATTATTTAATTATATTTATTATTTAATTATGTGCTAGAATTAGTAAACTGCGTACGTTATTAGGGATTCTATGGCGTACTACGTACTTACCAAGTCTGCCGCATATTGAGATTTTCAGGTTATACGGTCGGTTTAGAAACAAATAGGTTGCCGAGCTAATTAAGTAGGTATTATACGATGCGAGCACATTGTATTAGCCACGTTTAGTACAAGTATTTATACTATTGCGGTTAATTATGTATTTTCCATTCTGGCGTCGTAATTAAATGTTATCGACGTACGAAGCATTAATTTTTTTCAACCATTATTAATTTGATGTTAAGGTACATTTGCAAATATTTGTACTTAATATTTTCGGAGAAATTTCATTGATTTTTTTTTTGTAACTACGCATTAACTTATGAAAATCTGGCTGTTGAAAACTTATTTACAATATAAATCTACTTTTTATTTTATTTTGAGTTGTTACTAGGAGAATAGCTACCGCCTGGCGGTAAAATGTCCGATGTTTAATTCGAAAGTCTAAGATTCAAACTCCGGCTTGTACCTATGAGTTTTCCTGGATTGCAGTACGAAATATAATTTGCTACTAGTCGCTTTTCTATAACTTCCATATATTTGTAAATATCTGTATGTGAAAAGAGTAGGCCAATATAAATTATTTACGCAATTATTGACTAGGCCTTGCTAATTATTGTCCAAATTGCTTCTTGTCATTCTTAAGAGCTAACCATACGGTTCACATTTAGACAAAACTGAACAAATATACGAGTATATATATGTATATATATATATATATGTATATATATATAAAATATTTGACTATAGATCTGCCATGTGGGTTACTAGTAACCTAGTGACTGCCTATAAAGCCGACGGTGCTGGGTACAAATCCCAGTTGGGGCATTTATTTGTGTGATGAGCACAGGTATTTGTTCCTGAGTCATGGATGTTTTCTATGTATTTGAGTATTTCTATATTTATACAGTATGTAAATTACTATAACTATATCCTTAAACCATTCATTTTTTGTTAGTATTTGTGTAACATTTTATAATTGTAGAAAACTGATAAATTCTTACCTTTTTAGTCGGTTAACTCTAAGAGTGTCATCCTGTGATGACAGATGACCGCAAATCCATTGTTAATTGTCTCATGAGAATAACTTCTATTTTCATACAGGTTTTAGGATCTAGTTAAAATAAGTAGAAAATAATTTAAATAAATAGCGGTGAAGAAAGTGGTCAAACACGCAAAAAAATAATCAAGATATAACATAAATTATACCGGAATAGTCGGCTACTTTTGTTTGACGGTCACTGTACAGTTGCCATCAGATATATCGGAGCTGTGGTGGTGGTCACAAATATCTGAACATGCAATTTATCGCATTGATAACAGAGGCGTTGTTCAGATATTTATGACCACCTCCTCAGCTTCGATATATATGATTGCGACTACAATAAAATCATGCCTAGCTCAACAGACCGCTTAGAATTTATGACCCAGTAAATACGATATGAATAAATAATGAACTTCCGTAATTCCGTCGGTAAGCATTACAAACAGCCGTTCGCCATCCACTTTAACTTTGGCGTCCAAACAAACCTCTACTCGTAAATATTTAAAAAAGTGATTTGATATTATGTATATTTGAAATTCACATTAATATGTACTAATTTAAACTTCATCCCGGCGTTCAGCAGCGTTCGTGGTCATCGGGTGGACGAACCACGAACGCTGCTAAAGGGTTCGAAACGTCGGGATGAAGTTTAAATTAGTATACGCGATTGAATCCGTTTTAGTTGTTTTATTTTATTAGTAATTATCGCGGCAACCGAAGACAATATTATTCACATTCATATTTATATATAACTTTGCACCGCCTACAATATTTTCTGCTTTGTTGCTTTAAGATTAGATAGAGAATGCCTGCGGCGCGGCCTCGAAAAACGATATTCGCAAATTTCGGACGATGGTGTCGGTCACTCTCATGACGCCTTAATTGGAGTAAAAAAGAAAGATGCTCGAAATATACGAATTCGATGTTCAAGAACAACAACATGAACTTAACAGGTTCAGGCCCGGTACCGCGAACGTCGAAGTTCGTATATTACGGGCATCTTTCTCTTTTACTCCAATTAAAGGTGTCATGAGAGTGACAGAGACAATCGTCCGAAATTTACGAATATCGGTGTTCGCGGTAGCGCCATTGTATGGAGCGGCAGTGTGTCTGCATTAATCATCATTGTACAGTCAGCGTCATATAGTTAGTTACAGTCAGTATGGCCAAATATATCGGTACAGATCTTTATTTATACAGCAGTAAAGATCTGTATCGATATATTTGGCCATACTGACTGTAACTAACTATATGACGCTGACTGTACCTATTCGTAATTAACATTTCGTTAAACCTTTATTTCTTTTTCAAAAACGTGAACAATGCGTGTGGCACTTGCAGTTACGTTACGATTACTTGAGTTATTAAAATTTCAAACAATTCTGACCATACCTCTCTTGTTGTACAATACAGGAAATACTATAGCACCATAACTACTGCTCATGGTAAACTCTTTATATCAACGTAGTATCCCGAAATTAGCTTTTAATTTAGTATCATTATATATATCTAAACAAGTAATAATTTATTTACGTAGTAATGATTAATTTCGACTGGTCTGCTGCCAATTGTCTGACATTCTCTGATCTATGATGATCTAATACTACTTTATTAACAAAATTGCTAATAATACTTACAATGTCTGAAACAATAATGTCAACTTAAAATACACTAAAATAAAATCACTCCCCATTTCACGTATAGGGGTACCCTAATAAAACATTTTTGTCCAATTTCTATTTTACCACTTTGTTGGCGTGATTGATATATTACTACCAAAATTTAGTTTTTTAGTGCTAACGGTCACTGAGATTATCCGGGGACGGACGGACGAACGGACGGACACACATGGCGAAACTAAAAGGGTTTCTAGTTGACTACGGAACCCTAAAACTCTATCTTACATAAATCTAAATCTTAATTCTGATCTCTGTGTTTCCCTATCTATGTTATATTCGT
This sequence comes from Grapholita molesta, assembly GCA_022674325.2. NCBI lineage: Eukaryota > Metazoa > Arthropoda > Insecta > Lepidoptera > Tortricidae > Grapholita > Grapholita molesta. Next base: position 3,427,306 of record CP053125.2, on the reverse strand, counting down.
CGAATTTCATACTGTGATATTTCATCTCGTGATAATAATACCAAATAATAACGTCACATTAAAGCGCTACAAAACATTCGTAACTTTCACAGCATACATTAGCCGCAAAAAAAACAAAATAAAACTTCCTCAAAGCATTAGTTTCGCGATGAAATCCCAGAGCTATAAAAGGTAACCAATGAAAGCCGTTTCGACTTCTTTCCATTCACTCGTAAACTTTTACGACTAGCGTGGGCCAAATGCTCTCAACCTTCACTGCGAGGGTCGTCATGACGGAATGTTCCTGATTTAATGTTGTGTATAAAACCTATTTCAGGTATCGATGTGTCGACGAAAAATTTCACAGATTGTAATTTTTTTCCACACGAGAGCGAGAGAACATCTTACATTTATTTTGTGGGGTTCAGATTTTATAGGTTCATTCATTATTATTAAGAGTGCCCGGCCCTCTGTAGTTGCAGCATTTTCCATTTTAGCCTATCTTGGGCTTTCGTCTTCATTTCTTGGTAGGTGTGGTTACAGCACCATTCTTTCACCGGTGCCATGAATGATATTCTGGGCTTTCCTCTTCCTCTTTTTCCCTCAATTTTGCCTTCAATTATAGGTATCTTTTCAAATTATTAGAAACTTTTTTTATTGTTTTCTATTGAAACCAATATGTAAAGAATTGAATAGTGTTATAATACCCTTGTTCTTCCTAATTGCATAAATCATCTGCAATTTTTTGGAAATACAAAAAATAATCGTATTTCTTCAGTTTTCCGTGATTTGATGTTGTAATTTCCATCTACCATGTTCTCGCTACTGTCTCAGTGGGATACCTTTTAGGCAAGGTTTTACCAGGGTGGACAGAAAATAGAAGGAAATATATCAATTACATTTAATCTAATTATCTAAAACTGTTGTGAGACTTGTGAGCCATGTAGCTACTACTTAGTTACTAACTGATAAAATCGCGTGGAATTATGTCGCACTAGGCGAAAAGTGCAAGCAATTTAACATAAAAAAGTTTGGTCATATTAGAAACTATGGAAAAATGAAAAGGATTCAAGACAAAGTGACGTTCGACTCAGTACCCGTAGGGACCACAGAGCTGATCGATTCTTTTATATGCGGTAAGTAGTCAGTATGCCTTTGTCTATTGGCAGAGTGCAAAGCGGGGGGAGAGGGTAGCCTAAACGATCACAGCGCTCGCTACGGCTAAAATTGTCATTTTTGTCGCTGACTTGAGCTGTCAAATCCATATTGCAGTAAACATTTCCTAATCGTTTTAATAATGTTACTGACTACCATTGTCCAAAATTGTGTAATATAGTGAAATAACACAAGATTTCATTAATATTTTTCACAATATTTATTTACTTCTTGGTTGACAGCGGTGACAATATTGTTCATAATGGCCGCGTGTCACGTGCCGCTGTCGTCGCGCTCGGTCCCAATTGTAAGTTTACAATACACAAAGAGTTATCCGTTAGGGCTAGCTAGAAACCTAACAATTATAACGCTCATGTACCGTCTCTCGCTTCCACAAGCATGTCTGGTCAAACTTTTTGTTCCACAGTCCCCTTCAACGTCCTTAGTCTTATTGGTCAACGTGTGATCCCTTTGAAGTCCTTCCATCTCATTTGCGGTCTGAACCCTGCTTTTGTATGTTCGTTCGAAACATGTCTCGGACAAGCTTTATCTTTGCTGGAACAAAAGTAATTACAAACGGGAAAAGCATGCCTAGTTTGTTTTATGAATAATCTTTGTTAGTTGCCGTAAGAGTGATAAAAGTGTATTAGCGTTGTTCATCTTTATTACGGACAATGAACTGTAAGTGCAGACTTGACGAAACATGTGTCCGGTAAAAAAACAATCTGTTTGATTGTATCATAATCAACCATCTTATATCATATCATAATGGACAAGTTATTGTCCCTAAACGATGACCAGAAACCACCGGAGTACGGGCCGTGTCTTTGGTGGAATACAATGCGATCGCCAACCCGCCTGCCAAGCGTATGTTGGCAATAAACCCTCGCTGCTAGCAAACGCTACAGATCGGTCCTCTTGGCGGCGGGGGAGGCCTAAAGTCCAGCAGTGGACGTCAGTAGCTGGTATATAGGTAGTTACAAGATATCAAAATCAAATCTGAAAATTCTTTTGATATCTTGTAAGTGGTAAATTGAGTTAAGATGCTGTTTCCGCTGAGTAATTTATCATTTCGGGAAAATTATATTAAAATTAATTATTAGAAAATATATTGCTTAAAAATGATACGATTACCCAATTTCAAAAAAATACTCTATTTGACCTTGGATTTAGATATTCCGAATCAAAATGAATTTGAATAATCTCTCAGCTTTGTGAAATCCGGGTCGGACCGAAATGTCACGCTCCTCATTTCGACCGAATACGTAATATACCTACGTACCGTATCGAACAAAGTTAGGAGGCCTTAATTTGAGTAAAATAGATAGATGCTCGAAATTTTCGAACTTGGGACGTTCGTGGTACGCTATTGGTCGCGTCTTAGGTACAATGCCCAGCAGTGACAGTGGCTTCATTTCTTTGTTATTCATTTGCCACCATTATTGAACTTTTTTCAAAGTAATAGGGTTCAGTAATGCGTAATTTTTGACAACCCTTTGCCCGTTACAAGGTTAAGCAAAACGATGATAACATTCTGTCTTAACTTTTTGAGACTAAGGAATCTTGTTAATGGTGGGAAAATTTGCTAACATGCGCGAGTTTGCTTTTGTCTCTGGTACCTACTGAGATTTGTTTTTTAATGAATAGTATTTTACCTATTACCTACTGCTGCACATATATTCATATTTTTGAAACCGATATCCTCGTGGAGTCTTTTTTCTACTTTTTTTCTACATGCAGTAAAACTTATAATATGAAACTGTTTATGAGATTGTTTTTTTTGCATCATCCACTTACGAGTCTTATGACAAACTCGTAATAGTCGTAATCTTCCTTACCATAAACAATTTTGTGTAACGACTAATTATTCTCCAGATTACTAATTTGACTGTTCTACTTACCTGTCCAACCCACGGTTATCGATTTAGCGTGGGCGGAATATGAGTCATGCTACTTTCTGGTACAAAATATATGTCTTTAGGCGAACTGGTAAATCATTTGGATACCAGTAAGGGCATTTATTTGTGTGATGAGCATATATATTTTTTCTTTCTGAGTCATTGGTGTTGTGGCGTGACCCACTCCTTCTTGCGGTAACCGTGAGACTCAGTCAATTTTTTTTTTTAATGACATAGGCGGCAAACGAGCAGACGGATTGCCTGGTGTTAAGCAATTACCGTCGCCCACGGGCACCCGCAACACCAGGAGTCACAAGCGCGTTGTCGGCCTTTAAGGGGTTGAGCTCTACTAACGATCAGGAACACAACACTACATACCTGAAAGGTAGCAGTGCTATTATGGCTGTGGTCTTCTGTAAGGAGGAGGTACTTCCTCTGTTGGGCTGCCCCAGATTCAAGCATGATGGTCAACGCTGTGCCCTACCTCTCATTGTTGGACGTAGTTTAAAGGCATACCCGGGTAATTTGTGTAAGGATAAGGATGTTCTGTAATATTTATTTATTTCGAATATTCTGCTACTCGCAGATTCACAATAAATTCAGTTCAAAATCAGTTGTCTAACCTCCCAAGGCCCACCATACAAGTAAAATGCTAGTCGAATTCGTGCTTTATAGTGTAGGAAATAAAGTCAAATTTCTATAAAGAAATTAGTACTACAGGAAGGCTCGCGGGCCTTACGAGGCTAAGGTTAGGAACAATTACTTTGACCATTGTCAAAGTACGCGAGCAGGTGAGGACGAACTTCTTACGTATTTATTTATACAAACAATATGTCTATGTAGTATTCATAGGGTTTAAGTATGAATAGCTATTGAATTAAAACAATAGCGTGATCATTCAGTCCGTATATTTTGTAACCATATAGACACCACAACATGTTTCTTTAAGGTAACTATTACGTGACATCTTATGCTGCCACCACACATTCGCGCGAGTAGCGAGACGAATGGCGAGGCGAAACGCGAGTACGCATGTGTACGCGGACGTCTCGCTATTCCTCTCGTCCCTCGCATCGCGTTTTTGATAGGCAAAGTCTCGTCGAACGTTTCGACGAATAGCGAGGCGAGTGACGAGCCAGCATGTTTAAAAGCGGAGTTAAGGATGCTACATATACAACAGTCTGTCTACCGTTACTTTCAATAGGTCACATGTTTGCTAGTGATTGCTTCATAGTTGCTTATTTTAACAATGTTGTTTTTGATATCAAAGTAAAAACAACATTTACTTACATTAACGGCTTCTTTATTAACGGTATAGTGTAGCTGAAGCTGGGAGTCTTGGGTTCGGGTCTTAATAAGGGCGTCCATTCGTGTTTATAAAAACTATTTGTGCCGGGTTATTAAGGACGTTAATGTACTCGTACCTATACCGGGTGTGGCCTGTAATAGCGACAAAAGTAGTGATCATTTCTACACCACAAACGTAGCAACATTTGTTTTACGACTTTTGAAAATAACTAATAGTTTAAGTAATTTTAATAGATTTTCCAAGCAAGCAATGTATTGCAAAAACTATGAAGTTTGTAGGCTGACAGTAAACGTCAACTACACTATTGGATGCTGTTCATTGAAAATACTATTTAGTTTGCTCGAAAAAATCACAAATAATAAATAACCCAATTATTTAAAGTTGTAGAACAAATGTTGTTATGTTCGATCCCTAAAATTTTGCTCTATTACAGGCCACACCCGGTATATTAAAGTATTTATTTAACATAAGTCTTATTGAACTTACTGTAAGACTTACTAAGATTTGTGGTAGGTAAATTGTCTCAAAAAACGTTATACAAAATAATATCCTTTAGTCTGTTTCACGTGGTCCTACTTCCTCGCCGGATTGTAGATGCAAATCTTAAATTGACTTGGAACTCTGAATCACTTTGAATTCGCGAACCTCCATTACGAGTTGTGCCAACATAATATCGCGATAAACTCTAACTGCAAAGAATAAATATTTACGACGGAAATCTCTTTCAATACAGCCTGTTTTAAATGGTAGTAACTTAGTATGAAATACATGTCTGTTACGCTTTTTTCGAAATATGATGTCCTTGTTCATAATAAGAGTTTTGGGACTAGAAACAACGTAATCAGTGCGATGGAATAGGAGGCTGAGTAATAATAATCCTTAATTACAACGCACTAAGTAACTTGATAAGTGATTCATAGCTTTTATTACTTTTTTGCCTCTTACTGCGTGGACATAATAGTGCTATAACTACTCTTACAACAGTATAGGACAACTTTACTGCCTCACATGTGATCGAGTGTTCAAAAATAAAATCTATATGTATATATATACGCGAGGTATATAAGGTAATGGCACTAATGTCGGACACTTTAAGCTGACAGGCTCCAATGATGGACACTTAGTTCTTATTTCAAAAATTATAAAGTTATAAATGGAATATGTCCCAACAAATACACAACACTTAACTCCTTTGATATAAGCACTAATGTTCATGATTGGTTCCTTGTCCATTACTGGTGCCGTCACCTTATGCCTAATTATATACCTACACAGTGCATGGCTGCTTTATCTAGGCACGATATAAGCTCTCAATAATACTTTCTAAAATCGCAAACGAAAAGGCAAACAAACATTTGTAATGGCGGCGAACATCGGCGAATGAAAACTTTCCAAACAACCGATGTTTCTAGAGTCCCAACTAGTCCAGTAACCAATTGCTTGGTTTTTCAAAGAAGTTCGAAATTAAAATATCGTTTTGTGACGTGGTACTGAAGCAATTATAATATAACATTTACGTAGATAAGAAAAGTAGTATTACTTAATGTGGGTTAATCGTAAGCTATTTTTCAACGCATCATAAAGGGGTTATGTTATGTGTGTAGATAATGGTTTTTACGACCAGCTTTAGCCGAAACCACGTCGACAGATGAGGGACCCTTATACACCAAGTCCTCAGCCCTTATACAATTAGCCTCTGTGAGCTCCGTTTAGTTCACCTCGGGGAAGTTGGCAACTGTTGCTCGGGCCACAACTCGCTCAAGCGGTAAACCACTAAGTTAAACTTACTGGTGTTTGATGAGCATGGAAACTTCAACTGGACCTGTTCGATATGCTATCCTAGTCTGTAGTGATTTCTGTCTACGAAGCTAGAAGGATTTTAATGCTGGCCAGGGCATTTATTGTGCTTATCACGAATATAATATCTTTATTTTCTTATTAAAGCCGTTATATAAGCTTACTATATGCCGGTCGAAATTATCTCAATCATTCAGAGCATGCCACTGGCATTATAGATACTTAGATTTTTTAATCTTATGGCGCTGTCATAAGTCAAGTTACTCTTATGCCACCACTGCATGGCATAAGAGTAACGGAGAGAATACTGTTGTGTCGACGGAATTGACCAGTTAATTTATTTGAACACACTTACGTGATACCGACATAGGAGAACGATCTTTTTAGATACAAATACGTGTTACAGGCATAGGAGTGCGATAATTTTTGATCACAGACGGTGTGTCAATGGCATTGGAGACGGTTTAATAAGATAACAGACGGTGTTTCCTCGGGGATAAACGTATTAAGTATAATATATCAGTTTTTATAAATATATATGGAGGCGCTAGTTGTGATTACAGAGGAAATATTTCATACAAGCAAATTTAAATCATGATTTTAACAGTTTTGCTGCAAAGGTTAAAGTTTAAGAGTACAACACTGTAAGTCGATTGTGGCAGTAAACTTAGCATTTTCGAGCGATGAAAGTTTCCGTTCTGCATTGCGGACTAAAAGCAACCCTGAGTTTGAGCTTCGTAAGCAGTATATATTAAAGGATGCTCGATTCGCTACAGTACCCTTACCATGAGTTGTGACATTGACGTTTTCGATAACGAGTATCGAGTTTACTATCTGTGCATATCGCTTGTACTATTTTAGTGTGAACAAGATGCACAGATAGTAAACTCGATACTACTTAGTTATCGAAAACCTCAAAGTCACAACTCATGGTAAGGGTACAGATGCAGCTTTGAAAGGGCTAGGTTTAAACTGGGAGACGCTGGCAAAGATAATCATCATTTCCTCCGTACAAACGCAGCTACTCAGAGTTCGAATTATATTTCACAGTTTTTACAGTGGTTGCTCAATGGATATTGTATATGTTTATCATTAAAATAACTAAAATGGAATATATCGGGAATTTATCCAATCACGGGTCCCGTTGGCCACGAACACGGTCCGTTGACTCTAATAGTACGAACGGTTTATAGAGCCCAAATAAGGTAAAGTAAAACTGTATTTCTTTGTTTTAATTAATAATTATCACGGTAGCTACAATTTGTGCCAATAAAAAATAGTTTCTCTCGTGTAAAGTCACATATTTTTGCGGTCTTGATATCTTAACATATTATTGCCTCCAAAATTTTAATAAATGCAATAGTATTTAATTTATAGAAACCTGAAACTTGGTCAGCAATTTTAGTTAGCAAATGCGCTAAAGCCGGCCCTTCAACTCCGCCAAATCAGATACCTATTCAAACAAATTCTATCTCATTACGCTGGTGAATGAAGAATAGTCAAATATGTTGCTTCTCTAAATGGAATTGAATCTTAATACCACTAGACTATAGTAGGGTCACGTCGGAAAATATGTATCCATACATTCAATGTGTCAAATTCATGTATCCGAGACTTTCCGACCTGCGGCGCTTCCGCGAAAAATGTTATTCATAAACTGACGATTGTCTCTATCACTCTTATGACGCCTTAATTTGAGTAAAAGAGGAAGGTGCTCGAAATATACGAACTTCGATGTTCGCGGTACCAGGCCTGGTAAGAGTGGTTACATGTTTTTGTCTCATTAACTGCATCTATATTTTTACACGTGACTGGCCCGTGAAAGTTCTCGTTTGGCGCCATGCCAACGTAGATCGATACAGCTAATTAATGTCGTCACTTTCCTACCCAGGACTTAAATACGGTTGTTTAAAGTGAAAGTGAACTTCGAAAATTTACGAAATAACTTTCCGATATTCCTTTCTTAGTGGAGGCTATGACTATGACATTGTCAAAATTTTAAGAATATGATTTCAACTTCGTAGAGGCTAAAAGTTGTCAGTAAAGGTCAAAGTAGGTACAGTACATGGCGTTTGTTTCATATATTTAGATTTAAACCTTTTCAAGGTTTAGTGCGATTTATCGACCACATGCGTGTCAATTTAATTTCAACCTAAGCACTCGACGTTAAGGTTCATATTAGATTGGACTATCACAAAGATTTACTTTATTTAAAATGAGTAACAAAACGTAGCTACCTAAAATATATTTGGGGTTTCTGGGAAAATTGGATTGGTAGGGCTTGGGAAGGGGTTAAAATATTACTTACATAATCATGGTACTTAATAAACCAAATATAACAAGTAATAAGTTTATGCAAAGCTCAAAGCCCTAAAACCTAACATAAACCATTTAGCCACTCGTGTAGTGAGCTCTTAATTTTGCTTAGTATTTGGCGTTTCCAAGCAATGTAGATTTGACAGTGTTAATGTTTTGCGCCTTTCACACATGAAAATAGATTTTTTTCCGGAAGATAACTTGTATTGCGCGACTGATTAAAGCAACATGCAAGATTTTATTGCACACTGTACTATTTTGAACAACCAACTCATCGAGAGGATTCTAACGAGTCTAAACACGATGTGTTTATCCTTTGTATTTTAGGAGTTGCTAGGGCTACCTTCTGACTTCAGCATCAGATGAGATTTGTGGTACCCTAATATTGCATTGCCACCGAACTTACACAAGTCTGCAAAATTTCAGCTCAATCGCTTAAGAAGATCTGCTTCAAAATCGAGTTCCAAGATTTCATCCAAACATACATACTTACTCGTATTTTCATACTCGAATTTCGAATTAAAAAAAAGACGTACATAATACTAATATCGAAAATGTTGACGTATGTAGCCTTTAGGCAAATATTATATGTGTTAAAAGGAACAAGTTGGCGCAGAGCCAGTAAATCGATACAGCTTGTTGCAGCCTTGTGCCTCCACGTGCTCCATCTGACTACTAACTTTTAAAGGTACACGTGTGGGTTGTTGCGACTCAATTAACGACAAAATTAACAGCCAATATCATGACGGGGTTCGTAACAAAACCAACTATGGCTAGGAGTAGCGAACCAGCAATAAAACTCCCATTAGCTCGATACCATTACACACCACTCAGATCAGGTTGAGACCGTCTCAACCAATCTCACTGGAAGCGAAAACTCAGTAGGAGTATTCCAGTAGTACAAGTCAAGTTTGGCGCGGAAGGGTCCTGGATTTTCCCCAGGCTACCTTCCCCCCACACAGTCCGATTGCTCTATCGCACCACACGTGTGCATAAAGCCCAAGTCAGGTTCCAACAAAAAATAAAAATAATAATAATAATATATATATTATAAACTAGCTGACCCGGCGAACTTCGTACCGCCTAAAAAACGACAAAAGTAGTGATAGCTTTTTAATTAGCTATAACATATATGATTTTAATGAAGGTAATTAAATAATACACAAACAATTCTAAAATTACTAATTTTATTGAAGGACCTTATGATATACAATTGAGGTCATATTTATTTTTCGAAATCACGGGATTTTTGTGACTTTTTAATACTTAATGTCAATAATGTCTCAATCAGGGCTGTGACGATTCCAACCAATCCAAAATAATTTTAATCGGTTCAGCCGTTCTCCATTTAAAAGCGGTTGAACAAACCCTACTTTCTTTTTAACCGACTTCAAAAAAAGGAGGAGGTTATCAATTCGGTTGGCATGTTGTTTTTATATATATATAAATACGCTAATATAATAATAAATCTACACTAATATTATAAAGGCGAAAGTTTGTGAGTCTATGTTTATTACTTCTTCACGTTTTAACGGCTGGAGCGATTTTATTAAAATTTGGTATGAAGTTAAAAGACACCATGGATTAACACATAGGCGTTTTTCGCGAATAAACCGCGGGTGACACCGCGAGGCACACCTAGTAAAGGATAACGGAGGGCACCAGTGTAGAATGTTCGCGATCGTATGGCGCCCTCGCAAACGGCTAAGAGGATGAAACGCCGGAGTGGGGTTTAGTAGGTAGGGCCAATCTCCTCTCCTCAGAGGAGGAGACAAGAGCGGCGAGCCCCACATACCCCCCAATATGGCCTCCCCGCGGTCAGGGTAGACGATGCGTAAAGGCATTCCCCACTCTGACAACAAAAAAAAAAGATAGTAAAGAATAAACAGGACATCCTTACACAAATTGACTGAGCTCAGGTTTGTGTTGTGGGTACTCAGATAAAGATATCCTCATCATCATGAATTCGTCTGCTGGAAATAGGCCTTCCCCAAATATGACTTGTATCTTGGGGGTAGTTGCCATAATGGTCATGCTTGGCAAGCGGGATGGCAGCTGTAGCGTAGTACTGCGATCGCCAACCCACCTGCCAAACGTGGCTATTACTACATTGAACCGCCCATACTCTGAAACGGCTACCAATGGGCTTGTATGGAAATACGTAATACGCCGTCTAACTTTTTCTCTACAAGTACCCTTCGAGTAATGCGTTTAAAGCCCTTCCGCCATCTTTTTAGCCGGCTTGTACGTGTGTTCGGAACTCGGATAACTTTTTTGGCATATAGGCAGATGTCGAGTTCAGCCCTACTTTAACTTAACAGTCTACACCCACATCTACAAGTATAGTTGTGGAGTTCGTGTTAATGATTCGATCAGTTCTGTGAAACCATAGTAAACGCTCGCGGGCAACCCTTAAGTTTGAAATTTAGAGCAAGTTAACACAATAAGGAACTGAACTAAACGTATTGTTACCTAGAATTTTGCCGACGTTTCAGAAGTGCTGTAACTTCCATGTTCCTTGTCGGACTCCAAATGAATCACTCAACGGAGTACGGCCGCACAATATTCAAGTTCTTATCATTATTGTACGGAACAAATCAAATTATTAAATTTAATATTTTTGATTTGTGTTTATTTTATCGTACCTAGTAGTATTTTTTTTTAGTTTATAGCCTCATAGCGGAAACGGATATAACGATAGCCGTTATACCATCTGTAGCATCATGGGCCTTTTTCGCACTCGCTTTTCGGAATGTGATAGCTAATTGATCGCCTTAAAAATCCAGTCAACTTAGACTAGGCTCTCAAAATCATTTATGTGTTGTTCTTGTAAAACGCAATTTCACTAAAGTAGGTTTAAAACTAGGAGGAATAATGACTGGGGAACACATCCGCGTGCGCCAGTAAGGGAAAAAGATATTCTGGCTTTTGTAGCCCAAAATGTAACAATGTACTATAGTTTTGCTTTACAGGACATTCTTTATTACAAAAATACTACCTAGCTTATTATGTATTCATTACCGCAACTTGGGTTGAAAACCCAAGAAAACTCCAATTGTATTTGTTTGTTCCCCTCCAACTTTGACAGTTCTGAATGGTTCAGTCTGGAGGGGAACAAAAATGTGTGAAACTATGACAAGGACGGAAGAAAATAATGCCGTCTCTGTTATACCTATGGAAAGTTACACAAGACCATCCCTTTTGATCGTGTTATTATTATTAACACGCTCCGTCTAGTTAAATGGTATGTCTATGGTTTAAAAGAAGTTAATATTGTAACTTACGTCAAAATTTAAATAGGTATATAACGCCACCGTTTACACACACGTTCTACACAGACCAGGTTCAAACACACTTGTGAATGGGATACTATGAGGAATGGTTATTTTTAGCCGCCATGGTTGTGTTCGATTCCCGTGATGACTGACGGGTGCATCCGGTGTCCGCAGTCGGAATGTACCTACCGGTCTACCGTAATGGAAATGAAACATCAATATTGTATATAGGAATGTGTATAAAATATAAAACTACAGTGGGACGGGAATAGCGAAAGAGGATCATATTATATTACTCGTCATCATTATTTCAGTCAAAAGACGCCAACTGCGGGATGTAGGCCTCCCTGAACGACTCCGGTGACCTTATCAGGTTATCAGCCCACCTTATAGGGGTCCTTCCACCGCTTATTATTACATTACTATTAACGGCTAATAAGTGTATATGTTAATAATTATGTATGTCATTGGTTAAGTCCTATCCCAATTCTAATAATGTGTTAAAACAGTAGAAGTTAACATTATCGTTTTCAGAAATATTTGCGATTAACTAAAAACCCTAAAGTAAAATATCTTTGCATTATCTAATTATAATTTCTACTTTTGAGCGTTTTACCAATATAAATAAATGTAATCACATTGAATAAAAAATATACCACGGAGTTGTTAAAACCGCAAAAAATGAATATACGAAATATCATTTTTTGCGCGTCTATATTTTCTCGTTAGCTTTTATATTATTCATTTTGAATAATTGCCAAGAAGTTGAAGTTAGGTCTAGACATTCAGACAATCGTATATTAGCTTAATATTCGGCTTCGGTTGCCGACTACTCGTAAATCAATAAAGAAACCTATTGCTATCGTATATGGAATTAACCCATAATAATAAATATGTATTTCCTCAATAAGTAAGCTATCATCATTACATACATACATTTCAGCCGTATGCAGTCCACTGCTGGACATAGGCTTCCCACAAATATGACTTGTATCATCTTGGGGGTAGTTGCCATAGTCGCCACGCTTGGCAGGCGGGTTGGCGACCGCAGCTGTAGATTGGGTTTCGACCGACGCTGCTGCCCGTCCGTAGGATATTTCCCTTTGTCGTCTCTTACGACACCCGGTGGAGGAGATGGGGTGTACTTATATCGCATTAGGCGATATTTTTCGGGTAACCTTACCCATTTTACGGCCGAAATACACCGTTCGGGGTGAAACATGTCGCCTAGTGCGATATAAGTACACATGAGTTCATCCGTAACTGAGAAGTTGTAACAACAGAAATCTTGTTTTTATATTAATGGTGGCAAATAACTATAAAGCTCGTGGAAAATTGAAACAGTAGCATATGTCCCCTTTCAAATTGCGGTGCAGAAAATGTGGATGAAAAATGTATACAATAAATTCCATCCATTTTGCAATGATAACTATGGTGGCTTAGCGGTAAAAGAATGACGCTTATAAACCGAAGGCTGCAGATTTGAACCCGGCCTCGTGTCTTTTAGTTTGCTACACTTATGGTCGAATTATCATTTGATATTTAATTATGTCGGTTTTTGGTGAAAGAACACATCGTTGGGAAACTGGACCTGATAAAGTTTAGTCTTTAAGAAGGCTAGATGGCGGTTACTTTAGTAATGTGTATATTTTACGCCGTCTTATTCGAATAGGGTTGAGCGGACATTTTTCCGATGATAAAATGTCTGTACGAATAAATAAATAAGGACCATACACATATTAACTGAGCCCGACGGTAAGCTAAAAAAATCTTATGTGGGTACTCAGCCAACGATGTATATAATATACAAATAATTCAATACAAACACACATAACTCGGGAACAAATGCCTGTGCTCATCATATATAGATAAGCTCTTACTGGTATTTTAACCTAGGAACTTTGGCTTAATAGCCACTAGGCTAGATTTGTTGTCAAAACGTTGGGGACATGACAATTAATTTTGGTTTGTTTTCTTTTTTTTTTTATATAAGACTGACCAGCGTTTGTCCTCAGTCGCATCTGATGGTAAGTGTCGACAAGGTCGAGGTGCAGCACGCTGGTTTAGTATCAGTCTATTCACTCTTGCCTTGAAGACTCAAATTATATGTTTCCGGGACGAAGGGAGAACAGACGAAGGGAGCGAATTGCATTCCTTAGCAGTCCGCATTAGGAAGGTAGAAGCGAATCGCTTCGTGCGTATGAATAGCATATTGGAGATGGCGGAATTAGATCGTGCAATTCCTGTGCAATATCTATTTTGTTAGTGCAGTAGATACAAGAAATAGGACATAAGAAACCGTATATCGGAGTGAAACGCTGGTTGAATCCTAGTTTAAAAGTATAAATAAGTTTAAGCGGGTGCCAACACTTTATTAATTCAAGGGCTTCGGAATAGCACTGATTCGTAGAACGTGCTACGACGTAGATGTTAGAGCATCGAAACGGGAATTCTTATATGAGTACCCTTATCCTGAGTTGTGACTTTAAGGTTTTCGATAACGATTATTAAATTTACTAGCTGTGCATGGCGTTCGCACTAAAATAGTACAAGCGAGATGTACAGATAGTAAACTAGATACTCGTTATCGAAAACCTCAAAGTCACAACTCATGGTAAGGTTACAGAAGGGCAGCTTTGGAGCTAACAAGGTCTTCGACCAACAACTTTTAACAACGTCTTTTTACTATGATATAAATCACTCAAACAAAATTAATCAGATTGCATTTATATTTTGTTTGATTAAGTTTATCGAGGTGGTTATGACAACTCTATCTATACAGTGTGGAAATTTAACTCGGGCCCTGGAGGGAAACTACCTTAAATCCTTCAGCTAGCTCATTTTACTTAAAGGAGACATTCCATTATTTTTAAAAAGAAACAAAACTGCATTCAAAGATTTTCTAAAACTCGCTTGCCTCGCCCGGGACTCGAACCAACTAAAATTAAAAAAAACACACTCTATTTTATTATACTAATCGATAGTATTAATACTCAGGAAAAAAAATCTAAATAACTTTTGGTCTTAAAAATAAAAACAATCGCTAAATCTATCATTAACTTTGTTTTAGGTATTACCAATTTGTTACACTTAAATTATTTAACTGATAAATTATTCGAAATGAGCCCCGTCGTTCCGTCTACACAAAATTAGTCGCCGTTGAAATTCATTTCTTGTAGCCTTCATCAAAGTGTTGTGGTGTATGCACCTAATAACATTTTCTACCACAACCCTTAGCTCTTGAACGGTTTATTGTTACGTGTCTTTTACTTGTTAAAAGTGAACAGTAAAAAAATTTTTGTTAGGAGAAATTGTATCCTGAGTATTAATACTATCGATTAGTATAATAAAATAGAGAGCGTGTGTTTTTTTTTTATTTTAGTTGGTTCGAGTCCCGGGCGAAGCAAGCGAATTTTAGAAAATCTTTGAATGCAGTTCTGTTTCTTTTTAAAAATAAAAGAATGTCTCCTTTAAGTAAAATGAGCTAGCTCAAGGATTTAAGGTAGTTTCCCTCCAGGGCCCGAGTTAAATTTCCACACTGTATATCAGTAAATTTTCCTTCAAATAAAGTCGATGATATAAGCAAAAATCTGAGTTTTAATATATTACAGATAGGTTCTTAAGGATATTAGTAATTATCACTATAATCATATTTACTTGTAACGTACAGTGAGGTGTTCAAAATGAGCTAGACTTGACTTTATTGTCAAGAAAATGATTTTGAAAACCTGGTCCACTTAGCAACTTCTGGTGCTGACTGTACCTTCCTTAATTACAAAAAGTTTGATAGATATTTCCTCTTTCCATCAATTATCATTAATTATTGTAAGCCGCTCGATTTAAGAATCCATTACTGAAAAAGTATCCAAATCCATTAAAACAAAGTTAAATACATTTTTATAGATCAAAAATGGCAATAAAATAAAATAACTAACACTACACAGACTGTGAAAGACTTAATTGTGTCGTTCGCGTGAGTCCGTGAGTGTTCGTGCGTACGAGTGAGACGGCGAGATTCAAGACGGCTGCGCGGGAGTAAGATGGGCGATAATGCTGATGGGCAGAAGTACAGGTGAGTGGATATTTGGAACAAGAGCTAATAGTAGTTTATGTTACTGTTACATAATGTAAGACATAAAAAGAAGATAAGAAAGCATATTAAAGTATGTCTATTTTGTGAAGTCGAATTTGTTTATACATTATTATTTTGACTTTTATATTTTAGTATTTTCATATCTTGTAATCAACTGTTGGATATGTTTTCTTATCGGACTACTAATAATTATGTAAGTACTTTAAGATTTGATGTATTACTGTATTTAAAAAATAAGTCCCGCCGTAGTTTCTTGCCGGTATCTTCACGGCCAGAGGTGTAGGGTTTGAACCGGTGTAGATTTTTTTTTTGACGTACATATGTGCATGTAATGTGCCTAAATTGAAAAATAAAGATCTTTTATCTTTTTTTTTTAATTACAGGTTTGGTTTCATGAAACAATTATGCCTAATTATGTAGGTACAGTGACAAACATCACTTTATCTACTCACAATATAGACTGTCAATAATAATTTCTAAAACCGCAAACATTAGTAATGGCGGCAAATGAAAACTTTTTACAAGAAACCGTAGTTTTTTTTTAATTCAAAGACAATCTAGAGTCAAGCCTAATACTCATGTAGTTTCTATAGTAAGTAATCAATAGATATATTTTTCTGAGACGCTCGAAATTTAAATGTCATTATGATACAGATTTTTTGATATATTAAAGAAGTAATTACAACTTCCACAGATAAGAAATATGTAATAATAGGTCGTTAATCGTTATTTGTTGTTTTTGAAAGCATCATACAGGAGTTATGTGTGGATAAAGTATCTAAAGCACATGTTGATATTGCAACTATTTCATTTTCAGTGGAAATGCTAATGTATAAAAAACATACTTTCTTTTAATACTTCTTTAATACCTTCCTTATCGATACTGTATATGAATATATCATTGTTCTTTCCTGGGACAATTGAATTAATCAAAAATTCACTAACGATATTTTGATTATAATGTAGTCCAAATCCATTAAATATTTGTTATTAATTGTGGTTAATGATCTGGTCTTTATTGAAGCTATTTAGGTTTTATTTTACGTCGTTTAGGAGTTGGAGTCTAGCCAAGTGACAAATATTGTGTATCGATATTGCCTGTCAACAGTACCTACCTACAACAGAAGCACACCAGTCTTCATCGAAGCCAACTTGGCTTTACCCTTTAAATGTACCGCGGAACTGGACTCCGTTCCAGATATAGTATGAGTATTATCACTATGTGACTCTTTTTTATGACAACTGTGGCAAACGAGCAAACGGATTACCAACACCAGGGGAGTCACAAGCGCGTTGCCGGCCTTTAACCTTACTCGCCATCAGGAACACAACACTACATACCTGAAAGGTATCAGTGCTATTATGGCTGTGGTCTTCTGTATGGAGGAGGTTTCCCCAGTTGGGCTTCTCTAGACTCAAGCGTGATGGTACTTCGTCCCTACCTCTCATTGTTGGACGTAGTTTAAGGACATACCCGGGTCCGGGTTTGTTCGCGGCTGTCATTTGTTCTAAATTATAACTTTTTCGCGACAAATAACATTTCATGTGTGCCACGGCTCCTTTATGAAAACAACATTGTGGATAGTATCACTAAGCTTGTATAAAATATACAATTCTTCCGTCCGTATCCGCCGAAACCCAATCTACAGCTACTAAAAGTAAAACCCGTCTTCCAAACGTTGCAACTATTAATACCCTCAAGATGACACAAGTCATATTGGGGTGCAGTCGATGACTTGTGGCCGAGATGATGATGATGTTAAAATATAATTCGTCGATATTTTACCACCTAAAAGTATAGTATGTCGTTCTGGGAAGTAGCTACATATTTGCGGCGTTTGGCGGCCAAACTTTGGGGTCGTGGGGTCCAAACGCGCGCCGACTATATAAAGATCTGTTGGCGCGCCTGACAGAGGCCTCGGGTGACCAGAGGGCTGGCTACTATTATGCACAGCGGATAGCCATCGCTATCCAGCGTGGGAATACAGTCAGCCTTCTGGGCACCTTGCCCGATGGGCCAAATTTTTTATCTCTAATATTGTTGAAGTAGGCTAAGTTGTTAGGGTTTTTATTTTCTTCATTATGTTTTTATACTTAATCGTAATTGTTTTCAATAAATTTCACATATCGTATAGTAGCAATTAAAAATATTTTACCACCTTCACATTATCCCTTGACACTAATTATGTATCACTCACTATTCATATATACAACATAGTGAGTGATACACCCTCAACGCGATCGGTGTGTCCTGACTCGGCTTGAAGATGGCTACCAGAGCTTATCCGAAACATATCGCTTAGTGTGATATAATTACACGTGAGTTTATCCGTTTGTAACTAATTAGTAGTAACATGGCTCACAACAGTTTTAATTAAACTAATTATGTCACTCATAATAAATTCAAATCCATCATTCCATTACCACCTTCAGTGGGTTAATACAAATTTAATATGAAACAAACTTAAGTATGCTTAATTATGTCTACTAATTGTCACAAGTTTCCAAATAGTTTTGACAGAATATAATATTGTACCTACTATTGTACTAAGCAAAACTCCGGTTCTCCTCGTCGTCGTTTGTATTGATACGCAATCGAAATAACAAAGAAATATGAAGTCACTTACGTAATTTCAATGTCTCTGCTAATTCAGCTTAGCGTCAAACGCTCAAAAACACTCTGCAAGAATATGAACGACGCCTACGCTTTCATGTCAAGACTGATTGCTAGTAACTTCAAAGGTAAAGTCCCAAATGCTTTCAAATATCACTGAAATATTACATAATAGTAATATCTGAATATCATCATCAATGGACATAGGCGTTCTCCAAAGCCGTGTGATGCCGGCTGACTAGAATAGCACCACTCCATCTCCTCCCGCGGGTGTCGTAAGAGGCGACAAAGGGAAAAATCCTACGGACGGGCAGCAGCGTCCGTCGAAACCCAATCTACGATAACTGCGGTCGTCAACCCGCCTGCCAAGCGTGGCCACTATGGCAACTACACCCAAGATGATAAAAGTCATATTTGTGGGAGGCCTATGTCCAGCAGTGGACTGCATACGGCTGAAATGTGTTCTCCAAAGCGACCCACAGTGATCGGTTTTGCACCACCCGCAGCCAGTGGATTCCCGCGACCTTTAGTATGTCGTCGTTCCACCTTGTGGGGAGTCTACCAACGCTGCGTCTTGCGGTTCGTGGTCGCCATTTTGTCGCCGGTTATCGAACATTTATGCCCCGACGATCATCGGTTATACGTGCAGTGTCTCGGTCACTGCCATTTAAATTTAGCGATCCGGAAGGCTACATCGGTTACTTCAGTTCTGCTGCGAATGATATCATTTCTAATGCGATCACCAAATCGATCTGGGCTGAGCAGCATTCGGGAAGCTTCGACACATCTGCGCAGTGTCTCATGTCGAAAGTCGAATTCATGGTTTCTTAACCCAATACAAACCAGCTAGCCTAATATGGTCGGGTTTTTATCACTTGTCACAATATCTGTCACGCTCTAACAAGTATGCGAGTGCGAAAGTGACAGATAGTGCGAAAAACGATAAAATATGTCAACCATGGTAGACGTACAGGTGCACAATAAGTACCGAAAATTCAACCATCTACTAGCTTGTGAATATCATCAATTTCGACCCGTAACTCAAAAACGGTTCAACTGATTATAATTTGAAGTCTTTATTACGCGCACGTTCATGATTTTTTTTATATTTCTTCGACTTGCGGTTCAAAAGTTAGAGAAGGGACACACACATCATTGTTAACTTCCAGGGCGATTATATCCGAAAACATAATCAAAATATGTTATAGGCAAATCCCTTTTCTTTTTTCACCTATCAAACGGCACCGCACACTTTAGGGTTACGCCGAAAAAAGTTATCCCCCACTTCACATTTGTCGGGGAGGTACCCTAAAACGTTTATTTTCTATTTTTTCTTCCACCACACCAGGGAGGTATCGTGTACCTAAGTTCGCTATATATCATATTCTGTACCTTACCATGAGTTGTGACATTGAAGTTTTCGATAACGAGTATCGAGTTTACCTGTGCATCTCGCTTGTACTATTTTAGTGCGAACGAGATGCACAGATAGTAAACTCGATACTCGTTATCGAAAATGTCAATGTCACAACTCATGGTAAGGGTACAGAACATGAAACTGCTTTTCAAACGCTCAGGGAGCTGTCTATACTGAGTCAGGTATTCCGTACCCTCCTCAAGGGTAATTAATTATCCTAACATGTTTAAGACCTTTCAAGACTGAGTTTCTAAGCGAAAATACTCGTATTTTCAGAGGCTAAATTTAAGTAGAGATAGTGACAAGGCCCATTCTATTACTTACTATTTATCTGGGTGATTCTCCAAGCTTTTATCCCTAGACCAGCCGTGAGTCCCTATTAGCCCTACGTAATTGAAAAATGTGTGACTTTATACCTAAAATTCGATTAACTGTAGCAAGAAATACGGTCACAGTATATTCCTGAATGAAAGACTGCTACTTGGTTTAACCCAATCTTTCAATATTATTAACTACGGACTGACGGCGGTTGAAACGCTCGGAAAATCACCCGTTTTACTTCCGACGCAAGAGACCGCTATTTGAGTGTAGCTCTTAAATAAGTTCAGCTGTCTTAAGATTATAAAATGATCTTATCTATAAAATAATTTATAAATATTACTTTATAAATAGGACTTTCTCAGACAAATTGGCTGAGCTCCACGGTATGCTCAAGAAGTTTTGTGTTTATTTAATTAACCTTTATTGCACAAAACGCAGTGCCATCGGCATTTTTTTCTCACGCCTAATACTGTTACTTCAAAAAAAGGATGAGTACGAAGTTTGTTTTCTACTTACTGACAAAAATTAGCAGGTTTTTGTAATGCTAATTAAAGTTCATCGGGTAAGAAAGGATATTCAAAATTCAATACCTGACGAGATGAAAAGGGGGTTAAAAAGATTTATACGATTTTTACTCGGCGTCTATAAAAAATAATAAAAAATATATTACACATGCAGTAGAATGTCTAGTCGTTTATCTTTGTGCTTACGCCGTTTTATGACAGAATAGGCTATAAGTACGTTATATATTCTTACATCTCAGGCTTTATGTGACTGGCGTGTGACATATAATAGACTGATACATGGCACGATAAAGTGAATCGCCTGTAAAAAGAGTTATTCGTTGGGCGTTTGATTGATGAGTGAGACATTCCTAGCAACGAGTAATGTGCAAAAAATATCTCTAGGATAGATGTCAAAACATAAATGGTGAGTTATTTCTTTATATATGCTTAGAAAGAAAGAAAATACATTTATACATACTAATACTATAAATGCGAAAGTGTGTCTGTTTGTTCGTCTTTCACGGCAAAATGGAGCGACGAATTAAGGTGATTTTTTAGGAAGTAGTTTTTTGGAGCTAGTTGAAGGGATGGAGAGTGACATAGGCTACTTTTTCCAGTGGGAAAACACCTTATTCCCGTGGGCAGACTCAATAGATTACATTTTCCTCTAACCATGCAGGCGAAGCGGTGGGCATCATATAGTAATGACATATAAATAAATAATCACTTACAAAAAATACAGTTACATGACAACAAAAAAAATGTGACAAGTCTAAGCGGTACTCGTATAGCACAATTGGTAGTACACTGAGCTAGTGATCCAGTGGTTGTGGGTCAAAAATTTTCTATTTTTCTTTCGATTTAAATATCGAACACTGGACTATTGTTTAGTCCCTCCCTGTGTGGATTTTACACATTCTTCACTTTGCTGTCTTTGATCTCAATAATGGCTCCATCTTGTAAGAGACAAA
Source organism: Grapholita molesta (assembly GCA_022674325.2). Lineage (NCBI taxonomy): Eukaryota > Metazoa > Arthropoda > Insecta > Lepidoptera > Tortricidae > Grapholita > Grapholita molesta. The sequence goes on along the minus strand of CP053125.2, from coordinate 3,405,655 downwards.
TAACTGTCTACCAAAAATAAAATTGAGTACAACATGTGTACGGGTATTTATTGGTTAGCCTAGGCGCTTCAATCTTATTTACCCAAAACCTAAGTAAATTTTAAATAAAGTTTCAGTAATCCATATTGCTTACGAGTATAAGGTATTTTTTTCGATTTAGTGTACCATATTTGGATTTTATAATTCAACTCCAGGGTTGAAAGTGAGTTGAAAATTTTTAAGACTTGCACGCGTCGTCGGCAACCTGGACTATAAAGTCACATTTTCTACCTGTGTTTAATTTTATGGTTTCTATATTATAGTTTACATTTTTAATGTAAGTTTATCAGCATAAATAAATTAGATTCTAAAGCCTGTTAAAAACACGAAAAGACTGACCTTCCACTCTTTTCTTCTTTAATTAGCCTTGCGCAGATGTAATCAAATAGAGAGCTCTCAACAAAGCCTTTGTGTTCTTTGATTACAGGAAAATAAACAGTAAATCTATTAGGGTAAGAGCCAGATTCGATGGAGCTATAAATACATTACTTGGTAATTGGTACAACTAATAATGGTGATTGTGCTAAAATCGGAGATCGGACTTTGCGTGATTGTTCGCAGTAGGTAATGTGGACATGACTCAAAAATTAAACATAATGTTAATCAAAGTAAGAGAGAGAGTTATGAGAGGTAGGGCACAGCGATGACCGTCACGCTTGATTCTGGGGCAGCCCAACTGGGGAAGTACCTCCTCCTTACAGAAGACCACAGCCATAATAGCACTGCTACCTTTCAGATATGTAGTGCTGTGTTCCTGGTGGTGAGTAAGGTTCCCAGAGCTCCAACCCACTTATAGGTCGGTAACGCGCTTGTGACTCCCTTGGTGTTGCGAGTGGCCATGGGCGACGGTAATTGCCATACCTCGAACAAATCATGCGGATGACGTCAAACCACTCATAGGATGATTACAAAAAGTATTTTCATTAACAATTACTACTTATCAATTATTAACCTCTTTAATAAAACGATATCGCCACTTGACATGAGCCGAGTAGGTACATAACATCTTTGACTGACATTGTCATTCAGTTGAACAATAAAGTGACTTCTTAATTATTTACAATTTTTTCAAAAGACGTAATAGAATAATAATAATTTTAGACTTGTTGGAGAAATAGTTGTATACATAATGTCATTTAATATTTTTTAATAACATATTGACTTTCATTATCAATTATCGTACTTACGTAAACAAATCTCGTAACATTTATTTTATTCACTAAGTACATCATCCTATCATTCAGTTAATTCTGTATAGATTTCTTGAAATTATACGCGGTTAATCTGTTACTTCGTGCAATATGTCATACGGATGTTGGAATACAGACATCATCCTGTGTGCAAAATTAGCTACGTCATTTTTACGTCATCCGCATGATTTGTTCGAGGTATGGTAATTGCTTACCATCAGGTAATCCGTCTGCTCGTTTGCCACCTTTGTCATACAAAAAAAAGTAAGAACAAATCAAATTATTTTTTATGAAATATTTTGATTTGCTTTGATTTTTAAGTAGTAATACTACTATATAAATTAAATGATAGCCGCGATAGCTGGAGATGCGGGTTCGAATGCCGTCTCGAACGCCGGAGGTCCTCGTCGCTTTTTCTTAAGTATATGTCATCTATTTCAACTTATAATGTTAATCAATTAATTATTTTTTGATTAATAGAATCCGCCTTTTGTAATCAGAGCTGGTTTATCAAGGCCTGGTGGGATTAAATGAATGAAGTCTGTCCTAATCGCCACCTCCCAAGTTAATCCGACTAGCAATTTAGTATGAAATGTATAAATATGTAAACTAATTTTCCAAAAATGCCTTTCTAGTTGTTGCTTTAATTATACCTATTCAGGCTGATTCCGAAATCATGGAAGGAGGGGTAAAGAGGTTTTTACGGGGTCGGCAACGCGTGAATGATGCCTCGGTATTGTAAACGTCCATAGGCTGCGGTGACCGCCTACCATCAAGCGGGCCGCATGCATGTTTGCCACCTTTTTGGTATAAAAAAAATCATGCCTTGTTCTCTTGCTCCTCGATCTTTGGGCCCGCTTGGCAACTAATCCTAGGAATTGGCGTAGACACTAGTTTTACAAAAGCGACTGCCATCTGACCATCCAACTCAGAGGGTAAACTATTGGGATTATACCGGTTTCCTCACGATGTTTTCCTTCACCGAGAAGCGACTGGTAAGTATCAAATAATATTTCGTACATAAGTTCCGAAAAACTCATCTGTACGAGTCGGGGTTTGAACCTGTGACATCCGGATTGCAAACCGCATGCTATTAACGCTTGGCCATCAGCGCTCTTCAAATTAATTTGATTACATAAAACCTGCGTAATATAAATAAAGTACGTATCTTGAAATATGTCTGACGAGGCACGAGCGTATATATAATTTTATTATGGGATAAATTGAATTGGAGTAAAGTAATCACATTACTGTTCAAAATTAATCGCGTGGGGGACTTATTTCGCTCTCTTGGACAATTAATTTAATAATAAAAAGAGCATTCAATGTTGAATAAATGCCGCAAATCATGGTACAGTCGACGTCAAAAAGATGTTAACAGTTTTGCACCTTATTACAAAGGACTAAGGTGAAATGTGTAAACAAATCTTTGACGTTTACTGTACAAAATAGCTATTAATTTTCAGAGCTGATATCATGGTTGCCACTTTATCGTCACATTCGAACTCGCATATTTGTTGGAGCGTGACAGATATTGTGACAAACGATTAGAATCCGACCATATTAGGTTAGCAGTACTGTTCGACATTTGCCAATACTATAAGGAAACATTTAAATTTTGACGGGCAATACAAATCAATAGGTTTTATCGTCAAAATATTTTATGAAAAATATAATATACCTTGAATGTGACAGAGACCGCTTGGCGCTTACGCTATTGTTAATGACGCTTCAATACTAATGTGACACTTTGCAACGTAAGCGCCAAGCGCCATAAGTACCTTTTTTATGACATAGGCAGTAAACGAGCAGACGGATTGCCTGGTGGTAAGCAATTACCGTCGCCCTTGGGCACCCGCAATACCAGGGGAGTCACAAGCGCGTTGTCGGCCTTTAAGGGGGGTTGGAGCTTTGGGAACCTTACTCACCACCAGGAACACAACACTACATACCTGAAAGGTAGCAGTGCTATTATGGCTGTGGTCTTCTGTAAGGAGGAGCTACTTCCCCAGTTGGGCTGCTCCAGATTCAAGCGTGATGGTACTTCGCTGTGCCCTACCTCTCATTGTTGGACGTAGTTTAATGACATAACTGTGTCCAAAAAGAGACAGTTTTGACAGTTGAGTACAAAACTCACGCCAACTCTTGTGAATCGACCTGAGATCTGATGGCCGCTGGTCTCTACCCATCCAGCATGATGGACCAACACATAGAGGAGCCACAATGCCGTGCCTGCCACGACGGATAAAAAACTCGACAGTAAAAATCGGACTACTCTGTAAAAAGTTATGCGTGGTCAATGTGGTCATACATTAAAAAAATATATATATATGTGTGTGTCTTATGTGGACTACCACATTTAGGTTGTCTACATATACCTGCACAGGTTACTGTCGTAATTCTATTAACCACTTAAGTAAGTGAAAACGTTGGCCCTGAGCGCGACCTTAGCGTGACGAGTATTGCAGAAACAATAACAAGGGGCCCGTGGAACTAAGCCGTTTTCGGGATAACTAATTATAAACGTTGACTCTGAAGCTTTCATTCTAAATTAAGGTAGCGAAATTTAATAAAAATATTGCTTTTGGTTATTAATTCTGGGTAGCAACGGTACACTTTTTGTTAATTAAATAAATAAATAAAAAATAAATATTTCGGGACAATTTTACACAAATCGACCTAGTCCTACAGTAAGCTCAGTAAGGCTTGTGTTGTAGGTACTAGACGACGATATATATAATAGATAGATACATATAAATACTTAAATACATAGAAAACACCCATGACTTAGGAACAAATATCTGTGCTCATCACACAAATAAATGCCCCGACTGGGAATCGAACCCAGGACCATTGGCTTCAGAGGCAGGGTCACTACCCACTAGGCCAGACCGGTCGGCAAATTAGCCTGTATGAATGTCTCGCTTCTGGGCAAAGGCCTCCCCTCTTTCTCGCCATTTCGTCCTACCCAATGCACATTTTAGCCATTATTTGAATAATCTATCAAGGTCGTCCCGCCATCTTCGTTTTGGTCTTCCTCTACCCCGAGTTCCGTCCTGTGGGAGCCATTCCGTTGCTAGTTTCGTCCAGTACCCCGACCATGAGTTGTGACATTGAGGTTCTCGATAACGAGTATCGAGTTTACTATCTGTGCATATCGCTTGTACTACTCGTAGACTGCGTTCCAATGCTCTTTGGCAAACCTTGAGTCTAGATTTTACTGCAAACTTACCGTTTGAATAATATTCATAACCTGGCTTCATCAATCGATAAAATGACAATTGTCAGTTGTTAGACATACATGAATTAGCTGATTATACATTTTTACGCAAAACTATTTCGAAAATTGCATTGCAGGTAGATAGTTATATTTTATTTGAGGTTATGATTTTAATTAATATTTTTTCAGGTTGATTAATTTTTGAGTTATGTATTTACAATACTTTTTATAAATTTAATATTTAGTGTTATAGATACGAGTAGGTATAACCCTACGAGCATATGGCGCTAACTGAAAAAGGAAAAGGAAGGATGAAAAAAGGTACAAAGGCGAACATATAAAGAAAAATCCCTTTGAAGGATCTCTTCCAAATATCTAATTATTCAACCTATAATCGCCTATTTTGGGAAAAGGGGTGAGGTCTTGGTATGGATGTTGCATCCCGAATTTTATAAAAAGATAAAAGATAAAAGATCTTTATTTTTCAATTTAGGCACATTACATGCACTTATGAAAAAAAAAAACTAAAAAAAAACTACACCGGTTCAAACTCTATACCTCTGACCCGTGAAGATACCGGCAAGAAACTACGGCGGGACTTATTTTTTCAAAACAGTGATACATCAAATCTTAAAGTACTTACATAATTATGCGTAGTCCGATAAGAAAACATATCAAACAGTTTATTACAAGATAAGAAAATATTAAAATATAACAGTAAAAATAATAATGTATAAACAAATTCGACTTCACAAAATAGACATATGTACTTTAATATGCTTTCTTATCTGAACTGTGTCATTTACATTATCTGGCAGTACATACAATTGTTGAATTAATTGCTAGGCGGTTTTGTTAGTTTCAGGTTTGGGCCATGCATGTTTGTCTGTCAAATAATCCTCTACTCTGTAATAGCCCTTAGACATCAAAGACTTTTTTAAGTAATTCTTAAGTACTGGGAAGGGTAATTTTAAGGCATCATCAGGTAACTTGTTATATAAATGAATACATTGCCCAAAAAATTATTTATACACTTTACGCACACGACACTTTCTAATAGCAAGCTTATTCTTATTTCTAGTGTTATAGGTAAGGATGTCTCAGGTTTGTTTCACTTAGATATCAATAGAATAAACAACGTTACTCATTTATTTAGATATTTTAACACTATTACAGAAGGCTTGTTCATTGTATAAAAGCGTGTAATTCACGTAAAATCGCAGAGTCTGCGTCGATTAGCCTACGCGAATGGTTCATGATTATGCTCCTCGTTACGGAGTGAAACATGTCGAGCAATATTCGACTTATAAAACGTGAGTTACCCGCTTTTATACAATTAATATGTTACAATCTTACGACAGTTTTGTGTTTAAAACTACAGAACGCTTGCCGTGAAAAACGAAACTCGTAAATTTCTAAAGATTTTCACTAAGTAAGAGAGAAAGATGAACGAAATTTTCGAACTTCTATATTCACGGTAAACCCTAAGATATTGAGACGAGGAACACTAACCTAGATCGCAAGTCGGTCACTGTCTATTCTGTTTCTGGATGGATATTTAAATCCACTGCAGACGAAATGGCACGTTTTCCCAATGGTTGATATGCAATAGAAGTCTTAGAAATATATTACATTGGAAAGGAATACAATATGGAAATGTTTTGCTAGTTTATATTTGTGTGCCATGTCGGGAACCATTTACGGAGTAAGATACGTATGATGGCTAAATGTGTAGGGCATTCTCTTGTAATGCTCTAACGGAGACAGTATGTAGACAATATAAGTTATTCCTATTCTACCTTCACGGACAGTACCTACGGCCACAGGCGTGGCGTAGTCGTTTGTTTCCTTTGGCCTATGACAGATGACGTCACGCAGTGTCCGTGAACGTGTTAAATAACAAAATATGTCCTTGAGGCACTGTACAGTCGACGTCAAAGATATGTTTACACTTTTGCACCTTATTACAAAGGATTGTGAAAAATGTGTAAAATATTTGTTGTACATTGGTGATACGTTGTGCGAGAAAGCCGCCAGCTCTTCGGTCTCCAGTTACATCCACCAGACGCTTCGTAAAAAGGTGGGAACGTAGAGTTTCTACGCCAAACGGTACAAAATGGTACTGTCTGCCGAGGTTCTTATATGTATTGCATTTAGGGCGTTTTTTAGATTTAATTTAAAAAGATAGTCTTTATTTTTCAATTTAGGCACATTAAAATGCACTTATGAACGTCAAATACAAATCTACCACCGGTTGTAACCCTACACCTCTGACCCGAGATTATTACCGGCAAGGCACTCGGTTAAAGTATATAAGTAAGAAATGTTTTATTTCATACCATCAGGCAATCCGCAGGCATTCGAAATTAAAAATACCTAGTGCTTAACCAGTACCAAAGGGTAACAGACCTAATTTGCTCAAATGATTGACGCATTATAGTCAAAATATACATCAAGAATAGCCTTTCATCACAACATCAAGAATCTACTATTATGTTACCAGTAAACCATTATTTTGTTTGTGTTTTGTTAAACAAAGGGTAAGAGAAGACAAGAAAATAATGGTTCTAATATTCGGTACAACACTTTTGTAGGCGTTTTCAACGAGCGCTCATTTGCTTTAGCCTTAACGCTTCACAAAATGGCGGCTGTTACGAGGAATGATGTACATTATCACTATGACTTGTCGTTTTACTTCTTTATGCCTATGCCGATTCGTTTATTGCTACTTTTCTATGACAGTAAGTCCCTTTGACTAAGAGTAGACAAGGAATATACTTATGTAATATTTTAGAGCACTTCCAAATTAATTTGTGTGCCGCTAAATAATTGTTTTCTGTTTATTTTACTGTAGTCATTTTCCACGTGTCGCTCGTCATCTTGCGACATAAACTAATCCATTACCATAAAACATCCAGAATGTACAGTCGTTAATAAATTCGTTCTGAATATAATTTCATTCTGAATTAAACTTTCACTATTGCCACACTATTTCAAGGGGTTTATCGCGTTCAAACTAAAGACTGACTTCCATGCTAAAGGCCATCCATCTGCGACACAGTATAACTATGGAAGTAATTTGTTATTATATAATATATAGACACAACATTACAGCCCAAAGAATCTGGAGCTTTCTTGACTCAACGGGAATCAGTAATGAGTTATAAAAAGGACTGCTACAATAGATCATAACTGGTCGATGCGGCGCAGTCAATAGCCCAAAAAAAACAGCAATAATAATAATATTATATACATTACACATTTATTATTTTTTACGTCGGAGCCAAACAAGCACGCGGGCCGCCTGATGGTAAGCAGTTACCGCAGCCTATGAACGCCTGCAACTCCAGAGGTTCTAAATTCATGAGCGGTGCCGACCATGCATCCTCTTTGAGCACCCTGGCGACCTTACTCAGCTTAACACAACACTATAAGTAGGGTTTAGCTATTACATAACGGTATTCTGTAAAGTGGTATTTCTCTAGTCAGGCTTTGATCTAGATTTGAGCTATATGTCATTAGTTGTTCTGTGCCCTAGCATACTTAACGAAATGCCCATACCTCTCTTGCGCGTAGTTTTAGGACATAACCCTGGTTCAAATATAATTAGTCATATTTTTTTCTGACCTTTCACAGAATGTTAAGAGATGAGATAATGAAAATTAAGAGAACCGGCCAAAATTAAAGAGTGAATAAGTAAAGAAAAAGAAGAGGATAAAATTGTACGTATTATTTAAATATTTGCGACGAAGATATGTATAGATATACATTCTGCTATCACGCTCGCGCTAACCACTATACTGTAATATATTTTAACCAATGTATGTAGGTTAAAAACTATACATCCCCAGTCCACTGTAGAAATCTAGGTAATATTTCCATTTCCTTATCTATTCAGTTACTAGAGCTGTGACTAGCAATTTCCCTAGAGCGCCATGTTTGCTATCAGTTTAAACTAAATAAAATACATGCTTGGTAATAGATATTGAGAGACCACTGTGATGTACTGACTGTGCGTAACTTGGGAGAATACATGTGTGCTATGCAGTGGACTGGAACAGTATGATGATGTTGTGAGATGTAGCCTTCACCAGACCTACTTATATTCATCATATCAGTCGAAGGACGTCCATTACTGGACATAAGCCTCCCCCAAAGTGCCCACGTACCCACGCTCTCACGTCGCACCAACTCGAGCGAGAAAGATAAGTTTTCATCTTAACGTAAACGCTACCATAACAGGCTTACCTGATACCCTGCTCTATAATAAAACTGTTTCTCTTTTGTTTTCCTATATACACTGACGGGCTATCAAAACGGATAGCCTATTGTGTTTTACACACAAGAGGCCTGATGCCCAACCGCGAAAACTGTAGATCGCATGAACAATTGTCTCCATTACTCTAGTTACGCCCTAATTATAGTAAAAGAGACAGAGGCTCGAAAGCCCGCCGTTTCAATTGCACTACACTCTCCAGTACACGTATACGTAATACAGTGAACGGAAGCCAGCTAATCCAGTCATCTGTTGCCCTCGAGCGGGTGAGGGGGTGAGGGGCGAGGGGGTGGCAGGCGGCGGGAGAAGGGATATTAAATTTGCACACTGCGCGGTCTGGGATTGCGTGTTAATAAAGGCTAATATTAGACTGATTGACTTAACAAGAGATAATATAGCACTTACATTTTGATATTCACTTATATTGATATGACCAATATTATTATTTTATCAATATAGTGGACGATAGTCAGCTCAATACGATAAAATAGATAGTCAAAGACGATGAGGGTGGCCCGGGAAATCTGAAAGTACCTATAAGACATACAAATATCTGTTCTTAGGAACCATGTCATCGATTTTAAAGACAAGAATAACTGGATACAAATATTTAAAAAAAAAATCAACAGAGAATTTAAATTAAGAACTGACACTACGCCAGCCCGTAAACTCAATCATCAAAAAAGTCTGTGAAGGTCACAACCTTCACAGTACCTACCTACATTCTGTTCGAGAAAAGAACCAGGTTGTTTTGATAAATAAAACTTTTAATTATTTCCATTTGGATAGGTATATGAATTGTGTAGGTTATAGTTAAGTATAGGTATTAAAATACTATATGAAATGCAATGCACTTCAATACCCTTTCATTTTATTTTTAACAACTGGGTGCGATTTCCAAAATGTAAGTAGACATAAGTTTTTTTTAAATCTATGTATGCAGTTTTTCTTGTTCCTTAAACAGAGATAACATGGTTCCTTAAAACAGATCTATAGTTTCTGATTTCTCCATACTGACCGGTCTGAATCGGTCAACCTGTATATATGTATAATAGATATATTTATAAGGTAAACGTACAAAGCTTAAGTCATTAGCAATAAACGTGACAGTTGTGTGTCCACTATTGGTATTGGCATGTCGACCACTAGTAGGTTTACCTTGCAAATTCATGTAGTTTGGAGAATAAATACATGAATTTATATTATTGATACATAAAAGACATTTTGTTTTCCTGCAAAATTGAGTATAATCTACCAAATAAACATTACATGACAGCGAACGTAAAATAATGCTATATTTCATTGTGTGACGCTAACAAATTCGGAGCTCCATAAATGGGAGGAAAATGTACGCATCTGGGTCCTTTTAAAGGTCGACTTAGGGTTGCCAAACATTTACTACGGTACTACCGGTTTAAATAGTAATAGTTGCTATAGCATAATTCATTTTCAGTATATCGTGGCCAGTTATTGAAAGGTGGCAAGTTACTGGCGATTGTCCCTAGTCAGAAATGTATTAAACAAGCATAGCATTTTTCATGTAATCATTAAGAGTAAATTTAAATAGACATACAAATACTTTTTAGCAATGTGTTATGTATGTTAAAGTTTTACTTTAGAATGTTTACAATTTCACAATACAATATTCCCAACATCAATAGAAACCAAATCCATCACACACAGTAACAGTTCCCGTCAAAACATGTAAACAAAGTGCCTTTGAGTGTCGGGCTACGGCTTTGTTTGAGTTGACAACCCTAGCGCCTCATATTTAAAAAGGACGTAAATGCTCCTTATTTTCTATGGAAATAGGTCGTTTTGGTGATCGACCGACCTTGCGACCTTGACACGGTACTTCATCCCCGCCGAGGGTTGGGGAAGGGAATGGATCGAAAAATAATTTGATTTTCGTTTCTAGGCTTTATTGGGAATTGGTAAGACACGGTATTTTCAGGTTCACGTTCGTAAGGCAATATAATAATAAATTTAATATAGATAGGTAATATCTATCTACATTAAATTAATTATTGCGTTTATTATTTATTAAATTAATTGTTACGTAATGCCAGGTATTGTTTCTAAACTGCAACCAGAAACCATGCCGGACAGGCAGCGGTGTCTCTTTAAAGCACTGCATCATTCTGCGATCGCCAACCCGCCTGCTAAACGTGGGCATTGTGGGCATTACGTCATTGAATCCCCCATGTTCAGAGATTGCGGTCTGTAGCGATCTATGGGGGCTATACCTATTTAAAAACTTCACTGATCTCCGCGTTCCCCAACATCTTAAAAAAAAATCTATGTATTTAAACTTTTCTGTCATACTAATAATTTATAAACGACGCGGCTACGCTAACGGGGGCTCGGCACTTTTTATAGTAATTGAAAATGGAGATAGATAGATAAAAACTTTATTCAACCACAACTTATAGAAACAGTATGATGAAAAACAATTGAATCACAAAACAGAAAATAACTACATGAAAGTTAGGATACAGCAGTTTTAGTAAGCTACAAATCTAACTTGATCAAGAGATAAGTGTTGTGGTGTAGAATTGGCGCTGACTTGGCATGTTTGCTACGAACTTGGAAGTCCGCAGCGCTGATCTTCCGTCAGAACCTTTTTACCTACTCTAGGTTAAAAACGACGAGCAGATACATATACAGTGTTGGCCAGAAGTCTTGAGCACCCATGCCTTTGATTGCTTTTTATGAAAATTCGATATTTTAGTGTAGTAATTACATCTTTTCTGATGACATAATTAGGTATCCATTAATTTAAACTGATTAGATATTCGTCGTTGCGGTGACTGGTGTTTGCATATTTTGCAATTAGTCGCTTCGTTGTAGATCCGAATTTTTGGTGTTTTTTTATGTATTATTAACAGATGTTCTCTTGTTGTGTACATATATTAAGGTTCGAACTATCAGAATACTTTTTATTGAGAGAATAACAATTGAATCATATATAACATTAGAATAAGAACAATAAAACTAAACCTAAAATAAGAAGAAAGCTAATAACGAAGAAAAATAAAATTAAGAACTATAAATAGAAAATTTGCCCCAAATCGCCGTCTGCTGGCAGCGTGCCCAGAAGACTGGCAGCATTGCCCCGTTGGATCGCAATGCTGATCCGCTAAGCGAGATATGACCCAGCCCTCAACAGAAATTGTTTAACCTGCATTTAGAAAGAGATTTTTAAGAGTCAGATGAAAAAGAAGTGTGTGCTCAATACTTGGCCAAGGCTGTATGTATCCCTACGTATAAAAAGGGCCCACATTCCTTTAGTCCCGGGGCCTATCGATCCTTCCTGCCGACCTTGACACAGCCTACAAAGGGAAATGGATTGAAAAATATTAAATCCATTTTCTTCTCCCGATTTCGTTGGATTTGATTAAGATTGATGCTGTTATGACGTGTTGAGAATTGTGTTTTGTTGTAAATGTACTTACAGTAAGTGGATTTCGGTAATTTGGAATATAATTATACAAGTGACGGATAATTTCGGAATGTCCCAAAAACCGTTCAGTCTGTATTCACGTCAATGTCATTTGCCGTATTTGGCATTTAAAAGTTTAATATTATATTTACATCACGCGTAGCTTAGACAGAGTCTTAATACATGATTTATGGAATTTCATCGCATTGGAATGCGAACATTGTCATTTAGAGGAATGCGATCTTGAAGGACACAAATCTATACAGTGTTTACTTACTTTTTGTGAGCTATTTTAATAGTTTTTATACACTTAATAGTGTTGGATATCCACAAATTAGATGGACGGATAATCGGAGGCACTGTGCTAGAGATCGCTCCCTGTGGGGATCTATGGGAGAGCCCTATGTCCAGCTGTGGATATATGTTTGATCCGCTTGATGACAGGTCTGGCCTATTGGGTAATGTGCCTCCCTATGAAACCGACGATGGGTATTAATCCCAGTAAAGGCATTAATTTGTGTGATAAGCACAGATATTTGCTCCTGAGTCAGGGTGTTTATTTATGTAAATCTGTATTCTCTATATATGTATATTGTTGGCTGAGTACCCACAACACAAGCTTTCTTGAACTTACCGCGGGGCTCAGTCAATTTGTGTAGTGATGTCTTGTAATAATTATTTATTTATTCGTGGATGCTTGGTAGGTAGAACAATCACAAAAGTCTTTTCGTTCTTGATTGTTTTTTTTTTTATTATTTAGTTAAACACTTTTTCTCTATCAAAACTACTGACTAATATCTACCTCAATATTTTACTTTTAATCTAACGTTGTCTTACCTTTTATACACTAAGTATAATGAGATGTTATTTAATAAACCATTATCATGACGACCGGTCTGGCCTAGTGGGTAGTGAAGCCGATGGTCCTGGGTTCGATTCCCAGTCAGGGTATTTATTTGTATGATGAGCACAACTATTTGTTCCTGAGTCATGGGTGTTTTCTATGTATTTAAGTATTTATATGTTTTTTATTATTATTACGAGCCCATATTGTCCCACTGTTGGGCAAAGGCCTCCCTCTTGCTCTTCCACGTATCCCGATCTTCGGCAGTTTTCCACCAGTCTCTGTCAAAGGCGTCAAGCTCGTCCCGCCATCTCCGACGAGGTCTGCCGCAGCGCCTTACAGTTTGTGGGATCCAACGGGTAGATGTTTTGGCCCACAGGTTATCGGGCATACGACAGACGTGTCCTGCCCAGTCCCATTTGAGTTTGGCGGCAGCTTCAGCTACATCGCTAATTCCAGTTTTGGAGCGTAGTATTGAGTTTTTAATGCGATCGGTTAACTTCACGTTCAGAATACTACGCTCCATGGCTCGCTGACAAACCCTGAGTCTGGTTTTTTGAACCTTTGTCAAAGACCAAGTCTGTGCGCCGTAGGTAAAGACGGGGAGAATGCACATGTCCATGAGTTTTCTTTTAGTGATATAGGAAGGTTTCCCTTCATATACTCCTTCATGGACCAAAAGCTCCTCCAGGCATTCTCGGTCCGTCTTGCGACTTCTTTATCTTGCCGCGCCTGGAAGGAGACTATTTGGCCCAGGTATATATACTCATGGACATATTCTATTACTTCCCCGCCAACTTCCACCCTTATTGGTGCACTATTGGTCATGAGCTTAGTCTTTGACATGTTCATTGTTAACCCAACCTCAAGGCTTGTCCTTGCAAGGTCTTGCAACATGATGCAAAGCTCCGTAGCTGAAGATGAAAACAGGACAATGTCGTCGGCGAAACGCAGATTTGTTAACTGCTTTCCGCCGACGTCAATTCCTTTATGTTCCCATCTTGCCGCCAGCTTCCTGAACACCTGTTCAAGGGTACTGTTGAACAGCTTGGGTGACAGAGGGTCGCCTTGCTTGACACCTTTGTTTATGTTAAAGGACGGTCCGGGAGTCTGTAGTTTGATACAGGCGGTACTGGAGGCATAGATGTTGCGGATCAGATGAATATATGTGGGTTCTATATCTTGGTGCTGCAGTGCGGCAAATATGGATGTATGGGTTATACTGTCAAAAGCCTTGCTAAAGTCTATGAAAACCAAATAAAGGGGGATGTTGAATTCATGGTACTTTTCTATGATCTGATTTAGGGTTTGTAAGTGGTCTGTGGTAGAAAGTCCTGGTCGGAATCCGGCTTGTTCGGGAGGTTGATGGCTATCCAATTTACCAGCAATGCGACGCTCAACTACTTTAATAAATGTTTTGTAGAGGTGTGAAACAAGGCTAATGGGTCTATAATTATTTATATCCCATTTATTGCCTTTCTTGTGCAGTAAAATGATGTTTGAATGGCAGAATTTTTCGGGGAATTTTCCTGTTTTCAAAATGGAATTGAACAGATTAGTAATATGCGGTAAGAGTGAAAGTTCTCCTATTTTCAGTACCTCAGTCGTGATGCCATCCTCACCAGGGCTCTTCCCGTACTTCATCTTTGCGAGGGCAAGATGAACCTCGTAGCCAGTTATGGGTGGAATGGAATCCGGACAAAGATAACTCATAGAGGAATTAGATGCGGGGTCAAAATTTTGGTCAGAATATAGCTGTTTATAAAAGCTAGTGCATATGTGTGTAATTTTCTCCCGGCTTCCTTGTTTTACACCTCTATCATCGCGCAAGCAGGTTATCCAAGTTCTGCCTTTTGTGATGCCTTGTTCAGCTATTTTTAATGAACGATTATTTTCCAATGCTGACTGTATTAAGCTAGTATTGTATTTCCTGATGTCACCTCTAATACTCCGTTTTACTTGTTTGTCAATTAATTTGTACTGTCTGCTAGTAATATTGCATCGATGTAGGTCACGTTCCTTGAGTAAGTTTAATGTTTCGGTAGATAATTTTTTGATTTTGTTATTTTGTTTTTTAATTGTGTTGCTGGCGGTTCTAATACACTTTTCTAGTTTCGAATATTCATGGTCTACGCAGTCGATATCAGTGTCTGTTTCCAATAAGCTGAAAGCATTATGTAGCTCTAGGTTCAACCGATCTTTATTTAATATGAGAATTTCCTTGTGTAGTTTCTTAATTTTGGTTACAATTTTAAACTGTCGATGAATTTTGGAATTAAATTTAAGCCGGATTCGGATGGGTCTGTGATCGGAACTAAACTGTATGTTGTTGATTACTTCAATATCCTGTACCATTTGCTTATTTGTTGTAGATGTAAGAATAAAATCTATTTCATTTTTAGTTTCACCATTTGGCGAAATCCACGTCCACCTACGTTGGGGTTTTTTGTAAAAGAAAGAGTTGCAGATACATAAATTTTGCCCAAAAGCGAATTGAATAAGGCGGGTGCCACGTTCATTTCGGTTTCCCAAACCATATGGTCCCATAATGCGGTCATTATCCAATTCTTCTCTTGTCCCAAGTTTGGCGTTGAAATCACCGAGTACTATGTTCCAAGTACCGCGATGTTCGTCGCAGGCTCTGTTTAATAAATCATAAAACTCTTCTATTTCTTCGTCCGGGTGCGATGAAGTGGGAACGTACACTTGGATAATTGTGATGGTTTCCTTAGCGGTCACGCGAAACTTCAGCACGGCGATTCGCTCGGAATAGGCAATGAACTCTTGTATGTTATCTTTCCATCGTTTAGCAACCATAAAGCCAATTCCGTTAAGACCACCGGCTTCTCCGCTGTAGAAAAATATATTTTCTTCGCGTTCAATAATGTCTTCTCCTTCTCTTCTGACTTCAGACAGTCCGACAATATCCCACGAGATGTTTTTGAGAGCATTTTCTAATTCTAAAATTCTTTCTTCTGTTCTTAAAGTACGGACATTATATGTTAGAATATTAAGCCTTTTATCGGTATTCCTTTTAACATTTGCTTTGTTTGTTTGACGGTTGGGAGGTATCGCCGCCTGGGGATTCTTAGCACCCCGATCTCCAACGCGATGCTGCCCACCGTCATCGGCAACACCGCGGCTGGAGCTGCCAGGCACTTGGGGCCGAGTTTTGGGTTTACGTTTCATTACTTGAGGGGTTTGGACGGTTAACCCACCACGCTCGTCCAGTGCGTGTTGGTGAGTAGACAGTAAGCCTTCTAGCTAGGCTTGTGAGCGCCGCCGTTGACGTGTCAAACGTTCTTCCGCCGCCGCTCCGAACCAGTACCCTGTCTTAGCACCGGCTGTTCCAACCTGACCGCACCGAGGTTTACGTGCGCTCGAAGTCAGCTGTACTTGCACAATAATGTGCACGACAGTTTAACGTCTTATCGAGGACGATTTATATGTATCTATCTATTATATATATCGTCGTCTAGTACCTACAACACAAGCCTTACTGAGCTTACCGTAGGACTAGGTCGATTTGTGTAAGATTGTCCCGAAATATTTATTTATTATTTATTTATTTATTTATTATATATCGTCGTCTAGTGCCTACAACACAAGCCTTACTGAGCTTATCGTACGACTAGGTCGATTTGTGTAAGATTGTCCCAAAATATATTTATCATGTAATATTAGGCCGATTTTATTTGTGCGCTAAACTGCATACCAAGCTTTTATTAATGGTCTAGTTCGTCAAGTTATTACAAAAACTGCGACTTCACAGACTTTGATATCGTTAAAATTCACACAGACAACATTCAAAAACATTTTATATAAGAAAATAACGAGTGTTTTCTTTTAGCGCAAATATGGAACGTAAATATAGACGGTGCGCCTGGAAGGGTAACTCGGTTGCTTTTTATACAAAGAAAATAGGATAAGACAAATAATGTTCGCCTTGTTAGTGAATAACGTATCGAGTGTTCTCTCTCCCTTCATCATCTATCTCGTGTTGTCTCGGCATTTTGCCACGGCTCATGGGAGCCTTGGTACCTAATACTAGTGTTCTCTCTGTCTTGTTGCACAAATATTCTAGTAGATCTATAAGTTGTGACATTACGGTTTTCGATAAAGAGTATCGAGTTTACTATCTGTGCATCTCGCTTGTACTATTTTAGTGCGAACGAGATGCACAGATAGTAAACTAGATACTCGTTATCGAAAACCGTAATGTCACAACTCATGGTAAGGGTATAGATCTACATCCCACTAGAATATTTGTGCAACAAGGGAGAAAGAAAACTGGGATTAGTGGCCAAATTGACCTCAGGCTCCCATGAGCCGTGGCAAAATGCCGGGGCAATATACTTTTACACCTACGTCACCTACGCATTAAGTAATAGTGCACGGGTTTAATATAAGTTTATTTATTCGTTTAAACTTTAATGCGTAGTATAAAAAATACACGGTGCAAAAGGTGAACCTAATGCCGTAAGGCATTCTCTACTAATCAACATTTAGGTAAAACAGAGAATTATAGTTGGTGCGTGAAAAAGATAGTCCAAAATGCTAGTATTACAATAGTAAAAATGAGCGTTTGAATAAATACGTAATATAGGTATGATATGAAGATATCATAAGTAGGTACAATAAGTACAAATAATACTAGAAATTCAAGTTAGGTTTAATTGTCCTGGATTTTTCAACCGGATTCCCTATAAATCTGTCCAACTTAGCACCAGACATATTAATCTCGTGGCTTGGGACCTTGCATGTGGTTCTATAAAATTCCTTTATTTTTTTAGATTTTCAATTATTTTATGTTTAAAATTCGCTATATGATAAAATAAATCCCCTCATAAAATAAGTTCCTCTCTTCTCCAACTTTACCCAGCCTATATTATGATTAATAGTGGAGGCTCCCACGTAGGTAAGTTTAGAAGTCACACAGTCTGTCTCGGCTTTCAATGAACGTTATACATATACGAGTATAGTAACTACTTTAGAAATGAAACTTTACCTCTTTATATAACATAGTGAATTTAACTATTACTTTGGACTTAATTTCTACATTACATACATACATTTCGGGTTCGCCGCACTAGCTGTAGATTGGGTTTCGACGCTTCTGCCCGTCCGGAGGCTTTTTCCCTTTGTCGCCCCTTACGACATCCGAGGAGGAGTTGGGGTAGTGCTATTCTAGTCAGCCGGCATCACACGGGATATAAGAAGGTATATAAATCTAAAATAGCGCGCAATTTGTTAGACCTTAATTGTTGTGCCTCGAGTAGGCCTCGACTCGTGACAATTTAAACTCTGTTAGAAACCAATAAAGGTATCTTAGAAATATGTATGATATAAATTAAATAGTGGTATCGGCATTACCTGCGAAAATAATGATAAAAAACTTTTCTGTGAGATTTTCTTATTCCTCAAAGTATTTGAATTCTCAAATCTGGCGGCCCATGATGCTTGCTTGACAAACACGAAAGCAAGACAGTATTTAAATAGAAAATGTAATAAGATAAGAACTTAAGTTGATAAATACTTTTCTGTGTTTCAAGGTCAACATACTTTGACTTCTGTTCGACATTAGCTATCAATTCGCATGAACTCATAACTTTCAAGTTATTGGCCCGACAATATGATTTATTTTCAGAATTTGAATCATATTCGGTGGCTCGTGGATAAAGGCTTATTATTTATGCATTGTAATAGCTTATATTAGCGCAGACAACCGCAACTACAAGATGTAAGTACTTACATTAAAATATATAGCGGCCCGTACGGCGTCCCCAAATTGCACACAAAAGAAATTAATACTAATATTATAAATGCGAAAGGACCTCTTTCTGTTTCTTCACGCTTAAACCGCTGAACCAATTGGGACCAAATTTGGAGTGAAGTGAGCTTGAGCTACGAGAAAGACAGGATATTTTTTATGCCGCAAAGTTCCGCAAGGATACTTTAAAGACGGGCATGGCTAACCGATGAAGTCGCAAGGTAAAGCTAGTATGATCAATCCAAATGGGTCAGTGGGGGGAAGTTAGAAACTATGAGAGATAGCGAAATCTGTTCTTAGGAACCATAGCTTCGATTTCAGATTTAATAATAATGGCATTCAAACTTTTTTTTAATTTCATTCATAATCGGGAATTATATATTATTATAAAATTACTAGTTTTTGCGTGACAGAGTAACAAACATCCATACATAGGTACATAGTCATTAACTTTCGCGTTTATTATTATTATACTAGTAGGCTTATATTTTAAAAATATCGTCATGAATAACATATAATTCGCCCCGGGCGAGCTACATCGATCTGGCTCAGTGACCTTGTAAGCGTGGTCACCCTAACTCCATACTTTTGAATACATAGACTGAGATTTTCCAACTCCTGTTGTTAGGGTGTCCATTAATCAATTTTACAAGTTATAACCTATCTTTTTTTATAATGATGCATGTGTAAAGACTAGTGTCATGAGAATTTAAGATTTGGAAAAGATTTAAAAAACGATTTATTTCTAGTCTGTTGGTTTCGTATTAAACTCAGTAAGATTTTATTTGTAAAAATGAAAATGAGTTAAAGGATCACCAAAGTATTAATTTCGTTGAAATCAGAACATTAACTTCATTCATTTCAGATTATCGGAGGTAATATTTTGAATTATCGAGAAGACATTAAGCAAATAATGCGAAAAATTTAATCAAAAAGTAATATATATTAATGGATTCTAGTAAAGTTACTAGTTACTATACCTTTAGACTTATTGTATATTTTTTGTGTGCTATTTCGCCAATATAAATCAAGATATACTAGTATATCTGTCTCTCAGTATTCTCTCAGGGGCAGTTGTTTTAACAAAAATGGTTTCGTACTTAATCATAAGAAATCCTTTGTTAAGGAAAGTTTTTATTGTAACATACTTTTACCAGTCGGCTGTAAAGGAACTTACTTTTAGTTACTTTACTTTTAATCAACAAAATGGACCATGTTGTCTGAAATAAATACTTTTGAATTTTGAATTTGAATTAAATTGACTCTAGAAATAAAAGTGATCATCATCATCAGTATCATCACCTTTATTAACGTCAGCCAAAACAGTGGATTTTATTAAACCTTTCTCCTAACTGACTTATAATATAGTCAATATAATTATTGTATCATTAGCAACCGCTTTTGCTTAATGCACAATTAATGTACTTAAATCATAATGATGCATATTAAAAATAAAGCGGAACGGAAAAGCGTTACATCAATATTTAGTCATTGCAATAATTCCCGTTGGTCCCGGGACTATCGACCGGTCTCAGTGACCTTGACAATTTGGTTACCCTCTCAGGACAGACACTCAGCAAGTATATTTATACATTTCGTAATCAAGTATTTTGAGTTAGGTCGAACCGTAGCGTAGTGACCATTTATGTAATCCCGCTACTAACCACCCTTGCCAATGACGAACGTTTGGTCACCTTACCAGAGCCGACATTCAACTAGTCTTTCCTTACATTTTATTTAAAATCAAACAAAACAATTCTGAGTTATAATTTGTAAAGAAAAATGTGACAAACTTAGATTTGAACCCGCATCTCGCCTTCAGGAAGGTGGCAGCCGCATGGCTGTACTAGCATGCGGATTCATCTTTTCTTGTATATGTCACCTATTTTCATTTTTTAATTTACATAGCAGTGTTACTACTTAAAAATATTTAATAAAAAAAAATTTTGATTCTGAATTACCAGGGCTGACACTCATCAAGTATTTCCTTACATTTCGTAATAAGTTTAATACCTTTATATATGCTTGTTTTATGCAAATAAGCTTCTCATTAATGCATGCGTACAATTCTGAGTTAGGTTACATAATATCTAAAAATATTTGACCGCAGTGAACATTCAAGGACTATTCTATACCCCCTTCTAAATTAGAGAGATCAGATTCGACACTTTACAGGTTATATTTTACAATTAAACAATGATGAGTTAGGTACTCGTAAGTACGTAGGTAAGTAAGTATTTAGTGCAGTATATTGACGTAGTCCCGGGACTACAATCGTTGCCTGTGACCTTGAACGTTTCATTAGTCCATCAGGGCTGACACTCAACAAGTCTCCTTACCTTTTACAATCAATCAATTCTGAGTTATAATACATAATATTACCGTCGTGATAGCGCCAGGACTATCGACCGTTTTCAGTAACCTTGAACGCTCGGTCACCGTGCCGTGCCAGGAGGCTAGCACAAGAGTGAGAGTACGTCGCGGCGAGATAGACTGCCCACCCTTTTCTAACTACACTATTTAAAGAGGGACGCACAACCGCAACAAGTTTTAAATTACAATTTATTTATTTGGAATCCATACTTAAGTAGGTACAAATCAAATGTTTTAATAAATATTTTGATTTAATTTGAAGAGTGCAATACATAGATGCTTAAAATATTTTAATAAATGGCTATCTATCTATCTAATTACACGGACATTTGTGATATTGTAACACGTGTAATTAAAATTGTTCTTCTAACAATAATATGGCTGTGAGACTTGTTAGTATTTTACAGTGATCGATTATTTGGATTCTCCCTCGCGAGATATCATTGATACCAAGTAGAAAAGTTAATATAGATACAACAGTTTCCCGCGATACCGAACAAATCGTTCAAAAGTAAAATTATTTCAATTGTCTGTAAGGGATTTTTTACTCCAACATGGCAACCAGTTCATAAAAAGCCGTATCTAATCCAAATAACCGATCCAATTAATCATCTTAAAAAACGATGAGAACTTATTGATACTTTATTAATAGTCATAAAACCTCTTGTAGTAATACCCCCTTCAAATACTGTCATAAGAAGCGTAATCTACCAATATCTCAAGTTTTGAAGAAGGTTGAATTTAAAGGAAATGAAATCCCGTTTCGATGATCCTTCACAACCCTCCTTTACAACAGGGTACCGTCAGTCTTCGGCCATTCGTCTTCGTTTGCCACCACCCCCCACCCCCGTCGGCTTATGACAGCTGTCACAGTCGGTGTGGCTGTGACCTTGACGGGGAAATAGGTTAATGGTTTATTACTGAGCGTACAAGTCAGAGATATCGATACAAACAAAGTGTCAAAATATGTATACATGCACCTTATTGACTCAATATTAAAGCATATGATTACATATTTTGGAACGTTTTTCGGAACGATATTTTTCACCTTGACTGTTCTGTTCTGACTAGGTCGATTTGTAGCATGTGATTAACATCCTTAAGTTTCTTTTGACGTAAAAAACGTTTACGAACGCGTAAGTGATAATGTTATTTATTGGGAAACGCAAACGCGTTCATGACGTAAAGTTACGTTAAAAACTTATATTTAGGGCTCTGGTATACCCGGGGGCGGTGTCTAGTATAAAATAAATGTCATTTTAACTTCATTAGCTCGAAAAGTCCGTATGTATTCTTTAAAAACAGCAAATTTGCATTCAAGTTTTAATGTTTATAGATCTAGTAATTGTGTTATAGAGGTGAAAAATTTTGTGTTTCAATCGGCTACAATATTGGTCCTCCCTCGTGCCCTGAAACCCTCCCAAGGGTCTCAATCGATCAACATCAATTTTGGAATCTATAGCTAGCTCGGGTCTCAATATTAGCACGAGAAGGTAAACACTAACTTTGATCCCTTATACAGTCGACGTCAAAGATATGTTTAATCGTCAAATAACTATTATCTTCTTAATTTAATAGTGGTATTGTGACTTCCAGATTTAATTTCAATGATGAATCAATCCTGTCTTTTAGTATGCGTATTTAATGCATGGTTACCTACATAATATTATGTTAAAACGATCTATTGATAGAAATATCACTTTACAGCGTCCAAAATTTCAATAGAAATAAACAAAAGATATAATACTCATTAAAGTAAAAGTAGGTCCTAACCTGGTCTGTTGGTGGAACCGGTACAGTAAATTGTTACTGCTAAAACAGTACATTCGGCAACAAGAGTTGTTAACGGGCCAACTATTTCAGAATGATCTTAACACGCTCTTATTCTGTTAACAATAAAGTAGTGACAGACTCATTTTGAACTCCTCGCTCTCTTACTAACTTTTGCTGTTGACTGTACATGCTAAGAATTAACATCTACTAAAATAAAGTTGTGTTAGTTCTGAATTTTATAACTTGAGATCGGTTGAACCGATTTGGACGATTTTGGGTCGTTGTGATCGTCTTGGCCAAAAGTTTAATAGTATGCTTAAAAAAGAAAAAAAAAAACAATCAATCAAAAAGACCCCACTTTCAGGCGATACAAAGTTCGCCCCCGGCTAGTTTAACATAATTTTTTCATACTTAGTACTTGTTCTGTCGCTCGTTTTCTTCAAAAATGTTTTGGAACATGATTTCCAAACTTTTCTAAAATTAACAATCTACACGCGGGAGCGTAAATATTTATTCTTCCTAACTTCAGCTTCAGAGACAAAGAAAATATTGAGTAAACGTTAAGTATATAATGTATTTTGTACTTCAAACTACCTCGCATCTCGACAGCCGTGACGCTCTGTAATGAACTGTTTTTTATTTCTTGTTGAAATGATTATTGGTAACTTTAAGGATTTTTTTAGTCCGGTAATCAGTTTTTTAATACGCCTCCTTTTAAAAAACTGTTGTAATTTTGAGGTTTCTCAAGCATTTAGTTGATGTGTGCCATATAGGTACTTTTATCGCCTCTTACGACACCCGCGGGAGGAGATGGGGTGGTGCTATTCTAGTCAGCCGGCATCACACGGCAAACCTACTGAATTTTTAACGGCACAGCACAATAATTAAACTCGTTAATTTTCATGCGAATCTAATTTATATTTTTCCTGACATATTATACCACGACATTGGCATATCAGATAGCCATATAAGATAAAAAAATGTTCAATGGTCCTATCTGATCGTTTTTGCTTCATTGTTTTGAGTGTGTTTATCCCATTAATAAACTTGAAACAAAAAGTGATGTTAGAAAATATCAACCAAGCTAATTTGTTTATTGTGTGGTGTATTAAAAATACAATATCTTTATCTATCTAAAAATATATATCTTTCTAAATTAAGTTATGCCGATGCTGTTTTTGGTGGATGCTTGCTAGCTCGTACCTCCCGCCTAATACAGCGCGTTCAAAACGCTTGCGCACGTTTTTGCTTCACTGTTCCTCGACGCTCTCACATCACTCCGTTTCTAAATAACCATAAATTGTTGAATATGGCCTCCAGACGTACCTCGCACTTTGCTTCTCTTCTGTTTGGAGTGATTCATAAACAAGAACCGTCATATCTATTTGCTAAACTTAAGTTCTCAAAGTGTTTAGTACGAGGTGCGCTTAGGCTTATAGGCACACAACACCGTACGTCCGCTTTTCGTGGCAGCTTTCAATATGCTGCTACGAAATGTTGGAACAACTTACCACCCCCAATCAGAAACTGTAAGTCCAAAGTCTCTTTTAAGAAAAATCTTAAAAAGTATTTAACCTTACAGCAATCTGCTAATACCTAAGTGGACGTGTTTGTACCTACTCAGCTTTACTTCCTTCCTGTTTAGTTTTTTTAATTCATTTTTCCAGTTTCTACTACTGTTACGTTCGCTACCTACATAATTACCTGTATTTTATGTTCAGATGTTCACATTTATTTCAGTGTCGTTTTATAGATGTGTAAGTTGAAATTTATATAATGTTTACTTTTGTCATAGTGATAATACTTTTTACTATGTGTATTATTTTATATTTCTGTTTTTTTTTGGGGTGCACTGAAAATCAGCGTCGCTGCATGGCCAGTCATGTAACGACTCATGCTGAGTGGCATCCTGTTTGGTGTTTTATTTGTAGTCACATCCTGTAATGTTCTTTTCTGTGTTAATTTTATTTCGCCAAATAAACAATTTTTCTTCTTCTTTCTTCTTCAATACTTTATCTTAACATACACTCGCACAAAGTAAAACAAAAATGAAATAGCTTGAAAGTTCTACTCGTACCTTAAAACAGGCGTGGCTCTGACAGTCGAAACATTTAGAACAAGCAGTTTGTCGACGCGATAAATTGCTCGCTTTGTGAGCCGAGAGACCTCGGAATTGCGTTTAATTTGCCAATATTTATTTCCTTTTAACACCTTCATTTATTCAACTACATTTAATTGTCTTAACGTAGAATTTAATTTGTGGGAGTTATATCCCAGCTTACTAGTTAATACTTAGAACGTTCATGTTAGGTTTCAAAAAGATTTCAGAATGAAAAAGTTACAGCTTAAACCCGCCCTTGGTCAGCTAATTGGAGACTTATTCAGTTAACATTTCATTTATATAAATAGTTAGCATATACTTAGTATTTGACATTGACATTGATAACAATAATACCAAGATCGAACGGGATGGTCTTATTAATCTTTCAATAGGTATGACAGTCGTATTACCGTTCGTCCTTGTCATAGTTTCACCTTGTGATTATTAGATTTATTACTTGCTACTAAAAGGCCCTAAGTACGGTATAAATTATAAACATTTGTCACCATCCAGTGTATTAGAGGGGAACAGAGAAACCGACTAAATTAAGGAGGCTAGCAACGGTATGCTGTCAGCTATCTTGAAATGTGTCTTGGAATTAGTCGCGTTGGTGTAATGTCCTTCTCGAGCATACGCGTGTTTCAGGGCGTAGATACGTAGGTATTAAAACTATTGGAAAGTTGTTCGGTTAACAAAAGCCGCCATTTTGTTTCTAGTCACGCCCCGAGGGCTGTTCTTGCGTTGTTGTTTAGTAACTGGAACATGTACGGATGTATATCAGAGTAGTAGCATTTGCCATCCCGGTTGTGCCTATAGAATAATAAGTCACCATAAGTTCTCGCCCGTCTGTTTTACAAAATAGAAATGCTTTCTTACAGCTCGCGTATCAATGTGTTTGTCGCACTATTTATAGTAAAAAAAATGACGTGTAGACATATACAGTGAGTAAATACAATGTGAGCAAAGAATTAAACCATACAGGACTTATTTTAATTTTAATTACATAAACTTATTATGGCTCTGTAATTAATTTTAGAAAATTTTCCAAGTAATATATTGCAAACATTACGCGATATGAGCTTTTGAAACAGTTAACGAGCGTAACTCTGACGTGTTAAATTTCGATGCAAAGTTAGTGTTACAAAATGTAGGATTTTAATCAAACGTCACAAACGAAGATTGAATGTAGAACAAAGCCGCGCCAATTAAAAGTTGGCGCCAACGATATTGGACGTCGTTTGTAATTGGGGTTGCTATGGGATGCATATGTATATTGGAAAAGCTATTTCAAAATGGAATTTAATACTTACGAATAAGGTCAATAATTGAGCGACTAATCTGATGGCTGGTATGTCTGTTTTTAGTGGAAGAGCAGAGAGAATTCTCGATGCAACAGGCTTAACGTTATCAATTACGAATTGATTTGATATTGTTTTGACATTTTGTTACGGATGTGGAAAATATAAAGTACATGCACTTAAATTACATCATGCAAAATTATTGATACAAATTGTTTATACTTGTACATCTTATTTTTTCATGTCTATGGTTTATAGTTAAATGAGTTATGATATTTAAAACATCAGCGGCGCTACCGCGAACAACGATATTCGTGAATTTCGGACGATTGTCTCAGTGCTCTCATGACACCCTTAATAAGAGAAAGATGCCCGTAATATACGAACTTCGACGTTCGCGGTACAGGGCCAGAATAGGTCAATGGGGCCCATTACTTATTAAAAATTTTAAACAACGTTTATTTAACAAATTATACGTTTCGACAACAACGTCTAAATAACATGGTTGATACCCCTTAACCTCGATGTAGGTGAGAAAATTTGACCATATCGTAGTCGGAAAGTGACTGAGAGGCCATGATGTAATTATTACGGCACCTCCCCTGCGTGTGAAGTGGGGGTATTTTTTTAAGTTCACCTCTAAATTGTGAGGTTAAATTTTTGATAAATTGGATTATCCCCCTGGAATAAAAAAAAATGTGTCCTCATTGTCTAACTTTAACGCAAGTACAAAAAAAAAAACAAAAGTAAGCAGAGCTTAACAAAGAATCTCAAGGAAAATTATTTGTGTTGATCATTGCCCGACATATTCTTGGTCCTTTTTTAAAATTAAAATGAGTAAGTTTAATAAAAAATACCCCATCTGGCGAAACTTCTAAAGTACATATTTTCAACGACTCAACAATGTTTGCACTCAGCAGGCATCCTGCCTGTGAAAGGGCAGGGGCGTCCTTGGCCTAAATCCTTGGTTTCGGGCAATCTCCTTTTACAAATGTGTGCGTGTCGTAAAAAAATATTAAAATTTTAGTTCTTCATAAATATAATAGACTATACCGGGTGTTATAAAAACGTGACACAAGATTATCAAGCCGACATCTGGTTATGATTTGGAACAATTTTTACTAAAGTGTCAACTTTGTAAATTGTAAAAAAAAAATAGAAAAAATAGAAAATATTTATTTGACAAAAACACATGTTACAAAGGTTACAAGATGCCGGTTTGATAACCTTGTATCACGTTTTTTATAACACCCAGTATAATTATATAACTAATTTACAAATAAACCAATAAATTATGTAATGAGGTATATCGGGTATGGCCTGTAATAGAAACACCCGTTTTGGACCCGGGTATGTCCTTAAACTACGTCCAACAATGAGAGGTAGGGCACAGCGATGACCATCACGCTTGAATCTGGGGCAGCCCAACTGGGGAAGTACCTCCTCCTTACAGAAGACCACAGCCATAATAGCACTGCTACCTTTCAGGTATGTAGTGTTGTGTTCCTGATGGTGAGTAAGGTTCCCAGAGCTCCAACCCCCCTTAAAGGCCGGCAACGCGCTTGTGACTCCCCTGGTGTTGCGGGTGCCCATGGGCGACGGTAATTGCTTACCATCAGGCAATCCGTCTGCTCGTTTGCCGCCTATGTCATAAAAAAAAAAAAAAAACAATAATTTTAGGCATCGTTTATACACGACTAACGTAGCAACATTTTGTCCTACAACATTAATTTGTTTTTTATTTTAATAAATATTAATGAACAATATTTTCCAAGCAAGCAATGTATTGTGCAAAACTGTGAAGTTTGTAAGTTGACAGTAAATGTCAACTAAATTGTTCGATACTGTGTGTCGAAAACAATATTTTGTTCGAGAAAATCTCAAGTAATAAATTACACGTTTTGCTTACATTGTAGAACATTCGTGATGTAGAAGCGATCCCTAAAGTTATTGCCTCTATTACAGGCAACACCTGGTATATATTGCATGCAGACTTAAAAAAAATCACTACAATCTATTTATAAAAAATGAAATAAAAAAATTTATTTATGTCGGACCATGATAAATGATTATAAAATGATTTATTCCATCTAGAATTTTCTAACCGGGCTCGCTTTTACAATTTGATATCGTTTTGTAAAAAATATATAATAAAAAAAATCTCGACTCAATCTACTCAGAATCTTCCACAGCAACAAGGTTCTTTTAAATATCCTTTCCAGAGGCTCTAGTGTAAGTTTCTTTTGACGTAAAAAAACGTTTACGAACGCGTAGGTGATAATGTTATTTATATAGGAAACACAAACGCGTTCGTGACGTAAAGTTACGTTAAAAACTTACACTCAGGGCTCTGTACGTCTCGTTTTAACGTACACTTATACTATATATATTTTTTATTTTTACCGAAAATTGATGATGTACAACATGTAGCCCCTATGCGTGTACGAAAATACCCAAAATAAATAAATAAATAAATAAATATTTCGGGACAATCTGACACAAATCGATCTAGTCCTACGGTAAGCTCAGTAAGGCTTGTGTTGTAGGTACTAGACGACGATATATATAATAAATAGATACATATAAATACTTTAATACATACAAAACACCCATGACTCAGGAACAAATATCTGTGTTCATCACACAAATAAATGCCCTGACTGGGAATCGAACCCAGGACCATCGGCTTCATAGGCAGAGTCACTACCCACTAGACCAGACCGGTCGTCAAAATGTGTACATACATGTAGTATTATAGTAACTATATTGGCTGACCTACAGTCTACCTACGACTGTAAAGGGTCCTACAGCCTCGACCTTGACCTCAGTGTAGTTCCGCGCGTTAATCTTGTGTCTCTCCGTTAATGGAGGCGATTCATCACGACACAGGGATTAAAGCGATAATTAAGGACACAGAATGTTTGTTATTAATTATAATACTACACAACTACGGTTGTGTGACAACAATTACTTATAATTAAAATGGGATATATATGTTAATTTGAATGAGTTTCCGTGAGGATGGCGCTTGCAAGTCTTGCAACAGTGCCGAAATATCTGAAACTCAATCTAATTAACATACATGGTAACTATCCATTTAAGTATAGCCAGTGCCCTTACCATGAGTTGTGACTTTGAGGTTTTCGATAACGAGTATCGAGTTTACTATCTGTGCATCTCGCTTGTACTATTATAGTGCGAACGAGTTGCACAGATAGTAAACTCGATACTCGTTATCGAAAACCTCAATGTCACAACTCATGGTAATGGTGCAGGTAGTAGTAACGTGTGTGTCGGCATGTCGGCGTTCTATATTCAAATATTGACGTAAGCTCCATATTAGGTAATTCTCTAGAAAACTACATATACATGGTCCTTCAGTTAAGTTTTTCACTTATAATAGTCGTAATGAACGACCATATTAGTTTAAAATCGTATGATTATGATAATCGTATATTACGGTTTTGTTATTGTAAGTAATTACGGTTGCAAGTCCTTCTACATAAAGCCGTACAGGTGCGAAAGAGAGAAATCCTTTGATTTATGAATTACCTGACATCTGACTGATTTATCCAATAGCCGACGAGTAGCTAGTACATTATTTCCTCCATTAAAACTCAATAGTCCTTACACCATGGCGGGTGCTGGCTCTGTGAACAGGCGCAACATCCACTTAGTGTACCCATTACATATCATTAAATCGTCGAAAAGGCTGCGCGTTGGCTTGATCCGGCTCCGCTCCGCCTCCCAAATGTCCGGAACCCCATTTTTCCGTGTCCGGGAAACACAAAATAATAAATAGCATGTACAGAGCTAATTCTGACTGGTACATTTCTAGCCTAGTTACATTTGCTTCCACGACCTGCAACCACGTGATACATTACATGCTTTAAAGGCATATACATAATGTAGTGAACAATGCCGGCAGCGAGCTGCACTTGACCTAATTTCAACTCTCGAATGGAGACTTAGGGATGACACAAATAATTTATCGTTTAGTTGGATAATTTGTTTCCCAAATACCTTGGATTTTGAGGCGTACTTCCTGAATTCAAAATAGATGATCGAAATAACTTAAGAAAAAAATTACGAGGTCGGACGGTGTTCGAGGCACGATCCTGACCACGACACTTTTTTAAGTATATAGTCATCTAATTTCAATCTACAATGTATATAGTAGTGTTGCTACTTAAAATTCAAATCAAATCAAAATTTTTAATAAAAAAAAATATTTATTCTTAGTTCCGATACTTCCTTTTAATTATTCTCAAGATTTTGTGTTAGAAAGGCTTGTAAAGTTTCTTCAGAAATTGCTTATTTTTATGGATTTTTTTAGCGTCGCCACCTGACTGTACAATATTCATTTTTCGATACCGACTGTACCTATATGATTCACATTAGTTTTTATTCAAAGACGATTTTTTTAGATTAGCGCCTTTTTTTCCGATTTGCGATGCTGTACGTGTACAATACATAATTAATGTTTCACAGTTTGTGCATTATAAATCCTCATATAACTCTTATGATACATTAGTTTCTTGACAACCCTATTTTCACATTATGGGCTCGGTAGCCAGTTGCCAGTCATAAGCAGTCTTTTCCGTCGAGTGTAGGTATTGCATAACTGGCTACATACTATAAAGGTATACAATGAAAACATATGATAATGCCCAACTATCAGTTTTGTAATGTTTTTATCGTAGTATTCATTAAAATATTCAAATCCTAGAAACCGTTAAATTATTCTCTTTTCAAATACCTTCTTATTTTAGAGAATCAAAAAATCAATAAAATATGTATAGCTTAACTGTCTATTGGTGCAGAGAATTAATATGGAACTTACGTCAACCTTTGAATATAGAACGCCGACATGCGTGTAGGCCACTACATAGGCCAGGTACTTTGGCTAAGGTTTTCACCTATACAAAGAAGAAAAATCTTTCTTTAGGATTCGCTACTGTCTGTTCCGATCTGTATTTTCGGTTTAATCTGTCATTATTGGAAACAGTCGGAACAATAGTAGTAAAAAAATAATAACAATAAGCGTAATAATAATTAATCTATAGGTATGTGCGTAGTGAGTGGACCTTGCCCAGTGGGTAGTGAACTCTGCCTATGAAGCCGACGGCACTGGGTTCAAATCTCAGTATGAGCATTTATTTGGTGATGAGCACAGATATTTATTCTTGGGTGTCTATGTATTCAAGTATATGTATATTATATATATCGTTGACTAAGTAGGTAGGTACCTATAACACAAGCCTTCTTGAGCTTACCGTTTGGCTCAATTTCTGTATATTCTGTATATTTATTTCAACGTACAAGTTTACATACTTGTTAGTCTTGTTGAATGATGAAGCAAGCAACATGCGAGAATACAACTCCACCTAGATAAGTTGAGACACGTTCGAATTCTCTGCTCAAAATTCACGGCACTTCGTTCCCCAACTCTTAATGAGGTATGGGATGCTGTTGACACAGAATTTCAGATATTTCCGTCGGTATGCGGAATTGGACGAACGTGTTTTGCTCGCTTTGTGGACACCTTACCAGGTTTTTCCGGGAATGTAGGTCTGTGAAACTATTTGTCCAATTTATAATATTTATAATTTTTTTATTCGATGGACTGCTGAAGGGTACTCCATATGGATTTTGCAGACACTTTAAATATTAATTTCTTTTATAAATAAATAAATATTACAGGGCTTACTTACACAAATTGACTGAGCCACAGTAAGCTCAAGAAAGCTTGTGTCGTGGTTACTCAACCAACGATATAATATATATGATATACAAATATTTAAATACATAGAAAACACCAATGACTCAGGAACAAATATCTGTGCTCATCACACAAATACCCTTCAAAGTTACTTACTGACCATCAGCTTCATAGGCAGGGTCACTGCCCGCTAGACCAAACCTGTCGCCTAATTAATAAAATGTTATATAACGATTGTCAAGAAGTTACACTGAATAGAATATAAATTACTACAAATACCGTATATACCTAAGTTAATGTCATTTCTACTAGTTAGCTACATAGTTAAACAGGGAAGGGTGTATGTAGGTATAATACACAATTATTTAATGACATGACATGACATTTTATAAAGTTTGTGTTTCGCTTACTCGCGATGTTTTCCTTTATAGTTGGTAAATATGAAATTTTATTTCATATATAATTTTCCAGAATTTATGTGGTAAAAGCTATAGTGAGAGCAATGCTCTTTCTCAGACCTCCAAAGAGTTGGTTCCATGTAGTCAGTCGAGTAAATCCGCAGGAGGCAAGCATCGCTTGAACGAATGTCTCTGGCACTCTAATTACGCCGTAATTAGAGTAAAAGACACGAAAGTCGAAATTTTCGAACTTTGGTTTTGGTGGTAAGTCTTTGTTTCGGCGAAACTTGGGAGAGGCCTGTGTCCAGAAAAAATTCAAACGTTTTTCAGCTTAAATTATGACGTCGAAGAGCTGGGATAGCCGCGATCTTGTGTACTTGTCCAGTCGACATCAGATATATCAGGGCTGTGGAGGTGGTCACAAATATCGGAACATGCACTTTATCGCCTTGAAAATAGAGGCGTGCTCACAAATATCGGGAGCACGCCTCTATTTTCAAGGCGATAAAGTGCATGTTCCGATATTTGTGACCACCTCCACAGCTCCGATATATCTGATGGCGACTTTCCATGTCGAACCTTAAGGATCTTTTCTCTCGTATTAATATTAGTTTCCACTTGTCCCCAGAACAACACTTCCCGTTGCCCAATTCAGCCGCGGCGACTTCTCCCTGTGGTCGGTCCTGAAGAACTGCGTGGGCAAGGAGCTGTCGAAGATCACCATGCCGGTGGTGTTCAACGAGCCGCTGTCCTTCCTCCAGCGCATGCTGGAGTATCTGGAGTATGCTCATCTGCTGCGCATGGCTTCCGAGCAGACGGATCCTGTGGCCCGCATGGAATACATCGCAGGTATTTATTTTTATTTTATTTTATTTTATTAGGGGCATCAACAGCAATACAGTGTTTACAGAGCATAAGATACAGAACATAAAGCCAATGATAGATGTCCACAAAATTACTACTAATGTGCAATAACTTAGTGGTCGCCTAGTAACATGAAGAAGATAATTAATAATAATTAAAAATAAGGTTCTCACCTATACACATAATTTACATTGTAAGAATGCTTACGTTCTTTCTTTAGGATCGTCTAGCATGTCTTATAGTAATTCGTTGGTAGATTTTCTGTTGCTAATACCTATTTATTATATTTAAATAATTTATAAATGTCAATTATCTTATTTTGGGAGTTCTCGGGTCGCACCCAAGATGAAAAGATCTCCCTTCTGTCGGTTCTGATCTGTCTTTTCGTTCGATCTGTCATTCGGATAAATTAATTTTCGTTTCGATAGCGATTTCTACAAACGATTGTTATCCTGATCTCCGTATTATAAATAGTCGTGAAATTGTTTGCATGAACGTAAAGAGAAGAGCGTATATCCATCTTAAAGATATCAATACGTACCTGTTGTATTTCCGGTGATATGACCGCCAAACCTTCAAGTTGCTTACCATCAGGCAATCCGTCTGCTCGTTTGCCTCCTATTACATACATACATTTCAGCCGTATGCAGTCCACTGCTGGACATAGGCTTCCCACAAATATGACTTGTATCGTATTGGAGGTAGTTGCCATAGTCGTCACGCTTGGCAGGCAGGTTGGCGACCGCAGTAGCTGTAGAGTGGGTTTCGACGGACGCTGCTGCCCGTCCGTAGGATTTTTCCCTTTGTCGCCTCTTACGTCACCCGCGGGAGGAGATGGGGTGGTGCTATTCTAATCAGCCGGCATCACACGGTAATATCATATTGCCTCCTATATCATATTAAAAAAATGTGCCTACAAAGTTCCAAATAATATCTCGTCTATCAGCCAGGAACGAACTAATAGGGAATAAAGCTCAACAAACTGTGAACTCTGATCATGGATGACCATTAGACTACTGAATCACACGGTAACATTTTTCTTTGTCGGTCCCCATATTCCAGTGTTAACTTTGTTTGCAGCATTTGCGGTGAGCGCCCTGGCATCAAACTGGGAGCGCCTCGGAAAACCCTTTAACCCGCTCCTCGGGGAAACTTACGAGCTCGAGCGTCCAGAGTTTAGGGCAGTATGCGAGCAGGTAGGTCAAAAATCTTAAATAATTCATTTTATTTTTAACAAAACCATTTAAGCTATGGTCTCCTCTAAACGCCATCGGCCGCTTACAGCGTCACAATGCTGCCTATAGATGTACTGTTGTGATCTCTCTTGCACGTCGACGTTGGCGTCTTTTTTGTTCAGGAACGTGTAGCACAAAATAGGAGACCAGAACCTTACAGTACAGTAAAGGTTCATCATGATTAGAAATAAAGGAAAAATCTGCGTCAGGTGGGAATGAAACGGCGACTCCGACAATTTAGCCCAAAAATTAATTATAGTCTGGTTTAAATTTTTTAAGTCATTTAAATAACTTAAGTTCTCATGTTCATAATGTTTATTTAAGGTGTCCCATCACCCTCCCGTTTCTGCGTTCCACGCTGACAGCCCCCACTTCGTGTTCCACGGCTCCGTGCACCCCAAGCTCAAGTTCTGTGGCAAGAGCGTCGAGATCCAGCCCAAGGGTCATGTCACCGTTGAGCTGCCCAGGTATACCATTATATATACATACCTTATGAGTTCTTGCGTACCTCTATTTTATTTGGTATGTGTTTTAATTTTAAGTTTTTTTTATACAACGACGGTGGCAAACAAGCATATGGCATATGCCCGCCTGATGGTAAGTAGTTGCCGTAGCCTATGGACGCCTGCAATTCCAGAGGATTTACATGCGCGTTGCCTGCCCTACAAGTTGTTGGAGCTCTGGAAACCTTACTCATCAGGAACACAACATTACATACCTGAAAGGTAGCAGTGCTATTATGGCTGTGGTCTTCTGTAAGGATGAGGTACTTCCCCAGTTGGGCTTCTCCAGACTCAAGCATGATGGTACTTCGCTGTGCCCTACCTCTCATTGTTGGACGTAGTTTCAGGACATACCCCCGGGTACACGTACAAAAAGTTAAGTTAAGTTAGATATTTATGCATTTCATTTGAATATTCCAGGTGGGGAGAAGCTTACACCTGGACCAATGTGAACTGCTGCGTTCACAATGTGATTGTGGGCAAGCTCTGGATCGAGCAGTATGGGGCCATGGAGGTCACGTGTCACGGAGGAGCCGGGCTCAAAGCGAACCTGGCGTTCAAGCCAGCTGGGTTCAACAACCGGGACCTACACCGCGTTGATGGCTTCATCAGTGACCAAAGGTATATCTTGAAGTCTTGAGTTATCAACCCTGCATTAGGGCACAGAGTGAAGTGCTGCGATGGGAAGAAGTAATAATTCTTGTAGATGTATTTGTTGCTTAAATAAAAGAGACTGGATACTCAAAATTCAAAATACAGAAAGTAAGGTGTTATATGATGATGATACCTAGTGAGGTATTGACCAGGTAGTGACAGTGAAAAATACTGCAGGGAAAAAATACAAAACAACTGCACAAAGACGCCATCTCTTTAAGAGAATATCCACTATCAGTCCTTTGAGTATTTGAGAAATAAATATAACATATAGATGAACACACCGTTCAAAACAGCAAAGAATCAAAATAATAAATAAGAGATGAACATCTCTACTCTACTAGATAGGTACACAAAAATACATATACATTCTCAAAAAATACGCTAATATGATTAATTGGACACAATAAAAGGCACAAAACGAAGCTACAGTTAGGTATAATGATAAAAATAAATTGATATTAAACTACATTAAAACGAAATAAAGCTAAAATAATCTAGTTAATAAAAAAAAACATTACCTATCATATATATAGGTACTCTATATCAAATGGCAATATTACGTTTTACTATCAATTTCTCTTTTAGTTAAATAAAACTACCATTTTCAGCAAAAAGAAAATCCGCTTCCTCTACGGCAAGTGGACGGAGTACATCAAGGTGTGCAGCGCGGGTGCGCACGAGCAGTGGGCGCGCGAGCAGGAGGCCAGCGCCACTCCCGCGCACACTCCCAAGAAAGTTCTGGCTAAGCTCAACAGCTTCAAGGTCGGCGCCTTAAGGTCCATGTCTATACAAGACGTAAGTGGCGCATTTGTTTTTTTATTTTATGACGGTATGAGAGAGAGTATGAGCATACGGCCCGCCTGATGGTAAGCAGTTACCGCGCCCTATGGACGCCTGCAACTCCAGAGGATCCACGTGCACGATGCTTACCATAAAGTCGTTGGAGCTCTGGGAGCCTAACTCACCATTAGGAACACAACACTACATACCTAAAAGGTAGCAGTGCAACTATGGCTGTGGTCTTCTATAAGGAGGAGGTACTTTCCCCAGTTGGGCTTCTCCAGGCTCAAGCGTGATGGCACTTCGCTGTACTCTACCTCTCATTGTTGGACGTAGTTTAAGGACATACCCGGGTCCAAAGGGTAGCCTGTCAGCGTAAAATCTACCTTCCGACATTTCAATTCAGTTCACTTGTGTGTGTTATATGAAGAAGCTATGGCTGTCAAAACTGTGGCGTGAGAGTTGAAAAACGGTGAAAAATACATATATATAAGACGTTTATTATGTTCCGTTTTCAGCCAGAAGACCCGGACAATCCGGACGAGGTACCGAAGTCTGACGACACATATAACATCGACATCCCCGGGTCTACCACCTTATGGGAAGCCAGGAGCCGACCAACCAACAGTGCTCAGGTACATTAAAAAATAAAAATGAGCCATTATCTAGCAAAAGGGACCTTATTGTCGATGGCGCTTACGTCGAACCGCGTTGCGTTTGTAGTGCGGCATCTTGAACAACGGCGTAAGCGCCATCGGCAATAAGGTCCCTTATAATAGATAATGTCACAAATAATGTAACTTCTTTCGAAGAGTACCATTGATAGAAGTTTACAAGTCATCATTACTGTGCAAAAATTTTACTTTAAGTAGAAACGCATACAATTCCTTTAGGATGGTTTGTATAAGTATATTTAGGGGCAAGTGCTCAACCTGTGGACACTTTCCAGAATTTGACCTCAAGGCAGTTATTTAAAAAAAAACTATACATTTTAGCAATTAGTTATTTATTTTTCCACGATCACAATTAATCAGTCTTCAAATTTCACAAACGCTTCTTAAGCTAGCTATTTAGAAATAAAAAATATAAGCATGTTTTTAAAAACACTCAGTTTGTCCATAGGTACATCTACTATTTGTACCTATGGACTCTAAGAACCTACCTATGGACGGCAACGTACCTACGGACAATAACTAAAAATGTAATTTTAAACATAATAAACGACTATTAGAACGTAACTAACAAGATAAAAAATAATCAACAAGTAATTATAAAGTGCTCTGCATCTTAAAATATATACTATTCTTCTTTGATTTGCAATATTCTTGGTAAAAATCTTAAGTACAGTTATAGGACTTGAAAAAGCCTCCAAAGTCAGCAGAAGTATCGGACTCTCCGTTTGACACGTAACATTTTTAAGGAAAAGGTGATTTTCTGAATCAAAAATAATCAACAAATAATTATAACATATTCTAATATAGTTTTTGCTTTTTTGCATTGCAATATTCTTGATATAACTCTTCAGCAGAGTAATCAGATTCTGAAGAGTTTCCAGGGCCAGCACAGTCATCGGAATCATCGTTTAATATGTAACATTTTTGACAAAGAAAGCCTGATTCGTCATCCGAATCAAAATTTTCTTTGTGAGCTTTTGAAATACATTTTTCATGATATCTGCTTTTGCATATGCTGCAGGTGAGTAAAGTTTTTTTGGTATATTTTTTGCATACTACACACATAACAAGTGATAATGCCTTATCTTCTAAAATACAAATTTTTTTGGCATCAGGTATCGTTTTAAGCTTACTAGAAGAAGGTGTATTTGTATCTAATGTCTTTGGTAATGTCTTTGGTAATGTTTTTTGTTTTTTTTCGGGCTTAACTTTGCTAGCATTAATGTTTTTTTTAGTTTTATCTTCGCTTTTTAAATTATTTGTTTTTTTACCACTTTTCTGAGTTCAATTCTTCAATTTGAATAGCATTTTTTACCGGTGTATCTGTTAGAATCCTAGTTTTTCCTGGCTTTCTTCCACGTTGAATGGTTTTTCTTGGTCCTGCTTTTGAAAAAGGTTTTATAAATTCTGGCGTAACCAACGTTTTGTCCAATTTTTTTTGTGGCGTAATGTTAAGATTAGGAGTCGTAACATTCAGAAAAGATGATGAGTCCAACATTTTTGGACCTAATATAATTCCTGCGAGGTCTGTATTAAGCGGAGAAGTCAAATTCTGTTCACTTTTATTGAAACATGCTGCTTTAGATTGGTCAATTGGGTCGCAAGTGGTATTTTGGTGACGAAGTTGCTCGTTTTGCTGTAGGGACTCCCTTGGCTCAGAATGTTCATTTGTTGTCTTACTAATATCGGCCGTTTGGACATTTAAATGCTCATTTTCTTTTTGCAAACGTATATTTATATCTGTGGTGTCTATCAGCGTTGGCTCCGGGCGGTCAGTAACATATGAGCTTAGATATTCTTCATCGCTGAATATGTCCCTATTGTATGGGTATATTCCAGTTACCTCAAAGCTTTTGATGATGTTTTTTGGAGTAAAAGAAATTGGATAAGCCTCGCCTATGATTGTTGCTACGTCGTAAATTGTTATGAGCTTTCCAGGGTTGTTAAGCATCCATCTTTCTGCCGCCTTGTTATACTGACATTTAAAAGGGCCAAACACGCATCTATCGAGTGGCTGTAAATGATGAGAGGTGTGTGGTGGCAAAGTTAATAGAACAACACCATTCTCTTTCGCTTTTTCGATTATTGCAACTGATATATGAGTCTCATGATTGTCCATTATTAATAAAACCGGACGTTCCTTCGTTGGTTTAGCAAATTGTATAAAGTGGTCCAACCACTTTCTGAAAATATCTTCCTGTAGACCATCCTGATTGATTTGCTGACCCGATGGAACCAGGTGGAGCACCCTTTAACATGTGGTCCTTAAAGAACACACGCGCGAATATGATCATTGGAGGTACTGCGTTTCCAACTGCATTAACACATGCTATCATTGTGTTGTTTACACCTCTTTCGCCTGACGTAAGTTTGCCTAACTGCCTTATATTTTTTGGAGCTAATACTTTTCCAGGCTTGTGTACAGTAGTGACTCCAGTTTCATCCATATTGTAAATAGATTGAGGAGGAAAATCATACTTTTTTATGGTCTGTTCAAGGTTGTCAAAAAATGCTTGAACATTCGTTTTATTGAAGCTGGTTGCTCTCGCCATGCTTGTCGCTTCGGGTTTTCGAAGAGATAAATGTGGAAAACGCTGCCGAAAGCATCTTACCCTTCCATTACCAGCCATTTTATATTTGTGCCAACTCTGAGGAATGTTTTGTTTGTCTTTTGCTACTGCATACTCATAGGCAAGTTCCCGAACTTGTTTTTTATTGAGACCCATGTGCAAATATGCCGCTTTTCTTAAATAATCGTGAAGCTGGTGCTCCTCAATATCATTTAATATCCTCTTAACGTCATTTTTCAAGAGTTCCAAGCCGCCTTCATCAATATTTTTTCCATAATTTAATTTTTTATACTTGAAAATCGTAGATTTTGGAATTTGGTATTTTTCTGCAGCTTTTCTTACAGAACTTCCACTATTGACTTCTCGGACTGCTTCAGCTAGAGTGTCGGGACATATTTTCTCTCGTTTTTTCCCAGTTTTACTTCGAGGCACTAAAATAAACAAATATATTCAATATTATTTTTTTTGTCCAAAGGTACAATCAGTAAAACTGTACCTATGGACAGTCCACAAGTACATACACGAAGGTGTCCACAGGTACTATTTCGGCAATTCTCATTTTGAATTCATACTGGTCACTGTTAATGTTACCGGCGACTAACGATAACTTGAAAAAATAACGTTTAAAATGTATAAATTCATATGTCATTGAAAAGACACCCGTAACACTTACAGATTTAACATAAAACATGTTTAAAAACTAGAGAAAAACTTACTTTTTGACGCAAAAACTTTCGGCAGCCACAAAAAACACAGTTTCTGTCATCAGTAAAGATGGCGACTAGCTAGTGTTGCCATGCGAAACAAATACTTTTCGAGTGAGTGAATGATATTTGTCTATGGTCATTCGTTTTATCTGTATACGTAGTGTCCAAAGGTACAACCATCCACAGGTACAGCACTTGCCCCTATCATTTGACAGTACAAAAAATAAGGTTTTACTTTTCGAAATATTATTTGTATTAAAATGAACGTGCTTACTTAAAGTTACAATGTAAAATTTTCCAATTTTTATGTCACATACCTAATGAAGATCATTAACCCACCTTTATTGCAAAGTATATCTCAATTCGAAGTACTTTCTTCCTAATTGTAACGTCATTTAGCTACAAATAACCCTTTTCCACATATTCCAGTATTACCAGTTCACTGAATTCGCCATGTCGCTAAACGAGGTGGAGCGAGACATGAAAGGGCAGCTTTGCCCCACGGACAGCCGGCTGCGACCCGACGTCAGGCTCTTGGAACAGGGGGACATCGACGCCGCTGCGGCTGAGAAGACCAGGCTTGAGGAGAAGCAGAGGACGGCCAGGAAAGCGCTTAAGAAGTCGCCTGATAGCTGGCAGCCTAGGTAAGTTGACATGAAAATTTAGGGACTTACTGTTACACGCCTGTGTTGATGCTGTGTCGGGCCTTTCGGGCCGAGGTTTGTTGCCGCCGAATTGCATGGAAGATGGTAATGGAAATAGGAAACAAAATTTTAGGACACTATTTTTTCTAAAAGTACTAGAAAGAGTTCGGGATTCTTAGTAAAAAAAATACGCAATTTTTTGAAAAATGTTCTTATAGACATTTGAGAATAGATATTCGTCAATTATTTAATTGGTAATTTCTAGTAAGTATAACATTTCTAAGTGGCGAATAAAAATAAATCATCACTTGGCTGTCACTACCACAAATCAATAATATACTTGTAAGAATTGGATAGGCAATGCCCATCTAGGTACAATATATCGTTGCGGCATTTCTGGCGAAGGTACTAGTGCCATCTAGTGTTTCATAGCCGCAATAGATCTCAGTTGCATAGAATTTGTTCCGCAAAGTAACTACACACGATACTCGACAAGTGGCGCTTTGTTTACTAGCCTCGTAACGCCCAGTGTGCATTACAATGTACACTCCTTTCAATAGACTTTAAATCTTTTATAAAGGAAATAGGGTAGAATTTCTTTTGTTTCATTAGTTTTCGTACAAAAGAAAATTCAACCCAATTCACTGCAAAAGTAAGGTTGGTTTTAACTATTAAATATTTTAGTATGGTGGGCGTTACGAGGCTAGTACAAAAAATATACTTTAAGCCGGCAGTTCGGAGGAACGATATATGTTTTGTCAATCCCTCCTTGTATCATCCTAGCTGTAGATTGAAAATAAGTCCTTTTTGAAACAAGGGCTGCTTCTCTTACGATATTTTCCTTCATCGAATCGACACACATATATTTAAAAAATCAGTGATAAGAGCCGGCTTTTGTCCTCAACATACAATTTGAAAGTCATCAGTCTTATCTCTAGACCATCAGTATGTGCATAAATACCAGTGGCAGCCCGTAATTTTGTTAAGGAAAACAGAGCCTATGCGTAATCCCAAGGAAAACTGCGGGAAAATTAGTTAAGTTAGCTAAA
This sequence comes from Grapholita molesta, assembly GCA_022674325.2. Lineage (NCBI taxonomy): Eukaryota > Metazoa > Arthropoda > Insecta > Lepidoptera > Tortricidae > Grapholita > Grapholita molesta. The sequence continues at coordinate 3,363,526 of CP053125.2, read as the reverse complement.
TCTGCTCGTGCTACTCTGATAAATATACAATTTAACTTACTGTTTCAGGTGGTTCAGCCAAGGCACGAATCCATACACGAAACAGGAGGACTGGCTATACAATGGCGGGTACTGGGATCGCAACTACGATCATCTAAAGGACATCGACATATTCTAAACACACTTAGTACGCGTGTGATAAACTATGATGAACTATGATGAAGCAAAGCTTGACGCTTGCCCTGTCCTATCACATAAACAAGCGTATCATATGCCCGCGGATAGCTGAATCATTTGTATTTTCTTGCTTCCAATGTAGTAGGTTCTTGATGAAGTTTAGTACTCTATACTAAAGGTAATGGTATTATATATGAAAAGGGACCATATTGTCGATGGCGCTTACGTAGAACCGCGTTGCGTTTGTATTACGTCGTCTTCAACAACGACTTAAGCGCCATCGACAACAAGGTCCCTTTTCATTGATAATGTCACAAATAAAGGCTCAATCAACTGTCTTACGTCACTCGTTGCTATAGTTACGTTCCCCTCGGTCACTAAAATCACAGTTTTATGGCATTTATATACACTAAACATGTATATTTGTGATAGTTGTAGGTCCCTTCCATAACGGGTCACCTACCAAGCGTGTTAGTAGAACGCGGTTACACATTTTTTCTATTAAACTATGCTTCAGTTGTCTCCTGGCCGATGGGACAAAATAATATCAAAAATCAGTTGATTGTCTATAAAACAACATTGACATATGTTTTTTTTACTATTCAGATTGTTTTTTATTTGATACCAATTTTATAACAATCTCGTACCTCAAACACGGACCCAATAATAATGTATTTTTAGATCACATTAAAACTTAATAGTCTATGTGCGCGTCCCATGATACGGACAGGGGCAACATCCCCTTACATTACATTAAATTGTCTTTGCGCGTTGGCTCGATCCGGCTTCGCATACGCGCCTCCCACACCATTGTTCCGTGCATGGGAAAGATAGTATAATAACATTGATCAAAATCGGTCTCAATCTTGATACAAGAAAATAATACTTATTTAATTTCAAGGATACTGTACTGTGTTATAATTATAATTGATTTCATAGCAATTACCAATACCAATCCAAAAGATTGATATTGATTTCTTCTGAACTATTTACATTCAATACTACTGCCATTTATTTTCTTTAACTGTACTGAGCTGTCGCAAAATATCCTTCCTACTCTATATTTTTTTAATCTAGTAATTAATAATCATAATCTGGAGTAGAAATAATAGATAATATAATAAATAATAATAGATTATCATTGAGAATAATTAAATAGTAACATTGCATTAAAAGTAACATAGGTTAAAAAGCGTGCATATTTTATGTGAATACAAGTAACGCGTAGCTATCTGTTTAATATCTAGTTAATATTCCACAATTTACTTTCAAAGTAATGCAAGAACATCGTAAAAATGCATTACTTTAACAAAAAAAGTCAATTATTAAATAATTGTTAACTATATTGGATTTAAGGGCATTGCTATGTAGATAATATTGATGTCTATTTAAAACTACTTAATTTCTTAGTAAACTACTCTTAAGTATAATGCCCTCCTTCCACTGCGAGCGGCGCGGACTCATTAATGACTCCGTTTGAAGTTCATCGCTGGCAACGTACTTGTATGCTGTTTATTGTAGCGAGGGACACCAGCCGTGAAAGTCAAACGGAGTCATTAATGAGTCCGCTCCGCTCGCAGTGGAAGACGGCCATAAGATTTGAGTGGACGCTCCGCTAGAGTTGAGCGTGTAGCGGAGCGAGCGGCGTATACGTTAAACTAGGCTAAGGTCTCCTTAAACGCCATCGGCCGCTTACAGCGGTCTGCGTCACAATGTTTACTATAGAAATGTACTACTGTGGTCTCGTTCCTTTCCTAGCAGTTATTTTACTTGTCTGTGTACACTAAAGTATTAATTCTGAATTGATTTTGGTAGTTCATAAATCTCGTTTATGTAATAATGTTTCCCTTGACCTACATGTGCTGTAGGTTACGTAATCTATCACTGGCAATAGAATAAAATTTTGTTTGCCACAGACTGCAGCAAACTTTACTAAGCGGTGTTTGCACGACGGCATTATTCTTGCTGTCATATAGTTTAGTTTTAATTTAGTTTTTTTCTGTTATTTGTATTTAGTTTAAATAATTTAATAGTTAAATAATTTTTGTGTTATATTGTTAAACTCATTTAATTAGTATGTGCGATCGTGTGGCGTTACTGCGCCGTGTCTTCACCAAGGGGTCGCAACGGAAGATCAGCGCTGGTGTTGCCAGCATTACGCTGAGTTGCGACCCTTTCATGACAAGTCGTTATATGTCCAAATTTTACTTTGTGTTTTTATCTGTTGTATTTGTCATGAATAAACCATTTCTATTTCTATTTCTATTTCTATTTCGTTTATACGTCGACGTTGGCGTCTTTATAAAAAGACAATAAAATAGGAGACCTAAGCCTAATGCAAATGTATTCGCGTAGCCGCCTCTGTCCACGTCCTTTTCTCGACGCAACGCCGCTCGCCGCTGCCACTGCTCCGTTTTGAGAGAAGCATCCGATCAGGCCCTACATAAATGTTCCCTTATAAAATTATATGCAATATTTCGACTTCTGTTAAATATATATAAAAATGTGGAGGAAAGATCTCTTTGCGTAGTGTTGTAAAATAAGCATTTAATGGTACAGCAGTATTAGGTACAACTTGTATAGCTTTAATACTTATCTTTATAATATGATAAAGTATATTGTTTTTGTTGTTTCAAGTCTGAGTTAATTAATTTACATAATATCTATGAATTTTTACCTTAGTCTTGTATAGAAAACCCTACCTATTTAATAAGGATATACCAGTTATTTACCTTGTTTTGTTATGTTTTATTACTTGTATGCAGGTATTATAAACTAATAAGGTTGTTATTTTTTATTGATTTTTTTTTACTTACGAGTAAAATACGGTAGACATAATACCGCGGTAGGCTATTATTATAAGGTCCTTATTATTTGATAGGTTATATATTAATTGTTAATAAAATATGAATAAATAACTACCTACCTTAGGTACAGTCACGGTATTGGTCGTATAGATATTTTAAACCTTCACTTGTACACAAAATAGAAAAAACAGCAGTGACTTTTACAAGATTCTCAAGTAACAATACCTACTTTTAATCTCATTATTAAGTTATTCATATTATATTTAAGTGAATCCTTGTCTTCTGGCCAAAATATTCTAGCGATCACTGGTTTTTGTCTTTCTAAATATCAACAGATTTTTTATATCTGTATCTTGCCTTTTTACTTATAAACTTTAACTACTTATGCCTTTATTTAACATTTTTTCATGAAAAATATCACATTTAATCGCAAAGCGAATCCACGAAATATTTGCATGCATATTGCATACGAGCGTAATGTTACCTATAAAAATAAGTCTTGTAATGATTAAGAGTTTGTCTTATTAAAGAAAAATGGTTTAAAAAACAATAACAGGATAAGTTAAATATGTGGAATTGTTCTTATGTACAGTTAAGTATGTCCTAAAAGGCAATAAGTAAATATTATAATGTTGTATGCTGAGTAGGATTACCTAATATAAATTAGGCAAAGTGAATTATAAACTTATAACGAGGTAGATGAAATAATCAATGGGATATATCTGTGACGCTAGTGAAAAAGGGTATTAGTCAAATTGGCTCAGTAAAAAAGGCCACAAGTCCTGTAAAATGTACGGCACTTGTACCCTTTTTCGCAGTGCTAATTTGACTTATACCCTTTTTCATTAGGGCCACAGATATGTTCGTTTTCATTATTTCACTTGATTGTTTATGCGTGCAACTTGACATAAAGGCCAATTCAATAGAAAACGATCCGTTGTTCTGAGTTTTAAAGCAATTTCCTTTAAAATATGTATCTTTACTGGAAATTAAGCGACCAAATAACACGATAGACATATTGCATAGTATTGGTTGAACCCTCATAGATTTATCACTTTAAAAAAATAATGTATGAATTTAAAAACCCAGGATTTCTGCCCGTCATCGTGTATTTTCTTTGAACTCCTATCTAACGTTCAACCACTGACTGCTCATAGTCAACAAAAAAGGCAACTTTTACGTTAGCTGTTACCATTGTCGCTGCGTACGGCGTTAACAAGTAACTGGCTGTGTGGTCTCCAATTTTATGCTATACGCTATGTCTAATTGCAGCGAACCACAGAAAAAAGACACCAACGTCAACGTTTTAAAGAGACCATAACAGTACATTTCAATAGTAAGCATTGTGACGCTAAACGCTGTAAGCGGCCGATGGCGTTTGTAGGAGACCCTAATGTTTAGAGAAGCGTTAATAGCAATGTTGTAAGACAAGATTCAAAAATATGAAGATTTTCTAAAAAATATTGTAACGAATGATGTAAATTAATAATCATGGGTAGGTACGGACAGGGGCAGCATCCGCTTAGTGTACCCCTTACATTTCATTAAATTGTCGAAAGCGCCTCTGCGCGTTGGCTCGATTCGGCTCCGCGTGCACCTCCCAAATGTCCGGAACACCATTGTTCCGTGCACGGAAAAGACATGGGTATCGAAATTATATATTTCATTCGTAATGTGAACGAATATTTTCTCCCTCATTGTTTTTTAATTCAAAGGCTGTATCAGCCACCTGTTCTCACCTTTTCAGATTACTATGCCATTGCCGAGTTTTAGTTCTAGCTAAAATGTTAATTGATTAGTCAAATAAGTAATAATATTTTAAACCACGAACGGGTATAGTGACCAAAGAGATGTCGGTTGTATATGTAGCCAAAGTAGGCTTTAAATTAGGTCGTGTAAATGTTCTATGTAGGACAATGGTTATAACCTATTTAATTGTGTATACCTTGAAATAAATATGATTATTAAGGAAAATTTTCTTGTTTCTGTTAAACCTTGAATCTGTTATTGTCCTTAGCCATTTGACAAACCCTAAAATCTCAGTTACGGTTACTTTTATGGAATGCTCTAACGTTCATATTCGTTTGAATTAAAATTGAAGACTTTTTTTTTAATTTACAGTCATTTCCTATTATCCTTTATTAAAAGTTGGCAGTATTTTTGACAATACCATCTTAGTGTGACACACCAGACGTCAGTATGCGAAGAACGATATTCGTAAATTTCGGACGATTGTCTCTGTCACTCTCATGGCGCCTTAATGGGAGTAAAGAGAAAAATGCCCGAAATATACGAACTTCGTTATTCGCGGTACAGGGCCTGACGTCAAATACGTTCGATCTTCGGTAATGATGACATTTGTTATGCCAAATTATGTTGAAAAAAAAAAGTGTAAAAAGTGCCAATCAATACGTTATCATTATCAATATCTTAGATGTTACGTTAATGTAAATTTTTTATTTCTTAATAACATTAACAAATAGGATTTGGCTTACCATTTTCATTGACAAACTTTCTTGAACTGTCGTTTCGTTTTGATCTAACCTTGATTTGTAAAATAATTTATTAGGATGCTTCTCAATTAAAATAAACTTTTCATTATCTGAAGGGAAAATTTATTAAGACCTTGTATTTCAATAATATATCTACCAAAACATTATTTCTTACTTACACTTTTACGGGCTTCATGCTTTGCCTCTCATATTGATATTTGATACATACTGTATACAAAAAAATGTGGCAAGAGTAAGGTAGGTTTCATCCCTTTTTATGAAACAAAAATTCGCCAAAAGGCGTAATGGAACTAACTTATAAGGGTTGTGTTTAAATAAAATAACTTTTAATCTTTGTTTGTATATTAAAAATCCCATTCAAAATTAATGTACAAATATAACTCACCTACTTACAAACTATTTTTAATAACAGGTCCCATTAGAAACAAAAATAATTGATAAGGCAAGGTAGGACAAAATTGTAAGTTAAAAACACTCGTAAACTTTCACAAGCTCAAAACATAGAACCAATCAATCTATTAAGCAGAAACATTTGCTGAAGAAACCATATTTCTAAGAAATAAAGGCAAAAATCAAAAAACAACTGCCTCGTGCGAGACTCGAAGTTGCGACTCGGGGATACATGTCCATCTCTCTGTCAATAGAGCTACCAAGAACACATTGGCCCACAAATATGTACGCGACGCGCTTTGTGATTTCTACCGTAAATGTGTACAAGCAGTTGAATTTTCAATTTTTCAGTTATAATCTAAGAATTAAAAGAACCGATGATACTTTATAAACGATAAGAACGGTTCTACTCATGTTTATTTAGCCACTCGCGTTTCGGAGAATATAGGCCTCCATTATAGTGCTGAGTGTCCGTTTGCGTCGCCAGCCCGTCACTTATAGTACACTCACTCATGGAAGGAACTCAAATGGAGGCTTATGTTCTCCGAAATACGTAGCGCGAGTGACTAAATAAACGTGAGTAGAGCCATATTACAATGTCTCACGAAAATTTAAATACATACCGATGACACTTAGTCTTTTAATTAATAGTACTTCAACCGCATAATCAACTTCACCTTACGTTTACTTCATTGTTTTGCAAGTTTCGTTAAGTATGTAATTACAATAATGAGAATCTGTAATCCTAAACCGGCCCAGCCTTAAACACCGGCAGCCTGGGCCCTGCCCCGCTGCTGGCGGGACCCCGGGTGAAGTTTTTTATAATGTTACATAGTTTGATGTGTTTTAGCTGTATTTTTATGTTTTGATTTTATAAAATACCTAGCCTACAAGACAAAATGAAGTATAGAAGATACTGTGTAATCAAGAAGCAAATTGTGATTTTCTACAACTATTAATGGACAGATTACAATTTCAACATATATATTTTCAATTGCAAACTCTGAAGCTGCGATTACATTTTCAATTCCTAATATATATTTCTTTAATTACAAACTGTAAAGTTGAGTTTTTTTACTTACAATTTTATCTTATTGTACAAGTCACATGGCACATACAAATACATAAATGTCTATTATTGCACATGTACATAGATTTATTGCTATAAAATACATGTAATACAAATATTGTGATTGCTGTTCTTATGTTCATAATATTTACAAATTCCTATACTTATCATAAGTCTGTGCACTATTATTTCTCATATGAAAAGCCAGTTTTCACAAATATTCTACTCAGAATCACAAACTTTCTTCATTCCAATATACAAAGAAAAACTCCCCCATAAGAATAAAACAACTGAGCCCTGAGTGTAAGTTTTTAACGTAACATAACTTCACCATCGCGTTAGAGGTACCAAATAAATAACATTATCCCTTACGCGTTCGAGACGTGTTAGACGACGTAAAGAAACTTACACTAGAGCCTCTGAAGGGGATTATATCGTGTATACTAATTTAAATTTCAACCCAACGTTTCGAACTCTTTAGCAGCGTTCGTGGTAATCCCCGATCACCCAATGACCACGAACGCTGCTAAACAGCTCGAAACTTTGGAATTATGTATAAATTAGTACACGCGATATAATCCGTTTCTGTTGTTTTATTTCATGACTGATTATCGCGGCAACCGAAGACAATATCTCCCAAAAATTTCAATACATTTTTGAAATGTTTTCTTGTGCTACCACCATTAAATATGTTTTTTTTTTCCTATTGTATTAGAAAGCACGTAAAATTTCAATGCTTTAAAAAGTGGTATTTTTGACAGAAATGCTCAGATAAAAGAAGGTTCCAAATTCAAACATACCTAATGTTTTAGTCCGATTTGATACTGTGTCGAAATTATCTAGTTAAACTATAGTCTAATCTTATAAACCACAGTGCACAGAACTTTCTAAACGCTTACCCACTTATTCATAAAACTTATATTTCTCTTGTGTGTGTCTCTTTCTCACAAGCACAAACGTCAAAATGACTGAATGGGTTTGGATTTGACAGAAATGTATAATAGACCCATTTAAATGCTGTTTTATAATTGATTTTATATTAGATAAAAGGCACTTTATTTATTCACAGATATAGTCATGTTTTAGCAATGTTACCTTTTTTTCATACGAAGGTGGCAAAATAGCAGCTTATTTAGATGCTAGTAGTCTCAAAACCGTTAATACATTTTTATAATTTTTATTTGCTACACTAGGTATGTTGCGATTGTTCAATCCACAGATAAGCAAATATCCGACAGAAACCCAGACAGTTAACCCTCGAATACGTGTAGAGCCATCTGGCCATTGAAAAATCCGCCAAACGCCACCAACAGAATTATGTCAAAGAAATTTGTCTTTGATTTTCGGAATTAGATTTGTTAAATGACAGTCAATATCTACTAAATAACTTCACCGTTTCTATACTATTCTTTTTTAATTAGAATTAGAGTTAAAGCAGTAAGGTAAAGGGAGACAAGAAGGAATGACTTTTCATGAGGGGTAATTTACAATAACCTTCGTATGCCGATGACAGGCGACTTTTCATCTTATTCCTCGTGAAACAACATTCGGTATTCCCCCGTTTACCGTACACAACCAAATGTTGGTAATCCGTTCGTGTCAAAATTATTACACACGTTGTCGTCCCATTATTCGTTAAGTCTTATTTTGTTCAGTCAGCATCATATAGTTGGTAGCATCCAAAGTACTCATAAAGTTCGGTACATCATAGAATTTATATGGTGTACCGAACTATTTGACAATTTGGAATGCTGCCAACTATATGACGCTGACTGTTCATTAACCTACCAGAATTCCGTCTCTTTCATTGGCTATTTCATCGGCGCGCGGCCCGCGCAATGGCGGCGTTATTTCTGTGACCCTAGTGAAAAGGGTATAAGTCAAATTGGGTCACTAAAAATGCCACAAGTCCTATGATACCGGGTGTGGCCTGTAATAGGAGCAGTAACTTTAGGCATCATTTCTACACCACAAATGTAGCAACATTTGTTCTACGATTTTGAAAATAACTAATAGTTTAATAAATATTAATAAAAGATTTTCCAAGCCATGCAATGTATTGCGAAAACCATGAAGTTTGTAGGCTAAGAGTAAACGTCAACTAGATGCTGTTCATTGAAAATACTATTTAGTTTGTTCGAAAAATCACAAGTAATAATATACCCAATTATTTAAAGTTGTAGAACAAATGTTGTTACGTTCGTGGTGTAGAAGCGATCCCTAAATTTTTGCTCTATTACAGGCCACACCCTGTATGTACGGCACTTGTAACCTTTTTCGCTGTGATAATTCGACTTACACCCTTTTTCACTTGGGCCGCAGATTTCATGGATAGTTTTGTTTATCGTCCAGGTCAGTTATTTTATCTCATAAAATTTATTAAATCTTTCTTTATTAAAGCTCTTCGAAATTGCAGTTTGATTACAACATTAAAGATCTATAAAAAATGTTAATCGAGTAAACAAAAAACTGCACCGAAGTTCGAGCTTCGTATACCGTCGTGTTCATAAATATGTTTGAATGCCGTCGCCTTAACGCATTGTAATAAGGTGTAATATTGTATTCATATTTATGATTGCTATTGTATATACGTCATTTTAACTTATTAATTAAATCTTATACTCATTGAGCCTCCAGACCAGAGTCCAGGAAGTCCTTGAGATGGATTGGGACGGCTCTGGGCAGCGGCCGTAGGAACTGAAAAGGAGAAGTAAATAATTAGGCAAAAATCTTAAAATACATGAAATACTCGTAAATAAATACAATTTTTCAAAACTAATGATTTCCCCCAGCATGTGTTAAGTCAAGGGTCTGTCACGATATTCATCAGTGTGGGGAAGTAGGCATGGGGCATAGATTCTTACATAGCTCCGTTTTTTTTATGACAATGGTTGCAAACGAGCAGACGGATTGCCTGGTGGTAAGCAATTACCGTAGCCCATGGGCACCCGCAACACCAGGGGAGTTACAGGCGCGTTGCCAGCCTTTAAGGGGGGTTGGAGCTCTGGCAAACCTTACTCACCATCAGGAACACAACACTACATACCTAAAAGGTAGCAGTGCTATTATGGCTGTGGTCTTCTGTAAGGAGGAGGTACTTCCCCAGTCGGGCTTCTCCAGACTCAAGCGTGATGGTACTTGCTGTGCCCTACCTCTCATTGTTGGACGTAGTTTAAGAACATACCCGGGTCCAAAAATTGTAGGTTACATTCATATCCTTACCGAGTTAACATAGTACAAGGAGCCAGGGATGGTAATCTCCGAGTAGTTCCGTCTGACGGCTTCGACGATGCTGTCGGCCGCCTCGTCAGCTGACAAGATCTTCATCAGCTTGGGGAAGCGGATTTTGGGGTTCTTACATAACCCCGTGTCCACCATGTACGGGCAGATCACTGTCAGTTTGATCTGTAAATGACAAATCAGTAGTATTACGAGTAAATTATTTTTTGGAAGTAACGAAACTAAGATGATTTTCTGAACTTTATTGTCTTTACTCTGAAGGAATGCTTGGAAACTAATTGTCATAGCCAACTGAAAAGTGAAGGATGGCATCTATCTTACTTTTATATATGAGATAGAGGACTCCAAAACGGACGCAATATTTGAAAAGAAGATCAAATTGTTACTTCTTGACCGAGCTTATTATAGCATCGCCGAATTCACTAAACCCACAGTGATTCATTGACTCAATGTCTTACAACAAAACAGGTTCTGGCTCTAAGAACCTTCATAAATTATTTGTAGATATGTAAATTCATTAATAGTTTATTGTATTGTAATTAATTTACCTAATAAATAATTGACAATTTGTATAATATAAAAAACTCGACTTGTAAAATGTACACCTTACTTTTACCAATAAATTCTGTATTCTGTATTTTTTAGTATTTTGATGATTAATACCACTCCATGGGTGGTCCCTAGTCTTTCTTCATTATCTTGATGTCTTTCGGTCATGCCTCAATCTCCTAACTCGAATGCGTAGTTCCACGTCACATTGTAGGTATCTGAGCATTCTGACCGAGGTTACAGGCGTGGCCGTAATTATCAATATTCTACTTACTCCACTGTAGTCCTTGGAATCTTCCCTCAACTCCTCATGCAAGGCTTCCATCATGCCCCTAACTGCGAATTTCGAGGCGCAGTACGGTACCAGATTGCGGAGACCCAGCATGCCGGCCATAGACGACATGGCTACGATGTGGCCGTGGTTCTTTTCCATCATTGATGGCAGGAAGCTCTGAAGCATCTGCAATAGGTGACACGTATTGACATGATAACTTATCTTATAAACTTTATCACTAAGAATATGGGAAAAATACTTATATTCTTTAATGGGCGCCAAATAAAACTAGACTCAAAAGTAAAAGTAAAAGTAAGTCTCCAGAAATCTTAGGTCGACCACAAATTTAAATTGCGTGTTTATTGCATTTTTGCTGGATCTACAAGTGCAAGAAGCCTTGTTTGTGTCAGGGAACTGGCGTGACCAAACAAGTAATTGCTGTCAAAGCAAGGGCCGAAGCAATAGGGATTGCTGGAAAGAGTAATTCCGTGTATGGATCCGTCATGTGGTAACTTTATAATATATTTATTTAATATCGCACGCATGTATTAAGGATCGCGTCCTACACGTCGCCCTCCCGAGCCTCAGCCTTCCGTTGACCCACCTGACACTCAACGGAGCGGCCCGGGCGTTACTCGAATATTGTCGACACACGAGCGTCGTTCCATTCAACCATTTGTTGCGAGAAGACGTTCCTTGCACGCCCGTCCATATCGCATTGACATCACATTGCCATCCCATCACCGGGCCGAGTCGAGTCTTTCTGCATAGCTGTAACTGCCGTCGCATCACCGGCCCAAACCCGGGCCGAGTAGCTCGGAGGGCTCGGTGATCACGTGATTCATTCCATACAAAATGTAGCTACGAGTATGGTGGCCTCGGCTAGGCGACAGGCCGCTATAACATGAGTCAACCTTTAATCGCGAACTTGCTTCATACCTTCAGGTATTCTCTACCAGTGCCTGCTCGAGCAGATGCGGACTTTATGAGAAAGTAGCTAGACAGGGTCCAGACCTGTCTGCAAATGGCGCAGAATAGGAATAGCTGGTAGAACGTGTCGGTAATCACGACCCTCAGCAATGAGGAAAGGACTGGAAAGAAGAAGCTAGACATACCCAGAAGTGCGCCATAATGTTGACTTCCATCATAGTCCTGATCTCCTTCTCGCTATGCTGCGTGAAAGGCTTGCAAGGCATGATGCCTGCGTTGTTGACCAGCATCGTGACGTCACCGACCTCGCGGCGCACGCGCTCCGCCATCGCGGCTACCGCTTTGCTGTCAGTTACGTCACACCTGGAAAGCACGTAAGGTTTTTTTTTTAAACTCACTGTAATTGGATACTCCATTTTCTGCAAATTATTAACTATCGATTTGTAAACGAGTGAAAGTTAGAAAAAAAAACTGATTCAAAAATTTGAGAAGGATGTCATTGGTCGTGCAGGGATTATTTTCCTCGTTGTACTCAGAAAAAAAAGGTGCTACTAATTTAAAATACAACCCGATTTTATCAGACATCGTATTTCGCAATATAACACTACAAACAAACAAATCATAGGTGTAATCATAGCCCTGTTCTATTCTCAGTTAGTACTATGTATAGAAAAAGTTTTTAATGTAATATTACAGTCCGTGAGATCTTAGAAGAACTTTCTTATCTCGGCTATAATCGGATGTAATCGTGTAATAAAAAATGACAGTTTCAATTACTTTGGTTGACGAATTAGTGGCAGTCCAACTCCAAGAGTACAGTCGTTTTCTCGTCTTGAACTATATAGAGCAGTTAATATCACCATAATTCGTTATTAATTCATTAGATATTAAAAAAAAAAAAATGGAGACACGTTTAAAAAAGGGTATATCTGTAAATAGTCAATCACTGGACATTGTATATAAATATTTTGCGAAGGAAGCGGCAATTATTAAAAAGAGCGATAGTTGTAAATATTTTAATAAACTTCAAGACCGGGTGATAGAAGCAACAGGCATTTCAAAAAGTAGTTTAAAAATAATTTTAAATGAAGCCAACCAAAAATCTCCATCTATGCCTTTTGAAACGCCACAGAGAAAGAGACAGAAAAAAGATTATTTATGAAATTTTAAGTTTTGATTACGACGTAATCAAGAGAATGGTATACATATTCATTATAGATACAAAAAACTCCCTAATTTCAAAATTTTGCGATTGAAATTAATAGAAGCGATTAGGGTTTATTTTATGTTGATGCTAATTGTCCACTTAACTTTTTACGATAACTTCAGAAAGTTTTATCAGCTATTAAGAAAGCAGAACAGCAGTATCAACTTCGTACGTTACCGCCGATAAACGAAGTCTTTTTCTAGATTACGAAGGTTCTTCTAAGATCTCACGCACTGTAATTATGTAGGACCATTGTTACAATGTTAACAATAAAACAATGCTATTTTCTTGTCATTATTGATATTGATCAATTATTATTGTATTTTATCACGCTATCATAACGACTATCACACAAAAGTAAGTAATAGAGCTATGTACTTAAGTTTTAATTAGATCACTTAACCAAGTGCCTACTGCTAACATCAAAACTCGCACGTTTCGAACGATTACCTATCTCTAACACTGTAATTACGCCGTTGGAGTAAAAGAAAAAGATGCCTGCAATTTTTGATCTTCGATTTTGGCCGTGGGCCCTTAGATACAGTTAACACGTTCGCCTTATATAAAATATGTACACTAATAAAAAATTAGCTATTTTCTACCGTAAAATGGGATGGCTTTAGGAGATTTTAGGGATACTTCGATAGTTTTAAAACGGCCGTAAAAGTAACAATATGTATTTAAATTATGCATTTATATATACATAATATTTCGTATAACGTAAGTCTGGCGTTGAAATGTGTATCTTGGAGAAACCATGTATTTTTAAAGTCGCCCCTTAATTTTTTTAAAGCCTTTCCGTTTTTAAGAGATTTTAAGAGTTGGATATGATCTTTGGGCAGTCTTGCCTGCGAAGTTGGAAGCTGGTTCAAAACCCAGTAAGACCATGTACAGTTAGCAGCAAAAGTTACAAAGCGGGCGAGGTATTCATATATTCATAATGAGCTCGACACAACTTTATTATTTAGCTTAGCAACTTCTGCTGCTGACTGTACCTAATGTGTTTACAACGAATAATATTGATTGCGTTATAGACGTATCCTATGGATAAGTATCAGCGGCGGCGTGTACGTACAAGCCGAATCCCACCGTTTTCTTAGTGAAGAAAAGGCAAAGGCACATTAGCTCCGCTTACCTAAGAAAACAATTGGCAGGCCGCCACTGACATTTTCCATAATATGTTTATTCATAAGTTTAGAGCTCAACAAATTGTTTAAATCTCTGTAAATATGTTGACATAAGGTCTTGCGACGTAACTATACTAAATATTGATAAAATTGTGTTTCCCTGTAAGCTTTGGAGTGTTTGCGGATATAATGGATGTTGGATGTAGTCGGAAGTAATTCTTAGATAATTGCCCTTAGAGTATGGTAACTTGATACTTATAAAAATATATAGTCTGCTTGCTTTGGTCCGCAGATAAATTACCTAAACTACTGTAAGTACTGTAAACAGTAACACACTATTTACAATTCAACGCATTTTTCGTTACATTGTAAACTAGCGACGACAATCTGTCAAATTGATAATGGCATCAGCCAAAATAAAACGTATTTCGCGCGCGAATTGAAACTTATTTCAAGCTGGTTTTCCGTTCTTCTGTGTCGTGTTTTAGAATATCTTATAACTTACTCATATCGATGGGCTTTTCCTTTGTTCGCCTTGATGGCATCCACGGTTTCCTGGTTACCCGCAGCATTAATATCTACACAGACGATAACTCCGCCAAGTTTCGCGAATCTTAGCGCCACTTCCCGGCCCATGCCGTGACCAGCGCCTGTGATCTGGAAAAGACAAAGGAATTGTGTATGTTATGTAATTTAATGGAACCCTAAAACGATAGAACAACATGTCTATATTGTTTTACGAATACATTTTTGTTGTTCTTTGTTAGCATATTCCTGGCAAAGGTTCAAGGCTACATAACAATGCAAAACTGCATAAATTTGAATCCTCATTATCTTGCTAGGTCTAATGGCATTAATGACGTTAATGTACAAACATGTTTTCTTCTACAAGTTTCTGGTAAGTAATATTAAAATTTACCAGTATAGCCTATCCCTTTACGACTACGACAAGATATGTCTTTAAAGTGGTGGTGGTGGTCTGTGCTTGACTATGGTCAATACCTACTGCTTACACTCTGGTCACCGTTCTCTTACCTATTTAACCTTTTTTCTACTTGCCGACTTTAATCTGCCAATTACGAGTACATAGACAGAACTATAAGATCATACTTTTCGATATCAGATTGTCTATGATACCTCCAACTCAACTATAATATTCATTACGATACGCTCCAGACAACTATAATAATTTCAAAAATAGTACTTCTTACAATTTGTATATTAATTTGCGAGACATGGCAAATTTTTCGGTATCTGAACATACATTTTTATCTGTAGCGTTATCGGCATTATTATAGAAAGTTATATAACACGATTGTATAAAATACTAGTACGATTTTCAGTACCAGTTGCATAATATTAATACCATGGCGTTGCCAGCATAATTGCCCCTCGGCGCTCTTCGGCGCTGGCGGACAGGCTAGTGGGTACATAGTACTTATACATAGCGTAGAACTAGTAGGGGATCCACAGAACACCTCACCGCCAGGTTTTTTTTTTAGAATTAAGACGCTAAGTTTAACCCAAAGGCCCTCACTAGTGATACGGGCGACCGTTGGGTCTGATGTCTTTTGATGTGACCCCCGCGAGAGATACGGGCAGTCGGTGTTGTGAGTTATCGCTATTGTTTATTTGTTTACTGTTATAATTTTTACTGCTGTTACTTATTATTGTCATGTTTGTTTTATTTCTGTTTATGTGTTTACTCACCACCAGGTACACTCGTCACCGACAGCCCCACCAGGTTGAAGATTACTTACCAGTACAATTTCGCCCTCGACGTTCTTCGGCGCCGGCGGGAAGACCAGTTGATACATGGCGTAGACCCAGGACACCCACATTTTGATCAGGAGGAGCACCACTTCTAGTGTGGTCACCACGCCCTCGTATACCTTCACGACGATACCTTGCTCGTCCGTCCTGGAAAGAGATAAAAGATATATTTAAACACTCGTAAACTGCGAAAAAAGCTTAATTACAATGTAAATTTCGTCATCACGGAGTAACGCATACAACTATGTCTATAGAACGCAAAATGCCTGAAGCATTGTCTTCATTTTATCTTTACGTTTGCGACGTCGACGGAGTTCCGCTGCTGCGGGGCTCCTATTCTGTGCTGTTCGACCTTCGAACATGGTAAGATATCTAATGAAACTAATCTATTTACGTAGCGATATAAAAAGCTGTAATTTTTTCGCTATGTAGACTAAATGCATGTATCCATACCTTCGGAGGTAAACAAAATCAACATATTTAACTTGCATATTGTTACTTAATTAATTAAGAAAATTGTTACAAGTGTCAATGTACTTATGGTGTTATTTTAAAGCTTCTATGATCATCGGTTTTTATACGAGTAGTATTGTTATATTACATTTCAGGAGAAAACCTAGAAAGAGATGAAAGAGATCTTGTGAAAGAAAGAGATTTCATATCATCTCTCACAAGAGATGATATGAAAAGAAAGGGTGTGAATGATGAGATGACGAGCAATAGAGAAGTATGGAAGGCAAGTGCTGCGCCGACCCCAAGTAAATGAGAGAGAATGATGATTGTTATATTATATGCCTAGGTACCGTCAAATTAGTGATGATGATTAGAAAACAAAAGTAAAAAATGGGTATTCTATTTATAAAATAAGAGATAGAGACGACGACGACGAGCTTAAAACAACTGTCATTTTTGACGTAATTTGAACGCCCATTGACAACATCGGGGCGTAATGGGCGATGTTATCCAAGTAATTGTCTTTCTCATACAAAAACAATTGTCAAAGTGACAGATAAGGACATAACTTAAAGTAACTAATGTGGGGAGGATTGACGGTTGAACCTCAAAATGGCGAAGTCGTCTTGAAAATATATTTTTTGTTTTTTGTTCAAACGTAGTTTAGTATGTAATATTGATAGCGTATTATGCAGTGACCTAACGCAGAATTGTGCAGCTAATGAAGAATAGATTTCAAAACGTGTTTCACCACTATTTTTGGTCATCACCCGGCAATCCCGGGGTCACGGCCGCCTCTTAGCTTTCTGTAAAGTCCAGCTACCACTTTACAAAACGCAAGGCCTACTACCGAACAACGTCATGCTCTGAGGGCAAACTTATGTTATTATACTTATTTGTTATTCTACTTGACACTGGCGAAATCATCGATTGATTTATTGATGGAAGCCATATTTTTTTAAAGAAGAAGAAGAACTAATGTGGGGCTGATAGATAGAATAAGGCGTAAGATGACACATTTCTAGAACTAACTAGACATGTGTTCTTAAATTTAAATATCGAACTGACGTGACGCAATAAATATTGAAATTAAAATCGTTTCTATTCTTAAACATTTGCCATTACTACTCTGTACTTTGATTAGGTAATCACTAAGAGCATAGACAGAATAAAAGAGTTTTTCAAGAAAGGGATGAGTATAGTTATTAGGCTGCTATTAAAAATCCAATTGTATATTCTTTGTCATTATATAAAAATATTTTTCCTAACTAGTGCGTAAAAAGTGCACTTTTCGCAGGCTTCGCGTGCGTAAATTTCACTTTTTAAGGCACTTGTTATGAAAAATTAGGTTCGATACACGTGTAAAAACTTCTTTAAGACTCGGGTGATTGTCACCCTCGTTTCACTCGGGCTCCAACTTTCACCCTCGTCGAAAAAAAATTTTTTTTTTCAGTAGTATCGAAATGTAGGTACTATTTTCAATGGCATTAGCTTTAGATTTAGCTAGACCACTAGAAATAATTATAATGAATGGTCATTTATAAGATATGGGAAATCCTTAGTAATTCTCTCAAACTGTTCGAAGTAATTAAGACTACATGTACAAGTATTACAAGCGGTCCGGAAAACCCCTGGCCAGATGTACGGAAAAAATGGCAGAAAATCTATTGTCTATGTATTTACGAGAAATAATCTCATGCTCGAAGCATGCCACAATGTAGTAGATTGCAATGGCGCCGGCAATTTTTATATTTGTCTAATTCTTCATGATCTAAAAACCCAGTATGAAACAGATTATTGTTTTAATTCCTGATTCATACAGATGAAATCAGATATTTGGATAGACGGTGTACAGTCAAGGTCAAATATATCCATACGTTTAACATACCACAATATGTATTTATGTATGTATGTACCTTCATAAGACAATAAAGTATAAATGATTAAATATTAAATATTACAAGTTGACTGAGCCTTATTGCAAGCTCAAGATTTGTAGTGTAAATACACAGCCAAGCCAAATATACAAATACTTAAATACATAGAAATGTAGAAAATTCAGAAATCGCGAAGCGTCTGGTCGATGTAACTGGCCGAAGAGCTGGCGGCTTCCTCGTACAACGTATCAGCATTGCGATACAACTAGGAAATGCCTCCAGCATCCTTGGTACAATGCCTCTAGGGTCTTTTTTAGATTTAATGCAGTAACTAGTTCATCACTCGTAGTTTTCACAATATTGTAAATAAATTTGATTTGTTCCTAATACATAGAAAACACCCATGAATTTCTGAGCCATGGCTTTGACCGTGACTGAATAACAGGCAAACTTTAGTCATAAAGGCCTTGTGGGAACACATGAATTATGTATCGTATTCAACACATGTCCAAATTCTACGCTTCCTCGATGTATTGACATGTATTCAAAAGCTATTGACCTACGGTTAGCCAAATATTGGACCCGGAAGGTCGTGCGCCAATCATAAAGCGTGTGTTTATAATGATAAAATATAAAAAAGTTTTCTGATGAGAAACCCACACATTTGATAAAAATTTACAGAAATCATTCGTAGCTAAACAAAATTTTAGTAACATTTTCACTTTGAATCCTTGCTGGGAGATAAAACCATGGGATGTATACCTTACTGCGAAGCTGGAGGATTGACAAAATCAGAGTGTCGGTCGGGAGCAGTCGTGTTCAATACATAAATTACATACATTTCAGCCGTATGCAGGCCACTGCTGGACATAGGCCTCCCACAAGTATGACTTGTATTATCTTGGGGGTAGTTGCTATAGTCGCCATGCTTAGCAGGCGAGTTGGCGACAGCAGTAGTTGTAGATTGGGTTTCGACGGACGCTGCTGCTCATCCGTAGGATTTTTTCCTTTGTCGCCTCTTACGACACCCGCGGGAGGAGATGGAGTGGTGTTATTCTAGTCAGCCGGCGTCACACGGCAAAGTCGTGTGCGGAACCAATTAATTTTCGTTTGATACAACATATTTTGAATTCGCTTTCTCAACATAGTCCCGAAAACAAGACTAGCGTAGAATTTTAAAGGAACGCAACTTCGTAGGCTGTGAAAATTTTGTTGACGGCACTGTTCTATTTATTTGAATAAATCTTTATTTACAATAATTATAATATTATGAAAACTAAGAGTACTTCACTAGTTTTTACATTAAATCTGAAAAAAGGCCCTTGAGGCATTGTACCAAGGATGCTGGCTGCATTTCCTCGTTATGCGAGCGTCAGCGTCCGCAATTCAGATACGTTGTGCGAGGAAGCCGCCAGCTCTTAAGTCACCAGACATCAACCAGACGCTTCGCGATTTCTGCAAACAATTTATGCGGGCTAAGATCCCATGGACCTCTCTATGCCAAACGGTACAAAATCTCTCTTTGCCCAGGCTCTTACATTTGTTACGTTTAAAAATTTCGGCGTTTTCCGCCGTTGTACCCGCTTTTACATTAGATCGTTGGAGATGGGACGGCGCCAGTGTGCCTACACAAAAAATAATTTATTAAATTAATTTAATAAACATTTTAGTTTATATCCGTTCAGCCGTCAGTAGTCCACTGCTGGACATAATATTCATATAATATAATACATATAATTGGCCTCCCCCAAATATGACTTGTATCATTTTTGTATCACCGTGGGAGAAGATAGGATGGTGCTATGTTCAGCCACCACACTGCTTTTAATTTAGATGTAACTACAAAATAGTTCTACCCAGTTCATTGCTGGTAATCAATCTATTGTCACTAAATCCGCTGGTATTTATAATTAACATTAAATCCGGCATAATCAATTGTATGATTGAATTGAAATTGAAAAATAATTTTCCCCTCTCTAGCTCGTAAAGCGCTTGTTTATCCTTTAATACGAGAGGGTAAAAACGCATTTACACTAGTGATTAAAGTAAGTTGACTTATCATAGCTCTTATTGCTATGGTTTTAAAGTCTAAATTCGCGAAGTACAGCTCACTTGCCCTCGCAGCGGCGGCGGCGGGCGCGGGCGAGCCTCGCTAACGCACCGAGTTGAAAATTGAATTAGAACATTCGAAAATCGTACTGGCCACCACAAGCTAACCAAGCTAAAGGCACCTTTTGTAAAAATGTTGAATGTATCTAAACGTAAAGAAAAAGTCAATGCGATTTCAAAAACCATTTTTACATGTTTCACTTTCCTCGCTGTAGTGAGGGGAAAAGTTTGTGCAATTGTAATTTACTTCTCGTGTATTGAAACACTTGCTACGCTCAGGATTCTATTTTAAAACCACTCGCTTTGCTCGTGGTTAAACTATAGAATCCATTCACTTGCTCGAGTTTCAATCCCACACTCGCAGTTAAAATACAATTTTTCACCCTTGTATAATAAACAACTATTATATTTTTACTTTACTCGTGTTTGACATATTTCTACAGTCAGCGTCGTATAAGTTAGCAACAGTCAAAATGGCCATATATATCGCAACACATACTGCTATAGAAATGAAGTTCTGTACCGATACATTTGGCTACTTTGTTTGGTACTATTTGACGCTAACTGAACAATTGACACTCAACTCAATTCGGTGTTATATCAAACATAATATGAGTACCTATATTATGTCTATATACAAGGGTCATCCACAATGTTATGTCAATAAACTCAGTAGTAATCAAATATATAATTACACACAATACATAATCACACACTATACAATAACACAGGAATAACAGTACAGGATGAGCATGTAAGTTGCATTAATTGTATTTAACATTAACGACTGTCAAATTGTTAACATAAGGACACTTAATCATTACCGATAATAAAAACGCATAACTCCTCTATGATGCGTTCAAAAACAGAAAATAAGGACAAAACAATGGGTCCATATTGGGTCGCATAATTATTGATTGTCATAAAGTCATCGTTTGTCATAATAATCAATTGTCATAATGCGTTGTGTTTCTGAACATGTTACTTTTCGGGATTATTATAAAACAAACCTAACCTAACCTAAAATACTAAACTGTATTAAACCTTAAAACTCCTGATAATTCCTACAGTTTTGTAAAAAAATGGATTATGCCAAATGATCGATTTATGGCTAATGATGAATTATGACAATCAAAATTATGCGACCCAACACGCACCCCAAAATAATAGTATGTACAATCATATAGTATGTACATCTACATATTATCAAGGTAATAAAGTACACGTTGATATGTTTTTCAGTAGGTACCTTGGTCGTACAGTCAGCAGCAAAAGTGGCTAAGCGTTTGAAGTGTTCAAAATGCGCTCTTATTTTTTTGACAATAGAGATGTATTGACCTAATTTCGAACATCTCAAACGCTTAGCCACTTCTGCTGCTGACTGTACCGATATTTTTGATGGCGACTGTACTTATATGGACTGTATTTTGGTTTGAGCTGGTGCCGGGTTGCCAATGGTCTTCATAAATAATTAAAAATCGGTTTCTTGGCATTAATTTGTTATTAGAGCTATTTCTTATTTAGTCTTGGTCATGGTTAGCTAAATAACCCGAGGTTATCCGGTTAAGTGCATAAATATTTAACCCTTAACTTATAGCTGACTAAAGCCCCATTTAGACCAGGCAAGAACTTGTATACGATTTTCATTACATTGCGGGTTATGGGCGTACGGCGAGTTCGGTCGTTTTATATAACCCCGCAATGTAATGAAAATCGTAAACAAGTTCTTGCATGGTCTAAATGGGGCTTTACTCTGGATAAGCGGGCCTTAGAGGTCGTTAAGATCATTATCTCTAAAGATATGATCTGTCCCTCTACAACAAATGAAATGATTGTCCTTTGTGGTTTTATTTAATCCGACCGTCATCAAACCGCATAACTCATATTTTGTTTACTTATTAAATGTATTGACCGAGCAAGTGCGTAACTTGTATAACGTCAAAAAATATTTACAATTTTTTTTTTTTTGTATTCTCAATTTCTCATTTGAACCCTAACTTGTTAACCCATATAATTTTTATTTACAAAATATTTTTTACTCCAAAATTATGATATACTAGTACCAGCCCTCATTTTATAAATGAACTCAATGCGGATAGTCAGTATCTACTGTTCTATCACAATAGGTGATAAAAACATGATTAATATGCCCACCGGATTAGCAAGCTGAAGTGGCAATGGGCCATATTGCATGCAAAGCAGATGGCCGATGGGGTTGAAAAGTGGTCGAGTGGCGACCACGGACTAGCAAGCGCAGCGTAGTACGTCCACCCAATATGGATGCAGCTCGTTTCCAAGGTCCAGGGGGGAGGTGTATGTTCAGTAGTTGAGGAGGTGTAGGCTGAGATGATGATGATGATGATATGATTATTGGCCACAGGAGAAACAAAAACGAAGGAACAAAATGATTTTGACCCTATTAAGGATGTCAGGCTAACTGTCTTCTGCATCACCTCAGAGATTCAGAAACGGTTGCCACATTATTGGGATATGAGAAAAATATTTTATTTTTATTGTTTAACAATGTAACAAAATACCTACCTGATTAAATATACGAATTACTAAGTTGATACCTAACTTATTAATCCATTAAATTTTTATTTTGTAATAATATTTTTAATTTATATTTAACCATATCAAAAATCTTATGTCTCAAGTCTCAATGGGTTAAGGGACTTAAAATAAATAATTTGTATTTACTTTCAAAGACAATCATTAATTACTTTTTATTAAAAATCAGAAGCCCAACCGTGAGAATCGAAATTCGCAAATTTCGAACGATTGCCTCACTCTAATTACGCCTTAATTGGAATGAAAGAGATATAGAGATATAGATAATAATGCACGAAATTTTCGAATTTCGATGTTGACAGAAGGCCCTCAGGTCACACCGTCGACCACGGATATGAATCAGCTACATATGAATGCTAACTACGGGGTATAGTCACGTGAATATAAAAACACCTATTACATGTCATTTTCATTGTGACGTGAGGCACAGGTAATTTAATGATCGCACTAGTGCATTACAAGCATTTTCTCATCATGTTTTAGCTCAGTACAATATAAAGTCCCTACAGTATATAATTAAAACTGTTGTGAGCCATGTTACAACTCCTTACAAACGGATAAACTCACGTATAATTATATCGCACTAGGCGACATGTTTCATTACATTATCATTTATCGCTCACGATACATCCTCAACGCGAGCGATATGTTAGAGTTAGATACCGTTACATTATCACTTACGCTTTCGAGACGTTTTTTTTACGTCAAACGAAACTTACACTAGAGCTTCTAACTCATCTTGAAGATGTGTACCAGAGCTTATCCGAAACATGGCGCCAGTGCGATATAATTACACGCGTGTGTGTTTGTAACTAAGTATAGTCCCTAAAGTTGAATTTGTGTAAGAATGTGTAATATTTATTTATTATTAATAAAAATTTTGTATGTCAGGAGCAGTGGACATCCGTACCTGATAAATAGACATAAATACGATGGGCAAAGATAAAAACATTGTTGGATGTTTTATATTGTTTCTGATCACCCTGTATATAATTATTATGTAATTAATGGCAACTCTTTATAACAGATGTACAGCTAAATCACAGTGGTTAATAACAGGTTATTACGATAAACAGTGAATTAATTAATGTATGATTGTTTAAAGCTAATTTGTATTAGGTACGTTAAGTAAGTAGAATTGTCATACTTAAACCAATATTATGAGTAGTCGCAAACAACAGCTTCCTTTGGCTTGAAAATAACTTAGCATATTCTTTACCGTATGCCTTGAAGAACAGTCTGTCCGAGAAAATAAAAAATATCTAAAATCTGATTGTATGAAATCACACCTTAATACCTATTCTAACCTAAAATCATAAAAAACTAAAATACCGCCGGGACACTGAGCGGCGCTACCGCGAAAAACAATATTCGTAAATTTCGGACGATTGTCTCTGTCACTCTCATGACGCCTTCATTGGAGTACAAGAGAAAGATGCCAGAAATGTTCGAAATCGATGTTCGCGGTACCGGACAAGATATCAATAAAATACAGTGTGCTTCAAATGTAAAAGTTAAATTTAATTGAGGCCTCAATCTCAGTGCCTTTATGTATACTCGTTAACAATTTCCTGTCATAATATCATATTGTTTTCCTCAAGACTCGGAACTGGTTTAAAAAATAGCGGTTAGAACCCGTTTATTTCGGTTTTCCTCCGAACTATTGTGAGAATGCGAACGTTTGAAGAACTTTATTAAAACCTAAATAAACCGGTTTGTTCGACGATTGACGATGGCCGGCATGCCGCGTGTGCCGCGTAAATACAGACACGTAGCAAATTGCTACTAGCAACTTATGCTTTTTGGAATAAATCGGTTTTTAAAGTTCCAAACCGGTTAACTTAAAAGAACTTTATGAAAATGTTCCCTTAAAAACCGGTTTAAAAATAACGGTTTCGCGAGTGAAACCGAAATGAAAAGGTTTTGCGCCAAGTACATGACGGGACACTAAGCGGCGCTATTGCGAAAGACGATATTCGTAAATTTTGGACGATTCTCTCTGTCACTCTAAGGACGCATTCATTAGAGTAAAAGAGAAAGATACTCGAAATATACGAACTGCGCGATGTTCGCGGTACCGGGCAAGATATTAATAAAATACAGTGTGCTTCAAATGTAAAAGTTAAATTTAATCGAGGCCTCAATCTCAGTGCCTTTATGTATACTCGTTAACAATTTCCTGTCATAATATCATATTGTAGGCTCGGAACTGGTTTAAAAAATAGCGGTTAAAACCGGTTTATTTCGGTTTTACTCCGAACTATTGTGAGAACGCGAACGTTTGAAGAACTTTATTAAAACCTAAATAAACCGGTTTGTTCGACGATTGACGATGGCCGGCATGCCGCGTGTGCCGCGTAAATACAGACACGTAGCAAATTGCTACTAGCAACTTATGCTTTTTGGAATAAACCGGTTTTTAAAGTTCCAAACCGGTTAACTTGGCAAGAACTTTATGAAAATGTTCCCCTAAAACCGGTTTAAAAATAACGGTTTCGCGAGTGAAGTGTAGTACATTGATAACGGTTTGGAAATTTAACCGGTATCCGAGCCTTGGTTTTCCTTATATCGTATTTTAGGTAACAATACATCATGTAACGGTTGGCTAGATTTAAAAACTAAAATAAATTCGACTGCGTAATTGTGATTACATATTTCCTAAATCGCAGTTTGTTATGAGCACAAAATGAGTACCAATTAGTATGTTTGAAATTATTATTATAGAAATAATGGATTGCACTTGACTATACAAAATTGCATTGCCCTCATTCTGGCAAAACACTAACGCCATCTATCACGTTTAATAGCAGAAGATCTCAGATATATACAAGTACAATTGAGATGTCGCGCAGATCGTGCTGTTAAATTAATTGAACAGTACATACCTAGATGGCGCTGATACAAAAGTAAGTTCCGCCGAGTTTCTTGCGGGTCATAAAAGTCAAAATGTAATGTAGTTTATATTTTTCTCTTTCACTTTTATATACTTGACGTGTAAACGTGCCCTTGTGGCCTATTTACTGAATAAACGTTTGAGTTTGAGTTTGAATTGTTTACCAAGCAACCTACCAAGCAAGATGTCCCTAGTTCAAATCCTGGTAAAAGTATTTACTTATTTGTCAGTTTAGACTAACATTTGTTCCTGCGTTTATATAGACGTTAACTATATATTAAGTAAGTGTTTTATACAAACATCTGATGTAAATCCATCGTCACTTAGTACAGTCGCCATAGGATATATCGAAGCTGTAGAGGTGGTCAAAAGCATCCGAACATGTATTTATCGCCTTGAAAATAGAGGCGTTGTTCAGATATTTGTGACCACCACAGTTCCGATACATCTAATGGCGCTGTTTTTGAACCCGGGTATGTCCTTAAACTACGTCCAATAATGAGAGGCACATCGAAGTACCATCACGCACTCTCACATCAACTGGGGAAGTACCTCCTCCTTACAGAAGACTACAGCCATAATAGCAGTGCTACCTTTCAGGTATATAGTGTTGTGTTCCTGATGGTGAGTAAGGTTCCCAGAGCTCCAACAACTTTTAGGGTAGGCAACGCGCATGTGAATCCTATGGAGTTGCAGGCGTCCATAGGCTACGGTAACTGCTTACCGTCAGAAAGGCCGTATGCTTGATTGCCGCCGTTGTTGTACAAAAAAAGAGTATTAGAAACACTTTCGCCTGACATTGCCACCTAGCGTTTGCTTAATCTCAAGCGGACGATAACACTTCCACTGTTGTGTTGCCCGGAACAGCGGTCAATGCCACCGTTGCGGTAGGATCGAACCCGTTCGTTTCGGCAACTCTTGCGCAGCTGGCATTGACATACTTGCGCGTTGCATTAACGCTGGGGTTATGATCATGTTTGTAAATACGGTGTGGAAGTTTTTGATCATTATATTATCTTTGCCGAAAGGTTGAGTGGTGGAGAATGCTAGTGTTTTGTGTGTTAAGGTTTTCTATGATGCAATCATGTTTCAAGTTATTTTGAATGGCGTAGGGATGTGTGGACCCCATCGCAAGCAGAGCAGCTTGTATCGAGTAGCGACTCCACGTACCTACTTGAGTCCCTAGGAGTGCCCCATCAGTGGGACAGGCCCCCTGTCTCTGGCTTGCCTTAGCCAGCCGTACCGAGTAGAATCGCTATACTGCGTTCTCGAGGGTAGATGTAGAAACATAAGTAGCGAGTTGGCTATTTCTATAAAGTCCAGTGACACCGCACCGAAATTGCCCTTGAACCATCCTATTATTAGGCAGGCGCTCGGTTTTTTTATCCAATAGCCTATCTAGCTAGTAGGTACTTGTAGTAGTACCTAGTACATCCTTTCCACCCAATAGCACATCTTAGATTTAGTTAAAACTCAATAATCCTTACACCATGGCTGATGTTGTCTCTGTGTGCGTCCAATAATACGGACAGGGCAACATCCGCTTAAAATCTCGAAAAGGGTCCGCATACGACTCCCAAATGTCCGGAACACCATTGTTCCGTGCACGGCAAAGACATACAAATAATTATATGTACTCATTGAGTACTAAGACTACACATAAGATATTTTCTTGTGTATTTTACTAATGACTGTGAGTAAGTTTAAATTGACATGTTATAAATGCTCTACTCAAGTTTATTTAGTCACTCGTGCGTCATGTTTCGGAGAACATAACCTGATATGATATTTGTTTGATATGATTTTTATAGGACTAAATTGTGAAATAAAACAACTAAAAACCCTTCGTTCGTGATCATCCGGTTAGTATACGCGGTATAATCCATTTTTAGTTGTTTTATTTCATGAGTAATTATCGCGGCAACCGAAGACAATATTAGTGACTAACTAAATTGTGTTTGTTATCAAAATCAGTATTTGAATCATTATCAGATTTTTTTGTAAAATATAGGTCTTAGGAATACGAGATTTCAGCGGTACACTATATTTTACTAATTATGTTAATCATCATTATTTGACATGCTAGTTCTTTTCGATTTCTGTTCCTAATCGATAGTTTACAATGTAACGAAGTACCTATAATTATTTTAATTGTAAACAACATGTTAAATAAAGTTTTCATCTCAGAGCGCTTGTTGTTGTCGGAAGTTGCATTTTATTCACACGAGTTCTAAAAATAGTGTATTACGAATCGAGTGTTTTTTATGTGTCAGCTGGTTGGATGCTTTTAAATAATGTTTTAGACTTGCAACTGATGAATGCCGATGATTTGGATTATATTTTGAATGTTTTAGATTCTTATTTCGCGGTAGCGAGGTGAAAATTATGTGTTTCACTCGGCAGTAAAATATGTTCCCATCTATTCTATGTCTTAAAACCCTCCCAATGCTCAAGATTCCAGTTAGGAATCTTTCGCTAGCTCGGGTTTCTATATTAGCACGATATGGTAAACACTAACTTTGCTCCCATGCAAAACAAATAACTATTACAACCTCACGAGATAGGTAGATTATAAATATTATAATGTAACGACATTTGCAATTTTACATCAGTGATATATGCACGACGAAGCAATTATACACGGCTATGGTCTCCTATAAACGCCTTCAGCTGCGTATAATGTTCTTTTTATTTGTTCAGGAATGTTGACGCTGACAACATTCCTGAACAAAAAACACGTCAACGCCGACGTGTGAAAGACCACAACAGTACATCTCAATAGCAAAAATTGTGACGCTGACGCCATACGCAGCTGAAGGCGTTTAGAGGAGACCAAAGCCTAAAGGTATGTGCATCAGACGTGGCGTAAAATAGGAGACCAAAGCCTAAAGGTATATGATCACTGATCAGTAATCAATTATGAACAGGTAATAAGATAATCGTAAACTAAAAGATAAAGTTGTATTATTGTAGGTTTACATAGCCAATTACAGAATCTTACCCGAAATATTGGTGTCGTCTTCCTTGTTTCAGAAATGATAAGTTGAACCACATTTTCACAATTCTGAAATGGAGATAGTTACGAAAACCATTTGGCGTCCAAGTACGTTAATTGATAATATAAATTCAATATTTTGCAATATTGCTTTAAAGAAACTTTATGAAAACGATTTTGTATTATATAAATATAAGTTACGTAGGTAAATATACCAGTGATTGACGCGAATGCCCAATGCATAACACCCTTCTGTCACATTGGCATTGAACTAACACCGAAATTGGCATCCATTGGCACGCTGTCGAGCACACGACGTTTACTCTGATAGGTTGCCAATCTTTAGTAATTTGTGGCCATGTTTTTGTCTGCTGGACACTCTTCAAACGACAGTATAACATTTAATTTAAGTTCTATACAAGATATGAATTTCCGTGTAGGTACATCTATATTTTGAATGTGCTGCTGTTATGCGACTGATCACTGATGAGACAAAACAACAACTAGTAACCATTCACCCGGGAATTTGTTACCAGGGTAGTTTAATATTCCCCTGGTATATTTTTGTCCCCTGAAGGCCTACTAAATTAGAATTTCGCAAATTTCGAACGATTGTCTTTGTTACTACAACTACGACTTAATTAGAGTAAAAGAGGAAGATGCCCGAAATAACTTCGATTTCCGCAGTAGGTGTTCTGTATGCTTGATATGTTATTGGATGGAAGGGAACTCTCGCACGAAACAAGGGCGATGCCTTAAAATCTGATCCTACGAATCCCATATATCAGTAATTTTAAAACGGTTTTTTATTATAAACTTCTGTACCCTACGTTACATATACATGAATAATAAATGAATTATTTAGGTGCCCGGCACGCCCTTACGTCAGCCGATTTTATTGGTAGCATGTTGAACTCAGAGTTACCTCATATTTACTTATGCACTGAAGTTATACAAGAAACTATAAACGCTAGGAAAATTCTCATCAATATCTTCTTCCCGGCTTAACAAAGCTACTGCTAGCCTAAATCACGCGGTCACATTCTAGCAAGTATGTACGAGCCCCAATGCAAAATAGCTCGTCTAGTCGCAATTCTGCATGCGTATTTTTTTTCAAAAACTAGTATTTCTACCCGAATCGACTTTGATGATTAATGGAATACACTAGACGCAATGTCACTAAAGCTAGCTTAGTTTTGAGTTGTACAAAGTGTACATCTCGTTATTTATTTTAAAATAATTTAATTATAAATATTACATCTCACACGCAAATAATTACGTCTGCTTCATATTTAAGGCAAAATAGGTCGTCTATTTAAAATAAAACCTGTTTACCAGGGTTCGTAATATAAAATATTATTTTCACCTCAGCAGCACGAACATGCCTACTTTCCTCACTCCAGAGA
Source organism: Grapholita molesta (assembly GCA_022674325.2). Taxonomy (NCBI): domain Eukaryota; kingdom Metazoa; phylum Arthropoda; class Insecta; order Lepidoptera; family Tortricidae; genus Grapholita; species Grapholita molesta. Next base: position 3,333,187 of record CP053125.2, on the reverse strand, counting down.
GTGAGGAAAGTGCGATTTTCCTCACTTTCAGGGAGTGAGGAAAGTTGCTACTTTCGTCACTCCAGGGAGTGAGACAAAGTAGCTTATTAATTGACGACCGGTCTGGCCTAGTAGGTAATGACCCTGCCTATGAAACCCGTGGTCCTGGGTTCGAATTCCGGTCAGGCCATTTATTTGTGTGATGAGCACAGATATTTGTTACTGAGTCATGGGTGTTTTCTATGTAGTTAAGTATTTATATGTATCTATCTATTATAATACGACTTAATGGACCCGCTAAACACTACTAACACGTTCGGACCCTCACAAATTAATCAAATATTATAATTTTGAAATGCAGGTACATATTTTAAAATGAAAGATATTTAAACAAAATTTTAAGTAATGAAGCCAGTGCAGTTGCAGATAAAACACTTAAATGAATGTGGATAACGTGATGTTAATTTTTTTACAACCTGTTTTTAAATTTGATGTATGTATTTGTATATTTATCCGGGTGGAATCTTGCACCTCAATTTTGAAGCAGACATCTTTAACCGATTGAGCTGAAATTTAACACACTTATGTAAGTTTGGTGACAATGTAATATTATGGTACCATTGATCTGATCTGCATGAGCCAGAAGGTAGCAAAAGCAACTACTAAAATACACAAGATAACGTGGTGTTTTAGGCTCATAAGAATCCTAAGAGTAGATGACGATTGTCCAAAAAAGTACAGTCGGCAATAAAAGCTTTAATATGTTCTCACTACTGAGGTGAAAAGTTGTATGTGTCACACGAGAGTAAAGTTATTTTACATCGCGTGTTTTTGAGTGCCTCGCTACGCTCAAAATTCTAACACTAGAATCACTCGCTACGCTCGTGATTCAATTATAGAATCTTTCGCTTACTCGGGACTCAAAATAAACACTCGCAAGAAAAAGCAACTTTCCTCTCTTGTTGCACAAATAACTATTTCAAATTGAATACGGAATATTCTCTGTCATGTAAAATGACAAACCACTATATAAAAGGGCAAATTCAGCCTAATTTTTTATTACTCCAAATCGTTTTTCTATCGAGATGGCACGAGGTAAGCCAGTGACTGAAGAAGTGCGGAAAATTATAATCTCCAGTAACAATAACGGCAAATCTACGTACCAAATTGCCAAGGACCTTTCTATGCCAAGGTCTACAATCCAAACTATCATCGAGCATCATCGAAAACACGACAAAATTTCTTGTTTAAAGATATCCGGCCGCCCACGAATTACTACTAAAGCAGAAAACAGGATTCTGAGGAAGATCATCAAGAAAAATCGTCGTGCAAGAGCTGGAGAACTTACGGTACTATGGCGTGACGCAATTAAAAAACATTTCAGTGGATACTTGCAAGAGAGTGATGAAGAGGATGGGCTACGGTTTTTACACTGCTAAAGAGAAACCGTTACTTACACAACGGCAGAAAACTAACAGGTTGAAATTCGCCAAAAAGTACAGAAATTGGACCGTCGATCAGTGGCGTAAAATTATATGGAGTGACGAATCTAAATTTGAAGTCACAGTAGGCGATGAACGAAGTAAAGTCATTCGCGAAAAAGGAGAGGCATTTCAAAAAGATTGTCTTAAGCGTAAGGAAAAGTTTCCAGCTTCCTTAATGATTTGGGGCTGCATGTCGGCACAGGGTGTCGGCTGTCTGCAATTTATAGATGGAACCGTCAATGCCGAAAAATACAAAAGCATCTTACAAGAGAGTTTGCTGCCGTCTATACGTAAGTTAAAGTATAAAAATGCGTATACTTTTCAACAAGATGGTGCCTCATGCCATACCGCTAAAGCAACGATGGCGTGGCTGAAAAATAAAAAAATACGTCTACCATGTCGTGGCCATCCAGCAGCCCGGACTTGTCTCCCATAGAAACGTTGTGGTGGAAAATGAAGAAGAAGTTGCGAAAGGACCCGTCCAGATCAAAAGCTGATCTTAAAGAGAAACTTACCTGTGTTTGGAATGAAACAACCCCGGAAGAGTGTCGACAGCTGGTAGATACAATGCCGCTCAGAATTAAAGCCGTTTTAGATGCAAAAGGAGACGCCACCAAGTGGTAGACGTTCTAATCTGCGTCGGTAACACTAAAGACGAACTTTTTTGCATTTTAGTACAATTGGTGAAACAATGTTTTTTTTTATTACCAAGGAAAGTTCGTTTTTTTTTCATTGAATAAATAAAATACGATTTATAACTTATACTGTTTTTATATTGCTAATTCTTCCAAACACCTTCGTCCCCCAGAATTTTTAGGTTAACGTTAGTTTAGTACATTTTTTTCCTACCAGACGTACTCATTTGCATTGTGGCTCGTAAATGCGAAAGAGATGCATGACGTGATAAGCGATAAAATGACAAGCATCCTATCTGTTTTGAATGCCTGCCGTAAACCACGCCGTTCGTTCGTTCTTCTATTTGCCTCTTTATCGCTCGAGGTAGACAATCTTCCAATTACCGAGGTAAACAATTTTCCAATTTAGATTTTCACGGTAGGCCTTTTGCTTAAGCAAAACGTGTATGAGTCAGAGAAAGCTGATTTGGTAAGTATAATTATTACACCCCGTTATCTTATGCTCAGTTTAGGGGCAAGTGATTGGGCAGTGACGATAATCTAAGTCGATAAAAAATTAAGTTGACTTACTCACTCAATAACACGTCAAAAGATCTTGAGTCCGATTTTTGAAATAGTCACCAAGTGATTTCCATAGAGAATGAATGAGAATCTCTATGAAGATTACTCGTTGACTATTTCAAAAATCGGACCCCAAATTGACGATATTCGATATTTATAATTGTCGCCCTCCGATTTGACTAATAAGAGGAATGAATGTGTCTCTATAGCTTTCACTAAAGAAGAATTTTTAGCTTGACAAATAACTTTTATAGATAAATGTGAATCGACTAATTATGTGAAGCAACATCACTATTTTAGATTGCCCCCAAAATGAGCATTAGATAACGGGGTGTAATAATTATAGATTGACAAAAAACAAGTGCATGAATATATTGAAGATCTCAACAAACATCTTCAGATCCGGTTTCAAATTCTAAAGAAACATGATAAACACGATTTAATGTTCTAAAGTATAATTTTATCAAGAACACACAACAGGCAACCCATGATAAAAATAACCTATAAAAACTCAAGGTCGTTGTGTTAATTGCACTGAGTACCCGGCCGAGCGTGGCTTACGAATTTTATATAATTTTATGATAGAATGAACATTGAACAAGAAGTTAAAATACTGCGTAAGCGAATTGTTGTGTACCTTCATAATATTAAATGTTTCTAATGCGATTGTAGTTAATATGCATCTCAGTAATAATTATTTATTAATTAATTTTAGCGGCTTCCTCGCACAACGTAACTACTAGGAAATGCCGCCAGCGTTCTTGGTGCCATGTTTTACGGACTTTTAAAATTCAATCTACAGTGGTTGAGTAATTACTGTAATGTTATTGTAATTTTGCATATTTTAAGTACTAATAAAAAGTGTGTTTATTTTTTGATATATTGTTTTCTGAATATTTTAAATCAGCCATTATTTAAGTTACATATTGTTACTTGTATATTTTAAAGTGAGCTGTGAGTGAAAAAACTAGTAATTACGAGTACATTCTATAGATAGAAAATTAATTTCGTTGGATATTATTTAAAGAGATAAACTCCGACGTTTTTGGTTTAAACTTAATGTTATCAAATATAATGTATCTTTTGCTTGTTATGTTGTTGTCCCTATTTTACATAACGTCATCAGCATGAAGAACGGCATTCAATATAACATTACAAATTGGTACAGCACTATTTATAAATTTAACAAGATCATTTGTATACAAAATAAAAAGTATAAGACCTAAAATTGACCCTTGTGGTACACCTTAACTAAAGTAGAATTACTATATTTTATACAACCGTAGTTTCTGTTTTGTATTTTTACGTATTGGTAACGGTTTTCAAGATAACTACGCAATAGATTGAGTGGTTTGCCCCTTATTCCATAAAACTATATTTTTTAAGAAGCAATTTTTGGTCCACTGTAGAACTGCAAAAGCAGAGCTAAGGTCGAGACATAAGCCTACTACTCTTTTTTAACTCTGAATTCTTCAGATGACATCATCAATCAGGATTTTAATAGTAGGTATCTATATTACCTACATCTTTTTGAAAGCCAACCTGTCTGGGGTTAATTGTATTGAAGATGATGCAGAAGACGAGTTTTTATAAGGTTTTCAAAAATCTTTGACAAAACTGGTAGATGTGAAATGGGTTGGTAATTGTTTGGATCTGTTTTTTGGCCTTTTTGTACACAGGGACAACCTTTCAGCTAGTCTGGAAAAAAATGTTGATCATAACATTGATTATATAATGAAGCTAACGGTCCCGAGAGAAGGTCAATAGATTGTTTAATAATAGTAATAGGCATTTCGTCATGACCATAGGATTCCTTGTTATCCATAGTTGGCATGGATTATAAAAACTTTAAGTGATGTGATATGCCACCAATAGTTAATTTGTTATTTAAGGGGGCAAAGTTTTTACCTCACTACCGCGAGGGAAAAAGAATTCTAAAACTTTAAAAATGTAATCAAAATTATAATTATAATTGTATTAAATAAATGACATTTCCATTTATCAAAATTATTGGTATAAATATAAGAACATCCAACCAGCCAACACCAAAAAAACAATTAGTTATAAACAATTTGTATGAAATTACTTTGCACTCTTGTTAATAACAAAATGCAACTTTGCTATCTGTTTAAAGAATAGAGTTATTTCCAAGTTCGTGAGTTAAAAATTAAATTATTATAGTTAATTGTATGTGGAGGTCCAAGGGGGAGGTATATGTTCAGCAGTGGACGTCTTATGGCTGAGATGATGATGATGATGATAGTTAATTTCATCATTATGTTCTAAACAATAGACAGTTGATGAGTGATGACAAACACAACAAAATTAATTTCCTATCTATAGAATGTGCTCGTAATTACTAGTTTTTTTTTTTCCTATAATCATACCCGTAATAATATGTGTCATTATTTAGGAACAGGGACCTAATTGTCGATGGCACTTACATCGAATCGCGTTGCGTTTGTATTGTAACATCTTCAACAACGACATAAGCGCCATCGACAATAAGGTCCCTTTTTATAGATAATGTCACATATTTCTTATCACTAGGTGGACAATTATAACCGGACAATTTACTGAGTAACGTGACAAAATAGATTCCACTTAATAAAACAGCGGGATTAATAGAAATATATTATTTTTTTAATAATTGTATCATGCTATCAAGTAGACGACCATAAATGCTCGAGTCTGTAGAACAGTAATCACGAACATGAAACAAGAAGGTAAAAAAATATCATTAGTAAATGGGAACCCATAATGAGAAAAGAGGAAAGTAGTCAACAAACACACAAACATTAGATTTGTTTAATTTCTTACACATGTATGTTCAATTGAGGTGTATTGGTTTTTTATTTGTTAATCGGAGTGTATGGGGCTTATTTTAGATGGATTTCCAATAATTACAGGTTCATCATCATCATCATCATGAAAGATGTCCACTGCTGGACATAGGCCTCCCCCAGAACGACCCAAGAAGACCGATCCTGCGCCTTCCACATCCAGCGGTATCCCGCGACTCTAACTAGGTTACAGGTTGAATCGCTCATAAAATATTTCATTGATAGTATTGAACGAAATATAAAAAAATACTACCCTGGATTTAAAATTTCTTTCGCACATTTTTCAATAATAAGCTATTTTTTAGTTACTGTCAGAGTTTAAACTAACAGTGGGTACACATACACAGACCTCAGAAATTGCCCCGACTATTATTTTATGTTGTTTATGTTATAATAGAGGTACAGTAGGCATATCAAATACAAGGATTTATTAGCATAATTACCTAGTGCGTGGAATCATTAATATTTTTTGCAGGACAATAGTGAACCATTTTTCGAACATAACGCGGTATGAACTTTTGAAACTAATTGTCAACGAGTGTTTAACTCGAGTGTGTTGCATTACATTGCGGGCCGAACTATATTGTATGGATATTTTTTATTTAATTTCTAAACAAACGTTATCTAAACATGTTTATCTACGTACATGCATACGTGCTCTAAAATGCGTCCAGAAACCGTAGGCAATGAGAATCATTCCCAACCATCAGAAATGAATGGAGATGTAATGTTAACATTACCTACTGAAATCAGTAGGTTATGAATTTAAATTTGGAACAGCTGTCAAATTCAAGTGGGGTGTCTATTCTAGTATCTATACATATTAAAACAGTCATTGATACGAAACGCCAATTCCTTATGTTTTTTTAATATAAATCGAACGACATTTGAACTCGAGTGACAATAGAATAGGGAGTTCATTCGCTTGTCTATGGTATAAAAAAATATTTGACTGAGATACGAAAATACGCAACGCCGCCCAATAATTTGTTTTGTTCGTTGACTTTTTAATGTTTACAAGTAACACTAGTAATAAGTCATTTCCCTACGGTTCCTGAACCCATCTTAAAACACTTATGATATGTGTGTAGATAAAGTAGTGTATGCAACTATACATAATTAGGCATTATAACAATCGTGTGATATTATTATGAAACTCGCCTGCGGCTCGTTTCATAAACCCACACTCTTATTGTAATGCCCTTCATTATGCACAGATACATAAACCGCTATTAAGTCCCATGCTAGCCACCGTTATGAGTTAAAATGACACAAAATTACTACATTCGCGATAGATCCAAGGTTGCGCCCTTAGGTAAACTCCGCTAAACCGACCCGCCTGCGCGCAGCGGGATATCTACTTTCACTAATGCGCTGCGCCGGCGCATGTGCAGTGTTGCACAATTAGCGGAAGCGTTTCGACAGCCCGTCTGTTGCGAGGCAACTTCTGAGCAAACATCTTTTCCACGGTGCGTATTACTACAGTACGTAGCTAGGTTCGCCATATTTTTCCACGGTGCGTATTACTACTACACCCCGTTATCTTATGCTCATTTTGGGGGCAAGTGATTGGGCAGTTACGATAATCTAAGTCGATAAAATATGAAATTGACTTACTCACTCAATAACATGTCAAAACATCTTGGGTCCGATTTTTGATAGAGTCACCAAGTGATTTCCATAGATAATGATAATGAATGAGAATCTCTTTGAAGAGTACTCGGTGACTATTTCAAAAATCGGACCCCAAATTGACGATATTCAATATTTATAATAAAATTGTCGTCCTCCAATCTGATTATAAAGATGAATGAATTTGTTATCTCTCGGGCTTTCACTTAAGAATTTTAGTTTGTCAAATAACTTTTGTAGATAAATATGAATCGACTAGTAATGTGAAGCAACATCACTATTTTAGCTTGCCCTCAAAATGAGCGTTAGATAACGGGGTGTAATTACTACAATACTTAGCTAAGTTCGCCATATTTGACGGATATAGAAGCAAAAGGTTCCGACGGTTTAGTGGTCACTACCCAGTGGCGCAAATTTTCTTCTTAGGCAAGACGAAGCCAATATGTCTTAGCCTTTTCTTTTTGAGCCTAAGGAAAACCGTTGAACTGCAGTAAAGTTAATCAAGCCGGCGGATATCGGCTAGTATAAAAAATGGCGCTGGTAGTGACCCTGCCTATGAAGCCGATGGTCGTGGGTTCAAATTGTGCCATTTATTTGTGTGATGCGCACAGATATTTGTTCCTGAGTCATGGGTGTTATCTATGTATTTAAGTATTTGTATATTATATATATCGTTGGCCGCGAGTACCTACAACACAAGCCTTTTTGAGCTTACCGTGGGGCTTAGTCAATTTGTGTAAGAATATCCTGTAATATTTATTTATGCATTATAAAAAACGCCTATGACCAATTCTGACCATTCCCATTTTATCATTGGTTGATTACAAAGAGCGGCGTGACGTGCCGGCAAGGCGAACAGGGGCTCTACATTCTTAGTACTTGAAATGAATGCCTATGTAATATGTTCTCCGAAACATATCAAGCAATAGAACGGGAATGGAACTGTTGTTATTGATATTTTTTTAGTATACCTCACGAATGATTAAATACGAAATGATACCTTCAATGTCAAATGTAGAAGATTTGCAACATAGCAACTGTGTAATTTAAAACCATTTTTAATGGGATTTCAAAACATGTTTTTTAGGCACACTACCCGTGAAACGTGTTTCCATTTTTTTTTTTAATATCTATTTTGCATTTCTGTAGTGGACGACCGGTCTGTCCTAGTGGCTAGTGACCCTGTCCATGATGGTCCTGGGTTCAAAGACCACTAAGGGCATTTATTCGTATTTTTTCCCTGAGTCATGAAGGTTTCCTATGTATTTAAATATATCATGTACCTATGAGGCAAAGTATACTCACATTATAAGCCTTAAGATACAGACGGACTGGATCCTACCCAAAACTTGTATGTGAACTGCACGGCGACTGCAACGTTTCTACAGGAACTGCAGTTGTTTGCAGTTTGCCTGTGGTTTATTGTTACTGTGGGGCTTAGTCAATATTTTTTTGTGTAATACTCATAGAATCGTCTCATATCATTTCGGTTAAAAAAACCTTAGAGCCTACAGAAATGAACCACGGACTGGATGACCTTGGTTCTCGGATTCATTGTCACCGGGTCAAGTCGGTCACGTGAAAGGTTAACGGCAGATACATGCGCGCGCGCCTAAATTGCGAGCGATAGGATCGCGCGCGCTGCGTCGCTTGTTAAGTCAGTGATTTTTTTTTATAGTCAGTGATGGGGTATTTTCTTGATAGAAAAATAAATATGCTGCATTGATATGCAGCATATTTATTTTCACCTCACTAGCTCGGAAAGAACTGCTTTTCTTCTTCTTTGTTTTTCTTCTGCTCTATAAAAACAGATAGCATTTTTTCACAAGAGTGCAAAGTCATACAAATTGTTCACAAGTAATCAAGTGTTTTTTGACCTAAGCTGGTTGGATGTTCTATTTTATTTAATGTCTTTGAATGATATCAATGATTTCAATTACATTTTAAAAGTTTTTAGAGACAAAGTTTTCCTCGCGGTAGTGAGGTGAAAAATTGTGTGTTGCACTCGGTAACAAAGTGTGTTCCCCTCTCGTGCCTTGAGCCCTCCCAGGTCTCAATATTAGCACGAGAAGGTAAACACTGACTTTGCTCTCTTGTATAACGAATACCTATTATCTATCACCTCACTAATACGAAAAGTATTTTTTGATCAATCGTCCGCAAACGGATATCGTTTTTCGCGGTAGCGCCGCCGCTAAGGGGCCGCTCGAAGCAATCGTTGCGTCGTGTTTCCAAAGAATATTAGTGGCGTGCACTGCAGCCCATTCGTACGTCACGCCACACGCCATACGCCAGCTTCACGCCACACGCCGCACGCCCATTCGAGCGTCCATTAGACCTTACACTAAAGGTTAATGGCGACTACATGCGCCCGCGCCTAAATGGCCGCGGCTTCTGTCATTTCTCTCGCGTCGCTTGCAAATTGGCTTATAAAGCCGATCCTATTAAGCTGAAGGACATATTGGACTATGCATTTAAATTGAAATTGTTGTGAGCATAATATTAATTTAATTATGCGGTCGCCAACCCACCTGCCAGGCGTGGCAACTACCCCCAAGATGATACAAGTCAAATTTGTGGGAGGCCTATGTCCAGGATTGGACTGCATACGGCTGCATATTATTTATTTATTTTTAATTTAATTTTATATCCCCCATTAATGATTGTATTAAATTAGTGAAATCTTCATAAACAATAAAGTGCTGAGTATATTAATGGATATGAAAATGTCACTCATTTAATACAATCAGTGATTCACAGTTCGGATACCGTCGAATTTCGATCAAGATCCAAATATAAAGTTAAAACGGATTAACTCACGTGTAAATAAATGCATTAGTTTACATGTTTCGGGGAGCAAAAATAATATTAACTGAGACTTTCGGAATCTAGTCGCGACACGGGAGAAAACTTGTAAAGATGTTTATATGATTGAATGGATATTTGTTTATTCGTAGACACACAACACACAGAAATACAATAGTTATTTATTATACAAGGGTGCAAAATTGTATTTTAACTGCGAGTGTGGGATTGAAAATCGAGCAAGCGAATGGATTCTATAGTTTAACCACGAGCAAAGCGAGTGGCTTTAAAATAGAATCCTGAGCGTAGCGAGTGTTTCAATACACGAGAATTAAATTACGATTGCACCCGTGAGTAACATTAAAACTTTTCCCTCACTACAGCGAGGAAAGTGAAACATGCAAAAACGTTTTGAAATCGCATTGACTTTTTCTTTTCGTTCAGATACATTCAACATTTTTACAATAGGTGCCTTTAGCTTGGTTAGCTTGTGGTGGCCAGTACGATTTTCGAATGTTCTAATTCAATTTTCAACTCGGTGCGTGTGCGAGGCTCGCCCGCGCCCGCCGCCGCCGCGGGGGGCTTAAAACCATAGCAATAAGAGCTATGAGAAGTCAACTTACTTTAATCACTAGTGGATAAAATGCGTTTTTACCCTCTCGTATTAAAGGATAAACAAGCGCTTTACGGAGCTAGTGAGGGGAAAATAACATTAAACATACAAGGAAGAAAGTGCCACGAAATGGCCTCATCCCAGCGTAAGCATTATTATGCTTATACTACATAGTATAAGCCTAATAATGCTATTATAAAACTTATACTTCTTTATCAATTCTACGCAGAGGACGTCATGAACAAACGCTAGTAACTATTATAAAATCAGAATATATATAGGTAACGGTAGAAATTTTATTGCCTATCGTGTCTTGCGTCACTTTCGCACTTAGATGGTTGACAGCTAGATTGAACATGACAGCTATTGCAACAAAGGATAAATAACCTTACTATATTAGTTAATAACTATAATTAGTAGGTTACGACAGAGACCGGGAAGTTAAAAGCTCGATTCACATAGAGCGCGGGCACCGGTCGGGTGCGTGTCAACGCCGCGCGGGCCCGCCCGCGCTCTATGTGAATCGAGCTTAAGGGTTGTCGTCAACCTCTTTTCACACCGATTGTATGTATAAGAGCTTTTCTCAAACATGCAATGAAAATTAATTAATAAAAAAAATTTAAGTAAAATAAAATGTCTGAATAAACTATATATTTAAGCAGAAACATCTGCTAAAGAAACCATAATTCTTAGAAATAAAGGAAAATGAAAAAATCAACGGCCCCGGGCGAGCCTCGAACTCGCGACTCTGGGATACATGCCCATCGCTCTATCAACTGGGCTACAGAGGCTTGCCCAAAGGCTGCGAAATTCTCCATCATATCCTTCAATGCGCTTAGGAAGGATCTAGCGACATCTACCGTAAATGTGTTGACACTTTTTTAGAGTAGTCTCAAATCATATTGAAAGTTTACCGATATCGATGCGCTACCCCATTGCGTTAAAAAGTAAAAGTAAACTTACCACGGCGCCCTCTCCGCCAATCCTTGAACGGTGCCATTCTTGTTGGCTGTGGCTGAAGACATGATGAAATCTGAAAATTTTACAACATTATTAGAGCCTTTAATATTTGCCACAATTAATAAAGACGGGTAGTCACGTAATTTCTAACTCGCACGTAATTTGACACTTGCTGGGACGTCAGTCGTCGTGTATTTGGAGGATCTTTCTCTTTTACTCCAATTAAGGCTTCATTGGAGTGGCAGAGACAATCACCAGAAATTGGCAAATATCGTTTTTCGTGGTGGCGCCTCAGTTATCCGCGTGAATGGCCGGTGCAACACGACATTTTTCAAACCCGACTTTAAACATCGGTACTCGAGGTAATGACAATTTTAATTCACAATAGACCCGTTCTATAGTTTTTGATATGTGTAGAAAACGCGAAAGTGTAGTGTTATAAGACAAATATAGTTTTAAAAGCTACTCATTTAGGCAAAGATCGAAGACATATTATCTTTTTCTTACGCTCGTACTGTGAATACTAAAAAAGGGATGACTATATTTGTTCTACTCTTACTAATAAAACATCACGACAGCAGTCATGTTTCTACATAATTATTATAATAAGTCGGTCCTTATGTCAATTTGATTAAACATAATGACTAGCAAGTCAGCTTTAATATTAGTGAGATAACGATTTTACTTCGCAAAGAATTCCTTTACGTACAACATGACAAAACCAAAACTAACAAACCAACCTTTAAAATCAACGTTTATAACGCAAAACTGTCGCAAGACTCAAAAATATTTTTATAATGTAAATCTGGTAATTCTCGTTTTTAAAGTCAAATATTGCTTGACATAATTTCGCCTCTTCTGTGTCTTCGCCGGTCAGTAAACGCAAACAACTCTTGAAAGCTCCTCGTTACGAAGCGAAACATGTCGAGCAATATTCGACATACAAAACGTGAGTTACCCGATTTTATAAGTTTAATACCTGAGCCCTGTAAGAGCTCTAACTGTGTAAACTCAACTATGGCCTTCGGTCTACTAGACTGCAGTAACAATTTTAACTTGTATAATTTATAAGGAGTCGATATCGATCGAACGCTAGTACATCATTATCATAAAATAGCTCTATGATTAGTAAATAACATATTTGCCTTGACCCTACAAGTCAAGCATACAACACTATCAGTCGCTGTAAATAACTACTTTTGATTATAATAAGGTATGTTGAAAGAAAAGATGCTCAAGTTTTAGCCATAGACGAGATCGTTTGGGATGCAAATAATTTGAGTTCTGTAACACCTGTCATTTCAATACAATTTATTTCTTTCTGCGGCGCTACCGCCAAAAACGATATTCGTAAATTTCGGAAAATTGTCTCTGTCACTCTCGTGACCCCTTAATTGGTGTAAAAGAGAAAGGTGCTCGAAATATACGAACTTCGACGTTCGCGGTACCGGCCCTGGAGCGGTACCGCGAACATCGAAGTTCGTATATTTCGGGCATCTTTCTCTTTTACTCCAATAAAGGGTGTCATGAGAGTGACAGAGACAATCGTCCGAAATTTACGAATATCGTTGTTCGCGGTAGCGCCGCTGGTTATGAGACTTTTGAGGTTATAAATTATATGGAAATGACAGGTGTCACTTTTAATAGGTGTGACAGAGAAGGCGTTGTTAATGCTATTGTCGTTCTTGTCATAATCTCACATTGTGATTGTTGGTTCTAAAATGCCATAAGTAGGTACAATATAAACATTTGTCATCCACCATTGCGTAAAACAGAGAATCGGACAAAATTAAGTAGGCTAGCAACGGTTATCAGCCATTTTGTAATATGTCTTGAAATTAGTAACATTGGTGTATTCTGTTCTTTCGAGCATACGCGTGTTTAAACTCTAGACTTATAGAACACTTCCTTTGAGTGCTCGAGGGAGTGACAAAAGCTAATTTTAATTACGGTATCGGTATTTTTGAAAGAGGCACTGTCTGCTTAGACATAGACTGAGGGTGCCATTTGCATAATTGCCAAGGACCGGAATTCTTCATAGCATAAATCAAACTATCAGAGGGATTGACCGAGCTGTTTTATCGAGTTATCGATGTTACGGAATAATTTCGCTTTACTCATTACCAACTTAAAAGATTATTCTGTAATATTTGACCTCTTTGGTTAAATGGTTGGTGGAAAAACATACAGTCAGCTAATTAGGGACACCGTTATTTTGTTTGCATCTATATATATTAACTTTGTTGCTTTAAGTGACACTTATTTATCGATAAGTCGATAAAACAACATGGTCAATCCCTCTGACAATTTGATTTTTGCTATGAAGAATTGCAGTCCTTGATAACTAAATTTGAATTAATGTCGCTCATATTTAAAATTTTCGTTCATTTCCGAGTATTACTTGACAGCTGACAAAAATCCCCCGTATGGGGGGATCGCAAAATCAAAAAAAAAACTATTAATTTATGTAGGTATGTGTAATATTAAATAAACATGACTTTAGAACAAATATGTCGAAATTGTTTTTCTAAATGCAATCGCATAAATAAATCCGCGTCATAAAACTGGCCCGGTACCGCGAATATCGAAGGTCGTAAACTTCGAGCATCTTTCTCTTTTACTCCAATTATGGCGTCATGAGATTGACAGAGACAATCGTTCGAAATTTACGAATACCTATCGATTTTCGCAGCAGCATTTTATCGCTTTATAAAATATGCTAAATATGAATATTACTTTACACAACTTATTCATAAAAGTACACCTTAATAGTGTTTGATAAAATATAACGTAAATTTTAATGTAAGTACCTAATTTATTATAATTTTTATACATTATAATATGAATATATTTGCATCATTTCATCATGAATTTATATCAAAACTATGTAAATGATTATTTAGCGAATTTAGGTTGCGTTGTACACAAAAATAACTTAAATAAAGATGGACAATATATCGAGTATCTCGGAATATATTATGAGTATAGTTTTATATTCTACTTACTGAGAAATTTCATTTTCCAAATCTACCTATATTTTACACTTATTTTAGGGAATGTTTAAGCAATAACCCGACTTGTTTTCTAAATAACTTTGAGATAGATAACCTAAATTATTAATATTGTCATAAACTTACACTCTCGCCGGCACAATTTCATCTGTTTTCCAATTAGTGAAATATATGACTTAGGCATTATGATATGTACAAAATACAAAAACAAAAGGAAATACGTGATTTCAAATGTTTACACACTCCACTCGCTTCTACAGTGTTCGTAAGTATTTGTGGGTAGTAAGAAACTTTCTAACAGCGCTTTCTAGTGTTTTTTTAATATTGAGGAGAGACGAAGGTCATAGACTATGATGCTTTAAGATAATCATTTGATGTTAGTTATTGTGGTAGATTTATTATAGTTAAATTCATTATTTTTATTTCCTTCATCTGCAGACAAATTGGTGCGTTTACATTTATGTTTGGGGTCCTGTAGTCAAAATGGCTATGGATATATTGTCTTTGAATATACTTTCAAATACCTATAAAAAATATCGATATTGCATATACCCAGCGGCGCTACCGCGAACAACGATATTCGTAAATTTCGGACGATTGTCTCTGTCACTCTCATGACACATTCATTAGAGTAAAAGAGAAAGATGCCCGAAATTTACGAACTTTGATGTTCGCGGTAGCGCTACAGTTACCGACATTTCTTAGATATTATTTTTTATTTATTAATTGAGAAGATAACAAAGATACCTACATAAGATGATACTTTTGTTGTATATTTACCGCACTTACAATAAACACACAGAAATGTTATGATTAGGTATATTATCCAGGTCCGCGGCGAATTATCAAAACGATCACATGAACAATGTTTTTATTGATTCATTAACAAGGCAAAAGTTGAATGGTATGTTTAGTAACTATTCATTTAATAATTCTTGTATAAAAGAAAATGACAATTGTAATTAAGTTTCTAGTCGCCAAGAAACCTATAAAATGTCGTTTAGTTCCATCGTATTTTAACAAGTAAGTATTTTATCTTTATTTTAATAAGTCAGAAGTGTACAGCTATATCAGTTCATAATTTGAGGGCGGTTAGAGGATAGAATATTCTAAACTTTACCTATCATATACTATGGTATTTGATAGGTAAAGTTTAGAATATTCTAGATATCTGATAGATACAACAAGAATAAACTTAAAGAAATTACTTAAGTATGGCTTAAACAACTTTCTTATTTTAAAATATGACATTTGATTAGCGCGGGAAATAGCAGCTGTCATTTGCGTTTCATGCGGGGGTGTGGAAATGTCAGGACTCACAACTACATGTCATTACGATCGCATGAATGTCAAGAAAATCGATACTTAACCGCCCCTTGTTTTTTTTTTATACACGCCTGACCAGTGTTTGACATCAGTCACACCTAGTGATAAGTGTCGACTAGGTCGAGGGGGTAACACGCTGGTTCAGTAACAGCCTATTCACTCTTTGAAAAGACCCAAATTATATCTTTCCGGGAATACAGACAATAGGGAGCGAATTCCATTCCTTAGCAGTCCGCATTAGGAAGGTAGAAGCGAATCGCTTCGTGCGAATGAATGGAATATTCACAACGTAAGAATAAAACCAGTCCCCTCGCCTGGACGTCCGGTGGTGGAATGGAGATGGTGGAATTAAATCGTGCAATTCCTGTGCACACTCTCCAAAATGTATCCTGTAAAACACAGACAAACTAGCAACCCTGCGAGGCTCTGTAACCTTACACTCACCAACTCAGGATCGCCAATGAGTCTGCGAGCTCGGTGCTCTATTGAATCCAAAGCGACCAGCTGATACTTGGCAGACCCGTCCCAAAGGTGGCAACAGTACTCCATAATCGATTTATTATGTATATCAATAGCGAATTAAATTTAACGTTTTGGTTTGTAATCAAAGTCGCACTTCGGTTAGCAAAATAAAAGTAAAATATTATTTATTTATTTATTTCATTTTTATTGCACAATACAAGTTTTTCATTCTTTACCAGTACATACCTATATTTTTTTGTTCTAGACTTAGACCTAGACGAGTACAGGCAAAATATTAATATTTTTATTATTAGTACCTATACTAAAAGAAGGTTTAAAAGTAATTATATTCATTTTATAGAACATTTATGTTGGCAGTCTTGTCAATGATAATTATAACACAAAACATTAGCTTCAATTCGATGAGTATGTTATTTTTTTAAGGAAAATATATTTATTCCTGACTTTATCTATACCTAATTATTTGCACGCAGTTAATTAAATATAATTCAGTAATAATGTACGATTGTATTACATAAAGAAAAATCAGTTTTAAAGAAATGAAAAACGCCTCAATACTTACAAATAGAACGAACACGAGTTCAAACTCCAAAAATGGAACACAACTTTTTTAATTCCGGCGCGTTTTATTTTTAATCGTTCGTGACACGGTCGCTTCGCGAGGGCGGTGCGAATGACTGAACGCAGTTCGAGCCGGCGAATTAGGTCGAGTCACATGTATTCCGCGGCTTATCAACAATTGAGATGCCGGTTTGCAATGTGTGGCTAGTCAATATTTAGTAGTTTTTTTTAATAATACTTGCTCCTAACAGTGATAACTGATACTATATGTATTTTCGCCCCTACCCTATTGTGTGGGTATAGGTCTCTTGAAAGGGACAGGAGTGTTTTAAAAGCGTTTTTGGATAAAACAAATAGTTTATGTTATACACTGTGACGGAGTGTAGGATTTACGATAACGAAGCCTATTTAAATCAAACTAGCAAACAAGAAAAGTCTACCTGTAGTGAAAGACGGCAACTACGGAACCCTACATTGAGCATAGCCCGACATGCTACTCGTGGCCGGTTTTTTTATTTAAGCTAGTTGATCAAATACTAAATTTTACTAATACTAAAATAAATAAATACACTAATTAAATCTACATACTTTTATAAAATCTATCTTCGTGGTGAAATAGTACATTGTGCAACGAGGATGGTAAGTAAGGTATAGTAAACGCGAGTCTATTAGAAGTCTTTTAATGACTCAAGTTTGTTATACACTTACCACCCATGGTACACACAATGTTTTTCATCACATTTGCGAGGAAATAAAATAAATTCGTTGGTAAAATATTAGTTAGTACTTATGTAGGCTTAAAATCAAAATACACTTTGAAAACTACAATCGCACCTCATCATTTTTTCAATGTCTTCCACAGATAATGTTAACAACTGCGTTTTGTTTTCGAATTTGACAGATCATCCTGCCAAATAGTATCAATTATCAAAATCAAATATAAAACAATTATTTTTAATATATACTAAACATTAAATTGCAGTCAAATTGAATATAAAGATATGTTTTATACATATTAAAAGTTGGTTGTAGCAAACTTTTGAAGATATGAAATACACCTTGACTGTTTGGAAACATCCTCAGTCCGAAGTGAAGTATGAGTTCTATATATTTTTAAAACTAAACTTAACAGCCCGTGTGAGCTAAATCGGCTATAACTGCTCTGTACTCTCGCAAATAACAACGCCATTGACGAGCAAGTGTGATGAAAATAATTGAATACAACCTATATACTTTTATTTTCAAATAATATACAAAATATAGGTACCTACTTCTAAATAAGTTACACCTAATTATCTTATCAACTCGTTTGTCATACTGGAGTTGTACGCGCCTAAATATAACCTACTAGTTTTTCCTCGTGACTTCGTCTACCAGCCTGTCTTTAAAGTATGGTTGCAGTATAAAAATATCCTGTCTTTCTCTCCATACCAAATTACATCGTAATCGGTTCAGCGATTTAAGCGTGAAGAGGTAGCAGACAGATAGACAGAGTTACTTTCGCATTTATAATATTAAAGTATAAGTATATATAGTACCAAATATATACTAAGTATAAGTACTTATGGATATTTCATTTATATTATATTATATTAAGTATGGATGTTTACACTTAATATTTGGCGGGCTACAGATTTGTTTGCCGTTGAGATAGCTTATAAATATATCTACTATATAATAAAGACTCATTTAACACAAATTATCGAACTTCGTTAGCAAAGCTCGTTTGATCATATCGGTCATATAAAATAAGTATCAATCAATTATCGTCCAAAAAATATTACACCGTCTAAAGTAGGTACAGGTCTCCATACAAATCGATGTGAATAAGTCAGAATTCGAACTATGCATTTGGTATGAGGATGTGAACTGAAAGGAGAATAGTATCTAAAGGAAAAAGGAGAATGGTAATGGCAAAAAGAGAATGGTACCTAATGGTAAAAGAAGAATGGTAATGGCAAAAGGAGAATGGTAATAGTAAAAGAAGAATGGTAATGGTAAAAGAAGTATGGTAATAGCAAAAGGAGAATGGTAATGGCAAAAAGAGAATTGTCAGTGGACCCCATAAATTGGATCTTAATTAAATCCGAACACAACGTGTTACGTGTATATAAGTACTTATAGTGTCAAATCAACGACCCAAAAAGGAATAACACAACCGCCTGCCCTGTCAAATCCGGTTTTAGAATAGATCTTTGCTATTATTAAAATTAGATGGTTATAGGTATGTTTTAAAAGTAGTGTCGAGTTTTTAAACTTGTTTCCAACTGACGCACTTGAAGACAAATCATGGCAAAATCAACTATAATTTAAGCGGGGTCACAGGCGTGTGTGTTACCGGAATTGTTTACCTAACGTATATTTGAAACTAAGAACAAATCAAATTATTTTTTATGAAATATTTTTTGATTTACTTTGATTTTTAAGTAGTAATACTACTATATAAATTAAAATAGGGAGATGCGGGTTCGAATCCCGTCTCGAACACCGGAGGTCCTCGTCGTGTTTTCTTTAGTATATGTTATCTATTTCAACTTTTAACGTATATTTTATAACAAAACATTTTTCTACTGCGATATACAGGCAAGAAAACAAAACAACGTCATTTTCTTCATTATATACTGCGGCGCTACCGCGAACAACGACATTCGTAAATTTTGGACGCTTATCTCTGTCACTCTCATGACACCTTCATCGGAGTAAAAGAGTAAGATGATCGAAATATACGAACTTCGATGTTCGCGGTACCACTCCTGGCCCGTCACCGCGAACATCAAAATGCGTATTTTACTCCAATTTACGCCGTCTTACTCGTATATAATATTTTATCTACGTACATGTCATAAGTGCTCTAAAATGCGTCCAGAAACCGTAGGCAATGACCAGCATTACCAACCGTCAGAAAGATTTCAGTAGGTAATGTTAACATTAACTACTGAAATCCGTAGGTTATGAGTTTAAATTTGGAACAGCTGTCAAATTCAAGTGGGGTGTCTAATCTAGTATCTATAGATATTAAAACAGCCATTGATACGAAACGCCAATTCGTTATGTTTTTTAATATAAATCGAACGACATTTGAACTCGAGTGACAGTAGAATAGGGAGTGCATTCGCTTGTCTATGGTTTAAAAAAAAATTGACAGATACGAAATACGCAACGCCACCGTTCCAAGCTGTCATTTGTTTTCTTCGTTGACTTTTTAATGTTTACAAGTAACCCTAGTAATAAGTCATTTCCCTACGGTTTCTGAACCCATCTTAAAACACTTAATGATATGTGTGTAGATAAAGTAGTGTATGTATCTATACATAATTAGGCATTACAACCATGCCCTTCATTATGCACAGATACATAAAGTACTATTATAGCACGTTTAGTTTACCTTCCACAGTCTTCCATAATCAGCATAAAAAATAAAACCCGACAATTCGTAAAAAACTAATACCTCTCACTTAAGTTTAATTGTTGCCATTACAATCGATTACGGATAAAGAAATAGAAGCAGAAGGCCATTATTAGCAATTGTATATTTTTTTTTGCAACAAATCGCATTATGAGATTCACACTCATTTTCTTATTCAAAACAAAGTAGTTAGCATCGAGTTGTTGGCTATGCCATGCACGCATGGATCATAATATTAATTAATAAATATTTCCAGACAATCTTACACAAATCGACCTAGTCCTACAGTAAGCTCAGTAAGGCTTGTGTTGTAGGTACTAGACGACGATATATATAATAGATAGATACATATAAATACTTAAATAAATACGAGAAAACACCCATGACTCAGGAACTAATATCAGCGGCGCTAACGCGAAACACGATATTCGTAAATTTTGGACAATTGTCTCTGTCACTCTTATAAGGCCTTAATTGGAGTAAAAGAGAAAGATGCTCGAAATATACGAACTTCGATGCTCGCGGTACCGGGCCTGTGCTCATACAAATACCTAATTGTCCTGACTGGGATTTGAACCCAGGACCATCGGCTTCATAGTCACTACCCACTAGGCCAGACAGGTCGTCAAAATTCGTGGCGCATCCATGATATACCGTTCCCTTCAGATTTTTCAGCAGCAGTTTTATCTTTATCTTGAAAGAAAGTCATATCGGCTCCGGCTTCCCTAAGAAATTTGGTCGTGCCGCCACTAATCTAAACAGAACGCGCGAACAACGATATTCGTGACTATTATCTCTGTCACTCTCATGACACCTTAATTGGAGTAAAAGAGAAAAATGCCCGAAATGAAACTTCGATGTTCGCGGTACCGCTGCAGTACATTGATCGGGCCGATAATTGATGAACCCGGCGGCCTTGCATACTATTGCGCTTTCTAGTACAAGGTTGCGCGAGCGCAGCTCTCGGGGGCTTTAGCTGTCAGTCTGAGCTTATATTCTTTTTTTTATATTGTCACCATATACAGCCTAGAACTCTTAAGTAACATGTATTAAATTAGTTTGTATTAGAGTATAAACATAAGTTAGAAGTAGAAAATAATCTATATATATATAAAAATGAAATGCGTTTATTAGTTACACATAAACTCGACAATCGCTGAACCAATTTAGGTAATTTTGGTATTGAAATGTTTGTATTAGACCGCAGAAGGCGTAGGTACAGCAGTGGACGTGTTTCGACTGACATGATGATGATGACGATGGTTAAGTTTTAAAAGGTAACTTTTGTACTTCGGCTAATTAACTAATGTGTTAACATCGCAATTAAAAATTGAAAATAGATGACATATACACATAAGAAAAGGTGACGAGGATTTGCGTCCGAGACAGGATTTTAATCCACATATTCAGCCATTGCGGCTGACAACTTAACCAATTGGGCCATCCGAACACAATTAACCACATCTTAACACATTCGCTGCCACCCCCTCCAAAAATGTATGAAAATGAACGCACATGTGCGTCGGTGGCAGTGAATGCGTTAATCAATCATACTGACATGAGATCGAATCGACCCGATGCCGTGATTAACGTCTCAAATATACATTTATTTCTTTAAACCCTTTAGTAATTTTATTAATACCACTTCATATTGCTTGAGGCACCTTAATTAAGCGCCTTTTGAAGCAATCTACAATAAACAACTTTGAAGATTCAGTATTAGTTTCAGTCACATTGTAAGAAACTTTAAATCCCCTTCAAAGCTCTCCCGGGACAAATTAGCAGTCTGGAATAAGTGTTATTGCTTTAAAATTAGTAAATTATAATTCAGTGATTTAAAAAAAATCAAATCCAACAGCTTGTAAATACTTCAGCTCTGCGTTGATGATGTCAGTCAGGCACCCAGGACATGACCCGCACTGCACGGCCCTACATGCCGTCGGGGGGGGGGAGATCAAGCGTGTCTGATCTCTCCATCCTTTGTGCGGATGCCCTGGCGCTAAGCTGGGGCCGCCGGAGGGCGCCAGTGTAGAATCTTCGCGCGTTATTATACACATACATAGATTAATTAGATATTATTAAAATAAAGTAGGTGTTGTTAAAAATATTTTTATGATTATGTATCTCTGTATTTAAGACCATGAATTAAAAACTTTTAATCCCAGACTGTCATACATAAGGTAAGTGTGAAAAAACAGTTTGTTAGAAATGTATGTTTTAAAGTTGCAGAGGTTATTGCCCTTAAAATTGGATGTGTTCAGTACCCTTAAGCCCCATTTAGACCATGCAAGAACTTGTATACGATTTTCATTACATTGCGTGGTTACATAAAGCGACCGAATTCGCTGTACGTCGATAGCTCGCAATGTAATGAAAATCGTATACAAGTTCTTGCCTGGTCTAAACGGGGCTTTACCATGAGTTGTGACATTGACGTTATCAATAACGAGTATCGAGTTTACTGTCTGTACATCTCGTTCGCACTAAAATAGTACAAGCGAGGTGCACAGATAGTAAACTCGATACTCGTTATCCAAAACGTCAATGTCACAACTCATGGTAAGGGTACAGTGGTAAAGGTAAAATACTTGGGTACCTAATTGAAAGGCCGGTTACACGCACTGACTTGCTGCGCAAACGTCTGTACAAATATTGGCGCAGAAACTGAGGCGCTACTGTAAAAAACGATATTCGTAAATTTCGGACGATTGTCTCTGTCACTCTCGTGACACCTTAATTGGAGTAAAAGAGATTGATGCCCAAAAACACAAACTTCGATGTTTACGGTGCCGGGCCTGTATGACGTTCAATGACGTTTTGTTTTTCTTTTCTTACAAATAGGGACAAGTATATACTCATAATCTTTCTTCTTCTACTGGCAAATTGAATTGATTAACCACAGTTAGATATATCTCAATCTAAGGAAAAACTAGAAAAAAATATACTAAGTAACAGATGTAGTAGCACGCATTATTACTATGTACAGTCAAACAATTTGATTTCTGGGCCACTTCGTTCCTTGTCACAGTGAAAATGTACATGAAAAACGCAAAATATTTCTTATTAACGTCACTGTGACAAGGTTCGAAGTGGCTAAGAAATCAAATTGGTTGACCGTACCTAATGTTAATCACGCCTTTGGTATTATAAACGAGGCAATGTAAACATAACAGGAGATGGCAGGACGCAGGACAATCTGGGTGGATTTTATAAATTAAACCGCGACATGGCCAGCAGTGGGACACAAGATTAAACATAGGCTAATAAAATATTATTTACACAAGGTCTAAGGACACGTAGAACCAATTACTTTAATATTTAAACTGGAACTTGCGTTTCTAAGGTTAACCTGTTTAACGCCTCGTCGAACGCATAAGCTAGGTAACAGCTTAGACGCGACGAGTTGACGAAGTTGAACTTTATACATGTGCATGTAGGTCTATTTTGCACTGTGGTCTATAACATATATATCAGTCTCTGGCGTTGGACCTGCGTTGCCGATTATCAGTCTTGGGCGTGACAAAGGTTAAACAAAAGAATTTCTACTTTACTCCATACCCTAATGCGATCAAATTCAAGCTTTTCCTTGTACGGCGGTATACTCGTAAGCTCACTGACGGTGTTCATATATGCACATGTTATGCATCTGTGTCAAAATATTAGCAAAACTATGGCTGCGTGTGTTTTTGAACGAAAACGACCTCCAGACTTCCATTCGCTGAAGCTACGTCACGCTCCAAAATGCTTATAAACATGCAACGCAGGTTGACACTAAATACGGCAATATGGTTCAAAGTTTCAAACCCGTACAACCGGCCCGCGTGCCCTGTTCACCTTGCACGGAATGCCGGCCATCTTTCGAAACCTACATGAGCCATGACCAGAGACTGCACAAATGATAATGCATCGGAGAGAACGGGTTCATATGATCAGCGTTTCAACCATTCGGATGTTTGATTTGTTTGATATGTTTTACGCATGTATGTTTAAGATTTTTAGGTATACTGTTTTACAAAAATAAGTCCCGCCGAGTTTCTTGCCCGTCATAAATCAAAAACGTCATATCATAAGTCAAAATACTTCGCGGGTCAGTGTGTAGGGTTAGAACCGGTGTAGTTTTTATTTTTTTGTTTTAATTTTGTATACCCAACGTGTAAAAGTGCCCTTGTGGCCTACTAACTGAATAAACGTTTGAGTTTGAATGCGGTTCTGTGATGGGTATCAGGATATATGTGGCATTATCTATGAAAAGGGACATTTGTCGATGGGGCTTACGTCGATCCGAACTGGATTTGCACTGCACTATTATTAACAAAAGCATAAGCGCCATCGACAATAAGGTCCCTTCTCATTGATACACATAATGTTGCTATGGTTTTATAACAAACTGGAACTGATAACAACATTTTAAACATAAATATTGAAAATTCTTAGGCTGTTTAACATACTAATATCTATTTTTTTATAATAGTAGAGACATGTTATTTTTGTATATCGCTTTGGTGACAAACAGGTTTACAGCCTGCCCGATAGCAAGCGGTTACTGTAAGCTACCGACCTCTATTTATGTACCTACCTATATGTCTATCGATATATTTCGCCATACTGGCTGTAACTAACTATATGAGGCTGACTATACTAGCAACGCCGTTTTACGTATTTCCTGTGTGTAGTATAATATACGTAAATTATCGAACTCCGTCAGCCAATATTCGCCAACGAAACCCGCGAGCTGAAGAAGTTCGATATCACAGTAACCTAGCAACCATATAGTTGTCGATCAGGCCTTCCCGGTTATAAATCATAGACCACCATTATACCTACGTGTGTATGTGTAGTGTAGTGACTTGCGTGCATAAATCAATGTAAGTAGCATATCTGTTCAACCATTTAAGGGTAAAACTTGGATGTAGGAACTTTTGGAATGATGGAATCGATAATATGTACGTCGCGAACGGTTCGTTTATTTTCTTGTTTCGACGCATGTTACTCTAAATACCGATTAATTTTGGTCTTTTTGTTTACAGTAGGTAGTCTTAAGAACTTTTAAGCATATCTTTGCTATTTCTACTTGGAATCACAAGCATATTAAATGGTAGTCGAAAATTGTCCCAACATTTTATTTAGCTCAATTCAGATACCGCCCTTTAAGAAAACTTGATGCAATTGTTTTGTCGTATCAGAATTGAAATAATCATGATTCTGAATAGAAAGGAATCTAAATAATAAGAAACAGACACATTAGTAAAGTAAAAACCTGTCTCTTAGACAACTTTTGTGTCAGACTAACCTGTCTAACAACATGCCACGGCAAAATAAATTCTAGGCGAAGATTTATGCTCGACTAGTTTTTTTAGCACTCAAAAACTTTGGGCCAAATCGGTTGGTGTCTACTAAAGAGCTTCATCTAGGTTTATGTGGTGACATCTATCTTTAAATTACGTTAGTACGATATAATTAGAAGCAATGGTTTTGTACTTACTTAAGTAATAGTTTATAGAATTTTTTACATTTGAAAATTGTAGCTCCTTATATTTTTCTTATCATACTAAAGGTAACTAATATTATACATGCGAAAGTGTGTTTGTTTATCTGTTATGTTGCCGCTTGAGCTGACAGGTACATCGCAGTTCTTATATTTCGAACATCTTTCTCTTTTACTCCGATTAAGGCGTCATGGGAGTGTCAGAGACAATTGTCCGAAATGTACGAATATTATTTTTTGCGGTAGCGCAGTGCTAACCGCATGGTGATCTTTCGAATCCCTAGGAAGGAAATAGGATATAGGTGAAAAACATAGCTAAAGCACCTAGCCTATGTAGTTGAAACGTATGTGTACACTCTTTCTATATTCAAATTTTGACGTAAGTTCCACATTAATTCTCTGCACAACTGTGGCACAACTACATAAGATGGTCCTTCAGTTAAGTTTTTTACTTTTACTACCACAGAAGTCATCTTTAGGGGATGAAGAATGAAGTTTCGAAGTCATAGGTAAAAACTGTTGTCATAAATATCTACGTATATTTTCGTAGGACACTTTCTTTGCCCCTTGACAGTTGATTTTATCGCAATACTCAAGATCGGATCCGATTCTTGCTTGCTATGCTGAGGGCTCAACAGCGTATAATATTTACCAAGGGCAAGCCTCAGTGTGTGAACACTGAATTTACACATAAAATATTAAAACCTAAATTTTTTTGTCTTCCCAGTTTGCCAACTTGGTTTAAGTTTAAGGTATAGCTGAAAGAAATCTATCTATATCTGTTTGCACAAGGCCCATCGTGAATATCGAAGTTTGAAAATTTCGGGTATCTTTGTCTTTTACTATATAATTAACGCGTAATTAGAGTGACACAGACAGTCATTCGAAATTTGCGATTTTGCGATGTTCACGGTATTAGTACCTAGTTTTACGTAAGTAACTTGTTTTACGTAAGTATCTTGTTTTATCGAATCCCGAAGTTATACTTCCTAACCATTTGATTTTTAGGTATTAAGGTCGCTTAATAACTTATATGATATATAACAGAGTCGTTTCTTAAAGTGCTTTGTATGTGGAACGTGGAGTTTGGTCACAGTAAACTATGTCTAGATCAGTATTTCTTAGACGAAAGTCTGATAACTAGAATGGGCTGTTTTATTAATACTACGGCGGTGAAAATACAGCTACGGGCTGCCTGCAATTCCAGAGGATTAACACACGCACTGCATGCCCATTAAGACCTATACATTCCTTTTTTGAAAAACCACATATTGTCGCCTCTTGCGAAAACCCTGGCAAGGAGTTCATTCCACAGCCGCAGCGTTCGCCACTATGCCATCAGATCTGCCTACAAACAAACAAATTTATTACCTTAATGTAATGCCGTCTGACTAGAATAGCACCACCCCATCTCCTCCCGCGGGTGTCGTAAGAGGCGACAAAGGAAAAAATCCTATGGACGGGCAGCAGCGTTCGGCGGAACCCAATCTACAGATACTGTGGTCGCCAACCCGCCTGCCAAGCGTGGCTATGGCAACTACCCCCAAGATGATACAAGTCATATTTGTCGGAGGACTCTATGTCCAGCAGTGGAGTGCATACGGCTGAAATATAAAACTGAAGAAAAACAGTAGGACCTTGAGCTCCCATTGACCTCAAGGTACATCTTTTTTTTTCTGTATTTCAAACGGTCGTAAAGCCAAAAGACGATCACTGTCGTACTGCAAGTGTTGTCCCACTGTGGAACTTAAAGCATGAATCGCGTGCATGCGGGCCCATTCACATTCCCATGTAAATGCCATGCATTGCCGATACCATCTTACTCGCAGTGATGTACGTTCCGAAACATACGGAGAAAATACATTATACAATACTCCTAAATAACACACCAAATCACTGGCCTTGGGGATTATTTACTTTAGAGCGTTCGATATCAAGGTTACAACAGTTAATCGTCGTAGGGTCGCTAAGAGTCGGTGACTGCAGTGGACTGGAGACCACTACCTGTGGCGGTCATTAGCCTTTGTCCAGCATTAGATGTCCGGAGCTAATAGATAGGTAGGTGGGGCAGAGCCTAAACTCAAATTCTAAAATTTTCAATAGTGCAACGTTAAAAATTATTAAGTTAAGTAAGTAAGATCGACTAAAATCATGTGTTGTAAAATTTCCAGACTTTCAGCTTCTTTTCCTATGAGGTTTGACCTTAAATAATTTAACGATTTGGGGTACCTAGTAACGTTCCATAGGCCACTATTCTATTTATTATGTTATATGGGACATCAAAATCTATTTTATTCGAGGGTGTCCCCACACCCTACATAACATTCCAGGTGATAAATAATAC
Organism: Grapholita molesta; assembly: GCA_022674325.2. Lineage (NCBI taxonomy): Eukaryota > Metazoa > Arthropoda > Insecta > Lepidoptera > Tortricidae > Grapholita > Grapholita molesta. The sequence continues at coordinate 3,305,059 of CP053125.2, read as the reverse complement.
CTCTTTGCAATACAGATTTGCAGAAATTATAAGTGCCTATTTAAAAATGCCGAGCAATAAATACCACATCCGTAACCCGGTACTCCTTGCCGCACTAATAGTCAGGCGAATTAGTAAGTTTGACGTAGACAAATTAGTGGCTACAAATTAAGCTCTAGTAGCATTACCAAGCACTATTATGGAGGTTCGGTATGCTTCTGTTTTCAAATATACTATATTAACTACTACAATTTTTCATCCACGCACGCAACTTACTGCTGGATCCGTATAGCAAACTTGACAGTTGTACGTATATATAAAACGCAATGGGCCTCATAAGAAGGCTCAAAGTCACCCAAAGAGCAATGGAGAGGGCTATGTTGGGAGTGTCCCTGCGTGATCTCATCAGGAATGATTCCATCCGCAGTAGAACCAAGGTTACCGATATAGCCCTCCGGATCGCCAAACATAAGCGGCTGTGGGCTGGGCACATTGCGCGCAGAACCGATGGCCGTTGGGGTGGAAAGGTTCTGGAGTGGCGACCACGAACTGGAAGACGCTGCGTAGGTAGGCCTCCCACAAGGTGGACCGACGACCTAGTTAGAGTCGCGGGATACCGCTGGATGTGGAAGGCGCAGGATCGGTCTTCTTGGGTCGTTCTGGGGGAGGCCTATGTCCAGCAGTGGACGTCTTTCGGCTGAAATGATGATGATAAAACGCAATCAAAACCACGCATGTAAAAGATAACGTGACTTGTCATTCGAACTGTTTATTGTTATTTTGGCTACGGGCGGCCCCTATACGGCAAAGAGCAAGAAATTTGTTTACGATTTTTCACCTCACAGCAATGTGACATAGGGTGAAAATATATACCTATAGGAGTACAGTCGCCGGAGCTGTGGAAGTGGTCTCAAATATCTAAGCATGCACTCGCCTTGACAATAGAGGCGTTGTCCGGATATTTGTGACCACGTTTATGGCTCCGATATATCTGATGGCGACTTTACATGACAGTTACAGTTACAGAAATTTCCTTATTACTAATAGGAATTTAACATCAGTTTTCTACCATAGTCGGTGGTGCCACTGCCTAGGAAGCCGAAGGTCGCACGTTTGAACCCTGACAAGGCCATTTGTTTAACCGTTTACTTACTTGAACAAAAGGCCTTGTGTGGATTCAATCACGTAGATTTGTTCATGGGTTAGGGGGAACAAAATTGTTTAGGTTTTCAGGGCGAGTATTTCGAAATTTGAAACATACAAACCGTAAACGTATGTGGTAGGTACATAAATAAATAAATAAATATTTCGGGACAATCTGACACAAATCGACCTATTCCTACGGTGAGCTCAGTAAGGCTTGTGTTGTAGGTACTAGACGACGATATATATATATATATATATATATATATATAATAGATAGATAGTAGATACGTATAAATACTTAAATACATAGAAAACACCAATGACTCAGGAACAAATATCAGTACTTCTAATAGAACCGCCTTACCAAACTGCCGTACTGCAAGAGTTTTGTCCCACTGTGGAACTTAAAGCATGAATCGCGTGCATGCGGGCCCATTCACATTCCCATGTAAATGCCATGCATTGCCGATACCATCTTATTCGCAGTGATGTACGTTCCGAAACATACGGAGAAAATACATTATACAATACTCCTAAATAACACACCAAATCACTGGCCTTGGGGATTATTTACTTTAGAGCGTTCGATATCAAGGTTACAACAGTTAGTCGTCGTAGGGTCGCTAAGAGTCGGTGGCTGCAGTGGACTGGTGACCACTACCTGTGGCGGTCATTGGCCTTTGTCCAACAGTGGATGTCCGGAGCTAATAGATAGGTAGGTGGGGCAGAGCCGAAACTCAAATTCTAAAATTTTCAATAGTGCAACGTTAAAAATTATTAAGTTAAGTAAGTAAGATCGACTAAAATCAAGTGTTGGAAAATTTCCAGACTTTCAGCTTCTTTTCCTTTGAGGTTTGCCTCATATAATTTAACGATTTGGGGTACCTAGTAACGTTCCTTAGGCCACTATTTTATTTATTATGATATATGGGACATCAAAATCTATTTTATTCGAGGGTGTGGGGTTAAAACATAATATTCAAATAATAACTCTTTGCAATACAGATTTGCATAAATTATAAGTGCCTATTTAAAAATCCCGAGCAACAAATACCACATCCGCAACTTGGTACTCCGTGCCGCACTAATAGTCAGGCGAATTAGTAAGTTTGACGTAGACAAATTAGTGGCTACAAATTAAGCTCGAGTAGCATTGCCAAGCATTATTATGGAGGTTCGGTATGCTTCTGTTTTCAAATATACTATATTAACTACTACACTTTTTCATCGACGCACGCAACTTACTGCTGGAGCTGTATAGCAAACTTGACAGTTGTACTTATATATAAAACGCAATGGGCCTCATAAGAAGGCTCAAAGTCACCCAAAGAGCAATGGAGAGGGCTATGTTGGGAGTGTCCCTGCGTGATCGCATCGGGAATGATTTCATCCGCAGTAGAACCAAGGTTACCGATATAGCCCTCCGGATCGCCAAACATAAGTGGCTGTGGGCTGGGCACATTGCGCGCAGAACCGATGGCCGTTGGGGTGGAAAGGTTCTGGAGTGGCGACCACGAACTGGAAGACGCTGCGTAGGTAGGCCTCCCACAAGGTGGACCGACGACCTAGTTAGAGTCGCGGGATACCGCTGGATGTGGAAGGCAGGATCGGTCTTCTTGGGTCGTTCTGGGGGAGGCCTATGTCCAGCAGTGGACGTCTTTCGGCTGAAATGATGATGATAAAACGCAATCAAAACCACGCATGTAAAAGATAACGTGACTTGTCATTCGAACTGTTTATTGTTATTTTGGCTACGGGCGGCCCCTATACGGCAAAGAGCAAGAAATTTGTTTACGATTTTTCACCTCACAGCAATGTGACATAGGGTGAAAATATATATAGGAGTACAGTCGCCGGACCTGTGGAGGTGGTCCCAAATATCTGAGCATGCACTTGCCCTGACAATAGAGACGTTCGGATATTTGTGACCACGTTTATGGCTCCGATATATCTGATGGCGACTTTACATGACAGTTACAGTTACAGAAATTTCCTTATTACTAATAGGAATTTAACATCAGTTTTCTACCCTAGTCGATGCTGAGACTGCCTAGGAAGCCGAAGGTCGCACGTTTGAACCCTGACAAGGCCATTTGTTTAAGCGTTTACTTGAACAAACGCCCTTGTGTGGATTCAATCACGTAGATTTGTTCGGGTTAGTGGGCGGAACAAAATTGTTTAGGTTATCAGGGCGAGTATTTCGAAATTAAAAACATAAAACCGTAAACGTATGTGGTAGGTACATAAATAAATAAATATTTCGGGACAATCTGACACAAATCGACCTAGTCCTACGGTGAGCTCAGTAAGGCTTGTGTTGTAGGTACTAGACGACGATATATATAATAGATAGATACGTATAAATACTTAAATACATAGAAAACACCCATGACTCAGGAACAAATATCTGTGCCCATCACACAAATAAATGCCCTGACTGGGGATCGAACCCAGGACCATCGGCTTCATAGGCAGGGTCACTATCAACTAGGCCAAACCGGTCGTCAAAAAAAGGTAGCGGATATATTTTTGTCATTTTGGTAATAGTTACATAAATTAAGTGCAAAGGGCCCTTTAGGTACAGGTCGATTCACGAGAGTTGGCACGAATGGATTGAACGAAACTTTCATTGTATGAGTGACACTTGTATCGGTATACAATCGAGCCACTATTTTATTGGTTAATGTGAGACACACATAGACATTTTCATTCAGTCATTCATTCAATTCGTGCCAACTCTCGTGAATCGACCTGTACTTTTAAAGCTATTTCACCAAAAAACTAAGAAATACATTTGTTAAAATTCCATAAACATTTACTACATTAAATACTTAATATGTAGATAGATTTGACGAAATCATAAGGATTTCATTTTTGCCATTTAGTCCACGGAACCCTTAAAAATGCAGTAAATGCATATCAGTGTTCACTACTAGGTAATCGATTATCTCGGCCTAAGAAGGAGGATTACTTATTCCCAGGGAATAAGATTCAAAATTGCCTAGCAAGCTACCAGAGCTGACCGTACCTCGCACCGCCAACCACGATTTCCTTAATTACAAAGTTGCTAATCTCCGACATTCGTCTTCATTATATGAACTTTGTATTAACCCAGTCCCATGGCTTGATGCACGAAGATGGCCTAGTTACTTGTAGTTGGCTCAATATGCAAAAATCTTTGATTACCCCAATCGCCTTGTCCTAAAACTGGTTATTTGAAGAAATTGTGACAATACTTGGAGAATATCAAGGCATCATCATTAAGTTTACGTTTGCGTATTTCTCGTACAGTCAGCAGCAAAAGTAGCTCAGCGTTTGAAGTGTTCAAAATGACCTACGCACGCTCTTATTCTCTTGACAATAGAGATGTGTTGACCTCAATTTGAACACCTTAACCGCTTAGCAACTTCTGCTGCTGACTGTACAATATTTACTTTTATTGATAGATCTTAAATGGTTTTAATCATACAATCTTGTGAACTGCACTCAAAAGCAGCTTTGTGGTTAAAACGGTTAGTACCTGTAGAAACTACCGAGGTTAATTGTATAAAAGCGGGTAACTCACGTTTTAAAAGTCGAATATTGTTCGACATGTGCGTTGGTTAGCCAACGCGAATGGCTCATGATTTTGCTCCTCATTATGGAATGAAACATGTCGAGCAATATTCGACTTATAAAACGTGAGTTACCCGCTTTTATACAATTAATATGTTTCAGTCTCACGTTAGTTTTGTGTTTAAAAATAACTACTGATATTATTCCTGTTTATTGTATAAGGTAATAAGTTTTTATTGATCTTGATTATTTCTTCTTGTTATGTTTATACAATATAAATAAAATAAATAAATATTTCGGGACAATCTTACACGAATCGACCTAGTCCTAGGGTAAGCTCAGTAAGGCTTGTGTTGTAGGTACTAGACGACGATATATATAATAGATAGATACATATAAAAACTTAAATACATAGAAAACACCCATGACTCAGGAACAAATATCTGTGTTCATCACACAAATAAATGCCCCGACTGGGAATCGAACCCAGGACCATCAGCTTCATAGGCAGGGTCACTACCCACTAGGCCAGACCGGTCGTCGAATTAGACAATTCGCTGTGGTTTTATCCGTTTTATATTCGGCCTCGTAGTGATATTGCCGTCGTCATTAAATTCTCCTCCATAAAGTATCTATCTATCTAAATATTCCACTTTATTTTAATATTATTTATTCGGTTACTAACTGTCACTAACGAATCCCAACAAGCTAAAGAATCGATTAAATACAGAAAAACTTAACTTCATAGGCAAGGCGCATGTGAATCCTCATGAATTGCAGGCGTCCATAGGCTACGATAACTGCCTACCATCAGGCAGGCCGTATGCTTGTTTGCCACCGTCGTTGTATATAAAAAAACTATGTTTAATAAAAATGAAAATAATAATGGCACTCATTCAGCAAACTCAAACTACTCAAACTAATTTATTGCCAAAACATGTTAAGCACAAAGCAAGCATTCTTCTAGAAAATGACAGAAAACAAGCAGATCAGCATGGCCGCGAGCTGCATCGCGCTCCGCGGCGTCAAGATATTCCTGAATGCTGGCAGAGCCGCGGCAGCAAGGAGGGCATCTCCGCCGACAGTGAAACGGAAGCCGAAGCCCCCTCCACCTGGGGCCAAGCCACCGCAGAAAGTCTTTGATGCTCTGTTCAAGAGCACCAAGTTTACCAAGTAAGTGTATTTTTTTTTATGACAAAGGCGGCAAATGAGCAGATGGATTCAAGGGGAATTGGAGCTTTGGGAACCTTACTCACCATCAGGAACACAACACTACATACCTGAGAGGTAGCAGTGCTATGATGGCTGTGGTCTTCTGTAAGTAGGAGGTACTTCCCCAGTTGGGCTTCTCCAGAATCAAGCGTGATGGTACGTCGCTGTGCCCTACCTCTCATTGTTAGACGTAGTTTAAGGACATACCCGGGTTCAAAATCTTCTTAAAGCTAGAATATCCTGACGAGAGTAAATGCAAGACGTGCTTTCACTCGGCAATGAGTGTCCGCTGCGTCTTTGAAGATCTGTATAACACCAAATTTACTAAGTATGTCTATCTTCTTGAACGCAAAGACTTGGTGAACATAATACTCTCAATATGCCCACATACGGTAAGGTGCCAAAAGAAACCTTTTCGATCCAAGTCTTTCCAATTGTTTTTAAGAAGACCCACCAAGTTGTAGGTACATGTAAATGTAGACTTTAACACAAGGCAAGGTGATATATTGATTCTACCAAGAATGCGGCAAGTGGAGAGGGTCTACTCCCGAGAAAGTCATCGAAACTCCGTTGGAGAGTATACTAAATTAAACAAGTAAGTATTTAACTTATCTTTCCGCCCTCTAGATGAGGCAAGTATTTACTTCTCACATCACAATGTTACTTTCGTTGCCTTTACCCGAGAAGGCTAAAAAAGGACAGACTACATTGAGTAAGTTTATGTAGTCAAGGGGTTATGGGGGACTTTTAACGTCTTCAGATTACAGACTGACTAGGCTAGACGATTATGTAAAATCATTATCATTTCAACCGTAAGACGTCGACTGCTGGACATAGACCTCCCCAATATGACTTGTACAGGTTAGCGCAGCGTCCGTGAAAAAACAACCTACAGCCAACCCGTTTGCCAAGCGTGGCGCCTATAGCAACTACCCTAATCCAAAATGATACAAATCATATTTGGGGGAGGCAGTGGACGATTCCATAACGATTTCCGATGATAATAATATGGTTCAATAATATAGTAAGTTATTCACAATAGTTTTCGTACTTACTCCTGCTTCTTTGTTTTTGTTCCCGATTCCACTTTATGATTCAATAAACACTTATCAGATCAGCTCGCCTAGCACGTCCCCTTCTAACATTACACTAATAGTAGCCCTTAGGCGCTACCGCGAACAATAATATTCATAATTTTCAGACGATTGTCTCTGTTTTTCTCATGACACCTTAATTGGAGTAAAAGAGAAATATGCCCGAAATATACGAACTGCGATGTTCGCGGTACCGCTCCTTGTTACTCACGTTTTCGTTTAAGTTCATCACTTGTAGCGCTTCAGTTCCATACTCGAATCGAACGAAGCCAGTCGACTCGGTTGTTCTACAGGCGGTGCCCGCGCCATGACTTGCCGCAAACTTAATGATAAGACGCTTGAAAGTTTACACAAGTTCACCAATTTTAACAAGTGAGTGGCATAATCGTCAATATTTTGAATAAACATGCCAATGTGGCAATATGTTGTTCTTATTAAAGATCAACAATTTTTGGCATCGTTTCATCACCACAAACGCGCCAAGATTTTTTCTACGACTATTGAAAACAACTTAGAACTAGTTTACAAAATACAAAAAAAAATTCAAATAAGTAACGTATTGTGAAAACTATGAAGTTTGTAAACATACAGTAAATGTCAACTAGAAAATAGGAAGCTGTTCATTAAGTTAAGTTAATTTAGTTTGTACGAAAAAATCTCAAGTAATAATTAGGTACCATTTTTTTTACGCTGTATAGAACAAAAGTTGCTGCGTTCGTGGTGTAGAAGCTATCCCTAAAGTTATTGCTATACTTCTATTACAGGCCACACCCAGTATGAACGGAACGCATAGTGACTTATTGCGTTATATATTTAAGTTGTCACTGTAGTTGCTCAACAATCCTACAGCAATCGTAGCAATGATGATCTTCGCACATAGGTACCAATTAAGCACGGGAATGTCGCGTCGGCAACTTGGGACAATTTGGAATTAATTTTATTTGAGTTCAGTTAAGTATTAAATAGGTATTTAATTTTGTTTGCTTCTTAAGGTTTTTTTTATATTTTCAATTTTTTTTTATGACATAGGCGGCAAACGTGCAGACGGATTGCCTGGTGGTAAGCAATTACCGTCGCCCATAGGCACCCGCAACACCAGATGAGTAACAAGCACGTTGCCGGCCTTTAAGGGGGGTTGGAGCTCTGGGAACCTTACTCACCATCAGGAACACAACACTACATACCTGAAAGGCAGCAGTGTTATTATGGCTGTGGTCTTCTGTAAGGAAGAGGTACTTCCCCAGTTGAGCTGCCCCAGATTCAAGCGTGATGGTCATCGCGATTCGATAAGTTCTATCTAAGCATACCTCCAGTATTAATAAGGCTTGTTAATATTATATTTAAAGTCAAAGTCGTCACGTCGACATTGGCTGAATCCGTATTGCTGGAATCAATAAGGAGAAAAAGTTAATAATTTTTTACGTAAATCATATCGGATTATAATTAGTTATAATTTACAACAAACCTAGAAAAACAGTTAATAATTAAAAATTCTAATAGTATTAAAAAAAAGTAACATAAATCTAAAAAAGACCCCTGCGGCATGGTACCGAACAAGCTGGCAACATATCCTCGCTGAACCGTGAGGCTAGGTAGCTGCTAGCTCTTTAGTTTTGTCTTTAGTCTCTTTACCGAGACCACTGTTTCCCAAATTCCCAAATGTTACTTTAGATTTTAAATTTCGAATTATACAGGTATGAACTTGAAGCTCTGTACACGATGTACCGGAATTTGGTGACGGCGGCGCAGTCTGCAGCCCCGGCGTCCGGCATCGGTCAGCCGGCTCCGAAGACTGACGTAAGTTACAAGTATACAACAATTGGAATTCCTTCCCTTCGTCTGTATTCCCGGGAAGATATAATTTGGGCATTTTCAAGGCATGAGTGGGCTGTTAGCTGTTACTGAACCAGCGTGCTACACCCTCGACCTCATCGATACTTACCATCTGGTGTGACTAAAGTCAAACGCTGGTCATAATAATAAAAATAGTAATACCATGGCGGGTACTGTCTCTGTGCGCGTCCCATGATACGAACACATTACATTTCATTAAAATTGTCGAAAGGGCCTCTGCGCGTTGGCTCGATCCGGCTCCGCGTACGCCTCCCAAATGTCCGGAACACAATTGTTCCGTGTACGGAAGAGACATACAAAACTAGTAATACTAATAGTAGCGCGCTAGCGTTGCTGTACCGCGTTTTCTTGGCGTTCCCATACAAAATTGCACGCTGCTGAGACGCCGCGTACACGCCGCGCGCCGACTACTATTGGCATCGCCATAACCAGTGAACGTCGAGTGACCGACACTAGTGTTTTTTTGGTTTAAATGTGTTCGGCCTTGTTTTGAATAGTCATAGCCCTTTGGACGTAGGTACCTACGTTAACCTTTTTACTAGTCTTAATGATTTTGTCATTCATTTGGATTGAAATCATACCTTTTGTATATTCCATTAGCAAAATTGGTTCAGTTATTTGGTACTGTAATAATAGTTTTAGTTTTGTTTCGACTTATGCTAAGTGGACTCCTTTTTTGAGACATTTGCCACAACATACCCACTTTTAGATTTAAGAATTATGTTTTCTGTTGTGTTGTTGTTGTTGTTTCGAAATAAATTTTATTCATTTCATTTCATTTGTTTTACAAGGGGGCAAAGTTGCCTTTCCACCAGAGCTGTTGCTTACGTTTATATGATTCGCTGATTTGTATTACGTTTATATATTCGCTAAATTGATACATATGTAAACATAGCACAGCATAGCTCCGGTGGAAAGGCACGATTTTAGGAACATGTTTTTAAGACACGAGACGAACACATTTCGCTGTCGAGTAAAACACAAATTTTTTTACCTTACTAAGGCAAGGGAAATACTAACGAAGCATTTTTCGTCAACAAATTTTATTTAAATTAGCTATATCAATTATTTTATATAATTTCAACCAGCTAACGTCAGAAAAACCCTCAAAATTTGTATTAATTTATTAGCTGTCTTGTGGATAAAATGCAGCTTTGCTATGTCTTTTCAAAGAATAAAAGAGGGGTTTCCGAGCTAGTGAAGTAAAAAATAATATCTTATTTACGAGTACGTCAAAGTGATAGCAAGGGCGAGTTTGAAACTCGACTGGGGTTGTAATGAAACGATCAACATCACCTCACGCGATTGTCACCAACTTTTTTGTTCACCTAGGAGGGATTTATTGCTAATAATAAAATTCCTAATAAAAAGATAAGGGTCGTTTTTTATAACATTTTCGTGTTTGCTAAGGAATATTGTCCTGTACACCCTCATTTTTAATTATACATATCATCATAATGTAGTAAAGAGGCTACACTTAAAGATTACTTGTATAGTCTAAGCTATGCTTGCTACATTTTCTGGGCACAAACTTCGGATTCCGAGAAAATTTCGATTATTCCTAGTCCATATTTTGGTACCTTGGTATTGTTGATTCTACTAGGACACAAAAAGTAAGGACTGGAATTCGCTCCCTTCGTCTGTAATCCCGGACAGATATAATTTGGGTATTTTCAAGGCAAGAGTGAATAAGCTGTTACTGAGCCAGCGTGCTACACCCTCGACTTCGTCGTCACTTACCATGGTGCGACTGAGGTCAAACGCTGGTCGTCAGTCTTGCATAAAAAAAAAGTGTCCCAATACGTAATATTTTCAACTTTCCATTACGCTACTTCCATTCAAGCACCCATGAAAGCGTCAGGACACTCCGTTGAAACGAAAGGCGCTCGGCACTTACAGCAACTTTATGGTTGAAAAAGGACTCCTAGGCCTTTCCGAAACATGTCACACGAGTGACTGAAATACGTGGGTAATGACTGAAACGTGAGTGACATACGCAGCTATCTGGTTTACCTCTGTAGCCTTTACCCATACCATGAGTTGTGACATTGACGTTTTCGATAACGAGTATCGAGTTTACTATCTGTGCATCTCGCTTGTACTATTTTACTCGTAAACTCGACTTTACTAGTAAACTCGATACTCGTTATCGAAAACGTCAATGTCACAACTCATGGTAAGGGTACTTGTAGTGCGACCGACATTTGGATTTTCCTATAACTATCACAACGGTTTGGGCTCGTCGTTAATTTAAGACGGCCGGTCGGACTCTTAAGTTACTTCATTCCGCAGGGTATAGACCAGAGCACCTTCCGTGATGTGATGCACAACACCTTCGACCTGGTCACGGAAGAAGCTATCCTGGAGAGGATCTGGGTGACCTGGGACCGACCGTCGGGCGGCGAGGGAGCCATCAAGTTTGAGGCGTGGGCTAAGGTATCACGGCAGAGATTGTTGAGCCACTTGCCAACTAATTTAGTTGGGTGATAAAATACGGTTTATCTAACCAACTGCATCATCAAATCTTGATAATACTTTTCCATATTTCTTTGGATTATAAAATTTTGCTATTAGATGCTCTGCTTAGTACCAAATAGTTAAAATATTTAGTGTGCGTTGCATGACGAGGTTGCATGGAGGAGGCGCAGCGTAGGTAGACCGCCCACGAGGTGGAATGGCGACCTGGTAAAGATGTGGGAATGATGAAGGTGGCAAAGGAGCAGGCGGATTGCCTGATGGTAAACAATTACGGCCGCCCATGGGCACCCGCAACACCAGGGGAGTTACAAGCGCGTTGCCGGCCTTTAAGGGGGGTTGGAGCTCTGGGAACCTTACTCACCACCAGGAACACAACACTACATACCTGAAAGGTAGTAGTGCTGTTATGGCTGTGGTCTTCTGTAAGGAGGAGGTACGTCCCCAGCTGCTCCAGATTCAAGCGTGATGGTACTTCGCTGTGCCCTACCTCTCATTGTTGGACGTAGTTAAGGACATACCCGGGTTTTGTTTGGGGGGCCTACAAAACTACAGTCGATAAAATGATGAATTAATATTTAAGGGTCTAAGCCGACTGCTGCGAGGGAGTGAGGACGAGAGACGCGCGCACTGCTTCGCGGTCTACGACCTCAATGGCGACGGCTGGATAACGAAGGATGAAATGTTTTTACTGCTAAAGTAAGTGTTAAAAGAAGTATTTTATGGTGCCGTGTGATGCCGGCTGACTAGAATAGCAACACCCCATCTCTTCCCGCGGGTGTCGTAAGAGGCGACAAAGGGAAAAGTCCTACGGACGGGCAGCAGCGTCGGTCGAAATCCAATCTACAGCTACTGCGGCCGCCAACCCGCCTGCCGTGGCGACTATGAAACTACCCCCCAAGATGATACAAGTCATATTTGTGGGAGGCCTATGTCCGGCAGTGGACTGCATACGGCTGAAATGTATGTATGTGTAAGTGCTAAAAGAAATTTTACTAAAACTATAGAACGGGTCTATCGCGAATTAAATTTAATTATCATGAGTATCGATGTTTCGACGCGGGACACCGGTCATTATCGCGGGTAACTGACATCAAGTGTCAAATCATAGGTGCGGGGTGCGGGTGTGAATTTTTAAAAATATATATGTGTAGAAACGCGAAAGTTTAAAGTGTTATGTTTATGTTAAAAGAAGTGTTTGACCCGTTAACTGTCCATATGAAACAGTTAATGAGTCACGACAATTTTAAAATATATGTTTGTTTTTCTCTCTTACGCAATTTATATCTTGGACATTGGCCTTATTTAATTTGCTAATTATTGGCAACCCTCCGGTAACTTTATATTAAAAGTTAAATGATATAACATTATATTAAAAGTTAACTCTGTTTATGTGTTCAGAATTGTTTTGGCGATTTACCCTATTTTTATCCCGGAATATGAAGACGCTGTATGCAGGTTGCTTCTAACCGATGCCAATGGAGATCCAGGGGTGTGGCCTATATTCAGCAGTAGATGTCTTATGGCTTAAATGATGATCTTCACAAAACCCATTAGTACGGTATCTCCTTAAATGTTTTCATTCCAGGAACTCGTTACTCAAGCAGCCAGGAGACGAAGATCCTGACGAAGGAGTCAGGGACCTTACGGAGCTAGTTCTAAAGAAATTGGATGTGGACAGAGACGGTCGGGTGTCTTTCGAAGATTACAGGTATAGTCGATTACAGCACCTTAGATTACAGCATCAGTTTGTAGCGGTCAAAGTGGCCAAATATAGAATGACACTTATGTCAGAAGGAGATGAAACAGTAAGGAGTTGCAGGACTTGCAGGTGGGTTAAGGACATGTTAGCTGTCAGTTTTCGAGGCGTCCCGGGCCCGAATCGCATAATTATCACTTAATTAAAAGACACCATCACCGTCGCCTATACGTATGCATACGCCGTTCCGTGCCCGAATCGGGTCCGGTGATCACATGATTCCATAGAAAACTAAATGTCAATTGCTTTGGGGCGTAGATGGGCTGGTCTACTGAGTCATTTTTATATCGTAACACATTGAGGATACTAAGACTATATAGAAATATTAACCAGTAACGATTGCTAGTGCTTCTATATAAAAGTGGACTTCCTATGTAAACTTATTTTTCCTACCTTTGAGAATGTTTTGCAAAGCCGAAAGTGGCTTGTTGAAGTAATAAATTAAACTAGAGGGCAGTCTCGTTGCGAACTAAGAAACAATGCAACTCCTGTCCACAAACCATACAGATTGGTTTCGGGGTCGTGGGGCTTGCCCTTGGGTACTAGCCATGATACAGTTTTTAAAGAGAAGCCTAATGAGGACATTAATTTATATCGTCAATATTTATCATATTTTTCTACTCATACTTAAATACTATATATTAATGGATACCATTTAGTCACCCTAAACAATGTGACATCTGATCGTTTTCCACGTCAAAACTCTTAGGCACTGGTTACACGGGATCGATTATTTTTTGTCCCTTGAAATAGCTGATAGCTCATAGCTTACTAGCTCGCGGTGGGACCAGTGCCTTAGAGTGACTACGATTTACCTGATTAATAAATATTAATTAATTAAATCTCAAAGATCTGAAATATAATAAAATAAGAATGAATCCTGTTTTGACTTGTGTCTTTTTGTATATTACCTTTAATTCCTACTGACTGTATTATGAGATAAAAAATGCGTACATTCTAAAAATTATTTGTGAAAATATAGACAATAGAGTGAGAAAAAGTGGTTCCAGATCACGACTCAGAAACCGACCTATATTCCTATTAATTTTTCAGACAAGCGGTTGAACAAGAGCCTCTGCTGTTGGAAGCATTCGGCCAGTGTCTGCCTTCAAAGCGGCATTCGGCTGCTTTTCTTCGGACCCTAGTCACTAAGTGAAATATTAGGTTCACTTCTTATGCAATTTGTTTTAAAATTGTATTTTTGGGTTTAAGAACTGAATTAAAAATATTCTTTAGTGGAGTTATTGAAAAGCTAGTAGAGAAAATTGCAATGAGTAATTGAATTTAGCTGTGGAGTTTTTTTGTATTTAATGTTAATTTTTAATTTAGCTGTTGAGGGTATTAAACATTTATTATAAGATTAATCAATTAAGTAAAAAAAAAATAAGGTCATATTATTATTTATTTAGTCAGTCTTTCCGTCGTGAGGGTGAACTCCAGCCCCAATGAATTTGTGCAAGATCCTTACTGCAGATGGAGCCAAGAATCGTGAGAAGAACTGGAAAGATCAAAACATGTAAGAATGAAGACAGGTGTAAAAAAATTATTAATGTAAATTTGCTTTTCTGGCTCTTAAATAATTGCAAGTCGATTAGTAGCTAGCATACTCGTTACGCAAAAATAAATATAACAAAACACGAACAAAGGACTCCGGAGCATTCACAGTAGATGTTGTTGATTGTTGTTGACATTCGAAAACGACAACGAAATACGAAACACGTGTCGAGTTATTTATTCTTGAGGCTCAGTAAAAATATCTGTCATTGACTTTTCCGAAACGTTATTTTTTTATGATATAGGAGGCAAACGAGCAGACGGATTGCCTGACGGTAAGCAACTACCGCCGCCCATGGACACTCGCAACACCAGAGGAGTCACAAGTACGTTGCCGACCTTTTATCATCCCAATCAAACTTCACATTTCTAGTCTACCTCAGAAAATACCATTTTGAAATGACTTACCTTATCAACATAATATAAATGGACAGGAATGGTAATCTGCCACTGGTTCCTTCGAACTGCATCTACAATCAGATCCGCTGCCTCTCCTGCTTCGACCATCTTGTTAAGTTTCTGGAAGCGAATGCGAGGGTTCTTTGCAAGCCCCGTGTCCACCGTGTAAGGGCATATGGTGGTGAATTTTATCTGCAGAAGTGTAATTGTTTTATTATTAAGCTCGTGACGCGGTATTTGGCTCCCACACGAACAATGGTACACAAACACAATATTACTTAGACAGAAATATCTACAACAATAGTGATGATTTTGATATTGATCAACACCCAAACATTCTCAGACAGAAATAAAAAACAAATAATCACTGGTTGGAGATCTGAATATCAATGTACGAAAGTACAATTTTTTTTTTGTCTGGTATTTTTAAACGACTTGATTGTTCTTCAGCCGGTCCTAAATCCAAAATCTGTTTTATCGAATAGAATACTTATTAAGTTGTAAGAAAAGTTTGAAAGGATATAGTAAAAGGCGCAATCTAACGAGCTAATGCAAGCTATTCTAGCCATGCCTTTCCCGACTATTCAGATTTAAAATTCCCTATTGAAAAAAGCTAAAACTTGTGCAACATTTCATGTGACCAATAGTGGCAATCGGAACAGCTGTGTGTTTGTCAAACGTTATTAAGTTGTTAATTTTATTCTTATCCAATAAACATGATATGGGTTTTAAACCATATGAACAAAGATGAACTTACATTAGATTTCCCATTAGTTTCCTCATACAACTCATTTTCCAGAGCCTCCATAATGCCTCGGATCGCGAACTTGGTCCCACAGTATGGGACCAAATTGCTGGTCCCGATGAGGCCCGCCATAGACGATATAGCTACAATGTGTCCCTGGTTACGCTTCTTCATTGCTGGCAGGAAAGCTTGGAGAGTCTGGAACCGAAAGTACTTTCTAAGTGATTTGAAGTTGTCTATAAATATATAAAGCACGTTGTTGTAGTAAAGCAGTAAAGTTAGAAGATTTTGAAACAGAGGATGTCTGGGTAACCAGATGAAGTTATCATAGAATTATTATTATAGAATGTCACAAATTTTATTTAATCACAGGATTATGGCTCAGATTTCGTCTACATTCAAAGGCGTGTTAATGACCCAATCTGCATAAGGCTAGCGTGGACACTACAGTGTCAAAAGTTCATGTAGCATTAGAGAGGACGCCTGTCCAGTCGCCATCAGATACATCGGAGCTGTGGTCGTAAATATCTGCACATGCACTTGATCATCTTGACAATAGAGGCGTTGTTCGAATATTTCTGACCACCACCATAGCTCCGAGATAGCTGATGGCGACTGTTCGTAGTAGTGAGATTCGAATTTCAGCCAGCGGTCTGCTGATCGACTAAAGTCACCAGATGGGTGATGCTTTCATTAGAGGTCCCGTAGCTCTATGCCCGTATAGACGCTAAATTTTGTTAGTTCGTAGATACGCAACGACAACGTGTCATGATTAGCGCTGAATGATAATGAGTTTGGTTTTTTCATTAAATCTAAAATTGTGTAGAATACAATTTGCTAACCCAAAGGTTCCCAGCTACATTAACATCAAATGTAGATCTGATGTTATTTTCAGTCCAATTCAAGAAAGGCTGGCAAGGCATGATTCCAGCATTGTTGACCAATATCGTCACATCCCCGACTTCCTTAGAAACTTTGTCTGCCAGATCGAAGACCGCAGTTCGGTTGGACACGTCACACCTGGAATTAACAGGATTTAATGTCGTCCGCATTCCTGTGGCAAAATATCGTCAGGAAGGGTGAAAGAATAAAGAATTCACCGCGTTAAGCAAGATTTGACGGTTCAGTTCGGACGGGTCAGAGCGATAGGGATATTTCCAATTTATCAACAACAGACGTCGACTGGTGGACATAGGCTTCCCCTCCCGACCGCCACAGGGAGCGAACTCTGAGCATGAGCTCAAGCCAAAATCAACACACTTTGCAGTTGAATTGGTTATCACATGTATGTTCCAGCGCTATAAGGACAATACCTATGGGTATCCCAGAATGGATAGTATGCTTACTCGTAACTGTACGCTTTCCCGCCGCCATCTTTGACTGCTTGAGAGGTGGCCGCGTTGTCCTTAAGGCTTGGGCAGATAGGCGCGTTTTGAGAGCGTGGCGCAGCGGGGCGGGACAGCGGTGTCGCTAATGTAACGAAATAAGGCACACATTCGGATGACAGCGTCGCGCCCCGCTGCGCCACGCCATAAAACGCGCCCTATGTGACCAAGCCTTTAGCATTGATGTCCACGCACACCACAACAGCGCCCAGTCGACCAAACCGTAGCGCCAACTCTCGACCTATGCCGTGACCCGCGCCGGTTATCTGTAGAATAAGAAAGAAATGCAATGTAAACATTAAGGATATACAAAAATATAGGAATGACTGTGACTTATTTTTTGTTCAATGGATACAATACATAATGAGGTACGATTCGATTCCTTACTTTTCACGATCAAAATAACAATTTTATTTTGCATCGAACGATTCTAGCGAAAATTGCAAATGTGGAGATTGAAATAGTTTATTTACAGAAATTACAATCGTATTATGATAACTACCTAGTTACAGTATAAAATCTAAAAAAGGGCCTTGAGGCATTGTACCAAGGATGCTGTTGTATCGCAAAATGTGGAGATTAGAGTCTCATTTCTGTATTTTGTATAGCTTTTACGTACTTAGTCCTAAACAGACATTGCATCTTCACAGTGAAACGAATGGAGTGATACCATAATTAAAAAAATCTAGTCTATATAGACCAATCCTATATTCTTTGTGTTATGTATATCATAGCCAGTTCCATAATGATTCTCGTAGCTACTTACAAGAACAATCTCCCCTCGAACGTCTTTAGGCTCATCAGGAACGAACAGCCTGTAGATGCAGCGAAGGTTCTCCGCGTGCACTTTCATGAGGGTCCACAGCAGCTCCAACACTAATGTGAAGGTTCTTAACAGCTCCCTTCAAACAGTCACAGATTTTTTTGTATTAAAACTGTCCTGAGTCAATCTAGGGAGGTTTTCTCTAGGAACTACAGTACGAGCTTCTTCAAAAAAGTAGTGTATAGGTTCTTAAAGGGTAGGCGAGGCGCTTGTGATCCTCTGGAGTTGCAGGCGTTCATAGGCTATGGTAAATGTTTACCATCAGACGGGCTGTATGTTTGTTTGCCGCCGTGGTTGTATAAAAAAAATTCTAATATTTTGTGGATGAGATGGCTTCACTACTTTTTGGAGTTTCAAGCACTAGGAGTGCCGGGCGTCCGCTTGCCTAATAATTCGTGCCGCGAAACTTATTCTAGGATCTGTGTTTCCCTGTAGGATCTGTGAGGCAGTTCCCTTACTTCTAGCTTCACATAGCCGGATGTCGGGTTCCAAAATGGGGTCGATAAAGCTGCGTCCAACATGTGTTCAATATTGGTAAGATAGTCACCTTATACAAATGTACCCAGTCCTGCTGTAAACTCAATAAGATTTACCACTTCGTTCGTCCAATCCTGGGACTTCATGCTTCGTATGTTCACAACCGGCTAATCCAGAAGCCAGACAGATCTAGGAGATTCTTACTGTTTACTATTTTAATATATAAAGTGATACATCATCGATGCCACCGGTTAATATAACGTTTGTTTGCACCTCGCACATTGAACCAACTGAGTATGAAGGATAAATATGGCGATGCTGTAATCTCAAAGAGGACTGTCGGAATTTCCATACAAGAAAATATCAGCTATTACTAATATGTGGTTCACCTGAGACGATTTGGTGCAACCGAAAAAACCCGTTTCTAGAGTTATAGTTTTATGGTAAGAAAAGATGCGAAACTCTGTATAAACTATATATATCTACACTTACATCTTAGTCCAATCCAAACTACAACGTCCTCACAAAAAAAAGAATAAATCTACCTCACTTATTTAATTTGCGAATTGAAGAAATATGCCTTTGTCTGGCAGTACCTGCATGTATTGATATATACAACATTTAATTTTTTAACGTTATCAAATAATTATCGAATGATAATCGTATTTACAGTCTCTGCAATGTAGATTAGACATAGGAGCCCCGATAACAGTTGTCATTTGGTAGCTTGATATTGTTACTGCATTCATACTCATCATCATCATTTATTTAAGAGCTTGGCTCTTGTCGGTGGAGTAATTTTCGGGTCTATTCTTTGCCTTTTCCTTCAACTCTCTATAAGTTACTACTTCAACTTTTTCTTTTAACTGCTCCATGTAAGTTCTTTTTTATTTTTCTTTTTTTTTATGTCATAGGCGGCAAACGAGCAGACGGATTGCCTGATGGTAAGCAATTACCGTCGCCCATGGGCACTGCAACACCAGAGTCACAAGCGCGTTGCCTTTAAGGGGGGTTGGAGCATTTGGAACCTTACTTACCATCAGGAACACAACACTACATACCTGAAAGGTAGCAGTGCTATTATGGCTGTGGTCTTCTGTAAGAAGGAGGTACTTCCCAGTTGGGCTGCCCCAGATTCAAGCGTGATGGTCATCGCTGTGCCCTACCTCTCATTGTTGGACGTAGTTTAAGGACATACCCGGGTCCATATCGGGTTCTTCGCGGTCTTCCTCTTTTCTTCTCCCTTCTATCTTTCCCTCTATTATTATTTTAACCAAGTCATCGTGACGAAGTAGATGTACTATCATTTTTGCTTTTCTATTTTCAATAACATTCAATAAACTTCTTTTTTCATTAACTATACGCAAAACCTCCTCATTTGTCTTCTCCGTCCAACTTATTTTTTCCAATTTCCGCCAAAAGCACATTTCAAAAGCTTGTAATCTTTCTCTGTCCCGTTACATTCATACTGATTAATTTTATTTTATAACGTGATACGAAATCATTATTTTACTTAAATTATATCGAGAAGTCCTGTTTGAACAGAGATAGAGCCAAGGTGGATAGGAACGAAAGAGTCGACGGAGCCCCGCTATAGGTTAGGTGGCGTAAAATTCGCACTATTATTTTTAATAGTCAAAACTGGTTTTGGTAAGTAAATATAATTAATGATATCACATTTTTGGGTAACGAATATATATAAAAATAATTAACAAATCAGTCGTGACGCTCCACTTTGACGCCAAAGAATTTATTGGTGACTCTGGCAGCGGATGGAGAGATGATTCGGGCAATGAACTGAAAAGAAAAAATGGAATTTGTCAGTAACTTACTTATAAAACAATGACGGACTAGTCGCAATATTCTTACCCCAGGAACAGCATTATCAGAGTCATTATAGACAAATACAACAGATCAGTACAAAGATCTTGAAAAAAATATTTTTTTTATGACATAAGGTGGCAAACGAGCAGACGGATTACCTGATGGAAAGCAATTACCGTCGCCCATGGGCACCCGCAACACCAGTGGAGTCACAAGCGCGTTGCCGACCTTTAAGGGGGGTTGGAGCTCTGGGAACCTTACTCACCATTAGGAACACAACACTACATACCTAAAAGGTAGCAGTGCTATTATGGCTGTGGTCTTCTGTAAGGAGGAGGTACTTCCCTAGTCGGGCTTTTCCAGACTCGAGCGTGATGGTACTTTGCTGTACCCTACCTCTCATTGTAGGACGTAGTTTAAGGACATACCCGGGTCCAAATTGGTATAACATTACAAAATGAAAAATTGTAATTCCAATTTCATAACCCACTTAACCCAGTACCAGCCAGACGTGGATCCAGCCCTAAAAAAAGGTTGTGGTTACTAAAGCTACAGCTATATACACTAGACTGGGTAGATAGCTATCTTGACGCTGATTCAGGCAAAGTATGTCACAAGTGTATTAGAGCTGTGGGCATGTCCATAATGCCTACAATGGTGGATCTGCCCTTGGTACAGATATTCTTTTCCATTGGACTTCTGATATGAGCTGACCATTATATACGTACCCTCTGAGCATAATGCATGTTGCCAGGTATCGTAACTTCATAAATGTTCCGACGTACGGCGTCGATGATTATGTCTGCTGCTTCTCCCGGCTCAACCATTTTCATCAGCTTTTGGAAACGGATGCTGGCGTTCTTGCACAAGCCCGTGTTCACCATGTAGGGGCAGATGGTTGTGAATTTGATCTGGAATTATTGGTATTCGGATCAGCGGTTGATGAGACAAGAGAAAACGGGTAGGCAGACAAATTTCCGAATTTATGGATTAATAATAACAGCATAGAGAAAGTACAATTGTTGAGCCACTAACGGTTGAAGCTATTTTTTTGTGATTCTCAAATGTCTTAACAATTGAAGTCCCTGACTGTACTTCTCCAAAAGTATAGATTAGTACAAATACAGCAAAACCACGGAACTTACATTGCTGTTGCCATCACTTTCATCATACAGCTCAGTTTCCAGAGATTCCATAATTCCTCTCACAGCATACTTGGTTGCGCAGTAAGGCACCAGGTTTTTGATACCCATGAGACCGGCCATGGACGACATGGCCACTATATGCCCGTGGTTACGTTTCTTCATCGCTGGAAGAAAGGCTTGGATCATCTGGAATAAAACATAACACATTACACATGCAAACCGGAGGTCGCTGGTTCAAACCAATGAGTTTTTTTCATTTGATATTAACGTCGCTTTTCAGTGAAGGAAAACATCGTAAGGTAACGGAAATAATTCCAATAAGGCCTAGTTTATCATCCGGTTTGGATGATAAGATGGCAGTTGCTTTCGTAAAACTAGTGCCTGCTCCAAACCCTGGGATTAGTTGCCAAGCGGACCACAGGTTCCCATGAGCCGTCGCAGAATGCCAGAACAACGCGAGGAAGATGATGATATTAATACTGTATTTCAGTAGATTGTACATTGAATATTATTATTAAATTACAAAATTACATAAGCTCTATAATATGTGATTTTAATAGTTCAAGACATAACTCTCTAATATAAAACTGTATATGACAAGATACAAGATAACTGAACTACTGAATGTTACATGCATAGTAGCAATTTTAGTCAAAACTTCAACTGGGGCCCGATTTTTGAAAGTTGTGCACTTGAATTAAAATAACTTTGAGGATGAAAATAGTCGCACACAAAAGTTCCTCACCATTTTTTCACAAAATGTAGTTTCGATACCCGCGATTATTCATTTCTATCGTTCATTTTTCCGAATACCATTTCTTCGTTTCTGATACAGTTTCAAATGTCATGATTCTCTAAAATTGGCCCCCTGTTCTTACAGACAGACGGACAGAGGAGGCCTATGCCTCCTCTGTTTATACTATTTAAAACTTACGAACTTTTCCTTAATGTATTCTACATCTTATATATATTGACATTTCCACAATATTGATGGTGCATAATTCTACCTGATTTGAAAACATTTTGAAAGAAATAAATAATTAGAATAACCACATCAATACCCAGAGGTTAGCAGTTACGTTGACATCAATGGTAGATCGAATTTTCTGCTCGGTCCACTCCAGTATGGGGCTGCTGGGCATGATACCGGCGTTATTCACCAGAATCGTCACTTCCCCCACTTCTTTAGTTACGTTTTCAGCTAGACTGAAGACCGCCGCTCGGTCTGTTACGTCACATCTGAAATTCATACAAGTATTGTGAACATTTCTGTACAGCTCTAGTATAATTTTACCCAGAAACTTAGACTAGAAAAAAACGAGAGCAGACAGGGTACGCATGCCAACCACGCCGAGTATATTCAGGCGATCTCTGAAAAGGTTTTTCACCAATCTAGACATTTTTTAATTAATATGGTATAGGGCCTATATTTCAAAAGCACCACCAAATTTTTATGCAGTTTTGGGCAACTAAGTGGACACCAGGTGACCAGGACTTCATAGAGCTGCATACAATTAATTGGTGGCGGGCAACGAGCCGGCGGCGGGCGACTTGGTTGCGCCAAAATCTGAAATGTTGTCCCGGTGAAATATAGGCTTAATTGGTATAGTTTTAACTATGTAGCTGTAATGCTTTCATTAAGGCAGCCTCCGATCATCCTGACTCTGCCTCTCATCCCAGTCATCTCTAGTCTAACCCAAAGAGTTAAAATAACATTGATAACGTCACTGTTATTCTTGTGGGGTCTAAATATCCGATTCGTACTGATGAAAACGCTTTATCTCACTTAATCTCCCAGAACAGCCTAAGGCACGGCATGTAGGACACGTTCTAGCTGGTAATCTGGGAAACGCGTGGGACAACAGCCCTTGCACGTCGCAACTTGCATTTTTCCGGTACACCTCCTCCAATCATCATCAATCATCATATTCGTATTCGCAAATCAAAGCTTCTTACTTGTATTTATACGCCTTTCCACCGTTGTCTTTAATAGCCTGGGCGGTTTCCTCATTGCCCTTAGTGTTGATGTCGACGCACACCACAATGGCACCCAACTTGGCAAACCGTAGCGCCATCTCTCGGCCCATCCCGTGACCTGCGCCAGTGATCTGAAAAATAATGAAACAATGTTATCAACAGCTATTTGTACTTTATTTTTAACACACCTTATAAGATCAGAAAAAGCTAGGGTTGCTTTATTATGTAGCAGTATCATAATCAGACATGAGGATATTGGTTCTTACGGATGTAAGGACCAAAAAAAACCGACATGGCTAACAGCAGCCCACATAGGCCGTAGGTGGGGCCAATCTCATCCCTACTCAGAGGGGGGAAAACAGCGGTGAGCCCCACATACCCCTCAATATGGCCTTCCCGCAATCAGGAGAAACAATGCGTAAGTGAATTCCCCATTGTTCCGCAACAAAAAAAAAGGGAAAAAAGGCCACATAGACCGGAAAGATGGCGGTAGCTTTGGAGTAGAAAAGTGCTAGACTGGCGACAATAGACAGGAAAGCGCAGTGTTAATTTGGTGTCCTATGGGGACGGCGTATGTCCAGCTGTGGACGTCCATGGCTGGTTGATAGATAGATAGGTAGGAGTCGAGAAGAGATATATGGCGCTGCTCTTAAAGTATGCACATCAGATCCGTAAAAGTGTAAAAGGTAGGAGAAACTTACAAGGGTTATTTCCCCGTGAATATCCTTAGGATCCGGAGGCACGAAGGTCCTGTAGATGCAGCGGATGTTCTCCGCGTTCATCTTTATGAGGGTCCAGATTAGCTCAAAGACGATCATTGCGATCTCTACGAAGTCGGTCCTGGAATTAAAACCAAATGTTTGACTAACATGATTCTATTTATCAATCTACTAACAGAAGACCGCTAGTATAGATATAGCCCTCCGCCGTTGACCGCCAGCACACTGGTGCCAGCTGGTGGCAACCAGCTGGCACCAGTCGATGGCACTGCTGTCGGTGGCAATATTGTGCCATCAACTGCAATGTGGCTACTGCCTGGGAGTCCCCAGCAGCTCGTGCAAGGTCATGCGTCAGTCTAATTTGTTGACATCTATGTTGTACCTATGTAACCAAAAATGATATAGTAACGTAACCAAAAAAAAAAATAAGACAGTATCGTAACCGTAACACAGTAATGTAACCAAACATTATACATGGACTTGGATAGGCAATGCGCGTACAATATAATATTGTTCCCGCATTGCTGGCTAAGGTACAGTCAAGGTAAAAGATATGCATACGGACAAAATTCCAACATATGTATATATGTGCTTTAATATTTAAACAATAGCGTGTATACATATTTTGACACTTCGTTCTTATCGATCTTTCTGACCTTGATTGTACTAGTAACATTTATATGATAGATGGAGCTTTGTGCAGCTTGTACTAAAACTATACGTTTATCCAGTAGTTTGGATTGTCGGGGTTTTGTATATAGGAATTGTTAAACCACCCCATATCATTCTTGCTAAGTAACCATTTTTTTAGTAACCATTAAATGTGTGGCTGTCATAGTGATGGAGGAAGTTTTATACAAGTTGCGCAGGCGATTTTAATAAAAACTGAATCGATTCGACTTTTTTATTGTAGGATAATTAGTCTAAGAGCCAGCCGTATAACACCCTATTTCATCGGGTAACACATTGGCATGTCTAATATACTAGTTGTCGCGGAATAATTTATGTTTAATCATTTATCGCCACTGCTGAGTTTAGCTTTTATGTTCGAGAGGGGTCAGTTAAAGTATTATGCTGTTTGTTCAAATCTTTATTTTCAAATAAATATATAAGAACTACAGTACTACAATAACTACTTACTACATTTAAATAAAAAAA
This sequence comes from Grapholita molesta, assembly GCA_022674325.2. Taxonomy (NCBI): domain Eukaryota; kingdom Metazoa; phylum Arthropoda; class Insecta; order Lepidoptera; family Tortricidae; genus Grapholita; species Grapholita molesta. The sequence goes on along the minus strand of CP053125.2, from coordinate 3,279,779 downwards.
GACCGTTGCAGGCCGTCTATCAAGAATGCTGCTGGCATTGCCTCCGCGATTTCTGCAAAAAGTTTGGACGCGCGCGGACCATGGACCTAGCGTTTCTACGCCAAAAAAATAAAAACAAGTAAATATATACTTATTTTCTACATTATACTGGCTACTATCCCATGCAATCAAACATGGTATGGAGACGAACGTATTTAAAAACAAACAAAAACATTGTAAGTAGGTATATTAATCAATCAGGTGTGAAGGGCAAACAGGTTAGAAGCTAAATATAACGTAATGTTATTATAATGTTTTTTTTTTTTTAATGTAAACGATTGACAGCTGTAAGAGTGCAACCACTTGACGTATATATTTAGAATCTTATCGATTTCGTAACCACATACGACTATATATAGTAACTATAGTTAACTGCTGCTGCGTAGAGATGTAGCCTCGCTGCATCTTTTATAGCATTTACAACGGAGAGTGTTCTGAGGAATTGTTCGGATTAATCCCTGCCGCCTCATTCCACCATTATCCTACGCCTTAACATTTCCACACCTACCTCCTGGATAGTTGGAAATGCTACTATGCGTTTCTCTAGAAATTTCATGCCGCGCACATCAAAACGCGCTTGTGACTTCCCTGATGATGCGGGTGCCCATGGGCGAAGGTAATTTCTGACCATCAGGCAATCTGCTCATTTGTCATCTTTGTCATAAAACAAACTAGCTTTTCCTCGCGACTTCGTCGGCCAGCCATGCCCGTCTTCAAAGTATGGTTGCGGGATAAAAATTATCCTATGTCCTTTCTCGCAGCTCAAACACTCTCCATACCAAATTTGATCCCAATTCATTCAGCGGTGTAAGCGTGAAGAGGTAACAGACAGAGAGTTACTTTCGCATTTATAATAATTGTATGTATGTTGGCCCTAATCGTATGTTGACTTAGGATTTAATTGCTTAAAGAGGGTGACGATTACTGCAGAGATAACGCTTACCCATATAGATAACAAGGCCGTTAACCTGTACGTATTTCATAATTCCAACTATGTACAACTATCTTAATCTATCTAAAAAAAAAACCTAATTACTTATTATAACATTAGTCGTAGTCAATAAACTCTATCGAAATAACGGATCAAATGAACGGTTACGTCATCTTTTCTATACATTATTTTCATTTCGATTGCGTTATCTAAGAACGATTCTGACGAAAAAAAGTGAAAAGGGTATTTTCTCATGACTTAAACACCCTACTTTTCATTTCGACTGTGAGGAGAGTAAATATGCTAGGTTGGAAGATACTTTTATATGTAATATAAAGATACCAATTTCAATTTATTAAACAAAATAAAAATACATACCTGCATATACATATACAATATTTACAGTTACCCGTTATGTCAAATCTTTAACCTTTTCACACTATCCACTTTGTTATAATACTATGACGTAATATAATTATCTGCGACGCCGTGGCCAATAGTAATACTAAAAAAATACTTTGCACCCTGGGGATGAAAACGTATTTTTCACCCAACTAACCTACTCTTTTTATTTAACCTTCCGAACAGGAGAGATGAAATATGTTTACTTTAAACCAGTGTAACTATATGAAGGACAACAAGTATGAAAATATAATATTTTAATAACAACATTATGTAAGCAATGTTATACCTTCCAGTCTTAATGTTAACAAGTTTAAAATTTAAACATATTTTTAACAAAGTCAATACCTACTTATTTTTTATTTAACCTTAAGATACAGCTTGTAGAGTAATTGAAGGTAATCACCTTCGAACACGTGTTGTTGTTTTTTTTTTTCAGTATTTTTGAAATATTTTTATATTAAACTTACTGTAGACCCTGAGGTACGATCCGATTTCTGTGTGTATGAATAGTAAACACCGTTTGATAGCAGTAAAGTGGCCAAATAATGCAGAAGATATTTAATTTACAATACACTTATGTATTTCGACGACATCTTTGGTCCAGTGTGTAGTGACCCTGCCTATGAAGCCGATGGTCACGGGTTCAAATCCCAGTGGGCATGTATTTGTGTGATGAGCACAGATATTCGTTCCTGAGCAAAGAGTGTTTTCTATGTATTTAAGTATTTGTATATTATACATATCGTTGGCTGAGTACCCGCAACATAAGTCTTCTTAAGCTTACCGTGGGGCTCAGTCAATTTGTGTAAGAATGCTCTGTAACATTTATTTATTTATGTATGAAAAAAACACAAATAGGTCATATTTTCGTAGTGGTAACCACCACTTGACTGACACCATAAAATGCTAACTATGCAGTTAAATGTAGGGATAGGAACTATAACTTTTACAACGGGATAGTTACCGTGTATGTTAATTTTAATAAGTTTTCGATATTTTAAACACAAAACTGTCGTGAGATTCAAACATACTATCTATATAGAAGCGGTATGATACTCCTCTTTACGGAGTGAAACATGTCAAGCAATATTCGACTTATAAAACGTGAGTTACGAGTACCCGCTCCTATGCAATTAATATGAGTTTCCGATATATTGTCGGCACTGTGAACAACTACCCTCAATGCAAAATAGTATAGATACTATAAGAAATAAATTATCTATGTCATACCAGGTCCATATATACTTTAATAACATTAAATATAATTATTATATATACTTAATTACAGTATATTACACTTGTTAATAAGCTACAAAAATACATTATTAGCCTAAAGCATTTCAGGTCCGTCACCTGCTAATTTAATGTTTAATATTTTTATTTTTATTTAGTTTATAAATATAAATAAAATAGTTTTATAGTACACGTAACCCTGTCTAACGTCAAAATAAATCCGTTCATAACATAACCTACCTAACTCACATATTATGCAACATTAAAAAAAAATATATAAAAATGCAAATACTTACATTATTGTAGGTATGTTTAATTATCCTTTCTAAACACTACTGTTAGTTAGCAATGCTTGTGCGATAATATACGTATATATGAACATGAGTTTGAGATACGTGACGTTAACGTATTTACGAGCGTCATGCGCAGTCAAGAGCATTAATATGTATACACAATATCACGTTACAGCTATGCCATAAGGTGCAAAAGTGTATATTTATGCATTTAACAACATAGTACAAGGTCCAGATGGAAAATGACGATGTTATCAGTTACTAATTTGTTTAAAAGAGATTTTCGATATTGTTTGTTTGTTATTCGATTATGCTTGCTTGCTTTGTTTTGTTTGCGTTAGACAACTATTATTATTAGTTGTTTTAGTAGTGTAGGGTTGCGGCGCTACCACCAACGATATTCGTAAACAGATGTTTGTCTCTGTCACTTTCATCATACCATTGGAGTAAAAGAGATGCCCAAAATTTACGAACTTCGATGTTTGCGGTACCGGGGCTGTTGGTTCTTATAGGTGGTAATAAGTTTATTGAATGAGACAGTACCAATCTTGCGGCGACACTACTCGTCTTTTACTAACTATGGTAATTAAAGTGGGACAGGAAGTTTATCTTGCCGCGAGATACTGTCGCGACAATAATGTGCTAACTAATATATTGAGGTTACAAATGCATACAAGACTCCAGGGACTGTTAATAAGCAGGTAGCATGCTTATTATCCACCAATGTAGGGAAAAAACATATGGGTTAAAAATAAACATATACAAAACATAGCAATACATAACAAACATACCTTTTATTTTTTACAATTCGCAGTTTTAGAGCATTGTGATTTTTAGCAAAGAAGTAGCTCAGGATTCATTATTTCGGGAATAATCTTTAAATTTTATGACCTTCCACAACTAAGCAGATTTGATTTCAGTCGTCAGATCCCAGACTACGTGTCACGTTGTACTTCGGAGTAACAATCGACACTCGTAATCGTGCCTTCCCTTTTTATCATTAAACATTTCACATGGAAACGAGAAAGGATAAAAAGATAACACTGCTAGTAATTCTTACTTTGGAGCGACCCCAGTTTTAACTGATAATAGCTCGCATTAGGTATAACTGATAAAACTTGGTTAGTACAGTCGCCATCAGGTATATCGGAGCTGTGGAGGTGGTTACAAATATCGGAACATGCACTTTATTGCCTTGGCAATAGAGGCGTTGTTCTCATATTTGTGACCACCTCCACAGCTCCGATATATCTGATGGCGACTGTACGAGTACACACAGCAACACTCTTAGCTGTACATTGTTGGACCTTATGCCTTATACAATAAGGTCCAACAATGTACAGCTAAGAGTATGTTGCTGTTAGTAGGAAAAGTACACGATAATAGTGTATGCAAGCACATTGCACGGTTGTAAAATTTTAATCAAAACGGGTCTAGTACCTCTGTACTAAACTCGTGTACTACTATAATCAATACAAGTATATAATAGAAGATTCACTACGCAATCTCATTTTAAATAAGTAGAGAGGTCTTTTTACCCTCTCTTTCGTGACTTTCATCTCGAATTAACGCATTTTTTTTAATTTAAAGCACTATTCGTTAAATACCGATAATTTCATTTACCGACACTAGGGTGATGGCACCAATGTTGGACACTTTAAGCCGATAGACACCAATGACGGACACTTAATTAGGTCTTAATTCAAAATTGTTTGGTCTCTTTATTTATGGGGTAACAAATGTGAAAACAGTAACATTATATATAATTATAAACTAATAACAAAAAATAAAATCTTATAAATAATAAACCTGTCCCAGGTCTCGGTCACTGGGTAGGGTGCCCAGAAGGCTGGCCGCATTCCCGCGTTGGATCGCAATGCTGATCCTCTGGGCGAAATAGTGACCAGCCCTCTGGTCACCAGAAGCCTCAATAAGACGCGACGCAATCTCTTTGTAGAGACGTCGCGCATTTGGGCCCCATGGCCCCAGGGTTTCAACCCCAAACGCCGCAAACATGAAGCTACTGCCAAGAGCAGTATATTTGCGACGCTTGAGGTTTTCGGCTGTAGATGCAGCCGCGCCAGCATCAGATTTGGTGGCAGGAACTTGAGACGGCGCCAGGGTGTCTACACAAGTAGCATCCCAGACGAGTGGCCGTCCCATACTCCACGGCACCAACGTCATTCCGTCGGGCCTCTTGCCATCGTCCCTTGTCAGACCGTTGGGCTCGAGGACTGCCGGCACCTTGGCACTGACGAGGGCCCGACGAATGACGTCATTGATGCTGGCATGCCGAGGGATCCGCCCGGCACTCCGGCTGCATGAGAGCCCATGGTGACCGAGACCGTCCACCGCAGCACCGCATTGGCAACGGTGGGGGACATTTGTTGGTGCCCCTACTCTGAGACACGTAGCCAACCGAAAGGTGTTGTTATCCATCAAAGTCCCTATTGTTGGGGATGGTAAAGCCTGCAACCACAGACCCGACTCCCACTCTGCAGCAGCAATGAGACGAGCTCGATCGGCTGGACAAACTTCCGTGTCCAAGAGCCTGTTCCTTGTTAAGCGGCAGAGGGGCTCGTCCCATTGTCTCTGCGAGCATGGGTTAGTAGGCGGGTCGGTGTTACAGCATGTTACGGACCATACATTTTTAGCCTCGGTACAGTAAAAAAAATATAAATTAAATTATATATTCAAAATTATAAATTGAATATGTACCGACAAATGCACTTTTTTACTCCTTACAACAACAAATACACTTGACTCCTTTGAAATAAGCACTAATGTTTATGATTGGTTCCTCGTCCATTATTGGCGTCGTCATCCTAGCGTCTCTTTCTATTGCCTCCTCTTCATGATAGCACAGCGCTACGCTAGCGTGGTGGCCACGCGATGGATGAAACGCCACAACAAGATGGTGACATTAGTTGTGATCTAAATGTTTTAGCCCACTTCCATTCATTTACGGCGACGAAAAAGCGATACTGCCGCCATCCCATGGCCACTCCACAGCGCCATAAGCCATGTGACCATACTGTACCCCTCTGTACACGCTGACCTCTTACGGCGTTACAGCGGGCTACGACATTGCGCGAATTGCGGCGCGGCAAGCGTTGAAAGCGACGTAATAATAGAAAGCTAATTTTTATAATTATATTGTGTATATTAGGTATAGATATTTGTGTCACGCCGATATGCCCTAATGCAATTTTCATAATTTGTCTGCGTCATTACTAGGATTCGTAAAAAAAAAACATAATTATTATCTTAATTTTATTAAACAATATTCCTTAAAATATGTACATAATTGGGACAAAGTATATTGACTTGTAATAATTACTTTTATAACCTCTTTGGTACAGAAATGCATACCTACTTAATACTTATAATAAAAAACAATATAATTCCATCTGTAGACGAAACACAATAAAAAAAATGTATCTGGAATGTAGTCGCGCTCTGTTATTATCCCATGAAGTAGACAAAGACCTCGAACAACGGAGTTCGAAAATTTCGAGCATATTTCTCTTTTACTCCAGTACTCTAAGGCGTCATTAGAATGACAGAGACAATCGTTCAAAATCTATGAATATCGATTTTCGCGGTAGCGCTCGATATGCCATAGACACACACTTATATACTTAACACCTTTCACTGCAGTAATTAGTTAACATCACAATTCTTAAAAACGATACCAAATGTTTACCAAAAAAAAACAGGTCAAGCAAATTGTGTAATTTTTAAGAATTTATCAATTTAATAGAATGGGTTTTCATGGGACAAATTAACCTTGCAAAAGTACAAGTTATAGGTGAAAAACTTAGCTAAAGCACCTGGCCTATGTAGTAGTTACGTGTGTGTGCACGCATGTCGGCATTCTATATTCCATCTTAATTCTCTGCACAACTACACAGACATGGTCCTTCAGTTAAATTTTTCACCGATACTTGTATAGGGTTGAATCGACCTGATGCCGACCCGATGAACGTATTAACTAGAGACGTTGCCTACGTCCTATTTTACGACTGGCCAATGGCTGGAAGACGGCAGACATGTTCTAGTCGTGCGGGTTGACGCCTGCGTCAATGAACGAGTTGATGGTCTTCACGACTGGGAACGGCACTAACCACATGAAGTACTGAAAAAGAAACAAAAGTTTATTGTAACACGCATCCTTTTTGCACTTACATACCTGTTGGAACGTGACAGCTATATTATATGACGGGCAATTTCACTTTCAGGGACACCCAATTAGTTTAATTGTCAAATAAAAGTTAAATCAGTGGTCAGTTAAGTGACGACAATTAAGCTTGAAATCTTTATGTAAATCATCTTTATTCGCATTTTTCTATTAGAAAACACATATTATTTATGGATTGATCATAAAATAGTAGATTGTATTGAAATTTAAAGCTTAATTGTCGTCACTAAACTGACCACTGATTTAACTTTTATTTGACAATTAAGTTAATTGGGTGTCCCTGAAAGTGAAATTGCCCTGATAAGTTAATAACAAACCGACCATCATAGTGTTATTAAATTATTAGTATTAGTGTTGTTGTGTGTTGATGACCGCTCTGGCCTAGTTGGTAGTGACCCTGCCTATGACCGATGGTCTTGAGTTCGATTCCCAGTCAGAGCATTTATTTGTGATGAGCACAGATATTTGTTCCTGAGTCATGGGTGTTTTCTATGTACTTAAGTATTTATATGTATCTATCTATTATATATATCGTCGTCTAGTACCTACAACACGAGCCTTACTGAGCTTACCGTAGGACTAGGTCGATTTGTGTCAGATTGTCCGGAAATATTTATTTGTTTATTAATAGTGTTATAATATGATGGGTGCAATTTCGCCAACAAACTGTTGCGTTTTGGCGAAGTGTAAAAAATATAAATAAGTGATTACTTAACTAACTTAACTTTTAACTTTCTGGCGGCTTCCTTGCACAACGTATCAGTATAGGATACATCGAGGAAATTCCGCCAGCATCCGTGGTACAATGCCTCAAGGGTATTTTTTAGATCTGACTACTATATGAAATCTAAAAAAAGCCCGTGAGTTATTGTAATGCTTGTATGTTATTTGAAAATTTTATTCATGTCAATCACCAGACATCGGATTCCGTGGGGCGAAACTTCTTGACAGCTAGGACTTCCTATATCGATAAACTCATTTATCGATACTAGTTCTAAATACTAGTGATCACACAAAGGTTTGCTTATAAATTATTTTTTATTAAAAGAGCATTATATAATAAAATAAGAACTCAATTTTATTCTTCTTTTTGAAAACGTTTTTAAAAAGTTCGTCACAATTTATTTCTTCATGTCTGTCCCATCCATTATTGTTAAAGTAAACCACCAGATTTTTCCACATTTTCGGGCGTTAAGCGTCTCTGTCTTGGCTGAAAAATCCATTTCAGGTGCCTAAAAGTCTTTTCAATTTCTGTGGAGGTTATAGGACCATAGCAAAATTTCATAAAGTGATCAATGGTATTTGAATTTCATACTGGTCTTCAGAACAATAGTTACGAAAAACACACACAATTGGGGGCGGTCACTAGTATATAGAACTAGTATCGATAAATGAGTTTATCGATATAGGAAGTCCCTAGCCGTCAAGAAGTTTCGCCCCACGGAATCCGATGTCAGTCAATAACAAATATATATGTTTACTTAAAACAACGGTGTTAGAAAAACATACACTTGAATTGAACCTCCTCCTTTTTTAAGTCGATAAAAACCCACGTGTAATTATATCGAACTAGGCGACCCTCAACGGGAACGGTGTGCGGTGTGAACAGCTTGAAAATGGATACCAGAGCTTACCCGAAACATGTCGCCTAGTGCGATATAATTACACGTGAGTTTATCCGTTTGTAACTAAGTAGTTTTGAATTATTTTTTATTATGCAGAAACGTCTGCTAGCGAATATCTTCGATATTTAAATCGAAAAAATAGAAAAATTTCACTCGGTGCGGGACTCGAACCCACAACCACTGGATCACTACCTCGGATACTCGGGTACTCGGATAGCACAATTGGAAGTGCACTGAGCCAGTGATCCAGTGGTTGTGGGTTCGAGTCCCGCCTGAGTCAAATTTTTCTATTTTTCTTCGATTTAAATATCTAAGTAGTTTTGAATTACTTTCTTTTCGAGTTAAATATATCAGCATTCTTTATGTGACTTAGGTTACGATCTTACCTAACAAGATAATGCAGGTCTCCAGGAATGGAGATCTCTCTGATCTCTCGTCTAATAGCATCCACGATTCTGTCGGCAGCGTCAGCGGTCTCCACGGTTTTGATGAGTATGGGGAAGCGAGACTTTGGCCGGTGACAGAGACCAGTGTTGACCACGAAGGGGCAAATGGTGGTGAACTTGAGCTGCAATAGAGTTAGATACATGTTAAATACATAAGTCAACTGGCTTTTCAAGATTCGCTAGGTATAGACGTGCAGATCTGTCTCGTGCGTGATAACATCGTAAAATAGTACAATACATCAAAGGCCGGGAAAATGAGGATTTCCGGCCAAGTGCGTATATACCGGATAGTGGTACGAGGCCGGAATCCGTTTTCATGACGAGGCATGTATAGTGTTTTTCTCAAACATGGGTACAATGAAATAAAAGAAATGCTACAAAAAAATAAATTTGCAAAATCACAACTAACAATGAAATCGAAATGTATTAAAAATTTACATCAGCTGTTCTATGACAGCCGCCATCTTTGCCTCTGTACGGATAATCGTCGAAAAAAGTTACTTTGCAGGCCTAGGCCTGCAATGTTATATGTCCGTTGTGTATAATGTTGCCGCGCCCAAAAAACATACCTGAGTCTATTATAAGGAATGTGGAGACAATATTTCATGGCATGTTTGAGAAAAGCTATATTTTATACTGAACGTACATACTTATCTTTAGTTTATTCAATCACATACAGGACACATAATTATGTATAATCATTAATCATTCAGTTCATATCATGAAGTTTTAAAGCAATGTAGATCAAATTGAAATAGGGTTTGTAAGGTGTGTATGACTAAAGAAAAGATACACATATTCCACAGGCTTATCTAGATTAGCAAAGGCCAAGGATACTCTGATGTCCGGCAGACACTGACGAATTGTTCCTATACACTGACGGTCTGCCCGCGAAAATTATCGTCGATAAAGATACGATACGACGAACAAGTTCGTGCAAAGATTCATATATTCGCGAACAAGAAGAAACAATAATAGCGTTACGTTACGATAATACGTGTTACGTAGCTATGAATATTTTATTTAATTAAGAAGAAGAATTAAGTTCTAAAACCATGGTCAAAAATATTCAATACATTGCTGAGAGCTATACTGAAGTTCGCTTCGCTGTTGAAGAAGATAGTCAGAAAGATGTGACTCGCCAGCTCTAGTGCTTTCATCATATCCTTCAAGACGAACTTAACACGCGCAGCCGACTTGGATAATTTTGTTATACACAGACGGTGGCAAACAAGCATACGGCCCACCTATGGTAAGCAGTTACCGTGGACACTATGGACGCCTGCAACTTCAAATGCGCGTTGCCTTACTCACCAGCAGGAACAAAACACAACATACCTGAAAGGTAGCAGTGCTATTATGGCTGTGGTCTTCTGTAAGGAGGAGCTACTTCCCAAGTTGGGCCTCTGCAGACTTAAGCGTGATGGTACTTCGCTGTGCCCTACCTCTCATTGTTTAAGGACATATCAGGGGTATTGGGAAGCATTGACTATAGTAACTTACCCCGCTAGCGTCCCTCGCCTGACTCGCCAGCTCCAGTGCCAGGGTATCCATGATGCCCCTCACGGCATACTTGGATCCGCAGTAGGGCACCAGGTTGGGCACGGGCATCATGCCGGCCATGGACGACATGGCGACGATGTGGCCGTAGTTACGCTCCAGCATGTCGGGGAGGAAGGCTTGGAGCATCTGAAATTTCATCCAAGTTTAATAAACAGCATATGAATACACTTAATATAGGTACTGCACTACCGCTTCGCTTTCATTTCATAAAGGAAAATCGGTGAGTAATTTTTTATTGAAGATATTGTCGATAACTCTTTGCAGATACCAAAATGCCTGCTTAATTGATCAATTTTAGTATTATTGTTTCTGATTTTTCATCGAATAACTTTTGAATTCAAAGGACAGATAAAAATAATTCAAACCAGATTGGATCTGCGTCTTTAAATTATGTTATGGGTCATACAGACTGAATAAAAACAAAATGTCTACTTTCCTGTAGATAAAACTGAACGGTTTATGTTCTTGTAAGTCATATTTAATCAAAACTTCCAAAGAGTCAACATGAAGAACCAGGTTATAGTCAAAATACTGGCTTTAAAACTAGGGCTCCTGGTATCCGTGATGTACGCCGACGTGTCACCCCAAGTAGCAAAATTCTCCTATTAGAAAAAATTATAAGACTAATACCTCTTATAGTACTTTTATAAACGTTTTTGACACGACCTACCGGCTCGGAGCTCTCATAGAAGTCTTATAATAGTCACGTTTTTGACCAATAATCTTATAACAACATCATACAAGACGATTTGATCCTCAGACGAATTGATCCTATAATTTAGTCTTTAAAGCGTTTATAGGATAAATTTATATGACTCTTACAAACACAAATAGTCTTATAAATACATTTTATATAGCTGTTATAAGTACGCATATTTTAATCCTATAAAAGCATTTATAAGAACCGCTACTCCTATTAAGGTTTTATATCTATCTGTAATGGGACAATTAATCCTATAAAGGCTATTGATTTTACTCGTTATAGGTCAAAAAAATTACATGACTGATCTGACTTGATGGTTACTTCTAATAGATCACTAGCATGAAACTAGCATTAAGTTTGATAATTATACGTAATTTTGGGCTTATAAGGGTTTTATGCTTGTCATTATAAGAGTGATTGAAACAAGTGGCCTAAAAATAAAAATGGCAGGAATTTTTGTCTTATAACAGCACTGGCTTAGTATGAATGGTATTATTAACGTTCTGATACTAACTGTTAAAGGAGGCGATCTGAAAATCCACAATGGCAATGGCAAGTGTCAGCACTTTGTACTACTTAACCAGTAAATAATTAATAAGCAGATCTTTATTATGTATTTTTAAAAGGGGGCGTTAAAATATGTGTCTCTATGATTATTACTTTATCAATAAAATTTATTTTGCAAGTTATTTTTTTCTAATTCACTTCTCAATCACTGTTAAAAAACAATTCCTTTTATATACTATAATTATGATACAATAAGCACATTTACTTACCCTTTTCCAGTTTAGTTTTATTTTATTAGAGCACAAACACACGTTACACATCACCACGGGAGCCGAGCGGGAGATAAGCCACTGGTCACTATAGGAATGATTACTCCAGTACCAGCAAGCACCAGACCGTTATAAGACTAATTGTGCTTGTTAGTTGCGTTTACTAGACACTTATAGGAGCAACTTATCCTGCAAGAGCATTTACTGTAATAAAACGACTATAGGTTTATTTAATCCTATAAAAGCGCCCAATTGTGGTTTTATAAACGTTTTTGGGAGTTCTATAGGACTGAAAATTTCATGGTCTTAGGTTATTTACAGGAGCAAATTTTGCTGCTTGGGACGTACCTGCGTTCGCATCCGGATTCACGTGACACGCCGTGACACGCCGTGACACGTAGCCCGTACCTGCGCCGTGTGTGGAGCTTCGGGCTCTTATCGCACGTTTCGTAATTTCGCCACGCCCGGGAATATAATAAATAAGGACTAAGTTTTATTCTTAAGATACGTGAAGGCGTGATCACGCCTACACGGATCTACACGGATTCACGGACCCTAATTTGACGTAACCGAATATCACGTGCGGAACGGACCAGAAAACCGTTGCCGTGATTTACGAAACCGGGCGCCGCGACAGCCCTATTTAAAACCGATAATTTATGCAATGTGTCCACAGGAAATAAGAGCGAACCAAAATCTCTCCATAAGCCTCATATGCAACGAACGTGATAGCACCTTGTCTACAGGGCGATTCACGAGAGTTGGCACGAATGAAATGACCGAAGTAATGTCACTTGTCACTGTGAATGGCAGTGTGAGTGCCTCCTTATATCTTGTAAACATCTACATTCACCATCAAAAGTGGCTTAGCGTTTGAAGTGTTCGAAATGACCTACACGCGATCTTATTCTCTTGACAATAGAGATGTGTTGACCTCATTTTTGAGCACCTCAAACGCTTAGCCACTCTGCTGCTGACTGTACCTAACACGTTTTCGTTATTAGACAAGCATGTTGAGATCTAACACCATAGATCAACCTGTAATTTTAGTACCTAGAAAAACACAAATAAAATTACCCAAATATTTCCATTAACGTTAATGTCCATGGTAGAGCGGACCTCTTTCTCCGACCACCGGAGCAACGGCTTGCAAGGCATGATGCCTGCGTTGTTTATCAGGATCGTAACATCACCGACCTCGAGGGTCACTCTTTGCGCCAGTTTGAATACTGCTTCGCGGTCTGTGACGTCGGCCCTGCAAATAACATAAGGTCTATGCTAGGTCTATGGGCTACGAGTATTTATTAGTGACTTATGGTTCTGCTTATGGTTAACTAAATTTTCGACGATTTTTAATTTTTGTATTTAGTATTGTATTGTAAAAAATATTTCAGACTTTATAAAAATCCATAGTTTGTTAGTGTAACTTAATATTAATTATTAGTGTATGTAGTGGATTCGTTAACAAAACAACAAGCAAAAATTTTGAATTTTTTTAAAAATAAATATAGCAAGTTACACATATGAACAAGTAATGTCAGAATGCAGAAGCAAATGCCCAAATGTCAAGACTCAAACTATAACTGTTAAAAACTAACTAAAACAAATAATTGGAATAAGAAATATGTAATTGTAAAAGATCATTTTACAATTACAGTTTTAGTACTATTTTAGTTTTCATTTAATGTTATGATGTAGTGGCGGTGGTACTATGGGCCTCGTAAGAAGGCTTAATGACACCCAAAGGGCAATGGAGGCATGCTCAGGCCAGGCTGAAATGGCGCAGCCACATTCAGCAGTGGACTCATTTATTCGTAGAGAGATGATTAACAATACTAAAGCCACCTGTTAGCCTGTTAGATTTGTACAAGTTAAGAAAGAAGAGCTATTGGAGTTTCTCTACGCGATCGAATCAGAAATGATGAGATCCGTAGGCAAAATAAGGTCACCGACATAGCCCACTGGGTTAGCAAGCTGAAGTGGCAATAGGCATGCCACATTGCACGCAGGCAAGATGGCCGATGGGGTCGAAATGTGCTCGAGTGGAGACCACGAACTAGCAAGCGCAGCGTAGGACGTCCACTCACAAGATGGACCTCATTAAAGTCGCCAGAAGACGCTGGATGTAAGGCACTTCCAACCGGTACATGTGGAGGTGGAGGAGGTGGTGTGGTGGTGTGGAGGAGGCCTATATTCAGGAATGGATGAATTATGGCTGAGATGTTGATGATAAAATGATTTGATACTTACTGGAATCTGTAGGCGGTGCCTTTAGCCTCCTTAATTAAGTCTACAGTTTCCTGGTTGCCATCTTTATTTATGTCGACACACACGAGGGTTGCCCCCAACTTGGCCAGACGGAGCGCCACCTCGCGGCCGATGCCGTGAGCTGCGCCTGTGATCTGGTAGTTCACATTAAAGTTACATTATTCAAGTCGATGTCAAAAGGTATGATGATGAAGTTTTTGATAAAAGGGATGTAAAATGGATATAAAAAACGGATATAAAAGGCATTATGGAACTTTCTTTCTTATACCGTATTCGGTATCTGGTGATGATTTGGAACAATTTTAACTAAAGGATCAACTTTGTAAATTGTAAAAAAAAACAACTCTCATACATTTTTGTCAACTTATACTTGACCTTTTCTAAAGAACAGCTCAATTATTATTTAATTTTACAAAATAGTAAAAGATGTTCAAAATCATCATGAACAGATGCCTAATATCTTGTATCACGTTTTTTTATAAGTATAACACCCAGTAGAGTGACGCTTTTTTATGTATGTTAAAGATTTTTTTTTTTATACTTTTGAAAAAATAAGTCCGATGAGTTTCTTGCTGTTCATATAAGTCAAAATGCTTCCCGGGTTAGAGGTGTAGGGTTAAAACGGTGGAGTTTATATTTTTCTCTTTTACTTTTACTCGACGTGTATAAGTGGCCTTGTAGCCTACTTACTTGCGTATAGCTCAGACTTAAAGATAAAAATCTTTTTTTTTTTTTAATTTACGCACAATACAATGCACTTATGAATTATGAACGTCAAGAAAAACACTACCACCTTTATGCCTTAGAGAAAAATAAAACCAAAGTCTGTGAATGTTAATTTTAAATGAAATGACACATTAGGGGTGTGTGAATAATCTTTGAAACGGATACTCTGATGTCTGGCGATAAGTCTAGCCTGGCTAAGCTCTAAACAGAGATTTCAGAAGGAAAACAAATTAATTAGACTATTAATCAATGATATGATATCACGGACGTCGAATCACAAATACACAAGATAAAGCCCTGGGAGTCAATATAATGGACATTATTTAAAAATAAATAATGTATATTTTAAATTAGACAAGGTTCCTAGAATATTAATTACATGACGCATCTCTAACTTAGGTTCGATATTGAAGTATATAATATCGACTTTCATAAGTTTCATAACCCATCACTTGCCTGAGTCAATAATCGTAACCAAAGTAACCGTAACCTAATGTTATAAACAGGTTATTACCAAAGTTCTCAATTCTCATTAAAAAAAAAATCTAGTGGTTGTGGGTTCGACTCCCGCTTCGAGTAAAATTTTTCTATTTTTCTTTTGATTTAAATATCTCATAATACTATTGAAAAAAAATACATTATGCCAAAATATGAATTATGACAATCGAAAGTATGCAACCATAGGAGAAATAATGACTGGAGCACGCATCCGCGTACGCCAATAAGAGACAAAGATGCTCTCGCTTTTGGAGCCCAAAACGTAACAGTATACTATAGTTTTGCTTTACAAGACAATCTTTAGAACAAAAATATAAGCTTATTATGTACTAATTAACGCAACTTCGATGGAAAACACAAAACTCTAATTGGTTTGTTTATATCCCTTCAACTTTGACAGTTTTGAAAGGATCAGTTTGAAGGGGAACAAAGATATATGAGACTATGACAAGGACGTACGAAAATAGCGCCGTCTCTGCCGTACCTATAGTTACATATAACCATCCCTTTCGAACGTATTATTAGCACGCCTCGTCTAGTTAAATAGTATGTATATGATGCAACCAGACAAAATAGAGTCTGGCTAACCAATTATTACTCGATTGTTACTCTTAAAGTTGAAAAAATAAACTATACTCATCCCTTTTTTTGGGGTCGTAGTGCAAGCGAAAGAAAGAGACGGTATGATTCAATCGTCTATGCTTTAAGTGAGTAAACCAATTTTTTTCACTGGCCAAACTCTACCCATCTGAATCATTATATAGTCTACGGCAAACTCAGCGCATTTTGAACCACAACGTATTCAAGGAGAACCATTCTCCTGCCTTGTATGCTGCACGTCATTGCTGTCAAACCTTTGGACTTTGGACTTTTGACTACCGATAAGCTATCACGCACTATAGCTTAGGACATGATTAGTAGGTAATATTACAATCACTTACCAGAACAATTTCTCCAGAGACATCTTTCGGAGACGGTGGTACGAAGGTGACGTAAATGCCGTGAACTAGCTCGAAAATAATCCGTATCAGTGTCGATATAACCTCGATAGTTAATCGACACACTGTGATAACTGCTGGCTCTTCTGCCCTGAAAACAAAAAGACAAACAGTCGATATCACTGCAGTACATCTCTTTCTTTCAAATGCTATATAAATAAATATTTCGGGACAATCTTACACAAATCGACCTAGTCTTACGGTAAGCTCAGTAAGGCTTGTGTTGTAGGTACTAGACGGCGATATATATAATACATAGATACATATAAATACTTAAATACATAGAAAACACCCATGACTCAGGAACAATAATGCCCAGTCGGGGCATTTGGAATCGGACCCAGGACCATCGGCTTCATAGGCAGGGTCACTACCCACTAGGCCAGACCGGTCTATATCATATAATGAAGAAATTAATTTAGCGAGTAAAAACGGATTGAGCAATGCGTCGTAGTTATTTCAAGCGACTATTAAGAATTTAACAAAGGTATTTTACTTTATTTGTTAGCTGGTTTAAACCGGGTACACAGTAGAAAAGGGTTAACCCTATTACTACTACTACTTTGAGACATTAAGACTTTTATAATCATATTTACATATTTTTATTGTAATATTACTTCCTAATCAAGCAACGTTCGGTAGTTCAAGTAGTAGGTAAAATTCGGGTGTACATCTCTTCAAAAAACACCGTGGCTCATTATAAAGTTCCTCGAAATGGGTTATAAAGTTTAAGCAGGTTTAGGGTAGGCAACGTGCATGTGATCCTCTAGTGTTGCAGGGGTCCATAGGCCGTAGCAACGCCCCGCCTGATGGTAAGCAGTTACCGTAGTAACTGCTTACCATCAGGCGGTGCGTAGGTATGCTTGTTTGCTATCGTCGTTGTATTAAAAAATGGATTAAATGACTGACTCGCTCATACCCATATTATGTATGTATATCGTTTTAGATTAGCTATTCGAATAATTTAATTTCGAAATGTTTTCGAAAGTGCCCAACTGGCCGTTAATTCTGAAAATGGACGCTAGCAGTATACCTAACGAATTAACTATTTATTAATTTAATATTTGTTAGTATAATCTTTTGTACTTTGAAATCCATAAAACACTGCGTTTTTATTTAATCTATCAATAATACAATTTATGCAGTTACAACTGCGCGAAAGCTTACTACTTTCCTTAACATTTTAAATGATACCTAATAATTATAAAGTAAAATGACTCACATTTTAGGTCTTGCTTTTAGAGTGTCCAGTGAAAGAATAACATTCATGTGTTTACTCCAATCATCTACTTAATTATGATAAAGTAGTTAAGTACATACGTCTTATCTGTTAAATACATTACCGGAGACGTAATGAGTGTATGCGAAATCAGTATATAATAAGTACCTAAGTACTTATCTATAACGTTAAGAGAAAGAGTTTAAACAAAATTAAAAAAATATTATTATCAACACACATTTTTATAGATCTATACACTTACCGGCCAAAATAATGACTGCGTTAAATAGGTATAATAAGATAGGTACTTAAATACATTTTATGAAATTAAATAAAATAAAATTATTAATTTTATGTACATATTTAATTTTTGAACTTATTTTGGTATAAGTTATATTGATAAAAGCGCCATCTATTTTCTCGTAACATCTAAATGTATTTGTTATTTGAGTCAATACGTAAAACGGTCGAAATAAAATTATACTGTAATTCTACAGACATTTATTTCAATATCTTAAAGATATTGACATAGTAAACGGTTAACAAAGTCTGAAAAACTCCTCAAAGACGTCACTATGGTGACAACTCCAACTGTCAAAATGACAGTTTATCGACGTTATTGCTGCAGTTATTGTACTAATATTGCGTATGTTTATCACAAAATACATTCAATTTAGTTATCAATAAATAAAGTGCATGTGTTAATATTCAAACTAGAGTGGTATCTGTTCAAACAAATGTAAAGTACGTGAGTGTTGTGTGATAAATTTGATGATGTTAGGAATTGGGACTCGCGCTTTGTTGTGTTGAGTTGAATACAAGGTGAGTAAATATTTATTTTATCCTTATTCTCATTCATTTTATTCACCGTTGTCAGCGACTACTGATTTTTGAATACTGAAATGATTTTTCACCACAACATTTTACAGCGCAAACATTTTCATGCCATATTTTTATATACAAAAATGCCGAGACCCTAAACTATTCCAGATATTGGGATCTCTAAGTGTCTAACTAGATATGCAATGTTTGCCCATACGCCTAGCGATGGCGTTGGGTATTTTTTTCTACATATACAACGTCAGTGGCAAACAAGCATACCGCCCGCCTGGTAGTAAGCAGTTACCGCAGCCTATCGACGCCTGCTACTCCAGAGGTGTTACATGCGTGTTGCCAACCCTTTATAAAACTACACTCCTTTTTTGAAGAACCCAAAGTATAAGTATAAGTTAAGTCCAGTTTATTAATAACCCCAAGTTTTTTTTAAATCCGTTTAACTGCGTGTCTTTAAGATACATACGTCTCCTCCACACTCTCCACTCCTCTCTATTTCAGGCAGTTCTATACCACAAGGACCTCCGGTCGTCTTTATCTCGTCCGATCATCACTTTTTTTGTCTACCTCTTTTATTAAATGAGCAGAAATGTAATTGAATAAATAAATAAATGACTACTTTTTAAACATGTGATAGGTAGCTTAAAACTCCACTCATAGTGACATAGAATAAAATAAAAATAAAAGAAAATAAATAAAATAGACCATAAGGGGAGGTAAATAGTTAAGGAGTAAAATATAAGCTTGAGTTTGAAGACCCGCTTTGCCACGCCAGCATCCCTTACAGCAAGGGAACATACTGCCATCACCAACCCGCCTGCCAAGCATGGCAATTACGGCATTAAACTGTACAATCAGCAGCTGAAATTGCAAAGCCGAGCCAGGTGTTCGGAATGGTCTATACACACTCTTAACAGCATCCTTGGAGTGTTTGCATACAGGTTCAACTGTACCATTTATAACAAATGGAGGCCAATAATGTTGGGGTTGATATAGTTTATAGCACTTTATTTTTATTGTGATGTATTGTTTTTGATATTTTTTATCAACATTATTAAGTGTACTGTATTTATACTAACATATAACATATACTAAAATAGACAACAATATTCTAACTAACAAAATTTATGGGCATCTAGACTGAAATAAATATATATTTAATTTAATTTAATTTATTCTCCTTACAATAAAGTTGTCTCAAGCTTTTTTTGAACACCCCTGCCGGCTTAGTAACTTTTGCTGCTGACTATACAAGATACATTTTGGAAAATATGCACAGGAATTGCACATTTTAATTCCGTCATCTCCGTTCCACCACCGGACATCCAGGTGAGGGGAGCGGTTTAATACTTACATTGTGAATATTCCATGCATTCGCACGAAGCGATTCGCTCTTACCTTCCTAATGCGGACTCCTAAGGAATGGAATTTGCTCGCTTGGTCTGTATTCCCGGAAAGATACAATAGGTCTTTCAAAGTAAGAATGAATAGGCTGGCACTTACCATCAGGTCTAACTGAGGTCAAACGCTGGTCAGTCTTGTATTAAAAAAAATGCTATAGCTATGCAATTTCCAGTAATGTAATGGCCCTTGGTCGGACCAGCAACTTAACATACTTATTTTAAACTGGCATTCTCTTGTGTTTTTTTCAAACGCCAGCATTTTCGTAACCGTGACATAATGAGCTATTGTGTTAGGAGTGCCTCGGCTGCCGAAGACTACATGCCATTATGTGTAATCTCATCTAACTAACCGCGAATGGGCATAATGCCCGGGGACGTCATAAAACTACTACGCTGACCAATATAAAGCAGTTCTTAGTTGAATATCTATGCAATTATATAGTCCGGGTCATAAAGATCAGATTATATCATGACGTTAGATTGTTATAACAAAAAAAACTCGTGATTATTTATGATCTCACCAGATAATACTCGATGTAACTACAGGTCGGAAATGTACCAAAAAACTGATATTTATATATAGGTAAACAAATATTTAAATTTCATTTTAGTATTTGTATATTTATTATAGGTATGTTTAATTGATGAAACGTAGGCAGAATACTTATATTTTCTAATCTTAAAAAAAACGAGGTGTAAGTTCTTAAAAAAAGCAAACGAAAGGAAAATAAATGTTCGGAATGGCAGAAGACGAAAAGAACGAACGAAGTTATTTTTATGTAGATATATATTTTAAACCATTTTATTAATAAATGATGAATAGATTTTAGAAATATAATTAACAAGCAAGTTAGAACCATCCTGCGACGTCTAATGAATTATGATGGGCGATGGCATGGCCAGTTATCTAAATCTTAAGGTAATTAATAGATACATGCAAAATATCTAATTATGTATTTTCAAGGCAAGAGTGAATAGGCTGTTACTGAACCAGCGTGCTACACCCTCGACCTCGTCGACACTTACCATCAGATGTGACTGAGGTCAAACGCTGCCGCTGGTCTTTCTTGTATAAAAAAAATAACTTGAATAAGTCACAACTTTTAAAAAATCTTGTATCTTGCACTGCAAAGATGCTAATCAACTTATACATATTTGCATGCCATGCTTATTTATTTCATCATCATCATCATCATCATGTCAGCCGAAAGACGTCCACTGCTGGACATAGGCCTCCCCCAGAACCACCCAAGAAGACCGAATTTATTTATCATATTTTTATTGGGATCGACAGACCAAGTCGAGTTGTTTTTTTTATTGCCCTATAATACATGTTGCTGTGAGGTAAAGATAGATTTCATAATGTCTATCGTAATGTACAGTACGGGTCGCACTTGGCTGCCTCTAAACTGTATCAGATTGCAAGCCTAGTTACCATAACAACGCTGGAACGAGACACAACTACGCACAAGAGCGAAGAAGTCGCTCTAAAGCAACTCCGGATGCGGTAATTGGACTTTTTCTTGAGGATTCACGCGTAATGAGCAGCCTTGGGTGTATTTTGAGTATACTGTAGAATTGTACCTGTACCACGACTTTGCAAAACGTTCTTGCTAACGTCTTAGACTTAGACTAACAAAAATGGATGCACCAAACGTGACCGCCTCAGGAGGTTTAGTGAATCCAGATTCTGATCCTGGCAAGGACATTTATTTATTTGTCTTTATCACGATTATTTTCTCCATAGTTATGGACATTATGCATTTATTGATATCTATTTAATGTATGTCGTCTTTTAGTACCTACAGCACATACCTTATTAAGCTTATACTATAGGATTAGATCGATTTGTATAACATTGTGTATTTTTTATTTTTACGAGTAGCTTTAATATTTGAACACAAAAAGTTTGGCATTAAAACTAGAACAAGACGTTAGAAAATTGGCAAAGCAATAGCAGTCTGACTTTAAATGACCCAAACATTTGTAACATCAAGAATTCGGGAAGCTGATACCGCTGTAGGCCACCCAGGCCCGGTACCGCGAACATCGAAGTTGGTATATTTCGAGCATCTTTCTTTTTTACTCCAATTAAGGCGTCATGAAAGTGACAGAACAGTCGTCCGAAATTTACGAATATCGTTATTTACGGTAGCGCCGCTGGCTCGTGTATATGAACATGTATAATCGAGCTGAGTGCATCTGAGCGCCTGCCAAATGACTTGTCGATAGCAGATCTCATAGCTGTCATTTTGCTAGAATGGGGTTAGACTCGAGGGTAGGCGTAGCGTGGGTGGAACCTCCGCAAGATGTACCGACGACCTGGTAAAGATCGCGGGAATACACTTGGTGCAAGTGGCGCAATACTAGTAATTGTGGGTCGCTTTAGGGGAGGCCTATGTTCAAGCAGACGTCCTTCGGCTGATAAGAGGTTGGACTCACAAATGGGGTGAATTAAGCGTAGATCGCGCTCTCAACTACGGTCTTTTTCTTGTAAAGTAACAGAACCCTGTTGGCGTGTGAGTGAAATGACTAAAATGCAGGCGACGACGCCAAGCGGACGGATGGCATGACCCTCGTTCCTTGGAAGTTGGAAAGGTCTCTAGTCTGGGACGCCACATGTGTGGATACTTTCGCGCTTTCCTACCTTCACATCCCCCAAAGACCTCAGTCAAGGCTGCAGCAGCAGTTGAACAGTTCAAGCGTCCGCGTCCCAAGTGTACCTACAGCTGTTGATTCTAACTGCATACAAGAGCCGTTTGCTGCTTAAGTTAGTTGTGAGAAAGGACAAATGTAAGTGCAAGTGATGTATATAACTTACCTATGTAGTAATAATAAGCACATCAGAGTTATAGTTAATATATAGTCATTAAACAGAGACTGCGGTCAAACTCACTTTTACCTTTTGTGAGCTAAAACTAGCTTTTAGGATAAAACATTCATTAGTGTTAGTTTTTACGTATGTTAGACAAGATTATGACATTTATGATATAAAAATACATAATATAATTATAATCATCATCATAAGTAACCAAGGTGAACGGTTGTTCAAAATGATCTTCATACGACTTTACTGTAAAAGTAAAAGCGTGCAATTTTGAAATGTATTTTTAAAGTAAACCTGAGTTGCATAAAAAGTCTAATTTTCAATTATCGATAAAATATCTAAGCTGTTTTTATTTACTTTGATAACAATCTTAAACCAAATTATACTACACCCAACTCGAGATGTTGTTCTTAAATTATCTACCCGAATAGGAGTATTTATAACTTCAAATTTAGTTTTAAATTGCATGAAGACTTATTAAGTGATGATAATCACTATAAAACGTATTAATTTTAATAGTTTTATGTCATTACGGACATAGAGAACCCTTGGGACCATTTACATTAAGCTTAGTTAGATTTTCAAGTTAATGCGAAAAAAAAGTTGTTAATGGGTAAAATCATCTAAGTTTTGATTTAGGTACCTACTTATGCCTTTTGAATGCCGAAGATGGCAAGTCACGTGCCAGAGATGGCAAGAGCTATGTGCCATATGCCGCGGCGTGTTATGCTTATGCCGCTTCAAAATGTCCATTTTTCGAGGACGTTATTGGTGGTCCATTAAGGTTTATTCCATATAGCTATCTCTATGCTACAATTTTTGTATAACAGATAAAATTATGTATATTAACACTTTAACTGTCCCTTCGCTTGCGCCACTGACATGAATCTATACAACGTCCGTGCATTACAGGTGATGCACTAATGTACAGCGCCATCCATTTCTGACGTCACGTGGACTTGACTTGACAGAGCTAGGTTGACGGTGCATTATATGTAATGCACGGACAGTTATAGGGTTAAGTACTGTTTAATCTTAGGCTTAGATTTAGGACCAAAGTGTGATAGAAGTGTCTGTGTTCGCGTTTGTACAACTTAAGATGAAAGGACTAGAAGTAAAGTCTTTACTAACAGCACTTATTTAAATGAGCTGAACTGATCAGTTTTCGCTGTGGCGCCGGTAACTTCTGAGTTCAAGGACCGCAGCCGGCCCTTAGTACCCGTTCCCGGCCCAGATAAACTAGTATCGCAGCTGCAGGGACCTAGGCTAGGGCTGCCTGTGGTCCCTATAATATATACATTGTACATATAATTTACTGCCAGGGACTTAGTCTGCGTAAGACCCCACGAGAACGCGTTACCGGCATATTAAGTATCATGTGTCAATTCAGATCTTTTATGATACAGACAGCTAGCTGTACGTCAAGTTATATTTAAATCCGTTTAGCCGTTGCGTTATTGCGTATTAAACATTTTCACAAACTTGCACGTTTTTAATATATAATAGTACCTGTGTGTCTGAGAGACAGTATTTTTTTTTTATTGACAAAGGTGGCAAACGAGCAGACGGATTACCTGATGGTAAGCCATTACCGTCGCCCATGGGCACTCGCAACACCAAGGGAGTCACAAGCGCGTTGCCGACCTATAAGTTGGTTGGAGCTCTGGGTACCTTACTCACCATCAGGAACACAGCAGTATGAAAATGAAAGGGTAGGAAGCTGTCAAGATAGAGACAACACAATAGCGATAGAAAGAGGCCGACCTGGTTGTTGTTGTGCTCTACTTCGTATTGCGTCTATCTATATATGTATACGTTATGTATACCTTAGGGGAAGGTAGGTAGCTAAAATCCAAGTTCGATCATTTTGGACATCTTCTCTTTTACTTCAATTAAAGCTTTATTAGAGTGACAGAGACAATCGTAGGTTTGCATTTTTTTTCATGAAAACTTAATCTAAACATTTTACAATAAACCTCGCCAAACTGTGACGTCTAATGGCGAGAAGCGCTCATTTTTCTAAACAAAAATATAGAGCAAAAATATAAAAATTGATTTTTGCGGTACCTAGGCTTTCTGTAGGTTTCTGATAAGAATGATGAGTAAAGATAAATACCTCTGCCTTCTGAGAACAAAAAATCTAATGTAGGTATAGTACGACGGTGGCAAATAATTATGTGGCCCGCCAGACGGTGAGGTTACCGTAGCCTCTGGACGCCTGTAAATACAGAAAATTCACGTTGAAACTTTACGGAGCTTTGAGCTCTTTGCTGATTTTACCAGCAGGAACACGGAACACACACATGTGGCTGTGGCTGTGGTTTTCTGTAAGGTTTCAGTTGTGAACGTTCTAGTCGAGTTCAGCCCCCGATTTAACCTAAGTAACTTTTTGGAAAACGCCGCAGGGGTTTTAGTGGGTAGGCTCCTATCCCCCTTCTGGCTAGCAGAAGGGGTTGAAGAGGAGAGAGCCCCACATACCCCCTGTAAGACCCCTCCTCTGGGCTTGGGGGATTCGTAAAGCATTTCCTCTGGGTCAAAAAAAAATGTTATGTACCAGCTAATGTTTTTCCTTTGACTGTGTTGTCTGCCACCCCTGGTATGTTGCAGTAGGTACCTGCAATCGCCGGTATAAGCGCTTATACGCTTTGCATACTTTATTTTCTGATTTACTACGCTAAGGTTAAAGATTTATGCAATCACTTATCGTAGGCCTGGGACTATGTCCGGTTCCAAGCCGATAAACTAGTGTAACCCTATTAGGAAAACCAGGTAATTAAATAAAATATATTTTTATACAATGACCACAGAAATTTGTCAGCAGACATTGTAAGTTATCCCCAAAGAGTAAGATTACGACAATATTTCGTTTCGCCGTGTAAATTTCGTGGTCTGTCTACCATTCACAAAGTTCCATTTCATTTTGAGTTTCGGGGTAAGAAAAAAATCATAATTCATAATATCCCTTAATATTTAAACAACCGTCACTAAAGAATTTACGTCAAAATTTGAATATAGAACGCCGACATGCGTGTACACACACCTTATTACTACATAGGCCAGGTGTTTAGCTAAGTTTTCCACCTATATATACCTGAGTTGCGATGGCTCTTTTTAACAAGGGAACGGGAGAATGTCTGAATTAACTGAATTAAACTTTTCCACGCCAAAGATGATGATTGATATATCGGCACTGTAGGTCCAAAGTCACGCACCACATTGCAAAGTAGACCTACATCCACATGGATAAACGACTTCAGTTTTGACATTTCGTGGCGTCTGAGCGGTAGATTTTGGGTTAGACGTGGCATTGAAAAGGTTAATTCGCAAGCAGAAGACTATGTCCTTAATAAATCCATTAAATTATTAGCCAGCTATTAGGATTGTATCCCGAATCTTGAATGATTTATAATTATTAATTGATCCCAGGTAGCCGCGATCTCTCCAAATTGCGTGCTGTTTACAGACGGTTTCTTCAAACCCCTTCCTTCGTTCGTCTATTTGCGTCTTTATCCATATAAGCATGAGCGATAAAGAGGGATATAGTAAAATTTCTCGGTAGTCCGTCAGTGTGGATAATTTATTCATTACCGCAAACTCCTCACTTAGGCAGCTTTCAAAAGCACCACGGACATATGGATGTAGATCACGAATGGAACCTCAAGGATGGAACCTTTTAGAAAATACTAATGATATGAAAGCAATTCTTTCAACAGTCGAGTTTAAGTAAAAGCACATTTAGGGGGAATTATCTCCGTGGATTTATTAAGTACGGACACAA
This sequence comes from Grapholita molesta, assembly GCA_022674325.2. Classification (NCBI taxonomy): domain Eukaryota; kingdom Metazoa; phylum Arthropoda; class Insecta; order Lepidoptera; family Tortricidae; genus Grapholita; species Grapholita molesta. The sequence continues at coordinate 3,253,013 of CP053125.2, read as the reverse complement.
GGTGCTCTGGTCTAAACTGAATAACTGCCTAAGCGCAGATAAAAATCCATTATATTGTTCTCCCTATCCTTTGAAGTCCACTGCTGGACATAGGCCTTCCCACTACTATAGTGAGTCGCTACCGTAATACCGTAATCGCCACGCTTAGCAGGCGGGTTAGCCATCTCAGTTTATTCCACCGCTCTAAAGGTACAGTCAACAAATTTGATTTATAGGCCACTTAGTTCCTTCCTTGTCACAGTGAAAATCTTTATGAAAGACGCAAAAGATCTCTTATGAACGTCAGTGTGACAAGGTTCGAAGTGGCCTAGAAATCAAATTGGTTGACTATACGCAGCTGCCTGTCTACTCTCTGTCGGTATTTTCGGGTCTCAGCTGAAGGACAATACTCGGGCGATACTTGCGGTTTCTGCTTTTATGTTTATCTGTGTCTACTCCTCTCCCGGTTTTCAATATAGTAATACTTGGCAAGAAATTTAATCTGACAGCGGCATTAAAGGCTTATAGGATTTTCAAGTGTGATCTAATTTTAGAACTTTCGGTATACATTAGTAAAGCGTCTACTGCTGGGTATAAGCCTCCCCCAAACATGAGTTAACCCATCTTGTTGCCATAGTCGCAATATTTTTTTGTATTTGGATTTTTTTCTGTGCTTCTCGAGCTCTTCCTACCCTGATAAGAAATAAAAAGTGTTCCAAAATGTTCTGTTCCGTTACCGCCATATGAAATGTGGTAACAGAATGGAATAAAACAGCTTGGAACACTTTTGGCCCATCGGGATCGAGCTTGTGATTCAGAGTAGAAAGCACACAAAAAAAAATGGATAGTTAGAACTTTAAATAAAATGCCCCCAATATGCATTTGTCTATCCCTCATGAGCCCTTGGAAAACTGTGAGAAAATTAGTGAAGCCGGCATAATTAACTTGTATAGATTATCAAAAACATTTTTGACCCATCTCGAGGCCAAAATTCATCTACGCAAATATCATTCTTTCAATGATCCAATCCTCAGTTTCTCATGCAATGATATAATACTGAAATGACATTGCTGTGGTCTCGGTACCGCGTGGGAAGATGGATCGATAACCCAGGTCTCAGGTTATTATTACGAGGTGTTGAAAATGGAGTCAAGAAGTTGACTATTGTCTTTTATTTGTTCCCCAACCTGAATAGCGAAATATTATGCCGGGTGTGGCCTGTAACAGAAGCATTAACTTTAGGCATAATTTGTACACCACAAACGTAGCAACATTTGTTCTACGACTTTAGAAAATAATTAATAGTTTAATAAATTTTAATAAAAAAAGATTTTCCAAGCAAGCAATGTATTGCGAAAACTATGAAGTTTGTAGGCTGACAGTAAACGTCAACTTGTCTATTGGATGCTGTTCATTGAAAAAACTATTTAGTTAGTTCGAAAAAATCACAAGTAATAAATTACCCAATTACGAGTATTTAAAGTTGTAGAACAGATGTTGTTACGTTCGTGGTATAAAAGCGATCCCTAAAATTTGTGCTCCTATTACAGGCCACACCCGGTATATTTATAAAGTGTCAAAAGCTTAATCACTTTATTTCAATACAAAATCAACAAATGGACAACCTAGCATAGCCGTTTTTATTTTCTCTAGGTTAATTCTTAAACTGACAGTCATCTAATTGTTAAATGTAGGCTAAGATCCAACCGAATATACAGAAGTATATACTGAAGAAATTGCGTATCTCATACGAATTGCAAATACCTCATGAATAGAGACATACATAGAAAGAGTATACGAGGAAACTCCGGCCCGTAAGCATATAAATACTATTATCATTCATTCGTCATATGGCGTTAATGTTATGGTGATGAAATATTTTATGAATGGAATTCATTACTCTGCCTTTTGCCACGAATTCAATTGCTGTGATGTCAAATTCTGGGAGGCTCAAAAGAGCCTTAATGAAATTGTGAGTGTTCGAAACAAGGAAATAGTAAAGTCAGACAGTTTTTTCCTATTTCAATACTTCTATTTTAATGTATTATAAAATATTCGAACGAGAAATATTTTCTCATACATTAAAATAACTATTATCTGAAATCAAGCATGGGAATTTGACAGATTACTTAGTGTATTATTAGATTAATGCATTAGCGCTGAAAAAATGCACGTTATCAATGTTCCTATTGGTAAACTCTCATGGAAAACGAGCTCATAATAACAAGTAAATCGGGATTTAATCGCGTTAAAACTAAAGGTAGGGTTTCAACAGCGAATTGGAAGCACTTCCAAAATGTCGGCAAAAATGTAGGTCCTTTTGATTTTGACGCAGTTAAGTTGTAGATGAAACGGTTAATTTGTTTTTATATGCTCGTTTCCAATGTTTCATATTATAATATTTTTTGAAATAACTTTGTAAACCTTTAACTGAAAAACTCTGTAAGAGGATAGAGATAAATTGTTCATTTTCTTCAAGCTTTCAGAGAGCTTTGACTTACGAGTTTGCGATGCACCAATTTAAAAGCTTTGAAAAAGCTCGCTCATTTAAATTTTCTTGTTGGCTAAGTATTTTCCTGCTTGCAGTTTTCCTTGCAAAGTTACAGAAGCATAAGAGTATAAAGGTATATGTATATCACAATACTCTTTTCATTTAAGTTGTACGAAACAGGAAAAAAACGGTTAAAAACAAATTTCATTTTGTTTATAAGGTAATGGGACCAACCGGTAAACAAACAATGCCTGAGTTAGGTGGGGCCGATCATATTTGCTTGGCTAGGTTACTCCAATTTACTGACTAAGATTTAGTTTAACCTTTTGCTCAGATGCCACATTACCAAAATGTCAAAACTGAAGTTGAACTTGATGCATGTACTTAGGTGAGCATTTCTCAAAAAATTTGTACATTTGGATCACGTCTTCGATTTTTATTAAAATCGGTAGACTGATAGAGTAAATGATGCTGAGCAAGATCTACCTTATTTCCCAAAATGTCCCATAAAGTTTGTATGGAACTTTCCTTTTTTGTTACCGAAAGTCTATAGAAATTTGGTCTACTTTGCTCTGTGGTCTGTGATTGCGATCATCAGTTGTTGGCGTTGGCCCTGCGAGCTGCGGTGCCAATATATATTAGCCGTAGGCGTCAAAAAGGTTAAATCAATACTTAATTTTGCACTCGAATGTATGCGTGTATCTATTCATTTATTGTGTACTATTTTCCTCGCGACTTCGTCGGCCAGCTATGCCTGTCTTTAAAGTATGATTGCAGGATAAAAAATATCCTAATATGTCCTTTATCGTAGCTCAAAATCTCTCCATACCTAATTTCGTCCCAATTGGTTCAGGTGGTTTAAGCGTGAAGAGGTAACAGACAGAGTTACTTTCGCATTTACGAGTATAATATTAAACTCGATATACACAATAAATCTCATGATTCCGTGACCAGACTCACTTCGAATTAAAATCTGCTGCATAATTGCACTATTGAAAACGAATTTGCGCTCAATGTACCGTTGAAAATTAACCAGGCCTGCTATTCACAACTACATCATTGCATTGCCTTTGTAATATTTAAACCTCTGGAACTGACTGCACAATATTTTGAACAGATTTCAAAAACATTTTTGTAATTAAATAGACATAAAACCGGTAAACCGGATCATATTTTGTTAAAAGTTTTCTTGTTGTATTCGGTGTATGGGGACAACTGTAGCTGGTAGCCAAACAGTCTTTGAATTTGTCGCCTTAACTGGCAATAATAGTTTCTAATGATGGTCAACGAAAATTTTGCTTGTATAATGGTAGTACTTAGGTGATCCAAATTTTATACGAATAATTGCAACTGCTTTTAATAACATGCACTGTATCACTCGTCACCGGTATAGCATCTTTACATCCTGATGGAATCCATAAGACATTGTTCGGTTTCGGAGAAATATCCTTCAGCTTTGAAACTGGAACAAACTTCCTTACTGACACTACAATGTAGGATTTTGTGTACAGATTTATGAAGAGTCGGAAAAAAGAACTGGATGTTAAGTTATAATAACGACTATTACTTAAAACGGGATAGTTACCGTGTGTATTAATTGGAATCTGTTTCCGATATTTCGGCACTGTTGGACGGAACGGAATAACTCATTCAAATTAACATACATGGTAACTATAATTCCTCTTTAAGTATTAGTTGTAATATGAACGACCTTTGGACCGCATCCAGCGGAGAGCGACTCGAATTGTCGGCTGCCAGGATATCCCGGACCGGCTTGACTCCAAGGCACTGCGTAGGGTTGTGGCCTCACTCTGCATTTTCTACCGCATCTACAACGGAGAGTGCTCCGAGGAATTGTTCCGTTTAATCCCTGCTGCCTTCTTCCGCCAGCGCTCTACACGACAACACTTGGATGGTTGGCAGTCCTCAACTGTGCGTTTTTCCAGAAACTTCCTGCCCCGCAAACGTTGGATTGAATTCTCGTGTGCAATATTTCCGGACCGATATGACCTCCTAACCTTCAATAAAAGAGCGTATATCTATTTTAAAGGTCGGCAACGTACTTGTGACTCTTCTTTTTTTTTGCGAGTGTCCATGGGCGGCGGTAGTTGCTTTTCATCAGGCAATCCGTCTGCTCGTTTGTCCCCTATATCATAAGAAAAAGTCCATGTTAACTTAAAATCGTATATACAATAACAAGCCTACAGCCGAGGCAATACGTTTTGCGAATAAGGTAGATATTACCAAACTGCGTTGTGCAGCTTTTCGTGTCCGTCGTTCTATTACATGTTGAATAATTTAATGTACATGAACAGGCTTTGCGGAAATTGTTAATGGAAAGAAGGATTAGTTTCCAGTGACCACAGTGAAAAGCAATCTTTTTTTAACAAAAACAATAGAACCGCTCAACATTTTGTAGTCTTTACCCTTTTTGTAGAAACTATTCAGTAAAATTCACACCAAATGACTACAGTCGGCGCGCTGCTTACGCGCAAAATACATCTGAATCTCCTCGTGTAAATATCAATAAAGTTATTCTTATTTGCTAAAATATTGAGGTTTCCTTCGGGAAATTACGCTTTGTCAACATTTTAGTTTTCTTTCGGAGGTGGATAAAATTTACCACACGTGCTATCCAGCCAGTCCCAGTAGATATGGAAATAGTTAATTAATCACGATTTTCTTAAACAATAACAAGTCAATATCATTGTTTCGTTGCTTCGATGTGGTAAGCATGACGAATGCCAGGATAATTGTCGGAGATTTCTTCCGGCTACCGACTCTAAGTCAAGGGCGTTTATCGAACGCGGATTGTTGGTGAACGTACATTAATGTTGTTTTTTTCGTAAGATCACGGACATTATGAATAACTCGTGGAGTTGTTGATTCAGCTGTGAGTTCAAGAAACGTTGTTGAATCCAGTGTTAGTCACATTTCGAAAACTAGTTACACTATTTAAAATCTCTGATCTGATCTGATCTGCCACTGAAACAACGTTGCTTCAAAACGCCCTACTTAGCTGATGAACCTTACAACTATAAATTACGGTTCGGACATTCATTTCTGTTACAAGACCGCTCACATTGTACATCATGACAATTTTAACAATACGAATGCGTCAGTCGAACTCGAAAAAATGCAACGAGTAGTTATAAACATTTCTATTTTATACTATGTTTATAATATCAATATTGTTATTTAGTCGATGGATGACGAACCTTTTATATCTAACAGATTATGTTTGTATATAATAGGTTATGCCGTGTGGTGCCTGCGGACTATAGAATAACACCACCACATCTTCTCCCGCGTTTGCTGTAACAAAGTGAAAACGACATCAGTGGATGACTTACGGCTGAAATGAAAATGGTGATGATGATTTCATTACCTGGACGCCTGATGTATACTTTGTTTGTAATCTTTAAAAAGGCTGTACTATATAGGAATATTTATATTCAAATTCTTACAGTTTTTAATAAGCTCGCATTTAACAGTCCATTCGAAAGTATTGAAATCGATTCGTATTCGGAAAAGCACATGTGTCGAATCGAATGTCGGAATGAAATGGAAAGTACGCGAATCAAGTCAAGGTGTCACGCTAGTCTATTATTGCCGATTGGCGTAAAATGTAGCGGTTTTGCAATATGTCAGTAACATGATCGTAAAAGAGATATTTTTTGTGTCAACGATGAAATATTCACGAGCATGAGTGATTCGAGCTGAAAGACACAAAGTTGAACAAACAATATGTGGTAGACATCAGCCAAGACACAAATCTATTTATGTCAAGGGTAAGGGTAGGCAATCAGATACCAACTACAAATAGATACAATTAATGTAAATGGAGTCCCTGATAATGATAACCCTACCTACGAGTACAAAAGCACCAAGCCCAGAACCTCCACTGCTGAACATAGGCCTCTGTCACAGACCGCCACTGGAAGCACTCTCCAGAGCACTGCAACCCTGGTCCTTACGTGGTTATCCGTCCATCCAGTTTGTTGACTAACGAAAGAACGAAATGGAATAAAAAAATACCGGTGTATTTGTACGAGTATGGAGCTTTCCAGGTGGTTTCTGATCCCTTCATTTACTGTCTAACTCAACGATGCGCTACACTGCTGTCTTTCGTCAAAGGTTCAATACTAGATCACTCCATAGCAAGCAATCGGTATACTAATGAACAAATACACATTAATGTAAATGGAATCCCTGAGGACCAACGCCTACGTAAATTGGGTCAGTAAGAGGCTTATGGAAAATTTGCTGTGTAATTTACTTGATGGGAGATTAAAGGGAGTAGTGTGAGTAGGTTACTTAAATGTTGGTCAGGAATATAAAGAATATTTATTATTATCTATGTCAGGGATCAAAACCGGTTTCCCAGTAAACATTGAAATAACCCAATATTTTGAATTTGTTTATACTCTTTATGGAGGACTAAATAAATTATTAATGTATCCGTAATATTTGATATGATTTATATATGAAGCAGTAAATGTAACAACGAAAGACATTGAAAAAGAACCCGTTTCTGGTCCTCTATTTTTCTAGGATTTGACCCGGCATTATGTCACGGCTCAATTGATACGGGTTAATTGATACGGCTGAATTGCATGCACCCATAAATATCGGAAACTGGTTGCCGTCAGACTATACGCTTATTTAACACTGATGGTAAGGTAAAACATGAACTTGCTCGTAAGCGAAATATGTAACGAATCTGTATCAGCCACGGACGTCCATATAGACGGCCTCAGGGATCGATCTTCAGCATACTGCACTGACTGCTACCGACCGATATATTGTGGTCGCCACTCGCCACAATAGTACTTTTTATTTGACAGAGTGAAATGCGTTTTACGGGGTAGGGTCTTACGGGGGGTATGGTATGTGGGACTCGCCCTTCCGCCCCGCTTCTAATAAGAGACGGGGAAGGGAATACCCACTAAAAGTACTACAACACTCCGGGCGCACTTGCCTAACCGTTAAGTCGTTGCCACGGGGTCGCTTAGCATTCTCCGGACTACGTCCACAGCGTGCACACTTTAAGCTATATCGGTTACTTTGGTTCTTCTACGGATATCCTAATTTCCGATTCTGTCACGTAGAGATACTCTGAGTATAGCGGTCAGTTTCGCGCGAGCGACTCTCAGATCCGTAACAAATGAACCAGTCGTAAGTCGTCGACGGCTGGACATAGGGCTCAACCAAATATGAGTTGTATCTCTTGGGGTGTAGATGCCATAGTCGCCACGCTTGGCAAGCGTGTTGGCATCGCAGTAGCTGTAGATTGGGTTGGTGACGCTGCTGCCCATCCGTCGGATTTTTCCCTTGGTCGCCTTTTACGACACGGCAGGAGCCGGCACCACGCAGCACAAATCAAATAATTATAATCTCAAATATTTTGTAAACAGGCCGTTTTACACATGTTCTCAGCCTCTCGCCTCTGCTGCCTTATTGTGTGTTTAGGTAACATTTTCTCACACTAAGAGCAATCGAGTAATTACGGGTTCGTGTCTCTAACGGCCTAATTACTGATTGTTTTGCATAATTATTCACAAGTTGCATAAGTGTTAATCATAATTAATTGGCGCAACACTACTGCAAGTTGCAACTGCAGCCGGTTCAGTATGGGGGATTGCGTTAGAGTTCAATTTGATTACATTCGATCTGGATGTGTAAATGTAAAATCGTGTGACTATAAAAGAAACTAGGGTAACTTAGTTCTAAAACGGACATAGGTACAAGTAAGTATAATAAGTAATATTTGTAATTTACTAGATTTCATATAGTACATATCAGTCATGTCATGTACTATATACAAATGTATGTTCTTAACAAGAATGTTATCGATTTTAGGAACAATTTAAGAAAAAGCGTTTTCTTTTTGTGTCTTCAAAAATAAGAAGAGGCGAATACTGAAATTTCGTATAGCTCTTACTAATGACGTGACCCATCTTCATCTCAAAAAAATCAGGCCGATAAGCTGTTACGGCACAAGATGCTCACTTATCCTGTCACGACCTTTCGAAAGATTGTCCCTGTCACTCTAATTAAGCCTTAATTGTAGTAAAAGAGGCAGATGCCGAAAATTTTCGACAACAACTACCCGCACTGCAGATTTTTTTATAAAAGTACTAGCGACCCGCCCCGGCACCGCACGGGTGCAATGCTGATATTAGTATTTCTCCACTATTTAATGGATGTTATTATACATGTACTTAAACCTTCCTCTTCAATCATTCTATCTATTAAAAAACCGCATCAAAATCCGTTGCGTAGTTTTAAAGATACAGGGACAGAGAAAGCGACTTTGTTTTATACTATGTAGTGATGTACTTATTATTGTGTCGGTACCTATACGCGTAGGTACGCCTATATACTGTGTGGAAGTCTAATACGGGCGAAGAATTAAACTTAATAATCATTAACCAAAATGTTTTTCTTTAAATATACCTATTATACTCAAGTTATACACATTCATTAATTTTTGTAAAATTTCTGAGCAGTAATGTACTGCGAACATTACGCGATATAAGCTTTTGAAACTAACTGTCAACGAGTGTTTAACTCGAGTGTGTTGCATTACATTGCGGGCCGATTTTTTTTATATGGATAAAATTTTAATTGCACTTCTAAGTAAAAGTTATCTAAATATATTTCTTATGTCCTATTCTACCCTCCATTAAGAGATTCGCCCGTATACGACTTCCACACTGGATTATAACATTAGGTAGTGCAATCGTACAAAGTTACCAATAAAATCCATATCGTGTTTATCGAACAGTTGATTGTCAGGTTGCGGTTCAGTTGCGGTCCACTAGCGAGGCTTTTTCGAACGCACTGTCGGATTCATAAATATGTATATATATCTACATCTATCTTCACTGTATTCCATTGAAATAATGTATAAAGTTGTATATATATTAATGTGCAGTACATGTATAGTCAACCAATTTTATTTCTAAGCCCCTTAGAACCTTGTCACAGTGACGTTTATAAGAGATCTTTTGCGTCTTTCATATATGTATATGTTGACTGTGACAAGGAACTAAATAAGTGGCCTAGAAATTAAAACTGTACTTGTTTAGAGTATGTTGACTGTTGGACATAAGTTCTGTGGGATATATATGAAGCAAATACAAATCTATTAGGCGACTACGAATTCTTCTGCGTGGAATTAGGAATGGATGATTTTCAGGATAAAAACTTTGGCCTTCCCCGTATTATACCATCATTCAATCGTAAGTCGTCCGCTGCTGGAAATAGACCTCCCCCAAATATGACTTGGCTGTCAGGCGGTTTGGGGAACACAATAATTGCATATTCATATTAGGTTTCCAAGGACGCAACTGCCCATTCGTCGATTTTTTCCCTTTGTCGCGACACCTAAAGACAACCGCGGGAAGAGGTGGGAAAGACATGCATAGGTACTTTGGCAATAGTCCGTATATCGTCAGATGACAACCAAAACTCACAAGTTATTACCACAAGTAAATAGCTAGTGAATCCAATTAGTACCTAAATAAGGTTGATTTTTGTTTAATTATTTTTAGTAGGTAGGTAGTTAGTGAGTTTTAAGATATCAAATATATTTTCTCTTGTTCTTCGGTTTCATCGTCCATCCTTTGTTAAATACCTATATAATTATTACTTAATTTCTGTTTTTTTTTTCAGATCGTCATCAAGTGAACTAACGGTATGTTTTTAAACAAAATTCGTATAAATAAAATTACCTAAGGTAATATTACGGTTTCGTCTTTGTAGCTCCTGGGTGATTATTCGGGCGTTGGAACCGCTCTTATTACTCTGTCCAGAGTACTGAAGTGCCTGCCTTATATTAAGTAGGTTTTGGTCGTCCTTTAGCCAGCCCAGCTGTCTACCAGTAAACCATAAATAACACCAAACTGCGTGATAATTTCTACAGAGATCTGGACAGAGTAATAAGTGCGGTTCAAACGCCTGAATAATCATCCTCCTGTTACATGAAAATAGGAAAATGTGCTTACGAAAATATCAGGTCACTTGAGATACATATATCAAATAGACACTTTAACGAGTTCTAAAATTTCGGGCATCTTTCTCTTTTACACTAATGACGGCGTTATGTGACAGAAACAATCGTTCGAAATTTGCGAAATTTGATTTTCGCAACGTCACACGGCTGCGGATTTCGGATCGGAGCGGAGACGGAGCGTAAACAAGATGGAAACGCAAAGCGCTATCTCTTTCCCACGTTGGTGTGACATCCACCTTAACCATCGGTCGAAGTGTGACCGTTAGAACATTTGATACTACAAGTAGTCTCTAATACATATTGGCTCAGTAGTTTTGAGCAATGCCATCTAGCGGAATAGAGGGTAAACTAGTATATAATCACAGCCTGCCATCAATTTCAATCGCTGGCACGTTCCTAGATTATCGATCGTCGTTTCCCTTGTACTAGTAAAACGATATCCCGGGCTTACGGTGTCTGACGGGCGTTTAGCTCTATTGTTCGATAATCCATTGAATAGTGGAACAGTTTAAAGAATTTACCTAAAACAGTATATTGACTTTAATTATTCATACATGGTGAGATTTAAACAATTGGTCGAGTTATCGCCAAGCCGCCTGCCGAGCGTGGCGATTGTAGTATAAATGCGATAAAACGGCTGCACGCGGGAACTTAGGACTCAGTCGGCTTGAAACGTTGGCACACTGGGCACAGTAGCGTTTTTGTTCCGTATTTTCTCGGCGTTCCCGTATAAATTTCCACGCTGCGGTGACACCGTGGTCTTCTGGTATACCGATGTCTATGGAATCGTCAGGAAAACGTCGAGGCGCCGCCGCTAGCGTGCACGCGCCCTAATGCTATGGTCTCCTATAAACGCCGTCAGCCGCATACAGCGTCTGCGTCGCAATGCTACCCATAGAGATGTACTATATTGGTCTCTCTCACTCGTCGTAGTTGGCGTCTTTTTTGTTCAGGAACGTTGACGCTGACGTCAGAAGTCGCGTGTATTACAAAATAGACCCCGGAACCCGGGTATGTCCTCCTTAAACTACGTCCAACAATGAGAGGTAGGACACAGCGAAGTACCGTCACGCTTGAATCTGGAGTAGCCCAACTGGATAAATACCTACTCCTTACTGAAGACCACGGCCACAACAGTACTGCTACCTTTCAGATATGTACCTAGTGTTGTGTTCCTGGTGGTGAGTAAGTTTCCCAGAGCTCCAACCCCCCTTAAAGGCCGGGAACGCGTTTGAGACTCCCCTGGTGTTTGTCGGCAGTAATTGCTGTTTGAAAGCTGTCGGCCAGCTCGTTTGCCACTTTTGTCATAAAAAATAAATAGGAGACCAAAGCCTAAGAGTATCAAGTCATGAAACTGTGCTTACCTACATATTAAAGCTGTGTAACGGTATCAGGTTTCCTTTGGTAGGTTCGGGTTATAAGGTTCACTTCAAAGTTGTACCGTTACTGTACACAAATCATTGTCAGATAGTACCTACTTTTGGGTTAATCAACTATCTCTCGTTGCTATTCTATCCTCAGCCGAGAGATAACAGCGACACCGTTTGTTAGAAGAAATATTTTACAATCAGCGCAACATGTCGGTACAAATCGGTAACAACACCGGTTAATGTTACCGATTTGTACCGACATATGTGTATTGTGTCCCTGTCAGCCAGGGGAAAACAGTGGCATACTTTGTTAGAAGAAATGTGGCACCGCGTTCTATTAACACGTTTTTGGTAGGTGACCCATTATGAATACTTTGGACCCGGGTATGTCCTTAAACTACGTCCAACAATGAGAGGTAGGGCACAGCGATGACCATCACGCTTGAATCTGGGGCAGCCCAACTGGGGAAGTACCTCCTCCTTACAGAAGACCACAGCCATAATAGCACTGCTACCTTTCAGGTATGTAGTGTTGTGTTCCTGATGGTGGAGTAAGGTTCCCAGAGCTCCAACCCCCTTAAAGGCGGGCAACGCGCTTGTGACTCCCCTGGTGGTGCCCATGGGCGACGGTAATTGCTTACCATCAGGCAATCCGTCTGCTCGTTTGCCGCCTATGTCATAAAAAAAAAACCATCCAATAATGTCACAGGGATATTGCTATCCAGCGAATTTTACGATCGGCCGTCGACATACGAGTATAAAAGCCAAGCTACGAAGATCTAGGTTTCAGACCCTTATAGTCTTGACATTGTACCATGACCAAATTAGGAAGGTCCTTCTTCACACCCACGTTTCCAACTTCTTTTGGGTCTCTTTATGTTCCCTGAGTACCCGTGTCATGTTACAGATTGACTTATATCCGTCCTGTTACTTAAAGATTTTCCTTTGTTTTTTTTTCTGAGGCCGTAATGTAGGCGTATTTCGATCGGCCAACGTGAAAATAATGTAATGCCTACACAACTAAAACACTACCGTTGTTACTTGTCTGGTTAGGCTGCTCTTTTGGTGAGTGAGACAGAATTGTATTGACACAACACTGAAGTATATCATAAATAACCACTCAAACGTTAAAATGAAACGAAATAAAAGGAGAATTTTATTCGGACGAAGGTCAAAATTAATGGTGACATATGAGTACATAATACACTCCGGAATATCCTTACTTCTAAGTACGTTTAAGATACCTACAGGTAACTATTATTTCTTAGTTTTAAGTAGATTCGGAGAGCTGTTTTTCTTTGTCGTTCATACATATAGTCGTATCGTTTTACACTATGAAGTATAATGTTTATCTCAAAACCTTTCATTTCAATACGGAGGCATACATAATTGTGTTCTTGTAACTATTATCAATGTTTATAAGCCTTTTGTGCCTAATGCTTTTGAAAATGGATTCAGTCTTTGATTGTTATGGTTATGTAACATCGGAGTAATACAATTTTCATAACTTTTCTTATTCGATAATCATTTCATTGAAGTTAAACGTCGCCTCTGTTAGCTACGAATTTAGTTGAAAAACAGAAAAAAACGAGTACGAAATACAATATCGACAATAACGCAGGTTTTTTAAATATAAAAGAGACTATGCTACTGATACAGCCAGCCAGTTACGTCACTTACGTATTTTGAAAAGAATGTTGAAAGCAATAAGTAACGAGAATAGTAGAAAATAATCACGACCACAACAGAATCGTGATAATGTAATTTGAGGGAAATATTCTGACAAATTTATTGAGGGACATTTATAATAAATAAAAAAAAAGAAAATATACAAAATAACACTTATTTTAATTGGTCATCATCATCATGTCAGCCGAAAGACGTCCACTGCTGGACATAGGCCTCCCCCAGAACGACCCAAGAAGACCGATCCTGCGCCTTCCGCATCCAGCAGTATCCCGCGACTCTAACTAGGTCGTCGGTCCACCTTGTGGGAGGCCTACCTACGCTGCGTCTTCCAGTTCGTGGTCGCCACTCCAGAACCTTTCTGCCCCACCGGCCATCGGTCAAACGTAGTCGCTTACTATGAGCCTCATAAGAAGGCTCAAAGTCACCCAAAGAGCAATGGAGAGGGCTATGTTGGGAGTGTCTCTGCGTGATCACATCAGGAATGATTTCATCCGCAGTAGAACCAAAGTTACCGATATAGCCCTCCGAATCGCCAAACTTAAGTGGCAGTGGGCAGGGCACATTTTAATTGGTGAGATGATATAAATGAAGACTTAAATCTGTAACTAATTTTGAGAGATATGTAGGCGTCCTAGGTATACCTAGGTATGCTTAAATTACAAAGTTATACTAACCCACGCGGAAATTAGGAACTGGGTGACACCTGCTTGTCAGCCTTCGATAATTTAACACAAAAAAGCATTTGGATAACCAAACCAAATAATGCTACAAAAAATAAATCTGACCGATATTTGTGTAGGCATGAATCTCGTCAAAGAGAACGTGCTTTTTGCAGATTTTTACCATTGAAAAACTATTTAATCCAGATTCAAGCAAATTGAGAGATTACTCTCAATTTGTGGACGTTTTTGTTGATTTACAATTATGTAAATCAACAAAAACTTCCACAGGCAGCTTGCTTTTCTGATCACTTCAGGTTACTTTGAATACAAATATCCAAAGAAAGTAAGCACTTTTTATAGCTTCTGAAAGTATTAAAGATCTAACGTCAAAAAATAAGTAAACATTTTAGACATTTCTCTGTTACTGTGAACCTCCAAAAACCCCAACTTGCTAGCTACCACTTGACGCCATTATACTTATAATATCGAATGTCAGGTAGGTAAATGGCCTCTCACAAATTGTTTGTTTACCGGCAGCTACTAAGAGCAAAACCTTTCGGTAATAGTTCAAGGGGGCTAGCGCGTTGGCCTCAACGCCATTGTCATTGGATAGCATTGGGTCATTAACCTTAATTTGGCTGAACTCCAAATTCATATGGATATCATGTTAACGACGAGTTTCCATCAGGCTCGAGTTGTTTCTAGATTAATCTATTTCGGTTCAAATCAGGTTGGACTCTGTTTAATCTGCCACCAGACTTCTCGGTTAGATTTACAGAAGATTTTGAGAGTCGCAAGCTTAAATAATTGCACTAAAACTGGAAAAAACCTTATGTTTTTCTAACTTTATCTATAGCATCAATTTTAAGTAGTATTTCTACAAGTTTTTAAGTAAGTGTGGCTATGTAAGAAAGTTGTTTAAGATTAGCTTCTCACCGGACATGTACCATATATAAACGTAAGTCACGACTTCCTCGATAGACTTTTATCCCATCCTAAATCGCATATAAATTAGGCATGCACTTAGGGATTTTTAGAAATCCAACTCCTACAGTGCTAAATTTGGGGTAGATTTAGGTATGGCGTTCTGAAGTTCGCGAGGTCACCTAGTTTTACAATTTTTGTGCACACATTTACTGATTGTCTTAGTCAAATTTGTACTATGAGTATTCGTAGCATAAAACTGAACACTGAAAGCGAAGGACGTTGACAAGACCGTTACGTCGAAAGATAACACTCGCGCGCAACGACATAATTTCACGATCTGTTTCTCCAAAGCACTTTCCAACGCCAACATGAGCGAAAACAATTAAAACCATATGGAGAAGAGAAATGGACGTTATCTCTTTGATCTGCACATGGATTGAGAGTATATGATAAGGTTTTAACGATTTTCCTTTTACTTGGTGTGCTCGTAAAATGGCTCATCAATTCTGGAGATGCAATACGAATGCTCTATTCTGTTGTATTCTATACAGCAAGCTGTATTGACTCTTGTACAGTTGTTAATAGATGAAGTCATTTTGACAACCCTTCAAACGCATGTATAGCTTGTATAAAATCTTGTAATTGTCGCAAACGATGTGCATGTACAAACCGACCGACCTATTTCCATTGACTTTTAGTTTATTTATTTTGTTGGTAAATTTTCAGCCCGGTATTAAAAAGCGAAGCCGTATCAACAAACTACAATTGACTATGTAGGTAATTTGGTGAATAATAAGACTACTGAACAGATTAAAGAATACACAGTCTATATCACGTACTCGTGTATAAGTCACTGGTTTCACCAATTTAGAAATGTGAAAAATTAAAAACTCAAGGAAATGTCAATTCATTCTAAGATGATAATATGGAGCTGCAAGTGAATATTTTAGAAAGCCACGACGAGATGAATCCTAGATTCAAAATTAGGTAATAGACTATCAGTACCGCAGGCGAAGCATGACGTTATGTAAAAATGGGGGCTTCTCTGAACACTAACACTGTTATGCAAACAGTTTTAAATACAGTTTTAGACACATACTCGTATGCCGCGGGAATGATAATCTGACCAAGCAGTACTGGGATAATAATTAGTAAGATATTCGTTTGAATAAAGTTTAATTGCTTATTATCATATCTTACTTAGCCGGCTTCCAAGGAAAAAGGCGTTAAGTTGGACTTGAATTATATTCAATTTCAGAAAAAAGCATGGCATTGATAACACTCGCTGCAGTCCTAGTGCACTATACCTTACCTGGATGATCATTTGATCAAGGATGTGCGTGATTGTATATTGTAATGTAATAGATGTATGTTGCATGGATTATTTACCTTAAAAGAACAATACGAAAATCTAATATATCTGTTTTTTTTTTGCATAGCATGGTATGATGACAGTAAGATTGGTTCCTTATGATTTTTAAGAGCTTGTGTTGACAGTTATTTAATAGTTAAAAGGGGAAACGCAAGAACAATAGAGCACTTATACGAGTAGTTTGCTGTAGAACTTATTGTCAACAAGCTCATGATCTGGGTATCTGGGTTAAGAGTGTTTCCACTAGTTGAAACTGATGTGCAACACTTTAAAGATGCTTTTATTTAAGGTGACAAAACCAGTTTGATTAGAAAATGTAGGTTTATTAGCTGTTTCAGAATGTACGCAGCCTAAATTATTTTTAAGCAGAAGTGCGTTGATATAGAGGAGAAATTCGCAGTCCTTGGGTGTGACTCTTTTTTTTTATGATATAGGAGGCAAACGAGCAGACGGATTGCCTGATGGTAAGCAACTACCGCCGCCCATGGACACTCGCAACACCAGAGGAGTCACAAGTACGTTGCCGGCCTTTAAGATCCCTATACGCTCTTTTCTTGAAGGTTTGGATGTCATATCGGTCCGGAAATACTGCACACGACAATTTATTCCAGAGTTTTGCTGTGCGAGGCAGGAAGTTTCTAGAAAAACGCACAGTTGAGGACTGCCAACCATCTATGTGGTGGTGATGGAAATGTTGTCGTGTAGAGCGCTGGCGGAAGGAAGCAGCTGGGATTAACCCGAACAATTCCTCGGAGCACTCTCCGTAATAGATGCGGTAGAAAATGCAGAGTGAGGCCACATCTCTACGCAGTGCCAAGGAGTCAAGCCGGTCCGAGATATCCTGGCTGCCGACAATTCTGTAGCTGAATTAATGAATCCCGGTGTTCGAGTATCGCCAGAGGCAGTAGATTACCCCATTTTTCCTTTATTACTAAGAAATATGAATTAATATGTATATAAGGTATTAAACACTCATACATACTCCATACGTATATGTACTTCATATTATAAATGCGAAAGTAACTATCTGTCTGTCTGTTACCTCTTCACGCTTAAACCGCTGAACTAATTGGGTTGAAATTTGGTATGGAGAGAGTTTTAGCTACGAGAAAGGACTTAGGTTATTATTTGTCCCGCAGCCATACTTTAAAGACTGACATGGCTGGCCGTCGAAGTCGCGAGGAAAACTTAGTCTTTATATAATTCTGTATAACAGAATTACCTATTACTCTCATCTATGTCCTTAAACTACGTCCAACAATGAGAGGTAGGGCACAGCGATGACCATCACGCTTGAATCTGGGGCAGCCCAACTGGGGAAGTACCTCCTCCTTACAGAAGACCACAGCCATAATAGCACTGCTACCTTTCAGGTATGCAGTGTTGTGTTCCTGATGGTGAGTAAGGTTCCCAGAGCTCCAACCCCCCTTAAAGGCCGGCAACGCGCTTGTGACTCCTCTGGTGTTACGGGTGCCCATGGGCGACGGTAATTGCTTACCACCAGGCAATCCGTCTGCTCGTTTGCCGCCTATGACATAAAAAAAAAAACACTATTGACTCTTTTATTATATTCTGAATTAAATGTATGAGCATTTTGGATTTTCATTATGTGCATCTTGTTATGTCATAGATTAACCACATTGGTGTCATCTGACCACCTATCAGTGCCGCTGGCGATGGCGACTCGATTGCGACATTGTTCCGAAATAACACTGCGGACATTAAAATGCCACGACTACACGCAGTTCTTAGTTTTCGGCAGTAAACAACACGTATTATAGTTAGGGCAGGATTAGTTTTACTTAACAAAAATAAGCCTTTTTATAGGATTTTCTATAGTTTAAAGCATTTAATTGATACATCCTTCAAGCAATTTTCTACATCTGACGATATAATCATCATTACAATCTTATATTATATTACAGAAGAAAGAAGTCATAAAAATAAAATATGTATCAGTATACATTTATAAAATTGTTCATAATTATAGCAGTAATAATGTTACGTTACGACATATTTGGTCACTTTGGCTGCTACTAACTTTATGATTCTGATTACACAATCCAAAATCCAATTCATACTTATATTCTTTATTGCATACCTGAATAAATTATTAAAAGCAGAGAAAAACAATAAACTGTCTTATCGCTGGAGAGGGATAACTTTATACTTATTATATCATTTAAGACTTGAAAGTGAGCGAACAACTTTCGTGAAACAATTATGTATGCAAATACATATCCATTAAGTTAAACGATTTGTAACCACTCTTGTTATAATTGGTAGCTCTGTTACTTAAGTGGTGGAAAAGTCCGGGCTATTTAGTATTA
Source organism: Grapholita molesta (assembly GCA_022674325.2). Classification (NCBI taxonomy): domain Eukaryota; kingdom Metazoa; phylum Arthropoda; class Insecta; order Lepidoptera; family Tortricidae; genus Grapholita; species Grapholita molesta. The sequence continues at coordinate 3,234,173 of CP053125.2, read as the reverse complement.
TTTGAACATACAACAGGTTTTATTTCTCTAAAAACTAACTTTGTTAAACTAAAGTTCTATAAGATTTAAGAATTTTCTAAAACAAACGCTGTATGTATTTGCAATAAGGAAGAAAGCGTAATAGGAAACATGTTCGAAACTGTAATCACCCGCCATTGAAGCGAAACATACATAACGCTTACTATATTTCTTGTAATAACATCAGAACCGCTCTAATAGCAGCCTAGCTAATAGGAACTAAGTAATCAACACCTCCAACGCTTATCTAAAATTGAACAAAGTACCCTGAGGCACGCCCTAGATAAATTATCTCTTGACACAAAAGGTACAAATAACAAGCACGTTGCATTATTTTTTTTCTGAAGCTAATAATATTTTGTTTGTTAAATAGACCTTCTTAAACGATTAATGCAAGTATTTTTTAACTTACATTTTGGCTTTTGAACATCCAGGAGAGGTGTGTAATACGTATACAGTAGCAATAATATCTTGCACAACTGCGGCCGCGAAAATATTCTTCCTTATGCTTTTACTAATAATGATGTGTCTGATATTTTAATACACTTCGTTTCGTGACATAATATTGCAAGGGGCTGTATGTAGGTACCTTTATGAAAAGTCTTTTAATGCCTTTCCTTCTCGCGAGGGTCCATTTGTAAAAGCCTGAACTAAACCTCAAAGCAAAACTGCAAATGGCCAAAGCTTGTACAGAAAAGCTAGTGCTAAAAGTTTGAACCTAGGTCAGTGCGGGTCGTGTGGAAATTCAGGTCATGGGCGATTTAAGGCTGTAGTACACTACACTTGATGGACGGATTGCCTAAAGCCAATATAAGTTTGAACTGCGATTCTAATTAGAAATGAAACCAACAGTACTTGAACACTGTCTGATCAAATTTTTGTCTCGCACATTGTATTCCGTTAAGCTATTTACCGCCGAATTTAAAACATTAAAAAGCAAAAGTATCTGATAGCACCTTATAGCCTTGACATATGGTGCTATAAAATATTTTTGCAGTCATAATAGGTAGCATTATAAGATATTATTGACAGTGACTGTCTTTTCTTATTTCTTCTTGATCTTTTGGATTCTGCGTTAGACGTGAGTTTGGTTTTAAATGGTGCATTTGTTTTGATTTGATTATGAATAATTATTGAAATTTTCATTCTTTATAGTGTTATTTTTATTTGTATTTATGTTTGCATTATGTTTCGAATTGAAATTTATATACTTTGACAATACCTAGTTTTCGAGATATTGTCAAAGTAAAAATATAGAACCATTGACATTTGTAAATTATATTACACGACATGTTTTCTGTACATTTTTCTTTCCTTTTATTATAACTATGACGAACTTCTGGTGAATGCATTTAATTTTATTATGTGAAATACTGTGTCATTTTCGTAAAAAATAACTTTATTAGTTACATTTTATTGACAGTTGCTATTGTCACGGGTTATCCGGTATCGTTAATTGTTATGGTGAGAACACATTTGCTGTTCAAGTGACTGCAGATTCCCGAAAGCCATTTTTTCTCTTTGCCGGTGAATGTGGGATGGGTAGCACCTACGCTACAAGGAAATGCTTAAGATCAGTTGAACTGCCTGCGGTATAATATGCAAATGAGAGGAGTGTACTTCGCTACGGCCTGAATGGCGTTCCCGTGTAAAAAAATTGAAGTCGCTCAGCTCATTAAGGTCGCATAAGGCTCGTAAGACTCCGATCTTTTCCTATAGCTACTGCAATACTTAAACTAGCATCGCATGCGATTGAGAGTTTAAGTATGAGTCTACAAACCATATCAGAATAAGAAGGACCGGTACCGCGAACATCGAAATTCGCATATTTCGAGCATCTTTCTCTTTTACTACAATTAAGGCGTCATGAGAGTGACAGAGATTTCGTCCGAAATTTACGAATATCGTGTTTCGCGGTAGCGCCGAACATCGAAAATCGCACAATCGATTGTCTCTATCACTCTAACTACGCCTTGATTGGATTGTATACACAGTATTCATATTATCGTCTTCATCAATTCGCTTCAATGTTTCCCGTTACGTGTGGGATACCTACCTATCATACAAAACACGAATTCAATATTCACGTTATGCTCGCGTTGATTGGGTTACAAGGCATGTACAGTATAATTGAATATACAGTCCCCATCAGATATACAGGAGCTGTGGAGGTGGTCACAAATATCTGAAGATGCACTTTATCACCTTGACAATAGAGGCGTTGTTCCGATATTTGTGACCACCTCCACAGCTCCGATAGATCTGATGGCGACTGTATATACCTAATAAGTTTAGTTTAAGGAAACATTTATTTATTAGAATACCAACTTTGTAATGGACTAACTCGGATTTTTGTTCCCATCATTTGCCGTATAAAATGTGGTTGGTTGAAAATCGATACGGCTTGGTTTCAATAGATTGATTTTTAAATGATACCGTCGCTATTTAGAAGTTTTTGAACTTGTGTGTCTTTAATGAATTTTCTCGGTAATAAACTTCTTCAAAACCGTGTATTCAATTAATCCATAATCGATTAAGGGTTTATTTTCTAACTGACATCTATTGAAACACGTCAAACCTGCCTTTAATAGTTTCTTATATTAATATTGAATTATTACCTTTATAAATCTGATTGCTTTTATTTTTACATCTCTTATGTAAGTATTACCACTGAATTATGCGCTTAACTAAAATCTGTTGTAAATATCAATTAGTAGACATGTTACAAAACATTTTTTGTCATAAAGTAAGGTTGGCAAAAAAGTCAACAATTCGTGTGACATTATATGTAGATACCCCTATTTAGGATCATTTTAGCTCCTTTCTGCTTTGAAAGTCTATAATTGAGCTGCGATGATCCTTATTGATTCTACTTTATTATCCTGCTAAATGTGAATGCTTGTATGTTCGCTTATATATTGTAATTCAGTGATCAACACAAAAATCTTTATTATATCGGTATTATACAGATATTATTTCGATTAACTGAAGGATAGAATTTTAATTGGTTAAGGTTGTTTTTTTTAATATGTCTCGGACATTAATATAGTTCGTTTCCGTTATTTATGTATGATCTTTCAGATGTTCTACATAGATAATAAACAACACCCATATTACGTCTTTGTTAAACTTAATTATGCATACGTAACCTGCCTTGCTAATAATGTTATCTAATTGCAGTTGGAAGGAACCGATATGTCGGCTTGTAGTCAAAGCTAATATAATATTTCGCATGGTACTTCCGCCGCGTAGTTGTGTTTGTCAATCGGAAATTAATTAAAACCTCATATCTGTAGCATATACTCTTAGTAATGATAATACGAGCTATATTCGCATGACAAGCGAGATATTTAATTTCGCTTTCCGTCGTTCAACATAACGTTATACGTGCTTACTTCCCGTCCATTGCGTTCAAGGTTCATGTCTTCTTTTATCTACACAAGAGTTGAACAGCAATGTATGGTTAACAATTTTTCTGTTCGTTTCATTTGTTTATTGGTGGAGTTTACCGGGCAAATGTGTCTAGCTCAGTCGCGGTTTGGCGCGCAAACCGGCCGGGTGCGACGGCAGCCATTTTGAATTTCCTAATGCCAATGTTGTGATTTTCGTTTTTGTGAAGCCTGGATGTGCTAGTGCAGTGAAAAGTTGGTAAACTGTGTCTGGCGTCTACCCCTGGTTTGTCGCAGTGATAGGCGGCGCGTTGAAGGTAAAATAAATAACTAATTTACGAATTAAGTTTGCGTTTTCAAGTTCGTTGTGTTTTGCGGCATTTTTCACGATGCCGTGAATAATTGATTGGTTGCATTGCATTACATGCATTGCATATAGGTACTTATGTTTGCGTTATGTTATTTAGTTTTTGTTGATTTTAGTTCAAGATTCTAGTGTTTATAATTTTTTATTTTTTATATTTATTTGTTCATTAGTGTATACCTACCTAACAGTATTTACGCAACTGCATTGCACTCCGGGGCCAAATCCTCCTACAATATATCAAAGAAATTATTTATTTAAAGATAAATGCGAAGATTTATTATCTTTCATCGACTTTTTATGCTGACTGCACTTCACCTGTTGCGCTCGTAATGTCAAGGAACTCTCATCTCAAGACTACCCTAGGTATATGCATAAAACTTTTAAGGTAACCTCTCTTTTTTTTCTCATTCTAACAAACAAAATCTCAGATAGATAGAAGAACTAAGATAGCTGCACCAAAGATGGTCCAGCGGCGCTACGAAAAACGATATTCTTATAAGTTTCGGACGATTGTCTCTGTCACTCTCATGACGTTTTAATTGGAGTAAAAGAGAAACTCGAAATATACGAATTCCGATGTTCGCGGTACCAAGCCGCTTCATAAGATATCCCGCTATGTATTTTTTTTACATTTAACCGTTTGAATTGAATTAAAATTTCGCGTCCATGTTCGACAGGCCAAACATGATGAATACCAAATATCGCGAATAGCCCAATATCCATGACGGATATCGAATATTGGAATAACAAGTACATACAATTTTGATAGTAGGTAGGCTAACTTAAGAAAAGGCATCTTTGGCACATGTACCTTAGCTGTGCGAATGACGTCGGAAGGTCGCTGGGAGTTAGAAGTTCCAGTTTGCTGGGGATTGCTTCCTATGGCGGTCTATGGGGAGGCTTATGTCCAGCAGTGGGCGTCCGTGGCCCTGTTTTTCTCATTTTAATTCATATTAGCAAAAGTTTACAAACCAACATTCACGCAAATTAACTTGCAAATGCAAAATCATCAACCCGGCATCTGAAACTTACAATAAATTGAAATAAACGGCCTAAAATAACAAGACCCAGATATGAACCCAGTAGTTTGATAGCCAATCAAGCATAATCACGCCCGAAGTTGGAACCTTGTGGTGTCCCTTCACCAATCTACGGATTAAGGTTTATACAGACCCTAGCTGAGCTGTCCCGGCTTTGCATGGCAATTTATGTATAATTAATTAATTACTATAATTATTTTATTTAAATTTGCCTCTTATATCACTATCATTTTTAATTGGTAGTTCCTATGATAGGTACTCGTATCTTGATTTTTAAGAATGCTTTTAGATATTTATACATAATCAACTGTCCTTAAACTGCAGCCAAAAGAAAGAGCAGCGTCTCTTTAAAGTGGTGGAACGTACTACGATCGCCAACCCGCCTGCCAAGCGTGGTGATTACGGCAATGTAGCGGTTTATGGGGGAGGCCTATGTCCAGCAATGGACGTCTGTTGTCTGATAGGAAACAAAGTCTTATCTATGATCGTAACTAAAATTTTATATCATGAATTTTTTTTTATTTATCTCCTTATATGTGCCTTTTGCAATTGCTTTCAGAAAATAATGTTAAATTGGCTTTATTTCTACATATTTTTATGACAAAACTACATACGTCTACTTACTAACAGAATGTTGACAGATAAGTCAGGTTTATTTGTATGTATCCCAATAAAAATCCAATAACAAGCCGCTCTGTACTCAACAACTACGCTTGTCCTATTGAAATACGTCTCTGCATCTCTTTTATCTTACTGTGTAACGAAAGAGATGCTTCACACGACAAACTAGATTGTCGACATAAAATCTTGATGTAGTCTCGGGATTTGCGAAGTATTATGCCAACTTGTTTCTTTGATGTCTGATTTGGATTGAAAGGCTTTATGTCCAGTCAAGCGGATCGCATTCGGTTCAAGGTTAATGGTTTTGGCAATGTAGGACCGATATATTAGGCGAAACAACTAACAACAAAGAACTAACACGTAACTGCGGCGGTACCGCAAAAAAGGATATTCGTATATTTCGAGGATCTGTCTCTTTTACTCCAATTACGGCATCAAGAGAGCGACAAAGACAATCATCCGAAATTTACGAATATCGTTTTTAGCGGTAGTGTTGTATATCGCAATGCGAATACTAATACTACCCGAATCTCACTCAACGTCAATTAACACTCGTACTCCTAGTGTAAGGCCTGGTCTGGTAACGCAAACATAGAAGTTCGTTCGAGCATCTTTCTCTCTAATACAATGAAGGCATCATCAGTGTGACAGAGACAAGCGTTTGAAATTGACGAACATCGTTTTTCGCGGCAGCGCCGCTGGTACCACGAACATCGAGTTCGTAAATTTCGAGCATCTGTCTCTATAATCCAATTAAGGCATCATCAGTGTGACAGAGACAAGCGTTTGAAATTAACTAATATCGATTTTCCCGGTAGCAACGCTGAGTGGAAGCTAGAAGCGGAGCGTTTGGCGTGTAGCATAGCGTCAAGCATCCAAGGAGCGTACACTGCGGCTCCCATACATTTGTTTAACAATGTCTTGCTCCGGCACGCGCCCCTGCCCAACTGTCATGGAGGTCCACTGCTAGACATAGTCATTAGAATCAAAGAATCAATGCTTGGCAGGCGGGTAGGCGATATATTTTCCACAGTTCCAAAGGGACAATACCTGGTCCAATATCAAATCTAAAGTCAAAATTTTATTCGAGAACAAACTCGATCGTAATAATAAATTATACGTTAACAGGTTTAGCATAAATTTGGTTCGCTGTTGTATGTTTAGGCCACTTTGGATCCACTCAATTTGCAAGGAACACAGTAACGCCAGATGCTCATCGCTAGCTGTAATATGCGTAGGAAGTGCTAATAAGAATATAAAAATGTATAGTATTTAAGTTGGGTTAGGGCGGCCACACTGCATTGCGGAGTGTTTAACAGTTACGTTTATATTGGACGTATTAGGTCAGATTATACCGGACGACGCGACGGTACGCTAGGCAACGCACCAGTGGAGCCTCTAAGGATGAAAGTTTGTTAAAAGATACGTTTAAAAGTGTTTAACAAATTATGTTCCGAAAGGGGTTGGTAACTGCAACTTATAAGATTTATAAGTCCTAGTTATATTAACATTTTAAACGAAAACGTTAGAGTATTTTCATAGAGAGGTCTAAAGAACCCTTAAAACAAGTGAATTACCAAATGAATTTGTATACACATGAACATTTTGCATTTTAACGTGGCATTTCTTTTGCACATGGAATGCTTTTCACGCCTGCCCTGGTTTATTTAAAAAAGGCATATTTTTCATTGCACCAGTTTTCTTTAAATTCCTGACCCATTTAAAGCATAAACGGTAATGAGGCAAAGAAATTATTAAAGTTGGGTAAATAAGCTCATTCATAGATAGTGAGAATCATACTGTCTTTTCCTTACGCTACTATCATCGCTTATATGGAGATGCGTTTAGTTTCAATCTCTTAATGGTACTGATAAATCTGGTGCCACAGGCGTACGAAAAGTTGTATTTTTATTTATTCTTATTTCATGAAAAATAATACCGATTGGGAAAATATTTGTCTTTGGAAGTCGTTTAAAGCTGTTTATACAGAAATGTGCGTTTGTTTTCCTTATAAAGATTCCGTATAAAGAAGGACACGGATGGGATGAAAACGTGACTTGTATCGGTGTTTATAAATATTTTGCCACGTGATCCTGAATTTCTTTAGTAGTACACCCCATATTTATAAGGCTTATTTGGAAAGCCTATAAAAGCGTACATAGTAACATATCATGTACGAGTAATTAGCTTAGGTACTTAGCTTAGAGTGACTTACACGATAAATAATTTGTTTAGATTTTTCCATACGACTTGTACAACTAGATATATCGGAGCTTTGGAGGTGGTCACAAATATAGGAACAACGCTGACGCCGCAGGGCATGTTCCGATATTTTTCTGTCGCCATCAGATGATGGCGACTGTACTTATCCAGATGCTTTAAGTTTAATTAGATACGCGAAATTTTAGTTGTAAAGAAAACGGAGTGTTTACTATGGTAGTTTTTTTATAATAATTGACCATATTAACTAGCCACTCTAACAGTTTGACGCATAAGCCCCTAACGTTACTGATATTGTGTATTCTGAAACTATGACTGATTGTATTGCAACTTGTAATACAATCTTTTCAAAGGTTGACTAATTTATTGTGTCAGTCGGAATTTAAGTTGGTCTTACGTAAAAGCAATATACATTATGATAATAAAATATAAATACTTAACAAACACTTATGTCTGAACATTGTTATGGCAGATGTATGGATCAATCTGTTGACCCAAACGTCAACGCCATACCCTCCGTTCCGAACCATAGTACTGACTCTATTTGTTTTACAATAACCCTTACGCCAGCTGATCAGATTTGCCAGGTGTCTACGTGTTAGATTAATAGACCCCTAAATCCCGAAAGTAGGTAGCACAAAATGACAGGTACCTACGAAAATATAGACAACGAAGTAACAATTTAGTGTCACTAATTATAATAGTAGTTTATGTATCTGTGCATAATGAAGGGCATTACAACAAGAGTGTGGCTTCGGCTCGTTTCATCATAATATCACACGATTGTTGTAATGCCTAATTATGTATAGTTACATACACTACTTTATCTACACACATATCATTAAGTGTTTTAAGATGGGTTCAGAAACCGTAGGGAAATGACTTATTACTAGGGTTACTTGTAAACATTAAAAAGTCAACGAACAAAACAAATAACAACTTGGAACGGCGGCGTTGCGTATTTCGTATCTCAGTCAATTTTTTTTAAACCATAGACAAGCGAATGAACTCCCTATTCTACTGTCACTCGAGTTCAAATGTCGTTCGATTTATATTAAAAAAAACATAACGAATTGGCGTTTCGTATCAATGGCTGTTTTAATATCTATAGATACTAGATTAGACACCCCACTTGAATTTGACAGCTGTTCCAAATTTAAATTATAACTCATTGATTTAAGTAGGTAATGTTAACATTACCTACTGAAATCTTTCTGATGGTTGGTAATGCTGGTCATTGCCTACGGTTTCTGGACGCATTTTAGAGCACTTATGATATGTACGTAGATAAAAGTACATACCTACTTATTTGGGTTTTATTCCTATCAACTATGACACAAAAATCGAGCTGCTACCTACCCGTTGGATTGCAATCTCAATCACATTACGTACTCCGTAAAGTCTTAATTCCCTTAAATAGTCATAATTACTTACGGTTGTTTCGAAAGCTTTTGTTTCTAAACAATCTATCATTGGTGTAGAAAGCAGTGCAGTGTCATTACAACCGGTATTGACGATCTGACCTTGCTTTGGTGAAATTGGAGCGAGACCTTCACTTGTTTTGTAGTCATTTGTAGTTTTTTTGGTGACTAATTTACCTATTTCAGGTGCGCATTGTTAAACGTTGTTTCCAAGTTTTCCGATGATTAGATAGGCGCGTTTGTGTTTGTACAAAGTGGTTAAAGAGATTGGCTTACATTATTGAATGAAGAAACACAATATTGTTTGTTTTTTCTATTGGTACAAAAGTCTTAGCAGCAATTAAATAGTAAATAACAGAGACAATGAGAATGATAGCCGGATTATCTCAATTGTTTATGATAGTTCTGTTAGTGACTTAGTGATTCGATATTAAGATTATATTTCTATTAATTATCTTTATTCAACAGCAACAATTTAAAGAGTCGAATGGAGACTGTAGGTACATATACAATATACGATATCGTTCTCTAAGTATTAGTTTCGTGTGACAGTTAATTTTCTTACATTTCAGCTGTATGCAGTCCACTTCTGGACATAGGCCTCCCACAAATATGACTTGTATCATCTTGGGGGGTAGTTGCCATAGTCGCCACGCTTGGCAGGCGGGTAGCCCGCAGTAGCTGTAGATTGGGTTTCGACGGACGCTGCTGCCCGTCCGTGAGATGTTTCCCTTTGTCGCCTCTTACGACACCCGCGGTAGGAGATGGGGTGGTGCTATTCTAGTCAGCGGGCATCACACGGTTAATTTTCTTACTTGATGTATAACTTCAGTTCTATATATAGCCTTGGAATTAGCAAAATCGACAGGCTTCACAGCAAGGTGAGCGTTGCCACATGAGATGATACTAATCTGACATATATCATTGAACTTGCATTAAATCGAAGGTGCCCTCATTTAGTAACTTGTACAGAATAACTATGAGTACACTAGAGACAAAAGAGATGTTAATAAGTGATAGCATTATTCATACAGCTTTTATTGAATTATTTACAGATTATTCTAGAGTTAACTACAAATTTTATGTAACTAACAAGAAGGCATAAATGGTACCATTATCTCTCACTATCAGAATCTCTTAGTGATTGGAATATGAGGTGCAAGCACGTAATACTTGGCATTAGATTAAATAAATAATAATAAATTTCGGGACAATCTTACACAAATCGACCTAGTCCTACGGTAAGCTAAGTAAGGCTTGTGTTGTAGGTACTAGACGACGATATATATAATAGATAGATACATATAAATACTTAAATACATAGAAAACACCCATGACTCAGGAACTATAATATCTGTGCTCATCACACATATAAATGCCCTGACTGGGATTTGAACCCAGGACCATCGGCTTCATAGGCGGGGTCAGTACCCACTAGGCCAGACCGTTCGTCAAAAGATTACGGACAACGGCGTCGAAACAACATGTTCCAATTGAGCCGTGACAAAACGCCTAACTCTAAACGCCTAAAAATAAACTACAACTAGAAGGACAATAAAATAGATTAAACAAATACACCTTGATGTCCTGATTTCGCTCATCACTCAAACTCAAACTCCAACTTTATGCAGTAAGTAGGCCACAAGGGCAACACGTCGGGTATACAAAAGTAAAAGATAAAAATAAAAACTACACCGGTTCTAACCCCACACCTCTGACCCGAGAAGTATTTTGACTTTTATGACCGGCAAGAAACTCGGCGGGACTTATTTTTTCAAAACAGTATACAAAAAAATCTTAAACCTTAACCTCCTGTGATATAGTAAATTCTTATAGCCTGGACTTACATAAGTTTAAAAAACACCATCTCATTTCACTACCTGATTCGCCATTCTTATTGTTCTACCCACTATATTTGTGCATTGCGGATTGCGTTGAAATTCGAAACATTTGCAAATAGAAAGCTGGGCCGCAACAATAACAATGTGCCTATATGCACATATTGCTGAGGTCAGAACAATAGAGAACCGAAATTCGCATGGAAAACGCACTAAGTGCCTTTCGTTTTCAACTAATGTACCGCTTTCTGAATAAGGCGTTTTCTTTTGTAACAACTTTTGTAGTTCCTCCAACGACATGCTCCGTATAATGTGTAAGACAAATAGCATGTATATTCAGAAGAACGCCTGTTCAAACGAATTTCAGTTTATCCTAAATATTTCGAATTTCCATATTACGAGTACAAAGACATATAAATCTCTTTATGTCGACGTCAATTGACACATTGACAGTGTCAGGCATGTACGTTGCTTCTCGCATAATTCCTGGAAATGTTTGGCGCCCTACAGATAATCGGTGAAATTTTCTTGTCACGAGAAGTTTGACAGTTCTATATGTGATCATAATGACATCTGCACCGCCATATTGAATGTGCGTTGTGCGGCTCAGCAGTAATATTATCAGGCCCGGTACCGCGAACATCGAAGTTCGTATATTTCGAGCATCTTTCTCTTTTACTCCAATTAAGGCGTCATGAGAGTGTCAGAGACAATCGTTGAAATTTACGAATATCGTCTTTCGCGGTAGGGCCTCAGTTCATCACACGCAGCATGGATCTCACTGAGCTACCATTAGACGTTCTTTGGAGTCTTTGTTTCTCGTCGAAATTTACCCTAAGACCTACCACGAAAATCGCAGTTTCGATGTCTCCCCGAAACGTGACGAATAACTAAAAAAAAAACGTAAAAAATGGGTCCTAATGCCAATGATATTTTTTTCACGACATTTAGATTAATATATTTTTAATAATTAAGTTTAACATTTCTCGTAACTTCTATGAACAGGAAGGTATTTTAATAAGAATCCGTGTTGAGTAAAAAGGAATATCGCCTTTCAACTTCCGCTTTAATTAAACAATTATAAGAATATCTTTATGTAATTTTTAATCTGTATATTATAGGAGTTATTTTATGTTTTTACTTATTTACAATTAAACCTATAACTTGTAGGATAAAGTCTTTAGGAATGCATGAATATAAAATGTACAGTTAACTAGAATCGACAGCTATCTAAACTCTCTAATTTATATATGATGTTGATGATGTTCAATTAAGATTGCTTTAATCAGAACTTTTAATAATGGTAGGATAATTATTAAATATGGGCAATGCTCTTAAAAGACGATACGAAGTTCACAGCTAGTTAGGTACATATATAAAAATGTAATTGACAAACTATCAGCGGCGGTGCGTTCATACAAGCCGATTCCCGTCGGCTTTACTAACATTTCCGCAGTTCAAAAGTTTTCATTGGGCTGACGAAGAAAAAGCAAAACCATATGGCTTCGTCTTGCCTTAGAAAAATATTGACGCGCCGCCACTGCAAACTATATACTTACTTTGTTAAAAATTGATTGTATGATAATTTTGATATTTAAAACTCAGTCCGTGCATAATATTCAAAATCTCAAATTGAAACAGAACATTTCGAGCATTACGAAACGTTCAGTCAGCACTTATCAGTACATCTTATCGGCAATCCATCTCACTCCGTTACTTAATTACTGTTCATTCGTCATTAATTAATCGTTTTCATGCTGCTTTGCTTTGATTGTTAGAAGTAGTGTTGGAGGTTGCATATGCGTAAGCTTTTTGAATAATCCGCACGACGTACTCGTATCTCATATATTTATTTGTGGATACTATTTATTTGTTGTTGTGTCACTTGTAATATGTCTTTCACTACGACATCTTTTTTGGACTATCGACATCCACCGAATTTCTGCTGAAGCCCTAGTTTTATCCTTTAAATAGCGCCATCCTGCGCCTCACAGACATGGATTAGGTATGAGACCTAGCTGTGCTTGGAGTTGGAGTATCTCTAAGTGATGGAATCAGAAAAGAAATGGGGATATCCGTAGAACCAAATCAATTTAGCTCGCAGGATTGTAAAATTGAAGTGACTCTCTGTTGCTATAATTAGGTCTTAACAGGAGTCAAAGAGGACGATGCTCGAAATTTTAATAGGAGTCGTAGTGTATATCCCATATCAAAGTCAATATTAATATTGTCATTGGTTGCCGCGATACTAATTCATGAAATGGAAATGTTCGAATCATGCGATATACGTAATCCACCATTAATTAATAATAAATAAATAAATATTGAATTGAATTGAAACGATGCTCGAAATTATCGCAGTAGGCTCTGATAGAGAAACATCTTAGCAGACATGGGTATACAATAATAGATAGATACATATAAATACTTAAATACATAGAAAACACCCATGACTCAGGAACACATGTTTGTGCTCATTACACAAATAAATGCCCTGACTGGGAATCGAACCCAGGACCATCGGCTTCATAGGCAGGGTCACTACCCACTCGGCCAGACCGGTCGTCAAATATTGTATATTATATAATTGTCGTTTTATTTTCCAAAATTAGAACACCAGAAAAAAATGCGACTTAACTGTCGCATACTAATCTAATATTAGTTACAGTGTCTGATTTAAGACAATTCTTCACGGTCCGATCGCTCTGTTACACACTGACCCACTGCTTACCTAACTCGTGAGACAGTGAGATTAGTCAAGATTGCTATCTCGCTTTTAGAAGGGGTAGCTATGCTCTAAATCTCATGATCTTAGTCACTTACAAACAACAGAGTCGCTTTTGTAAATGTCGCTTTTTGAAGAGCTATTGTGTTGTAGGCGAATATGGTCTTAGAAGAGCTTTCCTAGGATCCAAATCTACGACAATTGTTGCTTGAAAATGAAATAAAATATAATATTAGAAGTAAATAAGTAAATACATATAGTTTGAAAATTATTATAACCAAAATAAATAAAATATTCATTACAATTTTAAGATACAAACAACCTAAACAATAAAACTAAAGAAAAATTAATAATATCAATAAATAAATAAACTTGCTTAAAGTTGGGCCCTTTGGCATGGTGCCGAGGATGCTGGCAGCATTCCTCCGCTGTATAGCAATACTGATGCATTATTTTATTTTTTTATATAGTTTTATTATTATAAATTGTAATGTATAATTACACACCAGTGATAGGTACATTGTAATAGTCATGTTTTCGACCGTAATTGTCAAAGGCGTAGCTGAGTTTTCAATCAATCGTGTAACTCTAATTGTACCGTTAGCGTCATATAGTTGGTAGCATCCAAAGTATCCATAAAGTCTGGTACACCATAAAATTCATATGGTGTACCGAACTATTTGGCTACTTACTTAAAATGTTGTCAACTATATGGCGCTGACTGTACCTCCCCAATTACAGTCAGTTTGAAGTTTTGGTGTTCATATCATAAACTGTAAAAGCGATATAATAGCGGGAAACAAAGTCAAAAAGTAAAGTTGATTTCCATAAAAAATATTGCTTAATTGTCGCCATTATTTTTCCCCAGCTGTTTCATATTTCGCCACAGTGGCAATCCACATAACATAATCTTCTATGACAATCAATTGCTACATTTATTTTAACTTTACACGGTTGAATGTAGGATAATTTTACATGCCATCATTAGACTGCTGGTGAATCACTTTTTTGGTCGACGATCATAATGTCATTGACACTGGCATGAATGGCGTGCGTCGAACCAGCGCCGGCGCATCTATTCCGAAAATCATTTCGCGAGTCTCCTGTCCTCGTCTTCTGTATTAGACAGTCGTGTGGGAGAGGGACCGATGATTTTAAAATTGGCGTAGGCGTGCTAATTTTTATATATGAATGAGCATACTATAAACAAAAATACTCGCAGTAAAACACAATAATTTATAGGTAGGAACTATATAAAAAGACTAGCTTTTGCCCGCAGCTTCGCACGCGCAGAAAAACCCCTTTGAGCCCTTAGGGGATGAATTAAAAAAACGCTGAAATTACTTTTCTAGTATTCGAATAAGGAGTGGTTTACA
The DNA here is from genome assembly GCA_022674325.2 of Grapholita molesta. NCBI lineage: Eukaryota > Metazoa > Arthropoda > Insecta > Lepidoptera > Tortricidae > Grapholita > Grapholita molesta. The sequence goes on along the minus strand of CP053125.2, from coordinate 3,219,158 downwards.
AAAATTTCAAGTCTCTCACTTTTAATTTTACACTATCCCCATACAAACTTTCAACCCCTTTTTACCCCCTTAATGATGAAATTTCCAAAAACCCTTTCTTAGTGGATCCTTACGGTTTATAAACTGCCTATTGTGAAAATATCAGCTATCTAGGTTAAGCGGTTTGGGCTAGGCGTTGATCAGTCAGTCAGTCAGGACTTTCACGTTTATATATATAGATAGATAAGGGACCCCAGCACTGAGGTTTAGTTAAAATACCTGCAGGGTATCCTAATTCTACAACACATGTTTTACCTGCAGTATAAAATAACACTGCAGTGTTAAAAATAACTACCTGACGTTAAACAGGCACTGACCTCCACACAGTCACACCTTCATATAAAAAACCACGTCGCTTACTTCCTTTTAGAAAAGCTAAGCTCTCCCCATATCACGTTCAAGGTTGACACACACCCTGACTTAAATTGCCACCCTTTTGACAACGAGCCATTATGAAAATATCTTCGATATAGAAGCCGTTCGTATTAGAGCATGTTTCTTATACTGGTTACACAGTAAATAGCATACATAAAACAATTATGTAACAATATGTAATCTAATAATATTAGCGGAACGTTTTTTATAAAAGGAATTGGACAGAGACTTCCGCTAATAAGACGATAAGTTATTCAACGAGTGTCATGCGTGGTCCTTATTGCAACGTGTTACGGTGTAGAATACTAAAATTGTGTTAGTAACACTAATCTGTAATCACCTAATTATTTGCGAATATATTTGTAGTTGAACAGTCGCTTGTCTCAACCACGAGTTGGCAAAATCGTACTGTCCACAGAAAGTTGAATCCGTAAAATGTAGAAATCCCGAAATGTTTATTTTCCCAAAATGTTGATTTTTTAATTTCGCATAATGTTGATTTTTTATAATGTTCATATAAAGATTTTTCATATAAAGTAGAATTGCCAAAATGTATAAGTATGTATAAAGAACTTATATTCTTTGAAGGAAACCCATGCTCATGGATGAAACGTACTTGCTAGCAGATGCTAAAATATTTATATCGAGAAATTGTACAGAGCTTAACAACTGGCAACACGTGGTAGGAGTACATACTAGAAGCATGTTTGCAAACATTAAATTATTCCAACGCAGAGGTTTTACGTGACGAGTTTTAAACAGGGTTGAAGTTACAAAATTAGTAAGGTTAGTTCTGGTCCCGGCTACGGTACCAGTATAAGACTGCGTTCATAAAGATGAGTCAGATGAGCGAGGATGCGTTGTCCGGAATTGTTAACAACATCATCCACAGGCCCGATATATCTGTTGACCACTGTAGAGACACTGTCATCCGAACCTAAGTAAAAGTAACTAAATATATTGTTACAGATTTTTAGTTGTTTTGCAGTATTTAGCACACATTGACTGCTGTCAACTGTATAATATTCTTTGGTCTAAATCTTTCTTCTATTCTTTCGTCTATTCTTTGGTTTTGGTCTTTATAATATCATAATATTATTTGTAACGCACACGGATGTGATCCCTTATTAACCTTTTTGTTGATGTGTTGATAATACAGCAACAGTAAACACGTACTATTCTCAAAACTTTTAACGCAGACTGATTTAGTATTTAATTTAGTGTAGTGCGGCCTTAATAGTTCGGTTGACTGAATTCAGTAACGTGTAAAACGTATTTAAATAGATCTCTGCTAGCTATAATTAAATCGGAATCCTCAAAAGATTTTCGTCAGTAGATTACGCTAAAGCCGAACCCTTTACTAACCTAAACTAACCTAACTGAAGCCCTTATTCACAATTCTTGAAATGTTAATGGGCCTTCTAACTCTTCTATATCCTCTTTATGTTTGAACATTTCGAGTGCTATTCTAGTACTGAATGCTAGTTTTAAAATGACATTTAACTATGAAATCCCGTTAAAGTCACGTTAAATGTACGTCATTAATGAAGATAAAGTGACCATTTCACCACAGGACATTTATTCGTACGGACGTCTGTGTCAACTTGTAAGCTTATTCTTATTTGTTCTTGAGTCATGGGCGTTTTCTATGTATTTAAGTATTTGTATTATATCGTTGTCAGAGGTCCCGCAACACAAGCCTTCTTGAGCTTACCGTCAGGCTGAACGTTTTGTGAAAGGAAGTCCTATTTATCCGTCGTTTCGTTTGAGGTTCTATTACAAAGACAAAGTCTTTAGATCGAACGGAAAATATCACACTAGTTCTTAGATCGTGTAAAGTAAGCAGGAGATAAAATACGGATTTCAAAACGCGGTACATATTTATTCGTTTCTTCGCCACAACAGACACTTGAGTTCGTTAAATACTTGCGCAACTAAAGTTGGAATGAGGTGGCAGTATCTGCCACAGGGATGATGATCGATGGAGCCGTCTTGTACTGTTTTGGAGGTCTCATGTAGGTAGCCGGAATAACGGAAAGCCACCGGTGTTAGAAAAGTGCTTCATAAACGCAGACACCTTGGTTAAAGCTAGCCTCGTAAACGGGCGTGGAATCAAAGGTTTAAATACTTACTAGACTAGTTTTTGTTCCCGTGCCAGTTTTCACACACTCCTTTCGGCTTCCGCACAATTTTGTCGGTATCTTTATAGCGAGTTTCTTTTAAGTTCCAAATCTATCATCCGGCATAAAAACGGCAGGATGCAGTTGGCACAAAACTAGCGTATGAAGAGGCAGATCTTAAAATGAAGTCATTATTTTAAAAACCTATTATAACCACAATTATTGCGTGATGATGATGATGAAATCCTCTTATCCCTCATCAGGGACATAGGGCCCTAAGAATCAACTTCCACTTGGCTCGATCCTGCGCAGCGTCCTCGAGCTCCTTCCAGTCCAAGCCAGTTGACGCTGCCTTTTTTTCAACCGTGCGCCTCCAGGTGGTGCGAGGTCGTTCTGGCTTCCTTTTTCCGGGTGCATTCCACCCCAGACCCTGCTTGGATAGGTGGTTATTGCGTAATGTAACTTTTTATTGTCATTGTGGTGCCGATGTGTGCTGTGTGTAAGTAACTAAGTACTTACTTGTTGAATCATCGTCATCAACAAGGAGTTGCTGGAGTCTTCTCAGGCTAAGCTTAGCCAAACAGCTACAAAACTCCCATTAGCTCGATACAACCACACACCAGCCAGATCCGGTTGAGACCTGAACTGATTTCCCTGGAAGCGAAAACTCAATATTCCAGTAGTAATAATCAAGTTTAGCGCGGAAGGGTCTGGCTTTTCCCCAGGCTAGCTCCCCCCACACAGTACGCCTACTCTTCCATCCCAAACAGGTCAGGGTACGATATATTTGAGCACTCTGACTGCTACGAACCACGTGATTGACTACCTAGACGCATTCGAATTGATACTTTTCGTGTCCTCATTGCAGGCATGTCTTATCAGTACAGACCATAAATATGTATACACGTTATCACCTTATAGTAATGGCATATGGTGAAAAAGTGTATAGATATTTATGGCCGTGACTGTACATTGGTATTCTTGTGTTCGCCTACTTAGTTTGCGTGCAATGTTTACACTTGTAAGGTCGTGTTAGTCAAATAGGTATTATCGTGTTTATTCTATAGGAGCTATGCTGAGTCCTTCCATTCACATGGAACAATTCAACTTAGTGTCATGATGGTCATTACAACTGGTTTTGTCATGTGTCATTGTCATTTTGCAAACATAATACTAGAAATAAAAGAAAAAATCAATTGCCTATAGTACCTACCGTAAGCGGATGTTTATGTGTAGGTAAATACCTGAAAAATTAATCATACATCGATCATTAACGGTGTATACCGTTACTGATGTTAGGTTAGTATAACAATAGGTTCTAACTCGCGAGTATCTAAGATCTATCGATGGAAGGTGTATCAGCGAAATTGGTCTGACTGCTTCAGAATTCAGCAATAAAAGAGACGAGTAAGTTCTATATTGTAGTTCTATATTTAATATTGCATTTAGTAAGTAACTGTATAGTAAGTACTTGTATTCATTATTTGTAAAATCAAAAAGGTTTGTGTTGCGGGTACCTACTCAGCCAACGATATATAAATATACAAATACTTAAATACATATATAAAACACCCATGATTCAGGAACAAATATCTATGCTCAAATATTTGAACTGACGACCATCAGCTTCATATGCAGGGTCACTATCCACCGTAGTATAAGAAGTTAAGAACGCATTTTAAAAATGACCTTGTTTAAAATAGTTCGAGCTACATCTAATAGTGTCAAAGACACCGAAGCCGAAACGCCTCTGGAAAAGGTAAAACCTCTTCCTTAGCCGGACCCCCGCTGCTGGTCAATGTCGCCAATTTCCATTGTTCTCTGACAAAACCTACGATAACCTTGTATCCATTCCGTTTACACGAATAATCACCAGGTTTTACTTCTACGTCAAACTTGGAGGTCTATTCGAACTTAGGCAGTAATGGTATCGTGTCGAATTGAACGGAAATAGGATAAAACACGGTGTTTCTTATTTATCCTCATCATTCCAACTGCTGGACATAGGCCTCCTCCAAATATGGCTTGTATCATTTGGTAGTTGTCATAGTCGCCACGCTTGGCAGGCGAGTTGCCGAAGTAGGCGTTGATTTTGTTTCGACGGAGACTGCTACCCTTCCGTAGTTTTTCTTTTCGCTTTGTCGCCCCTTACGTAGACGCGGGAGAAGACGGGGTGATGCTATTCTAAACCGGTATCACAGGCCCGATACCGCGAACATTGGAGTTCGTATATTGCGAGCATCTTTCTCTTTTACTCCAATTAAGGCGTCTTGAGATTGACAGAGAAAATCGTCCGAAATTTACGAATATAGTCTTTCGCGGTGGCGCCTCAGGGCAGATTGTTTCTTGATAAACCTAATTGAAAGAAATTAAGATAGATTAAGAATCTATCATCTTCAAAAACTGTCAGTATTTTTTTAATAGTACGACTAGGACTAAATTCTGCCGAATCATATTATAACAAACTCAGCCTTACCAGCTTTTACACAGAGTTGAAATTGAAATGTGGGAAACTCGAAGGTCTTTAATATGGTTGCGGCTAGTGTAAACAGTTCCAACTTCGTTTGTTGTAAACAGCTTCGGAGCAGTTGCGCAATGGTGTAGAGGAATATGTTTAAACAGTTTTCGGTTACATGTTAGTATATTAATGAAAACGCCATGTTTTTGACTAGAATGCATATAATTAATTGTATATTCGGGGTCAATATAAAAAGGAAATAGTGTAAACAAACCGATTTACCTGTCATTGTATACACAAAAATTTGTTACTTACACACCGCCGAATAAGCTAGGACCATTAATTCTTTACTACATTATATACGAAGCAATATACAGCAATAAGTTTGAACTCAATATTATAGTGTCAAAGTATTTTTTCTGTCATAACTATGGGTTAATTTTCTATGCTTACTTTGACACTGTCAAGTCGTATAGTTCAGTAGCCAGCTTGTTTAGTTATGACGTTTTGAGCAATACAAAGCAGAGTTAAAATCTACATCTACACTAATATTGTAAAGGCGAAAGTTTGTGAGTGTGTATGTTTGTTACTTCTTCACGTCTAAACGGCTGGAGCGATTTTAATCAAATTTGGTATGGAGTACCCTGGATTAACACAGGCTACTTTTTTCCCTAATAGACCGCGAGTAACACCGTGGGGCACAGCTAGTATACTATAAATCGGTAATATAGATTACTGTGGACATTGTGAAAGTTAAGGGTTATAAAGCCAACCATTTGATTCTATGAACAATTGACCACCGAAAAGACGATTTTTGTTTCATTCAATCAGTATGACTAATATTGGTAACCTCTCAGAAAACGTCTCCAATGTCCTTGACGCCATGAAAGCAATTACTTCCATTGTCAACGCCATCTTATGAAGCCTCGAGCCGTTTAGGATTCCGCTCGGGCACCTCCGTAATCAAATCACCATTAAACCTCTTAAATAAGGTCTTAAGTCCCATAAATACCCTTACAAGAGTAGGCATTATTAAGGCTTAAAGAATACGCTCGACGAATTTTGAGCAGCTTTCGTTATTTGGATCTCGAAATGTCATGGCGTAATGATTTACGCAGGTTACTGACCCTTTTTTATTGATGTGCGATGGTACAGCTGAGGTCAAATAGAAATGTCAAAATATGTACTAATACCTATTAACTTATTACAACTTTCTCGCGTTGTCCCGGTATTTTGGAATGGCTCATAGGAGCCTAGGGTCCGCTTGACAACTAATCCAGGATTTGGCGTAAGCACTAGTTTTACGAAAGAGACTGCCATCCGACCGTCCAACCCAGAGAGTAAACCAGGCCTTAATTGGATTGGTACGGTTTCCTGACTACGTTTTCCTTAACCTTAAAGCGATTGGTACATAAATATCAAATTATATTTTGCCGGGGTTTGAACCTATGATCTCCGAATTGCAAGTCGCACGCTCTTACCGCTAGGCCACCATCGCTTCTACCTATACTTAATGTTAGTAAAATGGTCGATAATCGCGAGGCGATGTAACATTTGTTTTTGACAACAATGCAAGTCTGAGACCCCTATACTTCTAACACGAGTAAAACGTACTCGCTAGAGTCTCAGTAAAATATTTGTATGGAGAAATTGGTATCTCCGTTCCATCACCGGATATCCAGGCGGGGGTAGCAATTTCATCCTTACGTTGTGAATATTCCATTCATTCGCACGAAGCGATTCGCTTCTACCTTCCTAATGCGGACTGCTAAGGAATGAAATTCGCTCCCTTCGTCTATATACCCGGCAAGATATAATTTGGGTCTCTTCAAGGCAAGAGTGAATAGGCTGTTACTGAACCAGCGTGCTACACCTTCGACCTCGTCGTCACTTACCATCAGGTGCGACTGAAGTCAAACGTTGGACAGTCTTGCATAAAAAAAAAAAAAAAACAAATCTACGTAAAAGGTGACGTATGTCAGCTGTGGCAACTTGTGGTAGAGGTTGGTTTGTAAAACTATGCCCTTGTCCTAAGATGGCCGCCATTGATAATGCTATCACTTTCTTCTTAGCATGTACAAGAAGCTAATCAGATCAGCATATCATACAAAGCACTTAATGATAATTAAAAAGATACAAAACTCGCCTCTTACTTACTAACTCAACCTCAACGGATACGTAACATTTAAATGTTACACATATTTTTTCAAAGATTTGCACCACAAATATTATTTTTTTCCATAACAGGTAAAAACGTTTTTCTAGAGACTTCCTGCCTCGCACAGCAAAACTCTGGAATAAATTGTCGTGTGCAGTATTTCCGGACCGATATGACATCCAAACCTTCAAGAAAAGAGCGTATAGGGATCTTAAAGGCCGGCAACGTACTTGTGACTCCTCTGGTGTTGCGAGTGTCCATGGGCGGTGGTAGTTGCTTACCATCAGGCAATCCGTCTGCTCGTTTGCCTCCTATATCATAAAAAAAAACGTCATAACGTAATCTAAAATTTGCATTGCAGATCGCGAAGTCCGACCATTAAGAGTAATTGAACGGTAATGGTTTTCGTTTGCCTTTTTAATACCTTATTTCTTATTTTCAGAAAAGGTTTTAGAAGTGAAACTACTCACTAAACATAAATTCTTTTATATCACTCATTTTGTATCTCTAGTATACATTTTCATTTTGAATATCTTCATATAGTATTTTAAATAGGTCCATAATCGTAATTGTCCTTCACATATTATAAATGTAGATATTATTTGGGATAGTGCATCAATAGTACTTATAGAATGAAACAACACACGAAAGGTATCCGACGTCTCGGAGTTTTTCTGTAAATCAGTTAGAGAATGGTATTAATAACAATAATAAACAAAAATGAATACGACGTTGGTGTCAATAATTATAATAATTCAGAACAATTTTTTCCTGTAGCTGAGTAAATAGAGTTATCGTCTTATAAAAAAATCATCCCTACAAACACTTTGAATATATATTTTTTATTTATTACAAGCCCAACTGGGGAAGTACATCCTCCTTACAGAAGACCAAGCTATAATAGCACTGCTACCTTTCAGGTATGTAGTGTTGTGTTCCTGATGGTGAATAAGGTTCCCAGAGCTCCAGCCCACTTATAGGTCGGCAACGCGCTTGTGACTCCCTTGGTGTTGCGAGTGCCCATGGGCGACGGTAATTGCTTACCATCAGGCAATCCGTCTGCTCGTTTGCCGCCTATGTCATAAAAAAAAAAGATACAACAGAAGCATACAAGTGGAGAACAATATAGGCAGAGTAACATTATAGATTATGATGTTTCCTTGAGCATATCTTACCAAGAACAGCTACCATTTAACGCGGTAAACTCGCTAACAGTGACTATCAGCCAAAATATGTCACTGCTGGACAAAGGCAATGATTACCACAACGGTCCTCCGCCTCGCGGGTCCAAAGATTTCCCGAGACCGTCGTTCCACCTAGTTGAGGGTCCATCTTCGCCATACGTGGTGGCAATTCAAGCACCACAAATTGAACGGCTAAGCTAAAACAAGCAACCAAAATCTTCTTAACTGTTCGCGTAATTGCGTAATTGCCGTGGCGTGGTGCATAATTTCCTGTCATCCCGACGACTAATTGCAGTGCGCTCGTTTCGAACAATGTTGAAACTACTAAGACACCTTGAATATTTCAAGTGCTCGTGAAACATTTAGAAAGTTGAGAAACTAATGCAAATTTTATTAGCTACAAGTTTCTGTTTGTCACTACGAGTACAACTACAGGCAACTGCAAAAATGTGGATGCTCGTTTTGGAGGCAATTGCTCATAACTGTATTATTTTTGCTCTCAACTGAACATTATTATTCTGTTCAATTTTACATATTTTTATCATAAGTGCTCTAAAATGTGTCCAGAAACCGTAGGCAATGACCAGCATTACCAACCATCAGAAATGAATGGAGATGTAATGTTAACATTACCTACTGAAATCAGTAGGTTATGAGTTTAAATTTGGAACAGCTGTCAAATTCAAGTGGGGTTTCTATTCTAGTATCTATAGATATTAAAACAGTCATTGATACGAAACGCCAATTCGTTATGTTTTTTTAAGATAAATCGTACGACATTTGAACTCGAGTGACAATAGAATAGGGAGTTCAATCGCTAGTCTATGGTTTAAAAAAATATTTGACTGAGATACGAAATACGCAACGCCGCCATTCCAAGCTGTCATTTGTTTTGTTTGTTGACTTTTTAATGTTTCAAGTAACACTAGTAATAATGCAGGTCATGTCCCTACAGTTCCTGAACCCATCTTAAAACACTTATGATATGTGTGTAGATAAAGTAGTGTATGCAACTATACATAATTAGGCATTACAACAATCGTGTGATATTATTATGAAACTCGTCTTCGGCTCGTTTCATAAACCCACACTCTTGTTGTAATTTCCTTTATTATGCACAGATACATAAACTACTATTTCTTCCCTAAATGACGCAGTTCGGGCAGCTCGGAGTTGAACGCCTAACTTCAGTTATTGACATTTGACGTGTCATTAAGATATAATGATACTTCATCGACAAGAACTTTATCCTTGTTCTATCCAATTAGCATATACTTTACACCTATTCTTTAGACATTGTATTCTTTAGATATTGTTTATCAACATCTTTATATCATTTCATCATCAATACATCATCAACACATCATCTCTTAGTCATATGATTCATTTCTCACCAGAATGCGTCTCACAAACGCTTCAAACCGGAGATGAATCATTGCGGTTTGGAAAACCGGTCACACCCTACTAAAACCATTATAACTTTGCATCTCCCTAGCATTTATCACTAGTACATAAGGTCTACTTTAGTTGTATTATCCTTGTTTTTCCGTATAATTGACCAGTATAAGGTGTCCGGGTTTGTAGAACTGATGGTTCTAGTACAAGGTTCAATTTTTACTGGATAATTTGTTCAGTTGGTGTACACTATTGGTATTGACCGTCGATGTTTGATAATCTGAAGAGGTGCGATAGGTCTCATTAAACGGACAATGCTGTATTTGGTAACTGTGTTGTTTACCATGCGTTGTTTTTTTTTAACTCTTGAGATAGTATGAAGGCGGATTCGTGCCTGCTTTAAGCCAATAATATAATAATTGGCAAGTTGTGCAGGATCGGAACAGGTAGGGTACTAGATTATTTTTGTGTCGCTAAGCATGTTTAATTAGCCAAAGTTAGTATTCTAAAATTCAAACTTTCTAATTAGCTCAGCCGTCCAGAAACTTTTAGTCATATGTCAGAAAAGTCCGAATCTGTTGGCAATAAAAAAATGCATATTCAATGCGTTTTTTAATAATGAGGCACACAAATTGAAATTACCTACTTGCCTAAAAGAACTAACAGAATAAATACTTAAAAAAATAAAAAAAAATAAACTGTATATTTCAAAATTAAATTACATTATATTTTACAATCTTAACTTATTAATTTTAAATTGAAAAGATTTTTTTTAGTTAAGGGGTCTTCTAATTAGCTTATATGATAACAAAGATTAGCTTATTCAAGCATGCCAATTGAGTTAAGTACATATTTTATGTTTAGTTAGCACTTAAATTTTTCCTTATATCTAACAAAAAGAGCTCTTCAGTTCAGTTCTATTTCTACTTATTCTTCTAGACATTGGGACTACATGTCATAATCAGATTATTTTACCACTATAGTTTTTTTGTGAGCACTTTAACAACACATTTCTAAACCTAGCCTACACTTCAGACCCTAATTGCTTACGTGACACTCCAGTGACACACATCTTCACAATCGTGCACACATCACACGCCATCATTGTGACGACTCTCCAGTCCGTGACTCCATTACGTATTGTTTCTAGACGAGATCTGACACTTGACAGACGTGCTATTGTGTCGTGCTAAATTAGACTTTAATCGTAGGACAATAGAGATGAATAGAATTAACAACGGCGGTGGAAACAAGTGACAGTTGAATTGAAGGTATTACCAGTATATTTAAGATGTTGCTGTGTACTATGATATAAGTAGGCCCGTTCTTTGTTATTAAGTTTCAAACCTCTTAAGAGTTAAGACAATTACAGCGGTTGAGATGCGGGTACTCAAACCCTAAAGGCTTGATCACATAGGGCGCGTTTTGTGGCGTGGCGCAGCGGGGCGCGACTCTGCCGTCCAAATGTGTGCCTTATTTCGTTATATCAGCCACACCGCTGTCACGGCCCGCTGCGCCACGCTCTCAAACCGCGCCTATCTGCCCAAGCCTTAAGTCTTTTTTAAGGATAGGCGGTAGTATTCGAGAGAGCGCCTGATCCCAGCTCCAGAGGGTCTCTGTCACTCTAATTACGCCTTATTTGGAGTAAAAGAGATAGGTGGTCGAAATTTTAGAACAATGATTTTTGCGCTAGGCCCTCGGGTCATTTCTGGTGCGAAGGTTGTTAAGGGCGGAAACACAGAGAGCATCTTGGGTATAATGGATTGCGCGAGGCGGGTTATTTGACTAACAATTCATCATCGTCAGCGTAAGTCGTCCACTGCTGGACATAGGCCTCTCCCAAATATGATTTGTTTCATCTTGGGGGGTAGTTGGCATAAGAATTAATTAAGGGATATTTGTCAGTGCTTAATTCTGTGTTTTGTCTTGAGTGTTATTTTGTATTTTTATATTAAAATGGCAATATTTACGGTAGTTAATACCAGTATCGATCCCTGTTTTAAGTGTTGCCATAATGTATCTTAATGTAACGACGTAGAGTGCATATTTCAGTTGTAGTTTAGTATACTTTTGCCTGAAAAGTTTAAGGTATTCTTTAGTTATTTCTCCGCGCCTGTTGGCAGGTGTGACATATTCATCCGTGAAAAAGGGTATTCGGATGATTTATCGTAACACTGAGGACCGAGGCTGCTTAGATGTTTAAGGGCTCGTAGTCGATTTGTATATAAAAATCGCTAGTTACCTATATACGTAATGACACGCATAAATTTGGAATATTAATAAAAAAAATACAATTAGGTACATAAAAATATTATCCGCTTTGATATAAGTAAGTACTTAAATATTATTACTAAGTGGGAAAAGTTTTGGATTCCCACACTTAGTACATTGATTTGATTTGATTTGATGAGGTGTTTTGTGCAAGATTGTCTTTTTTTTTTATGACATAGGCGGCAAACGAGCAGACGGATTGCCTGGTGGTAAGCAATTACCGTCGCCCATAGGCACCCGCAACACCAGATGAGTCACAAGCGCGTTGCCGGCCTTTAAGGGGGGTTGGAGCTCTGGGAACCTAACTCACCATCAGGAACACAGCACTACATACCTGAAAGGTAGCAGTGCTATTGGGCTGTGGTCTTCTGTAAGGATCAGGAGGTACTTCCCCAGTTGGGCTGCCCCAGATTCAAGCGTGATGGTCATCGCTGTGCCATGTGTGTTGGACGTAGTTTAAGGACATACCCGGGTCCAAAAATTTCCTCCTCCTCCTCCTCTCCTCTCTTCTCTCCTCCTCCTCCTCCTCCTCCTCCTCCTCCTCCTCTTCTTCTCCTCTCTCCCTCCTGAATTTTTGATTATTTATTTAGAAAAGTATCCTGAAATTGATCCTATAGTTCAAAATAGTATGTGTTTAAACTAATAGAACTCTTGTAAGTATTACAGTACTGTACTTGTAAGTAATAGTCTATAGATCAAGCAACGCTATCAAAATGTTGAGTGAATTCAGAAAATACCAACAAGGGCCTCTTAAATATGTGTTCTGGGAAATGATTATAGGACGGAAAGTAGGGACGGATGTTTCCAAGGCCCTTGAACTGCTAGCGTTCCCAACGTGATCTATCAATGAGATGAATTTTTTGTCTGATTTGTAGATTTTAATTTTTAACATTACTGGAGTATTGAAGAGCCCACCCCAAACATCAATGTATTTACCAGTTCTAACAGATATGCCTACAATAGAATTTAGGTTCTCGAAAAATAGATGCCTGAAAGTATTAATTATCGCACAACAATACCTATATAAGCTTGGGTCATAAAACACAAGTCCACCTTTGTTTAATTTAATCCCATATCCCTCTGTGTGCCACGTTTCCTAAACGCTTTATGTGTAAGTACTTTAAACGCGTATACGTCTATTTAATTTTGGCTTAAAACAACAATAACTTGAGCTATTACGAGTATGTAGACATATCGTTTCTGGCCTACCAATATAACATGTTCTGATTATTTAAATGCATTAAATTGAGTTTAAAATCGAATATAAAGTCTATTTCATCAGCCTTAAAAATTTAAAAATGTAAGAAACCTTAAAAATGCAAAGATATGAAAATCTGTAGGTCACTAAGGCGCAGTCCTGTCGCATATATAACACAGTAATTATAGAATTACACAATTATTTGATGGTTCAATTTTTTCTCTTGTCGTGTGACGTTACTTGCATTTTTCCGATTTTGACGCACTCCTAAAGTAACCAATAAGACACAGTAGAAATTGATCTAATACAATAAGATTTAGACCCCCGAGTGTAAGTTTTAATGTAACTTTACGTCACGAACGCGTTTGCGTTTCCCGTATAAATAACATTATCACTTACGCGTTCGTAAACGTTTTTTTACGTCAAAAGAAACTTACACGAGAGCCTCAGATATGTCTCAACTGATATCACTTGATTCAAGATATATACCTTAGTCTAAGATAATCTCACTAACTGATGCTGATGCTTGCTTGAAAAGCATCAAAAGACAAGATTATAATAATTGTGACACGTGTTTTAATACTAGTCTATACAACTCAGCCTTCAACCCCCTGTTTCCCGGCGGCTGCAGTAATGTACTATTTTAGCCCGCTAGTCATTTAGTCACTAAAAATGATAAAAAAATATAATTCTGCTGTTTGAACAGGCTTTATGAACACAGACGCCAGGTATACATAAAAATAAAATAAAATTACTTCCCGGCCTAGGCCTTCAATTTTATATGAAATTCGTTACCTGTTCTCTGGAGTTGATCCGCCCTAAACGTGATACTTCGAAGCCTATTATGACGCACATAACGAAGACATTTCATTGCATGTTTGAGTAAATGTAATTACTAGAACGAAGTAATTTTCCAGTTTTTTTACATTGAAATTCTAAATAACAAATAATATTGCTTTCACCAATTTTTTGTGTAGTTCTTCGCCGGAGAAGGCTCGGTAAGCGATCGGACTGGCAGCTACTAAGCGCACAAAAGGGCATTGTTTGCCAGCCATATATCTGGCCGATTAATGTTCAATGCACCGGCCACGCTTGGCGGCGCAGGCACAATGGCTGGGTGTAGTTTGGAGCCTGAAAGAGAAAATATATAGTGTAATGACTCATCGAATCAAATATAGTATTTTTTACATTGTCTTTCTTAATTCATGGGTGTCCTGTAAAATCGAAGTTATCAAACTTCTTAAAAAAAGAAGTGTATAGGTTCTTAAAGGCAACGTGCATGTGAATCCTCTGGAGTTGCATACATGTGGCGTCTATAAGCTACGGTAACTGCTTACCATCAGCTGAGCCGTATGCTTGTTTGCCACTGTCGTTGTATTAAAAAATCAAAGTAATCAAACTGTTAAGAAATGAAAATTAACTAATCCAGCAATTTATAATGTGTAACTTTTTTTTTTTATTAAAGCAGTAGTTGTGTAATCTTGTTGATGATAGCTAGTCTATGTATTATCGTTGTATACCATGTTTACATTTTTTTTTTATCTTTTCAGGTAAGTCACATCACGTGTGAATATTTCAAAAGCTCGCCAACAGTACCTACAGGTAAAATATTCCCTCCGTAGAAAAGGAAACGTTTAGTTTCTATAAACGGCATGTTGGTTTAAGGTTGCCTTTATTATATGTACCAATTCCGTTTCTCCTCGACTATTTTCAGTCGTTGCGACCCCTCAATGTTCCGGCTCTAATCAAATTAAAGTCGTTTCCTTTACGCAAACAACATTTGTTCCGACAGCGGATCGAATGGCTCTGGCGATGGCAATCGATCCAAGGCCAGGGTAGTAAAAAACTATCTTAACCACCTTTCTTTATGGCCACGGTGACGGGAATGGGCACTCGGTCCGCCTCAAGACATGAGATGAGCCTATAGAAGACTGCTAATTTTAGAGGTTATAAATAAACAAATGCTAGAAAATCGGGGCTGTCAATAGGTACTTAATATTAATGAATTATAGATGAATTTTATTAAGCAGAAACGTCTGCCAACGAAACAATGATACTTGAAAATAAAAAAATAGGATGAACAAAATCAATAGACTCAAACTTACGACTCCGGGAACCATATTCCGTTCGCGCTAGAACACATCCGTTGGATGTGATTTATTTTCTTTTAGTTCTAGGCATGAAAGGCACTTAAGATGCTTTCGAGAATTTTACTGGCGGCTAAAAAATCCTGAGAGTTTTATTGTAGCTAGATTTTTACGGCCAATATATTCTGGGGTAAGGAAGGCAGGGTCAAGTTGAAATAAAATATAACGCTATACTTTACTGACGAGCAATCCATGCATTATTTTACGAAAAATTTTTGCGCAAAATTTAATAATGATCCATTTGTCTGAAAACTGAAGCCCACTCAGACTCACGTAATAACAATTAGGTGAGTACTGCCTTTCACAGAAAAGGCCAAAAGATAAGTGCTCGCACAAAAGAACCAAGACAGTCAAGACTCCTTGATGTGTCCATTGTCCGCCTTAGGAAATTCTGAAAAATCATTTGGAGAGTATTGTTGGACTGAATAAGTTCCCCCGCCTTTATTGAAGAACGATTAATTTGGAAAAAAAGTGAATTCTGCCTTTATCATTTCAATTTTGTGGTCCTTAACTTTTGCTTTAGCGTGTATTTCGTTTTATTTAAAGTTGTACCTACACTTTTTTTTCATATCTGTGTTTAATCTAGATTTTTACTCAGGATCTCGAACTGGTAATGATATACTGATGTAATAAATAATGATAGTGATAATGATATACGGTAAAGGAACTTTAGGAACGAAAAACTTTAAAATTTTTAAGACACTTCTCCTCTCAGGATTCAAGAATTTTGACTAGATATTACACTAAAAAACACATAAAAAAGCGGGGCTCTAGTATTTTTTATATCTGCCAGACGTAGTCATAGAACGGTGAGCATTCGTACCACCGCGAACACCGAAGTTCGTATATTTCGAGTATCTTTCTCTTTTACTCCAATTACAGCGTCATGAGAGTGACAGGGACAATCGTCCAAAATTTACGAATATCGTCTTTCGCGGTAGCGCCTCTGATCTATTTTAGTAGCCTTTATCACAAAAACGTTTAGGGAAACCAAACTCGTGAAGAGGATGAAAATAAATTGTATATCAGTTTACTTGCGGCTCTTGATATCGAAGGTCTCATTCGAGACCCTTGTAATACAAATATATTTCGTTAGGGGAATGTTATTTATAGGGACATTATAGTGTCTGGCGATATATTAATTTGGGTAAACACCAAAGCAAAGGAGTTGGTAAGCGTTTGCTTCTTCAGTTTATTGTGCTTTTTCTATTAATAAAATAAAAGTTGTTGAAATTATTATGAACATAGGTGCCAATCAATAATTTATATTACGCCTACTTAGATAACTTGATTTACAAATTGAATTTTGTCTGAATTCGACAACAAGTATGTACCTAATACACATATTCAGTACCTATGTATTGTGTCAGCTACAGTTGATGTTGTACTGAGTTTTATTTGCCGAATAAATTTATGATTCAACATTATATTTACGATGTTTAAAATTAGAAAGATTGTTGTTTTATCCTTTGTTTTTCCAACATACACACTTCAAAGGTAAAAAAACATAAAAGGAGCTAACAAACCAAAACAGTTTCAAAGCACCCACCTTTTTGTCCCAAATGACTAAAAGCTAAACTCAATTGCGATGATGTCATATTGCGATTTTTCTTGGTTTTGTTCTTTTGGGTTGACTCATCGTTGCGTATTTGGTACGAAACTTCAACTCTTATCTCCCTCTTACGTATATTATCCATTATGGTGACTGTTATGAACAAGATATTAAATATAGCTAGTAAAATTCGCTTACGAGTATACTGGCATTGATGTACATTGTAGAAGAGATTTTTATTCAAAACAAATTTCGAATTTCTCCTCATCCGAGACTAAAACTTCAAATAATCCTTATCTCTTCCAAATATCAGCGTATCAACTTGCAAGACACTTTTACGGCACTAAAACCTTACTGATGGTGTGCTAACACTAGTATAGTAGGTACTTGATAACAGAGTCCATATAACATTCGGCACTTATACGATTTTGCCAGTACATTATCGATTTAGTAATTTAGGGGTTAATACTATTCACAAAGGAATCCCCTTCCTTTATATCTTCAAGTTGTTTATTATCTACCTATGATTTAACCGTCAGAGTTGTTGACTAGTTTGCACTCAACGCTATTGCCATAACACTGAGAAGGTTGCGAGATTCGCAAATTATCTTACCTTCGAAAAGTTTGTTTGTTTGATCAACAATCGCTAATTACATTCAATTAAGCAAAACATCATTCGTAAGCCAAGAAACTATATCTAATGATAGTAATGCCCTAATTTATGTATGAAGTACATCATATACCTACAATAGAAAATTAATACGTTTAAATTAGGAATACAACTAAAAAGAAGGTACGAATACGAAGTGAGTACAGTAAATTTAAAGCCAGTAAGCTTATTGATGGAAGTAAACAAGACAATCTCGGAATGTTCCAAAGTTCCATAATTTTAAACGTTCAATAAACACTATAAACTACGTTTTTCATGTTTTGCAAAGAGCAGTAAAACAGTCATCAAAAGGAGTCGTAAATTAGCATTCATAGACTACAGCTATAACTCAGCAATCGTCGGTTTTCGAACGTACCGTACCATCGTCGGCACAATTCAAGAATATTATATTCTATGTACTTATATTGACTGCGAGAGTAATATTTGAGGCGCGAAATTATTATTGCCATGTCGTCATTTACATCTGTGTTTTTGTAGGGTGATACTCTTAATAGTAGCAGAACCTGATGCTACGCGAATACCGCTGTCAAAATAAATACCTACATAGAAAGATACGGCGGCCAACGGTCTTCTTCATGTAGGCTAAGAACTCGCTACATCTATGGGGTATAATATTCTTGACAGCTGAAGTCTACCACTGGTCAGATAAAATTGATGTTGTTAGGATTTATTGCTGCGGTGAAAGATCGCTGAGGTTGGATTATCGATGGATATTTATAGTGAGGTCATAGGATATTTATAAACCTCCGAAGCTACGGAGTTGATGCCGGCTAAATTTGGTAACGAATAAGTCAACTGCCAATTTGTTTCACTTTGGAATATGTTAAATTCAGTTTAAAAAAAAAAACATTTTCGCGAGCCTTCTCCATTGCCACTAGATGTGTGCTATGAAGGTTTTCTAGATTAATTAAATGGCTGTTTCGCAAATGCTTGCATCTTATTAAAAGTATTGTTTAACGTATGCGGAGTGAAATTTGGACAAAGTTTGAATATATAAAATGTAAAAAACAAAAATCTAAAAAAAATATGTGTGTATGTCAATATCAAGTCTATATATCTGTCAATCAATCTGGTAAGTTTCATAAGGATTGGATGTTTGATTTTGTAATTATGGTAAATAACCAAGAACGCCGTCGTAAAACTGTATGTAATTTCTACAGTATACATCCCCTATGGCCGAAATCGAAGGTGGTGGAACATTTTGTACAAATGGGTGAGAGTCGAAGCACCATTTATAATATTTTAGCGTTTTTTACCTTAAAAAACAACCACTGCTAGAAAGCCTGGTTCTGGAAATTATCCCAGCTTGAGCAAGTTTTCTGAGAGAGCTCGACTATAGAAAATTACCGGCGGCCGTGTTGCTAAATCTTACAGAGAGCTCGGAAGAAAATTTAAATGTGGCGGAAAAACTGTCAAAATATATCTTGAAGACATGGGCATCGATAAGCGGTGTAGAAAATTTAAATCCACCGTCTCCGAAAATCAAAAATCCACTCAGAAAATACGGCTGCGTAAATTGTTCAAAGAAATATTTTACGCCAAAAACAATGTGACTTGCGTCATGGATGACGATTCATATTTCACGTTAGATGGAAATTAGTGGCAAGGCAATTACTATTTTGAGAAGACCAATGGTCCAACTGATGAGAACGTGAAATATATTGAGCATACCAAGTTTCCTAAAAAAGTTTTGCTATGGCTTGCCATAAGGAACGCGGAATGTCCAAGGCGGTGTTCTTTGAATCAGGTTTAGCTGTGAACGCCGATCGCTACATAGAGCGTTGTTTGCCATTAGTGCGAGATTTCATAAATACGAGTCATAGAGGAGAAAATGCTGTGTTTTGGCCGGACTTAGCCTCAAGCTATTATTCCAAAAAAACACTTAGCAAAATGGCGGAGCTAAACACCCCATACGTACCGAAGACATCAAATCCACCTAATGTTCCGCAACTTCGCCCTATTGAAGATTTTTGGGAAAATCTGAAGAGGCGAGTATATTGCGATAATTTTCGGTCCAAAAATGTGCAAAGCTTGATTCGTAAAATAAAATTGGAGTTGTATAAAATGCCCACATCTATGTTTTCGACAGGGATGGACAAAGTTCCTCAGAACTACCGTAAAGCATCTCGCATGGAAGTAAACTTAATTTTACATTAATCATTATTAGGTACTTTATTATAAAAACATAACTATTTAAAAAAATAATGGTGTTTTTTTTATTTAAAACAACATTGCACTTTGTCCAAATTTCACTCCGCATACGTTACTAAACGAGCTAATTCCGGACTTCTGTGACATTTTATCGGAATTTATTTTGCTTTACCGTATTGAAGTCACGATTATGGAAAGGAAAGGATTATGATTATTACTGCTATAAGATGTCCAAAATAGAATATGGTATATAAGTACAGTCTCGATTACCTCCAGTTACCGTTAGTCCGCCTGCTTAAAATTTGAATGTGTCCAATTCAAATTTCGAACAGGCATACTCAGCATCTCATAACTAGGAACTGTGCCAAGAATCTAGTCTTAATAGCCTTTTGGTGGGTCGGTTAAAGAACAGGCTGCTCACATGCACGTGTGGACCGCTGCCAGCTGTGTAAGTCGATCGATGAAACTACCAAGCTACCCTTGAAATTATAAACTGCTAGACAATATTATTTATGGCCAGTAAGTATTTTTGAAGGTCACGTGTGTTTGATCTTTACTTTATAATGATCATTTAGTTGAAAATGGAGGCATTGCTCTCCAAAATTTGCCGCTCGAGTGACTAGGCAAACATGTATGAAGCTTTGTAATAGAAGCATCAAAAGCGTTGCTCAAAAGTGTATTTTGGTATTAGTTGGGCGTTTTCACGAACCGTTGTTGAAGAGTGTTGTTCGCATTTCCAGAAAAACCAGATCATTCATAATAAAAATCGCAAGCTGAATCCGTTTCAATAGGTGTCACACCTTTCTCCATGCAAAGCACCTGTGGAAACATAGCGTAAGTGGATTTTAGGAAATTGGGTCCCTTTTTGTGTCCTATTAAAATGGATTCAGCTTGCAATTTTGCTTAGAAATAGCCTGGTTTTTCTCGAAATATGACCAACACTTGATACAACAAAGGTTCGTGAGAACGCCCAGTAATCAAAAGCAAAGATGAGTCACTTACACCTCGTAATTAGCGATAATAACAACGACGCAAAATCTATTTAATTACTGTACGCACTCGCGTGCAGATATGAAATTAATGAAGCGACGAAAATGTGTATTAACGGTGACAACTTGACAAGTGACAAGTCACGCTTAGGCGGTGTGTTTTGTTTAAGTACTTTGAACAAATGTACCCAAGAGAATAAACGTATGGGAAATAACAATAAAAAATGTTTTCAGGGATTACTTATTTACGATATGTAAAATATAATTTTACGTCTAAATGTTGACACAAAAGACAATTAAGTGTGCAAGCAGACATGGTCGATTTCAAGTATTCGATGCAAAAATATCGTCACCATAAGCCAAATCGCTCTACGAAGGTGAAATTGGGAAAGCCCAAGTTGGACTTGGCCCTAACATTATTTAATTATTTTTTATTTTCAGTATACCTACGTCACGTGAACTACGATTGTTTACCACCCATAACCCTCTTAGTCTTAGGTACCTACATTCGTTTTGCACAAAGGAGTAAAATGGCATTCCAACTGATGCAAAAGGATGCATAAACCATTCTTTGATGTTGTATTGTACAAAATAAATAGATATGCGTAATATCCTTTAAAATGTCGTAACTGTCAACATACAGTCAGCAGCAAAAGTGGCTAAGCGTTTGAAGTGTTCGAAATGACCTACACGCGCTCTTATTCTCTTGACAATAGAGATGTGTTGACCTCATTTTGAACACCTCAAACGCTTAGCCACTTCTGCTGCTGACTGTACGAGCACTGTCAATGGACATAGCAGTTAAATGTGTTTTTATAAAAATACTCAAACTCAAACTCAAACTCAAACGTTTATTCAGTAAGTAGGCCACAAGGGCACTTTTACACGTCGAGTATACAAAAGTAAAAGAGAAAAATAAAATAAAAATAAAAACTACACCGGTTCTAACCCTACACCTCTGACCCGAGAAGTATTTTGACTTTTATGACCGGCAAGAAACTCGGCGGGACTTATTTTTTCAAAACAGTTTACAAAAAAATCTTAAACATACATGCGTAATTCTGTAAGAAAACATGTCAAACAATTTCAGTAATTAAATACCACAAAAAATATATATAGAAAAGAAAATTACCTACCAGTCCAAATATGACCGCTTAGAATTAAATTAACATGACGTTTGGTATGCTTTCTTATCTGAACTGTGTCCTACACTCTAATTTCCAAATTATAATAATTTATCATCAACACTTTAAAATACAAATCGATTTTTTTATAGTTATTTTTGTTCCCAATTGACAAAAATATAAAATATACTTATTACAAATTAACCTTAGAGATGTAAAGGTCTCCAGGTGTCTAGATCTACATATATTATTTAAAACACTTTTTTTTTATTAAACAAGCACCGAATGAAGTGTATCACACTAAATATTATAAGCAAAAGGAAATACAATTAGAAGGAAATTATAGCCCCATATAGCCAAAACAGACCGGTCTCCACAAATATATACACATATTATATATACATATTTTATATAAATGTATCTAATTAACGATAACCACAAACATGAACGTTTTACCTCCATTACCGCCACAAACCGCGAAGGCCTTCGGATTTACAATTATTCTCCCATTTACTTTTGATTTTAATTCTTTTGTGTTATTTTGATTAAACCTTATATAAGTAAAGTAGCTAGAGATCAGTATTATTAGCACCCTTATAAAGTATGTAAAACACCTAATGTTACTTTCAATTCAAATATCCATAAACAATAATCATTATTTCACATCTACTGAATACCTCGCTTCGCTTGGATTGCTTACGTCTGTTAATAGTTTCGCCTGTTCAATATTATATTTGAAGATAGATACGCTAGATTCGAAATCGCTTGGGTTGGGTGACCCACAATTTTGGTCGAAGTATAGTTCAAGTCTGCTAAGCAAGCGAAATTTATGAACGCCAAAAACTGCATGTCAAGTCGACAAACACATGTCTCACAGACGCTACGTCATATGCTGCTGTGTCATATTTATGAGACATATGAATGAGCTGACGGGTCAAAGGGAGAAATAATATATAAACAATGTTATTTTTGTAAAAATAAAAGCATTAAAAAGCTTTTTGTACGACTGTAGTTTAGTGAAAAAATCGTTAAAAAAATCGTTGGAATTGATGGCTTTTAAAATTATGACGGTTCAATTACTTGACAAAATTTAGTCATCCAGTATGTCCAATTGTCAGACTTAAGCTTTACGCTTCTGCTGACTGTACAATGAACATGTCTGCACACGTTCGTGACGCCTTAAATATTAAAGGTCCGACCTCGGTCCGGTCGTTCGTATGCTGATGGAGCCTCTGTGCCCTTACCATGAGTTGTGACTTTGAGGTTTTCGATAACGAGTATCGAGTATACTATCTGTGCATCTCGTTCGCACTAAAATAGTACAAGCGAGATGCACAGATAGTAATCTCGATACTCGTTATCGAAAACCTCAAAGTCACAACTCATGGTAAGGGTACTGTTATTTACACGTCACACAAGTCCAATGCCAAGTGCATCTTGGCCAACATATCGATGACGAAATTCACATTATCAGCAAATATGATAATTAATTCATTATATTGTTAATTTGAAAGTATTTTAATAGTTTTTAATCTGCATTATTATCAGCTCTACATATATATTTCATTATATCGCGTTATGCTTAATAGATATGAAGTCGAATACGATAATACTTAATTATGCTGTAAACTAATTAAGGCAAAGACTAAAAAATTAAGACGAAAAAATTGTGCTCTTTGGTGCTTGATTGATTACAAAGAAATTATAATTATATTTTCAAACTTACTGAAGTCGCTATAAAAGCATTGAATCCAAGCTTTATTAATGCTACTTAAATGTTCATTATTTTTTTAGGTTCTTGTGTAGCAAATATTGACAAAGTGAGGTCCATATGTGACATTATCTACGAAAAGGGACCTTATTGTCGATGGCGCTTATGTCGTTGTTCAAGATGTTACAATACAAACGAAACGCGATTTGACGTAAGTGCCATCGACAATAAGGTCCCTTGTCATAGATAATGACACATATTATCCATATATCCACATATTGAGGTGTTATATGCCTACGCAATTTTTACGGTCAAAGTCGCCGGCTGTTCAATTGTTTAATAAGTAAATAAATAGTACGTTTGAAGATAAAACTAGTTTTTTTTGTAGATAAAAAACACCTTTGTTTTGAATTAGTCATATAATGGCGATAACAGTGAAATAGGAATATGACTAGTCTAGTCACTAATACGTTTTCCCAGACTATGTCAGTACGTGATATTGAGTGTTATGTTTTTGACACACTAACATAGACCCGAATATGGTGCCTACGCAAAATAAAAATTCGAGCTGAAAACCTTGTACTACAATCCTAGTTATTCGAATAAATGGATTCCAGAATCAAATGAAATAGTGATTCAAAAGTAATATATCCACAAGTCCTGGCAATAAGTCTTCAACAAAATTTGTTGGGAAGAAATTTTCTGCAGACTGACCAGAGTTTGACGTCAGTCACACCTGATGGTAAGTGTCGACAAGGTCGAGGATGTAGCACACTGGTTCACTTCCAGCTTATTCACTCTTGCGGGAATTCAGACGAAGGGAGCGAATTCCATTCCTTAGCTGTCCTAAATAAGAAGATAGAAGCGAATCGCTTCCTGCGAATGAATGGAATATTTACAACGTAAGGATGAAACCGCCTGGACGTCCGGTAGTGGAACGGAGATAGCGGAATTAAATCGTGCAATTCCTGTGGACTCTCTCTCAAGTTTGGTCGTGTCCACAAGCGCGAACAAAATTTACCCAAATGTTTCCAGCTATGCAGTTATAGTATAGCCAAGTATTCGCCTAATGAGGTAATAGTTCCCTTTTAACGTCAAAGCCATATGTCGCATAGCCACCCGCGCGGAACCGTCAGCAACAGGTTTTTGAACATTGTATAAATTTGCATAATTGCTACATTGACCGAGTTTTATACTCGGTAATCTACCCCTGTTTTTAGGTTTAGGTTATTGACCGAATACATATATTTCTAGCTAAACAGGCGCCCATTTTGTCTGATTATAACATTACGACGAATGTTTGTACAGCAAAGTGTGCAAAGCGATAAGCACAGTAATATGTTTCACGGCAACTTAAGTGGAGTTGTTTAAAGCCAGGGATAGACTAGGGAACAAATGTCCTGCGACACGTGTCGCCAGCGACTTCGGGTGACATAGATCGACGAAGCCGGATATCGCCCGACATGCCATGACATGACTATGGGTGCAAGTGTCTGGCGAAGTCGTCGGACCTGACGATCGAGTTCGCTTGGTATCTCGCCGACAATTGTCGCGGGGCATTTGACCCCTAGTCTAACTTAGGATTTAAAATCGAGAGCACTCACTAACTCATACTTATATTAGAAATAGCTTGATAACGTATTTAAGTACAAATAAAGACCTACTATTAATATGGCTTATTTGTTATAGTAAATGGATTGACGATAAATCAATTTGTCATTTATACAACACTATGAACACAACCACTTTGCAATAAATTTCCTATGGCTGGTAATACGACTAGAAGCCTATATAATGTCACTATTAGGACGTAATGGTAACTATCAGGACAACATTGTCCTAATATGGTTACTATTACGTATGCTTCGGGTGTAAGACAAAACACGGCGTCTCAGCCGTGACTCAAGTCTTTCAAAAGTCACAGAATTCTCATCACGGTACCTATTCAACCTTTCACCATTATGTGCAATATGGTCGTCCTATCATCGAGTGCTCTGCACAAATAGGGAAGAAAAGGTCGATTGTTACCAAAAGTTTATTTGTAGACTAAGATCTGGTTTTATATCATCAGTTACCATCTCTGTTACGTTCTAACTGGTATGTAACTACATAAGAAAAAAGAGACGCATAACACTATTGGAGATAAAGTGACAATTATGATTTATTTAGGAATAATCACACACGTGTACAAAAGGTCAAAGATATTGATACGGCCAAGGTAAATAAAGTATGTATACATATTCCTTAATGTAAATACAAGGTGCATGTGTGATCGCTGATCGATATAATTTACCTTGACTGTATCAGAGTACGCATATGTAATCTGACAAAACTTAGTAACAGTAAAAAAAAATAAACTATAGTCATCCCTTTTTTAATCGTGATTGTACAGTCAGCAGCAAAAGTAGCTAAGCGTTTGAAGTGTTCAAAATGACCTACGCACGCTCTTATTCTGTTCACAATAGAGATGTGTTGACCTCAATTTGAACACCTCAAACGCTTAGCAACTTCTGCTGCTGACTGTACTAGTGTAAGAAAAATAGAACATTCTAAATTAATTCCCTAACCAAACTATACACACGCACGAGCGTTTCGTCCTGTCTAATTGAAATACCAGCGTTAGCAAGAATAATATCATATTTAAGTAGCATATTATGTTGATCACTGCACAGGATCTCAGAGGATCCTATTAGTCCTATAAAAGTCGTGTGGGCTACGTCCGTGGGTGGAAAAAGGCTATTTCGCTATATAACTGTTACAAAAACATTCCAAACACTTCCCTCAACCCACGGGCGCTATTATTAGACTTCCATTATGCTCACAACTTCAAGCTTTTAACGATGAACAGAAATTTAATTTCAGTCATATTGCAGTTCGGAAAATTGACCGAACATAACACGACTAAATTTAGATGGTGAGTGTTGATGTACTTGTACAGTCGCCATCAGATATATCGGAGCTGTGGAGGTGGTCACAAATATCGGAACAACGCCTCTATTGTCAAGGCGATAAAGTGCATGTGCCGATATTTGTGACCACCTCCACAGCTCCGATATATCTGATGGCGACTGTACTGGTCTACCGCGAACATCGAAAATCGCAAGATTGTCTCTGTCAATAAGCTACGCCTTAATGGAGTGAATAATAAAATGCCCGAAATTTTCTAACTTCGATTTTCGCGGTAGGTCCTTTGATATAAGACAGTTAGATCGAATTTGTATATAAATAAATAGACTTTATGAGTAAAATACAGTTCCGTTATACACTTCGTTCTGGTAAACTTTGTACGAAACTTCCAACTCCCTTTTCACTCTTTATGTACTTAATCCTTAGTATATATTTGTGTGATTCGTAGAATAGTTCCAAGGTTGTAACTTCAACAGTTTAGGATCTTTGGTCTCGAATATCTTATATGTATATTTTGATACAGAACAGCATAGATGAAACTTTAAATATTTATTTAGGTTAACGAGCGTACTTTGTACAACTTCAATCTAGTACCAAATCCTCGCTGTCTAACGATAACTAATGACGTTTGATTTGAAACTACTCACTAGTATTAAAATAAAATAGGGTAGGCTTGGCGAAAAAAAAATGTTGCCCCTGGATATCTAAGATACCCTGTGTCATGGTAGCCAACCAATTGTAAGTATACTACTTTACTGTGTCGCTCTCAGTTAAGCATGGACAATTTTCTAAAGGCTTGGGTACATTTTGTGAGCGTGGCGTTAGCGGGGGCGACGCTGCCGTCCGAATGTGTGTCTTATTTCGTTACATTAGTTAGCCACACCGGTGTCACGCTGCGCTACCGCCACGCTTACAAAACGCGCCTATGTGCCCAAGCCTTTAGGTAGCTATATATTTGGGCGCCATCGCCATATTCCTTCTTCCGAAACTTCCATATCTACTCGTGCTCATCATGTTTACCAAAATAATACAGCACAGCAAAATTCAGATCATTGGATACTCATTAAAGTTACGCTTTGAAGTGAATCGGCCAAGTCCACGAAAAAACAAGGTCACGATTAATCAACTACGAACAATTTGGCAATAGATCGATTTGGCGCGCTATTGTAAACCGGGTGAAACTCTCGCTTCGCTCGCGATTACCCCAGTTGCCTCGCTAATTAAGATGCACGGCTCATCGGCTATAGGACACAGTAAAACAATTGAACATCGGATAGCGTGCAGCTTTGGATATACTAATACAATTGATTAAGACTCAGTTGTTAAGTTAGTATCAAGTTCCCTTGGGACCAATATTGAAAACGCGAAAAAAAATTAGCTGCTCCATACCCACTCGCAATTAAGTCCCAGTATGTATGAAATAGCTTTTTTACATATTTTTTTTCGCGAATTCTATATTGATCCCATGGGAAAAGTTGTTAAGTATGATCGTCTTTATCACTTTTTGACATTTTTTATCCCGACCCAGATTTCACCCAGTATAAGATATTCGAGACCAATGATCCTAAACTCTTGGAGTAATAACCTTGGAACTATTTAAGCACAAAACGGTTGTAAAACTCAACAATAATAATTGTATGAAATCGGGTAACTTACGTTTTGTAAGTCTAATGAGAGTAAACCTACATGTTTCGTCCCGTTACGAGGAGCTTTATCAAGACTGCCTGATCGCGGAGGCTGCGGCCCGCAGTCTTCGTCAGTCAGCCAACGCGAACAGCTTATGGCTGCACTGAAGAAATGACAGCAGAATTTCGTTGGTTAGATAGTTGGTTGGTTAGTATTTGTATAGATAATCCTTAATCTTAGTCTATGTGCGTCATAATAAGTTACAATTTAAGAATTAACTAAATAAATCATACGATTCAGAAACAAGATTACTTGAATTTTATTTTATAGAAATTACATCCAAAGTGACCTCTAAAAACGAAAGGATTCACTTAATACGATGCAAATACTCAACAGATGGTCATAAGTTTTTTTAATAATAACAAAATTATTTATTTTCTATAACATATACGTCTTACATTTGTATAAATTATCATTTTTATAATAATACGAACGAAAATTCTAAATTCGCGAGCGGTTCGCCCATCCTTACCTGAGCCGCCGTGATTAGATTGAATTGAGTAGCGCGAAAACTCGGCGCCCCCTTATGGAAGCCGTTAGCAATAGAATATATTATTGTAATCCTTTTGAGTAATTAAGACATCCACATAAGCCTCGACTTTCCATTGTTCTCTAATCAAGAAATCCTGGCACACCAAGCGAAGAACGTTCGAGTAGTAAGGTCAGCAGTACATGGTGGAGACGACGCTGAGTAACGTCTTGTGTCGTCGAGCCCTAATAGGGGGTATGATGCTAGAAGATAGGCCTGCCCAAAATGGGAGAAAGGCCGGGACTATATATTATCTTGTAGGGAGTCCTGAAGCAACGTGTGTGTGAGAAAGAGCCAGAGGCAAGTACCACAACAGGGCTCCCGCGATTCGGTCTGTACGGCGAGAGCGGAGGTGGAGGGTTATGTTCTCTAATCAAAATCACTGTATGCACATGTACATATATTTACACATACAGTTACCTGTATCATTGTAATGTTAAAGAGGCAGACATCAGTGAAAGAGACAACTGTAAGGCTTTACATATTTAAGTTTTCTATCCCCCTTTTTCAAAGGGGTCCTCGAAACAATACGGGTTCACCTTTTAATCCTGATAGCCGAAGAGCTAGCGCCGGAAAATGTGACACGATACGAAACATTGCTCGTATACATGACACGTATACGTGTATCGTATCGTATAATGGTTCGTATCGTATCGTGGAATTGCATTTGTAGTTTATATAAATATGTAAACTACAAATGCAATTCCACGCTCTCGTTAATATTAGCGCATGCCTATAAACACACAATAAATACCACTACATAGGATGCCTATAAACACACATTACGCTAATTTATCTATACATTTAAGCTTTGCACTTTGTTTGCTTTTCTATCTTCATTACTAGATCGGTGTGTCTGGCAACTGTTCGTTTGTGGAAGCTATATAATGCAACCAAATTAATGAACTTGACTTACAGAATTCTGGCTTGATGCATTATGTGCATTTATGTATTTAAATAAATGTATAACTGCCTAAATTCCGGTTGTAAAAACGTATGCCTAGCGCTTAGATATTGTTTTCGTCGACTGTAGTTTTGTTTTTGTAAAATACACAATGTTGTTTGTTTCAATGATGAAACAAGACAATTTAGAACTTTGACAACATAACTGACCGTTTATTAACAATTGACGCCGAATCTAGTAACAATGCCAGTTAGTTATGAGGTTTCGTTGCTCTCATATTCGTATACCATTTTGCGGAGGTAGCTCTTATTCTATGATTAGAGCTAGCAAAATACCTTTTTGCTGGGTTTCATGCTTTCTACAGTGGAATGAAAGAGATCCTCTATACATGAACAGAGTAGATATTTATGTTAAGACGGATAAGCAGCTTTTAAAAAGTTGTAGCTAGACTTAAGAAGCAGAGTAAATTTCAAAAACTGTAGTCGCCGTTTAGTGTGACGTATTTATTTACAATTCTTTATTCTTAAAAGACATGCATACTAATATTTAAAATGCAAAAGCATGTCAGCGTGTACCCTACTCATGCTCAAGGGCCCGGGTGCACTAACAACGGCCACTCGACGTTTTCCATGCGATTCAATAACAATCGGCACCCTGCGTGAACGCGGCGTGTCCGCAACGTGCCATTTTGTATGGAAACGCCGAGAAAACGCGGTACAGGACCGCAGGAATGGGGTACGAATCGCTAGGACGGATATGCGATCGTTTTTTTTCTCATCTATCTATATTCATCCTACTCCCGCAAAAGCCGTAGGTACGTTCTTTGACTAACGTAGATATAAAGACTATTTTAATGGCACCTTAAACTAATTGTTTTTTAAAAGTCAAGATCGTTTTATCGTCCTAATTACTTACAAAACGCTGATAAGATAACGTTTAAGTACAGTCAGCAGCAAAAGAGGCTGAACTGGTGAAGTGGTCAAAATGACCTACACGCGCTCTTCTCTTGACAATAGAGATGTGTTGAACTCATTTTGTACACCTCAACCTCTTAGCCACTTCTGCTGCTGACTGTACCTACCTCGAACGAGTTGGCGAAAATTTACTCGCTGGCGACTGCGTAATTTTTTTTTATGACATAGGCGGCAAACGCCTGGTGGTAAGCAATTACCGTCGCCCATGGGCACCCGTAACACCAGGGGAGTCACAAGCGCGTTGCCGGCCTTTAAGGGGAGTTGGAGCTCTGGGAACCTTACTCACCATCAGGAACACAACACTGCATTCCTGAAAGGTAGCAGTGCTATTATGGATGTGGTCTTCTGTAAGGAGGAGGTACTTCCCCAGTTGGGCTGCCCCTGATTCAAGCGTGATGGTCATTGCTGTGCCCTACCTCTCATAAAAATACCTCTCATAATATTTTTGTATGTATATACAATCTTACTAGCCGTAGTAAAATCGACATTAATAACGTGACGAATGTCAACTGTAGCAACTAGTAGAGGATGTCTACACAGTAATTAAAACATTTCTCGCGAGGAATTAAGACAACAGGAACATGTGCTATTATAGTTTTTTAAAAAACGTTTAAGGAAGGAAATGAATGCCATACCATAGGAACTGCCACACAGAAATTGAAATAGATGACATATCCTCATAACGGCCCGGTCACGACAATGCGCGACTTGCGGCGCGGCGAGCGTTTTATCTGTACGTTGCGCGGTCAAGACGCGCAATGCATTGCGGTTAGTTGGGATCACACGCAATGAACAGATAAAACGCTTGCCGCACCGCAATTCGCGCAATGTCGTGGCCGGGCCGTTAGGCCCACGGGCCTTCCTGTACCACTACTTTAAAGAAATTTGAATTTTATTAAATTGGAGAGCAGAGTTGAATCTCATTTGTTTCTTTCGATTTTGACACAAAAGAAATTATACTTTATTTCCTACACTATAAAGAACGAATTCGAGTAGCATTTTACTTGTGTGGTGGGCCTTAGGAGGTAAAACTTGAAAAAAAGTGACGTGGACCTCCGGCATCCGAGACAGGATTTGAACCTGCATCTCCAGCTATCACTGTGGATGCCCTGAACCATTGGGCCCACACTAGTAGGGTTACAACTTTAAAAATCAAAGCAAATCAAAATGTTGAATAAAAATAATTTGATTTGTCCGTGAGTATGATGATTTTTTTTTAAGTTTAATTAAGTATATTTTGTTTCTTTATTTTTTTAATTTTGTCTTGATTTTGATTGTTAGATTATATTTTTAATCTTGTTTTTTTCTATTTTATATATTAAAAGAGTCCCGGAAATAAGTGTCAAATGTACTTAAAGTTTTTTTTTAAATATATTTATAGCTTTATGGATTTTTGTATAGTTTACATAATATGTCGTCCCTAAAAGCTCTCATGACAATTTTAAATATATAATTTGTAGCGGTTGCTTTAATGATTAAATGTATTATTTTCAGGTACGTTTAACTGCACTTCATTATGCTGAAGCGCAATATCCGTTGAATCCTTTGTACTGTAAGTAATAATAACGAAAATTCTGATTAATAATAATCCGTATGCTAATATGATTAGATATATTTATCAGTGCGATATCAATTATATATAATAATTGTGTCCTGATATGTAAATGTGTTTTGCCGTGTGATGCCGGCTGACTAGAATAGCACCACCCCGTCTCCTCCCGCGGGTGTCGTAAGAGACGACAAAGGGAAAAATCGTACGGACGGGAAGCGTTCGTCGAAACCCAATCTACAACTACTGCGGTCGTCAACCCGCCTGCCAAGCGTGGCGACTATGGCAACTACCCCCAAGATGATACAATTCATATTTGTGGGAGGCCTATGTCCAGCAGTGGACTGCATACGGCTGAAATGTATGTATGTATGTAAATGTGTTTAAGGCTATGTACGCACTACGCATTGTCTGGTTATGGTTAGCCGCCTGCGGTTGCGGCTGGCCGCATAGTGCGTTTAGTCTTAATTATCGCGGTTTCATATTAGCCTTATTGCGGTTGGCCGCACGCGGTTAACCGGACAGTGCGTACATAGCCTTATATTGTGCAATGCACTAAATTATCTATCGGTTGTAAATTACCGGTAATCTTCTGTTTGCAGGCAACCTACTCATTTTTTTACCGGTTATACTTATAAATATAAATAATATCGGTTATCAATATAAAAAATAGCAGGCATATATAAAGTATGTATACCTGCGGTGCTACCGCGAAAAACGATATGTACCTATTCGTAAATTTCGGACGATTGTCTCTGCAACTGTTATGACGTCTTAATTGGAATAAAAGAGAAAGATGCTCGAAAGATACGAACTTCGATGTTCGCGGTACCGGGCCTGTCTGTCAGTTACCTTTTTATGCTTTACCGCTTAATTAGGATCCCGGTCACTGCGGGTCGCTTTGGGGAGGTCTATGTCCAGCAGTGGACATCCTTCGGCTGATATGATGATGATGATTACGAACTTAAATAGTGGGAGAGAAATATAACTTTATTATAAATATAAATTAAGAATATAGAAATATAAATTAACAGCTTTAAGACCGAGCAAGTCACGTTTTGTATCAATAAAATATTAAATTTCGCCATTATATTTCGCACGGCCATAAGCTATTTCACGGAGAATAATATAAATCACTTTTTATCTCATTTATTCGTGAGAATTGCGAAAGATTGTACATGAACTGACTTATTTATACATAGATTTTTATTGTATATGAAAGTTGTTGTATACATTTTCCCTGTATCAATCGTACCTACTGTATTTTTACCGTTTTAATAGTCCGATCGCCTGAAGAAATAAATATTAATAAAAATCGGTTTTGGGAAATACTAAACAATGAAGTCTGTAGTACTGTTTATTTGACGGTATTTTCTTAACAAGAGACCTGTTACCACAATTTTAAGACTTAATTCCGTTTATTTTGTCAAGCCGATTTCATCCAATCGTAGGTATATCATGTACATCATATACGGCAAGGTTTTTGTAAATTAAATTGAAAGTATATTATATTACTATACAATTTTTATTAGTAATTTGAAGACTGATATTCTTGGTTAACAACGACCTTAAGGTTGAAGACGTTTCTACTTGATACATTAAAAAAATATTTTCACCTCTCTAACTCGGAAAATTCGTTTTTATTTTCTCTCGTGCCTTTAAACCCTCCCAACGCACAAGATTCCACACTTTACACCACCCGCTATGCTCGTGTTTTAATTTTTGGAATCTTTCGCTAGCTCTGGTCTCAATATTAGCACGAGAAGGTACCTATACAAACTTTGCTCCCTTGTGTAACATATATACCCTACTATTCAATATACTACTCTATGCCAATAACTTAAATAAATATTATCAGCTCATCAGCTCAGCCATATTAAGACGTCCACTGCTGAACATAGGCCTCCCTCTTGGACCTCCACATGTACCGGTTGGAAGCGACCTGCATCCAGCGTCTTCCGGCGACCTTAATGAGGTCGTCTGTCCATCTTGTGATTGGGTGGTGTTACGCTGCGCTTGCTACTCCGTGGTCTCCACTCGAGCACTTTTCGTCCCCATCGACCATCTTCTCTGCGTGCAATGTGACCTGCCCATTGCCACTTCAGCTTGCTAACCCGGTGGGCTATGTCGGTGACTTTAATTCGCCTACGGATCTCCTCATTTCTGATTCTTCTCATTGTTGATTGGAGGATATAGTGGAAAAACTCGCAGCCAACTGGTATGTTGGCAGAGCGACAGGCATGTATCCCGGAGTCGCGGGTTCGAGTCTGGCCCTAGTTATTTGATTTTTACCTGTGCCCTTTGTACCTGTATCTTCTAAGCATTATGGTTTCGTAAGCAAACGTTTCTGGTTAATACAAAATTAATATACTTCTTTCATTTCACGTAGGCCGGTGGAGCCAAAAGTTCTTAATTTATGAATACGTTGAATAAATGTAGGAGTAATTAAGATAAACATAGAAACATACGTCTCCAAAACTCAAGAAGTCATGCCCTCAGTAATGAGTTTCAACAGTCGCAAGGGTATTTCAACTTAATAAACTCGTATTAAGTTCTGACTTCTGAGAAATTCATATTTTGTTTACTTAGTTTGCCAAAGATTACATTACGGTCCAGAGTTGTTGACATTTAGTTTTTGGTTAAACTTTTTTACACAAATATGTTAGGATCACTTAGCAATAGACAATATTTTTAATACATCGTGCTGTAGAGTTTTCACATAAACGATAATATTTGAAAAAAATAGTTAAAAGCTTGAGGATCAACAGCGCTTGCCCTCCTCCGTGTAAATCCACAATCCGGTTTAATCCGGATTGACCCGGATCTGAATCCGGTAATAACTAGCCTCAAAAAGGTTATTCGCTTTGGAGAGCAAAACTACCTCCACTAATCTGTAAAATAAAGAATAAAGTGTCATACTGCCGTTCAAAAGCCTCCCCCTTTATCTTCCACTTCGTCCCGGTTCCGAGCTGTTTCTGACCAGTCATTAAGAAATGCGAGGTCATCCCACCGCCTCCGTCTAGGACTGCCACGTCGTCGCCGCTTATTAAGCGGAACCCACTCTGTAACTGGTACCCTTACCATGAGTTGTGACTTTTAAGTTTTCGATAACGAGTATCGAGTTTACTATCTGTGCATCTCGATCGCACCAAAATAGTACAAGCGAGATGCACGGATAGTATAAACTCGATACTCTTTATCGAAAACCTCAATGTCACAACTCGTGGTAAGGGTATAGTTTAGGTAATAGGTACCTATACTTGACATTTAATAAGCTTAATCATATAATTTTTAGTTTTTGGTTCGTGTCAAGCACTGGGATACTAATAGATGCTAATCACTTGCACTGGTTTAACCATAAAGTCACAGGTTAACTACAAGTGCTCTTGTATTTATGTTTCTTTTCTCTATGAAAGGATTAGGAACACACAACAAAGTATTACAGCGCCTTTTTCAAAACTACTTACAACAGCTGATGTGGAATACATAGCTATTAAACCCCAGCCGTCTTAAGCACGCCGTGTCGGATTCATAAGTCTATTTCGTCTATAGCAAACGGTTGTTTGCAGTCTGCGGAGACGTCTCAAAAGCAGACTTCCATCTCCTGTCTCTTTGATACATGCCTATCTGTGTTCCCATTGCTTAACTGCTGCGGAAGTATTTGTAAACAATATCTTGTTAAAACTTATATCTAAACTTGCACTAACAAACAAAGTGTTTACACTTGGTTTATCTTAAATTCCTTACTACTTATCATATTTCATATCACTACTACTACCTATTTATATTAACTATTTATTATTACTACTTAAACAAAAGACAACTATATAGATCTGAGGCGCTTGAATTCCAGGAACGCGCGGTTTCGTATTCACATTGTCAATCTATATATAGTCAAAGCAAACAATTCTGGAAAAACAACATACAAATGTGCTATTATACCTATCGTTGGTGAGTAGTAGGAACACGGTTAGGTTTAATGAGAAGCGACTCGGCGCCTTAATTCATGTTTTGAGAAACACGAGTTTTTGGGTTAATAAAAGCTTTGATCTCTGATGTCTCTTATTCAGTCATGCGAAAGAGTTCAATGGCAGGAAAACCTGACGATAATTTTTCGCCGATAGCGGAATAGATGTTTGATTTAGTCAAGTGTACAATAATCATGTATATCAATATTACTAGCTATCAAAAACAAATAAATAAATACTCCAGGAAATCCTTACATAAATTGGCTGAGCCCGAGGGTAAGGTCAAGAATGCTTGTGTTACGGGTACTCATCCAACGATTTATATAGTATACAAATAGTTAAATACATAGAAATGTTCCTGAGTCTTGCTCGGGAGCAAATACCTAAGCTCATCATACAAATAAATGCCCTTACTGGCTTCGCAGGCAAGGTCGCTACCCCCTGTCGTCAAATAATAGCGAAATGGCGGGCGATTTTTGCTGAATTTTAGAAGAGGTAGATCTGTTACAAAAATGAATATTATTCGTAGATGTATTTATTTTTAAGGAGGAGAGATATCACTTTTTTTGGATAACATTATGTCATTACTCGAAAACGCTCATTAGGAAATGAAGAACTCTTCGTCATTATGTTATACGTCCTTACGTATTTTTCCCGTTACATCACCCTTTTTATAAATTATGGAGGTACAGAAGTAACTCAACGTAGCTCAGAAAAGAAAATCTTTGTCAGCTCATGAACTCTTAATTTAGAATTAGATCGTAGACTAAATATTTGTGTATGTGTAGCTATCCTCTTTGATTACCGGCTCACTTTGATGGCTTCGTTGTTTGATCAGCAATCACGCCATGACACTCGATATGGCAAATGCCATACGATATCGGCTTACCATCCGTACTAGGGAACAAATCATTTTATTCATCGACATTCTCCGAGTTCTATAGACAAAATTCTCGCTCAAGAACGTTCTCCAGACTATTATGGTCGGGTGCACACTAACGGCCGCCACTCGACGTATTCCTGGCGATTTCATAGAAATCGATAGTAAAAATCCCATTTCATCTCCTTGTCAGAGATTCAATACATTCGAATACAATTAACGAGAGTTAGCAGCGATCCGTGCGTCAACTTAAAATTAGAACACGGTATCATTTGTCAATCAGATGTCAAACGAGAGGCGTTTTTTTGTTGTTTTTAAACTGTAATCTGTTGCGAGATAAAGCAAGCAAGAATACAGTTCTTACTTCGAGCTTTATCTCCCAACAGCAACTTCCGCAACTTTATGTCTAGTTAGACAAGGATAGAAGTATAATTGTGATAGAATTTCCCGTAGGGTGAAGAGAGTAATAACACATTCATGTCGCGTCATATACCGGTTTTTCTTTACAAAACAAATTGTAGAAAAGTCAAATATTTTTTCCCCGAGACTCGATTTAAAAATAAACCTTTTCAACACAGACCCATCTCAAGTCACGTCATAAAAGTCACTTGTAAGGAAGCGGGGCTACTTGCAAAACTCGAGAACCCGACCCAACAGACCTCACTACAATGGCTGTTGTGTTGAGTATCGGTCTTTTGGAGTTGATAAGGTGTACACGGAATCTATTTCTAGTTCGAGTGTTAGGGTTCTTCGTCCAAATCAAGATACGGAATCGATTATGTTAGATTTTAAAGCAGAGGAAGTACCGGAAGGTGCAGTGTGCAGGGCAGGCCCGGTACATGGTGGAATGAGGACTTCGTGAAGATCGCGGGAATCCACTGGAGCGGGTGGCGCAATACCGGTCACTGCGGGTCGCTTTGGAGGAGGCCTTTGATCAGCAGTGGAAGTCTTTCGGTTTTGAGTTTTGACGACCGGTCTGCCCTAGTGGTTAGGGACCCTGCCTATGAAGCCGATGGTCCTGGGTTCGATTCCCAGTCAGAGCATTATTTGTGTGATGAGCACAAATATTTGTTCCTGAGTCATGGGTGTATTCTATGTATTTAAGTATTTATATGTATCTATCTATTATATATATATCACCGTCAAGTACCTACAACACAAGCCTTACCGAGCTTACCGTAGGACTACGTCGATTAGTGTCAGATTGTTCCGAAAATATTGATCTATTTTATATGGTGATGATACTAATGATGAATTAGAGGGAACGAACACTTTTTGTTGTCTGTGTACTTGCCATATGCGAAAGTTGCAACCTCCTTTTCACCTCCTTATGGGATGATCATCTGTCATCATACGTCCCTATTCTTCCCGGAATTAAAAACTCTTTTTATACCTAATATCAGCTTAATCTGTTGAGTGGTTTAAGTGTGGAAAGTCAAGAGACATAATACACACTTTATTTTTACTTACGATTAAGGTATAGTGGGGCGAGAATGATGACTATTTTTAGGTGATAGCATGAAATACCGAACACAAGAGGCGTCGTGTAGCTTTTATATAACTTTAATGCCCTGACTTGTATGCATATACCTGTATGTTAATGTATGTGTTTAATTGGAAATTTGTTTGCCAATAGGTAAAACATAGTGCTCTCATGGTATGTATAACTTACCATCAGGTGATGGAGGTCAAACACTGATCAATCTTGTTATTCAATTACCTATCTTAACAAATAAATTTAAATTGACTTTTAATCTTTACCCTCTTAAAAACCATTTTCGAATACGAACTGCTAAAACGTACATAATACCATTGAACTATTTATACGAAACCAAATATGTGCGACCTTTTTGTACTACCCGCATTTCCATTGTTTATACGGACACTACAAAAGAAATAGAGGTTCTCTCACCCGAACAAATTTCGGCTTTCTTCCTAGTCCATTTTACACATTCGTGCTGAGAAAAGAAAAAGGGCTTCTCTAAATAAATACAATAGAACTATACCCGTGGAAACTGCGGCGATACCCCGAAAAACGATATTCGTATATTTCGGACGATTTTCTCTGTCACTCTCATGACGCCTTTATTGGAGTAAAAGAGAAAGATGTTATACGAACTTCTATGTTCCCGGTAAAGGCCTTTATTGAAAAATGGGATTTCTTCCATTGTGTAATATTAGCAACCCGTGACGAAAAGGAATTATAGTATACAGACATGAAATATGGACATAAATTATATGATTTAGCTGGCCTCTAAAATAAAGCTGGATTTAGTTTGTGTGTCTATGTAATAGTCGTTATTCCGACCTATTTTACTTAGAATAGTTTGGATAAGCAATTCTGTGAGTTCGCACTTCCTTCAAATCATAATTCGGTCCATTAAAACTCTGTAGATGTTTTTTTTTATTCATAAGATCAGATGGCCTACTAAAAAAATCGAACGATTGTCTAAGTCACACTTATACCTTAATTGGAGTAAAAGAGAAAGATGATCGAAATTTTTGAACTTTGATGCTGAAATACTGCAAAAATACTGGGAAAGGAGTATTTTAGGTGTCAAAATTAGACGATTTATGATTACTAGGTAGATAAAGCAGTAACTTTTTTTTATATATATCTACAATAAGGGCATGATGGCGCTATGAAGGTGACCTTACAGATGAGCTTTTTTTATTTAGTTTAATTTATTTGGCGAGTTTAGTGTATGTCCGCTGTATGGCGATTCAATGTGTATAAAACAGTAGGCATGCCTTTAGGGATTATTATACTAAATAATGGATATTTTAGGAAGAAATTTACAGATATTTTAGAAGGAATAATTTCCTGAAGCCGTCTTGAAAATATCTTTAATTGCTTTTGTAAATGTGCTTAACAATTTAGTGTGCCGATAAATATTGTCTTATTCTCAAAAGCGTGCCATAAACGAAGGAAAACATGGATGCTGAAATTGTTCAGGGGAGTTTCCATTTGTCACTTTCCTGCCTCGTAATTATTTTTAACGACTGTTTCCTTTTTACCGCGGGAGACGCCTGAAATTGCCTCTGATAACGGTTATGTAATGTAGCTTATTGTAACAACAACAATTTGCCAGTAACTTGAACGAAATTAATTTATACCCTACCTACTGTCGAATGAGGGTTATATTTTTCGAGAGTCTGTCTGTCGGCGGCCGGTTATCTGCCATATCATAAAAGCCTAGGCATATCGTGAAACGTGGAAAATATTTGATAAAATGCAATTTTTCCCAGCAGTTTTTAAAGAATATATAATAACGCCTTTGAACAGTAGGTCAAGCTCAAGATAGGCGCGCCAGAATCTCGAGCCGACATAGACTACCCGTCCCTCTATAAATAATATAGTTAGAAAAGGACGGGTAGTCTGTCTCGCCTCGAGATACTCTCGCGTCCCTCTTGTGCGAGGCCCCCAGGTATGGCACTGAGCGCGAAAAAAAAATTTTTTTTCCATTCCTTTGCCTATTACTTTCAGAAGGCAGTAACAGAAATAACGAAAATTTATGATAACTTTAACTAGGATCTATCGATAGAGCTCGCCTCACTGAAAAGAAAAAGACATAAAAAGGGGTTAGTCTTACACGAACTAGAACATAAAATGAGTACATCAGCTTATAGTCCAAAGCGCAAAATGGCAGAAACACAAAATGATTACAACATATTTTTGGGTGCTTTGGCCCTACGGGCCGATACAAATCAACATAACCTTAACCTACCTATAGGGCAATGGGTTTACTTTTCCGCATCTGGTGTTTTTTCGTATGTGACTAATTGTGTTGTAGTCATTTTGTGTTTCGGTCCTTTTGAGTTATGGACTATGAGCCGATGTAGTTAGTCATTTTGTGTTCTGCTCCGTGTGAGTCCTAAGCATAAAAAGTAATGAAAAAATTCAAATACTAAAAAGAATGGTGCCTTAACCAGTGTGTTCCTCGTTCAATTTAAAATTTCACAGTGCAAATTGACCCCAAGGTCATATAATGACCGGATACTATTGTTATATCAATGCGTTTTATTACACCAATTTGTGTATTACATTATGTAACAACAGTACATTGTTCGTAACACGGAACGTTACAAAAATATCGTGACTAATGTCAGTAATGTCACGATTGAGTGAAATACGCTAGGCCTCGTAATCAATAGTAATTTCATTGAAATATAACATGAAATGAAATCAAACTTACTTTAAAATTTTACAAAAACTAAAACTAAGCTTCTTCAAAGGAAGATTCTTAAAGGATAGGCAACGCGCATTTGAATGCTCTGAAGTTACAGGCGTCCATAGGCTACGGTGATTGCTTACCATCAGGCGGATCCTATGCTTGCATGCTATTGTACTATAAAAAAAATCTCAAACTCGCACAGGTTGTATTTTATTTTTGGTTGTACTAGCATGAGCAAGCGATGTTGAAAATTTAAAACAAACTTTACACACGCTAAAAAGCTACGTAAATTACCACTTATTGAGAAACTGCATTGAAAAAGTTTTAATCGGTAAACATTCAAGGATAATTTTAATGGACGACTTTAAAACTTAGTGTAATACCATAAATAACAAATTATACCTAGTTTTCGAATGCAGAATATTTACATTTATTTAGCCGAGTCCACTTAGGGTAGGCCTTGATATGTTAAAATGAGACTTTAAATTATGCTACTTATACGTAGTCAGCCTAAAAGCATACGATTTGAGCCGCTTTAATAATATCAAAAATTATATATATTATAGTAATAGCTTACTGTAAGTACTAGTAGATCGATTTCTGTAAGATTGTCCCACAATAATTATTTAATCTCAAAAAATCCAAAGTCATATTACAGTTTATTTTATTGTTGACGACCTAACATAGTCGGGTATTATATTCGTGTGTTTATCATGTTTATCACAATTATCACAACTTGTGTAAATGTTAATATAATTATTTAACAAACCCATACATTAAAAAATTAAGTAGATGACATATACTTAAGAAAAAGCGACGAGGACCTCCGGCGTTCGAGACGGGATTTGACCCCGCATCTCCAGCTATCGCGGCTGACGCCTTAACCATCTCCTCTTCTTCCTCGTCGCTATTTTTCTTAAGTATATGTCATTTATTTCAATTTTTAATTCTATCATCATCATCTCAGCCACAAGACGTTCACTGCTGAAAATTTCCTCCTTGCAAGCTCTTTTGTCTTTTATTATTTATATATCGTCGCAAAGTACCACTAACGGGTGATTATTCGGGTGTTTTAACCGTTCTTATTACTCTGTCCGGATTTCTGTAGAAGTGCCTGCACTATATTATACTAAGTAGGTTTTGGTTGTCCTTTAGCCAGCCCAGCTGTCTACCAGTAAACCAAAAATACCATCAAACTGTGCGATCATTTCTACAGAAATCTGGACAGAGTAATAAGAACGGTTCTAACGCCCGAATAATCACCCCAACACGGTCCTGTCGGTCCTTATTGAAATGCAGTCTACAGATTCAATCATTAACAACAATAATATTACTTTGCTATTCTGCTGTTTAATAACGTGCTAGTCAATCAGTGCCAACCCGTTATATTTATATTTACTTTTTTCATAAAATTCAAATTCATAAGATTCATAAGATGCAATAAAAAAATGGCGTCGGGCAGTGTCTTACTCGTGATAGGACAGATAAGTTAAACATTAGGAAATTTTAGACGTCTTAATTATTCCTTCCGTTCCCGATGGACATTGTCCATTGGCTGTGTAAGGCACACAGATATGAGTGTGTCGTCTGCATGACAATGGAGTTTGAGACGTGAAGGTCATTGCCTGGAACTGATTGTTATCAGCCAGCTACCGTTATTTAGCTTTTATCTCTGGACAGCCTTATTCATGATTTACGTGATATTATTTTGTTGAAGGTCTTCAAGCATTAAAGTTTTGAAACATACCCGTTTCTTTAAAAATCTTTGTAATATCCACTTTTAAACGTTTATGTATTTCCTTACAAAAACTGTGTTATATCCAGTTTGAAATATGTAACCTTTCAAAAAATGTACGATAACCACTGTCAAACTATCCTAATTTACTTTTGATGAGATTCTACACTAAGATTTATTTCGGAAGTATCCAAACAACAATGAATAAAAATGTTAGATTATTCCAATAATTTTTCTTTTTTGATAACGGCGAAATGACTGTCTAATGAGATAATGTCTACTCCTAATGCTTAAAATGATAGTCTATACGTCGGACTCCAACGGGCATTTTCGTGGCATGTCAGAATGATAGGTAAGGTTAGCAAATCAATCAATTCACTTTTGAGTATTTGGTACCTCGTGTTTATAATGTGA
The DNA here is from genome assembly GCA_022674325.2 of Grapholita molesta. Taxonomy (NCBI): domain Eukaryota; kingdom Metazoa; phylum Arthropoda; class Insecta; order Lepidoptera; family Tortricidae; genus Grapholita; species Grapholita molesta. The sequence continues at coordinate 3,175,895 of CP053125.2, read as the reverse complement.
AATTCCAAATGTCATAGCAACTAACTACGTTATTTATAAACGTACTTGGACTACACATAAGTCAAAATGGCGTAAAAGTTCGTTTGGCTTTAACCGTCACTCAGATAATATAGCAATGTGAGAATACAATAAAACACAAATTCAAAGAGTATTTACACATTAAAGATGAATAAATGATAACGGGTCACTAATTTAACTATGTTACTAATACTAGGTACATTATAATAATCGTAAGTTAAGATTTTTTTGTAAACTTTACCTTGTTCTCTAACTGCCCCCTATAGTCCGACGTATGTCTATTAGGAATCAATAGAGTTCTAATTTAAAACCATCCATAAAAAGATGATATTTTACTAGTCTACACTTGGATACGGATACCGTTTCTAGAATTTTTCCATTCATGCTAGGTTTGTAAAAAGCAATACATATATGTCGCCTTTAACTAAGTTGGCTATCTGGTCAGAAAAGGCAGTGACGGTTATTCTTGTTTCATTCATGTTTGACGTATATAGATGCCGTTTGTATGGAGAAACAAACTTTTAATCTCTGCACCACCATGTGAAATTTTATTATTTCCTCGTCTATATCTTTTTACCAGCAAGTCCAAAGTATGTTAATTATCGACTATTTCCTCTTAATACACTACATAACCTTTTGGTTTTGTTTGTCCAAATAAACTGTTATTTTTACTCAGAATCACGAGTTATTTCCATTCCAATACACGATAAAATGCACCAGAAAATTTCATACATATTAAAATTTTATCTTGTATTAACGCCATACAAAATAACACAGTGGGAAAAAACTTTTAGTCATTTTTTTACAAATTGTATTAGAAAGAGCTCGTGATCGTCAGTAGCAAAAACATAGTATTTACGCAAAATAACAAAGCTTAAAAGTGGCATTTTTTAAGGAAATTCTCAGATAACGAAGTTTTATCTATCGATATTCCCAGTAGATGCTCAGAGGTTTATAAATGTCCTATAATTCCCGTACAATAAGAATTCATTTAATTCCCCCGTTGCACTGTAGTTCGTGTTTATGTAGTCCCTGTACTTTACTAATAATTTAATTAGGAAGTTCAAACCGGAACTTCGCATAACCGACGAATTCTTTTTAAATTTCGAACGTTAGCACGCAACAGGCGTCCATATAGTTCCATACTGATGGCTCGATGTGCATACGACAACGTGTTTTGTGGTGATGCATATTCATTGCTGCGGCGTATCCTGTGCGGAAATGTTATATTCGTTTTGGACTTGGAAATTTCCGATATGAAGAGTGGGAAAAGCGTAACATAGGTCTAACATTTGTTATATGTTTTTGCCGATCTTCACTTTTGTTTAAAAAAAAAGTTTTTATTCAGAACACGTTTTGTTTCGTTTATTAAGATTCAATGACACACAAAGCTGTTTCCATTATCGGACTATTTATACCACAACAAATTATTATACCTAATATTCGGTACTTAGGTAAAATTTAAGTTCACAAATATGCAAAAAGATTGTTAAAATCTACTTTAATGTCTCTCGTCATAATACAATCGTCAACCCGCCTGCCAAACGTGGCGATTATGGCATTAAACTAAACCCCTCATGCTCAGAGATCGCTCCCTGTAGCGATTTATGGCGCTACGTAGATAATAGAAGATTACAAAGTCAATTTTTTTTTTTGTTAACTGACATCATCTAAATTAAATCTATTTTGTACCTAAACCGTGTTAAATAAGCTAATAAATTTAAACTGTTGAACGATTGTAACACTACTGCATATGTATAATATATAACAGTATCGAGAACTTGTACCTTTAATTTCAATACAAAGCTAATTTAAGTGTTACTTATTGTAGGTATAGATACTATGATATCCAGCACTCTCTGGGCCACCGAAATGCTGGGTAATTGGGAAAATTCTTCTATCGTTTGATTAATTTTATTAATAACATTTGCGACAGTCGCACAATATTCGAGATAAGATTCGGATTACAATAACAGATGTCGTCGCCGTATCGGTATCACCAAAATACCCGAGCAAAACGGTATTAGTGCCGTTCACCAAAAAAAGAAATCTCGAAAGACTCGGAAATCTGCAACTCAATGGACATGTTTTACCTTTTTCGAGCGAGGTCAAGTATCTAGGGGTTATATTCGACCAAAAGCTAACTTGGAACCCTCACTTGAAAAACATTATACAAAAAGCAAAAATGGCCTTATGGTCATGTTGCCGAATGGTAGGAGCTAGATGGGGATTAAGACCCAAAATAGCTATGTGGCTCTACACAGCGGTGGTGCGCCCCATCATCACTTACGCCCCCGCGGTCTGGTGTAGCAAAGCCAACCAAAAGACAACAATCGATACCCTGAACAGCCTGCAACGAATGGCTTGTATAACAGCAACAGGGGCCTTCTCCTCGACACCTGGGGCAGCCCTAGACGCACTACTTAATATCATACCACTCCACCTGCAAGTCCATAAGGAGGCAAAGCAGTGCGGCGACAGAATAGGCACGCTAAATAGGCCTAAATGGCGCTCTCAAGCGTTAACCAAAATGATAGCCTGGGTTTTGAGAACAAAACCCTCAGCATGCCATCTGATGACATGCACACCGAATGTCACTTCACCAGACCGTATACTGTGGAAATACCCCAAGACACAAATGGACTAACAACCAAATGTCTGTCGAAAAGGGAGCCACACTTGGTATACGGATGGATCCAAGCAAGGTAAAAAGTAGGTTGTGGTATCTATGGAGAGAGACCTAAGCTCAGAGCTTGCGTCAGCATGGGCAAATGGCCTCAATCTTCCAGGCAGAAGTCCTCGCTATCAACATATGCGCGGAAATCAATCTGGACAGAAAACTAAGAAACCAACATATCTACATCAATTCGGACAGTCAAGCTGCACTGTTAGCACTAGAGTCCCTCGAGGTCAACTCTAGACTTGTCCAGAACTGCAAGTATAACCTAAACGCTCTGGCTAACTCCAACAAAGTTACACTTAGATGGGTACCAGGACACTCCAACATTACTGGAAACGAAGCAGCAGATGAACTCGCCAGGAAGGGCGCGGACACACCCATGGTCGGCCCAGAACCGTTTTGCGGGATCACCAAACGGGAGGTCTACTCGCTGCTGAACAATCTAGAAAGAACTAGAGCAATCGCAGAGTGGAAGTCCGTCAAAGGCAACGCTCACTCGAAAGCTCTAATTCAAGGGTTCAACAACAATGTCACTAAAGAGCTGCTTGGGCTCAAAAGACATAAAGCCTGTGCAGTTACGAGAATTCTAACCGGGCACTGCAAGTTGAACAAACATATGTTTCTAATGGGTAAGAAACAAGATGCAACATGCAGGTTCTGCCAGGAATCAGAGGAAACTGCAATGCACATCCTCTGCTCCTGCGGGCCACTAATGCATAAAAGAAGTATCCACCTAGGCAGGCAGGTACTGAAACCTTATGAGGTACACAACATTACAGCCCAAAGAATCTGGAGCTTTCTGGACTCAACGGGAATCAGTAATGAACTATAAAAAAAGGGCTGCCACAATAGATCATACCTGGTCGATGCGGCGCAAATAATAGCCCAAAAAAACAAAATAATAATAATAATAATCACCAAAATAAATATTTAAAATTTTAATTTATTCCATTTCTTTTGTATCCTTTTATTATTATTCGTCGATTAGCCAACGCGAACTGGTTTCGAAGTCCGCGTTACTAGGCGAAACATGTCGTGCAATATACGACGTAGTGAGTTACCAATTTTATTCAATATGTCTGAATCTCGCGATGCCTTTGTTCAAAGTTATGCTTTTATTTCAGAAAATAAATGTCTCTACAGACCAAAGGTTTGAAGCAAAGCAAACGTATAATACGTGGCGATTTCCCGCCATTTTATATAAGCGTATCGTCCGAACACTTTCTCAAGAGAACTGGCGCATGTAAACGAATTTTACAGTCAGCCTCTTTAACAGATTTAAAAAAAAATCTTTTGTCAGTAAGTAGTTAAGTTTAAAGTAAACTCTTGTGTGTCCCAAGCATATTCAAGCTATAAAATCAAATAGCTTGTTTGTTCAACACGGGTATAATACAAGTAGTACAGGTCTTACAGTATTCATGTATTATCATGTTGGACCCGTATACGTAATTTATATCATTTTTTTCTCGTCATGTTTGGATCAATTTGATATCATATTTGATTTGATATATTTTTTAAACTCTTTCACCAAAGCGGGATTGTATTTTTTCAACTATTTATGTATCGATTGAGTAACATTTAGTGATGAAATTGAAAACATATATTAGCCACAAGGTACGAAAATATGCGAGCACAGTCTACAGCACGATGTTAGTGAATCAGTCTTACTTTTATACAGACACATAAGGAGGTTCTCAACTTCGCATATTTTTAGCACCAGAAGACGCTGGGGTACTAGAGGTTATTTAAGTCAAGTGATGGAAAGTGTCGGCGGAATTATGGAAGGTCAAGACAGCTCTGCGAAGACTGAGCAGAGGTCTCGGGATAGAATATTAAGTTAGGGAATTTATTTGTGTGTTTACCACGAGCATTTGTTCCAGGGCTACGTTATGTACCAGTTTGAGTATAGAGCTATAGATATAGTTAAATACTGGGATTTATCTTTTAATATTCTCGTCTAGTACCTAACCCGAGCCTAATTACACTCGTCAGTTCGAAGTTCCCGAAAGTGTGAACATTTCAGAACCTGGCACTACATCACTCACCAAGTTTGTTTCTCAGCCAGCCTTACTATTCACGGCATGATTACCGATCAACTATCGTAAATTGATTTACTATCCTGGTCGGAACTTCGTAGAAATTACTATGTAACTTTGTTCTGTATAGAATTCTGAGTTTCATGAAGTAGCTGAACTAATCTTGCTTCAAAGCCGTATTGAATTCTACTATAACATTCTCGTTTATTGGAGGAGGGTACAAGTGGTGCCCTGACGTCCCGTGCCTATGAATTAATAAAGGCAGCCAATTATTTTTTAACGTGAATAACGTTTATTTAGTGACTTGCTTTCAAGAAAATACGTTTTTGTGCAATAAATTTTAAGAAGAAACACTACCGGTAATTATTTATAATTTTTCTTACAACGGTTAGACCGTTTTAGCTTCTAAACAGGCAAAAAATACAACGTGGGACCAATTTTGGTTGTGTAAAGAATATTGATTTAATCAAATTTACATCTTACATGTCGAGATTACATTTAAAGAAATCTGCTAGTAAGTTAGCTAGCTGCATAAATATAAGAGCAGTTCATATCTGCGGCTGTTAGAACCGAAAAAGACAAAAATAAGTACAAAAGAGCCTTGTTCCGTCACTACCTTGACAGTATCTGAATGTTTTTTTTCATGTATGTATATATATATTTATATACTGTATACAAGTATAGCTTCATTAAACTGACTATTCTAAGGAGAATACCTTGAACTATTTTTATTGTAACATGATGAAGAACACAAAAAAAATTTAAACAAATAGGTAGTCGTAAAATAAATTATTTGGTTAGAAAAGCTATCGAAAACACCGAAGTCTATCTCTGTCGCTCTTGGCTTAGTATTATGAGGCGATAGAGACCGTGGAAGACGAAACTTCGATTTTGATGTTCTCGCTTATTCTATTTCGGCGTTCGAAACAATTTAACATTCATGCTCCAAAGTTTCGAGCATTGTTTGACCTTATTTGATTTTGGAGCTAATTACAGAGGGTTTGTGGACTAATTGCTAGAGAGTTATAATAGTTTGGTATAACTATTCATCACAGTTCTGTATACACTGAAATATCAATTAACCTACTTTTGTAATTTGCTTTGTTAAGACGTTTCGTTTTAAGATATTCGTGTTTCTTAACTGCACGTATATAGACTAGTAAGTTAATAAATATTTAGTTCATGGTCATCACAAGAACTGGGCTATGAAGAACTGCTTAATCATTCCACACGATTAGTAATTTATTCCAACCAGACTTATGTACATTAAATATACTACAATTGAAGAAAAAAAACTTAACTCGTGACTTCTATTCTTAGGGAACTGTAATTCTCAACAAAGATGCCTACTTCATTATTATACCTAGATATTTTTCTAGCACGAACGATGTCTTGTAAGTGATTGACAAAATAAAAAAATCGACAGTCCTGTTATCGATAAGTACCACTTCAACGTCATACAGGTAATACAACGACAAATATAGGGTAATAGGGTTAAAAATAAATAATAATAACAAAACCATCTATTAATTTATATTTTACATACACCAGAAAACAATTTCGAACTATTCATTGCAAATAATAAAAGTAAATTAGATCAAAAGTGTACTGATTACGTTGAATTTGTTCAAGATCGGTGGCACGCGGCGTCTAGATAGGTAGCCGATATAAGACTGTGTGTACGTCTTGTCGTTGAAGAAGTATGTACTTATCGATAACAGGATTGTCGATATGTTTATTTTGGCAAGCACTTTGCAAATGTCGTTCCTGCTAGAAAAATATCTAGGTATATTCATTATATACAACTACCAAGTCTTCATAGCTATGGAAGTATATATAGAGCAATCAAAACGGGTCGCAGTTTACAGAAGTCTTTGTAAATTGTGGCCCGTTTTCATTGTTTTCTAGTATAGTTAATTCGAAGCACGTTCCGGTGGAACGTCGACACGTGCTTTACAATTAGCCAGTTTAGGCTACATTGCTTATTTGAAAAGCCGTATGTTTTTACGGATTTTGAAGTGACTTAAGGCGTTATGGTATAAATTACTTTAAGGTTGCAGTTTCTCGGTTTCTATTTCGAATACGCTGCAGAATTTTAAAATCGATTTAATCTATGTTGAAGTCAATGTGGATTTACTAATCAACAAGATTTTGTAGTTTCAAAATATAACATAATTTAAACAAAAATGATTTATTTTGTTACGCCATACCTAAGCGCTTAATATTACTAAACTTACATATGTACATACTTACACAACTCAAAAGCACAAATAAACATGTAAATACCTCGATAATCATACTTAATATTAAATAATTAATAATATAGGTATACATTCTTAATTGAAACGAAAGAAAATCTTATTGGCAGAGTGCAAAGCGGGTGGAGGGGGTAGCCTAAACGATCACAGCGCTCGCTACGGCTAAAATTGTCATTTTTGTCGCTGACTTGAGCTGTCAAACCCATATTGCAGTAAACATTTTTAATATTATTGGCAATAATGTTACTGACTACCATTGTCCAAAATTATGTAATAAGTAAAATAACACAAGATTTCATTAATATTTTTCACAATATTTACTTACTTCTTGTTTGACAGCGGTGACAATATTGTCCATAATGGCCGCCTATCAAGTGGCGCTGTCGTCGTGCACGGTCCCAATACCGTATAAAATATGGTCGGTACAACATTCGTCCTTACGCCGGCCACGGACTTATTGTTAAGCCACTTATGGTTCAAGTTATTTTATGTTGTACAATATAATGAAATTTATAATGAATCCTTCTCGTAAATCAAAGTCCCTAGCTGTACAGTATATAAAGTTTCAGTTTAAACTACCATGAAACTTCGGAAAAAAAATAAAAGTGAATATTGCATATTATGCGCAAAAACATTATACCCCTCTAGTGAAAAATGAGGTCAATGCTAGGCCAAATTTGTGACATTATCTATGAAAAGGGACCTTGTTGTCGATGGCGCTTATGTCGTTGTTCAAGACGATACAATACAAACGCAACGCGTTTCGACGTAAGTGCCATCGACAATAAGGTCCCTTTTCCTAGATAATGACACATTTTATGTTTAATAGTAGGTATGTTCGCGTGTGTTAAACACATTTGGAATCATCAGAAATTACTATATTTTGAAAAGGAAGGACTTCCTTTTAGCCTGTACGTCCAATTAATTTTTAGACGTAACTTGCCAGAATGATTTTCTAAAGAGATCTTAAATATTAATGTCACAGATAAGAGTACAATGTGGCCCAGGTATGAAATCGGTTGAGACCGCTTCAACCAATCTCGCCGTAATCTCAGTTGGAGTTTTTTTTTTTTTTTTTTTTTTTTTTTATGCAAGACTGACCAACGTTTGACTTCAGTCGCACCTGATGGTAAGTGACGACGAGGTCGAAGGTGTAGCACGCTGGTTCAGTAACAGCCTATTCACTCTTGACTTGAAGAGACCCAAATTATATCTTGCCGGGAATACAGACGAAGGGAGCGAATTCCATTCCTTAGCAGTCCGCATTAGGAAGGTAGAAGCGAATCGCTTCGTGCGAATGAATGGAATATTCACAACGTAAGGATGAAACTGCTCCCCTCGCCTGGACGTCCGGTGATGGAACGGAGATGGCGGAATTAAATCGTGCAATTCCTGAGCACACTCTCCAAAATGTATCCTGTAAAACACAGACAAACTAGCAACCTTGCGGCGATGCTCAAGGCTCTGCAACCTTACACTCACTAATTTAGGATCGCCAATGAGTCTGCGAGCTCGGCGTTCTATTGAATCCAAAGCGGCCAACTGATACTTGGCAGACCCGTCCCAAAGGTGGCAACAGTACTCCATACACGACCGAACCTGCGCTTGGTAAAGTGTTAGGAGCTGTTCCGGCATGAAGTACCGCTTCACCCTATGTAAGACTCCTAGTTTTTTAGCAGCGGATTTCGCTTTGGCCTCAATAGTGGTGCCGAAGTTCAGCTTAGTGGTAAATTTAACCCCAAGCAGCTCGAGGTGGTCTGTAATTGTTAAGGACACATTCTGGAAAGCAGGAGTCAAGTTAAAAAGGCTCCTTTTGGCGGTGAATAAACACGCCTGTGTTTTGGAGGCGTTAAACCTAACCAAGTTAGCTTCGCCCCACTCATCAACGGCCTTCAAGGTCTGGTTCGTTCGCTCAACCAAAGCTTTCCTTAAGGACTCAGTCTCTCCACCGGTAGTTTGGGCCTCAGAAAAATATCTCTCAGTCACCGTACTGTCGTCTGCATACCCAAAGATACCGGGTTTAAGCAGATCGTTAATATGCAGCAAAAAGAGGGTGGCTGAAAGAACCGAACCCTGAGGCACTCCGGCATTTATTGCCATGCGATCTGATGTGCAACCATCCACTACGACCCTAATAGATCGCTGCCTCAGGAAATCGGAAATCCAAGAGCACAAACCAGCGGAGATTCCGTACGCAGAGAGCTTGCCAAGGAGGCCGTCATGCCAAACCCTATCGAAGGCCTTGGAAATGTCGAGAGACACAGCGAGGGCTTCGCCGCGCTTCTCGATGGCCTCGCTCCAAATGTGGGTAGCGTACACAAGTAGGTCCCCAGTAGACCGATTTCGGCGGAAGCCGTATTGCCGGTCGCTGAGGAGATCGTTACCTTCAAGGTACGCAAGGAGCTTGTTGTTCAAAACACGTTCCATAATCTTGCAGAGTATGGAAGTGATCGCGATGGGACGATAATTCGATGGGTCAGCACGGCTACCCTTTTTAGGCACAGGCTGCACGTTAGCAAGCTTCCACGCTTCGGGAACTTTTCTCATCTTTAGGGAAAGTCGATACAGGCGCGTCAAAACAGGAGACAACTCAGGGGCACACATTTTTAAAACGATTGCTGGAATTCCGTCGGGACCACTAGCCTTATTCACATCTAGACAGCGTAGTGACTTCAGTACTTCCCTTTGGTGAATACGCACCTCAGCCATTGATACTTCGCAGCGGGGCAAAGAGGGAGGTACGGCACTACCAGCGTCTAAATGTGAATTTTCCGCAAATAGAGAGGCAAACAAGTTCGCTTTCTCTTCCGCAGTGTGGGCCAGTGAACCGTCTGGTCTCGGTCCGAGTATTCCAGTGCAAATCAAGTCTGGTGCGGAAGAGTCCTGGATTTTCCCAAGGCTACTTTCCCCCACACGGTACGCTCGCTCTAACATTCCGACTGATTTATAGAGCCTAAGACAGATAAAAAAACTTGATTTGTAAAGGTAAGCATAACTGTCCCAAAATACGTATTGATTTATTGCTATTGAACGGACAAAATGTTCACAGATATCAGTTATCGGCTTCTTCATAGTCAAGGCGTTCATATGCATTTTGAAATAATTGAGCACCATGTTGCTTCACTATATCTACATAGACTATACCTACTGGAGCTAGGAATTTATATTAAATTCGAGCTTCCCATGCATACAAGAAAGTACATTGAAGCGAATTCCGTGGCAGATTCAGCTTTTAGTTAGACACGGCCCGGATATTGCAAATACCCCTTTATATTTAGGGCTATTAACATTTGTTTGACAGTCAATTCTATTGTGAAATATTATTATAATACATTTTTGAGATTTATTAAACAACATATATACAATACGATATTATTTATTGTTCGCCCCTAGTAAGTAATAGGTACCTACTGAAACGAGGTACATTAACAACTAGAAAATAATTTAATTATTTTATTTAATAAGGCGTAAAAACGACTCATACGGGTAGGTGTCTCGGGCGACCTCATGGCGGGTTCCCTTTTTTGCTCAGAGGCTGAGTCTAGAGGTGCACTAGTGTAACGCCGCCATTGTAGGCTCTATGCCTCAGGGAGTTGATTAGGGGGAGGCTTAGTTAGTATCATTTTTAGCATTTAGGTTTAGTCTTAAGAGAGATTATGTAAAATGTTGATATTTTTGTCTATATTATTCTATTTAATATTTTGGCTTTAGTTTTAAAGTAGTACCTAACGCAATGGAGCGGGTTCAAATCTTCCTTCAAACACCGATCATCTTCTGTCGATGGCCAGTGATCTAAACTTCGGGATGTAATTGAAATTCAGTATGCGCCATATAATCTGTTTTAAGGTCTTAATACTAGATAAGATACCTGCGCCAATGACAGCCTAGTTCCTAAGATAGCCTACCCTGTAAATTTTATATTTGTAACCATTTTGGCTATCTTAGGAACCGGGCCATTATTGGCGCAGATACCTTAAGTTAATACTACTACTTACCAGTTGTGTGTGTTGTTCTCAGATTGGCACCTACAACCCTCGCCACGCTGCCGTCATGACGCTGCACTGGTGGATGCACTGGTTCTGGGTGACGACGCTGCTCACCATACTATGTAAGTTCCTTTACCTTCTATCTATTAACCACGGACATATACTGACGGTTAGGGTCTTCTGATCAGTCATCATTATCGGAGTTGCCATAGTCGCCACGCTTGGCAGGTGGGTTGGCCATTGGCCACCCTGCATTGCCTGTTTCGACGGACGCTGCTGTCCATCCGTTTTATACCTTCGTCGCGTCTCACGACAGCCGCGGGAGCAGATGGGGTGGTGGTATCTCAGCCGTCACCACACGGCTGAGGTCTGATGTCTTTTAACACTTTCGGGTGAACAATCTCAATTAAGTCCTACTTAAGAAATATAATAAGATAACGTCAATATACATTTCTCGCGTGAAAGGGTTACGTGTACACTAACGTTATGACTGTCAAAAGATTAAGTTACTCTTCCGATAGGTACTGACCAGAGCGATCGATCTTAAGGAAAATCGGGCTAAAATTGGCACAAAAACTTCAACATAATGGCCTCGGGCTATTAGGTTGTCGTTGAAATTTTATTTAGTTACATCAACGGTCTTACCTTTGCAATTTATTATTTAAGAATCAAGAATCAGCTGTTTTGCCATTTCTGTCGCAGGATCGAAATAATTTTGCGTTTTTGATGAAACCCATATGCAATTCTGAGTTTAGCTTACATATATTATACTTTCATCAAGTATTCGGGTTACGGCCGTCTCGGGGCTAATCAGTGTGTGGAATTCTGAAGACTTCACGAGGGAATTAATTGAGAGAACCAGGGTAAGACGGTCTCCTATTGAAATTGCTCTTAATGAGCTAGAGGCTTCGGTTTTTAGTTTTACCTATATGTATGTATGTACTACCTTGGCCTTTTCCGCCGCCTCTGCTGTTGCCGCTGCTCTCAAACAGGTTCAATGGAGATTTAAATGTGCTGGTGTGTTTACACAAGTTGTATCCCACACCAGCATCCATGGTACTTATATATATTGTAGTTTATTAGATACTGATAAATCTGAGTTGCGACCGATCTGGAACTCGAGCTAAGTAAGATCTAAAAATAGTTTCCGTTCTGTTAAGGAGCTATTCAAGGCTGTATATTTTCTGATGGCATTATTATGTTATTCTTGGAACAGCTACAATTCCCTATTAGTTTCCTTTAACACAAACCCCGTATTAGTTTTAGTGAAGACTGAAACCATAAAGGTATCGCTTTTCAATATAGTCATGTTGTTATATGCCTTTGTCTAACCACACCGCGTGTTCCGGAACGTGTATGGTAGTTTTTGAATCCATCGGTCATCCATTTTTCTGGCAATATTCCTGTCCATTGCTTTGGTGTGTTTAATAAGTCTGAGAGCAATGTCGTTGACTTGAATTCTCTTCCGTAACTTCAAATTTCTTATTTGTCGCGCAAGGAATCTCCTAGAAAAAAAAAGTACAAGTGTCGCTGGAAGCTGCTGAAGGTAAACTGCGCAGGACCGGTCATTTTGACGATCCTTGGGTGAGGCCTATGTCCAGCAGTTGAACGGCGTTCGGCTGAAATGATGATGCTTGTTAAAATAGGGTTATATAATTTCTCCAACAGCTTAAAAGAGCATATTGTGTCGACCGAATATTGCGCAGCATTTTTATTTCCCAGAAAAACAAAAGGCGATAAATTTCAATAACATCAGTGCGGATACTGAACTTTGTGGGAAGCGAGGGAATTGACTTTTTCTTTCAGGGCTAGGGTTATTAGACTTAAAAGTTTTCATACCAGGACGATTATTGCAGATGTTTGCGTCTTGTAAATATTTTATTTTCTTAACATTACCTTAAACGGTTTAACACAACTATAGCTGTGGTACCTATCTGTAAATTTTGAATACAAACATATCAGGAATTATTTCCCGTGTTCATTCAGGGCACAAGGGATCATCATCATCATCATTGCAGCCGTAAGACGTCCATACATAGGCCTCCCCCAAATGTGACTTGTATAATCTTAGGGGGATTTACGATTTATGGAGTCGTCACAGTCGTCGTAGTAGCTATTGATTAGGTTTCAACGGATGCTGCTGCCCATCCGGTAGTTTTTTTTCCCATTGTCGCCTCTTACGACACGCGCGGGAGGAGATGGTGTGATGCTATTCTCAATCGGCAACATACAGCACAAGGGATATTATTATGAATTTAATATATGTTATTTTTGATTGCATAAAGATAATGACTCCAACTGAAGGACTTGTATCCATGTTCATGAAAAAATAAATAAATAAATTGTGGGTACAGTCGAGCACTTATTCACCTTAATCCATTGAAGTTGTATTGTGTTTTTGCACTTGAGTGGAAATAAACGGAGCTCCCAAATAGGTGATTAAGATTTTTTTATTCGTGTTTTTCTTTACGCACGCGACCTAGTAAACATTTCCGTTTCCAATATACAGTATAAATCACGAATGCTTGAATTATGACCTAAAATCTCGTGTTCCCAATCATGGTAATTGGTTGGTATTCCAATGTTCCTATTTTATTACAAGTTAAATAAATCATGTGTTTGACCCAAAAAAATAAAACAGATTTTTTTGCACATCGAAACCAATCTAATAAGGGCTCTTTTCAGAGACACGATTTTCGGAAATAATAAAAAAGCATGCAATAATCATTTGGGACAAGGAAATGATTAAACTCCTATAGTTAACGGGGTATTTTATGTTCATTTGTTTTCGAGTTCCCATTGAGTACCTAGCAATTGTAATTGTTAGCTAAAAATCATATAGCAGCAGGATACGCAGATAATTATGACGACAAGTCTGGCCTAGTGGGTAATGACCCTGCGTATGCAGCCGACAGTCCTGGGTTCAAATACCAGTTTGTGAGATGAGCACAGATATTTGTTCCCGAGTCATGGGATGGGCGTTTTCTATGTACCTATTTAAGTATTAGTATACACTTGGCTGAGTAACCAAGGAGCATAATCATGAGCCATTCGCGTTGGCTAACCGACGCAGACTGTCTTCGTCGGTTAGCCAACGCGAATGGCTCATGATTATGCTCCTCGTTACGGAGTGAAACATGTCGAGCAATATTCGACTTATAAAACGTGAGTTACCCGCTTTTATACAATTAATATGTTTCAATCTCACAATAGTTTTGTGTTTAAAATTGTATAAGGATGTCCTGTGTTATATATTAATTCATTTTATCTTTTTTTTTCGTTTGGAATTAAATTAAACTCCCCCTAACAGTCATACTCATACCTTAAAAGAATCAGCACCTCCGCCGAGAGTGGCTAAAATTGACGACCGTCACGTGTCTTAAGCTCCATTTAGACCAGGTAAGAACTTGTATACGATTTTCATTACATTGCGGGCTATCGGCGTACGGCGAATTTGGTGGCTTTATATAACCCCGCAATGTAATGAAAATAGTATACAAGTTCTTGCATGGTCTAAATGGGGCTTTACGTCGATCTGTCACGCTATGATCAATTTATTAATTTTATAGAAGCAGGTAACTCAAGTTTTATAGTTGAATATTTACCCGCTTCTATACAATTAATGTTTGAGTCTCACGATAGTTTTATGTTCAATTTCTACGTACAAATATTTTCCGCTGACGCTAGCGTATATTTTTTTGATTAGTCGTGGTTGAGGCACTGGTCGCCTAGCGGTATCCTACTAAGTCCTAAATAGATACGTTGAATCTGTTCATACATAACATATCCGCGCGAGAGTTATACTGCTTTGACATGTGTCATTCTCATTACGCGACTCATTGAGTGCGAGAGAGTTGTCACATGACAAAGCGGTATAGTCACTTCACGGTAACACGTCGAGTCATCTAATATTTGAATCGTTCATAACAAAAACAAGAAAGTTCAAATTTTACATGTTTTTCATAATTGAACTCCTTGGCCCAATTAACTTAACAAAGCACAAATAAATAAACATTAAATAAAGAGTAATTATCACTTTTGAAAGATCAATTAACTTTTTAACGTCGACGATAAAGGAGTTTTCGAAAGAGTAAATAAATTGATAATAAACACTCAGCACTTTTACACTAGAAGGGATTCCATTTCAGTTGATTAGTTTTGAAAAGATTTTTAAGGCACCGACTGAATTAAGTGTATTTCACTGTTTATAAAAAACAAACACATTTGAAATGTGTTTGTTTTTATACATTTTTAATGTAGGAAATAAAAAAAAAATATGGCTCAAATTAGATATACAGACTATAGTAACAGATAGTAGTTATGTGAAGCGGTCTTGACAATTGTCCAGAGAAATACGACAATTGAGACAACAAAAAAAGAAAAAAGACGAAAGATCACATGTCGAAAAATATCGAATATTCTACTGAGGATCAGGACAATTGTCAAGAGCTCTTCACAGAACTACTACCTACATATTTATTGACAATACATTTTTACCCCCGTCAATTCAGGGTATGTTTATTTAATGTAAAAGCTACGTTTATTACTTGTCTAGAAAATTGTTATTACCAGTAGCGGAAATTAAACGAATAAAAATTAGCTGTTCTAGAAAGCAAACAAGACGCGAATAAATAAAAATGGCGCCCGGCTATTAGGACGACTGCTGAATAATTTCTTGGAAAAATTCAGCTTAGAAACTTAATCTTTAAATAAAACAACTAAAAAAATGTAAATATCGTGTATTCTCAATTTATATATAAATTACATCCCAATGTTTC
Source organism: Grapholita molesta (assembly GCA_022674325.2). Lineage (NCBI taxonomy): Eukaryota > Metazoa > Arthropoda > Insecta > Lepidoptera > Tortricidae > Grapholita > Grapholita molesta. Next base: position 3,160,139 of record CP053125.2, on the reverse strand, counting down.
GAACACAATGTAGCATTCGTAGTACACTTGTGACCGCAATCTACCTCTTGTTTCTCCTTCTTCTTCTTCGGTATTTAATTTCATGAACTATTATCGCGACAACAACAAACAAATAAAATTATTTTTTTAAATTTAAACGATAGCGATGTTATTACTGTACGACTAGGTCTATTTCTGTAAGATTGTCTTGAAATAATTAATTATTAAAAAAGTACCTAATTTAAAGTAGAATAATACAAGGTAAGGTTATCTCTTTCGCTATTGCAATTATTTATAGAAAAAGTGCATGAGGGCCTGATTTGTTTGCCTATACTTACTTTCTAGGTTTCATCATTCTAATTTGTTGTTGAAACACGGAATGCCTTTTAACACGCTGCCATTTTGAAGTAGACTATAAAATGAGTTAAAAGTTTTATAATTTAATTTATTTAATTAAGTCGCCGAGATTGGACTGGCAGCTTGTTTTGCTGTCATTACTATTAATACTCGTAACTCTCTGATTTTTTAGTGTTCCTACTAACTGTTCACGTTGGCTGCGGCATGGGGCCCATCAACCCCTCAACAAGTATTGTTAACTGCGATGTTAACTAATTGCCGCAGCGAAGGTGTTAACTGACTTAAATTATGTTGTTGTTATTGTCGCCCTATGGCGCCCCGGAGGTGCAGTGAGCCTTCATAAGCCCACGCCTTGCTATCCTCAGCAACTCCATTCACTCTATTTTTTTTTAATCATTTTGTAAAGAAGGTATCCTGCTTTACACATTTCGAGGTTTTTTTCTTTCTCTTTTTTGCTATTTCATAGATATAATTGCTATGAAGCGATTTTTACTGAGATTTCTGCTCTACTTTTAGACTTCTATCAAATGTTGAATGCGTTGATATTTTTTTGTCTCTAGCCGTCAATTAGCCATTTTGATAATTAGAATGAGACGAATTCGAAAGGAGGTAAAACTTATCTCAGTTTGGGTTCAGTAAAATAATATATTATTTTGTTACATTATATTGCTCAGGGCTTTCCAAAGTAATTTATGACATATAATACTTTAGAGGTAAAGTATTATATGTCATAAATTATTTTGGACGAGTTTTCATCCGCCACGTTTTTAAGGCGATTTTTTAGTCTCTGTACAATTTCTATATACAAATATCTAACGTAGACTCTAGCGAGTACGTTTTTGCGAACTCGTGGTACAGGGACTGTAGTGTTTTTGCTGATCGCGTGGCAAACTCAATATTCTCGTTTGCTGCACCTGTGTCCCACACGAATGCATCTGCTGATTAAAGCATTTAGCTGGGGCGCGTCAATTCCTGATAATTAACATGCATACATAGCTAAGACGACACATAGCACAGACTTACACATATAGTACACATGGAATATGTATATACGTAATGGCAATGGTACGGTGCAAATGTGTATACAGAATGGAATATACCACTATGTTACTCCTTTACAGGCTTATCACACGTCATTGTGTATAAGACATCCACAGAAGAATGAAAATACATGTCAACTTTTAGTTACAAATACAACGCACAAACCTGTGTAAACATTATTGTGTTAAATCTAAATTTTATTAAAAATGATTACTTCTACTGACTTCTAAACTATTCAGTTGATATTATACGTCAAGATCACGTTTCGTCGTGTGAGTGAGCCGCACACATAGGCGCTTGTGCCGTGAGGTACCCGCGCCGCTTGCGCGCTAGCGACCGATACCTCAAGCCTAATAAAAAAGGGTTTTTATTATCATTTCTACCTCTTAAATGAGATTTAGAAGGTCTTCGATGAGAAAAAGTAATTTAATTTTAAAAGCCTGAGTACTGAGGAATGAAGACGAAAAAAAAAAACAATGATAGGACGACCTAATCTTAAGCTAATCAAAGCTCAGTAGTACAACAAAATTAATAAATACTTTGAAATATTAGCACGGACTGCAGACTACTATTATACTTATAATATGTTTGGTTGTACTTATTCCAGCTTAAAATATATAATTCAGAATCCGATGCTACCACTACTCACGAAGGAAGTATCCACAAACGAGGCCAAGATTACTCTAAGCAAATCCAAAGTAACCTAATAACCAACGCGCTCGAATCAGAATGAATCTACATTGCAAATGTACAAACATACTCCTGTACGTCCCTAATTGCATCTCGTATTCCCATCTCAGTGTAGTTGCATCTGTATTGACGAACTGAATTTAAATGCTGATTAACGCTGGCTATAGATGTGCGATAAAAACTGCAAATATATATTAGTTAAGCTGCTAAAGAGTTGCCTTTTTGAAACTTACGTTTCAACATAATAATGTATTTTCTATTTTTTTTGCTTTTCCCTTCAAATGTACAGTTAAGGCCTTAAATATGTTTACAGTTTAACACTATCTCAATGTCACATATACAAAGTGAATACATTACTAGGTATTTTCTTTGATTTATTACACAATAAGGTACAATTTGTATTAATATAAATATCGAAGATATTCGCTAGCAGACGTTTCTGCATAATAAAAAATAATTGTATTAATATTCTTTATTTTCAAATAATATACCCTTTTTTGTGGAAAATGTCATGAATTTGATGGCATTTTCCAATAGAAGGTTAAATTACCTTTCAAAAAAGGCCACATAGTCATACTTTTCCTTACATAATATAAGGGTTAATACCGCTTGAACGCAAACGGTTGAGATGTGCGATTTTTTTGGACGCTGAGTTTTATAATAAATAACTACTTACGTACTTACAGTAAATCTCAAAAAGGCTCTCCAGCACAGTACCAGAAATTTAGGCGGCTTTTTTTGTTGTATCGCAATGCTCAACCGTTGTTTAAGGAAGCCGTAACATCAACTAAACGCCTCGCGATTTCTGCAAAAAAGTTTGCGGAGATGGGACGGCGCAAGCGTGTGTACGCAAAGTAGTAGGTAGTCCGTTTATATTTAAGATAACTAAATGTCGGCAATGAAATAGCTTACCTGGCATTTTACTAATTGGAGGGAGAGGAGTTTATAACTAAATTACAACTAGAGCTATTTTTAAATTCATTATACATTTTTGAAAGCATTGGATTCATTAATAAGTCAAGTCTAACCTTCACCGATCGAGTGGTTCTCCAAATAAGCTGACACGGATTCCCAGAAAATCTCAAGTGTTCTTGCCGTGAAATCTTGAGATATATTGAATATATGTAAATACGTAGAACATATAGTTACCTTCGTGATTTTGACTATTCTAGCTTCTTATTTGCATACTACTTAGTTAAAAACGGATTAACTCACGTGTAATTATATCACAATAGGGAACATGTTTCGGGTAAGCTCCATTTAACTACGGCTCTGTCCATTTGTAAATAAGTAGTAGTCACATGGCTCACAACAGTTTTGATTATATTCTTATTTGCATACCTAATCTGCCGAGTTAGTCCTAAAACTAAGACTTTAATTGCGTAATATCTCAAAGGAATTAATACAATTTGTAAGATAAATCATTTTACATTAGAAAACCTACAAGAAAGAGATTAATCTAGAAATCCGTTGTCATTTGTCAAGTAAAATAATGATGAGCTTATTTAGAGCCGGCTTTATTCTCAGTCCTAAAAGCATTCCTATAGGTATTCGGAATTGTACAAGCAACCTTACAATACGAAGGTATGAACAATAGTATTCACTCAATAATTCTCGAATGGTGCCTAGTTACTTTGTTCCTCCTGATAGTGTAAGAGATTTTTCTTATAGTCTAGTCTCTAACTCGATGACTTTTTGTTTTCCGATTTCAGAATTTATTTTTTTGATCTCTGGGATAAAACCTTTTATTATACATGTTGCTTTCAGGGCTGTTAGGGGTATGCGTTTTATCTCTCGAGGTATTAATGTGTATTAAGAATGAGATATTTAAAAAAAAAATCCTTTTTGATTAATATAAATGGATGAAGTGTCATTTTCCTTGAATTTTTTTATGTTAGGCGAAAACTGTACTAAACTGTAAATTAAAAATAAATATTTACTTATAATAATAAATATGACAAGATATCTTAACACAAAGAGACTGAGCCCATGGTAAGGTAAGCTCATGGTAAGCTCAAGAAGGCTAGTATTATGGTTATTCAGCCAACGATATATATAATACACAAATGCTTAAATATTTAGAAAACACCTTAGAACTTAGGAATACCTTATAACTGTGCAACACAAATAAATGTCCTTACCGGTATTTGAATACAGGACCGTTGGCTTCACAGACAGGGTCACTACAGAGGTCAGACAGTCGCCTGAAAAGATACAGTAAAGGTATAGACAAGTGTAGTTTTGACGTGCGACTTACAAATGAAGATGCATGTGCGTCAAGGATTTACATGATATTCTAATATATGTTTATCGACACACATATCATAAACCCTCTTTAATGCGTTCAAAAACCGCATATTACGACTAGCATAATGTCAAACTTCTTCATTACAATGATCTTCTTATCTGTGAAAATGTTATTATAGCTCCATAATAAGCAAAAATTCGATGTTATTATGACTTTCAAATTTCGAACGTCTCTAAAAAACAAAAAAATGGGTTACTTACTATAGAAACTATATGAAAATTGGGCTTGAATCTAGAATGTCTCTGAATTTTTTAAAAAAACTACGTTTGCGTGGAAAAAGTTTTCATTCTCCGGCATTACTAATGTTCATTTGACTTTACGTTTGCGGTTTTAGAAATTTTTCAGCTTTGCTTCGTTTCATAAAACCAAACTTGTATTTTTATGCCTTACATTATGTAGCAGTAACATAAACGACTATTAAACACTTCGTGACTGTAGCGCAAGTGAAACGTTACTGAAATCCTTGCCTAATAAAGCACACATTTCCTGGCAAATGGCACATCTCGATGGTCTATGGCAAAGGGCAGTTGCGTCAGAGTTCAAACGGTGACAGAGCCGTCGTGACTTCTCGGTACCCACGATCTCGTTTCTCACGTTGTGATGTTCAACTATCATTACCATGAATCGGCAAAAATTTACTCGCCAGACTTTTTGAACTTACTGTAGAACAGGGAAATGATTGCTTCATTGATTGAGATATGATCGCAGACTGTTCATAGTTCAAAAGGATTCTAAGAAACATACTATAATTAAAAGTTGAAATAAATGATATATACTTAAAAAAAAGCGACGAGGACCATCTCTCTAGCTCTATCAGAATCCCGAAAGGGATTCATATAGGAGGCGCAAATACGTTGTGTTTCGCCTTAGAGCTGGTAAAACGGTGCCCAAAACCGTTTAAAAATTAACAAGATTACATATACTTGATTAATTTCGACGGGTTCCGCTGTGTACGGGTGGCCGAATTGGTTAAGGCGTCAGCCGCGATAGCTGGAGATGCGGGTTCGAATCCCGTCTCGAACGCCGGAGGTCCTCGTCGCTTTTTCTTAAGTATATGTCATCTATTTCAACTTTTAATTTATATAGTAGTATTACTACTTAAAAATCAAAGCTAATCAAAATATTTCATAAAAAATGATTTGTTCTTACTTTCAACATACTATAATGTAAAGGAAACAAAATCCACCTACTTTAAAATTAAATTCAAAACAACACAGTCAACCGCTTGTCTGTCACAATATTCTACATTCGCCACTGTCCCGGGGGACAAGCTCTCGCTGCAGCGAAAACATGACCCAGTTATGATTTCTGTGGTTTTCTGGCGAAATGAACTCCGGAATAATACAATACCTTTATATGACTAGTCTTTGTGTAGTTAGTCTATACCTGCGTATTTGTCTGCGTAAAATTCGTCGAAGTTTCTTAGTGGAATTCTAAAAAGCAGGTTTTCGTTCTATCTTTAACGGCTTTGGGTGATTGGACTCTTTTTTATTTTATACAACGACGGTGGCAAACAAGCATACGGCCCGCCTGATGGTAAGCAGGATGCCTCTCCAACTCCCAGGATTCATATGCGCGTTGCCTACCCTTTAAGAACCTATACACTCCTTTTTTGAAGAACCCACATAGTGTAGTCCCTCATACTCTAACATACCACTGCTTTAAAATTTTCAACTAGCTTAAAGTCACGAACTGACACCCCCTGACCCGCGAACTTGGCACCCTCTTGGAAGTTCTTGGCACCTTCTGAGAGTAGACTAATGCAACTAATTGAAAGTTATAAAAAATATTTATTTTATTAACCTGGCGTGTACTTCCAACGTGATGCATTCACACATCTTATCTCTTGAGCTCCGATTCTGGTTCCGCGGCCGCTTTCGGTTCCGATAAAACAACATTGTATAACCTTTAAATAAAGTATGGCGGTTAAAGAAGCTTATAGATACGTCTGGGAAAAACCAATTAAAACTTTTTCTTTATCTTTTATGCATACTATTAAAGTTCAGGGCGACGAATCATTATCGTCAATAATTATACTGAAACAAAAGAAACGTACCTACTTTAACTTTAGACAATAATTTGAAATATACAGTGTCGAAAGTTAACTCGGGCCCTGGAGGGAAACTACCTTAAATCCTTGAGCTAGCTCATTTTACTTAAAGGAGGCATTCCTTTATTTTTTAAAAGTAACAAAACTGCATTCAAAGATTTTCTAAAACTTGCTTGCCTCGCCCGGGACTCAAACCAACTAAAATAAAAAAATAAAAACACACACTCTCTATTTTTTATACTAATCGATAGTATTAATACTCAGCAAAAAAATTCTCTAAAAGTAAGTAACCGTTCAAGAGCTAAGGGTTGCGGTAGAAAATGTTGTTAAGGGCATACACCACAACACTTTGATGAAGGCTACAAGAAATGAATTTCAACTGCGACTAATTTTGTATAGACGGAACCACAGGGCTCATTTCGAACAATTTATCAGTTAAATAATTTAAGTGTAACAAATTGGTAGTAAAACAAAATTAATGTTAGATTTAGCGATTGTTTTTATTTTTAAGAACAAATGTTTTTAGAGATTTTTTTTCCTGAGTATTAATACTATCGATTAGTATAATAAAATAGAGAGTATGTGTTTTTATTTTATTTTAGTTGGTTCGAGTCCTGGGCGAGGCAAGCGAGTTTTAGAAAATCTTTGAATGCAGTTTTGTTTCTTTTTAAAAATAAAGGAATGTCTCCTTTAAGTAAAATGAGCTAGCTCAAGGATTTAAGGTAGTTTCCCTCCAGGGCCCGACTTTCCACACTGTTTTTGAGTGTCAATTGAACTCGTTATGTTATTACGCTTCTTTTGATTCGTTCATTTGATTATGTTGCTCTGTTTATCTTTATTTTGTTTCACAAAAAGATTTTTACGTTAATATAAAAAATTTGAGTTGAAAGGAAACGAAGCGTAATACTAGCCTGTGTTTGCGATTTCGTCTTTCTCATCGCCTCAGCGTGAGGTAACATAAACAGATAGACAGATAGGCAGCCCTCATTGGATTCATAAAATTATCAGTGTGAAATTATATGATCTATATTATATTATATCTTTTTTCTATATATACTCGTATATATAAAATAAATTGGGGTTTGTTCAACCGCTTATAACTCAAGAACGGCTGAACCGATTAAAATGATTTTGGATTGGTTGGAATCGTCACAGCCCTGATTGAGACATTAAGTATTAAAAAGTCAAAAATCCCGTGATTTCTAATAATAAATATGACTTCAATTGAATGGTCGCCATTGTAGCTATTATGTTTATTGAATTAAAATCATATATGTTTTAGCTAATTATAGGCTATCACTACTTTTGTCGCTTTTTAGGCGGTACGAAGTTCGCCGGGTCAGCTAGTTTACTATAATAATCACTATATAGTATAAAACATCGCTTTCACTGTCCCTATATCCCTATGTATGCTTAAATCTTTAAAACTACGCAACGGATTTTAATGCGAATTTTTTTAATAGATAGGGTGATTAAAGAGGAAAGTTTTTATATGTATAATAACATCCATTAAAAAGGCGAGAAATAGTAATATCAGCATTGCACCCGATAGAGCGACGAACATAAACAAAAAACAAATTAACATTCTTGACAAAAATTGTTAAGTAATTAGTGTTGTGTAGTAAGTAGTAATCTTGAAACTTTTAACTTTCTATTTCAATAATCCCTACGTATCAGTTCTTCGCTACAGTACCCTTACCGTGAGTTGTGACATTGACGTTTTCGATAACGAGTATTGAGTTCGCTCGCACTAAAATAGTACAAGCGAGATGCACAGATAGTAAACTCGATGCTCGTTATCGAAAACGTTAATGTCACAACTCATGGTAAGGGCACTGGACCCATGACATTTTTAAATACATAGAGTAATTCGCATGTCACATTATACTAGAAATGAATTCTGTTTATAGGTGATTATGATTAGAATTTATTCTAGTATTAAGTGGCCTGTGACTGACAGTTCGTGTATAGCTGACCAAAATTATTTTTTATGTAAGTTGGTCAGTTATTGGCAATTTTTCGAGTTGTTTAGAATTCGACATTTGTGTTTCTATCACGAGATCGGAAAGAAACTTCATAACGTCAGTAAACACTCCGTTGTTAGTATCGACATCCACTACGTAGCTAATACTAACATTTATTTATTTCCGCGACAATTATGTGACATTATTTGGCCTTGGCTTATAAATGGCTGGTAACCGGACTTGCGTAAGGCGCCGAGTGAGTCAACGGCTTAACAGGGCTGCGGGGTTTCGGTTATGCTGCGTCCACATGTACGTCCTATCTGGTTAAGGGTTTATAGACGCACTTTATGAGTCAGCGAATTACCTTGTGTTAGCTTTTTAATATTATGCGGGGCTTCACTTAAACTGATTAAATAAATATTACTAACCGATTAAATAACATTTAATCGGTGTGAGATGTGCAATGAAAAGTATTTTCTTAACAAGTGCGTTAAAAGTGCACTTTTTAAGGCACTTGTTATGAAAAACTGGGTTTGATTTGTTTTTGTTTCACCCGGGTTCCAACTTTCACCCTCGTCCAAAATTTTTTTTTTACTAGTATTGAAATGTACTATTGTTAGTAAACCGTTTGCGTATTTGTGTGTTTAGATGCTGCCTTATCCACATAAAAGCTGTAAGTAACAATATAACAAATAACAGTTTAGCTGTGTCGTGATTTGTGCGATTACATATTAAAAATGTGATAAACTAATTAAAATTTAACGGCTCTTATGTATGGCGGGGCAGAAAATAATGCTATACTAGCATTTAAACTACCAAACTTCTACGTTTTCCAGTAGATTGTTCTTCAACAAATCAGCAATACACCTTGTTAATTTAGCTGCTGTATTTTAAAATTTAAAAGGTAAAGTCGTGCAAAAAGCGAATCCGTCTGTGTGACTCTAGCTTTACTATGATACATTAAGTTTTAAGGCTTCACCTTTAAAGTATTAGGGATATCTATTGACCTGACTTTGCTGGTCAATATGGTTTAGAATGAAGAGCACGGTGAGAATGGACATTTTTTTTTTAAACCATCAAACAATACCTGGGTAACGGGTTATCACAGTTATTTATTACATTGTTCACTCAACCATTTAATTTAAAATCGTCGGTGATTCCGATATCCATTGGCAGCTCCGATACATAATGAAGTCCCGAAATTTCCGGGACCGGGACTGGCACTAGTAGGGCCTGGTGCTATTTAGCTATGGCTTTTCTGAGTGAGATGTCATGATATTCGCTGAACGTGTCACACACAAGCAAGATGACATTCGTGGTGCCTATACTTCTCTTGTGAACGTAGTTTAACACGTTGGTGGACAGTAAATGACGTCATCTGTCATAGACCATAGGAAACAAAAACATACGCGACGCCTATAGGCGTACTGTCCGCCAAAATGTTAAGGATAACCGGGTCCGGACTTAATTTAAGGACTTAATCCGGAGCCAAGCGTTCAACTTGCCTCGTTTTAATGAAGTTAATAGCCTGGATTAATCGACTCGCCAGTATATTTGTGGTCACCGCGTTATGTGACTGCAAAGGTACAGAAGTTTGCAAGTATTGCAATTATTTTGAATCCAATCAGCAACATCGCCCACGCTGAACCGTAGAATTATTTGTATTGATATGTCTAGCTAGACAGTTAATATTAGGGAATTGGCTCAATCAACTATTTTTTGTCCCTCGTTGATATGGTTACGTTCCCCTGGGTAACTCTTCCAACCACAGTTTAATTGCATCTAAATACATAAAACATAGATATTTGTAGAAGCTATATGTTCCTTGCATAATGGGTCAGCTAACAAGCGCGTCAGCAGTACGCAGGGCCACATTTCTTGTAACAAACTATGCTTCAGTTGTCCCCTGGCTGATGGGACAGAATAACAACAACAAATAGTTGATTCACTCAATTAATCTATTAAGTAGTATTAAAATGTCATATAAATAAAATAAAATAAATATTTCCGGACAATCTGACACAAATCGATCTAGTCCTACGGTAAGCTCAGTAAGGCTTGTGTTGTAGGTACTAGACGACGATATATATAATAGATAGATACATATAAATACTTAAATACATAGAAAACACCCATGACTCAGGAACAAATATCTGGCTCATCACAAATAAATGCCCTGACTGGGAATCGAACCCAGGACCATCGGCTTCATAGGCAGGGTCACTACCCACCAGGCCAGAGCGGTCGTCAGATATATTTCTGACCAAGCCTTTATATTGCAGTATTGATCTTGCTCTTAGAATTACCTAGAAACGAGATACTATCGAAGTGTAACCATTTTGACTATAATATATTTGTGGTCACTTTACGTGACTGTAAGTATTGCAACTATATCGCGCATTCATACGGCGACATCGCCCACAACTAAACTAGGGCTCCTGGTATCCGTGATGTACGCCGACCCGTAGCTACGTGTTCTTAACACCGCCGGTACTAAGATCACGAATTTCACGAACACGGCCAGGTACGTGTCACGTACCTACGTTCGCATTCAGATTCACGTGACACGCCGTGACACGCCGTGACACGTAGCCCGTACCTACGCCGAGTGTGGAGCTTCGGGCTCGATTCCGTTGGATACTTGTCGCACGTTTCGTAATTTCGCCACGCCCGGGAATATAATAAATAAGGACTAAGTTTTATTCTTAAGATACGTGAAAGCGTGATCACGCCTACACGGATCTACACGGATTCACGTAACCGAATGTCACGTGCGGAACGGACCAGAAAACCGTTGCCGTTATTCACGAAACCGGGCGCACGGCTACGGGTTCACGAATCACGGACACGACCACGAACCCTAGACTAAACCCTAGAATTATAAAGTTTAGAAAGTAAATATTACCGAAGCGGATCCATGTTTACTGTATATTTTAATTTTTTGCCTTGTTTCCATTTCTACATTAACTTGCACATTAAAGCAGGACTTAACATATGTTTAAGATTTTTAGTCACGATTCACTGTCATTTATGTGATGTGACAGAATTTAAAATTTTTGTTAATTTTCCAATGAAAGCAAACTAAAGTAAATCCCCTTAATATATATTTTTTGTAGCTTTAGTTCTTAACAGATCGACGTTATGTAACCAGATTTATACGCTATATTTCTAAGGCTTCATCCCAGGACGCTTAATGGCGTAAATTGATCGAGCCGTGAGCTTCTATACTTGTTTTATTTTTGCTGAAAGTTAAGAGCTTTCGTATCCTGAGTAAACGCCTGGTTGTTTTTATTTCTCATTCGATTTACCTTTAACGATTTAGCCGGAGTGAAACTCGAAAATTCGTTTTTATTACCGTGACATTCAAACTTCGATAAAACTTAATTCTTACATATTATGCAAACTTAATTTTATTATTAAGTCTTCCGATCGTATATTTTAGTTCTTAATGACATAACTTTATGACATATACATTGCATAACTTTAAAGATACAGACAGAGAGAGACACAGAATAGTATTGTTTGTTTTAGTTTTATTCGGGACAATCTGACACAAATCGACCTAGTCCTACGGTAAGCTCAGGCTTGTGTTGTAGGTACTAGACGACGATATATATAATAGATAGATACATATAAATACTTAAATACATAGAAAATACCCATGACTCAGGAACAAATAAATGCCCTGACTGGGAATCGAACCCAGGACCATCGGCTTCATAGGCAGGGTCACTACCCACTAGGCCAGACCGGTCGTCAAGGACCATAACTACGGGGCGAGGTAGGATTTTATACGAAGGTAATTTGGGGAATTTTTGGATCAACACTTTTGGATTATGTACCTACATATATTAGTATAGTTCCATTCTAATATAGGTACATAATAAAAAAAGAGTATTTAGGCAGAAGAAGCCTATAGAAACCTCCTCATCCCTCTGTCACCCCTACGCTAACTGTCCTCGCAATCCTGGTACTACACCCGGTACTATCCCCATTTTACGGTACTGATAAATTTTCTCATAGCAGTATCGAACATTATATTACTCGTCGCACCAATATTTGTTTACTCTATCATTCCATGTTGAAAATAATTCATGAAACTATGTGTAGTCGATAGTTCAATTAGGTCATCATTTACTGTTCCTTTCCTGGCGCACTTTTCAAGTCTTCTCTCTTTTCGATGCGAAACTTTTTTTTCTGTTTCGGCAATGGAAATGGTATTTTACGAGAGAGTGTTCTTGTAAATGTTTTTCTGTAATATTACCGTTATTTTGTTTTAACTTTATATTCGACGTTTTGTAGGTTCAATTATCAGCAAAAATGTTTAGAGCCATCTCTATCGGTTTTACCATTTCGCTGGCATTTGCATAAATATTGCCTTACCAGCAGACGCACTGGTTTTAATTTGTTACAATTAAAACTAAATAAAAGCCAGAATGAAAAGCGCAGTTTCAAACTCCAATTTCAAGATAAGACGAATTTAATATTGTTTTTTTCTTAGACGATGGAGAGACGAGCTTGACTCCCTTTTGAAAGAATGGCCAGAGACTGCTCTAGATCGACAGGAGTGGAAAAAGTGGGGGGAGGCCTTTGTCCAGCAGTGGGACATGCCACTGCTCGTCTAACCCAACCGTCCACTCAGGCCTTACACTTACGCTATGACTGTAATACCGACACCTAAAATTAATGAGTTTAGATTTCTCTTCTACTGCTCGTAGCCGACTCCCGCCGACTTAACCCTTTGAGCGCCAAGCACCAATAAGTATCTATATATCTTATTTCTACCCGGGTATTGTCCCTGCCATGCCGCCAACCCGCCTGCCAAGCGAGGCGATTGGGCATTGAACCCCCCCTGCCCAGCGTCCGTGAACGTCCGTGGTTGTCAATACTTAATAGTGTTTTGATTAATACATCATAGTTACAAAGATTGCTATGACTCAAAGTAATAAAAATGTTATTAACATTAACGAATCAATTAATATGCGTTTAACGTCTTGTTATGACGTCAATCCTTATCTAGGTACCCACAATCCTTATAAAGGTGGGGCGTCCATGTAGCCGACTCCCGCCGACTTAACCCTTTAAACGCCAAGCACCAATAAAGTGGTCGCGTGACGTCGGGCCTGCCACGCCACCGACCCCTAAAGTGGCTATGGCGGACGTTGTCAAAGGAATTGTCCTGCGGACAGATAAGGTTTGTATTTGTTCTTCAGTAATCGATACGTTGGCGTACACGTCACATTTTGACGCGAGACGAAAAACGATCAAAAGAGGAAAAATTAACTAACTTTTCCGCGATTACAACGGTATTCTTTGGGCTCATAAAGATTATAAAGATAAGACAAAGCCATATTGGCTCCGTCATTCCTAAAATAAAATTTATACTCCGCCACTGTTTTAAGCAGGATATAAAAAAAACAAGGAAAAAAGGTATTCCATATATGAAACTCGTAAGAGTAAGAGTACAGGTATTTTCTAGTAGTCAAACTTAAGGCAAAGCAGAAACTTAGTAGGACTGTTAATGTGAGAGGTATCTTTGTATTGAGTGCGACTGCATATACAAAACATAGGCAAACACTATATTTTACTCTGACATGCACAAATTGCATAATATTGATGTTATGCTGATTTTAATATGCCGAGATGTTTCTCGGATTAGGCAAACCGTAGGAGAGGCCGTTGATGGGATTTCATACAAACATTGCAGGCAAAAGTATTTTATTTTCCATATAAATTGGTGACATGTACTCGGCCGGCAAGCCCTTTTGTAATACTATTATTTTAATGGAATGCCCTCATCCCTTTTATAATCTCAGATTTACGTTCCACAGCGACCAAGGGTCGAATTACGCCCCTATTCAAGTGCTTTACATGTTAATCTTACGCCGCCATACCTCCATGAGAGTTGAGCTACGTTCATTGAGCACGGCGAAGACATCTCATAAGTATAACATATAAGTTATAAGTAACTAACTTCGCGAACTGCGAGCGAAGTTATTCTGAGAATTATCGTCCAACTTTACCTATCGCGTCATGGCGACGTGCCCGGGTTCTGTATAAATTGTAGATACATTTTGATATTATTTTAATATTAAAATTTTTGTAATTGTTGGATATGTTTTCTTAAAGAATAACGCATTTCTATGTAATATATATATTTTTTTTTATGACATAGGCGGCAAACGAGCAGACGGATTGCCTGGTGTTAAGCAATTACCGTCGCCCATGGGCACCCGCAACACCAGGAGAATCACAAGCGCGTTGCCGGCCTTTGAGGGGGGTTGGAGCTCTGGGAACCTTACTCACCATCAGGAACACAACACTAAATACCTGAAAGGTGGCAGTGCTATTATGGCTGTGGTCTTCTGTAAGGAGGAGGTACTTCCCCAGTTGGGCTGCCCCAGATTCAAGCGTGATGGTCAACGCTGTGCCCTACCTCTCATAGATTCAAGCGTGATGGTCAACGCTGTGCCCTACCTCTCATAATATGTTTAAGATATCTTTTGTAATACTATTAAAAAATAAGTCCCGCCGAGTTTCTTGCCGGTGATAAAAGTCAAAATGCTTCTCGGGTCAGAGGTGTAGGGTTAGAACCGGTGTAGCTTTTATTTTTTCTTCTTTTGTATACTCGACGTGTAAAAGTGCCCTTGTGGCCTACTTACTGAATAAACGTTTGAGTTTGAATTATATGACACGTGGAGTAGAGGAAACCTGGGATTATATGTATAATAATAAATATTACATCAATTGATTCATCCTTACACAAATTGACTGAGCCCCACGGCAAGCTCTTATTTTAGCTTCAGCTTATTTCTTACGATGCTTATTTATGTGTCTCTTAACCTTTTCAACGCCGTGTCAAACGCAACAGTATAAATATTCACGAGTCATTCTAACAATTGAGTAACGCTGCAAACTCACGTGTATTTGGTCACTCACTCGACATATAGGTAGCGTATATAGAAAAATAAACTTTTTCGTTTTTTATCGCATTCGCTGCCACACCCTCCAAAAATATGATGCGTATGCGTTGATGGCAGTGAATGCGCTCAAGCTAATTAATTGGGTACACAATTTTATGAAAACTCCATTGTACATACTTAAACCGTCTTGAAGCTGTTCCCTTGATTAATCGCGGAGTCCGTGAACTTGCAAAACTAGAATAGCCACAATATCGCTCGTCAAATATTTGCGGAGACCGCAGTTTGCGTTTAATCTGACTACGTAGGTTAGTTTGATCAGGGCTTTACGGTTAAAGTTGGAATATGGACTGTGTTCTTTAGTCACTTTGTGTTGGCGAAGTGTAATTAACCCTTAATTTGGCAAAAATGGCCAAGGTTCTAGCCTCCGTGATCCTCGATAGCCTACATGATTCTGGTCAAGAAAAACATTCAACAAGATTGTCTTAGGTTATGTTCGTTAGGATGAACATTATACAATTTTATGGATTAAAATAAAAAAAAATATATATAAGTGTTACAGGACATCCTTACACAAATTGGCTCAGCCCTACGATAAGCTCAAGAAGGCTTGTGTTGTGAGTATTCAGCCAACGATATATATAATATGTAAATACTTAAATACATAGTAAATACCCATGACTCAGAAACAAACCCATGTTGCATACAGATTTCATGCTTGATTATCGTCACAAAACGGACAGATTTTAACTTTTCTAAATGTCGAGTTCATTGTAAACTCCGATATATATGTTGAATTCGTGTAACTAATTCTGTTTTCACCTTAACATCGTATTAAACTTTTATAATGTAACCTAAGTACAGTCGCAAGCAGATATATCAGAGTTGTGGTTGTCACGAATATCTGAACGTGCACTATATCGCCTTGACAATAGAGGCGTTGTTCAGATATTTGTGATCACCTCCACTCCTCCGATATATTATTATTATTATTATTTATTATTATTTGTAAAGCAGGCAGGCAGTTTCATGAACTGATAGCGCCTGTATCCAGTATGATCTTTAAACAGTAGTCAATATGGTTTTGGGGTTTCTTTATGTTTGTCAAGTTTGTTCTTAAACTCATTGACACTCTGTGCCAATACTGTATCCTCTGGGAGTTTGTTCCAGTTTTTGACAACTCGGTTGCTTATAAAGTGTCTATGGGGATTATTGTGGGACCTACAAGTATCCAGTTTCAGGGGATGGCCCCTTAGGCGGGTGTTATCATTTCGTTTGAAGATCTTGTGAAAGTCTTTGAGGTCATAGTGCCCTGATAACATTTTATATGTTTCGATCAGGTCTCCACGTTCCCTACGCTCCTTCAAAGTAGTAAGCTTCAGAGCTTGCAGTCTTTCCTCGTACGGCTTGTTCCTGAGATTCCTTGGTAACTTAGTGAAACTGCGTTGCACTTTCTCCAACATTTCAATGTCTTTCTTGAAGTAAGGACTCCAAACCTGAAAGGCATACTCCAGTAGGGGTCTAACAAATGTCTTGTGGATTTTGAGCATCATATCTGGTGTTAAGTGTCCGAACGCTTTTCTTATGAGGTAAATAAGGCTCCTTGCTTTCTTAACAATTGCAGTAATATATATGTTCTTCCCAATCTAATGTACATTTAATGCATACTTGTAGTTCGATTCTCTACGGCACTTAATACGGATAAAAGGGGTGGTTAATGGTATGGAAAAATATCGTGACGTGACTTCGCTGGAACACTCAATATACGAACTGGGGAATACGACACGAAAGATACATATTTTTCATATCGACATCAAAGATATCGATACGCCCAAAGTGCCATAACATGTATACATGCACCTTATTGTCTTAATATGAAAGTACATATTTTTACATTTTGGGTGTATCGATATGTTTTACCTTGACTGAACGGTATCACTTGTACAATAAGGTAAATCATTTTTATTTCTGTAATAATTCTTATTATCATTATTTGTATCGATGAAATTAAGTTATTTTTCGCTCCGACACAAATATTCGCTTGGTTTATCATTCAACCGTATAAATTTAACGTGAAACGAGAAGGACGACAAATTTTATTCGTATACATTTACATGCGTTTGGATTCAAAGGAATCTCAAATGTTTCGCGTTCCGGGAAATCTGGGATGTTTCATTACCCGCTTCACATGGTATCTATATATGCATAAATTATATTACAAAGCCTGCGTTTGATGAATATTTTATATTCTGTATCGTACAAACAGATGAACTAAAGTAAGTGAATATATCGCAAACAATATCCATTAGCGCATCACCACCATTTTTGTAAAAAAACTTGTTTAAAGAACTGGCGAACATCTCAAATGCCAAAGTTTTTGTGCCCATAATTAAATTGCTGTTTCGCGTGTACCGTTGTAAAACTTATAAACAAATTTCGTTTTTCTTTTGTTTTACATTCATCTGCTCTACTAAGAATTTATGCGAAGGCTGAACCAAGTTTTTATTGCGAATTCCTTTTATTGAGCTTGGGATAGTAAACAGGTTTCGGGCTACTGCTTTCGGGAATGTTAATATTTTATGTAATTAGTTTTGCTATAGTCCGTAGTAGGTTTTCTTTTTCAATAAAGACATGCATACTTCGAGACCAATGTTTTTTTACTTGTGATAATAATCACAGTTTTAGCAATAATTACTAGTTATATAGTTCATGAGACGTGATGAATGATGAGATAATAATAATTTTTCATTTTTAACCTCGAACGCAAAAAGGGGTGTTGGATAATTTCGAGTAAACTTAACTAAGGATACGTCTGTTTGTGTGTCTGTGAAACTAATTTGATGAATATTCCACACATTTGCACGAAGCGATTCGCTTCAACCTTCCCAATGCGGACAGCCAAGGACTGGAATTCGCTCCCTACGTCTGTATTCCCGGAAACATATAATTTGGGTCTTTTCAAGAGTGAATAGGCCGTTATGCGTGTGATATCGTAGTAAAACAACTCCAATACGATTCACAGTTTTAATTTCTTGAACATCAGGTTCACAAAATCCAACAGCATAATGATTATCTAACAAAATATCAAACTACCTCTTACATCATCATAATATCGATACCGCCAGAAGTGTACCAAGGAAATCAATCAAATGTCTAATAAAATTAAATCTAAATAAACCCTCGACCTCGTCGACACTTATTGTTTACATCAGGTGTTATTCATTCTGGTATAAAAAAGGGACACAGATTTGATATTTAAGTGGTATTTACAGAATCTTAAAAATGCCAATTTAAATGCAAGTTTTCAATAGTGTTGAAAATAAAGTAGATTATCATAGTCTCAAAAATCGAACGTAACAAAAAGAAATGCCTACTTACTCTAATGGTTTATGTATATCTTCGCAATACTTACATTTATCGTAGGTATTACTATGGATTCAAGTACCCTAGGAATATTTTACGGACTTCACGGAGACAAATGCTCGGTAATCTGTACCTGTTCCAGATGAATTTATTTCCAAAGGAGGATTTCAACCGCTTTACCACTAATATAGGTATTAACGTTTGTGGAAATGTTTATTTATTTATAATGTAAACATACATTTTCTTTGAAATCTTCTCCATGAAAAATAATGCACTTATTTATACACAATAGTCCGCATGGGAAAAAGCACATGACCTATCTTCGGATGTACCTATGTTTTTCGGTTAAATATTTTAGTACCCATCTTATAGAATAGAAAATTTCATAGGTGGGCCTAGTTAAGGTACATTGATGTTGGTTCTTAATTATAAACTCCCCACTAAGACTTTTATTGCCGATCTGACAGCTACCATTCAAAATGCAAGATTATACTGCGTTGAAATGTGTATAAATTAATTAGTTCTAACAGTTGAACAAACTGTTCATAGCGGGGTACGAATAATCTGCAGACGTATCCATAAATGGATGACACGCGATCGTAAATGTTTATTTAATCATTTGTTTCTTTAATTGCATTGCACGAATTAACTCAAGTTTGCCAATAACTTGAAGAAAGAAATCCACACTTGGGTTACAGTTAAAAGTAGCATGTTGTAGACCATAACGCTATCCCCCTGAGGAACTGTACAAATTGTGCAAATTCCTCACAGTTAGGCAATTAGATCATTGTACTTCAAATAGTATTCAATAACATTCCGAGTGCTTTTTAGAGACAATATCTATTGAACATAACGGGGTATTGAACGTAACGAAAATTTGTGGTATAAACCTACAGTTATATCACGCAAGATTCTATTTCAAGTCCAAGAAATTGTATTAAAGCCTCACTGCACGGTTATTCTACGCCCGAAAAACCTATTACTCAGACGGAGCGTTTTGTTTTTAAATCATATACAATATGAGACGTTAGTTACCTATTAGATAACGATAATGTGTTAAACTGCAATAATGAACACGCACGGCTGTCATACCGCAGAAGTCGTTGCATCGGCAGCAAATGATTCGTGACCGTTCGGGACAAACCGATTACATGCCATTACATGTAACTTACATGTTTAGGTTTACACGGTTATAGTTTGTAGCGATTATTGTTGCACACCGCATAAATTTTTCAAGCGACCCCAATTTTTATTAGAACACGTATTATGTCACTTTTTAGGGTTCCGTAGTCAACTAGGAACCCTTATAGTTTCGCCATGTCTGTCCGTCCGTCCGTCCGTCCGTCCGCGGATAATCTCAGTGACCGTTAGCACTACAAAGCTGAAATTTGGTAGTAATATGTATATTAATCACGCCGACAAAGTGCAAAAATAAAAAGTGGAAAAAAATGTTTTCTTAGGGTACCCCCCCTATACGTAAAGTGGGGAGTGATTTTTTTCTTCATTCTAATCCTAACGTGTGATATATTTTTGGATAGGTATTTAAAAATGAATTGGGGTTTACTAACATCATTTTTTGATAATGTCAATATTTGTGGAAATAATCGCTCCAGAAGTAAAAAAAAGTGCGTCCCCCCCCTCTAACTTTTGAACCACAAGTTTCAAAAATATGAAAAAAATCTCAAAAGTAGAACTTTACATAAACTTTCTAGGAAAATTATTTTGAACTTGATAGGTTCAATAGTTTTTGATAAAAATCTATATATATAAAAATTAACCCCTATTTCACTTGGTTACGCTATAACTTGCGAACGGCTTTACCGATTTGGGTAATTTTGGTCTTGAAATATTTGTAGTAGCTCAGGGAAGGTTTAAACGGTGAGAAAGTATGAAAAAAGATCGAGTAATATACTAAAAAACGAAAATATTGTTCCCCCATACAAACTTATCAACTCGAAAAAACTGTAAGCGCCGCAGGATTTCATACATCTTACGCGTTTTTGGTAAAATGGTCTCTGCTTTCACTCGATAAAGACGAAAGCGCCGCAGGATTGCATATATCTTAGGCTTTTTGCGAGCAAAATAGGTACTTTATATTATTCCAGCACTAAAGTCGTTAAGGCGATAGTTTCTTACAAATTGTTAATAAATTAGCCCTTATTCCCGAAGATATGGCTGTCAAAATCTCTATTTAATGACAAGACACATTTCCTCACTTCAGGCCCGGTACCGCGAAGATCGAAGTTCGTATATGTCGAGCATTTCTCTTTTACTCCAATGAAGGCGTTAAGAGTGACAGAGACAATCGTCCGAAATTTACGAATATCGTTGTTCGCGGTAGCGCCGCCGCGTCGTTTTATATATAATTTCGCGTTTAGTTTTAACCGTAAATAAGAATTTGCACTAATATTCATCGCCCAATGCGACCGTCCCCTCCGTTGTCTTACTACTTCAGATGGTTACTGAGTGTGAGTGAAGTAGTAAGACAAATACGGACATTTCCGACAAAATACGATAGGAAAGGATTATTCACTACATCTGAACCCCGAGAGTATGTAGAGAAACGTCACCATCGCGTTAGACACCCATATTATATCAGTATCACTTACGCATTCGAGACATTTTTTACGTCAAAAGAAACTTACACTAGAGCCTCTGTACTTTAAGCTCGCGCGAATAGTTTACTTAATTTGCCGATAGATGTCGCTGTAGGTGGAACGCTAATACCCTACATGGCGGTTTTAAGATTCTTTCTGAATAATGGGGTCGGAGCATACATGCCCATACGTTAGGTTGAAACTGACTGACTGACTTCAAATGACGCTGGCTGGTTATCACTCCATGTTACAACCCCTTCTTCTCGTGGTGGGACTGAAATTGACAACATTTTTTTTCGAATTTTCCATGTATAATTGGCAGCTATAACTCTTTCTTTAGTTGTCAGCGTCCTTTGTGGGCCCGTTTTTAGGGTTCTGTACTTAATATTAATATGTCAACAACAATGTATCAAATAGCCCATTTTTAACTCTTAAGTGGGAACGCTTACTGTGACGGACGAAAAACTACGGAACCCTACACTAAGCGTGGCCCGACACGCTCTTGGCCGGTTTTTTTTAATTGTATCATCATGTCACTCCGATAAAGCAGAAACAAATGACAATCAGGAAGAACGTACTTGTATCTTATCCCGTACATTTAAATTAATAAACTTATAGAACGTCCAAATTCTATCTTTTGAACTAATTCGGCTGAACCAAATATATATAAAATTAGATACCATTGATTAATAATCCATTACATGATATCAAAACGATTGTTTTCCGCTAGTATACTCGTATATGTAACTGTCAGCTAGAAAGAACTCCTTACTGCAATAGAAAACAACTGTTTTATTATTTTGGTTAATTTCAATTTGTAACTCATAAAGTGCATTTGGTTTAATATGAAATATTTTAACATCTTGGTTTCTTCATTTCAGGGAGCTGCCTAATAACCGCTGCGCCCCAGTCCGAAGAACTCCAGCACCTGACAACCGACGTAGAAATAGAACCCAAGAGCGACCGGCAGGGCCGGGCCATGTACTTCACGAAAACACCTACAACATCCACCACCAAACCTAACGTTACTGCCAATAACACTGACGAGCTTATCCAACCTATTCAGAATATTACCAATGCTACTACTGTTACTGACGCCCCTATATTACTTCTAAACGACACAGATAACAAAAACATAACGCAAACACTGACCACGCCGAACGCAACGCTTGTAAACGTTACAGAAGCACCAGACTTCACTAATTTAACAGACACACAGAACACGACATTCGCAAAACGAAGAAACCTTACTAGACCAGATGTAGTCAAGAGCGAAAATATAGAACGGACATCAGAAAGCAAAATAGTAACCGATAAACCATTATCGTTGGAGACGCAGAATTTCCTGCAAACTCGGATCCCGCCGAACATAGAATCGTCTAGAAGAGTGATAGAGCAGGACGGCGGTATGGACACTGGTGCCATAGCAGGCATTTCGTTTGCCGCGTTAGTGCTGGGAGCTCTGGCTGGTAGTACGGCCTTCGTCTTGTACAGACGGAGGTACCTTAATAAACCGCAGACGCTGAATGATAAGTGCTCGAATCCCGACTCGAGCGGATACCTCGACGACAGCACTATACGGGTATGTTATAATTTTTTTTATTACTTATGAAAGAGTTTCAAAAATTGCCGCCATATAGCTTCGAGTTTGAAATTAGTACCAAATGATGCCAATAAACAGAAAATGCTTCATACAAATGGAAGGCATTCAGCACCCTTTCATAAGCAATTTGATTATTCAATAGGTACTGAAACATGATCAACAGTAGCCAACATAAGGTCTCTCCCTTTTTTAGACCTATAGTGTCTACTATCATACTGGGGCCTATTAGGGTTTATGTTAACAATTATCACCTTGAATTGTATAACTGCTTCTGAAGAATGTAACCGGCACATCTATTTAGTTACGCAATATCGTGCATAATTATTAATATTTACCAGTAAGAGTTTTTAACCGTCTTTGTCTGGTTCTCGTCATTATGAACCGTCTCATCTGAGTTCTTATTATCACTGTTCGCTGTTAATTTTGTCTTGTCTGTCCTGTTAGTTTTTAAATTTAGTGTTGGTCATTTCAAAACACGTCAGTCAGCCAGTTCAGGCAGCATCTGATCAGTACAGTACAGAGGTCGGAAATCTCGACAAGTTTATATTTAAACTTTCGTGAGTCATTCTATCTCTCTCCAATTGGTTGGTCCCTTATTACGGAGGATAGTGACGTGACTCCGTTTGATTCCGTCAACTAGCTGTCTCCAACAATCCCGTTCTGTATCTTGGTGGAGTGCATTGCTGACAGGTATTTTTAGTTCCTTGGGTCATTTTATATTTAATTCATATAACATACAACGGCTTAACTCGTGTTCATTAAGTCACTCAGACTCAAAACACCTGGATAATTTAGACTTGGGGAATTAACCGTAATTGCAGTCGTGTTTTGTTAAAGTTCAGTAAGAGTTTCAATTTAGCGCATAGGGAAATTTTCATGAGAACTTTCATATGCAATAAAATAATGAAATAACCCTTATTTCCAGGACAACTCCGAGGAGATGTACAGCCTGGACAACGACTCGTTCCTCAACTCTCTTGAAGCCATGACTATCCAGAACTACTGGACGGACACCGTCAAACACACCAAGCTGTAACTCTTGTGTAACTGACGATGAGTAATGATACTTATGTCGTCGTGTTAAGGTTTACAAATGGTCAGACGATGGTAGACGTAATGTCTTAGGAATATACACGGCTAACGGAGGGTCTCAGTGCAAACATATTCAGTATAAGGCCTAAAATATATATTTTAAGCGGGGATGCCAGCATCGACTCAAAATCCATTTACATCACTGAAATAGTTTGAAGGAGTGTTTCGTATTGTTATATAATATTTGTACCAGATTCTAACTATTCCGATGGTTAAATGATTCGCACTCTTAAAATTCTGATACGACATGTATCACATGTACAACTTAACATGGAATAGGCTCATGGCGCTTAGTTTATTTTGGAGCCTCGCACTCTTTGTCTTGTTCGCTTTGGCCCTCCAATAGCGAAGTATATTCAAAAATGTGTATTCGATTCTCTAAGGACTCTTCCAAAGTGAACTGTAGTTTTGTAGGTGGTGTAATTAGTTATATTACATTAATATTTAAACTGTCTACCGCCTGACATGAATTTGACAGTGGAATTAAGAGTATTTGTCAAGCAACATGTAAGATAATTAACCTACAGAATTTCAAAATTAAAAAGCTACATAAAGCAAGTTGAAAGATATATTTTGAAATACATTTATAAAATCCACGTGAAACTAATTTAGACAAATAATTATGACATGTTTGATCCTAACCTAAATTGGACGTAGGTATCTACCAGTTAATAATGACTTCTGCAAAGTAATATTCAAAGATGTAACTTTGTACCTAAGATCATTTGCTTAAAAGTAATAGCGACTTGAGTACCTACACATGGAATGATAACAATAATCAGATTCGTCAAACGAATGTGTTATATAAACCCCATACATATTGTCTTGTCTTTAATAAATAAGAATGTGACGATTAATTATTAACATTAATAATCGGTGTGAACTTCTTATCTCGGGTAATTATTAATTTATATTAGTGCAAGAGCTGAGTGGACGCTCAAGTAGGGCGTGCAGCGTAAATATTTAACAAATGCAATCCATTGGGTGCTCGACGCTATGCTACCCGCCCCGCTGAGCGCTCCGCTACAGGCGTCCGCTCAGGCCTTACACTCAGTAGTTGTCGATTCGTCAACACTTCTGTATATAGTACATAATGTGATAATTATTTTTAGACTTGTTTTAACATGATTTATTCTAGATTTAGTATTATTAGATACTATTATTTCTAACCGCTTTTACACTATTTTTAAGTTTTAATTTTATTGATTTATTAAATTGATTAACTGTATGATGTGACAATTGGAATTGACAGTTTGATTATTTACGATATTGCTTATTTATATATTGTTTGACCAGTGATTTTTCGATGTCTATTAGCTTAGGTATGTGTTAATGATCTCAATGTACTGTTAGGTGAGGTATACTTCTGCTTGAAACTAAACCTTCTTATGTACTTACTAAGATGTGGACTTTTGTGATCTTCGTGATTATTACCGAAAGATTAGAAATTCTGAAAAAGCATGCATTTAATGGTTACTTCATGTACATGAAATAATATAATTATTAATTTAAATAAACCCTAATAATTTTGCATTGTAATATCATTTACATTTCCAAATATAGCTTTAGATTCTAACGACTTCATATAATTATTTTTAATGTTATTATAACATTAACATTCAGAATTTTTATTACAACCATAACTAATTATTACATATCTATTTCATATTGAATAGAAATGTGTACTGGAGATTTACATTATTTTACTGTTAAAGGACCGCAATAGGTTGATAATAATGTATAATGAAATAAAAAATGTACAATACAGTCATTACAACAACTACAGTGTTGGTTGTACCGAAAGTATCCACACCTCTTAGTAAATATTTTTGTTACGTTTACATTTACTAGTATCTATATATATTTTAAATGTTTTGTAAAACAATAACATAATGCTGATTTCTCCTAACTTTCATTGGTCAATAGAAAACAAAGCGCAATTTCAAAATATTATATTATTCTAAATATTTGCAGCGAAATAAACATTAATACAATTTTATTTGTAAGGTAACATCGACATTAAGGTGTGGCCACGACATCGAGAGTTCGTGGATAAAGACGAAAGTCGCTCTCGCCAACGCGCGTTGTCGTGGCCGCAACTTTAGCCTGAGTTCCATATTGGTATATGTTGTAGATTGAACATGCCAAATGTTTTCTATTGACTGCATTATTTCCTTTGATTGTGATGTAGACATCCGTCCATAACCTTGTTTTGCAAATTATTTGTTGCATTTATATATTTTTTCTATTCTAATTTGCATTGAAAGTACATTATTAACATCATTTGATAACTTATTTTTCGCCACAACGGTCATATCAAAGTTAGTTGTAGATTTAAAAAAAGTAATATATTTATATATATCGTGTACTAAATCTGTGTGATTTAGAAGTAGTTTCGTGAAAATATTTACGACTAAGTAAATTTTGCACTCTCTGATTCGAACTTAGGGGGACTCAAATTGAGCCCTTACTCTAAAATCGTCTGGTTTTTGTCACTTTCTAACAAGCATGTATGTGCGAAAGAGTCGCAAGGTAGGCGATAAGACGGAAAAAAAACCTATTTGTTATGATTTATTATATGATTAACACTCATCAGTCTCATCACTCATGTTTTTGTCAATGATAAATTGATATAGATGACAAATATTAATTCAATAATATTTGATTTAACAGCAAGTGTGATGGCCATTTTATTCCCACTCTTATTCATGGATATTAAAAAAAATATATGAAAAGTACCCATATCCGGTGCTAGGAAGTTATTGTAATATAAACCTCTAAACATTGATGTACCCTAGTTTGCTCATCAAATGCGTTATGTTGTAACACTAGTACTATCTGAATTAAATCTATTTTTACTGGAAACACGATGTTTTATTTATTTTAATATTTCCTCAAAAAACGTTACTAGTACACTACATCAGATATATCGGAGCTGTGAAGGTGGTCATGCACTTTATCGCCTTAACAATAGAGGCGTTGTTCCGACATTTGTGACCACCTCCACAGCTCTGATATATCTGATGACGACTGTACTAGTGTTCACAGAATAATCCAAAACAGCCCAATTTTGTAATTTAATTTATGCTCAATTAATTTTGTATCAAGCAGGAGAACGTCAGCTAACAAAACCCAAAGGAAAATTGGAATAAGCAACTGCTTAGTGCCGACTCGTTTTCGCCAGACCGGGATACATACCTACTTGCCCGTCGTTCTTTCTAACTGATCTTTACGGTGAATGCTCTTTATGTAGTTTCCAATAAAGTATTTAAGGAGTAATTGAGCTATTTTATTTAACTTTGTAACGTAAAACTACATTTAACGTTGTAAAACTCTTCTCCAATATGTATATATCCCAGGCACGACTTGTCCCAAACATACAAGCACAAATCTTAGCGCTTTCATAATCCATATTCATAGTAGCTCAAACAGGGTTCGAGCACATGTGCAGTTAATAAACATAAAAACTCCTCTTATCAGTGTGGTCTGAAATAAAAAACTCTAAAATCACAGATAATATTTAATACCGCACAATTACAATATTAAAAGCAATGAATGTAATTTTAGTATATTTGTTTGAATCACTTAATTGGGAATTAGCTCGTCAAATAAATTTGCATAAATGTATATTTCACGGTGAGCTTAGATCTTTATATTTATTTGGCTGGCAACAATAATCAAGGTCACGTCAATGTCATATTTATAATGTCAAATTAAATTGAAGTAATCGAAGTCTCGGGAGACCTAACATTTTCGAATTCTTTGTTTTTATATTATATTCTTTATATTTCACTCATTACAAAATGGTTAAAGCCTGGTATATGGATAGCGACAAAACCGATCAGCGCGCGGAACACCACAGAAGCCCGCCTGAGTTTATCTCTCTGGAAGATTTGTATAAGAAAACTGGTGTTGAATACTTTAGCGTAAGTTTTTGCGTCTTATTTTATTATAAGTTCAGAATATTGCCTTGTACTATATACATGTTATTGGTTATAAATGGTAATGTCTTATTGCTAACACTATTTTTATTTTATTTAGTGGTAATAAGTACAATCGCCAAGTCATTGATCTTGTTATCTTATCAAAACAATGTGACTGAATTTATATTAAATACCTACTCTGACTCCTAGGCTTTAATAAATATATATCTTAATGAAATACTCGTAAGATATTGCTACATTAAACTTTGCATTGTTGTTACCAACAGTACAAAGTTCCGGATACAACAGATTTTATGTTTTAGTGGAACATCATAAAACTGATAAAATATATGACAATTAGGACTACCTCGTTACTAATATTTTTCACCCGGATTAGGCCCATACAATGCTAAAATGTTTTGATGAAGATTGATTTAGTACATACATTTCAGTTGTGTTGTGTATTGAAATATGAGGGTACCCTACAAAAACCAGTCTGGATATGTCAGGTATGCAAGCACATGTGCTGTCCCGAATTTCAGCGATATTAACGCGATATAATAGTGGCGACGAGGCAAATCGGTAGTAAAAGCGTATATTTAAAAGTGGTTGTGAGTTTTTTGTGAAGTGTTAGTGCTAAGTGCAAAAATGGGTATTAAGTTTGGTGAATTTGATATGGGTCATGGTTGCTGGGAAAATTACATTACAAGGTTTGAATTCTGTTTAGATGCAAATGATATTAAGGATGAGGACAAGAAAAAGGTGAATTTGCTGGCGGTATGTGGCTCTCAATTATTTGATTTAATAGTGTCTTTGTCGTCTCCTACCAGTATTGGGAACATAACCTATAAGCAAATTTTGGCATTTCTGAAGGCACATTTTCATCCTACACCTAATGAGATCGTGGAATCTTTCAAATTTCACTCAAGAAATTAGGAGGAGGGGGAAAAGGGGTCCGCCTAAAGCAAAGGGGGCGCAAAATAAGGACTTAGAAAATTTTTGACCAAAAGTATTGCCCTTTAAAATCAGATTCAGGTAATGTAGCGGGAGCAGCTCAAATAAAATTGTTTTTAGTGCGACTCTAGCTTTTTGTGGGCTTTGGCACTTTGGCTAGCAACCCTTTCGCCCTTGCGTGCCGGTGCACGGTCACTTCACTCCCCTACGTGCCTTCGCTTTCTTTTATATACACTCTAGGGGTAGGGCAGACAAGACCACGTGGGACTAGGGTGCTCTGATTCGGTTTTTGGTACATTTTGGATTATCTCAGCCGTTTTTGAATTTATAAAAAAAGTACTCCGTACAAAACATGCTTATTTTAGCGTATTTTATACATTAAAATAGTAATAAATGGGCGTCATCATGATACGACTTCCATCGAAATATTTTAAGTCCTCGCTAAAAGCAAACTTTTATTTCAAATATCTCGGCCATTTTTTATTTAAGACAAAAATTGTTCGTACAAAACATGCATTCTTTACGATAAAACAACAAAAAATATGTGTTTTAATGACACCATCATCAATCGAAATTTTTCTAAGTCCTTAAAAGTTGGCGAATTTTGAAGCCAAATATCTCGGCCATTTTTGATTTTAGAAAAAAAGTTTTTCTACAAAACATGCTTATTTTAGCTTATTCTTTATGATAAAGTAATAAAAAATATGTGTCATAATAACATCAACATGCATTGAATTTTTTTTAAGTCCTGCGCCCCCTTTGCTTTAGTCCAACCGGAAAAGGTCAGAGATTATGTAGCAAATTTAAGGAAAATGAGTATTCATTGTAATTTTAATGATTTGGACCATACTTTGCGCGATCGGTTAGTATGCGGTATTAGGAGCAAAGAAGTTCAAAGGAAATTGTTACAAAGTCAGGAATTGACTTTTACTCAAGCAACGGAGATAGCGATGTCGCATGAGAGTGCCACATATGATTCAAATATAATTGTAGTACCAGGCCCGTCTAAACCGAATGTGGAGGTTGATGAACCCATGGAAGTAAACAAAATCACTAATAGGAAGGTTGACAAACAGAGTCAATCATGCTTTAGGTGCGGTAGACAGCATAGAGGGGAGTGCAGGTTCCGTTGGAGTAAATGTAACAGCTGTGGTAAGGTGGGGCACATTGCAGTTATGTGTTTTGTTAAAAATAGACAGGATGCTGGAAATAAACCAAACTGTAACGGGTTATATGAAAAAATAAACAATGTAAGAGGGAAAAAAGGCGATGCTTATATGGTCAAAGTGTCAATTGAGGGGTTCATTATTGATATGGAGGTAGACACAGGTTGTGCATTTACTCTGATTTCTGAAAGGACAGCCAGACTCATTTGGAAAGGAAAATTGCCTATGTTGGATGATGGTGATGTCACATTGACTACATGGACGGAAAACCATTTAAGTATCTTAGGAAAAATTAGAGTGCATGTAATTTTTAAGGGATTAAGAAATAATCTTGTAATTTATATTGCCAGAGGTAACGGACCCAGTCTCATAGGGCGTAATTGGTTTGAGCCATTAGGAATACGAGTTGAAGGAGTAATGCATCTAAAAATAAACAGTGATGAAATTAAAAAACTACTTCATAAATATAGTGATGTATTTCAGGAAGGGTTAGGAAAGTATAAAGGGCCAATGGTCAATATTACACCCAGAGAAGGATCGGTACCTAAGTTTTTGAAATGCAGGCCGATTCCTTTTGCTTTACGGGACAGAGTGATTAAAGAGATAGACAGATTAATAGATGAAAGAGTTTTGGTCCCAACAGCACACTCTGAATGGGCTACTCCAATAGTACCAGTATTGAAACCTAATGGCAATGTTAGGCTTTGTGGAGATTATAGGTCTACAGTAAATATGGTGACAGATACTGATATATACCCACTGCCTACGCTGGATGAAGCATTCACAGCTATACAAGGAGGCATTGTTTTCAGCAAAATTGATTTAGAAAGGGCCTATACTCAAGTTAGTGTGGATGAGCCAACGGCACAGCTGTTAACAATAAACACACCTAAAGTCTGTACAAGATGAAACGATTAGCTTTTGGTGTAAAAGCATGTATGTCCAGGTATATTTCAGAGACTAATGTCCTCCTTGCTTGCAGGAATTAGAGGTATTGCGGTTCTATTGGATGATATTGTAGTGAGTGGAACTAACGAAGATGAGCATAACTTAAGATTAGAAATGGTGTTAAAAAGGTTACAGGAAGCTGGCCTTAGACTAAACAAGGATAAATGTAATTTTGCAGTTAGCAGTGTAAAATTTTTAGGGTTCCTTATTGACCAATATGGTATACATCCTTGTGAAGATAAGATTCACGCAATTGAGAGTAGGCCTGCCCCTAGTAATGTTAAAGAGCTTCAAGCTTTCTTAGGGTTGTTAAACTTTTACGATCGGTTTTTACCACACAAGGCTAATATTGCTGAACCGTTATATAAGTTGTTGAATAAAGATGCAAGATGGCAATGGACTGTGCAACATCAGGAGGCGTTTGAGAGATTACGTGGTATGCTATCAAGTACAGACACGTTGGTCCATTACGATGTGAACAAGGACATTATAATGTCGTGTGATGCGTCACAATTTGGCTTGGGAGCTGTTTTGGAACACGTGATGGAGGATGGAACATTAAGACCGATAATGTTTGCTTCAAGGACTATGAATATTCATGAAAGGAATTATGGTCAGATAGACAAGGAGGCAGCTGCTATAGTCTTTGGCCTCAAGAAGTTTCACCAGTTTATTAGTGGTCGAAGAATAACAATTAGAACTGACCATAAGCCGTTATTAGGGTTATTTGAACCTAAAAAACCTATTCCTAATGTGATATCTCCGAGAATGCTTCGTTGGGCATTGTTGTTAAATTCGTATGATTACTCAATACAATATGTGGAAGGTAAGAAGCTCGGGAACGCTGATGCATTGAGTAGGTGGCCAAACCGTGATCAATCTTCAGAAGAGGAATATTTAGGAGTACTGCTTATTGAAGAGACTCCTACTGACTTGGAACTATCGGCAGGGGTAGTAGCTAAACTTACTATTAAAGATAGGATGTTAAGTAAAGTTTTATACTGGATTCGAAACGGATGGCCTAACAAAGTCGACGACGAATATAAAGTATATTGGCAGAAAAGTCGAGTAGTTATACCAGACAAAATGAGGCCATATGTTCTGCAAGAGTTGCACTCGAACCACGATGGAATTGTGATAACCAAAGCCATAGCTAGGAGTTATATTTGGTGGCCGGCAATAGACAAAGAGATTGAGAAAATGGTAATGAATTGCGAAACTTGTGCTGAACATAGGAATATGCCTGCACAGGTGAGCCATAAGTGGTTAAGACCAGAAAGGGCGTGGTCAAGATTACATATTGATTATGCAGGACCTTTTCAGGGGAAAACATTCGTCATATTGATTGATGCTTATTCAAAATGGCCGGAAGTTAAGATAGTACCTGACATGAGTTCAGGGACGCTAATAAATATACTTAGAAGCATATTTGCAGAACAAGGCTTACCCGACACTTTGGTTAGTGATAATGGCAGAAGTTTTATTTCCGAGGAGTTTAAAGATTTTTTATCCACAAATGGGATAAAACAAGTCTTGATGCCACCTTATCACCCTGCGTCTAATGGACAGGCTGAGAGAACGGTGCAGACGGTGAAAAATAAGTTGAGGAAACAATCCACACTACCATGGCCTGTAAAATTACCTACAATACTATATGGGTTGCGTTCTACGCCAAATAGTGTTAACGACAAGTCACCAGCCGAACTTTTAAATAATCGGCGTTTTAGGACAAAATTTGATCACTTGAATCCGCTAACATTTAAGGAGCGAAAGGAAATTAACACATGTGATGAAAATGAAAATACTCCAGTTCGTTCGTTTCAAGTCGGGCAGACAGTATATATGTCTGTCTGTTTATTTCATGGGTAATTATTGTGGCTACCAAAGACAATATCACTAATTGTTTGTCGAAAATTACTAGTGATTCTTATGAAAGCTGTTCATGGTTCTCCTTTTTGGTTTTCCTTTTAATATAGAAACAGCTGTAGTTTCTATATTAAACGGAAAAAGCAGAACTATTATAGGATCCTTATAGGATGTTTGTTGTCTGTCAGTATGTCTGTCAGGGCCCGTTATCTTTTATCTCAGGAACTCATGGATGTATTGAGGTGAAATACATATCAAATGCCTATATCTACTGTCCGTGTCCCTTGGAGCTGTGAAATAATCAAAGTTTAAAATGCAGTCAAAAGATTTTATGTAGCAAATTTTTGATACTCGCAAGGGAATCAAAACCTGCAGGGTGCTTTCTGTGAACTCAGAATCTTGGGAATTTGGTATTTAACACCATCTTATCCAAATACATAAATTTTAACTTTTAGTTATTTACATGTTATTACACATCAAGTCTACCTCTGAAACTATTAAAAAAGTAAAAAAGAATTATATCCAAGATTCTTTTGGGAGGCCTGGAGGAATAGTAATGACTAGACATATCCTTTTTAATTATAAAATATAACAGCTCATATTTTTTTGTATCAAATTTTCAGTTAAATGTTGAAACACATGAGACTGATGGAGTCCTGGATAAGATAAAGCGGGAGCGCGGCTACACATACGAGGACAGGATGGAGGCTTCCAAGGCTACTCTGCCCAACTATGAAGAAAAACTGATAGCCTTCTACACCGAACACTTACATACTGATGAAGAGATCAGGTTTGATTCTTTTTAATAATTTTCTGTACTGTTTCAACTGTGATTCACCCTATTATTACTTTTTTTTTTCTTCTCGTCTTTGAGTTAGAAAGACCCTGCACCTATTAAATATGTCCGTTACTCCCGTTAGTTGACTGGTAGAGAATGCCTTATGGCATTAAGTCCGCCATTTGTAGCTTCTTGTATTGTGCAATAAAGATTAAATAAATAAATAAATATATTGATATATTGTGGCACTTTTTTTTGTATTCTGTTTTTTTCTTATGTAATATGTCCACGAATAAAAAGTAAACTAAATTATTATCATACAATCTTAAAAATGAGTTCATAAAGCAATTATATAAAGGTCCCTTGTTTGTTGAATCTTGTAAAAATGTTCCATTCAACTTTTTTTTACTATAATTTATTAATTTAATTTGACAATATTATAATAACTATTCAACAATATAATAATCTAAATACAATATTTTTTTTACTTGTAAGTCCATAATTATATATCCAATGTAACATCATATACCTACAATCAATAATTGTATCAGACTACACTACATAGAAAATATGCATCATGTTTTAAATATACTCATTTTACGCGTTTGTATCCTTAAATTTTGATGCTCAGGGACTATGATATTATTTTCTGGTCCTTTTAAACATATTTGCCCACACTCTCCTACTGTGACGTAATATGGGGATGGCCCATTAGGTTGAAGTCCAATCGACACAAAGGCACCATGACGAGGCGTTTTTTAGATTTATGTTAGTTTTAATTATTAATTGTTTTTCTAGGTGTTGAATATTGACAATGTATTAAAACTTAACCTTAACCCTTAACCTTAACTTTCTAATGAATACATTCCAGGTTTGTCCTGGATGGTTCCGGGTACTTCGACGTGCGAGACTGCGACGACCAGTGGATCCGCATCCTTGTGACTCCAGGAGACATGCTGGTGCTGCCCAGTGGCATCTACCATCGTTTCACCCTGGACTTTAATGTAAGTAAAATTTAACACAAACTTTACACTTTTTTTTTATACATGACTGACCAGCGTTTGACCTCATTCTCACTGGTAAGTGTCGACGAGGTCGAGGGTGTAGCACGCTGGTTCAGTAACAGCCTATTCACTCTTGCTTTGAAAATACCCGAATTATACTATGAGAGGTATTATATTATGAGAGGTAGGGCACAGCGAAGTACCATCACGCTCGAGTCTGGAGAAGCCCAACTGGGGAAGTACCTCCTCCTTACAGAAGACCACAGCCATAATAGCACTGCTACCTTTTAGGTATGTAGTGTTGTGTTCCTGATGGTGAGTAAGGTTTCCAGAGCTCCAACCCCCGACCCAACGGTCGGCAACGCGCTTGTGACTCCCCTGGTGTTGCGGGTGCCCATGGGCGACGGTAATTGCTTACCATCAGGCAATCCGTCTGCTCGTTTGCCACCATATGACATAAAAAATATCATTCCGGGAAGACGAAGGTAGCAAACTCCATTTCTTAGCAGTCCACATTAGGACGGTAGAAGCGAATCGCTTCGTGCGAATGAATGGAATATTCACAACGTATGAAACCGTTCCCCTCGCCTGTTATATCAATAACGAGGTATTGACAATGCCTATACAAAACCCCGATAATTCAAACTGCTGGCTGAACGTATATTTTTGGTACTGTGTACAAAAAGCGCCATCTGTTTAACATCGAATGTAGTTACTTTGCGGGCGTTTGCCATTTGCTAAATTGCTATACAGCTGAGATATATTGTGGCTGTGGAAAACTAGATGGCACTAGTACGTTAGCCAGCATAGCGGGAACGATATATTGTATAGGCACTGGATAGTCAAGTCTTATATCGTTTTTTATTTGTAACACTACAGAAAGATTGTAATCTTTCAGTAGTGTTACAAATTAAAAAAAATCATTACGCAAAAAAAAATACGTGGAAAAAAAATCATTACGCAAATAACGTATTATAACAAATTATGAGTTATGACTCTTATGACTTACTGATAATCGAGATTATAATACCCAATATGGAACTGTCTTAATCCCTATTTAAATATGATGTGGTGTCCTTGTCTATTATGGTCGATGTCCTTATGTCTATCTCTTTAATTGCAGAATTATATAAAGGTGAAGCGTTTTTTCATCGGCGAGCCGGTTTGGGCCGCGCACAACCGGCCTTCCGACAACATGGACGCTCGCAAGGAATATGTTGAGAAACTGCAAAACGGATTCGTTGTTGCACACTGACTGGGCCTAACACCTTTTGAAAGACAAAGACGGCAAATAAGGTTGACGTAAAGCTTTGTCCCAGGTGACAGAAAGATATATTTTTATTGGCCAATACTGTGTACATATGTATTTTTTGATAATGTTAATAGTCTGCCCATTTTAAGCGTGCAATACGAAAAATGTAACTTAAAATCGAATTATCCACTGTCCCGGGCAGACTTGAACTCGCTAGTTCTTCCGACTGAGTACCGAGTATGCCACTAAGGGAGGCGCTTAGTGACAGTGTGACAGTGTAAGTTTGAGTCTCGCCCGAGGCAGATTTTTTCTTTATTTCTAAGCATTGTGATAAAATATATAATATAAATAATATCTATTATAAATTGTGTCTAAGGTCTTGCACTGACAGATTTCTGGAGCCTCAGATTAATTGCAATTTTCCATACGTAATAAGACTAATAAGATACATGAATATGTGAATGAGTTCATTTGAACGAATCAGATTTTTTAAATATGTAATGTTATTTTTATAAATAATATAAATGTATATTTAATTATAAGTTAACCATTTCGGCTATAGTTTGTGATCGATAATGCCTTATTAGTTATTAATGATATAAATATAAGTGGTTAGATGGCTATATGGCTATATGTGGATAGTCCAGTGAACCTCTACCCTGAGCCCTTTGCACCAGTGCTGCCCTTGGGCCATTTGATGTCACTTTTTATGATAACACAACTTGCGGAGAGTGAGTGACCATCAGCCAGTGATAAAATTGTATACCATTTTATTACGCAGGCGTCCGGTTTTTGTCCAATAGCCCAGTAGCTAGTACATCCTTTCCACACAATAGCCTAGTACATTTTAGATTCCATTAAATCTGAATCGTCCTTACACCATGGCGGGTGCTGTTTCTATGCTGTCCCGAGACACGGACAGGGGCAACATCCGCTTAGTGTACCCCCTTCATTAAATTGTCGAAAGGGCCTCTGTGTGGTTGGTCGATCCGGCGCCGCCTACATCTCCCAAATGTCCGGAACACCAATGTTAATTGGAAATTCATAGACATTAAGATGAAGAGGAAGTAAGAACACACTTGATAACAGAAGAGTTTGCTCAACCAGATTGAGGGTGTACATAAGTAATATTGTTACTCATATTTTTATAAATAATAAAATAGAAGGCGCATGTTAATTGGTAGTTTCATTTCTTGCTGTTAGCGATAAATATGTCATTAAATAAATAAATAATAATAAATAAATATTGGACAATCTTACACAAATCGACCTAGTCTTACGGTAAGCTCAGTAAGGCTTGTGTTGTAGGTACTAGACGACGATATATATAATAGATAGATACATACAAATACTTAAATACATAGAACACCCATGACTCAGGAACAAATATCTGTGATCATCACACAAATAAATGCCCCGACTGGGATTCGAACCCAGGACCATCGGCTTCATAGGCAGGGTCACTAATTCAGACGTGACCAAACGCCTATACAAAACCGCACTCCTCCGAACTGCTGGCTACACGTATTTTTTTGGTACTAAGTTCACTATGCGCCATGTGTCGAGTATCGTGTGTAGTTAATTTGCGAGCCAGTGAACAAATTCCGTGCACTGAGATCTGTTGCGGCTGTGAAACACTAGATGGCACTAGCACCTTAGCCAGCAGTGCGGGAACGGTATACCGTATATATTACAATATATGTAGGTATTGTATGGGCATTGCGTATCAAGTAGGTATTATAGACGTGGCTAATAATCATTAGCCTATCCAAGTTTTATATTATCCTTTGACGTGACTAACAATCATAGAGTGTTCGAATCTCGGGAAACGAATAACAACAAAACGTACTGTAGTTTTGGAATAGGTAGGTACTCATAATGGAGTTATGTGCTGATAAACATACCATGGCCAACTGGACATGTTCTATTTCGATGAAAGGGATTTGACGTAGTTGTTCACTAGGTACGTTTAATTTATTTAAATAACGAAATCTACTTACAGGAAAAATTATAAAGCACGGTGAGTGTGTTGGTAATTATAACTTATTAAGTATTTAACATTATGGTGACTAGCTTCTGCCGAGAGAAAACTGGATTGTTTATTTCTCTACATATTCCTCGCGTTGTCCCGGTATTTTGTTCGTTAGGCAATAGGTAGGTTCGCTAGGTGTAGGTAAATAATCTCAGGGATTTTCGTAGCTATGCACTAGTTTTACGAAAGCGACTGCCGTCTGACCTTCCAACCCAGAGGGTAAAATAGACCTTATTGAGTCTGAGTTAGATTAGTCTGGTTTCCATTGCCGAAAAACGACAAATATTATATTTTGCACATAAGTTCTGAAAAACTCATTACGAGCCGGGGTTTGAAGTTGTGACCTCCGGATTACAAGTCGCACACTTTTCTAAGCCACCAGCGCTAACGCATGGCCACCAGTGGGCCTAGCACATGAAGTGCGCGAGAGTATATTGAGCCGAGACAGACTACCCGTCCCTCTATAATTAATAAAATTAGAAAGACACACTGATCATGCACTTTATCGTCTTGACATTAAATTCAAACTGTAGCCACGCAAATACTCTTTACACATCTCTCGCCATTGTACTAAAAACGTTTGAAGTCAACTGCCACTGTCACTCAGTTTGTTGCACACATGTCGTGAGTTACTATTTATTAAGATTCATAAAATGTAGAAAAAAAATCGTCGCAAAATGTACAGGCGACCACCACCAGGATTTACCTCGTAAAAACAGGTATGTACCAAATTGTATTAGAATGTGAGGATAACGTGTTCAAAAATATAGCAAGGGATCCACATAATTTAGTCTCAAGAAGTTGAAAGGTTAAAGTGCTAGGGGTAAAAGGTGAAAAAATGTTTGTGCTACCTTGACAGCCTTGTTTTTATTATGCCAAATATCTGACCGCTATACGTTGATCTATATGTCGCTCTGAGAAGTCGCTATTTGGGGCTAAACTTTAGGGCTGTGGGGTCCCAAAGTTTCGGTGGGACTATACAAAGATCTGTCAGCGCGCCTGATGCTCCTGAGGCCTCGGGTGACCAGAGGGCTGGCTACTATTTTGCACAGCAGATAGCCATTGCTATCCAGCGTGGGATTACAGCCAGCCTCCTGGGTACCTTGCCCGTTGACAGCGATTTGAGGCATTTTTTTAAATTTAGGCACAATAGCAACGTAAATAAGGTTTCGTAAGCTTTTGCTTTCTACAAGCACCAGGAAACATGAGGTTGTAGGCTTAGCTATAGGCTTTCGGCACCAAGCGTAAGATAAATACTAGTTTATGACCATAACAATGAGATGAAAAAGAGGTAAACCACGACCAGTGACGACCAGTCTGGCCTAATGGGTAGTAACCCTGCACATGAAGCCGAAGGTCCTGGGTTCGAGTCCCAGTCAGGGCATTCATTTGTGTGATGAGCACAGAATTTGTTCCTGAGTCATGGGTGTTTTCTATGTAGGTATATCTATTTATATTTACAACACAAGCCGTACTGAGCTTACAGTCCCGAAATATTTATTTATTTATATTAGGGTTTAATAAGTTTAAGTTTATAATAAATAGTAGTTTTCAGAAAAAGTGTACCCTATTAATAGTCTGAATTATGGAATATTTAATAATTATAGCAGTTTTGTGACGATAATTAAGCATGAAATCTGTATGGAAATTGCATTTTTGCATTGTTGGTAATATTGCTTATAGTTTATGACAATGTTAAGGGGTGTTGCACATTGAGTGCTAGGAACTCCCAAGGGGAGTTCTTTGTTTGTAGTGGCTTTCCTCTATACATAGCGGAAAACCGCTGGGATGGGCTACGAGCGTAGCGCGTAGCGACCTGCCGCACGGAAAGTGCTAAACTGCGACCAGACACCACCGGAGGACGGACAGCATCATCCCTGAGAGCGGTGGAACATATACTGCAATCGCCATCCCGCCTTCCAAGCGTAGCGATTGTGGCATTAAACTCCCCATGCTGCTTATCTCAGTCTATAGGAGATGCCCAGCAGTGGAAGTCTGAGACTGAAGTAGTAGTTACAGTTTATGAAACGAGTATAAATATTTATAGAAAATGAATTCTTAATGATCGTCACAAAACTGACATAATATAACTTTCCAACAAGTCACTGTAAGGTCAATGTGGGTAAGACCGGCATACTATACATAGATAATGCATGGAATTGGTTGGTAGACGATCTTTCCAAATAGACGCTCTTACCCACATTGACCTTAATTGGTTACACTTCTGAAAACTCCTAAATAAAAATTAGGTACACACTGAATCTCGAAAGGGTTTATTTTTCTTTTTTTATACCAGACACCATTACCATACATTATCTGTTGTTATTATCAAATCTAACCTTTAAAATGTATTATCAACAGAAGATGGTGGAGACCAGAGGAATAATAACGTTCACCCTATGGTACATTGTGATCGCCTACAACTATATAAGGTAAGTACATTTTTGGTTTACCGTGAAGCGCTCTTCATAGATTATTCCGTTTCAATACTAGTTATACTATCTATTGATTTCTCTTAACGGGGGGAAAATCCGTTATCTGTCGCGCGCCTTCGAGATGGTTGACCACGCGCTCTGGCGAAGATGTCTCGATACGGTATTGTAGGCGAATTTCACAAATTGATAGAATGATTTTTGTGCAACCGTTAACAGTGTATGGATAATCGCTACAGGGGCAGCTCACAGTTATGTTGAAGTCACACTGTCTAAATACTTACCGACGGCCCGCTTCAACACCACTCAGTACCCTTACCATGAGTTGTAACATTGAAGTTTTCGATAACGAGTATCAATTTGACTATCTGTGCATCTCGCTTGTACTATTTTAGTGCGAACGAGATGCACAGATAGTAAACTCGATACTCGTTATCGAAAACCTCAAAGTCACAACTCATGGTGAGGGTACTGCTACGATTGAGACCGCCTCAACCAATCTCGCGCGTAAACTCAGTAGGAGTATTCCAGTAGTACAAAACAAGTCTGGTGCTGAAGGGCCCTGGATTTTCTCCAGGCTACCTTTCCCCCACACAGTTAAATACGCAACTTAGTTCTGTGGGTGATCAGTTCCTATTGAGCCTTGTGCAACGAATTAAAGTCACAGTATTGGTCAGTTGTGCTGTTGAATGTATCTCAGTTCCGTTACCCACAGGTAGTATGTCATGTGAGGTATACCATGACATACGGCCTTTTGAATTGAAGCGGCCGCCGCTCTTTAGATTTGTAAAATGACTGAATGTGTAGCTTGAGTGCATCGCCAACAAACGGCTCCGTAGTTTGGCGAAACTTTAATTTAAGGTGTCAATGCATTTTATTTTTCTTCAGTTTATATTATAAATAAAATATCGCATTATTAAATTAAAAAATCCGCTTAATATATTTTGATTGCATTGCCTGTCTGTAGCAACGCAATCGAAACGAAAAGTATGGTCGCGCGACAACTCGAGTGATCTATCTATTTTGGTGCCGCGCGCGTTAAACCTTCATAGACGAGGTGATGTTTACGTAGGCTACATAACTGACACAACTAGGTAGGCTGTTCGCATATTTAAGTAGCAATTTCCGTGTCAAAACATCGTCTAACTTCGACATGCTAGTTTCCCCCAATCCACTGTTTACTTGATTTGTTTGAACTCTGCTTGAGCATTTACTTGATCAGTCGTTTTTTTGCCTACTACTTCCATGAAAGCATAAATAACTTAAGAACCTCCTTAACTACATTGACAATTTAGAATTGTGAACTTTCACTTGTAAAGTAAGTTTTTAGCTGCAGACTAACATCAAGAATGACATGTTCTATTCTGGTTGCTACGAGAAAATGCAATTATTGATCAGCTGGTGTATGTAATGTATGGTGAATCTGGCCAAACTTACGAGTAAATAGCTATAAAAGTTTGAAACACAAAACTATCGTGAGATTATACAATATTAATTGTATAGAAACGTGTAACTAACGTTTTAGATGTCGAATATTGCTCTACATGTTTCACTCTGTAAGAAGAAGTTTTCTTCGGTCAACCATCTCGAACGGCTCATGAACGCTTCTTGTTACGAAGTGAAACATGTCGATCAATATTCAACTTGTAAAACATGAATTACCCCCTGCTATACTAATTAATATAGCTATAAAAGTAACCTATCTAACGTGTAGCAGGACTTAAAACTAATTTTTGAGCATGTCGATTTAAGACCGTCAGTTGTGTAGTCTTCGTAAACATCTCTTCGTTTTCAGGCTGGGAAGTAGCTGGGCGAGCCTCGTCGGACGTAGACGAACCGTGCACTTTGACGAGCAAGACGCTCAAAATCTAAACGTAATGGTACATTTAATCGAGAAAGACGCTAGGAAGTCAAACAGCGCGCTACGCATTGACGAGTCGCACGCTCAGCAGCCAAACAACACGCTACGTATTGAGGAGTTGGATTCTCAACAGCCATTCAGCACGCTACACGGTGACGAGCTCCGCGCTCCGAAGCCTAAGAGTAACACTTAAGTGGACGAATACTTGAGATGTGGCGTGGTTTGAATTTGCTGTGGTGAAGTGGCGTTAAAAGGTTAAATGTCTGACAGTCCGATCATTGTGATGTATCTCTGTGCTGTCTTAAATTATTGTGTTTTAATAAAGGCAGTTATAATAAAAACACAGTATAATCGGTTGATTTTTTATTTTCTTTTACTATAACCACTAATGGTATATAATTATAAGATAATACAATTATTTACAGAAATTACAATCGTATTATGGTAACTACAAGTACTTAACTAGTTACAGTATAAAATCTAAAAAAGGCCCTTGAGGCATTGTACCAAGGATGCTGGCGGCATTTCCTCGTTGTATCGCAATGCTGATACGTTGTGCGAGGAAGCCGCCAGCTCTTCGGTCACCAGTTACAACAATGGTATATATTAGATAGATAATTATAGAAAGATGGTAATGTTATACAACATGTCTGATCTATAGTGGGCTGGGTCACTACCCAGCCTATGAAGCCAGTGGTCCAGGGTTCAAGGGCATTTATTTGTGTAATAATGACTAATGAAAACATATATTTGTTCCCGAGTCATGGATGTTTTCAATTTTTTTAAGTATTTGTATATTATAGATACATCGTTGACGCAAAATACAAGCCTTCTTGAGCTTACCGTGGAGCTCAGTCAATTTGTGTCAGGATGTCCTGTAAAAAAAATTAGGTACAACAACATATTAATTGCCTTAAAGCTTACTTTTATGTTTATTTTGAATATAGGCATACATGTAGGTACCTTAATATTCAGACAATAAATAATAACGGCAACGCGCTTGTGACTCCCCTGGTGTTGCGGGTGCCCATGGGCGACGGTAATTGCTTACCATCAGGCAATCCGTCTGCTCGTTTGCCGCCAATGTCATAAAAAAAAAATACAATAATACATCGTTTAGCGCTTTAGCCATTTCGACATTTTTGACAGTACATTGATTACTTTTCTACTGTGGGTGCATATTTACTCATCGTTTACCATATCGAAGGAGTTTCAGACCCAACTTTAAGTAATTTCAGTGCTCATGCAAACGTCAAATACCTACGACATTTAAATCGAAATAAAGATAGAAAAAATTTAGTCAAAAATTTCTATCATTCTTTCGATTTAAATATCGAAGATACTCGCTAGCAGACGTTTCTGCATAATAAAAAATAAGTCACAACTTAGCTCCCGCATTTATTACAAACGTCAACGCAGAAAACTAATTAAAGACGATTACACGTCAAAGCCTTAAGAGCTCTTCACACGGCAAAGGGAACCAACTTGTCTCTTGTGTTGCCAGACTCGGCAACATTAATTAGAAGATACAAAGATTATTGACTTTATAAGTATCTACTACTACAACTACTTCAGCTATGGACGTCTACTACTGGACATGCATATAGACTGTGATAAGCGATCAGGCGGGTTGGCAATCGCAGTTTGTCCCACTGCTCTAAAGGACGTTGCTGGCCGGCCTCCGGTGTTGTCTGCTCGCAGTTTAGGGACAATACCCGAGTCTATAAAATTCTACGCCTAGGTTTTAATATGAGGAGATTGCAATCTGTCTACGAGTAAGTAGGTGTTGGTCATTAACAATAAGTTTTGTCATTTATTTTTCTGAATCCTAAATCCCGTAGACACAGATAAATAGCTAAGCGAGCGAAGTATTCAAAATATGCTTAAGACAATTCCATTTTTTCCTGTCACAGGGGTTAAAATAGCCTTCCATCTTGAATTGCTAAGTATGTATATTAAGTACAAACTTTACAGTATTAAGAACTTAGGACGTATTAAACTTGTGCGCAGACGCTGCTTAGCAATAAAATAATATTTCTGCCTTGATAGGTTTTTGGCGTCTAAGAGTTGACGTTCATCGCGAATCGCAAACGGAACTAAAGATTTATATCACTACATTTAAACAACACATAACTTCTAATCAATTATATTCAATTTACCACTTCAGTCATCCCTAAAGGTGTCACGCTTATTTCACTTATCCGAGTTACCCCCAATTTGCATGCTTCGTCCGCGTTATGCAATAATTCAGCAAAAATCCATACTCGTCGCTCGCTATACGAGTCTCCCTCGCTCCGCAGCCACTCCTCGGATCTAGGTCACGGGTTACGTAACGGGGGGACCTAGCCGGCGGGGAGTGGAAAGCTACATAACTGAGGAATGCTGAAAAATGCTACGTCAGGGTATGACGCAGACACGGCTGCGTGAGGCTCGGTGGTATAGGTTGGCGCTGTATTATGTACACCTTTTATCTTCACAAGTACTTCGGCCAAAGATTTATTTATCATAACATTGATTCGAGTAACTACAGGCCCATTAGATAGGTACAAGGAAATCTGGAACTGTAAGACATAGAAAGATTTGTTCTTAGGTA
This sequence comes from Grapholita molesta, assembly GCA_022674325.2. Classification (NCBI taxonomy): domain Eukaryota; kingdom Metazoa; phylum Arthropoda; class Insecta; order Lepidoptera; family Tortricidae; genus Grapholita; species Grapholita molesta. The sequence goes on along the minus strand of CP053125.2, from coordinate 3,115,366 downwards.
CCATGTCATCGATTTTGGAGACTGCATACATAGGTTTAAAAAAATAACTTGTACTCTGTTCGAGAATCGAAACAGGGTATCTTTGTCCCTTACTGGCGTACGCAGATGCGTGCTCCAGTCATTATTCCTCCTAGTTTAGAATGTTTAGAAGTAGTGCTAACATGACTCACAACAGTTTTAAATATATTAGTTCTAATCAATTGTTAATGGTATTTTACGTATAACATAATAGACAAATACTTAAATACCTGCATATATAGACGCCACCCACGACACAGGAACAAATATCTGTGCTCATCACACAAATAAATGCCCTTACTAGGATTTGAACCCACGACTATCGGCTTCATAGGCAGGGTTCACTACCCACTATGCCAAACCTGTTGTCAAAACAAGCATTATTAAATTAACTCTTATACTATAATGTTTTCATTAATTCACTCAATACTTGAAGCGTAACTTATTAAAATAATTTTAAGGTAAAACGTAACACGTGGCAAAAGTCGCCATCGAATGTTAATCCAGTTATTTATAAATAAAACGTTAAATACATGGCACGTTTCAGTTTCTCGCCACGTGTAGATAAAACCTTTATAATAAATATTTCCTATTTTTCAAGCGCACGCAGCTAATTAAGTACCCACAACACAATCCCTCTTGTGCTTACCGTAGGGCTCAGTCAATTTGTGTAAGTTTTTCTTGTAATATTTGTTCATAATTAATCAAACTTTTTTGATAACTTACGGCTCCGAAACGTGGTCTTTCACTATCGGCCTCATCACAAAAGTTGCTCAACGAGCTATGGAGAGAGCTATGCTCGGAGTTTCTCAACGTGATCGACTCAGAAATGTGGAAATCCGTAGGCGAACTAAAGTCACCGACATAGCCCACCGGGTTAGCAAGCTGAAGTGGCAATGGGCAGGCCAAATTGCACGCAGAGAAGACGGCAGATGGGGTCGAAAAGTACTCGAGTGGAGACTACGGACTAGCAAGCGCAGCGTAAGACGATCACCCACAAGATGGACAGACGACGTCATTAAGGTCGCCGGAAGACGCTGGATGCAGGTCGCTTCCAACCGGTACTTGTGGGGGTGCAAGGGGGAGGCCTATGTTCAGCAGTGGACGTATGATGAATCAAACTTTTTTTATTTTTTGTGTGAGTTACAGTCTTTTACCTAAAGCCTTTCGGTTGTTTTGGCTGCCTAGTGCCTACTCATGTTGTGAATTGCTCTGGTGCACTGCAGGCACGGTACCGCGCATATCCAAGTTCGTATATTTCGAGCATCTTTCTGTTTTACTCCAATTAAGGCGTCATCAGAGTGATAGAGACAATCGTCCGAAATTTACGAATATCGTTTTTCGCGGTAGCGCTGCAGGTCTGAATGTATATTGTAATATAGTACTACGAACTTTCTTAGCGCTTTCTCCGATGCTGGTTTGCTTTGCATGTGTTTAGTACAACCAAGGGCATAAATATCTATACAGTTTTAGACCTTATTATAATAGGGTAAAGTGATGATATGAATACATATTTATGCTTGACTGTACAGTGTGATGGTGAATGCATCTATGAATGAAGTTTGTCTGTGTGCGTACCTACCACATTATTTACAGTTTTTTGCACGCGTATAAAGAGGTTTACACACGCATAGGTGTTTCTCTCAAAAACGACATTTCTGATACAAGCTTTCATTACCGACTGTACTTTTTTGCACAATCATCAATTCATCAACCTCATCTAACGACTCTCATCACCACGGTTCTTTATTTTGTAAGTATATTTTAGAGTTGCTATGGCTACATTCTGGCTCAGTGGTACCTAAATGTGAAAAACTTAACTGAGAATGAGTATGGAAGTTACGTTAAAATTCGATTATAGAACGCCGACATGCGTGTACACACACGTTACTACTACATAGGCCAGGAGCTTTAACTTTTTCACCTATGCTATCCTAGATTGTCACTGAACTTACACAAGTGCGCTAAATTTCAGCTCAATCGGTTAAAGGCTGCTTCAAATTGAGTTGAAAAATTCACACGAACAACATACCTACGTATTTATAAGTACAGTCGCCATCAGATATATCGGAGCTATGGAGGTGGTCACAAATATCGGAGCATGCACTTTATCGCCTTGATAATAGAGGCGTTGTTCCGATATTTGTGACCACCACCACAGCTCCGATATATCTGATGGTGACTGTACATACTTCCAATGCAAGTTAAAAGTTTGTAATACTTAGACAAGTCTGTGAATATACTGAACAGGTTCGTTGGTCAGTTGTTTACGTAAACATCAGCACACTGGCGCCAAAGCCGTAGGTGACTGATGTATGAAACCGAACACCTGACCGCGACACTGCCCTTGTGCGACAAAAGGTTAGGAGTCATCATCATCATTTTAGCGTTTGTTAAGGCTTCTTGCTAATAGGCATAGCCTGGTGTCCAATCAGCTACATGACCAGGCGCGGAGCTAGCCCTCAAAAGACGTTGTGGTCACTAAGCTACAGTAGGGACATTAGACTGGGTACTTGGGTAGATAGGTATCTTTACACTGTCTCCGGAACCGAGGATAAATTCTGCTTGTAAATACAAAAAAGACATCAAAACTGGTCCACTCGTTTTAGAGCTACTATGGTGCCCATGACACATACACACAAAACACGTGATTAATCTGTAAATAAAAGTTAGGAGTTTTGGTTCGTGATACAACACTCGAATATCATAACATAACGATTACAATGCTATATACTGCTTTTTGCAGGAATATCCATCACATTCCACCAGCATTCAACTATTTAATTTCAAGGCTTAGCTCAGTTTCCCGAGTGCAGAGCTCAACGCTAAAGTCTAGCTAGTCTAGCACACTAGGTACCGATAGCCCGTTATGCAACGCCGCGATCGATACTCGGCCCACTGACATTGCGTAATGCTTTCTGATGTTTAGATATTTGAAACTGGGTGAATGAAATATGAATGAAACCAGTAGATGGTTCATAAAAACTGTCGTGTGATTCAACCATAATACTGCTAAGGAATGGAATTCGCTCCCTTCGTCTGTATTCCCGGAAAGATATACTTTGGGTCGTTTCAAGGCAAGAGTGAATAGGCTTTTACTGAACCAGCGTGCTACACCCTCGACACTTACCATCAGGTGTGACTGAGGTCAAACGCTGGTCAGTCCTGTATAAAAAAATTAGGAAATTGTAAATATTATACATAATATTGAAAGGTTTTTTTATTAACTGAAACGGATGGGCAGCAGCGACCGTCGAAACAGAGTCAACAGCTACTGAGGAAGCCAACCCGCCAAGTGTGGTGACTACAAATCCCCCCCAAGACCATACAAGTCACATTTGGGGGGCTATGTCCAGCAGTGAACGATTTACGGCTGCAGGAGCAGTCGTGGTCACTCATAAGGTTTTCCGGTAGCACGTCACAAATATGATTTTCCCCTCACTAGCTCGTAAAGCGCTTGTTTATCCTATAATACGAGAGGGTAAAAACGCATTTTATCCACTAGTGATTAAAGTAAGTTGACTTCTCATAGCTCTTATTGCTATGGTTTTAAAGTCTAAATTCGCGAAGTACAGCTAACTTGCCCCCGCGGCGGCGGCGGCGGGCGCGGGCGAGCCTCGCTAACGCACCGAGTTGAAAATCGAATTAGAACATTCGAAAATCGTACTGGCCACCACAAGCTAACCAAGCTAAAGGCACCTTTTGTAAAAATGTTGAATGTATCTAAACGCAAAGAAAAAGTCAATGCGATTTCAAAACGTTTTTTTGCATGTTGCATGTTTTCCTCGCTGAAGTGAGGGGAAAAGTTTTGTGTTACACATGGGTGCAATTGTAATTTAATTCTCGTATATTGAAACACTCGCTACGCTCAGGATTCTATTTTAAAACCACTCGCTTTGCTCGTGGTTAAACTATAGAAGCCATTCGCTTGCTCGAGTTTCAATCCCACACTCGCAGTTAAAATACAATTTTGCACCCTTGTATAACAAATAACTATTATATAATTTTGGGGGGTTGTTGCTATAGTGGCAACTTGGCAGGCGGGTTGGCGACCGTAGAAGCTGTAAATAGAGGAGGATAGAGATTCTTACATATTCGGGTACACGACTGTCAAGAAATGCCCGCGTCACGAAATGAAGACCACAGCCATAATAGCACTGCTACCTTTCAGGTATGTAGTGTTGTGTTCCTGATGGTGAGTCCCCTTAAAGGTCGGCAACGCGCTTGTGACTCCCCTGGTGTTGCGGGTGCCCATGGGCGACGGTAATTGCTTACCATCAGGCAATCCGTCTGCTCGTTTGCCACCTTATGTCATAAAAAAAAATGGCTAGATACTTAAGTAATGAATATAGATTAACGAGCCTACTTATACGCAATGGATTAGTGTTGTAACATTTGGGCGTTGTTTACACCAGGCAGCAGAATCGTTTTGGCGTGTTGTGGTCTAGTTAAGTCCCGTGACGTCGTCGTACCGCTGCCAAATTGCTGCTATGCTGGCCGTTTATTGTCGTATGTCTCCATAGTTTACCGTCACACGATAAGATCTCGTATTCCTCTTTGAGTGTTACATTTTGCATTAAATTCAAACCAAATTCTTTAAGGCCAAAATAAATACATGTTAAAAAGAAAAATAAATAGGAAATTATTTTATTTCCTTTTCGCTGTTTCTTTTTTTTCTATTTACTTTTTTAAGAGGATTTAATATTACCTACACACCACAAACACATGCAAATCACATATTTATATTTCAGAAATACAAATATAACAAGATTCCAAAGTTAATTTACTATACTCTTTCGGTAGATGTGTCTACAGTCTACACGTCACCCGTAATGACGTATACCAGGAAGGATAAAATAGAAAAATTGTCAAGTCCAAGCGATACTCGTATAGCACAATAGGTAGTGCACTGGGCTAGTGATCCAGTGGTTATGGGTTCGAGTCCCGCTGCGTGTCCATTTTTTCTATTTTTCTGTCAATTTAAATATTGCTAGCTGCTAGCTAGCAGACGTTTCTGCTTAATAAAAACTAATTTAACAATGAATTTGTTATTATCCCTTACAGTTAAGAATGCGTGATTGACTCGAGAATTCCTTCAACTTTTGCATTGAAGAGTTTGACGGTTAGATGTTGAATATACCTCGTTTCCGTCATTTCACAGGATTGAATAATTAAAACTGAAACTAAAAACCTATTGTAGAGAGATTTAACGAATTTTGCATTTATTTCGATATTCGCGCTATCTTTGTATGTAAACTTTCGTGAGACATATTAAATAAATAAAAAATTAACACGGCTCTACTCACGTTTATTTACTCACTCGCGCGACATGTTTCGGAGAACATATGCCTCCATTTTCAAGCACTAAGAGTGCTGAGTGCCCACAGAGTGACACTTTAATTTATTCGCGGTATAGCCAGTAGCAACAGTAGTTGGCTGAGGCAAATCGAAACATGTATCCCTTATACATGCACATTTGTAGATAGTTCCTACACAGAGTTTTGTCATCTCGCTCGAACATCTAACTTAAATATGACCAGTCCATTGATGTCTACGGCCTAATATTGAAAAGGATTACCAGAAAACCACCACAAGACTAGCACACTCTAGCTAGTATGTTGCATAATCGATTAAAACTTTGACTTCAGTTTGCTCCGGTGAGCAAACGCAATTAAGTTGTAGTTAAGAAGTATAAAACGATGACACTAGACGTTGCTCACCTGAAAGGGTTAACAACGTTCGTTTCACTAATACTGATTTAAACTTTCACGGTTTATACACATTATTACAAATAAACGTCGTTATAGTACATTGTGCAACGAGGATGGTAAGTAAGGTATAGTAAACGCGAGTCTATTAGAAGCCCGACGACGAAGTCGGAGTTTGTTATACACTTACCACCCGTCGTACATACAATGTTTTTCATCACATTTGCGAGGAAATAAAATAAATTCGTTGGTAAAATATTAGTTACTAGCGTAGTGTAGTTTTACCTATCAGACCGCATCCACTATAAAAGATTGTCAACAATGTCAACTTTGTTCAATGTCTTCCACAGATAATGTTAACAACTGCGTTTTGTTTTCGAAGTTGATAGATCATCCTGCCAAATAGTATCAATTATCAAAATGAAATAGAAAACAACTATTTTTAATAAATACTAAACATTAAATTGCAGTCAAATTTAATATAAAGATATGTTTTATACATATTAAAAGTTGGTTATAGCAAACTTTTGAAGATATGAAATACACCTTGGCTGTTTAGAAACATCCTCAGTCCAAGTGAAGTATAGGTTCTGTATATTTTTAAAACTAAACTTAACAGCCCGCGTGAGCTAAATCGGCTATAACTGCTTTGTAATGCTGGTAACAACGCCATTGACGAGCAAGTGTGATGAAAAATAATTAATATACGCGGTTATGTATTCTTTGCATTTGTAATAACGTTCCTTTCCTAAAAATACGTGACTAAAAGTCTGACGTGCCGTAAAAACCTATGGAAATTTTACGATGTTTACAGCGTTCATCTAGAGAAGCAAAGATTTATTCCCGGCCTCGACTGAACGCGGCTCATAATTATATACATTCAATTTGATACTAGCTGATGTTCTAATCAATGTTCGTATCACTTCGTACCTAATCAGATCGACACGAAGTGTTAATCTAATTTGTTTTAAACCCATTAACAATCGTATTTATTATTCAATCTCCGTCTCGTTCAGCGATAAAACGATATAGACATACAAGTTTAACTAAATGAGTCGATTTATTACTACGCTAGTTTTCAAAGGCGTTCTTTACACATTGAAAATAATAGATAAAATTGCATTTTATTCACTAGAACGGGAGTGATTACTGTGATGAAAACCATTGTCAGTATTAAAATGATTTTGTTTCCAATTTGTCGTTTATACTACTTTGTCTGCTTTTAAGCCGCTTAACACTCAAAATTATCTTATTTAAATTACTTTGATCAATCAATTTACAGATATAGTAAGAAATTATTTTCCTTCGGGAAACCTCGGATCTTTATCGGAATACGATGATTTCATATCCATTAATATGGATCTTTATTAATTGGTGTCAAATTACAGGGTTGGGCAGATTAAGTGTCCTAGCCTTATATCGTATATTTTTCTTAAGTAATCCTACTTTTTACCGTATATATATGTTTTAAAAAGGCAATATATTCGGCTTTATGATCGCTAGACTTCAACTGGACTTTTTTTTATTTTCTATTGTTTTCAACAATGGACGCGAAACGTGAGCTCGTTGTCGATTTGTTCGTGAAACATTTTCGCCCTTGCGAGATATTAAGAAAGCTGAAACATTTAAATTTCAATGCAAGGTTCATATCGCGCACCATCAAGCGATTCAGGAAAACAGGGTCTTCCCGAATCAGGCCCTAACCTGGACGCAAACCATCTGTCCGTATCAAAAAAGTGGTCAAAAATGTTCGTGAGCGTATTAGGCGAAATCCGGCTCAGAGTGCAGGTAAACTCGCGAAAGATATGTAAATATCCCGACGATCCATGAGTCGTATATTGCGACATGATCTTAGATTATAAGCCTACAAAAAACAAAAAAAATACGGATTAACGGACACCCAGAAAAAAGCTAGAGTCACAAAATGCAAGGAGCTACTAGCATGGCACGAGGGTGATGACATTATTTTTTCGGATGAAAAAACGTTTCTATTGCAAGATAGCCACAATCAACAAAGTGATCGTGTGTATGGCGTATCATTGAGGGACATACCAGTGGACAAATTAGCTGTGCAGCGATTTCAAAGTGCGTCGGCTGTCATGGTTTGGGGTGCAATATCGCCTGGAGGCAAATTACCACTGCTGTTCATCGATCGAGGAGTCAAAATCAACCAAGATTACTATATTCAGAACGTATTGCAGGGTCATTTATTAGAAAATGCCCGAAAGTTATATGGGAGTGATTACTTTTGTTTTCAGCAAGACAGTGCCCCATCTCACAAAGCCAAACGCACTCAAGACTGGTGTCGAATGAATTTGACGGACTTTATACCTTGGCAAGAATGGCCTTCTTCGTCACCAGACTTGAATCCGTTGGATTTTTCAATATGGGGATTTATGCTAAGTAATATAGGGAGAACACACGACATGAATTTAAATTCATTCAAGCATCGGTTAGTGAAGATATGGAACGATATTCCAGATGAGGTAGTGCGTGCCGCGTGTAACTCCTTCTATGGGAGAATGCGAAAAGTAATTAAAGCCAATGGAGAGAAATTTGAACTAATGAATTATTTTAGTAATTTACAGTTACTGTTTTATATATTTACTAAAAAATATTTGAAATCTATGGAGTTGTTGTCATTTTATGAAAATTTTAAAGCAGGACACTTAATCTGCCCAACCCTGTACATGTGACATTAAACAATAAAGTTTCATATCAATAGATATGAAACTGTCACTCATTTAATAAAGTCATAGATTCTCAGTTCGGCAGCCGTCGTATGTCGATCGAGATACGAGTTTTCCCGATGGAAAATAGTTTTGCGCTACATTTGTAATTTGGGATTAGACTAAAATGTCAGGCTATTTTCTGGTAAGGGAACCCTTGTGAACATAACAACTGATTTATTTCGGAACATACCAGTAAACACCGTATTAGAATAATCCAGTCTCTGCGACGTATCGCTTAATCCAAGAACGACAGGATGAATTATGTTGATCGCAGTCCCGAGGCCGTAGACGGTAAACAGATTATGATCCGCATAATGGTATTCAGATCTTCACTCATCATCATCATCAACCTACTGCAGTATGTCTTCTGTCTTCGGCTCGTCTCTCCGTCTAGCCGGAGGCTGGCGTCCCACGCTACGTTTACCTAGACGGGGTTCCCAGAACAGTCCTCGGTTTTGCGATATATGTGACCAGCCCACTGCCACTTTAGCTTGATAATCTTTTATAGCTCAAAATACTATCAAGCTAAAGTGGTCGATATTTACTTTTTTGGCGAACCTTTCCATCGCGAATTTGATCCAACAAACTTACTCCTAGCTGTCCATAGCTCGCTTGTGAACACACTAAGCAATTGGTCGTTAAAATAAATATAATAAATAAATATTTCTGGACAATCTTACACAAATCGACCTAGTCCTACGGTAAGCTCAGTAAGGCTTGTGTTGTACGTACTAGACAATGATATATATAATAGATAGATATAAATACTTAAATACATAGAAAACACCCATGACTCAGGAACAAATATCTGTGCTCATCACAAATAAATGCCCTGACTGGGAATCGAACCCAGGACCATCGGCTTCATAGGCAGGGTCACTACCCCCTAGGCCAGACCGGTCGTCAAATTTGATTGTATTCATCTGGCCGGAGGTTCACTCAATAGAGGTCCAATGACCTCCTGTGTTTTTAGTACTCATTATTGTTTCAAATTAAGTCTTGACTCTTAATTACTTACCGACGTTCGGTAGTGTTCGAGTGTTAATCATTGAATGAGAATCAACCTCGCAAAGTTTAAAATACAGATAGATAATTGATTGATTATATAAACAAAATTCCTCTCCCCCGTTCTTGAGTTTGCATCGTAAATTAGTAAATACCGTCGTATTTATAACGGTGTACTTCTTTTAACGAGTTGGTTTTTTTTTAAAAACGGCACGTGGCCAGACTTGGGATCTCATTAATTATCTAATTCTGGGACAATATTCACGGTCAGAATATTTATGGTAAACACGGCTGGTTGTTTTTTATCCGACAGATGGGTCGTATCCACACAGATTTAGGTTGCAATTAGTTTTGTCTGATGCCGAAAAACAAACAGATGTTTACTTGCGTCGGGACGGATTTTAAACGATGAAAACCACTTATTTTATCTTATTAGACTCCAGTTGGTAACCTTAATATTCTGGGACATCTTATGACTCTTTTTATTTGAGAGTTTCATCTGTTCGCCTTACTTGCCTTCGCTGTTTTATGCCTTCCGGGCCTTAGCTGCTACAATTTTGAGGTAGAGGTTTTTACGGGGTCGGCAACGCGTGAATGATGCCTCGGTATTGTAAACGTCCATAGGCTGCGGTGACCGCCTATCATCAAGCGGGCCGCATGCTTGTTTGCCACCTTTGTGGAATAAAAAAATCCTGTATCTATCGTGAAATGAAGATACGCAAGAGAACCAAAGTTATTGCACCAATGTTGCTCTCAGAATTGATATGATAGACTTAAGTGGCAGTGGGCACTGTGGGCAGGACACATTGCCAGAAGAACGAATGGCCGATGGGGTCAAAAACTACTCGGCTGGCGACCACGTAGCGGAAGACGCGGTGTGGGTAGATCTCCCACGAGGTGGTCCGACGACCTGGTCAAGGTTGCGGGAACTCGTTGGAGACAAACGGCGCATGACCAGTCGAGTTGGCAAACTTTTTGGGAGGCTTGTGTCCTCCAGCAGACGTTAATCAGCTGAAATAATGATGGTGATCGATCGTGCAATTATACTGCCCTACTAAGCATAAGGGTAGTAACTCATCTTGGAATCTCGTGCAATGAATACTTTCCCGTAAAACAGTCAGGTATATATTAAAATGAAAAATTAAAAGGAGATACTCCACTTATGCTTAGTAGGGCAGTATATCATAAAAATGCCCGCGTTCATCAATAACCCCAATTACCCTGAACGCTACTTAGCGGCTGTTAACATCGACCTTTGCATCGTTTTCATGGACTCGACATTTCGGGGACAAATCGTTATTCGCTGACCTTTGAAAACTGCTGACAAATGGCATGTCGAATAAAGGTTCTCTTGAGTGGAAACGACGAATTTGCGGCAGTTGGCATTTTCGTGTGCAAATGAACATTAAATTGACAATATTTTCAGAATAATGTTTTTGGAGTCATATTTCTTTAATTCTCAATCAATTGACATGAATCCAGATGGATGCGTGAGAGCTGAGAGTCATTTACAATTGTCTTTGACTGAGTGGTCCTGCTCAGATTTAAGAGGTGTATTGCGAATAATAAATCCGAGACAGGCGAGGCTAAATCATTATACAATCGTGGAGAACATTCAAATTAGATGCGAAACAGTTCATTTGTAATTTATTCCAAGGCCTTATTTAGGCTTGCTTGAATTTTGTGGCAATTTGTAGGTACCATCGTGTACGGGCCAGATAGGCACATATCCACGCATAGCCACGACTCTCTTATGGTGGCGTAAAGTCATGTACTACGTGTAGGGTATACATTAAATGTATCCACATTTTCAAACATGACCGTGCCAACAGCCGAAGGAGGCTTGTCGGTAGTGACCTTTTATAGGGTATGACTGTTATTTATCCACGCTACTTTTATAAATGCGAAAGTAACCCTCTCTGTTTGTCTGTCAATCTGACTGTTACCTCTTCACGCGTAAACTGCTGAACCATTTGGGAATAATTTCTGTATGGAAAGAGTTTGAGCTACGAGAAAGGACATAGGATAATTTTTATCCCGCAACCATACTTTAAAGACGGGATTAGATGGCCGACGAAGTCGCGAGGACAAGCTAGTTTATTATGCTTACAAGGTATATCTTCATCTCGTACCCTCAAGACATGCTGTATTGACCTTACTGTACTATCTGTATGTCAATTTGTGTAATACAAGATTGTTCCAAATATATTATTTCTTGCTCTAATTATGTCGCGGGAAATTTTCATACCATGTTTCATTTGTTACTGGTTTATTTTCATGACATAGGCGGCAAACGAGCAGACGGATTGCCTGGTGGTAATTAATTACCGTCGCCCATGGGCACCCGTAACACCAGGGGAGTCAAAAGCGCGTTTCCGGCTTTTAAGGGGGGTTGGAGCTATGGGAACCTTACTCACCACCAGGAACACAACACTACATACCTGAAAGGTAGCAGTGCTATTATGGCTGTGATCTTCTGTAAGGAGGAGGTACTTCCCCAGTTGGGCTGCCCCAGATTCAAGCGTGATGGTCATCGCTGTGCCCTACCTCTCATAAACACTTGAATATTTGTCATATTCCATTCTGAATTGTAATTATAAAATCCTCGGATTTTTTCTGATCTTTAATCTGACATGTCTTCTTACTTCAACGACATTCATTTCATAAATACTAACACACAGCACAGAGGAATATAACTCAAGAAATCTCTCGTCGTTCTTGGCTTTACCTTGTAATCTATAATGTTAGAAAACTTTTGTACCGCGACCGTAAATTCTTATTAGCAGTGAAGAAATGATAAAAATAATGTAGACATAATCATAAAGCGCGGCCTATATCCCGCCGTACATTACGTGCAACGATGAATGCAAATGCAAACGTTTATTTATGACGACTATAACAGACAAACCGTAAAATCTTCATCTTATTATACAAATGTTCTATGTAGTATCTTCGAATAAACAGGATTTGAGTCTTATCGCAACAGATTAAGGTCGATATTACTTATGATATTTGTGTTTCATTTAAATCCTTCGCGACGCGAGGTCATGGCTAGTCAAACGAAGCCATACGCTGCACATCATATTAATAGCTGGGATTGTTACTTTGATGTAGGCTCGTCTTTTAATACAATGCTCATTCATTGAACTGGACTGGCGCATTCGTATATTTCCAGCATCTTTATCTTTTACTCCAGTTAAGGCGTCATGGGAGTGACAGAGACAATCGTCCGAAATTTACGAAGTCAATGTGGGTAAGACCGGCACACTATATTTTTAAGGGAAGTCCGTCATATGACACTAAATACCTATGAGATAATGGAGGAAATTGATTGGTAGACGATCTTTCCAGATAGACGGTCTTACCCACATTGACCTAATATCGTTTTTCGCGGTAGCGCCTCTGGTTATGGTTAAGATATCGACGGAAAGGTCATCTGTATGTCGGTATAATATAGTACGTAGAAAACTTAACAAGCTAATTACTTGTTTTCTGTCTGATTATCATGTTCCGTCGTGTAAGCAATTGTTTATTTTGAAATAAAATTAATGTTAGCAGAACAGAAACATTAAAACAATTGCTGCGTTCCGAACATACGGCCATTAGCCAATCAGTCAGTCGGGACGGGTCTGGAATCCGATTTGGGTAGCTGCCACCGGACTGTTGCTAAGTTGTAGTGGGTAATGAACTTGCGATCCAATTAGTGGAGGTGAACTCCATCTAGAAATATAACCTTGGGGTAATATAGATAAATGAAATATCTATTATCTGAGGCTTGCTTGGAAAAATATATAACTTAGTTGGAACCCTTGCTTTACAAATGTCTATATAAGGGCTAAAAGGCTTTGGAATACTTAATTTGACTAACGTTTGATTTTTCAACCAATGTGAAGATTTCTCTAAAAATTCCACTTTCCCAATTTTCAATATAATTTTTTTCTTGTTTTTTCTACTCAGTATCGCGAGTTATTTAATACATTAAGAAAAAATACTGTCCCAAAGTTTTATTCGTATTTTGTTGCCTTAATCTTCCGTATACTTATTTTGCATGGCAGTAACAAAAGAGGAAATTTCAAAAATATTTGGGTTTTGCACCTTTTTTTGTCTATTGGAATGGAGATATGTAGTTCGTGATTCTGAGTAGAAAATATTTTGGAAAAAAAAACATTTGGTAAAAATGTAATTTTTTTAGAGAAATACTCAGCAGTATGCGGCAAATATGGGATCTATAATAGCCGTATTCGGCAAACATAGTTGGTCTAAGGGGATCTCAATTTAAAAATCATATAACTTCTACTATATTCTAACCATACTGTACGAGTATGTCTCTTCCGTACACGGAACAATGGTGTTCCGGACATTTGGGAGGCATGCGCGGAGCCAGATCGAGCCAACGCGCAGAGGCACTTTCGACAATTTAATGAAATATAAGTGGTACACTAAGCGGATGTTACCCCTGTCCGTATCATTAACGTAACCATACTTATTTTTAAAATACTTCTTTATCAATTTTTTCAAAGAGGACACTGAGTTTCACATAAATCTTAACCATCCATGATTGCGCAATTAGATTTGCGACGTTACGAAGCAATTATAGTTCCGAAACCAAAATATAAATTAGTTCCAATTTAGGCAATTACAGCGGGCGCAATCTAGCCTTCTGGGGCATTCTTATTGGAGAGCAGGATATAACCGGGAAGGGGTCAGGACTCGGTCAAAGGTTACGGGATTTATATTTACAATTGTAATAGCAAAATTCAATTTAGTTGTAGCAGGCTAATTGCTAAATCTAGGGTGGTCAACCCAACTCAATTACCTACTTACGACTACCGACGTACCTATATTTTGACTAAGTAGGTATATGTATTATGCACAGAAAAAAAATCATAAATTTCGATGTTGTTGCTATAATGGTAAGGTAACTCGCCAGTAACCGGCCACCTTATATTGAAAATGAATTCGGTTTACATATAAGTAGAACACATTTTCTAATGCGATTTAATCCTGTTTAGGGGTTTTATTTCCTGTTTTTTGTTTTTCAATTATGAAAATTTTGGTGCCTGAAGTATAAACGTTTTATTTATTTAAAATCTTATAGATGTGTGATGTATCTATATTACGTTATTATTATCCTCAATCTGGCACCTATTGCTAGAATGACGTTTTTCTTAGCCATCCTCATCATAATTCATATGACGCAGTGTGACGTCCACTGTCACACGTCCCATCGTCCACAAAGGCCTCCCCCAAATATGACTTGAACATGTTTTTCCCTTTAGCGCCTCTTACGACACCCGCGGGAAGAAGCGGGATGGTTCTATTCTAAGTCCGGCACCACTTCTCTTTTTAAAATTACCAAATTAATTAGGTTTATTAGCCGTGTGGTACCGGCAGACTACAATTGCTTTTCCATACCCCATCCTCCTCCCGTTGGAGGAGTGTCGTAAGAGACGACAAAGGGAAAAAACGTCCGCAGCAAAAGCAGTGTCCATCAAAAACCAATATACAGCTACTGCGGTCGCCCCCGCCTGCCAAGCGTGGCGGCTATGGCAACTACCCTCCAAGTCATAATTGGGAGAAGTAAATGTCCAGCAGTGGACTACTAATTACGTCTGAAATGATGATGAATGGGGTTTACCCACGAGTTGTCATTTATCGCCCGAGTGACCTCTCATCAGGCACCGGATATCACTGGTGTGGGGTTCGAGTCAGGTCGGAGTCAATTAATTGGGGTCAGCGCGCGGTTATCGCACGAGATAGCGGAGTAATTTATTTTAATTGGAATATACCGAAAGTTGGTCGCAACTTATTCCTTAAAAAATATCACGGTATTTTCTTTAAAGATAATCTTTAAATTATCTTTAGTTTTTTTTATGACATAGGCGGCAAACGAGCAGACGGATTGCCTGGTGGTATGCAATTACCGTCGCCCATGGGCACCCGCAACACCAGATGAGTCAGAAGCGCGTTGCCGGCCTTTAAGGGGTTTGGAGCTCTGGGAACCTTACTCACCATCAGGAACAAAGCACTACATACCTGAAAGGTAGCAGTATTATGGCTGTGGTCTTCTGTAAGGAGGAGGCACTTCCCCAGTTGGCTGCCGCAGCAGATTCAAGCGTGATGGTACGTCGCTGTGCCCTACCTCTCATAGTTGTCTATGTTGTTGTGTCTCAATGACATTGTCTTAACAATGTACTCGTAACTATTCTGTGTTTAGATATCCGAAAATAGCCGAATCTTGATGTGATCGAACGGCTTATGATTATGCTCCTCGTTATGGAGCGGTACATGTTAGTTGCCCGTTTCAATACAATTTATATGGTTGAAACTTACGATCGTATTGTGTTTAATATTTTTCCAGTATCTCGTATATGTACTAACCCGGCCGGCGTTGTACAGTAAACTGCAACAATAAGTATCGACATATATATTTTGAAATCCTACGAATTTATTCCGCCGTCATAGAATTAAACAAATTTTTATTTTTTGTAACATTGCATGCATCCAAAGTTTCACACTTGATTGTAACAGTAAAAAATAAAAATCGCCAACGAATAAAGAACATTTAAAAAGTCAATCATGACTTTGGAACCTGGGAACAGACAAACCGATTTTGATAACTTGGGTATAATGTCACCGGAATCCACCGGTCAGTGTGGGTCGCTTTGTGGGAGGAGTACCTATGTCCAGCAGTGGCGTCTTTCGGCTGATAAAATGTCAAGACCCTGCTTTTAAATATAAATAAATGCATCAAAAATATCGGTCAAACTCATCCCACCCATCATTTTGCGTTGGGGGTTAATACATTGCTCAGCTACTTCTGCTACTTATGACTTATAACTTCCTTTATTACTACGAATTATTCATTTATTCAAGAACCAAAGATAAATATCAGCAACGCAGGCTTCGTCCGAAGGATACAAAAGAATATCGACCACAGGCCTCGTCACCTGCTCATACCATGCGATAATATCAGCCACGGGCTTTGTCAAATTTAAATTAACTAAAGTACAAGTTAGGTAAATGTGCTATCTAGATTCGTAGCCGTTTCTAAAGACCCCATAACACTGGCAGCGTTGCCACGCTGAATCGCCGAGGAGATCTGTTGAGCCAGATCAGAATACTTAAATCAATATGCAACTTCACCCTGATTAGTCTGATCTATCTTTGAATAACTTCGTCATAGGTACGTACGAATACTCATACGCTAAGCTGTATGTATGTTGCCTCGCTTTTATATTTCCTTTGCATTGAGTAACACCGTAAGTTTCTACGAAATGTGTAGGTTGTTACCGTCTTTCGGTTTTGGGACAGCAGAAAGGACGCTCCCAGACCTTGAGGTCGTGGGAACCGACAGCTGTGACGTTGTTCATGAAGTTTTACTAAAGCCTGACCATTATAAGTCTGGTGATAGAGCTCTCGTTACGCTTAGTTACTTAAACATTTCGGAAACAAATTATATTTAATTGTTCCCAATTCTAGAGAATTATTGTCTATATTCCCATGTCTACAGATTTCTATGTGAACATATTCCCAATTCTACTGATTTTCATGTGTACAGATTCCTATTTCGATACATTCCTATGCGTACAGATTCCCAATTGCATAGATTCCTAATTATACAGATTTGCATACTAGATCAGCGATTGGTAATTTAGAAGGGCAAGCAATATATTCGAACTAAAAAGGATTTTTTAGTGTGGTATTTCGAAGGACTGGTAGATATATTTCTGCCGTTCTATTGTGGTCTTTTGAGAAACTTCCGGAGAGAACTCTTTATAGGTCTTAGCATTGCCAGGTATTTTTCATGACTTGTGTCTTCTTTCATCCACATCACCGACCATTTTTTTTTTTGTTTTTTATAAGTAGAATACACCAAATGTTCGGTATTCGGCACCTACCTATGTTTCATACTTATGCACGTACAGAGCATGGTCTAAATAAATACTTCAGAGCTAATGTAATGTTGGTTGATTTAGTACAAACAACAAATTTTTTTGCACTATGCATTCTGTATATCATCATTTAAAAATATATTTTTTTCTCAAGAACGTTTATCAGAAATAACCCTGTATAGATAGATACACATAACTACTTAGATATATAATGTCGTCGAATACAAAATTATTCACTTAACAGCTAACAACTTTACTAACAATTAATAGTTCTTCTTGCAAATGGCAAAATGGCGTGACCGTTGCATGCTAATTTTCTCAGAACTCTCTAATACCAGTCTACGTCAGATCCTTGGGAACCAAACAAGTTATAGGTCTATTTTTATAAAATCGATGAGTCCGTAAGGTAATTTTCCCTTGACACTTATATACGCTTTGTAATTTGGTTCACCACTTATTTTGTCAATCATATGAAATGCTAACCTGTAACCTTAAGCTTTATAAGGATATTAGAATGCTTTCCACCAAAGTTTCGCTGCACTATGTTTATGTACAAATAACACAGCTTCATAGCATAGCTTGGTCGATTTGTATGTAAACGTAGCACATTATAGCTCTGGTGGAAAGGCACCCTTAGGGTACCTACTCTAATATGATATAATATGATATTTTGATAAGGGTTTTTTATCTCTCCAGTAAAGGAAAGTTCCATGCTAGTTATATTGTAAATGTGAAACTTTGTGTAGATGTTTGAATACTCAATCACGCACTAACGGCAGAACAGGTAACGGCAGAACGGGTAGGTAACGGTAGGTTTGGACTCGGGTATGTCCTTAAACTACGTCCAACAATGAGAGGTAGGGCACAGCGATGACCATCACGCTTGAATCTGGGGCAGCCCAACTGGGGAAGCACCTCCTCCTTACAGAAGACCACAGCCATAATAGCACTATTACCTTTCAGGTATGTATTGCTGTGTTCCTGATAGTGAGTAAGGTTCCCAGAGCTCCAACCCCCGTTAAAGGCCGGCAACGCGCTTGTGACTCCCCTGGTGTTACGTGTGCCCATGGGCGACGGTAATTGCTTACCATCAGGCAATTCATCTGCTCGTTTGCCACCTTTTGTCATTAAAAAAAAAAAAAAACTAATGGCAGAACAGGTTTCCATGAACATTGGCGTACAGATAGACAAAGATCTGAATTGAGATACAGGATACTTGGTGCGAACTGACAGTTGATAACCACAACCTGATTCTTTAAATAGTATTTAAAATGGCGGTGGCGACTGGCAACTATTCAGAAATAAATATGTGTTTACCAAGTTGTGCTAGTGATATGATTTAAGCGCACTTCTTGATCTCAAACCACTCCCGAATCGCTGCCAAAGAATATGAGTATTTGTATGTTTTAATGTATCACCGGCCCGAACGGTACAATTCTTCTTAAATATAATATTAGGTAAGACATGGTACAGAATTCAACAAAGTGGACACTACCTAAAGACTGGCGTACATAAGATAAGAGTATGAAGTTCATTTTTCGGATTAATCCCAGCTGCTTCCTTCCGCCAGCGCTCTACACGACAACACTTCCATCATCACCACTTAGATGGTTGGCAGTCCTCAACTGTGCGTTTTTCTAGAAACTTCCTGCCTCGCACAGCAAAACTCTGGAATAAATTGTCGTGTGCAGTATTTCCGGACCGATATGACATCCAAACCTCCAAGAAAAGAGCGTATAGGGATCTTAAAAGCCGGCAACGTACTTGTGACTCCTCTGGTGTTGCGAGTGTCCATGGGCGGCGGTAGTTGCTTACCATCAGGCAATCCGTCTGCTCGTTTGCCTCCTATATCACAACAAAAAAAAAAAAATCTAGGTATTATCGGTGATATACTACATTACGATTTTACTCAGACCTTGCTCGCTATAAGAAAATGCAAGTTAAAATTGATCGATAAAAATTATAATAGCTGGGCTCTGGGATTAACAAAAGCACCTTCGTATGAGCAATGTATTATAGTAGGTTTATTATAGCGTGAAGGAGTTCTTAAAAGATACTAATTAGCCTCTGTGATATTTTTATATTGTAGTAGATTTTTTATTTTTATTTGTATGAATTGAATTGATGATGACGTATCACTGAATTACCAAATATTAAGCCAAGGTTTGACCTACCTCACGTAGTAAACAATTAGGACAAACCAATGATGTACCTATAGTTAAAAACTGCGCATACTTTTACTAATCTAGAAGTAGCTATAAATAAACAACAGTAGGTAGTAACTATTATTAGTATTTAAATATTTGTCGATTGCTACTATTTTCTAGGTGCACTTACTTATATATCAGCACTCAAACGAAAATTGTACAAGTATAAAAAATAACAAAAGACAGCTGCTTTCTCCACGTAATTTCGATATAAAAACTGTGTCATTAGGCGAGTGAGAATTGATAATGTCTTGACCACTTGGCTTACTGTCACGGACAGCAGAGTTGCTGTCAAAAGTAAAAAGATGTAACTTCCACGGTTTATATATGTTGTAGTAACTTTTTGTTACAAGATTGCTGCTGGCGAGTGGCCAGCTATCGCTGTTGCTAGTCGCTTCGTAGATAGTATTATTCTGCATATAACTAGTATATCGGTACTGAAATTCGAAGAGGGTTATACTTACAATATTGACATTGACGAATTCGTTTCCGATGGTTCTTATTTAATGCTTTTTGAAGTCGGTGCTACGTGTTCAAAATTTATTTTGTCGCGACTCTATTCTCTTGACGTGTAATCAAATCTCAGGTCAAATCAAAGCTCAGGTTCGACGTATATAGAGTACTGTTGCCATCTTTGGGACGGATTTGCCAAGTATCAGCTGGCCGTTTTAGATTCAATAGAACATCGAGCTCGCAGACTTATTGGTGATCCTGAATTAGTGAGTGTAAGGTTACAGAGCCTTGAGCACCGTCACAGGGTTGCTAGTTTGTCTGTTTTACAGGATACATTTTGGAGAGTGTGCACAGGAATTGCACGATTTATTTCCGCTATATCCGTTCCACCACCGGACGTCCAGGCGAGGGGAGCGGTTTCATCCTTGCGTTGTGAATATTCCATTCATACGCTCGAAGCGATTCGCTTCTACCTTCCTAATGCAGAATGCTAAGTAATGGAATTCGCTCCCTTCATTTGAATTCCCGGAAACATATAATTTGGGTTTTTTCAAAACAAGGGTGAATAGGCTGTTACTGAACCATTGTGCTACACCCTTGACCTCGTCACACTTCGTCACAGCGTCAGGTGTGACAGGTCAAACGCTGGTTAGTCTTGTATAAAAAAAAACAAATTCAAGGAGAATCAAAACCTAAATTGTTTCTGCTTAAAAGCAAATCTAATTCTGATTTACTCCAACTTCAACGATGGAGCGTGACCTACACTTATGCTAATATACTCTTAAAACTCAAATCTTATACTCGTACAAGCTAATAATTATTTTGAAAGAATCACAAGTAACCCATTCGATCTAGAACTTTCTCAATCGACAGAATTATCGTCATAAAACGGCGACCTATGCCAACTCAATGCTCGTTGCACGTGGCAACATCCAAGCGCCAACCTACAAGCACACAATTACCTTATCATGCCTCGACCTTATACCCTTACCATAATGCTTATTAACGGCTACACATATACGTCTGAGTTGGTATAATTAGATTATTAATGTCTGTGAATAGCTGTGTCTGGCCGTATAAGGAAGCTACGCGGGAGATTTGTATACCTATTATTACCTTGATTCAATGATTTCAAAAGAAAAAATATTTACCGTTGCTACTCCTGCAACCGTTCATCGAATCATCAGTCCATTTTGTAACCTTATCATGTAATATCTCGTTGTTATTATCTACTAACGTAACTGTCCCGTCAGAAAAAGTGTTAGTGCGATTTAGACGCACAGTGTCAAAATGTCAACCATCCAATGCTTCCTTCTCTTCAAGCATTGATTTTTCCTTCTCTCTATAGTTCTTTGAATTGCTTCTTAATTCATATTACATACATATTTTGTCTGGTACTTTGTTCCCACTTTTTTTCACCTTCCGCTACTTTTTCTTGTTTAATTATTGTGCGGTTACAATATAGATGACAGATGGGGTTAAAAGTGCTCGAGTGGAGACCACGGACTAGCGAGCGCAGCATAGGACGTCCACCCACAAGATGGACAGACGACCTCATTAAGGTCGCCGGAAGACCCTGGATGCAGGTCGCTTCCAACGGTACATGTGGAAGTCCAAGGGGGAGGCCTATGTTCAGCAGTGGACGTCTTATGGCTGAGATGATGATGATGATGAATATAGATACTTTTTCCGAGTTTCAACTAAACAATAAGTAATACCTATATTATTTTAACATTCAATATACCTTAATCGGTTTAGGCTCCATGGTCGGTGTGTCTATATAATGCGACTGTTTTATATTTAGAAGATAGCGGTACTTCGACAGCCACTAAAGATAGAAAGCAAGACCATAAAACGTGCAGCGAAGTGACTGGAGTGGCCAGCTATTTGCGTGCGCGCATCTCGCGGCCCGCGGCCGTTCACCCATCTCCAGCGTAGGATAGAATTATCCCCTAACATTAATCAAAATCACCATGCGGATGTTATATTGGTCAGAAACGAAATTTTGTTCGCATTTCCTGTGGACATGACTAAAGTTATAGAATTTCATCCATAATTTTTAGAATGAACTCCAAATAATACGTATACTGCAGTCTATGCCGTAGACAACATTTTCCGTTTGAATGGATGGCAAAAACTGATGCCCACAAGCTGTCGACTAGTGATAAAAACAAAGGAAGATAATGTTTTTGACTCATCTGTGAGTCCATCATACTGATTTCATCATTCCTGGTCCAGACTGTATAGTTAATCTGACTTCAATGACGGACTAGAATGGGCTGGAAAATCGTAGAAAAGGGTAATTTTACCACGATAATATACCACGATAATCTTTAATAATCGGAATATCTGCAACCTAAGCGGTATTTCGTATTTATTGAAACATTATTCCGCAATAATAATATACATTTCTATAGGTACAAAAGAAGGGACCAAATTCCAAAAGGTATAAATGGCCGAGACAAAATAAAACAGATGTTTACCAAGTTTTATGACCATGAGCTTTTCTAAAATGGCATTATTTAATACCACATTAGAAACGTGATGCACAAAAAATAATATGCATTTTATAATGCATTATGTATGCAATATAAATAATACAACACAACGTCAGTTTGCGTATATAATAGCACTGCTACCTTTCAGGTATGTAGTGTTGTGTTCCTGATGGTGAGTAAGGTTCCCAGAGCTCCAACCCCTTAAAGGTCGGCAACGCGCTGTGACTCCCCTGGTGTTACGGGTACCCATGGGCGACGGTAATTGCTTACCATCAGGCAATCCGTCTGCTCGTTTGCCACCTTATGTCATAAAAAAAAATATATTATTAAAGAATAACAAGAGTCCATTTGACAATCAATCAATATTTATCTTCTTTGAAATTTCATAGAGGATCGATGTAACACGTGGGTCATAAAGTTCTGTTTTAATTATAACGTTGAGTGAAATCATGAGGGTATTATTACTTTTAAGGAACATCCCCTTAAATTATTTTCTTATATTTCTCTTTTCTTACATTTCCTTATATTCGTCGTTCCTTCATACCAGATACGAGTACTTTTTATCACTTCTTGGAATCGTCGCAGTCCGCGTTGTATCGGCACTTCAATTATGCGACAATAAGTAGTTGTTCGCAAATACGTACAGCATCGATTTATTTAAGTACTCCGTTTAAAATGCCAACTGCAAATTTGCCAACGCAAATAGTCGAGCATTCAAATCAACTGAGGCGTATCGCAGTTACAATCTTTGATTGAATTCCCGTCCCACCCACGTTCGCCCGCATTTTGTCACAAATCAGTTCTTAACTCCAAAAAGAACACGACTCCTCTTTACACTCTCTTTTACTCAAGTTATTCGGAACTGATGACGGAGAGGGATAGGATGAGCGGTTTCGAGTTTCGTTTTTCGATTCATCTGTAAAGCAGGATGCAGTAACGAGGGTATTATGCAGTTGCAGTTACATCCGCTGCTACACAATGGGTCGGTATTCTGTGCGGATTTCGCGAAAATTCTTTGGTTTGCACACGACAGATCTAGGTATTTGTACAGGTACGTCTACATTCAGAGTTTTGAAGAGATTAGCTTTAGTTACCGGGATATAATAATGGTTTCATACAAATTAACCGGTATCCCAGTATTCAGTTCAGTTATAATGGTATGTTTGTATTATAAGAACATTATGTTCAGCCGGTCTGATAATACACGGTGCTTGTGTCTAAATGCTGTTTGGACATATCGATAAAGTAACAAATTATACGTACTTGCAATGTATTAACTGTAATAATTTAGTTGTGCCGGTACCGATCCATGATTAGAAAAATCAGGTTACACAATATTCTACAATATGTCGCCAGGTTAAATAAATAAATATTTCCGGACAATCTTACACAAATCGACCTAGTCCTACGGTAAGCTCAGTAAGGCTTGTGTTGTAGGTACTAGAGGACGATATATATAATAGATAACACCCTGATGACTCAGGAACAAATATCCGTGCTCACGGGATTTGAACCCAGGACCATCGGCATCATAGATCATAGGCTGGGCCCGAAGGCCAGACCGGTCGTCGTTCCATCGTGACCATCATCAGAGGTTACATCATGGCGGACTTTTTCTACCTTCTTTTCCTTAAAGCCCTAAAACACATACAATCTATTCTGTCACTTAATTACTATTAGATAACGATACGATTAGTACGATTGTCCTTTATATTTCTTTTACTGTCTTATTTTGTACAACAAAGTTGTTTACTACTACTACTAGATTACTTGAACGAACCCACCCTGGTTACACCCCGCACATTCAAGGAACAGTCGCCATCAGATATATCGGAGCTGTGGAGGTGGTCACAAATATCGGAACAACGCCTCTATTGTCAAGGCCGTAAAGTGCATGTTCCGATATTTATGACCACCTCCACAGCTCCGAAATATCTGATGGCGACTGAACTAAAAATTCTTGAATATATCGGCGCAGCTGTCATCTCATACAAAACTGTCAAATTTTCAAACGAACAAATGTGAAGGTCCGCGGCAAAAGGTACCTTATGGCGGTGGGCGCTTACGCTATTGTTAACGACGCTTCAATACTAATGTGATGCTTCGCAACGTAAGCGCCAAGCGCCATAAGGTACCTTTTGCCGCGGAACGTCACAAATGTACCTATTCAATTACAATCAAATGACGTTAACAGATGAATTGTGCGACCGACCCATATGTATAGTGACTAGTGACCCACACAGTTAATTGGTGATTCACCGTCACAATTTGGCGAAGAACCGGGAAGTTGCGACCTCGGGCCCGTGACACTTGACACATCCATCTGTATAAACACTTATAATGCACCAGACGCATATTGTCCTAAAGTCGTAAAACGTCCTAAACGCAAAATACCCCAAACGCAAAATACCATCATTGTTTTATGACCTAAACGCATAATGACTTAAACGCAAAATGACTTAAACGCAGGTGGTCCTAAAACGCATAATACCCCAAACGCAAAATATCATCATTGTTTTATGACCTAAACGCATAATGACTTAAACGCAAAATGACTTACTTTACTAAACGGACGAACTTAAATAAAACAAACTTTATTATGTAACTACACACCCGTACATAGTTTTAATACCTTCGGTTTTATTCTTAAATAGCTTCAACTTAACTTCAACTTAACAAAAATAATTTTTCGCAGAAACTGGATACCACTTAATTTATTTTTTGCAGTTTCTTCAATAGCAAACAATACATCTTGTCGAACATAAAACGAAATCCAAAAATATACTATTTGTTGCCTCTCCACTATCGTACGCCGTGCAATTAGTCCTTCATATCTTGCTACCCAAAGATTGTTCTAGATCGATTTTCAGCGAGGAGACCGCCTGTAGAACATTATTGGTATTTCAGAAACTTCGTAATTCGGCTGTGGCAATATCGAATACCATCTCCTCCCGTGAGTGTCGTACAGTCAGCAGCAGAAGTGGCTAAGCGTTTGAGGTGTTCAAAATGAGGTCAACACATCTCAATAGAGAATAAGAGCGCGTGTAGGTTATTTTGAACACTTCAAACGCTTGGCCACTTTTGCTGCTGACTGTACAAGGTGACTAGGTGACGAAACTGACGTACCAACAACAGCGTCCGTCGAAACCAAATCAGCAGTACCCTTACCATGAGTTGTGACTTTGAGGTTTTCGATAACGAGAGTTCTGATCTGTGCATATCACTTGTACTATTTTAGTGCGAACGAGATGCACAGATAGTAAACTCGATACTCGTTATCGAAAACCTCAAAGTCGCAACTTATGGTAAGAGTACAGCTAATGTAGTCGCCAACGCACATGCCAAGCGTGGCGACAATGGCAACAACTCTTTTTGGGGTAGGGTCCAGCAGTGCACGTCTTACGGCTGAAATTATGATGATGACGATGAATATCGAATATTGATGTACTTACTTTTTATACAAAGACGGTGGCAAACAAGCATACGGCCCGTCCGATGATAAGCTGTTACCGCAGCCTATGGACGCCTGCAACTCCAGAGGATTCACATGCGCGTTGTCTACCCTAAAAGTTGTTGGAGCTCTGGGAACCTTACTCACCATCAGGAACAAAGGAACACCTGAAAGGTAGCACTGCTATTATGACTCTGTAAGGAGGAGGTACTTCACCAGTTGGGCTTCTCCAGACTCGAGCGTGATGGTACTTCGCTGTGCCCAACCTCTCATTGTTGGACGTAGTTTAAGGACTTGATAAGGTTGATTCCAGTACAACGGTGCACTACACTGCTCATACTGCAACGGTGTTCCGAATAGGCCCGCTGTGTCCGTCGAGAAACAATAAATAACGGCGCGGAAATAGCGAATAGACTCCTTCTTTTTTAGCCGGGCGTTCTAAAAGGTTGCGCGAGAACTCTTGAATCGGTTCCAGTAAAATCCAGGGAATCGATTCCTTAGCCCAGCTTCGTTATATGCCAACGGTCACTGTTTTACCTCATACCATATAGGTATACGAGTATTACCATAATTAATGGAAACCAAATGTGAACTTTGCTTCCTTACAAGTTTATAAACAAGTCATGTTATGTCAATGACAAGACCTATTTAATATTGTTGTCTTGACTCCCGACTGCTTCGATACCTTTAACGTTTTATGCTTTCTGATATTGTTACCTCGAACCTCGATATGCGTTCCAAATTGATTCTCTCTCTCTCTTACTTATATTTATGACAAGTTGCATGATTTTATGTTTTTGATATTTAGTGTAGCAGCTTTAGAATTATTGGAATCTAATGCTGCTCCGAAATATTTGGGTACTTCCCCGCTAGTCCCTCTACCGTGTACCTGGGGCCTATTTCTTGAACACTTGTAACTTGTAATTCAAGTGGAAATCACTTTTTGACACCTGTTGTTAGAAAGAGACTTCCGCTTGTATTACAAGTTACAATTGTGACATTATCTATGAAAAGGGACCTTATTGTCGATGGCGCTTATGACGTTGTTCGAGATGACGCCATACAAACGTAACGCGGTTCGACGTAAGTGCCATCGACCATAAGGTCCCTTTTCATAGATAATGCCACAATTGTTCGAGAAATGGGCCCCTGATAGCGACTGTACAGTGTAAGTGTACAGTGTACATTGGTGTCTTCTGTCTATTTATATTATGCTTGTCTATGTCGCATTCGACGATGGGCGTTTTTTAACCACTTAACCCCTGAATGGTTCTTAAACATGTATTATCAAAATCAGTTCAGCCGTTTCCAAGTAATTACTTTTCTGTTTTAGTTGAGGGTTTTTAAAAATCTTAATACATTCGATTATGTATGAAATTCGACACAATCCCCAGACAATTACAGCAATTACGTGGTATTAGGTATTGAATTTGAATTTCCTATCAGATTGAATCAGATAATAACACAATTCAATTACATATCTCACGTACGCCAGTAGCGTACCTTACCTTGAACGAGAATGCGTTTATTTGTTTATCGAACGTCGAAGAATCCGCGAATCACGTGCTGATCAACACAACGATAAAATTAGAGCGAACGGCTCGATGAAATTCGAGAATGATTGTAGCTTGTTTTTACGAGCACTTAGATTTGTTGTGTTTATATCTATGGAAGCCAGAGTCGATACCAAATAATCTGTATATAGTAAAGCGGCGCCGATATGCATTCCTGACCAATAATTATGAGTTTGCGGCGCTTGCTGTTGGAAACTATGGGTCTATAGAAACTAGGGGTAACTATGGCAGCAAAAAGTTCGTCAAAATGAGTCGGGGAACGACTAATATTTAGGCGTCTCGGGTTTCCATGGCACAAGTTCGTTCTATGCCCAGAAGCTAAGTCTCTCGGCATGGGACAAATTCGTTCTATGCCCAGAGGCTAAGCCTCTCGGTCCGGTGACGAGTAAAGTTGCCCTTGCCGCCCTAGCTAAGCGTTTTGTGTACCAAGCCTCTGTACCCTTACCATGAGTTGTACCATTTTAGTGCGAACGAGATGCACAGATAGTAAACTCGATACTCGTTACCGAAAACGTCAAGGTCACAACTTATGGTGAGGGTAGGTACTGGCAGGGAACTCACTTTTTGTAGTTTTAATTATGTTTTATTCTGATATTAAACAGAATATAGCAATACAAACCAAACAGCCTATCGCCGAAGGTGCGCAATTTTCATAGTATAGCAATATAGCTGACTTATCAGAGATTAAATTATATATATAACAATAGCATGAATGACTGGAAAATCTTTAAGTCGTTAATTCGTTTTAAACTTTGATTTTCGCTTCGAAAAGTGCGGCTTAGACCAATTCCGGCTGCGTCCACAGAAATCTGAGGAGTGCAGTTTGCACGTCCCGTTTTAGCCCGGATTCAGCGTAGCAACAAGACAGAGACAATCCGCTAAATCGGGGCAGGCCTTTTAAGGAGCGACGCGGGCGCAGCCCGGAATAGGAGCATCCTTTAGGGCTGCGGATAGTGTTTCCAAGTTTCGACCATCTTAGACTTCCAGGTATTTATTTAGGTACAGCTTTTGTTGAATATTTGTAACTACATAATTTATTTGAGAAAATCTATGAAAATTTATTTTTCGCTACTACCTTATGTAGTATTCTTACTTAGTTACAAACGGGTAAACTCACGTGTACTTATATCGCACTAGGCGACATGTTATGGGTAAGCTCTGGTACCTAATTTCCCACTCAGTGATACCCTCATCCTGAGCGGCCTGTCCTGACACGACTTGAAAATGGCCACCAGTACTTATCCTAAACATGGCACCTAGTGCGATATAATTACACGTGAGTTTATCCGTTTGTAACTAAATAGTAGGAACATGACTGACAATAGTTTGAATTACATACGAGTAATATACTTTATTCCTATTGAGAATTTTCTTTTCTGGGCCTTCACTGCTGGATATAGCTAGGGCCACCGTCACATTTCTAGCACACTGCAGCCACAGAATCCAAGCGACCCGTATGGGGTTACCGATCAATCTAGATTATGGACGTCCGGCACCGCACTCCTCGACTTTTCTAGCCCAACAGCCATCAACATAGATTTCTTGGATATTCTCTTTGCTGGGAATTTTATGGAATTGTATTCTAAAACATGATATCGGATCCTGTATCCGCAATCATATAATATTATTATAACACAGCACTAATTGTACAATAGCTGTAGAAGAAGTCACATTCCATTTGAAAGCGTAAATTTGTGTCCTAGCGACTGCGCCAATTATTGGGTATAAATTGTAAAAAATCTATTCAATTGTATCCTATTGAATATGTATTCGCCATTCAACCATAAAACTCATACACATTACTTGTTTAGCTAACACTACATTGTGTTTATTATGATTATGACAACAATCAACGTTGAAGGCAATAAACCTACCTAATTCTAGATATCGCTCTGGACAACAGGCCTCTTTGACACGGAATTTACTACAATCTATAAAATATTATATTTAAGAATTACAGTCTTTATTTTTCCCGGTGGCAACCCTAACTACCGCGACCAATGACAGCCGTGGAAGACAGCGCCAAGCCCACCAGCGCAGGGCTGTGTTTTTAGATCGGGTAAAATTAACTTTACTAGCTAGGCACTTGTCGTTGTATGCTCTTCTCGTCCATGTTGCCGTTACAAATACTACAGATACAACAGTATTCACATAACACATCCATAATTTACCACACTATTAGGTACTCCTACAATTAATCAAATCTAATAATAAAACATGCCTTTTTGCTTCATGTTGTTATTATTAACACTATTTTGTATTTCTTACATGATTCATTGACAATTTTATCACTGAATTTAAATAAATTATCAATTTATTGTATATTTATATGATGTAAAGTATTTAAAAACACGTGTAATACCTACAAAATACCACGAGTGGGACTTAACCGTGTGTAACTAATCATTTCCTCCGACGTTCCGGATTAACTCCCGTTATTTTGTAATAGTGTGTAAAAACCGAGAAATGAAAGTTTACATCAACACACAGACCAGTAAACCTATAGACAAGTATTGCAGGGCACTGACGATCATCAGTCCGTATGGCATACAAGGCTTATATAATTCCCGGTCGCGCGCAGTGCCGTTCAGTTGCGTCCAAGTATCTGACCTGCGCGCAGTGCACATTGTTACTACACTAAAAATAGATAATTATAATAAAAACGTTGACATCATGTGTCATTGTACTGTAAGATGGTGTGGTAAAAATTCTAAGACATCAAATTACAAGAAAGATGGTATAACATTCCACAGATAAGTCAAAATGATTATATTATTGAAAAATTATTTGTTCCTAGCGGAGTTCATTTATACTGGTCGCTACAGAAGTAGATAGTTTGTTCGTCTCTTTTCATCATATTGTAAATACAGTGTGCTATTCCTGTCTTACGAAGCCACGTGTAGCTCTAGTGATGTGCTGATGTCGTTACCGTATTAACCGTAATCGTGTGCTTAGAATTAAAGAAGGTGTACAGAATTTACAAAATATAATAGAAATCAGGGATACGCACTAAATATATATATATATATATATATACGAGTATATATTTATATTTCAGTAGTTTTTATAGTATATTATATTTAATACTAACTAGTAGTAGTAGAATATGTATGTACGCATACTTAGTTTTATGTAGAGTTATGTAGTGGACTAGAGGGGTTGGTGAGTCCTTGGGGTCCAGAGTCATTGAATGGGTCTGATGATGAACTTCGAAGAAGTCCCAGGTCATTCATAGCTGGATTGAGATAGAGGTATGTTATGGGGGCTTTTAGAATCCACTTGGTGAGTACTTGGGTCCAGTGTCATAGAATTGGCCTGATGATGAACTTCGAAGAAGTCCCAGGGCACTCATAGCTGGTTTGAGATAAAGGTATGTTATGGGGCTTTTAGAATCCACTTGGTGAGTACTTGGGTCCAGTGTCATAGAATTGGCCTGATGATGAACTTCGAAGAAGTCCCAGGGCACTCATAGCTGGTTTGAGATAGAGGTATGTTATGGGGGCGTTTTAGATTCCTGTTGGTGAGTCCTGGGGTCCGGGGTCATAGAATGGGCCTGATGATGAACTTCGAAGAAGTCCCAGGGCACTCATAGCTGGTTTGAGATAGAGGTATGTTATGGGGCTTTTAGAATCCACTTGGTGAGTCCTTGGGTACAGTGTCATAGAATGAGCCTGATGATGAACTTCGAAGAAGTCCCAGGGCACTCATAGCTGGTTTGAGATAGAGGTATGTTATGGGGGCTTTTAGAATCCACTTGGTGAGTACTTGGGTCCAGTGTCATAGAATGGGCCTGATGATGAACTTCGAAGAAGTCCCAGGGCACTCATAGTTGGTTTGAGATAGAGGTATGTTATGGGGCTTTTGGAATCCACTTCGTAAGTACTTGTGTCCAGTATCATAGAATGGGCCTGATGATGAACTTCTAGGAAGTCCCAGGGCTCTCATAGCTGGTTTGAGATAGAGGTATGTTATGGGGCTTTTAGAATCCACTTGGTGAGTCCTTGGGTCTAGTATCATAGAATAGCACACCAGTGCGCGACCCATTCTCCAACAACGGGTATTAACGAGTCTGACCCCGCACAATCTGGTGTACCAGAGTGGCGGGGATGTTCGCGCTGACAAGCGCCTTTCTGAGAATATAGTTTAACTTAACGTAGCATGGCGGGACAAGCGGCCAGCGCCCGAAGAACACGGGAGTCCATGGTGGCCGAGGTGGTCTACAGAGAATCCTTAGGGGGCACAGCTATGGTCTACACTCTACACAAACAACATACGAATAATGTATCTCTAGTGATTAAATATGTATTTTATTTGAAACCCTTGTATTTTTATAAAAATACAAATAACGTATTAACTTTAATATATTTGCAAGATTCCATTCATACAATTTGTCCTATTTTTGAATTAGGGACTGTTTAGACAGCAAGTGATATTCTGGCCTCGTTCCTCACCTTCAGTCCGGTCGCCTAACTGATACTCATCCATGATAACTAGTATTTGCAGTAATGCACTATTTACATACAATAACAATTTAATTAATAACTAATTAATTAATTCAAAAAGACATTTTTTTAAATAGGCTGTTAATTATAGAAGTTATTCCAACCCACATTATGATATGTACGAGAGTGGTTTATGAACAAACAAACCACTCTCGTACATAATATTATAATCGATATTTTGGTCAAAAAAATTGTACCATTTCGCATCGTAATTTGTACTCTTTTCTGGAGCTCTTATTACTGTCATACACATTTAATTTTTAGATTATTACACCCTTAGTATTTTAACCTATACTTTTGAAGTAAGTTAAAATAATATTACTATACCTACTGATTTATATTTATAGTTACTTTTGTTTACCAAACATAAATGACTACCGGTTAGGCTTCCGGTAAAAAACATGTCCCATCACTACACGCTCAAGCGGCCGCGCGTCGTCCTTGAGACAACCTATCGCAGCGACGTTAACGCCCTCCCGCCCCTCACGTTTCACCTCTTGTGTTGGCAGCTTGTATCGCGAACAAAATGAACAACATTGCGACTCTATAGGTAGTTCTCTGTGCATCAACATTATCTAATATTAATCATTTTACATATTAGTAAAGTGATCTGATAATCCGAGTGGGATGTTTCAAAAACTTGTCATATTTTGTTAATCAAGTTCCATCGGAAAATTTTAAATATCTAAAACCACGTACTTATAAAATTTTCAAAATTTTCGTCATATTTAATGTCTGATATATAAGGCCAGTTAATAATATGTAATTATAGGTATGTCACATGTAAAAGAATAGAAATATAACTTGACGAGAAATATGTGCTTGTCCGTCCTTGTCACCCGTCCTACCCTTCACACTGCGTCCCAAAAATGTACAAAGCTTGATGCGTAAAATAAAAATGATGTTGAATAACATGCCGACATCTGAGTTTCCGATAGCGATGGACAAAGTTTAGTCGCCGTCAAAGATATGTATACACTGCAAATGTGTTATTATTATTACAAAGGATTAAGGGGAAAAAGTGTATACCTATCTTTGACATCGACTGTACCACATAACTGCCGTAAAACATCTCACACGGGAGTAAACTTTTTTTTACATAAAGCATTATTATTTATTATTTGTATGTCTCTTCCGTACACGAAACAATGGTGTTCCGGACATTTGGGAGGCGTACGCAGAACCCGATCGAGCCAACGCGCAGAGGCCCTTTCGACAATTTAATGAAATGTAAGGGGTACACTAAGCGGATGTTGCCCCTGTCCGTATCATGGGACGCGCACAGAGACAGCACCCGTCATGGTCTAAGGACTATTGAGTTATAATGGAATCTAGAATATACTAGGCTATTGGGTGGTAAGGATCCATCCTATAGCTAGTCCACTAGCTACTAGGCTATTGGATAAAAAACCGGACGTCTGCCTAATAAAATGGTATTCAATTTTATTTCCGGCAGGTATATTATTATAAAAACATAACTATTAAAAAAAATCTCCTGTATTTTTTTTATTTTAAACGTCATTTAGCTTTGTCTAAATTTCACTCCGCAGACGTTAACATTTAAATAATTCTATGCCTTATCTTCTTCATTGCTATTTTCAGAAGTCCAACATGACATAATTCAGTAAATATTTTGCCGATGTTTACTCACTAGCGGAACATTATTATCGTTATAAATTTAAACTGATACTTAGCAGACGTGGTTTACAAAATATGTATATATTTTTTTCGTAACATGCTAAAGTTTCCTGATCTCCATAAATCCGTTAACCCATATAGAATATGCTAAAACATCTGAAAATTAGGCAAACCGGTGAAAACCAAGTCCCATATCCCGCCTGGTATACAGCCAGTCGTAAATCAGACCTGGTATTGCCTGTTTCCGCCAACGGCGTGGGCTGGTATGCGGGTCCATATCCACTACTCTCCACCATTCACATAAGTACCTTGATAGTCAGCTTATAAAACTCACCTTATTCTGTTGATATAAGATTCAAATTACACAAAACCACGATGGAGTTACAACATAAAGGATTTGAGATGTGGTTTAGCGAGACATAATTTCGAGTTCTCAACTATTCTATTAACTCGTATCTGATTTAAGCCCGCATGCGAAAAAGACCTTTATAGTAATGGGAATGAAGTTGATAATGTTTAAGTATGTTTTATTGGGAAGATTACTTGTTTTGTTACTGCAGGCGTGCAGGCGGAACCCACGCGACGATGTTGAAGACTAATATCAGATTCCGTTTTAGAACTAATTAAATATTTGCTCGAAGATAAATATAACACAGCATTTTACTAGTACTAATATATAAACATAATTAATTCGTTAGTATAAACAAAAAGCATGAGATAACATTTTCGGGTTATTTTTAGGTCAACTGCGTTTTTTAGAGTTCCGTAAATAACTGGGAACCCTATTACGACGGCAGTGGTCAGGCAAAATATTTGTACCAAGAATTAATAACTACAATGGTGATTGGACCCTCAGAAAACGTATTCCATACCTTCTGAATAGTTTGCCTGAAGCCATCAGAAGTGAAAGTAAAAAGCGCAGATTCAAAAAGCTGTTAAAAATCACTACTTACTTAAGTATGTAAATAACAAGCACATTACAGTGCCCTTACCATGAGTTGTGACATTGAAGTTTTCGATAACGAGTATAGAGTCGAAAACGTCAATGTCACAACTCATGGTAAGGGTACTGAGTTATAATTAATGTACCTAAAGTAATTAACCATGCAGACACTGCTGATCCCACAGTCAGTCACTTGTTAGTGGGGCAATGTATTAGTAATTAAGATAAAAAGTTAAAAACACATGTGTTTAATAAATAAAAAATAAATAAATATAGTTTCGCCATGTGTGTGTGTCTGTCCCGCTTGCCCCTTGCTCAGGGTTAGTTAGTTTTTAGCTAAATATTATGCCGCGGGAATATCGAATCAGTGGTAAATAATGCACCTGTTCAAGATGTTTTGTCTTTCCAAATACAAAAATAAACACATGAAGACACAAACAGCAAGGAATTACTTGTTTTTCACGTCGCAAAGTCGCGTTATAAAGGAAAAATATATTATACATCGAGAGAATTTCATGTAGCAAACTTTGTTCAGAAATCAGAGCCCTGTACCCTTACCATGAGTTGTGATATTGACGTTTTCGATAACGAGTATCGAGTTTACTGTCTGTGCGTCTCGTTTCCACTAAAATAGTAGGTACAAGCGAGATGTCACAACTCATGGTAAGGGTACTGAGTGTAAGTTTTTAACGTAACTTTACGTCACGAACGCGTTTGCGTTTCCCATATAAATAACATTATCACTTACGCGTTCGTAAACGTTTTTTTACGTCAAAAGAAACTTACACTAGAGCCTCAGACGGGCCCCACCTCTGCAGAATACCTACCGCAAAAATCGAAGTTCGAAAATGTTCGATCATCTTTCTCGACTTCTCGTTTATGTACAAAATTGAGGCGTAACTGGACTGACAGGGATTAACACATAAGATCGATTGTGTAAATAATATTGAGCACAGAGACTGCCAAAACCGATAGCAATAGATTTTAATATGTTACGGTCTATATTAGTATGCATGCCAACTGTAAGTGTTTATTGCAATTGAATAAATATGTAGGTACTGAACGTTGGTAGATACTAGTGTGTGAGCTCTACGCCGCCATGTTAAATAACTAAGTTTGGTTTTATTTATTTTTAGTTGTGTTATTTCATAAATAATTATTACGGCAATCTAAGGCAATATAATATGAACATGACGTAACATTTATTATTAAAATTTGTTTAAACCAATATTTCTCAAGTACGTAATTATCACCGTGCGGAGACGAGACTTCTTCTTAAAGTCACGACTGTCGTGTAATTAGTTCGTGCCGAGACTCTCCGCTCACGCTTGCGGAGTTGAGATCATTCATTTTCTCATTCTGATATAAAAAAAAGATAAAAAACATTGATTTGTGTTGTCACAATACATAAACAGTAACAATGACAAACAAAGAAAAAATACACCCGGTGTGCATCACAAAATGGACTCAACTCAGCATATTGCCAGCTTAGGAGCCAGCGCTGATCTTCCACTGAGACCATTCGGTGATGGCACGACAGATAACACACAAAATTTACCTACACACACTTCTGCACACTTTTTGTTACCACTCTGAATTTCTTACCACTTCAACAGTTCGGCGGTACCAAGTAACAAAAATGATCAGTTCCATCAAACAAGCGTACTTAAGAGGTAACAGTACCGAAGCCCTTTCTCAGATTTGAGATTTTTGAACGACTATATCTGTCGCGCTGGCGCGCGAAGTGCCCCGCGGCCCCATCGTGCCTGTGTGTGTGGCTCACGCACACAGACTGAGCCCGCGCACTTCGGCCGCAACAAGCCACTAAGCCACTCGCTATTCTATTCATACCGGCACGCGACGCGAAAATATTGTTTGTTATAATTTTGACCACGATTCCGTTCATTGATACTCGAGATTTAACTTTATGCAATTAAATTTTAAATCTATACTTTAACATTACAAGCTGCAACATTATCAAAATCTTTCGTAGTTACTTGAGTAAGTAGGTACCGACTCTTTAACACTTGGGTATGTTTTATTCGCTTTGCAGGCTGATGTTGCCAATTGATAGAGATAATTATATACCTATATGCAATAATAGTTTTCCGTATGGGATTGGAATTATTTAAGTACTAAATTTCATAATGCAAAAGTAACACCACCCGGTGTTACTGTGCAGTTTAGGTACATTTAGCCCGCGAGCCTATCGGGCAGGCGTATAGCAGCCTGTTGCTTCGAACCTCCCATTAGTACCATGTCAGGGTTTGATGATGGAATACCAGGAAAATGCTTCTTCATATAATTTCTAAAGCTATTGAGACATTTGTCTATGACCATCATCTCATAAAAAAGCGCTTGGTGGCCTAGCGGTAAGAGCGTGCGACTGGCAATCCGGAGGTAGCAGGTTCGAAACTTGGCTTGTACCAATGAGTTTTTCGGAATTTATGTACGAAATATCATTTGATATTTTACCAGTCACTTTTCGGTGAAGAAAAACATCGTAAGGAAACCGGACTACTCCCAATAAGGCCTAGTTTACCCTCTGGGTTGGAAGGTCAGATGGCAGTCGCTTTCGTAAAACTAGTATCTACGCCAAATCCTGGGATTAGTTACCAAGTGGACCCCAGGCTCTCATGAGCCGTGGCAAAATGTCTGTACAATTTGAACTTGCGACCTCCGGATTGCAAGTCGCACTCTCTTACCGCTAGGCTACCAGCGCTCCAAAGATGAAATTTATAGCATTATACAGGGTGTCTCATTCAGATCGGTCAGTATGGGGAAGTCTGGAATTACCTATAAGACATACAAAGATTTGTTCTTAGGAACCATGTCATTGATTTTAGGGACAAGAAAAACTGCATACATAGATAAAAAAAAAAACAAAACTTGTACTCTGTTCGGGAACCGAACCAGGTTATTT
This sequence comes from Grapholita molesta, assembly GCA_022674325.2. Classification (NCBI taxonomy): domain Eukaryota; kingdom Metazoa; phylum Arthropoda; class Insecta; order Lepidoptera; family Tortricidae; genus Grapholita; species Grapholita molesta. The sequence continues at coordinate 3,077,819 of CP053125.2, read as the reverse complement.
TAGAAAAAAAAATCTAAATTATTTCCGTTTGGATATGGATTGTATTGGTTATAGGCAGCAAAAGTTACGATGAAACATGATGTCTCAAATGAATAAAATGCATTGTAATTTATCTTTTAATTTTATTTTTAACAACTGGGGTCGATTCCAAAACTGAACACATTTTTTTTAATCCATTTATGCTGTCTCATTTAGATCGGTCAGTATGGGGAAATCTGGAACTATAAGACATACAAAGATTTGTTCTTAGGAACCATGTCATCGATTTTAGGGACAAGAAAAACTGCATAGATGGATAAAAAAAATGTGTTCAGTTTTGGAATAGACACCAGTTGTTAAAATTAAAATTAAAAGATATTGGATTACAATGCATTTTATTCATTTGAGATATCATGTTTTATGGTAACTTTTGCTGTCTATAACCTACACATTCCATTTATCCAAACGGAAATCATTTGAAGTTTTATTTTCCAAAACAACCTGGTTCGATTCTCGAACAGAGTACAAGTTTTTTTTTTATCTATGTTTGCAGTTTTTCTTGTCCCTAAAATCGATGACATGGTTCCTAAGTACAAATCTTTGTATGTCTTATAGGTAGTTCCAGATTTCCCCATACTGACCGATCTGAATGAGACACCCTGTATGTAAACGTTAGTCCTGACTGACTGATCGACGCCCTGCCCAAACCGCTTAACTTAGATATCTGATTTATTCATAATAGGTAGTTTATGTATCGCAAGGACTCACTTAGAAGGGATTTTCGGAAATTACACCATTGAGGGAGTAAAAAGGGGGTTGAAAGTTTGTATGGGGATTGTAACATTTTAAGCGAGAGACTTGAAATTTTGTGTAAACACTCGTTATTTGAATACAAGAAATGACATATCAACGTTTTTTAAAATTCATCCCCTAAGGGGTCAAAAACGGGGGTTAAAAGTTTGTATGGAGAAGGAGTCAAATGTCAACTGTTACAGGTATTCTTTTGCGCGTGTGAATCCGCGGAGAAAAGCTAGTATAGTATATTTTATAGACTTCTCACTACTACATGCAATACAATTGACATTGCTACTTCAGTAACATTTACTTGTTACTGTTCTTCAGAATAGTTATTCCGATGGCATTAACTGTACCAAAATTCGGTTTATTTGATAACCCATTACATCACTAGATCATCGACATTCAATGTCGACTATTGCTCGTGACTATTTGACTGTGTACATATTTAGTAGATTGCCTACCCCTCCAAAAACAGTGCGATAGGGACAACTGCAGCTCAGGCGAAAAATCCCGCGTAAAAATCTCAAAAATCGAGGTTTGGCTCTCGACGTTTTCCTCCTCCAAAACTTAACCAATCTGAATAAAATTTTTGGAACAGAATGATGAAGAGTTATTCTGTGTCGGTAAGTTTTGCTTTTTGCGTTTTATGCTATATTATTTGAATAATAAGTGAATGTTTGCGAGATAGCTGAGTGAGCCGTTTTTAGCAATGTTTACATAGCTCTAAATCTTAAAAAAACTAAAAAATCCAAAAAAACTAAACATACCGACACAGATATCGATGATATCAATCTGTGGTGAAAAAAACACTGCTCTAGGGTTAAAAACCAGGGAGGAAACAGTCGAGAGCGTTTGTATGGAAAATTGCATACTACCGTTTCCTCTTAATCAATATATTTGTTTCAAAGTTAGCTCTTTAGGTACGTTTATTTTACATTTCAAAATTAACTATACAATATTACATGTTAATTTCATGCATCCTAATATTCCATTATCTCGTAAGCTACCTGCGTGGTTTAAGATGGCATGTGTTTTTACGAAAAGTAATATAAACAGACAGCATAACAGAGAAGCATAACAGACTTTTCCTAACTCGTGCGTAAAAAGTGCACTTTTCGCACGCTTCGCGTGCGTAAATTTCACTTTTTAAGGCACTTGCTATGAAAAATTAGGTTCGATACTCGTGTAAAAACTTCTTTAAACATTTTTTTTCACTAGTATCGAAATGTACTATTCCATCTTGCCCATGATAAAAAAGAATTACAATCTATAATTTAAATGTAAAAACATTAAAATTGTAATTCCTAAAATGAAAATGGAATGAAATGGAATTACAATTCTCATTCGCCATGTTTTTACCATCGCAGAGTGAACTAATTCACACGTTCTTAGGATATAAAATATGTCATAAGCTGTTGTTTATTTAAAGAACCTACCTATTTATGTCGCCATTTCGTGTCAAACTACAAAACTAATCAAATTTTATGGTAACATCGCAAACAGTTCACATTCATGTCATGCTTGAAGAGACGCTCCCAGTCATTGTATGTTATGTCAAATATCTACAAACATTTGTGCCAGACGATTGTACAGTCGCCATCAGATATTCCGGAGCTGTGGAGGTGGTCATAAATATCGGAACATGCACTTTACCGCCTTGACAATAGAGGCGTTGTTCCGATATTTGTGACCACCCCCACAGCTCCGATATATCTGATGACGACTGTATATGTTGGTTCAATCACAATACTATAACCTTACCTTTATTCGCCTTCATTGACTAAAAGGGCCTCCAAAATGAACATCAAACTCAGTACCAACTTCTGAAGGTCAAATTCAATTTATGCCTGAACAAATGACCATAAGTACCACCTATCATGTTATTTTGGTTTATACTTCCAGTTTCTAAACACGAATGTTTAATTATTTGGTAAAAGAGTGCGTGTGTACTATTTCAAACATTGTAGTACGTCCAAATCTTCAATTTGCACACAAAACGTCAACTCTATTTCATTGAAACTATTGCTATTATATTATAACAGAAGTATTTTTTTTAAATCTTAAAAGGTTGACAGCTGACCTCATTTTTTTAGATTGATTGATGTTAATGAATGAAACTAAAATTATATTGTTTTTCAGGGAATCATGGCCCGCGAAATGTACCTTATATCACTTATAATATTCTTAAAAATATACAATTTAGTACTTTTTATAATTAAGTACTTTTATAATTTTAAATGCAATTTAAAATTTTATAATTTTTATTTGAGTCAGTGCTAAATTGAAAAGGTGATCGTGTTTTTGTCATTTGTTTTTGTTGCCATAGCTATCACGTTCTAACGAGCGGGTAAGTTAAGTATAAAAGAGATGTAAGACGTGATACGTGATAAAATGACAAGCAACCTATCCGCCATCTATGTTGTAGGATTCAGTAAATGTTCCAAAACTACCAAAATTATATCCCTTCATCCAAAATTCGCCGGGTGATGCCGGCTGACTATAATAGCACCACCCCATCTCCTCCCGCGGGTGTCGTAAGTAAGGGCAGCAGCGTCCGTCGAAACCCAATCTACAGCTACTGCGGTTGCCAACCCGCCTGCCAAGCGTGGCGACTATGGCAACTACCCCCAAGATGATACAAGTCATATTTGTGGGAGGCCTATGTCCAGCAGTGGACTGCATACGGCTGAAATGTAAAAATGTAAACGAAAATTCCGCGCTCGCGATAACCTCGCCTCAACCGAAGGTGCCGCGCACCAAACACAACCGTAAACCATTTGGACAGTTTCCAATGATTCTAGAACATCAGCTGATCGTCAAAAACCCTTGTCAACAGTTTTTAAACCTTATTGCAAAGCCTTAAAGTCCATCAATGGTCAGTTAACAGTATCGGTTGTTGTAAATACCGGGTTTCTAACCCAGTCTAAGAGGATTACTGTTATTATATCAATTGCCAATGCTATTTGGCATGCAGCAGACAGCACCTTTTTAAATCGAGTTATATCAAATAATATTATATGCAAGCATACATTTTTCATTTCATTCTAGGAGTAAACTATAGCAGCGACTTATTTCTTTCGATATGAAAATGCCTGGTGTTAATCGATCTTTCTGAATGAGTTTTAAAAATATTTAGCTAATACATAAAATCTGTAGTTCCTAAGTGAATAGGTTTGTTTTAAGTGTATATAACTTAAGGAATTGTCCTGTTATTAGCAGCTACAGGTAGTGACTAACTGTAAGTCAAATTACAGTCACACATCTACGTACTATATTATGTTTACCTCAAACCTTACTCTACATCAATGTTGTTTATGAATTCTTCTGTTTTTTGTATTTTGTTTTTTTATAAAATGGTATATTTTCATATGGTTACCCGAATCCGTAATAAAGTGTTGTATCAACTCAACTTGTCCATGTGTTTTTTTATGACATGGACAGACTATAACATCAGTGAAATTTAAAATCACAAAACAACTACAATGCAATAACATTATCATCAAACGGTACGTTTATTTTTGTTTCTTTTCTCATTTATTTTTCTTAGCTATAAAACCGTGTAGATTATTGTAGCAATAATTGAACAGCAAAGCTTTTTATTTGCGCCAATGTTTATTTTTAAGTTTATTTTTTTGTAATAAAACTGCTCAAATTATTATGCTATTGGATTTAGTTCAGCGCGTCTGTTTTTTTTCAGCGATTGGTACGAGGCGGAGGGAAAAACGGCGTTCGAGACATTTTTGACATCGAGCAAAGCGAGTATTGCTAAGGCTGCTTCAGTTTGTGTGGAAACAGCTGATACCGGTGTCACCGCTGTGCACGATCTAGTGGATGTTGATGTGGACGTCCCGATGGAGCCTGAGCTGGAGATCGAGAATACTGAAGAATAATATTCATCTAGAGTCTGATGGGTGGAAGACTTACAATTATATACTGTTGGGTAGTCGCTCACTCTGGGTGGAGGGAGGAGTAATAAAAAATATATATATGTGGGAAAATAAGGACACTCTTGGGTATTAATAATACCTCAACGCCTGGAGAGACCGGAGCACAGGTTTTTATTAAATTAACTCGTGAATGAGCTCTGGCAGGCTCTAGCTAAATTCTCCAAAGGACTTCCACGTGTTTGATCCGTTTGAGTATATACCCAACGTACCTACATACTGCACGTTTTGGGTGTATACACAAACCTATCAAATATCCGTAATATTTAGGGCCGTGAATTCTAAAATGAGAAAGAAAAATAAATTATTGTGTGACTGATGAGATGATTAATCTTAATCCTTTGTAATAATTAAGGTGACAAAGTGTAAACATAAATCTTTGACGTCGACTGTACAAAGACTCAACTGCACAGTCATCTGTTCACACAATAATTTATTTTTCTTTCTCATTTTAGAATTGACAGGGATATTCCGGATATTTGATAGGTTTGGGTATACATCCAAAACGTGTAGTATATAGGTACGTTGGGTATATACCCAAACAGATCCAACACGTGGAGGTCCTTTGGAGAATTTAGCTAGAGCCTGTCAGAGCTAACGAGTTAATTTAATAAACACCTGTGATCCGGTCTCTTCAGGCGTTGGGTATTATTAATACCCTAGAGTTTCCTTATTTTCACACATATGTATTTTTTTATAGCTCCTCCCTCCACCCAGAGTGAGCGACTACCCAACAGCATTAAATACGGCTGTGAACCTTTACATTTTTTTATAATGACTGTATATTTTTATAATTGTTTGTGTATTGTGTATAATAAATGACATATATTGTATTATTTACCTTATTCCTTATTGGGCTGTGCTTCTTCAGTTTCAGCTGTAATTGAAATAAATGCCAAATTGGCATTAAACAAAAATTCTGAACCGCTACCGCCAATAACGATATTCGTAAATTTCGGGTATCTTTCTCCTTTACCCCAATTTAGACGTCATGAGAGTGACAGAGACAATCGTGCGAAATTTACGAATATCGTTTTTGGCGGTAGCGCCTCTGGCTTCAAACAGACTAGTCTCCAGTCTGTCCGTTATGTTATCAGATATTTATTACTAAATACTAGCTTCTGCACCAAACTTCGTCTACACAAATTTAGTACTTCGAGTACAACAATTGATAATATACATAGATGACGAATGAAGTCTGCAAAACCCCACAAAAACTACTCCAGAAAAACAAAAGACAGTCCTTCAACCGTGTATAGGGTCTGACGTAAGTATGATATTTAAGCCAATCAAAACTCTGAACAAAGACAACTTTTTTTTAAATATCGAGTATCTGAAACCGAGGAAGGGGCAAAAGGGGCAACTGTCAGTAGAATATTGGCGTCATTTCTGAGCACCATTTTGTACTGAAAACAAAATCTTTGTATAGTCAACTAATTTGATTTCTAGGCCACTTCGAACCTTGTCACAGTGACGTTAATAAGAGATCTTTTGCGTCTTTCATATAGATTTTATCTGTGACAAGGAACGAAGTGGCCTGTAAATCAAATTGGTTGACTGTACGTGTCGCTGTTCAATTTGGAACATTTATACAATATCTTTAGAAATTATATCCGAATTATGTTCGGTATTCCAATATATGACCTAGGGTTATCCTTAGACTAGGTCTATCATTGTAAAATCTAATTAAAATCCGTAACAATAGTTTCGCGTGAAAGAGCAACCTCCATCCATCTATGTCATCAATTACGTTCAGAATAATAGTAAGAATGTACTTGTTTGAGAGCTATAACTATATTTGCTAAGCATATATTACATAATAATAAGTGTATGAGTATATCTTGTTCTTCCCCCGCGCGGCTCAATAAGTATTGAACAAATGCGATTTCACTCACAATGAGAGTAAATACAGTTGCTGTGTTACTAAGTTTTTACAAAAATATCACATCTTCCTTACAGCGAATAATGATTTTCAATCTTATTTTCATTTATTTAAAGCTGATATTAGAAAAGGCATGAATGTAACATAAAATTTACTTAAAAACAATAAAAACCGACGCAAATTTTCCGCTAGAGACAAAACGCACTTAAAGTAAATGCTATAAAGTTTAAATTACATTGCATGTTTAATAAATTCAATACGATATGCACCGCATTTGTTTTCGCCTCTTGGTTAGCACATGTTATTTGACTTAATTTCAAAGCTGTATCTACTCTAATATCATATTTTTAAATTCGACCTTTCTAATTGGACATAAAGTATACATTTCAATACGTTGATGGAGATAAATACGAGGTTGCTAAAATCAGTAGATGTTTGCCTGCATGTCTGTCAAGGTCCGGCAGAGGTGATAATTTGCTTACATCTGTTAGCGAAGCGGCCTCCAGCGCAATTTGCCACTGACATTGTGGGAAGCCAAGTTCAATGTCATATTTCAATGATGCGATCACAAAAACTAATTTTGTTTTTAACCGAGATCTTGCACTAAAAAATACTAAAAGATGTGCAATACTAAAACATTGCCATCAGCCGAAAAATATCTAGTGCTGTATAAAATGCCTCCCCTAATTGCTAAATTAGTATAGGAAAATGTTTTATTATAATGCATTAAACTAACGAGAGCTCTCCAGTAATCATATTAAATACATCAAAGACCATCAAAATAAACAAGTCGTAATTGTTTGTGGGATGTATACAGAGTTATTTTATTTAAATTCAACTTAAAGTAGGTAGCAGTGCGACATACGAGATTTTTCAAAGTAGTGTCCACTTATCCTCTGAAGCTTCCACCTGTTGGAATATTTATGAAGCGTCTCGCTACCAGGCCCAATACTCAAGGTGAGGAACGATTCAACTCTACAGTCAAAACCAATATACATATATACATATTAATAGTAAGACATTTTGAAAACCGAAGGTATATGCATATAAGATTATTTTACTACTACATGCCAACAGCATGATATCTAGTGTGCACAGGAATTGCACGATTTAATTCCGCCATCTCCGTTTCACCGCCGGACGTCCAGGCGAGGGAAGCGGTTTCATCCTTACGGTGTGAATATTCCATTCATTTGCACGAAGCGATTCGCTTCTATTCTACCTTCCTAATGTGGACTGCTAAGGAATGGAATTCGCTCCCTTCGTCTGTATTCCCGGAACGATATAATTTGGGTCTTTTCAAGGCAAGAGTGAATGGGCTGTTACTGTACCCTTACCATGAGTTGTGACATTGAGGTTTTCGATAACGAGTGTCAAGTTTACTATCTGTGCATCTCGTTTGTACTATTTTAGTGCGAACGAGATGCACAGATAGTTAACTCGATACTCGTTATCGAAAACCTCAAAGTCACAACTCATTGTAAGGGTACTTAACCAGCGTTCTACACCCTCGACCTCGTCGACATTTACCATCAGGCGTAACTGAGGTCAAACGCTGGTCAGTATTAATAATAATAAAAATCACAATAATCCTCTATTTTTTCCTAGCCTATGCTAGAGGTACTGGAAGAACGTTTAATTTTGAGTTACGTGTTACGGTATTTGTACATATTATATTACATAATTCTATTACTTACTTCATGTCTGCGTGGAAGCAGAAAAAACAACACAACATTTTGTTAGCAAAGAATTACACGAAGTAATTGACAACATAAAGGTAACTCTCGACTTCCTGGAGGAACTATTTAAAGTAGAATCATCCCTGTCTCTCACGCCAAACTGGACGGCAATTTGCTGAAAAACTCGTGTATATTGTGGTCCAGTACCTTCCTTGCAACCCTTGCCGTTGGACTCAGTCAACGTTTAAGTTTGGGCCATAATTAGTGATCGTAAAATGCGAGCAAAATTTATTGAAGTGCCTAGGTCGTCACTTGATATCATAAGTCATTACAATCGAATTTGCTCTCGTTTTGCGATCACTGGCCATAATATAGATAGTATTGAATACTCGTATAATATATAACATATAACCTACTTGATCTACATGCTTTACGAGTATATATCATGTCATGATTCATGCTCCTGCAATGCAGCGATCAATGCAGATGACAGGTCAGTTAAAATGTCATTAGTTGCCATTGCAAATGGAGTCATTTCCTGTGCCGAACTCAATTACTAGTTTTTGCTTAGAAAAACAAAAAATGAACCGACCTTACTACAAGTCGTTTCGAGTGGAAATGCAGGAGTCATCATCGTCAAGAAAAATATTGAAATCGTTAAAACCTTTGAAAACCCAGAAGAGTTTTTCCGATATTTCCAAGATTCCAACAATAGATTCTCACGTAATATTGAAGCAAGATATGCCTAAAAACAGTTTAATTTCACCATAAAAATTTAAGTTGCTTATTGCTTATAACCTAGCGTCAATGTTCTTAAACTACGTCCAACAATGAGAGGTTGTGTTCCTGATGGTGAGTAAGGTTCCCTGAGCTCCAACCCTTAAAGGCCGGCAACGGGCTTGTGACTCCGCTGGTGTTGCGGGTGCCCATGGGCGACGATAATTGCTTACCACCAGGCAATCCGTCTGCTCGTTTGCCACCTTCATAAAAAAAAGTGTAGTCTTGTGGTCAAAGAACTTTATTATTTCCAAAAGAAATTATACATTTCACTTAATGGAAACCTTATAAAATGGAAACAAAAAGAACGACAAGTAGTCTTAAGTTATACGTCGTTATACATCCTTTTGACACTAGTCAAAAGTAACAGACGTATCGTCACCGCGCAAGGCCGTGTGCCTTAGATGACAAAAGTCCTAAATCCATGAGAGGCTAGTGTAGTTATGTCGTTTCTCTTCAAGCCAGCATTGGTGTCGGTTAGCGACAAAACGTTTCCGATGACGATGAATCACCAGTTGCCTGCTCGCCATGCTTGGAATATTGTTTGCATTGTTCTGATCACGTATTCGTAATCGCATATTTCCTAAAAATCATCCATAATTTACATAACATATGACGCCTCCTCTCCTTGTCACACATGGTTACAATAAGGCACACGCTACGAACATCTGTATTTAATATCTTTAAGAACGTATCCTACATATCGCACTATTTAACCTTGTCGGGCTATAATACTTGCGATTTGCGAGCGAGTTTTGTATGGATGCGAATACGCCGCGTACGAGTTTTGTATAGACTTCGCTTTTATATCTCTCAAGTGTGATAGATAACGCTGTAATTGAATTAAAAAAATCCTTTCCTAGTAGTTGCCTCATTCATATAAATAGCAAGTTGTGCAATTTTCAACTAACGGTTTTGGGTGGGTGTTAATATAGGTAAGTCAGTCTTGGGTTTTAGGTTTTTTAATATAAAAGACCTTTCCATTTCCTTTGTAAAAAAATTGTTCAGCACATCGATACTAATATTATAAATACGAGAACAACTCCCTCTCTCTGACTGTTACCTCTTCGCTTAAACCGCTGAACCATTGGTATGAAGAATTTGAATTACGAGAAAGAACATAGGGTATTTTTTAGCCCGCCACTATTATTTAAAGACGGGCATGGCTGACCGACGAAGTCGCGGGGAAAAGCTAGTATTAATATAGTTTTAAAAGATGGAAACAATAGTTATTTCCAATATGCGAGGTACTCGTCAATGACGCAAGTTGCCTGGACCGAGACCAAGAGGAGTGCCGCTCCAAACAGTAAACACTGCAACAAAACCTAGTCCGTCGCAGCTCTTGCTATTCAAAATTAAACCTTAAAGAAACAGTCGAAGATAGTTTTTATAACATCTTTTCTAAAGCAGATAAGAGACTGTGAAGCTAACGGTAGGATAGCTATGATGTTCTCAATATTCGCCTAAAAATAACCCTGAAATGCTTTCGCAAGCCTGTGAGATAACTCGGATAACTGTTGGATAATTTTTTCGTGTTTACAAAATGTATTTATTGCCTATGTGTTACTATGAGACATAAGCCTTTTTACATTGGTTCAGTGGGATTTTCTGGTTTATTGGATTCAGAGGTGTTTTGACGTCCGGTTTGGCAGTAGACATGGTGAGTCGTTTTTCACCCGCCATGCTGTTTTTTGTTTAACTAATGGGTATTGTTACGAAACTTCTGTGACAAATATATATCGGTAACAGAAGACTGTCCATCCGAACAGTTACTTTTACTAACAGGAACGCAAAATTATTAAATGAACTTTGGAAATAAATCTTTCTAGCCGTTTGCTTAGGTTCATAGTAAGCGGTCACGACAACAGCTTTGGCCTAATGGGTGGGCGCCTGCCTATGAAGACAACGCTCCTAGGCTCAAATCTCAGTGCCCTTACCATGTGTTGTGACAGGTAAGGGTTACAGTAAGGGCATTTATTTGTGTGATGTGCACACACGTATTTGTTTCTGAGTCATGGGTGTTCACTATGTATTTAAGTATTTCTATATTGTATATATAGATAATACATATATCTTTGGCTTAGGATCACCCTCCTGATGTATGTCATTGGCTGATCAGGATCACACACATCACAAAGCCTCTTTGATCTTATATGATAATTATTTATTTATACTACATAAATTTTAGGTGCGTCACAGAAAAGGTATATATTTCAAGTACGATACCTGAAACCCAGAAAGAATACTTATAATTGTATCACGTTTTTTATAACATCCGGTATAATTATATCACGTTAACAACAATGAACAGATGAGCTTCATGAAATAGAATGGTGTCCACGTGTCCTTTTCTTCCACGAACATGGAAACCTAAGCCTTATCAAAGATCTGGCTCCCTCACGACCTTTTCCCGAATCTATATATTAGGTACTTATGTTTCTCGATGTGTCGGCACAATTGCATACGCCATTACCACAGAGTAACATGGCTCATGCAACTGTCCCGAAACATCGGGTACACACATCTGCAGCATCTGGTATGGTAATACCCTTTCAGTCGGCATCATTTAAAAAATTTATCACCTTTCATTAATTTCAATTTAACGGTATATGTACAATTCCACCTTTCTACATCTAAGTCAACTTCAACGTTTATACATACCGGAAAAACCTAATCCAGCTCCTATATTCATCGCGTCTTACTCCGCGTTTAAACATGCTGCATGGCTCGTCACTCGCCTCGCTATTCGTCGAAACGTTCGACGAGACTGCCTATATAAAAAAGGGATGCGAGGGACGAAATGAATAGCGAGACGTCCGCGTACACATGCGTGCTCGTGTTTCGCCTCGCCATTCGCCTCGCTACACGCGCGAATTTGTGGCGGCTGCATTAGATTTTAGTTTCAATAAAAAAAATTGTCACAGATTATCCAAATGAGTTTGTCAAAGATTATCCCGTTATCAAAGATTTTTTTTTTCAACCAATAAGTCAAGTTGAATATTCTTTCTGTCGCAGAGGCGAATTTCCTGTCAACCTGAACACCTCAGCAAAGCCCAAGTCTAGGTCTGAAATCCGGTGCGAGTGCGAGGAGGCATGGCGCCAACTACTGGCCGAGCGTCGCCGGACCACGCGCGCCTACGACATATAGACTTAGAACATTCAACTTGACTCCTAAGGTACCTAACGGAAACATATTTTTGGGACATTCTTTAACCCTTTGACCACTAAATTTTAAAGCAATTATTTAGCAAGTAGGTACATTTACAATCTCACTGATTTTTTTATTAAAATAGAAATATAAATACATAAATAAAGTCTGTAACCCAGATACATTCAACGCGCTTGTGACCCTGGTATTGGGTGCCCATGGGCAACGGTAATTGCCAACTATATCAGGCAATCCGTCTGCTCGTTTGCCACCTTTGTCATAAAAAAAACATTCAAATATTAATATTTATTCTCTTACCTGGATTCGGAAACCTAGACGCAGATGCCGTTAAACTTAGAAACCATTTGAACGCTTTTCCTATCGCGTCTTTATCTTTATTTTATATATATTATATCATCTATATCCTGTATTATAGTTGAAAAACTTAGCTAACGCACCTAGATTAAATAGCAGTAATGTGTCTGTACACACATATCGCCCTTCTATATTCTAATTTTGACGTAAGATCCATATTAATTCTCTGCAAAACAACATGGGACATGGTCCTTCAGTTAAGTCTTTCACCTATATCTATCTCATTATCAAGCCGGCGAGAGTCGGTCAAAAAACGGTAAGCCGTTTCCGTTCCGATAAAAGAAAAATATTTGAAAAGATATGAAAGAGAATAATGACAATATTTATGAAAGTTTCACTTTCCAAATGAAATCAATGATAATGTGACAAAAACGTGCGTATCTTATAAAAATCTCCAATTCAAAGTTAGTAGGCCATTTTATTAGTGCAATTCCGTTAAAAAAAAAAAAACAATGTTCGATTCTTCGAATTTCAATTTACTTTCGGAATCGGAATAGCGAATCTGTGTAGTCATTGATGCAGTGTTCGTGTTATCGTGTCCACGAAAAAATAGGCTTTGTAGCTATGTAAACAGAGGTCATTTTATTGAAACTGGCATAGAGCTATTTTTTTTAATTACTTTCAAGTATTTATTTAAGAAAAAAGTTTAGTTGTTAAGTTTATTGAAAGATTTGATTACCATGCCGATAATACCTTCTGCGAATATCGAAATTTGAAAATTCGGACATCTTTCTGTTTTACTCCAGTTAAGGCGTAGTTAAAGTAACAAATACAATCGTCTGTGATCTTTAATTTTCGCGGTGAGCCATAAGAATGTCAACTTTTACGTTTATGTTTGGCTTTTCTAGTCATTCAATTTTTTTTTGACATATATATATGGGTAACTAAATACAATAGTGAGAAGTCATTGATTGCATTTATCATTCTATAATGGGTCACTTAACTATCGTGTTATCTATCACACTCTAGGAGGATATAACCAATATGGAGTAGCCATTAACAGGCGTTCCCCTCTGCCAACATTACTCGGCCGCCGGTCATAGTTCTTGAACTTGTGTGAATATAGTTTATGCTTTATGCTAGTGTTTGATAATTTTGACGTGTGCGAGTGTGTGTTACCTAACCCGAAAATGGCAGAATTTTTCCGATAGAAATCAGTGCGTGTGTCGGCTCCATATTGGTTATATCCTCCTAGACTGCAAATTACATTATTATTTAATTTTGTAAGGCGTGATATTCACAGTTTATTTTAAATGATGTCTTCACAGATTTTTACATCTCAACCTTTAATTTTGATGTGTAATTTAATTTTCATAACTATTTATTTTGTTAGTAGTTTTTTGTAAGTGAGGTTTACTTCAGTTTTTACCTGTATTAGACTCGTAAAATATCATATCATTTCATTCAACTGCTACATTATCGCTAGAAATTGAGTGAAAAAGCTGTCTGGCATTGAATGAAGTGGACTAGACAAGTACTTTCACCGCGGGAGAACGTCCAATTTGATTCGGTTGAGACCGCCTCGACCAATCTCGCTGGAAGTCGACCCGGCCACGACAATGCGCGACTTGGGGCGCGGCAAGCGTTTTATCTGTACGTTGCGCAATGCACTGCGGTTAGTTGGGATCACACGCAATGAACTGATAAAACGCTTGCCGCGCCGCAAGTCGAGCAATGTCGTGGCCGGGCAGTAAACTCAGTGGGCGTGTCCCAGTAGTTCAAATTAGTTCTTGTGCGGAAGGGTCCTGGATTTTCCCCAGGCATAGGCAGTCCTCTCGCTCTGACATTCCGAACGGTTTATGGGTGACACATATGAAATGATTAACTCTCTACTATGTACTTTTCTTTAATTCTGACACACATGGAATAAGGTCAGGTTTATTTGTAGTAGGTACGTCGCCATCAGATATATCGGAGCTGTGGAGGTGGTCACATATATCTGAACAACGCCCCTGCGGCGCTACCGCGAACAACTATAATCGTAAATTTCGGACAATTATCTTATATCTGTCACTTAATTGGAGTAAAAGAGAAAGATGCCCGAAATAAACGAACTTCGATGTTCGCGTACCACTCTTGTTTTCAAGGCGATGTGATGTTCAGTTATTTGTGACCACCTCACAGCTCCGATACGTACTTATATATCATGGCGAATGTACCTACTAATGAAAACCGTAAAAGGTTGAATAAACCTTGATATTGGCAAAATCATTAATATTTGGTGGAAACCATAATATAAAAAACCTACCTACCTTAGGTGTACCTACATTCCTTAGGCACTGGTCCCACCGCGAGAGATATATATATTTATAGCTCATCGTCCGGCGATGAACTATGATCGCCCAGCTATGACATATATGTCTCTTTTATTTACACGGGAGCGATTATATTTTGTCCCTTGAAATAGCTGATAGCTCATAGCTTACTAGCTCGCGGTGGGACCAGTACATTAGAGTTAAGGGCATAAGAAAGCACACGTTGACATTGCGTAACTGTCGAATGCAACTGCACCGTCGTGTGCACGGCGTCTGCCGCGAGTCTGCGCGGGCGCCGACCTCGGTGACTCACTACTGCTGAATGCGGTTTGGGGCCTACGCGTGCCGCAACTTACACCACACCACGGCCAATTATATTGACTCCATTTTTGCCACGCACCGGAAAGCGTAGGCCATTTTCTAAGCTAGAGTCATTTTATAGTAACTGTTATAATTTCATAAGTGTTCATACTGTTCATTACGCGGCAATGTTACAAATGGCAGGACTAAATGGTGTTATAATTATTATTATTGTTACCAACATTTTTGGTATACTTTATGGAAGGAGACTAATATTACCCACAACCCAGGCTACAGAAGTTCCAGCAGTGAATATAGGTCTTTTTATGACCGGGCAGTTGTCACCGTCGAGTGCGACCGTGATCCAGTGGCACTCACCCTAACGGCAATGCGGACGACGCCGCTGGGTTTTAGTGGCTATTCTCCTCCCCTCCTCTTGGCTAGCAAGAGGAGCAGCGAGGAGAGAGTCCCACATACCCACTCAATACCACCCCAGGCCCTAGGGGATGCGAAAACACATTTTCCCAGCGACAAAAAAGACCTTTTTATGACGTAATCGTCATGCTTGACAGGCGGGTGGGCAATTGCTGTATGTTCAATCGCCCTAAAGGGACGCTGCTGTCCATCCTTCTCTGGTTTCTGGTTGCAGTATGGACAATAACCGGGTCCATATATTACCTACAATAGTATTGAATTAAAACATTACAGTAGAATATTTTATTCATCTTCAGTGCTTAACCAGCTGTTCATTGTTATAGAGGAACCTTCCCGGTCCAGTCTAATGAAGACCAGCCGGGCGGTGCCCCAGCACCGGGGGCTCCCGGAGCGCCACCAGCGCCCGGAGCGCCGCCCGCGCCCGCAGCGCCGCCCGCGCCCGCAGCGCCGCCCCCGCCCTCAAAGTCCTATTGACGGCCTAATGCAAGGAAATTGACTTTTACTCTCATGCTGAACAAAACAATATTTCGACTTTTAAAGGTCAACTGATAGAAGATCTAAAGGTCAACTGATAGACAAGTCGAATGTGACAAATGAATGTGGTTTTGGGAGAGAAATTGCAGCGACCAATGGGTCCAGATCTAGCAGGAAGCTACTGGGTTCTCATGTACCTTGGGGAGGCGTTTGTGGTCCTCAATATTGGCAGGAACGGTTCAAGTATCAAACCCTGCTGGAAGAGACACTCAAGGCCCAGCTATCAACTTAAATATATAAACGTTGACCCCTTTTATTTTAACAGCAGCAACAAAGCGGTAATTATAGTTCAATACTTAAACTTCGAATGTCATGAAACTCTGTAAAATTCCCTATATAAGTACGTAGTATGGATAGTTTGAAACAGGGACCGGACAACCCTTTCCGCGGCACAAGCCATTAAAAGGGCGTCCCTTAAACACGGCTAAAACATTGAATGAGTCACCAGTTTGAACTGCTAGCCCATATATTTGACTATCCCTTACCGTACGAGTAAGCCAAAAATAAAACTAGCCCTTTACTATCACTAACTGCTATCCTTTATCCCTTAAAAAGAGTTACCCTTATGACTTTAGTAATATCGTAGTTAAGCCTTGCGTGAAAGAGACAGGTTTAGTATATGTCTACGCTAGTGTTCGAAAAGCGCGCGTACATCAAATCAAAGAAGTCAAAGAAAACGCCGCGCCTACGATAGCTTACTATTGGATCAGAGCAATGTGTGTTTAATGAACAAGGCAGACGATTTCAATAAGCTCGCTTGTATGTAAAAGGGAAGCCCTCTATAAGGGGCCCTTATAAGCGATATGTAAGGTTTTGGTGAGCGGATGATTAGGGTTTTGTTAGGGTATTGGGATAGCGCTAAGTAATAAGGGTTAGCGCTTTTATAAGGGCTTTAAAAGTAAAATGAAAGGCTATTGTCGAATAAGGGTATGGTGAGTAAAGCCTTATTTAAAATCCATACAAAACCTTTTATAAGGGATAGCAGGCCAGTTCCTGGCCCATATATTTGACTATCCCTTACCGTACGACTAAGCCTAAAATAAAACTAGCCCTTTACAATCACTAACTGCTATCCTTTATGCCTTGCTATCCCTTAAAAAGGGTTACCCTTATTACTTAGCGCTTTTTATAAAGCTTTCCCTGTAGTAATGTCGTAGTTAAGCCTTGCGTGAAAGAGTTTAGTATATGTCTACGCTAGTGTTCAAAAAGCGCGCGTACATCAAATCAAAGAAGTCAAAGAAAACGTCGCGCCGCCGACGACAGCTTACTATTTGATCAGAGCAATGTGTGCTTTGTGAACAAGGCAGACCATTTAAATTAGCACGCTTGTACATATGTAAAAGGCAAACCCTCTATAAGGCTAACCCTTATAAGCGATATGTAAAGTTTTGGTGAGGGGATGATTAGGGTTTTGTTAGGGTGTTAGGATAGCGCTTAGTTATAAGGGTTAGCGCTTTTATAAGGGCTTTAAAAGTAAAATGAAAGGGTAGGGTCGAATAAGGGTATGGTGAGTAAAGCCTTATGTAAAACCCATACAAAAGCCTTTATAAGGGATAGCGGGCCGGTCCCTGTTTTGAAATACACGTTTAGTTTATGAGTGTAAATGTAACGTCAACAAATAAAAATATATACAAAGTAAGGTATCATTTGAATTTGCGATTTTGTCGGTTGAACCTCAAAATGGTGAAGTCGTCTTGAGATAATATTTTTTGTTTTTTTGTTCGTTTACGTTATTTAGTGTGTAATATTGATAGCTTATTACTATACCTAGATATTTTTCTAGCACGAACGATTTCTTGTAAGTGATTGACAAAATAAAAACATCGACAGTCCTGTTATCGATAAGTACCCTTCAATTTCCATACAGGTAATACAAAGACAAATATGGGGTAATAGGGTTAAAAATAACTAACAATAATAAAAGTCAATATATATTTAAATACCTACTTCAGAAAACAATTTGGAACTATTCATTGCAAATTATAAACGTAAATTGGATCAAAAGTATACGGATTACGTTTAATTTGTTCAAGATCGGTGACACGCGGCGTCTAGGTAGGTAGCCGATATAAGACTGTGTGTACATCTTGAAGTTGAAGTAGTATGTACTTATCGATAGCAGGATTGTCGATATTTTTATTGTGGCAAGCACAAAACAAATGCCGTTCCTGCTAGAAAAATATCTAGGTCTGCTTATTACGCAGTGGTCTGATGCAGAATTGTCCAGCTAATGAAGAAGTGATATCAAAACGCGTTTCACCTAAATTTTGGTCATCACCCGGCAGTCCCGGGGTCGCGGCCGCCTCTTGACTTTCTGTAAAGTCCAGCCACCACTTTACAGAACGCATGGCCTACTACCGAACAACGTCATGCTCTAAGAGCAAACTTTATATTTTATTTTACTTATTTGTTACTTTACTTGACATTGACGAATCCATATTTTAAAAGAAGAAGGTATTATTTTGTTTTACATTTTACTAGATTTACTCGCTACTTCGTCTACTTAGGCGGTTATCACAATGCTGAAAAATGTTGCACTAACGTTGTCCAAAGTACATTAGGTATGGAGTTTTCCGGATAAGAAGCGGAAATCGTAACTAATGTATCCGGACGAATAGTCCGTAGCCCATTCCAATGATGTTGACGGCGGAAATATACCCGTGCACCTTATCGCATTGAGATAAAACTGAATATTGCATTTATACGTTTGCTAGTACGTGGGTAACATCCGTCAAGGAGCGGCAGAAGCAATGAATAATTATTTAACAGCTTATGTCGGTTTTGGTGCTTGTCGAATTTAGACCTTAATGTAATAGAGATAGGTGGTAATCGCAATTCGAGAAATATTACAATACGTTTTTGTGGTAAGTTGGCATTGTATTGCCCTATAGGGGTTAGTCTTTCTGAATGTTTAGTATGAAATATGCGCTTCAGACATTCAACATAAGAAAAAGTTAAGTCATTTGTCAAAGTGTCATTTTTAACCAAAACTCCGAGTGATTATAAAATTTTGAACACTTCGTGCGGCGAGCTGGTATCTTAACTCTCGGAGTTATACGAGTTCTGGTCTCGTGTGAAAATTCCACTGCCACGAATTTTCCATTTTTCTTTTATTTTTAATGTTTATACGCATAATTTAATGAACATTTTCTATAAAAGATTCGGGGGCCGGATCCAAGATGGTAATCTTTTAAAGAAAGCGCAATCGTAACTGAAAGTACCTAATATGTACATAGAAAAGATCACATGACATTTCATTTAATGTCATACTATAGTATTTGTTTTCGTTTCTATTGCGTTATCTTATATTATAAACGATTGTCTAGTTGGCTACGGCCCCAACTTCCATTTGTTCTTGAACAGAAGGCGAGGCATTACAATATACATCCCAATGCCCATAATCAACCAGTCATCATAATCAACCAATGCCCATAATCAATACAGTCGTGCAACAATATTATTAGTTATGCGGGTTTAATAAGTATGCAAACTACCCACATATTGTCTTTCTCAAAGACCACAGCCAAGGTACCATGAAACCGTGGCAATCATTTAAAATGTTTAAATAAGTCTATTATATTATATTTATAAGATTAGGTATAAAGAGCATTGTCCGCAAAACGAAAATATCCTGACAACTACTTATGAGAGTTCTCAGATAATAATGTGCCCCCAAATAATGTGAATTGTAGAAAATATATTTTTGTATTACCATTTTAATTTCACCTGATATAATCATCATGTTCACTACAGCATGCCACTGAGCTCAGTTTTGAGTTCTATGCATCAAACCGGTGCCAGCTAACATAATTAACGTTATGTCGTTGATCCTTCTACCTCTGGCGTCCTACACTATGTTTTCCGAAGTTCAGTTTCTTGAATTGTGTAATGTAGAAATAAAAACGCCTAAATCTTGTGTTAATATCGTCGCGATATAACATGAAATTGGTATGGAAATATATATATTTTTATTTTTTTGCATTGCAATCTGGTTTATAATTTATGAAATGTATACCAAAATCTAAATATTTATAGAAAAATGTTTAATTATCGTCACAAAACTGACATAATATAACTTTTCTGGATCTATTCGTGATTACGATCAACTTTTACTATGGGGTCACAACTGAAAAATCAGTTGAAATAAAGAGACCTATCTATAGTAGCTGCTAGCTAGCTAGTTGTTAGTACCTATGGGCAGGTCAGTTGTTTTAACTGATTTTTTAGTTATGCCTTATGCCTCCATAGTAAAAGTTGATCGTAATAATGAATAGATTCAGAAAATGTAACTTTGTATCACCATTTTGATTTCACCCTATAATGACAACTTAAGGAATTTCGGAAGAGCTCAAGATTTTAATTGCTCATTTTTATTCAAAATGCATCGAATAATTCGAATACGAGCAACAGAACTCGATAACCTAAAATCTTTTACGTCAGAACTTAATGGTTCTTATACTTTTAAATTGTTCTTGGTGTTTTCATGCACCACATATAAAGTGGAGTCTATAAATTTTCTGTAGGTATTATTTTTAACCGAAATGGCCAGCTAATTGGGTTGGAATAAGCCGGGCCGGGCGCACGGCGAAATGGAACGGGACAATTATACGCCTCGGCAATCGGTTTATTAGATTTTCAAAGATTACGTAAAAATATACAAGAACCCGGACCCGGGTATGTCCTTAAACTACGTCCAACAATGAGAGGTAGGGCACAGCGAAGTACCATCACGCTTGAATCTGAAAAAGCCCAACTGGGGAAGTACCTCCTCCTTACAGAAGACCACAGCCATAATAGCACTGCTACCTTTCAGGTATGTAGTGTTGTGTTCCTGATGGTGAATAAGGTTCCCAGAGCTCCAACCCACTTATAGGTCGGCAACGCGCTTGTGACTCCCTTGGTGTTGCGAGTGCCCATGGGCGACGGTAATTGCTTACCATCAGGCAATCCGTCTGCTCGTTTGCCACCTTTGTCATAAAAAAAAATAATAAAATAAAGCTGCTGACTATTTGGAATGAAAAACCATACGTCGACTTATGATTCTACATCTACCCCCAAGAACGTAAACAGTTTATTTTTAGGTTCTAAAACATCAGAATTAGGAAAACCGAATCGGCCGTGAAAGGAAGCCGTTCACGCCCTCGGGTTATCGGTATCATTATCAACTGATACTGTTGGAGTTATCGGACAGTTCGCGAATGTTCCACCATGATATCGTATCTCTTGAAAGTGCTTTTGCGCAAGTGGTTACGTCTGTATCTAGTTGTTTTGCTGTTTTGGATGACGTGTCTCCTTGTCAGGGTGGGTGATGACAGGTAAGCAAACGGAGGCGGAGGGAAAAATTTTACCTGCGTAGACACCCTAGCGCCGTCCCATCTCCAACGAACTAATGTAAAAGCGGGTGCAGCGGCGGAAAGCGCCGAAATTCTTAAATGTAACAAATATAAAAGCCTGGGCAGATAGTACCATTTTGTACCGTTTGGCGTAGAGACGCTAGGTCCATGGGGTCCCAGCGCGCAGAAACATTTTGCAGAAATCGCGAAGCGTCTGGTTGATGTAACTGGTGAAATGCCGCTAGCATCCTTGGTACAATGCCTCAAGTTCCTTTTTTAGATTTATACTGTAGTTATACAATTGTAATTTCTGTAAATAAATGTATTTTTTTGACGATGTAAATATTGCAAAATCGTCTCTTACATGCCGAAAACCTAAGTAAGCATCTGTTGAAAACCTAGAATTTAAATATAGATAAATGCGTTCTTTGGGGTGGGACGTACAACTTTCGAAGGTGGCGTTTCCGAGCACCGCGGTATATACCTAGCTACAATAAGTAACTTATCAGCTTATCATGGGAATGATCTAAACTTATCTTTATGTGACAGAATGATGGACACATTGAAGTGTAATGCAATTTCACCAGTAGGTAACTATAAGCATGAGTATATAGGAGCCGAAAAACTTGACGTGCACTTTCGACATAATAATTTGGTACCAGCCCTTATAAATTTAACCGTTGACTAACTTAGCATATGAGCGGGCAGAGACAACATTAAGAATTTTTTTGTCTATATTATATTCCCAGGTTCCCAAAAGTTTTTTTTTTTGGGATAGAAGCGTCACTTTTGCTATAAACAACCTCTGTGTTTACCGCTGCCTCTGTTACCAGTACCTAAAGATCGAACCTTTGACATAAAAAGGTGTGTTTTTTTTACTTAACATGTGTATTGCTATCTGTGGCAGTATTGCTCTTAGCTTCACGTGGCAGTACATAAGAGATGTTTTAAATTGAAATGTTTGTCCTTCTAGAACAGATACGATGGTTGTATTTTATATCGTCTATCAAATCATGCGTCACTTTCGCAATAACATACTATATTATAACTGCTGATTATGTGACAGATATGGCGACAGACGATACAAACCTTTCCATCTAAACCGGGTGATCAACTCAGTAATTTTTTTTATAATATGTAATTTTGTCAGGGAAAACAATGAAAAAAATTTAAATAAAAAAGATACGGGCACGTATTCGCAAAAAACGGCCTCAATCTATTGTAAACAATATCTTCCCGTTATAAATCTGCGTAATCAGCTGAATACTAATAAATGTCGGTTCCAAATTACATTTCCAAGGCTCTGTCGACATTGACATTGGCCGGCCGCCCGTGAATCGGAGCAAGGCTGAACATTCGCAAAAATACCAGATAAGATAACGTGTGTAAATGTCGATGGCCAGTGCTTACATACTTTATGGTGCTGAAATTAAAAGATTGGGCTAGTGGAGCATTCCATGAAAACGGTAAATTTCTCATGTACAATCGCCATCAAATATATCGGAGCAGTCAAGGTATTCAAAAATATCGGAGCATGCACTTTATCGCCTTGATAATAGAGGCATTTTTCCGATATTTGTGACCACCTCCACAGCCCCGCGGATGGCGAGTAGTGTAGGCAGTAGCAGAAATTGCTAATCGAGCCAGGTGTTCAAAATTATCTTGACACACGTTTTTTCTTAACAATAAAGTCGTGTCAAGCTAATTTTGACACCTCGTGTATTTTGTATATGCACGAAATATTTGTGTTCCAAATTGCGTTAATACCGAATTACTTTGTCGACTTCCGTATTATAGTAAAGGAAAATTAATAGTCAATTAAGAAAACAAGCAGCTTTAACATAAATAAATATTACGGGAAAAAGATGATACCAATATAACACTATAAAAAGGCAAGACAAAATGAATCTGGCTCGGAAAGTCGAAATAATGGGTCCGAATGTCTTACGTAACGATGGAATACTCTTATTGAAGAAGTGGTGCTGCCATACTCGTAATCAATACTTACACAAGCTACCGAGGCAGGCGGCGACTTGCTTTTATCTGGACCCTTAAAACTGCCACCGTACAACACGGCCAGGGCAACATCGGTGTGAGCGACTCAGGCTGTGAACCTGGAGAATTTTGCACCCAGGTTTCTACCCAGTGGCTGTAAACAGTCACTGTGCCAACTTGCATCTTATGCATCTTTCACTTCCACCCTGCGGGCGTATAGCTCTGACGACTCCCCTCTGCATGGCCAATTAAAGCAAACTAGAGCCGAGAATTCTACGAATCTCCTCAGGGCTCGTCTCCGTGACTTTCTGGAACAATCGAGGAGTCGTACTCCCCAACAAGGTTATAAAATGGCAATGGTCATGGCACTTCGATTTAACGATGAAAAGGTGGAGGCAGTTGACGTATGCCTTAAAAACAAATACAAGTTGAATGTAAATTGTTCTAAAGATGTAAGAGTGAAAAGCACTAATCACATATTCAATGTAAAGTTTGATGTGATTCTTCACATCAAACTTTACATTATCACAAAATGGCGCCGCACGCACATTTTACATTATTTTACCGCCGTTTTCTACTCACAAAAATGGTTTGCCGAGCTATTACAAGCACCGCCGTCACCAATGGAGAGACTGTGTTGTCTACGTACAATTTGTATGTATTTTTGCATGGTAATGGAAGCCAAATAGTGTAAAAAGTGCTCGCACAAGTGCGTCGGAGTTGGAACCGTTACTCGAGGCTGCGTGCGCTCCTCACTGTCACTGCCAAGGCCAAAACACAGTGGAACATGTTTACAGTGCTTTAACATGTTTCCGGTTGTTCAAAATATATACCCTTCTTGACATAATTTAAAATCACTACGACGTCAAAATTTAATAATCCCTCTTAGGTACCTAGAGGAATCCTAGGGGACAGAAGAATATGCGATTAAAGACTTTTTCCAAAGTTTGCACCGAGCATTCGATTTCTAATTAATTTTCTCCTTTTCTAACAAACTTAAATCTCAATTCAACGCAAAGGGACACACTGGGACTGAGTTTGTTCTTCTTTCAATTGTATGTAGACTACTTCATGCAAATTTTTCCTTCACCTGCCTGAGTGTGGGTAGTTTATAATTAAGTCAATCCTCTTTACCCGCCAGTTGGACAATGGATATTTTACTAGACGTATTATGTTATTATTTTTACCTACATAATATGTACCTAAAATACCTCTTCGGCTGTGAAATTAATTCAGTAAGCATTACCCATATATGACAATGGCAGTTATTTATAATTTAGAACTATTGGTAGTAAGAAGTTTAAGTATAAATTATTTTTGGTTACGTTGTAAAGGGTTAAAATTATTCGTAAGCCATATTTTATTTTAGGGTTAATTTATCATCGTCATCAACATATCAGCCGAAGGGCGTCCACTGCTGGACATAGGCCTCCCCAAAGGTTTTACGCCACCCGCATCCAGTGGACTCCCTTGATCTTCATGGCGTCAGTCCACTTTGAGGAGGAAATCCCCACGCTGCTCCTTCTGGTACGTGGTTGCCCTTGAGAACCTTTACGCCCCAATAGCCATCGGTTCTACGAGAAATTTTGCCCCACCTACTCCCGCTTAAGATTTTAAGATAAGAAGCTTTAAGATAAGAAGAGCCGGAGGGCTATATCGGGTAATTTGCGGCTGCGAATAATATAATTTCTGATGCGATTGAAAAAAGGTCAATATAACTCAACTTATTGCCGGACACTCTCATGTGAGAACGACAAACCTTGTAAAGTTAAGTGTATAAATACGTACCGAAATAATCCTTTCAGAAATACGTCCTACAACATTATTAACTGTACAATTGCTCGGTACACATTTTTGAAACTTTGGCAGTGAACGAATTTTTACACTTGACTGTAGTTCATTCTTTTTTTTTTATGACAAAGGTGGCAAACGAGCAGACGGGTTGCCTGATGGTAAGCAATTACCGTCGCCCATGGGCACTCGCAACACCAAGGGAGTCACAAGCGCGTTGCCGACCTATAAGTGGGTTGGAGCTCTGGGAACCTTATTCACCATCAGGAACACAACACTACATACCTGAAAGGTAGCAGTGCTATTATGGCTGTGGTCTTCTGTAAGGAGGAGGTACTTCCCCAGGGCTTCTCCAGATTCAAGCGTGATGGTACTTCGCTGTGCCCTACCTCTCATTGTTGGACGTAGTTTAAGGACATACCCGGGTCCATTCGTCGCTCCCTCTACCAAAATTCAAGTACTGTTTTAAATACAATAACCGTGTCCGCTGCCTTCCCACGGTTTTTTTTCAATTGTTCCCCTCGCCAGCGTTCAAATAAACGTCGTCCGAGTTCTGAATGAGTGACGCTAAACACTGGAGCTGATAATTACGATGCCAAACCGGGTTGCCAGGCACGCTCGACAGTTGGCATGATGATCTTCGTAAGAATAACGTCATAGCACAGAGCACTAGAAGTGTCCCGGGTTATTTACGAAAAAAACAAACTTAGTCTGCATTTATTTGACGACCAGTCTGGCCTAGTGGGTAGTGACCCTGCCTATGAAGTTGGTTCTGAGATCGAATCCCAAGTTATTTCTCTGATGAACACACGCGTATGTGAATCCTCTGGAGTTGCAGGCGTCCGTAGGCTACGGTAACTGCTTAGCATCAGGCGGCACGTATGCTTATTCGCCACCGTTGTTGTATAAAAAATAAAAAGGTGTTTTCTATGTATAACAATCGTTGGCTAAGTACCTACCCACAGCACAAGAAGTTGGGCGTACCGTGGCCCCATTAGTAAATTTGTGTAAGGATGTCTTGTAATATTTATTTATTAATGCATCTATGATTAAATGTTAAAAAGTGTTTTTTTTTACAGGGTTGATTATTTTGCCAACTACCCGCATTTTTAGTTTTAACGCGATTAACTCTCATTTAGTTTAGAATTACGTGTGAAAATTGTGAGACTTTAAATCAGTAAATCCTTGACTTTCTTTCAGATTGAACGAAGTACTTTTTTATATCAAAATTCATATATAATGCCATTGTCATCAACCAGAATGATTTTCTGATCATTCACACGTTACCTGTATCAGGTCTAACGGCGTTATCACACTTGGGCGATTTGCAAGCGATTTCTATGCAAAACTCGTACGCGGCGAACTCGCTGCGTATTCGCCTCCATACAAAACTCGCTCGCAAATTGCAAGTGTGATATCAGCCTAAGGCCCTAACAAGAATGCCAATTTGATATAGACACTAAATCTAAAAACAATATTCAGTCTTATTTTAGTTGTTCTATATTAAAAAGTTAACATATTTTCCCCCCATGAATAGTTTTCCTTAGTCACAATAAGTTTGGTGTCACCGTCTTCCTTAACCTTTTAATGGACATAAGGTAACATTACAACCGCAGGATTGTAATACTAATTTTTTCCTCTAAATAAATCCACAGCAAATTCCATCGTTGAATCATTTCATTTCTCAGTGTTCCATTAGCCGCCAATGATTCATACGATGCTAATTAACTTTGAGTACTAACTTTTTGTAAGACTTAAAGAAACCTCGTTTTTTTAATTTGTAATTACCTAATTATTTACATTAGCTTTACTTCGTTATTGTTTTGATTCGAATCTAGCAAAACATTTAAGTACCTACTTACTTAGTGATGTACGATACATGTAGCAAAAATGAAATGTAGTACTTAATAAAATTACTGATGGCGCACACGAGGTAGGTTTTTTAGAAAGGGTTTATTTATTGATATGTTTTAGATGTATATAATATATAAAAAAATATAAACAATAACCGAACAAATGAGATAAATAAAGAAAAATACTTTCTCGTAATTTAATAGAATTAACAATGCATTATAAAATAGCGATGATACCTAACTGTTAAGTAAACGAAATTATATTAATGCTGCCAGTGAGATTAATAAAAAAAATATCAAAAATTACAAAGACAAACAGTCAAAATTAGAAAGTGACGTTACTGGAGTAAAATAATATCATTGTCTAATTTCTACCCATTGTCGTTTCAGCTCCATGGAATTTTACGGATGATTGACTGGCTGTCGTATATAACATATAGAAAAAGAAGTTTATTAATGATATACACAGAAAAGAAAACTAACCCTCATCCGTATACCTATCACGGAGCTGAACTAATTGGAACGTGATTTAACAGCTCCCCAAGGAAAGAAAAAAAAATCATTTACCAATTCGCCGTAACATACTTCGCAAATCTTCATCAGTAAGAATCAGCCTCTAGCTTCGTGTACAAAATGAAATCCGCAACAAGATTTTTGCGAAAACCTCTAACACAAATAAATACATCGTAGTATTAAGTAAGGCGCATTATCATTATAAAGGATTCTAGAATTTATGGACGAGCTAAAACTTGAAAACACAATCGGTAATCAAATTGTATACCAACAAAACTATGGCAGTTGCTTGTTTTATTTTGTAAACAACCTTGCGTGATACTGATAACACAAGTATAAACAATTGCGTGCGGTCCCAAGTTGAATATACTTAACCTTCCAAATTTTAGCTCCGGAATCAATAAACCAATAAAAGGTATAGCCATTCCATTTTGGGCCTTGATTTGGCAGGAAATCGTTTCTATTCAAGGGTACTAGGGTAAAGCATGGTAATCACGCAAGGACAGTAAATCCATTGAGTTCGCTGATTTAAAACCTATCTGCAATTCGCTAAATACTTTGTGGTTGATAGATAAAAACTATACGAAACGATTCTAAAGTTCTTAATAAAATCAATCCCCGCGGCATTTTCGAACATCTCTGCAATGCTGGAGCCGTGGCGAAGATGCCAATCCATTGTAAAAACGCATACAAAACTAAAAATATTGTATAGAAAAGATCACGTGACTTGTCGTTCCAATAACTAAGGTATAATAGTTATTTGTGCAACAAGAGAGGAAAGTTGTTTTTTCTTGCGAGTGTTAATTTTGAGTCCCGAGTAAGCGAAAGATTCTATAATTGAATCACGAGCGTAGCGAGTGATTCTAGTGTTAGAATCTTGAGCGTTGCGAGGCACTCAAAAACACGAGGTGTAAAATAACTTTACTCTAGTGTGACACATACAACTTTTCACCTCAGTAGTGAGAACATATTAAAGGTTAAATAAGTTGCCAAAAATGTCATTTTTAATACATCTACTCTTCGAAAGGATTCTAATGAGCCTAAAACACCACGGGTTTATCTTGTGTATTTTAGGAGTTGCTTTTGCTACCTTCTGACTCCAGCATCAGATCAGATCAGTGGTACCATAATATTGCATTGTAACCGAAATTACATAAGTGTGTTAAATTTCAGCTCAATCGGTTAAAGATGTCTGCTTCAAAATTGAGTTGTAAGATTTCATCCGGATAAATATACAAATACATACATAAAGTTAAATAAAATCTTGTAAAAAATGAACATCACTCATTTAAGTGTTTTATCTGCAACTGCACTGGCTTCATTACTTAATATTTTGTTTAAATATTTTTCATTATTAAATATGTACATTTCAAAATTATAATATTTGATTAATTTGTGAGGGTCCGAAAGTGTTCGTGGTGTTAAGGGACTCCATTATGTCCTATTATAATAAATATATACATATAAATACTTAAATACATAGAAAATACCCATGACTTAGGAACAAATATCTGTGCTCATCACACAAATAAATGGCCTGACTGGTATTCGAACCCGGGACCACTGGCTTCTTAGGCAATTAAAAAGCTACTTTGTCTCACTCCCTGGAGTGACGAAAGTAGTAACTTTCCTCACTCTCTGAAAGTGAGGAAAGTAGCACTTTCCTCACTCCCTGGAGTGAGGAAAGTAGACATGTTCGAGCTGCTGAGGTGAAAAACTACTTATCACTATGGCTATCACGTTCCAATGTAAGTAGGGACGCGATAGGCGATAAATTGGTTACCATTCTATCTGTTCTGATGAAAACAGTCTTTAGCATGGTCAATGAACTAATCCATCACTGTGGACAGACGTTGTCCATTATGTCATAATAATGAATAATGTAATAAATATGAAGTGATGTACTGAGGAATAATTAACCTGTTTACAACTTGGGAGAACCATAAATTAACTCGGATTAAAGCATGACAACGTAATAAATTGCGATAAAGAACAATAATTAAAAGTTCTGATTTTAATGTAGGACTGCGACTGGAAACCATCGGTGGACGGGCAGTATACTGCGATCGCCAACCCGCCTGCTATGCGTGACGATTATAGCATTAAACCCCACATGTTCCTACATCGCTGCCTAGTCTATGGGGGAGAGGATAAGCCTATTATGCCCAGCAGTGGACGTTCGTGGGTGATTAGGTACCTTATACAGGATTTAGGACCCGGCTATGTCTTTAAACTACGTTCATCAATGAGAGGTAGGGCACAGCGAAGTACCATCACGCTCGAGTCTGGAGGAGCCCAACTGGGGAAATACCTCCTCCTTACAGAAGACCACAGCCATAATAGCACTGCTACCTTTCAGGTATGTGGAGTTGAGTTCCTGATGGCGAGTAAAGTTTCCAGAGCTCCAACAACTTATAGGGTAGGCAACGCGCATGTGAATCCTCTGGAGTTGCAGGCGTCCATAGGCTCCGGTAATTGATTACTGTCAGGCGGTCCGTATGCTTGTTTGCCACCGTCGTTGTATTAAAACCAAAAAAGGTATTAAAACCTTAGCACAATTATTTAAGAAGAGGGAAATGCCTCTACTCTTTACTTTATAAATTCTTACGTTTAGTGTTTACGTTATAATAATTAATTTTCTCAAACATGCAATGAAATGTCTTCGTTACGTGCGTCATAATAGGCTTCGAAGTATCACGTTTAGGGCGGATCGACTCCAGAGGACAGGTAACGAAATTCATATAAAATTGAAGGCCTAGGCCGGGAAGTAATTTTTTTTTAATTTTTATGTGTACTTGGCGTCTGTGTTCATGAAGCCTGTTCAAACAGCTGAGTTATATTTTTTTTATCATTTTTAGTGACTAAATGATTAGCGGGCTAAAAAATAATCTCGCTTATTTCAGACGAAATGGTATGAAGAGATTTATTTTATTTATCATGTAATTGAATATTCATATCATCAGGTTATTACATTATTATATTTATTGTTCATGCTCTCAATTTTAAAATTGTATTGGCAACACCAAACACTACTCCACGCATGCGCGTTTTTGAACGCATTTTTGACTCAACCAATCACAGGACACTTTTACTTGTTTTAATAATGGCGGAATGGAAAAGTTTCTCGGCGTGTAAAACTCTGTTTATTAAGACTAAATAGTGGTAAATGGTGTGATTCAATGCTTTTGTGACTTAGATATAGTGTTACGGGTGTATAAAAATTGAATAATCTAACCGGGCCCGGTTTTATTTATCTATATTTTGTTATTGTGTACCGCCAAAGGCAGATGCCGTAGCGCCATCATTTAAAAGGTAAGTGCATTCTTTTTTGGTAGTTTTTCTAAATGTTGTATATAGTAATTATAGCCAGACTATTTATGATAGTCATTAATTATTACATCGAAGGCAAAAATACTACAAAGCGGGATTGGAGGGAAAATTAAAAAACTTATGTCGTGAAGCTGTTTTGTTCAGTGGTATTTTTTTATTTATTTCATTGCATTAGTTTGAGAAAAGCACTATACATGCCTAGCCGTGAAAGGGTCTTGAAGGCTTCGTATACTATCCGGCCTCCTTACAGTCGGCCGTATATACAACTCAGCCTTCAACCCCCTTTTTCCCGGCGGCTGCAGTAATGTACTATTAATACCTAGTTAGCGATAAGATTCCAAGCGCGTAGATGTTTATGACCCTTACAACTATGACGTATATTTATTAATGTTGTGTTGTGTTTACCGTCTAACTATAAGCAGGGATAATATTGTATTCGGTTGCCGCGATTTTTATTTTTTTATTTTTAGGAATTAAAACAACTAAAACCAGATTATATCGCCAACCTATACAGTACCCTTAGGTACCATGACTTGTGACATTGACGTTTACGATAACGAGTATCGAGTTTATTATCTGTGCATCTCGTTCGCACTAAAACAGTACAAGCGAGATGCACAGATAGTAAACTCGATACTCGTTATCGAAAACGTCAAAATTACAACTCATGGTAAGGGTACTGAATGTAAATTTCATTCCGCGGTTTTCACCCCTTTCTTTGCAAGTCTTTCAAAATTAATAAATCTACCTTACTATATATGATATCACAGTTGTGAAACACTAGTGATATGAAATTAGAGTTATTTAAAACTTGTTAGGAATTTTCTGCAAAATTTTAATTTAATTAGATGTCGATAGTACTATACTATCGAGTATCGACTTCTAATTAGAGAAAAATATAATTATTTAAGTTATTTATAGGTACTTTTTTAGGCAGGTAAATTAAAATATCTGTTACAATCGGCGTCAAATAGTTAGTGACAACCAAAGTAGCCAAATATATCGATACAGATCTTTATTTATGTAAGGATGTGTTACGATATATTTGGCCATACTGACTGCAACTAACTATATAATGTTGTGTAAGGTCAATGTGGGTAAGACCGTCATACTTTATTTTAAGGGAAGTCCGTCATATGACTCTAAATACCTATGAGATAATGTAGAAAATTGGTTGGTAGGCGGTCTTTCCTGATAGACGGTTTTACCCACATTGACTTTACACCAAAATAATACAGGCGACTTTGATTCTTATTCCCCATAAAAAAAAAAACATTCTCTTCCCCCAGTTTACCTTATTTATTGTGCGTTGCATTGAAGGGTGTTTGTTGAGTGCAGCTAGTGGCTAACAATATGTGACGTTCCGCGGCAAAAGTTACCTTATGGCGGTTGGCGCTTACGTTGCGAAGCATCACATTAGTATTGGAGCGTCGTTAACAATAGCGTAAGCGCCAACCGCCATAAGGTAACTTTTGCCGCGGAACGTCTCATATAGCTCTCAGGATTTGTACGGCTTCGTACTTGTGTGCAGGCCACTTGAAGAGGTCACGGGTAAGGGTCAAGGTCATCTCTTGAGCGTTTATAAAGAACATTTTTAAAACAATTGTTATTTTATCGCAAAATGTATGTTTTTTCTACTCAGAATTACTAAAATATGTCCAAAACGTTTCCTAACTGTTACATATCTTGTAATATGAGTATTGAGTATGCTGCCCCACTAAGCAAGTGCAATAACTAGGTAATCCCGATATCGCATTTACCTATAATTTGGTGAAACTAAGAACAAATCAAATTATTTTTATGAAATATTTTTGATTTGCTTTGATTTTTAAGTAGTAATACTACTATATAAATTAAAAGTTGAAATAGATAACATATACTTAAAAAAAAAAAACGACGAGGACCTCCGATGTTCGAGACGGGACGGATGTCCCGTCTCGAACATCGGAGGTCCTCGATCTATTTCAACTTTTATAATTTGGTGGTTAAAGTGGTAACTTTACAGGAAAGTAAGTAATTAAATGCGATATCGGGATTACCATAGGTACAGGGAGGTACATAATAAAAACGAATTTATATAGGTATTGCAAGGCAAGTATGAGAATTATCATATTAGAATTATCATAATTTTTGCACATTTTTTTAAGGAAAGTAGTTCTTTCAAAGAAACGCTCACAAACAAGTGTCAGCCAGGCTTGATCATTGATGATTCATATCGCATAATAAGGATAAATATTTCGTCAGCTTTAGTCTATATGACTAACAAGTCTGAAGTGATCTCCTATCTGACAACGGGGCGTAATACCGCTAAGGTACTTAGACATTCGTATAATACGATTCTTTAATTTTAATTTTAAAAAATCTAGTGTTTTTTATTAATGTAAAATATGTACCTACCTACATATTTTACATAAAGTTCAAAGTAATATTACTTAATACTTGTTATAGGTATATAAAGTGTACTTTTAATACCAAAAAAATAGAAAATGTATTTAAATAATAAAACATACCTAAAGCTCATTCCAAATTAGCGAGTAATCCCTATCCAAATAATCCCCCGTTATAGTCACTTTTATACGAAAAGTAAAATATTTTTACTGCACAAGTAATCCCACCCCTCAACCTACTCGCCTTAGGGGCTTCGTAAACGGGTCAGTTCCTCTGAAAGTCAAGGGCTGCACAATGACTCGTTGAGTAAGGTTCGGATCGTGACTTCTGGGTTAACTGGGGTTGGGGGTTGTTAACCACAAGTAAGTCGTCGATCGATTAGACTTACATACAGTAGTTACATACTAGCTTTATTGGACGGCTAACAGCCAGGCCACGACTTTGCGCGAATTGCGGCGCGGCAAGCGTTTTATCTGTTCATTGCGTGTGATTCCAACTAAACGCAGTGCATTGCGCGTCTTGACCGCGCAACGAACAGACAAAACGCTTGCCGCGCCGCAAGTCGCGCATTGTCGTGGCCGGACCGTAACGGATAGATTGAGTTACCTAGCTAATATGTATAAGGAAAAAAAATGCATAAAAAACTACACATAGCGCGGCATCACACCACCGGCTACGCGGACGTGGCACTCTTCCTAGTTGTATCGTACTGATACATTGTGCGAGGAAGCCGCCAGCTCTTCGGTCACCTTCGGATTGTTTTATTTAATTATATCCTTATTGTATGTTTACATTTATGAGCCCATGCATGGTCTATATTCAGATAATAATATATGTTTGCAATAAACGTATTTTCATTTTGATTTATATAGGTAACTGTCCAAATTACGCAAGCTATCGTATCAATAGCGGTGTGACCTAAAAATCTAGACCAATCTGAGCTTTATCTTATCTGTTTTACCTTTTCTTTATCAGCTCAACTGTCAAAATTACCCGGTGGGAATCAGTCGCTTACATGTGTCGGTATAATACCATTAATACCTAAATTTACGACCCGGGAATCGGGTTTTGTCCCTATACTACGACCAGAAGCTACTAGAGGACTGCCACTACCATAACTTAGAGCGTTGGAAAATACCGCGACTACCAACCCGCCTGCCTAGCTTGGCATGGTAACAAGCCGCCCATGCTGGTATGGGGGAGGCCTATGTCCAACAGTGGACATCCATGGCAAGCCGCTAATGAGGTGCATGAGTACATGAGTTATTGTTATTAGCTATTTCATGATTGTTTTGCCCTATCTATTAAACTCTGTTCAGGAACTAATGAAAATGGCTGTCATGTACAGTCAGCGTCAGAGATATGTGACCCCCTGCATACAACCAATCTATGTAGGGGTCACATATCTCTGACGCTGACTGTACATAGGGGTATCAAAGTTCTTAAATGTCCCCATTTAAAAATCATGGCAAACAGTAGTATATATTCTAGCCTTTATTGTTAAAATTAACTGTTATACAGGGGGTCCCAGGAGGTAGTGTATTTTGTATTTTGCTGCATAACGACTTTATGTTATTTTTCAAATAGATTAGATTTTCTAAAAATGACTTGTTTCGTCTGGGAATCGAACCGACGTTAATGTAAAAAAAAAATACCTAAGTAGTTTCATGCTGCCAATCGAAAGAATAGCTAAAAAATAATAACTCTGCTTAAGAACCTAACATTGTATTTTAAAACAAAGGAACAACATAAAATGATTGAGTCAAAGTTTCGGTAGCCCAGTACCCTTACCATGAGTTGTGACATTACGGATTTCGATAACGAGTATCGAGTTTACTATCTGTGCATCCCGCTTGTACTATTTTAGTGCGAACGAGGTGCACATATAGCAAACTCGATACTCGTTATCGAAAACCTCAATGTCACAACTCATGGTAAAGGGTACTGCTGTATACTACGACCGTTGTAAACAATCATACGGCCGTAACCCGTAACTCCAGAGGATTAACAAGAGCGTCGCTTACGCCATTAAAAAAAAAGCAGAAAATATAGAAAGACTGCCCACTTTATTTATTAAATTTCTTTTTCTAAACTTAGGTTATCGGACCCGGGTATGTCCTTAAACTACGTCCAACAATGAGAGGGCACAGCGAAGTACCATCACGCTCGAGTCTGGAGAAGCCCAACTGGGGAAGTACCTCCTCCTTACAGAAGACCACAGCCATAATAGCACTGCTACCTTTCAGGTATGTAGTGTTGTGTTCCTGATGGTGAGTAAGGTTCCCAGAGCTCAACCTTAAAGGCCGACAACGCGCTAGTGAATCCCCTGGTGTTGCGGGTGCACATGGGCGACGGTAAATGCTTACCAACAGGCAATCAGTCTGCTCTTTTGCCACCTTATGTCATAAAAAAGAAAAAAAGGTAGCAAATATGTGAACATAGGTAGTAAATAGTAGCAGGAAGTATTTGCTACTATTTACTACCTATGTTCACATATTTGCTACCTAAGTTTAGATGTAAGTAGGTAAATGCTGATGGTACTCTAACATTGATCTGCCATTCTGGTCAGTCATTCTGATGCTCACCGATAAACTCCGTTTCAATTGTCAACCGAAGACAATATTACCTAGTACCTACCCACAAAATCATTAATGTTTATCTCACTCAGAAACACGTGGGGTCATTTTAATTTTAAAGTTGTTCACGATTTTTATTTAATCTGCATTTTTATATTTACTCAGATTAAATCATTAAATTAGAGCACTTTTAATCGTAATACTATTTTTATTATTTTATTTTGTTATATATTATTAAAACATATTTGAAATTTTGCAAACGAAATCTTGCAAATGAAATCTGCGAGGGTACTCATCAATTATGTACCTACTTATTTTAGGAACAGTATGAATCATTTATATTGTCCCGTCGAACAATTCAAGTATTAATATTTCATGTACCTCTACCGTACCTACTTACTGTACCGTTTTTTGACAGACAATGATGAAAATGGGCGCTTTGATTTTCAATGCATTCGTACCTACTTTAATATCTGTTTACTTTATGCTAATTATGCCAGTATCATTTTTCGCCCTCAAACTCCTTCTGGTAAAGAAATGCGCAGTTTTAAAAATAAAATCCATTTCCAAAACATTATGCAGTTTGTAATTTGTAAATCCACGGTACCTATGGAAATGATACAATTGAAACGCCTATAAAACCAACGTTAGTTATGCAATGAAAGTGAAAAATAACAAACTTGACATTGGCATCGTCGCGATAGAACGTTGGACCCGATCCAGCAACAAAAAAAAGAACCGGCAGCATTCTAATTTTAAATTTCCCTCTCGACTTTGATGTAACCATCGAAGGACTAGTGCTTGCAGTAAAAAAATAATCGATCGATTGTATTACGATTATTACAAAACGAGACAAACGTAACTTATAGATCGAATGTCTTACCAAGAATGCGTTGATATTTAAATTCAAATTCTTTTTTTGTGATAAACTACAAACATAATACAACAATTACTATATAACAAAAAATTAAATTGAAAAGTTTGCCACGAAATGAACCCGCTTCAGCATAATTTAAAATAACTTAAATAACTCACCACTACCATAAAGTTTATTAATGCTAATAGATTATAGAAATAAGTAAGCAAAGCATTTTAAGAATAACGTCCTGGCAACAGCGCAACGGTTTATGTTTGTGTTATTTTTTATGGGTTTTTGAATTCTGCATTGTGACATAATTCATAATCTCTGCTAGAAACTATATTTCAATATTGAAACGAATATTAGTAGCTCAAATCTATCAAATGATATTTACATTGGTGTAAGCATCTAATTAATGATTCAATATTATTTATTTTGTACTTGGCCACTGATTATGATGGTCAAGACGACAATTTGGACTCGAACTGATGTTGAATTAGCGGCTAGCTACATGGCTGCGGGCAGCCAAGCCAGGGCACCACGGCAAGGCCAAGGTTGATTGAGGAAGGGCTGCGGTGCGGGCGCGGGGTGTCGCGGGCTTAACGCTCCGCGCGCTCCCGCACCGACCATTCTGCACCTCGCAGTCGACTCTGACGGTTGTACAATTGCAAGGTAAGCGGTGGCCACTTTAACTTTCAACTTGTCGTCGTAACCCAGCCGCTCCGCCTGCCATCGACATCTTTCAAACGGTTAATGCAAGTTTACGCATAGTGACTTAATCTATACATCAATATGTGCGAAGATAACGTTCAAGTGTGCAATTTTCCTGATGAAACCACAGCGCGCTGCAAGTTACCCAGAGTTACGTTTAAATTTCGCCCGCGAAAACAATTGTAAGGTCCCGCGGTCCCGTGCGAATTCCCTCCAAAAAAGTTTTGAAGCGGTTCCCAAAGGGCGGGAAGCGACCGGCTGCGTGCTGTGCGTCGCGCATCGATCCGGGCTCCCCTCGGCTCGCCCTCGCCACTCCCGGCTCCCAGCTCCGAGACATTCATTTGGACAAAACATCATTCCATCATTGCATTTAGATTTCTCCATTCCTTTTATTTATTAGAAGTAGTTTGTAGTGAATTAGTGGATGATTAATTGGCTAGTTTTATAATTGGCACTAGTGAAAATGGGTGGTTGTGCAACGAAAGAAAACAAGGAAAACAAACCGGCGGATGAAGCCGACGGGTGCGTATGTTCCTGCCGGCGTTCGTCTCTGATCACCGGTGCAATCTCTTTATAACGACTTACTAAAATTCTTAATACAGCCAAAAAAAGTCACACTTTTAGTCGCGAGTGTGGGTTCCGATGATTCATTTTTGTCGGCCATTGAACTAATTTTGGATGCTGTCATTTCCGGACTACAATGTATAAATTACGGTACTTTAGTAATTGGTTTACCGCTAATTTGAAGGGGAAAAATAAAACGCTGTGCAATGGGTATTATTGAAATTTTTCCTATAAATGTTATGTCCATGTGAGTACCCTTTTTGATTTGATACAAATTTGTAAAAATATAACATTGGTGGGTACGTAAAATACGTTATTAATTTTGCGTTCGTCTCTATTTGCATACTAAGCTTTCAGTTTATACGGGTCAAGTGCATTGAATTCTTTGGCATGCTTTGTAACATTAAACTTGCGCTATGCATTTGCCGGTATCCATTCATTATCAATTGCCGGTGCCGGTAATCTGACGACTTACGTAGAATCACCGATAAGTTGATACCGTAATGTAACGTCGGTTAATTATTGGTGTACCTTCAGGAATGAATGCAAGTAGGTAACAAGAAACCGCGATAACACGCTCGTTGGGTTGGCTGGCGGCGAGTGGGAGGTGCGGCTGCGCGCGACGACGAAGCAGCGCCGGTGCGCAGTGAGCTGACACATCCGTTCGACTTGCGCGTGCCGGTCAAGGCGACCTCTGGCTAAATTACGTAATTCCAACAAAATCGAGTAGAGTAGGGTGTGTTCGACCAAGAACTTAAACAAAATCCGACAGTCCGCGTAACAACTTCCCTACCTGTAGTTCTTAGACCTTTCCTGCATTTATAAAGTGGCTAGTTACAATTCTGAAACATGAATTATAAATTTAAAGTCACGATTCCAATAGTGGTTTGTGGTGGCGCTGTTCTTGCGTATTACCTCATCAGACGGTTTGTACTTTAAATCTTTTTTTCAAATGCACTTGCGTTTTCGGCTGAAGTTCACTCTTAACTTATCTTAGCACATCCATTATTGCATCTACCTTCTTTTTTATCCATACTTTTTATAAATTAAAATTAACAGTTTTAAAACGTGAAAGTTTTCGATTATGTTTTAACCTCATGAGAGGCACAACACTATTTTTGAAATAAAAAAAATCTAGGTGTATGCGCTTTTTTGACTTTTTTCTTTGTCAAATTCGTTGGAGCGAAAAAGGGAAAGCGTCGTGCGATATTAAACGTTTTAAAATAGATTTAAGCTAACTTTTATAAAATGTGCACACGAGCGACATGCGCAGCTTTAAAAGCGTTAGACTATTTGTTTATATTTAGTCGTACATAGTGTGTTTCATGGACAATGCGCTTAATAATATCGCGTCTTTACAGAAAAGCCGCAGCAATGGTGGACACCGCAACCATCGAGAAGTTGGAGGCTGGCTTCAGCAAGCTCCAGGCCTCTGACTCCAAGTCGCTGCTGAAGAAGTACCTCACCAAGGAGGTCTTTGAAGCTCTTAAGAACAAGAAGACCTCTTTCGGCTCCACGCTTTTGGATGTCATCCAGTCTGGTAAGCGGCATTACTCCTAACTTTCATTTTATATCATTAATAGTATTGCTTGATTTAATATATTTTTCTTGATGTACTTTGAGAAACCCTTACGTCATTGGTATTAATTGTCCGTCACTATGCAACTCCCAACAAAGATCGAAACCTGATTGAAATAATATTTTCTGATAAGATAAGCACTCAAGTTTTACATAATAGCAAATAGCCAGTGGCTATAACTAGTTAATTTACACTTGCAAAAAATATTTAATTTGAATCTTATTAGGTTTATATTGGCTTTCAGTTATTTGACATAATTCAGTCATATTTTAACATCTATGTAACCTGTTTTACTTACAATATATAAATATTACTTTAATAAAAAATGACAGCTAGAATTAAATAAGTATTCTTACTGTGATTAAATGATTATTATAGCAATGATTTTGAATGGCCTATCCTATAGGCATTATTATTACACCCCGTTATCTTATGCTCATTTTGGGGGCAAGTGATTGGGCAGTTACGATAATCTAAATCGATAAAATATGAAATTGACTTACTCACTCAATAACATGTCAAAACATCTTGGGTCCGATTTTTGATATAGTCACCAAGTGATTTCCATAGATAATGATAATGAATGAGAATCTCTTTGAAGAGTACTCGGTGACTATTTCAAAAATCGGACCCCAAATTGACGATATTCAATATTTATAATTGTAGTCCTCCAATCTGATTAAAAAGATGAATGAATTTGTTATCTCTCGGGCTTTCACTTAAGAATTTTAGTTTGTCAAATAACTTTTGTAGATAAATATGAATCGACTAGTAATGTGAAGCAACATCACTATTTTAGCTTGCCCTCAAAATGAGCGTTAGATAACGGGGTGTAATTATTATTATTACAAAAGGGAATAGATAATTATTAAAGCTTACAAAATCGGATTTTGTTAGAGCAAACATTTATTACATATATTTTACTTGCAAACCTTTTCAGGTGTGGAGAATTTGGACTCTGGTGTTGGAATCTACGCCCCCGATGCTGAGGCATACACAGTCTTTGCTGAACTGTTTGACCCCATCATCGAGGACTACCACAATGGCTTCAAGAAAACCGACAAGCACCCCGCCAAGAACTGGGGTGATGTCGAGACCCTCGGCAATCTGGACCCCGCTGGCGAGTTTGTTGTGTCCACCCGTGTTCGTTGCGGCCGCTCCTTGGAGGGCTACCCCTTCAACCCCTGCTTGACTGAGGCCCAGTACAAGGAAATGGAAGAGAAAGTCTCCTCCACCCTCTCTGGCCTCGAAGGTGAACTCAAGGGCACCTTCTACCCCCTGACCGGCATGTCCAAGGAAACCCAGCAGCAGCTCATCGATGACCACTTCCTCTTCAAGGAGG
The DNA here is from genome assembly GCA_022674325.2 of Grapholita molesta. Classification (NCBI taxonomy): domain Eukaryota; kingdom Metazoa; phylum Arthropoda; class Insecta; order Lepidoptera; family Tortricidae; genus Grapholita; species Grapholita molesta. The sequence goes on along the minus strand of CP053125.2, from coordinate 3,036,879 downwards.
GTGACCGTTTCCTCCAGGCTGCCAATGCTTGCCGTTTCTGGCCCACCGGCCGTGGCATCTACCACAATGAGAACAAGACCTTCCTGGTCTGGTGCAACGAGGAGGACCATCTCCGCCTGATCTCCATGCAGATGGGTGGTGACCTGAAACAGATCTACAAGAGGCTGGTAAACGCCGTCAACGACATTGAAAAGAGGATCCCGTTCTCTCACAATGACCGTCTCGGTTTCCTGACCTTCTGCCCGACCAACTTGGGCACGACCGTGAGGGCGTCCGTGCACATCAAGCTGCCGAAGCTGGCCGCCGACAAGGCCAAGCTGGAGGAGGTGGCGTCCAAGTACCACCTGCAGGTGCGCGGCACCCGCGGCGAGCACACGGAGGCCGAGGGCGGCGTGTACGACATCTCCAACAAGCGCCGCATGGGCCTGACCGAGTACGAAGCCGTCAAGGAGATGTACGACGGCATCGCCGAGCTCATCAACATTGAGAAGACCCTGTAAGAAGTTTCGATCTCGCTATCAGTATTTTTTGTATTATTTTATCGTTTTCATTGGAAGATGGGGTCGCGGCAACACGAGACTAGTCAGCGGAGCCCCGCGCGGGCGCCTGGGCGCGCTCCCGGACCCGTATACTGTTTGTAAAAGTATTTTCTATAAGGAAATGGAAAATAAAGACAGCTAGCGTTAAGGCCAATCTCTGTGTATTTATTTAACCAAGTAGACATGACCATCAACCTTTATTGCTAAAAACAATCGTAAATATTTCTTTTGTACAATTTTACTCGCAAAAAAAAATATTGGAATAAAATTGATAAAATTATATTAGGTACAGTCGGCAGCAGAAGTTGCTAAGCCAGCGAGGTGATCTCATTGTGCTTAACCTTTTCCACGCCAAAGACTGATATATCGGCACCGCAGATCCAACTCCAAAGACTGATACGTTACGGGCCACAGAGCAAAATAGACCTACATGCACATGCACGTAGTTCAACTCAAGTTTTGACATTTCCATGACGTGGCGTATGAGCGACAGCTTTTGCATTTGACTTGGCGTGGAAAAGGTTAACACGACTTTATTGTTAAGAGAATAAGAGCGTTTTAAGATCATTCTGAACTCCTGCTTTTAGAGCGGCAAGGTGAGACAGGACTTTTTAAATGTTCGCAAAATTGAACCGTGTATTGCTGCATCGTTGGAGTGCTTATTGCACGGACATTTATTACTCGAGCGAGACATCACGAGAACAATGCGTCCTTACAATAAACACTCCAAAAGCGGTTTTGCACTACATCTGATCCGAACCTGTGAAAATATGGTCCTTAGGTAACCTATCTCTGGTAACTAAAGCTCTAAATGTGATCTCCTTAATCAGATTTCTTTCTGATCTAGTGCGTAAATTAGAATACCTAGTTCTACGGTTACAAGTTACATAAAACGGACAATAATTTTCACGGGTTTCGGACGTAGTGCGAAACCGCTCTGACGATGCAAAAATTTAGGGTTCAATTTTGCGTAGAAATAAAAAAAAATCGCGTCTCGCTATGCCCGTGGAAACCCCCCTTTGGCAACTTATGCTGCTGTCTGTACCATGCATAACTTGGCAGTCAAGTGATTCATACAAATATTACAAGAATAATAGTTATTTTTAACTATGACTATGATGATTCATACGTCATCCTAACGTAAATGACTAGTTATTACTTCCGAGGTAACATAGTACAATAGTAGGTATTGCACCATAAATAGATGCTGCCTTTATCAATCAGTTGTGTACTTGTACAGTCAAAGATAAAGATGCAATCAAACTTCTATAATTTGTATACATGCGCCTTATTGTTTAACATCTATACAGATTTTGTTACAGTCAGCGGCAAAAGTGGCTGAGCGGGTGAAGTGTTCAAAATGACCTACACGCGCTCTTAAGCCCGTTTCACATCAAGCGCGGGCGCGTGTCAACGCGGGCCCGCGGCGGACCCGCAGCGGGCCGCGGCGGGCCCGCTGCCGCGATTGTTCAGCTAGTTTTAAATGAACGCCTTCACACAGCGGCGGGCGCGGGCGTGCGCGGGTCCGCGCCACACGCACCCGCCCGCGCCCGCCGCTGTGTGAAGGCGTTCATTTAAACAGCTGAACAATCGCGGCGCGGGCCCGCCGCGGCCGCTGCGGGTCTGAGCCCGCGTTGACACGCGCCCGCGCTTGATGTGAAACGGGCTTTATTCTCTTGACAATAGAGATGTGTTAACCTGATTTTGAACACCTCAACCGCTTAGCCTATTCTGATGCTGACTGTACTTTGGTTAAGTCGATATCTTTTTACCGATAACTGGGTTGTAGGTAATTTTATAATTAGTACTAGGTACCTAATGATTGTGCTGTGTAAATTTAAATATTTTGGAAATTTTCTGTTTCACTCAGCACCAAAGTTTGTTCCCCGTTCGTGCACTGAAACCCTCCCACTTTCAATTTTGGAATCTCTCTAAATCTGGTCTCAATATTAGCACGAGAAGTAAGCATTAACTTTGCTCTCTTGTATAACAAATAAATTTATTGACGGCTGTGATCTGTGATGCGTTCATTAAGATACTCCGAGTCCGTAGCCGGCCCCCGCCCGAAACGGCCGAAATCCACCACCTCATAATAATATGAATGTCAGTAACAACATAATGTACCTACCACGTACCTTCTGTATAAACCGTTATTCTATTATGTAACGAAAGTAGTTGACACATTTTTTTATACCTACATTAAACTATTTGCGTAAAAGCGCCTACCAAAACTTTATAGCAATATTATAAGAAGTAAAGTTGAAAGATCATGATTATGCTACGTAAAAATACTCGTCTTTTAATATTTTAATGACTAATATCTTCAAATTCAAAAGTAAGGGCGTACATATACGTACATTTTCCAACTTGGTACACAAAGTACATAACTCCAAAATAAGTAGGTAATGCAAGCATCTTTCTCTTTTACTCCAATGAAAGCGTCATCAGAGTGACAGAGACAATCGTCCGAAATTTACGAATATCAGCTTTCACATTAGCGCCGCTAACGTGCAGGCCTGGCCTGCGGCGCTACCGTGAACAACGATATTCGTAAATTTCGGACGATTGTCTCTGTCACTCTCATGACACCTTAATTGGAGTAAAAGAGAAATATGCCCGAAATATACGAACTTCGATGTTCGCGGTACAGCTCCTGGTACCGCAAACATTTAAGTTCGAATATCGAAGATGCTCGAAGCATCTTTCTATTTTACTCCAATTAAGGCGTCACGCTTAATGCCAGTACGAATCAAAATGCCATTTTCTTGAACTTGAGCGCGTTAACTGATTCGGACCAGCTAGCCTAATATGATCGGGTTTTTATCATTGTCACAATATCTGTCACGCTCCAACGAGATTGTGAGTGTGAAAGTGACGGATAGCACGATAGACGATAAAATGTCAACCATGCTATCCGTTCAGCTGTCGACACTGTAAGCTGTGAAGCCGTGTGAGTGTGAATCGGACCACGGGTAGTGACAGCGAAATTGTGAATGACAGGTGACAGTGACAGACTGACAGACGGAAATAATTCATGCGTGCCGCGCCGTACGTAAGCGTGATTGTGTTGTGTATTGTGAATTACAAATACATTTGACTTCCAACCTAATTAAATACAATGGCTACACCTAAAGCAGAAAAAGACTTGCATTTACCTCTATCTAGAGTAAAAACGATTATGAAAAGTTCGCCAGATGTAGAAGCCGTAGGCCCGGAGCCGTTATATTTAGTGACCAAAGTTACAGTAAGTTCGTTTTGTTATTGCCGGCGTCGTGTCTGTTTTTAACCTAACTTTACACGTTCAAGATGAAATAACTGTATAATTTATTTTCCGTAGGAGCTTTTCGTGACAGATTTGGCGAAGCGAGCGTACAAAAACAGCGACAGCAAATTTTTGGAATATAAACATATCGCCGATGTCGTTCAAGAGGACGACACGCTGGAGTTCCTCAGAGAGATAATGCCAAGGAAAATTACCGTGCGCGAGTTTAAGGAGCTGATGGCAAAGAAGGCAGCGCGCGGCGGCCAGTCGGACGACGAGTCCAGCGAGGAGTCTAGCGACGAGAGTGAGACATCGAGTGATAACCAAGTCTGACCAAGAGCGAAGCGATCTAGACGGTAATCAGGTAAACTGTGTTAAGATATACCTCGTGCCCTGAACAACTTGACTGTGCTAGCTTAATGAAATATACAGTTGCACAGAAACATCTTACTTAAAGCTATTTTGTGGAACCTACACTATTTTTTTTCAAAGGTATATAAGCAGAGCTTTGAACAGGTATGTTCTTCATACAAAATACCAATAACATTTATGAGACCGACATAAAAAGCAGGGATAAATCGAAATAGGCAAATAAATTGTAATTATTAACCTCTTTCAATTTTATGTGAGGGTGAGTATAATCTCTCTTTGTTCTCTGTTAAATACATTAAGTTCTAAATTGTTGAATTATTAAGTTAGATCTTAAACTGATGCTTTAACACTCACATTATTGTATAGAATAGTAAATGTGTTTGTTGATAGTTACTAGGATCTATCCTGGTTAGACCCAGTGTATAGTCAACGAATTTGATTTCTAGGCCACTTTGAACCTTGCCATAGTGACGTTAAAAAGAAATCTTTTGTATCTTTCATATAGATTTTCACTGTAATAAGTGGCCCATAAATCAAATTGGTTGACTTTACATTGTAACAGTGCGCACTGCCTTACAATGAAATTTAAATCTTTAATGAAAGGAAATAAGGTAGCATTTCTTTTGAGAGGCAAGATTGACAAGTTTCATTTTACGATAAAACTGTTTTGTATGCTGGGCCTTATGAGGTATGCATGAATTGTTTTGATTATGAAATGTGAGAATGGAGTTTGGATTATATTTCAATAAAATTAAAAATTGATGTAATGTAGTTAAATGATTCCCAAAATGACTAACATGTCAAATAATAATCATGCACATGGTAATTTATTTAACTTGTATACACTGTGACTGAATACACTGACACTTGTGATTAAATAATAAATATGTAATTTTTTTTTGTGGCTATCACCTCCATCAATGCCAAAATATGATAATGAAGGCACAGCTAATTTCATTTAGTTGTATAGAAATTTATACACTGTAAATTGGTGAACAGAGGCTCTAGTGTAAGTTTTTTTCGACGTAAATGTAATGAAATGAAATCGTTTATTTTCAGGCTTGACATGGCCCATAAAATTATTAGTTTAAAAAAATAGTCTCGAACATGTAAGTGATAATGTCATTTATATGGGTAACTCTAACGCGATGGTGACGTTTTGTTACGTTAAAAACTTACACTCAGGGCTCTGATGAAATTTATGCAGTATTGGGGAAGTAAGTATTCCAAATTGACTTCTCATTGATGTAATGTAGATCTTGAATCACTTTATGTAATAGCAAGTAAAATCTATTCCATAGCTTAATACATTTCATGCAAATTGTTAAGTAATTTTAGTAGTTCTATAATTATAAAATAGTGCCCTCAAACAGGCCAACATTACACTTTTTATACTAGATGTGTGATGTATTACGGTGACAGTGCCATTAATGGATAAGGAACCAATCATGAACATTAGTGCTTATTTCGAAGGAATCAAGTGTTGTGCATTTGTTGGTAAATATTCAATTAATAACTTTATGGTTTTTGAATTAAGAACTAAGTGTCCATCATTGGTGCCTGTCAGCTTAAAGTGTCCAACATTGGTGCCATCGCCCTGTATTCACCATTTTTGTAAACATTATAATGTAAATTGGTAAAACAGGTATAGTACAATTATACACTATTAAGGAAGTACAGTCTGTTCCACTCTGGCTAAATATCTATGCATGAAATATTGAAACCTTCACTGACAAACTTCATTCATTGGTCTATTTGTCTCTCTAATACTTTAATATTCAAAAGTGAGATATAAATATACTGAAAATCTTAATTGCTCTTAGAGTATTTTGTTTGTATGGGTTTAGATAGTCATAACGCATAAACTTTAAGTTAGTAATGTAATTAGGCTAATAATGTACTGTCACAGAAACTGCTGTTGTCTAGTTTTGAATATAAACATGAAAATTACTTATACAAAAATGGATTTTAATTAGCCAATGAAACATAAATCATAATATATAACATCATAAGATAACATATTTATTATTATTTATGAACTCTTCACTTTTTTGCGCTCATTCATTTATTGTGTGACTTTCAAAGTAATTTGGTAAAATCATAATCCTTATTTTTACTATACAAAAGTAAATGCGAGTGTTTGGTTTCCTTTAACTTACAAAACTGGAATATTAAAAAAGTTACCTATACGTAAAAAAAATAGTACTTTCTATCAGAAAAAAAAATATTGGTTACAAATTAGAGAAATCTTTTTAATTTCTACATGAGTAGCTTAGTTTTTATGTCTAGTGACTTGATTCTCCCTGATGTAAATGCTGTAAAGCGTTTTATAGCCCACCGAAATACTTTCATTTTAACCATGCATCTCTGGGATTGTAACATTCAGTAATACTGCCATCTGTGTGTTAAGGCTAGAACTTTAATGGAATCAGACAAAGTTAGAGCGAATGATGACGAGTCGAATAGTGTTTACACGGTTGTCAAAAGATGGCGTTATAGGAAAGTTTTGTCGTTGTGAACTAAATCGTAAAACGATAATGCATATTGTAAGATTCACCCTCCATAACAAAAGTAAACATAACCCGTTATTTATTTATTTTGTTTTTGTATATTCTTAATTATAATATTTTAAGTCGCGACATATGACACGGAAATGTGTTCGCCTACTATGGGCCTAATAAGAATGCTTAATAGGTAATGATAGGTACCGAAGTGCTTTTTTCATTTTTGAGATTTTTAGATGAGTATGTTTTATGTTAGCAGGGTCAGTGCGATCGCGAGAAATTATATCATTCGTAGCAGAACCATAGTAACCTATAGCTAATATAATCCGGAGGATTGATAAACCTAGGATCAAAAAAAGTGGGTGGGGCACATTTCACGTAGAACCGATGGGGCGTAAGGTCGGAAGGGGCGGCGTGGACAGATCCCCCTACAAGAACCGCCGACCTGGTAAAGATTGCGGGGATCCACTACAACGTGGCGCAAAACTGGCCCGGTACCGCGAACATCGAAGTTCGTATATTTCGAGCATCTTTCTCTTTTACTCCAATTAAGGCATCATGAAAGTGACAGAGACTATCGTCCGAAATTTACGAATATTGTGTTTAGCGGTAGCGCCGCTGGTCATTGTGTGAGTCGCTTTGCTGGAGGCCATCTGTGGCTGATATGATGATGATTGATGATGAAAGTTGCGTCCGTCGGTTCTTGTGACAGAAATTATTATGTTTCACATTGACAGTCACTTTTCTGACAATGATCTAACCGCCCTTTAAGCAGACCTACCTGTTTACCCAACCCTTCACAAACACAAAATTTACCACCGAACAGTCATCCTAAAATAAAGTTCAAAGTCATTGGCGAAATCCCCCCTGCTAAAATCGCAAGGTGTAAAAGCCATCCAATGAAGAAAAAAAAAGCAGATCTCCCTGTCATTGTCTCGGGTCAAATAGATCTCCTGAATAATTTCTATACCTACATTTTTCACTTAGGGCATACTCAATGCTCAAAGCGAAATTAGTTAGGGTTAATAAACTAATGAGTACCAGCATGTCGGTGTGCGGTTTACCACGGCCTTGCTAAATGGAGGTGAAGGTCCATAAGCTACGTTACGTAAGCACATTTTCAACTTACGCGCAAGACTTTTTGAAAGCGGATCGGACATCGGCGTGTACCGACACAGACTCGAATTGTTGAGCCACTTACGCTTCAAGTGATTATTTGTTCAATAATATCTATGACCTTTTTTTTGTCGCTGGGACAATGCGTTACCGGGCCTGGGGTAGGCCCATGATGGTAGTGAGGGGGTATGTGGGACTCTCTCCTCGCTGCTCCTCTTACTGCGGAGGGGAGGAGAATACCCACTAAAAAGCTGCGGCGTCGTCCGCATTCCCATTAGGGACTCCCCTAACGGCACTCGCCACTGGATCACGACCGCACTCCACGGTAACAATCCACTTATTCTATGACCTTCCCAATGTAAAGTGAATCCATTGTTGAGCCATTTATGGCTCAACAATAAAATTCCCTGACTGTAGCAAGATTATTGTAATTGATGTACGAAATATTTACTGACCACCTCGTTGAATCTAAGTCAATTAGTATTATTGGTGTGTTTAAGAAAGCGACTCCCCACTGTAAACTGGTTTTATGAGAGGTAGGGCACAGCGAAGTACCATCACGTTCGAGTCTGGAGAAGCCCAACTGGGGAAGTACCTCCTCCTTACAGAAGACCACAGCTATAATAGCACTGCTACCTTTCAGGTATGTAGTGTTGTGTTCCTGATGGTGAGTAAGGTTTCCAGAGCTCCAACCCCCCTTAAAGGTCGGCAACGCGCTTGTGACTCCCCTGGTGTTGCGGGTGCCCATGGGCGACGGTAATTGCTTACCATCAGGCAATCCGTCTGCTCGTTTGCCACCTTATGTCATAAAAAAAAATGTGTACAGTGATTTGTGGACGGTTTCTAAATTTCCTACAGTGAGAGTTGAGCCTCTGAGGAATCCGCGATTTTTGGCTTTCTTTTTAATGAGGAATCTCAGTCTCTAACGTGACCCTCGACGTTTCTCAGGGGTCCCCTTTAGTAGTGGAGGCAGTTACGACATTGACCCAAAAAATTTTTGTAGAGCTATGTGCTTCACCACATACATTCTTTGAGTATAGTATAGCCTGTAAAAGACATATGTACCTTCATTGAATGTTTTCGAATCTACACAAGTTTACAGACTTTACTGGCGCATGGATTTTACTTACTAATGAGTTTGGTTTTTCATCGATGCGATTGCCAGTACGCCATCTTGTTGCTTATTATTATTCTGAATGAACTTTGTTCTTGACCCAAATAAAGCTGTTTCAATAAGTATTTTGCGAGAATATTGCTGTTTGTTCGGATATGGTTATTGACACCTGATATTTGCACTCGAGTGCTTATCGCCGTCTTCAAACAAAGTACATAACATAACTAAAAGAAAGAGGTTTTAACTCTAATGTCAACCATAGTCAGCTGCGTCTTGAACACAATCTGAGCGTCAAACGCAAAAATGGACGTAAGGAAATTTTGAGCTTCTTTCTCGGTTACTCCAATTAAGGTGTAATGAGAGTGACAAAGACAGTTGTTCGAAATTTGCGAAAATCGATTTTTACGGTGACCTAGGCTCTTTTTTTGCATCATGAAACAACGGCATCAATTTTATGAAATTTAGGTGTATTAAAATGTTATTTTTAGGAGAGAATTGGTATGAAATGTAACGCTTCTAGATGATTTTTGTACGTAGTGCAGCGCAATAGAAAAAGTCACGAAGCCGTGACTTTTCTATTGAACGAGACAAGGATACTTAAATTATAAAATACTTGATTCATAGTATTCACGTCGAATTCAATTTTATTATCTTGTAGGTATATCACTTTAAAATAAAGAAGCTACAAGAGTATAAGTACAAGTAAACGGAATTAACTAAGTGGTACAGTCAGCAGCAAAAGTGGCTAAGCGGTTGAGGTATTCAAAATGAGGTCAACACATCTCTATTGTCAAGAGAATAAGGGCGCGTGTAGCTCATTTTGAATACTTCACCTGCTCAGTCATCTTTTGCCGCTGACTGTACATATATATATGTACATACCCTGTGGACCGTGGAGCGTACTTTAGCGTAATTGTCCAAAGCGGCAACGCATGAGTTTGTCTGTCCACACGCATGGGGGCGCACCGCCAGATTTCTAATCGTGTAAGTATTTGAGCCACACGAAGCGTTGATAGTGACCGTTAAACAATATTAAAAAAATAACCGACGCAGTGCGGATGGCACGACAAACGAGTCATGAATGTTTTTAATGTGTGGAGTATGACACGAGAGGAGTGTCATCACCAAGCCTCTGATTTTCTATCGGACGGTAATATGAAAGAAAACTGTGGAGTTGATATTAAGACTAAAATGTAACTCATAATCATACTCATACTCACTCAGTATCTTAGTCCCGTAACACTTATATACCTTTATCAGGCGCTCCGATCGAAAATGTGAATCGAAAGTGAATCTTAAAATGATTTTTGTTGTAGGTTCGATGTGGGAAGTTTTATGCCCTTAGCTCAGTGAAGGATTACATTTATCATGTAAGTATAATAATTTAGTTACACACTTGCTCATTCCTGTATCTAAATGCCCTATGGGTAGGGGAACCCGGGGCATTATAGGCACCCGGGGCAGTATGAGTACCCTTTTTCCTTCCACCGCCTGTTCGCTAAAGCCGCAGGCAATCGCCTAGGCAGGTGTCTATTGGCCCCCCGACCGCGCGGTGAGTGGTTATATCGAAGTGCGCGCCTGTCCAAGAAAGTCAGCAACAAATTTACGTAAGTACGATATTTTATCTAATTTTACTACATTTTGTGTAATCTGAATCTAATACATATCTGTATCATTATTTATTCCAAAATATCGTTTTAACAAGTAAAAATCTTGTACTTTTATACGAGGCAAAAAGTTATTTTAATTGATTGAAAGTTTACTGGTTTTTCGATGTGTTTGTTAAAATTATGCCATGGGGCAAAATGGGCGGGGTAATATGGGCAGGTGCCCATATTGCCCCACTGAAAAGAATGAATGCCCATTAAGTCCAGGGTTAAGGAATCATGAAAGAAATAAATTCTATTTTTGTTGCAGAGTCAAACATGGTTAGAAACGCGGTAGTTGGGACAAGAAGAAAATTGAGTTAGCCATTAAAGATCTCACATCTGGTAAACTTAGTTGCAAACGAGCGTCCCAAACGTGATTTACAGGTGTTTTGAAGCTTGGACATAGCCACTGCAATAGATGTCCAGTTGGCTAAAACTCCACCTCCAGTTCCATCATCTTTTTTAATGTGTTAGCACCTAGTAACATCGTGCCGGTACCCAAAGCATGTGACCAGAAAAGAGTTACCAGAAAGCGCTGTAAGACAGCGCCTATTACAAGGTCACCATATAAAAAGGAATTAGAAGATGCTAAGCCCAAAAAAATAACGAAAAAAGTGACAACAACAAAGAACATAAACCAAAAAGCCAACAATTTTGTTCTTTTTGTGCCAGATTTTAGAGCATTTATGTACTTTTTTGTTGTGCTCATAGTGCCCCGGCTCGTTATGCCACAGGTATGACCATTATGTCCCGGGCACGGGGCAATATGAGCAAATTTATTATTTTTGTTTTTTGTCTATAGATCAAAGAAATGGCATACTCAGTTAATTATTTTGTTATATAATGAAAGACTGTTAATGATTCTAATAAATGATTATCCTTTATATCAGCTCTTCTATTCCATTGTCATATTATCATGACATATCCTTAAGGGGCCTATATTGCCCCGGGTTCCCCTATTACATACTAGGACCTATCTGATTTTTTAAAATATTATGGGAGTTATTTATTTTTTTATTTGTGACATCATTTATTCATTCAAAATAATTTATTTCACTTATTATTTACTTTCGTAATTAATTGAAATAAATGAGTATGAATATGAGTTACATTTTAGTCTTAATGTCGACTCCATAGTTTTCTTTCTTCTTACCGTGCGAAAGAAAATCCGAGGCTTGGTCATCATATTCTATGGCGTAAGGCACGCCTGCCGCGTCATGAAAGAATTTCGCCGCCACAGATAAAAGTTTTTGAAAATGGAAGACGCAACGAATCGGTTAACTTGCAATTTTAGGTAAGTATTGGATGCTGATACTTGACGCTAAACGCGACATATCATATTGACGCGACATACAGCTGACACAGCCGCAAGGCGCCACGTCGTTATATGCCGTCGTTATATCGCGTCTCGGATACAGTTTTCTGCCAAGGAACTGGTTTTTTTTCTACAAAGACGGTGGCAAACAAGCATACGGCCCGCCTGATGGTAACCACTTACTGTAGACTGTGGACGCTTGCAAAAATGCCTGGGTAGTCGAAAGTTACAAATGCTTAAAAAATACGTTTTTGGATATGGATATGATGAGTTATTGCAATTGTTTCAAATGACCCATGTCTTAATTGACACCAGTCTCTTCTACTGCTATGTTCAAGCGCAATGTGCAATCAGTGCAACAAAAGCTATTCATTGTATCCGATTAGGTAACAGATAGGAAGTCCACGTCCGCTGTTGTTTAATCTTTGGCTCGTCATTCGTTCGTCTATATCTATATGCCTCTTTATCACTTGTATATGTAAGAGCGATAGAGATACACAATTTTCGAAATCGCCTTCAGCTGCACCACACATAACGGCTTTAATTGCAGACGGAACATATAGGTATACTAGCTCCTACTACAGTCAAGGACACAAATATGTAGCTATACAATTGTGCACCTTATTATAACGGGATAAGGTTAAGACAAGACATGTATACATGTCTATGCGTTTAGATGTGCTAGCCTGCTATACTCTGTCTGTTGAAAATCAGTTTTGAAAAATAAATCATCACAAGTATGTGACCATTATGAATCACATACGGTTATATACATTATTTTGCTTTCGTAAGTAATAGTCACTGATTTTTAAAAAGCGTTTTTCAATTAAAAGACACGTCAAGATTGTTTACCTTTTTTAACTACCTAAACAGACAGAGTATATATTTTCGAACAATAAGTTTTTCGGACAATATTCCAAATTCAAAATTTTAAGTAGGAATAAAAACAAAAGATGGTGCCTTTTTGAGTTTTTAAACAGAATTGATACTATTATTATCGACCCGGCCGGTTAACATGCACGCTGCTGTTCATAAATATTTATTTTAATGTATAATAATTTTAAATGTCAACAAAATTTATATATACCTACCGAGACCTTAAACTTTAACCCAAAAGTAATATTAAATTTAAAAATCTTCAACGGCCAATTTCATGTTTTTAGTGTTTCCTCCCAACTTGAAAGTTTGAATTTGGAATACGAATTTTAAGAACTTTTCAACTGCTATATGTTCTGAATTTGAAAGTACCTCATTCAGCGGTGTACGTTACGGTTGTCTTTGACGTTACGTTAATTAGTACTAAATTAGAATAAGATATACCAGTACATTACTTAGAAACCAATGAAATGCAAGAAAGCGTTTTTACTGTTACCTAAGTAGACCAGTAACAGCAATCGTTAGTTCTTCATTGCTACATAGACGACCTAATAGTTCGTTGACTTGGCTAGACCAGTTTGCAACAAGTGAAAATCTAGATTCATTATCTTTCACAAAACATCTTGACTCGACTGAGAAGTTGTGGCTAGTATAACTTGAACTCGATTTTAACCCTTTATAGGAAGGCAGTTATAATTTTCAACTATAAAATGTGTTACATTTATTTTATTATGCTACGATAGTGGTAACAATTTAATTATACTGGGTGTTTAAAAAACGTGATACAAGATTATCAAGTCGGCATCTGGTCATGATTTGGAACAATTTTTACTATAGGGTCAACTTTGTAAATTGTAAAAAGACAACTCTCTCATACATTTTCGTCAGCTTATACTTGACCTTTTCCATGGAACAGCTCAATTTTTTTTAAATTTTACAAACTTAACCGCATTAGTAAAAGATGTTTAAAATCATGAACAGATACATTTCAGCCGTATGCAGTCCACTGCTGGACAAACCTAGGCCTCCCATAAATATGACTTGTATTATCTTGGGGGTAGTTGCCATAGTTGGCAGGCGGGTTGGCGACCGCAGTAGATGTAGATTGGATTTCGACGGACGCTGCTGCCCATCCGTAGGATTTTTCCCTTTGTCGCCTCTTACGACACCCACGCGAGGACATGGGGTGGTGGTATTCTAGTCAGCCGGCATCACACAGCAACATGAACAAATGCCGGTTTGATAATCTTGTACCTATCACGTTGTTTATAATAGCCAGTATTATTTTATATTATACAGTCCAGGAGTGCGAGGTAATCTTCTGCTTTGCAGATGTTATCCAAGATGTTAATGCACAATTTTTACCAATTCTCACGAATCCTTGCTTGCTACCAACGACGGCCGCTGCTGTAGGCGTCCCCAATAGACTGCCACAGGGAGCGAAAGCTGAGCATGGGGGGCTCAATGCGACAATCGCTGCAGGCGGATTGGCGATCGCGGTACGTCCACAGCACCATAGGGATTCTATTCTGCACTTCCTCTTGCGGTTTCGTTCGAGAGAATCACAAATGCTAATCATGAATTATTAACTGATAAGAATACCTATATTTTTATCGATACCGTAATTCATAGAAATAATGGTAAATGTCTCGGGCGACACTCGAACTCACGGCTCCGGTATTGTGTGCGAATCTCTCCATCATTTATCTATATTTGTCTATCATATATTATTATATATTATGATATCCTATAACTCCCTCTTATATCCTATAACTTTATACTTTTTACTTTATACACAACAACGCATTATTAAGTAACAATAGAACTAAAAATTAATTTGTGAACGATCGTCCAATACTAGTTATTTGTTTATATACCTATTTATAAGCAGATAAATTGATATTTTTGTGAATGACAAAGAAATCACAAGTAGTCAGCATTCATAACGTCAACTGTTTGGTTCAATAACACCAGAGTATAACTGAGCTCTAATTGAGTATAGTAATTATGTGTCTAGAGTTCAGGTTATCAGGAGTTAGTTTATTATGTATGAACATGAAATGATCTGGTCTTTCCTAACTGTTACGTAAAGCATGTAATCGAAGGACGTAATAACCTGCTTTGCAGTACATTTACTACGTACCGATATATAATATAAATCCTTTGAACGCACTGTTTCTCAAACTTTTTGATAAAGGCGGCAAACTTGGGATTGCCTGATGGTAAGCAATAACCGTCGCCCATAGGCACCCGCAACGCCACGGGCGATGCCGGCCTTTAAGATAGGAGTACGCTCTATTCTTGAAGGTATGAGTGTCGTATCGATCCGGAAACACCGCTGACGGCAAATCTTTCCACAGGTTTGATGTGCGAGGCAGGAAGTTTTTAGAGAAACGCACAGTAGAGGATTTTCAACTATCCAATGTGGTGAGATTGGAAATATTGCGTGATGGCGGAAGGAGGCGACAGGGATTAATCCGAACAGTTCCTCAGAACACTCTCCGTTGTAAATGCGATAGAAGATGCACTTATAATTATAACTCCTAGTCCATATGACTATTAACCTCTGTTCTTGATTCATTTTTAAACCAGATAGGTAGTGTACACGTAATCTGTTTCATAGCGAACCCTAGGAGAAGAACGAAAAGTTAATGGGGTATGGTGAAAATTACATTTGCTTTTGATGATAATTTGATATTGTCAAGTATAAATATACTTATCAACAACAAATTGTTATCAGTCCCATCAGCCATAACATAGAAAGACAGCACAGTTTGTTTGAAAAAATATGGCACCACTCTTTACTAACACGCTTTGTAGGTGACCCATTGTGGAAAGGAAATATAGTTACCACAAAAGCCTGCTCTCTGCTCTATAGAACTACTTAGTATCCCAGTTTGAGAAACTCTGTACCTATACTAACGCAACAGTGGGTGGTAATAGTAAATAGTATTTAGTAGGAAAATTAGATCATGGCGTAAGTTTGTTCAGAAAGTTATGTGATTTTATTGTGAAACGACTCTCGCAATAATACTCACCTGATAAATACGAAATAGTAGCACTTAAATTCTATAAATTCAATAATGGCTGGGCTCTAACGATTTGTATAAAATTATTACAGGTATATTAAATCCTGTTAATATTGTGTTAAAGTTTGTATGTTTTAATGTCTATTCGCCAATCACCCATAACAAATATAA
This sequence comes from Grapholita molesta, assembly GCA_022674325.2. Lineage (NCBI taxonomy): Eukaryota > Metazoa > Arthropoda > Insecta > Lepidoptera > Tortricidae > Grapholita > Grapholita molesta. Next base: position 3,020,932 of record CP053125.2, on the reverse strand, counting down.
ATTCTTATCTTAGTGGAACTCTCTTTCTAGTAAACATTTACAATGTGACATGACAAAAAAGCGATAAAGTTACATATCATGATATCATTTATCGCAACAAAACATCTGAGGCATGAATGAATTTGAAGTTCTAAGGGCATGTACACAAAACTGCGATGCGACGTCGCATCGCAAAAACCTCCTATGGCCTCATATGGCGAATTCGCATCGCATCGCATCGCATCGCAGTTTTGTGTACAGGCCCTAAAGGCTTGTGGACATAAAAATGCAATGCGATTTCGCATCGTAAAAATCGACGAGTTAAATATAGTAATATTTAGTTTTTTCCTTGTTACGAATTCGCATCGCGTCGCATCGCAGACTTTTCAACCAAATCACTTTTACCACAACCAGTAGGTACTCATACCCAACTTGTTATGGCTCAATCAACTATTTTATGCCATTATTATGGTTATAGTACACTGGGTCACTTAAACCACTGTTTAATAGTATCTAAAGACGATAAACATACATTTTTGTGGTAACTAGTACATGCCCATTCCTTAATGAATCACCTCTACCAAACGTGTTGGTAGAATGCGGTGCCACATTTCTTCTAACAATCTATGCCACTGTTTTCCCTGGCTGATGGGACAGAATGACAGCGGACAATAGTTGATTCACTCATATAAATAAAGATCTGTACCGACATATGTTGCTAATTTGGTTGCTTCTGTTTGACGCCGATTGTACTAGTACTAAGTAAACATATTATTTTATTTTCAGTAATTTATTGCTTTCATAGGTACACTAGATATTTGTAACATAAAAAAAAAACAGCTATGAACCCTGCAAGGGCACTACAATTTGTAAGTGTTAGTTACTAACTAAACAAAAAATAGATGAATAGATGCATCTCACTAATTACCTAGACGACATAGTATGTTTACATAGCTGCTTTAACATATTTTCTTAAATTAAACAATATATTTTAACTGTATTTATTAATATTCAACTTTCAAAAAAATCTAAACTAAACTAAAAACTATTAACAACTAAATAATCTGCAAGTTTTTTGTTAAATAAACTGTCGTATACCGTCTTACTACCAATACCAATAAGTTTTGGTATTCTATATGTTTTTGCTCTTTTGTTTTAATTGAAACGTAAATACGTTATTTGTGCGGTCTTTAACGGCCACAAAGCGTTTAAGTAAAAACAAGCTCTGAATGGAACAAGTGAACGGTGTTGTACCTAGGAAGATAATAACTTTTGATCTGCGTACCTATAATATTAGGTAGCTTTGATTAATAGTCAATACTTACCTATTTCTATAAAATTAGCATAATAATGAATAATAGGACCCCGAATTTTCGATAATTCTATGCTTACACCATAAATAAAAAAGTATAGACTTTTGCTTAGTTCCAGCCAGCACTTAGAACTAGAACCAAAATTAAGTATCCGTAGACTTTAACGGTTTGGCCTAAAATATCTTACAAAAGTACCTACATACTAGTTAATTCCAATACGTATACATAGGAATGACTGTCGGATTGCCGTAAAAACTGTCCTTAACATACCATTTAAAGCTTGCACTGGAAATCCAAAATAAAAATCAAGGTTTTTACGTAAACGGTGCGCCACAACAAACTCCCTGCATTCAACCAGCGGCCGCGTATCCGTACGCACTTGCGCGGGAAACGTATTTTGACATTGCAGTGTTAACATCGCGCGAAATTAAAAAGTTTTACAGTGTTTTGATCGTTTGACGTTTGACATTCTGATTTTTTAAATTGTTTTCGATTACCAACATGACGATCTACAGCAAGATTGTCCAAATCATTTTGATCTGTGTCTGAATTGGATTATTGACTAAAGAGACAGGTAAGTAATTTATTATTTATTGAAATTAATTAATTAAAATGTGATCAGTGATATTTTTATATAAAAATAGGGTTGATTAGAATATTAATTATGATATTTAAATTGAAATCATTTTTTTTTTTTTAATATTCAAAACGATATACGAGGTACCTACCTAAGTCGTATTACTAATCTTTTAACAGACATTAGGATTATAAAGAGAGAAATACACTTACTCAATAATAACAATGACTTTGCTAACAGCGTCGAATCATTAGTATTAGTTTCAAACACGTTCCATACAATACACAATGCAAGTAAAAGTACCAAGAGCTGAAAAGAAACTTGTAAGTTAATAATACTTTATTCTGCGGTAATATATAATAAACACCTACACCAAAGTTTAGAATTTCAATACAATATTTAACGTCTACCGGACCAAAGTAATAATCCCAAAACAGGTCGGGTACATCGTCAATTACTGATGATCAAATTCATTTAAGTGTAAAGCGCCAATTACACGCCACTTTTTAATAACTGGCCACCCTATTGCCAGCCGCATTTTTGTTTGCTACTACTGTCGTGATTTAAAAAAAATAGAGACAGCTTACCTTTAAAGATAAATCAAATTAAAATATAACTAGACACATGTTTAAAGAAGTTTATATTCTAACTATAAATAATTAATGAAATAAATAAATAAATAAGTAATATCCTGCCTCTATCGATCGGCGTAGATATAGTACCTATAGTTTAATACATTATATGTACAAGTCACATTATGAATATATATTTAAGTACGTATATAGTAATGATGTTGACCTTTGACATATGTATTTACGTTTACAACGTTTCGCTGGAAGTAACAGTTTTTTTTTCTCAGCTGAACTCATAAATATTCATACCTTAAACATGTAATGTTTATAAAAATGTTTTTTTTTAAGTATAAAAAAATGTTGTCGTTCGTATACAAACATGCTTGCTTAAAAAATAAGGCCCTGCTGTCATAGAGTAATTAAAGGATTTAAAATGCAGCACTAAATATCTCGATTCGACTTGTTGGTTAATCTGTCAATTAGCAAAAGCTACGGTATATACCTTAATGTTAAAAAAAATGTTAATGTTCTAAAAGACATACTTAATTAAAATTATAATATAAAAGGTCCTTTGAGTGTTTACGATGTCAATGTTATGGCATTTAATTGACACATACCTACTGCGATATAATAACGTAGGTAAATAAGAATCATAGACATGGTAGCCAGTAATATTTGCTATGAGTTAAGTATCTTTTACGACCTGTTCAGCGAAAAAAGAAATTGCACATACACTTTCCCAGTATATGTCATTTTGAAACTTAATTCATCATTAGCAATAAAAGTGTCACTTGGGTGTCCATTATTGGGCATTAAGATGCCGAAGACTAGGACGTTTCCCTCATGTCAACTGTGAGAGCTCATGGTAAGTTCACTAAGTCACTCCACCTCTAAGTTCAGATTATCATAATGACTATTAATGACAAGATAACTATCATCAGCCCGCAAATATGGCGAATAATGACGTGTCTGCAGACTACATTAATATTGACAAGGACTAATCTTACTAGAATACTAAATTGATTACAATAATTGCTACTTAATGCCGAGTGATACTAGGTAGGTATTATATTATAAATAAATAAATATTTCGGGACAATCTTGCACAAATCGACCTAGTCCTACGGTAAGCTCAGTAAGGCTTGTGTTGTAGGTACTAGACGACAATATATATAATAGATAGATACATATAAATACTTAAATACATAGAAAACACCCATGACTCAGGAACAAATATCTGTGCTCATCACACAAATAAATGCCCTGACTGGGAATCGAACCCAGGACCTTCGGCTTCATAGGCAGGGTACTACCCACTAGGCCAGACCGGTCGTATATTATTATATAATATATTATACTACACGAGTTTTAAAACATCATTGCGACTGATCCATGAAATTTCATAATTTTACGTAGTATAATTTTTCGCACATAGATTTAGCAAAAGAAATCAAAAAAATGTTTTATTAATTTAATGCTTCAAAAGATATTTCCCAAAAAATCCCAGATTAAATACTGCCTAAATTTTTATAAAACAATCCAGCCTATAAAATTCAATAATAGATATTTTTTCTAAAATATTGCCACATTTCAAAGTTATGTTATTTTACGTAGGTCAATTACATGTTTATACCTCTCGCTCATTTCTTTCCATTCCAAATAAACAAAAAAATATCCCGAATAATTCTATACATTTAAAAAAAATCTTTTTTTTTTACCGTAAAACAAAATATATGGAAGATGGTAACAAAATAGGAAAATACCGTTTAACTAAGAAAACGGAAAAGTTTCAATTTTTAAGGGAGTGCTCAAATACGCGTCATGAAAAACTGTGAAGTTATTTTTAACCAGCCGTAGTGTAAATACATCTACATATGTATTAGAACTTCTAATATAGGGCCGACGCCAGAAACCACATTGGCAAGGCCACTGACACCACTCCTTATCACCAAATAAGACTTGAACATTTTTGGGCAAAGCCTAGAACTAACATGTTAATAAGTTCAAGTATTCGGACCTAAATATCTTCAAGTGCCCTTTAGCTCTATTCAAACATCAAATACGTTAATGGCTAATACAAACGGTTAAGTGGGACAAAATTAGTGTTCGGAGGTCATCAGAAGTATTGACACAAGAAGCCGTATTCGACTAGTACCTAACTACTATAATGTACGAATCAATGGCCGAATGTATTTATACTATTCTATCATCATTCATTTCAGCCGCAAGTAGTCCACTGCTAGATATAGGCCTCCCCAAAATATTGACATATATCATCTTGGCGGGTAGTTGCCATAGTCGTCACGCTTTTCAGGCAGGTTGGCGCCGCAGTAGCTGTAAATTTGGTTGCGACGGCTGTTGCTGTCCATCCGTCGGCTTTTTCGCTTTGTCGTCTCTTACGACACTCGCGGGAGGAGAGGGGGTGGTGGTATTTTAGTCAGCCGGGTTACTGCATGATCTAATGAAACTTTAAATTTTAATTTACAGTGACATTAATTATGGCAGTTTTTAAATAGATTGTAAATAAAACCCAATCTACGTTTTATAGTGGTATTACTTAGAATTACTAGCATTGCAGGTTTGAAATGTCTTTGAATCAGAATTATTTATAAAAGCCAAGGTTTCTTTTACCTTTTATGAATCCGGGTATGGTCCAGAGCTCATAACTTCATAAAGGCTAAGGTCGTCCTTTCTCTTCTTCGTAAAAAAATAATTCTTGAAAAAAATTTTGAACTCGATTATTCGTAACTTATATTATAGACTATTTTCCTCCTCACTTTTTAACGCAACCGTTGTAACAAAAAATCTGTAGAGTTGATAATTTTTCGAGAAACTAAAATCAGTAGCAGTCAAAGACTAAAATACTTGTCTTGAAGGGAAGATAGGGTTACTTGTATAAAGGCACTAGAACCCGATAAATACCTGTCATCTTGGAACTAATATGTCATTCACAATAAAAGTGACAACAGGTGTCATTTATTGGGAAAAAGCGTGTCGAGCACTAGTGATTTTATCACGTAAGGTACTTGTACCATGACAAAACAAATTATTTTATTACATACTTGTTTCCATTTGCTTGTGTAAATGCTGTTTAATAAGGTAATTAATTGTCCAACCAAACACCATAATCGATGTTACTACGAGACAAATGTGTGGGCTTGTGCGGCGTATCAGATCCGATGAACCTTGGAAAGTAACAGGGAGGGAAGGTCTCAGGTAAGGTTAACGGCTATATTCGGCATTGATAATCATTCCAATGATTTTGGTTACGATTTTACTGTATAATATAATAACTAATAGAAACTATCAAGTGCGACGTCTGCATTTTTGTTCGCACTTTATACATAGATAAGGAGCGTTTTAAAGGCGCAATTTCTGCGCCAAAATATGTATTGTAACAAGTAAAATTGAAAATTATAAACATATATGTCTACGAGGAAAAGTAACAGTTTTGGCCTATACCTTATTTTAGCACGAAAAAAGATTTATATGTTATATGCGATACGTCGGCTTATTTTTTTATAGTTACATGTGTTATGACACTAATGACATGGTTTTTTAAAGTTGCAAAACAAAAGATGCTCAGTATGGACAAGCAATTGCACTTTCCATTTAAGCTCCATATTAAAAGACATTCTGTATATTAAATAAAACAACTGAAAACGGATTATATCGCGTATACTAATTAAATATTGATGGTCATGGCGTACATCAGGGTGGAAAACGAACGCTGCTAAAGGGTTCGAATTCGAAACGTTGGGATGAAGTTTTATTTAGTAGCCGCGATATAATCCGTTTTCAGTTATTTTATTTCACGAATCATTATCACGGCAATCGAAGACAATATTACATCCTGTCAATAACTTATATTTATAAAGTTGACAGATTTATTTTATTTTCGTAGTAAATACAAAACAATCATTTATATAATCTTTAATATTATATGTTATAATATTGTATACTGGTTAACCCTTTTGTTAAAGTGTCGTAAACAATTGATCATGACATTTAACATGCGGGTATTTACGTATCCTCCGTTACCTGACTCAAGATATAATTAAATGTCTAAGCGCTCAATTATTGCTTTATTCAGAACCGAGTCTCTACTTGGTACCGCTCCACAGGTACCGTGTTGACATATAAATTATCTTACGCATTCTATGAATGAAACTTAACTAAACAGGGTAAATGTAGTAGTAAGGTAAACTTCCCAGTGTTCGACACGCGGATGCCCAATAGATGACACCCTTATTGATGACTGACTTAACATTTAAACTGACATCCATTGGGACGTTCTTGGGTGCCCGGATCTTTACCTCAACGTTTCTGTATAAGGGTATTGGCGTTCTATATTCAAATTTTGACGTAAGATATAGGTATTGCTACTGATACTAACACAATTTCTCGACAGGCCTGTTCCTCAAGTCCCGCGTACTTATACAAGTACAAATTAAATTCCGGTTTTGAACCTTACTAACCAACTAATAAGGTTCCAAGTTATAAGTTCTAGGTTATAAGGGTCTGTTGGCTTAGTAGAAACCGTTTGGTCATAAAATACAGTGCGATTAGTATAATAAAATAGAGAGTGTGTGTGTTTTTTTTTTTAGTTGTTTCGAGTCCCGGGCGAGGCAAGCGAGTTTTAGAAAATCTTTGAATGCAGTTTTGTTTCTTTTAAAAAATAAAGGAATGTCTCCTTTAAGTAAAAGGAGCTAGCTCAAGGATTTAAGGTAGTTTCTCTCCAGGGTCTGAGTTAACTTTCCACGCTGTATACTAATTTCGTTGGCAGAAGCACTATTTGTTCGTGTATCCATCCGCGAAGGCCGGCCGATTGCATGCGTGACTCAGAGGGCCTATCGCGCAAATCCATTGTCTCCGTCACTCTAGTTACACCTTACTTAGAGTAAAAGAGACAGATGCTCGAAATTTTCGAACTTAGATTTCCGCGGTAGGCCTGCAGGCCTTCATTGTTTCATCTGCAATTAGGTACATATCTCATATCTCGGGTCGTATTTACGCTTAGGTGCGATTACCAATGTACAGTCGCCATCACATATATCGGAGCTGTCGAGGTGGTTACAAATATTAAACAACGCCTCTATGATCATGGCAATAAAGTGCATGTTCAGAGCCCAGTACCCTTACCATGAGTTGTGATATTGAGGTTTTCGATAACGTGTATCGAGTTTACTATCTGTGCATCTCGCTTGTACTATAGTAAACTCGATACTCGTTATCGAAAACCTCAATGTCACAACTCATGGTGAGGGTACTGAGTGTAAGTTTTTAACGTAACATAACGTCACGATCGCGTTAGAGTTACCATATAAATAACATTATCACTTACGCGTTCGAGACGTTTTTTTAACGAAGAAACTTACACTAGAGCCTCAGACATTTATGTAAGGAGAGATTTTGTGTTAAGAGAAAGGAGAGGATACTTTTATCCCGCAACCATACTTTAAAGACAAGCATGGCTCGCGCGAGGAAAAGCTATGAAATAAAGTAGTATGAAGTGATTATACCACGAAACCTAATGGATCGAAGGTTGGAAACATATTATTGGTTACATCAAAACATAAAGACCTTGCGGGTTTGTTTAACATACTGCACTGACGTAAAATAAGCACGTCCTTTAGTTTCTTAATTTCTGAGAATTTATTTCGACATATTTTCTTGATACATTTTTCTGTATAATATAGGATTTATTCTGCTTCTGGTACAAATGATTTATTCATATAAGCATATAACAATATACATTATGTTTGAACAAGTAATATCAATTGTTTATGGTTAAAGAGGAACTGGGTTTCGGGGTATGGAGGGTATAGGTATAAGGCAAAGGATAAAAAAACAAAAACTTGACTCAGCTTCGTTAGACTCTACTTTGTGATATCTAAAAGTAAATCTTACTCAAATTCTTAATTTTGTATTCGGTTGCCGCGATAAATATTCATGAAATAAAACAACTGAAACGGATTATCGAGATTATTTCATGGATATCGGGTTCTCTGCCCACCCGATTACCATGAACGCTGCTGAAGGGTTTGAAACACCGGGATGAAATTTAAATTAGTATACGTACGAGCATTATGTTCCTAAATAAACAGCGGACCTATTATATAATATACAAAATTATACCAGTATGTATGTAATATAAATATTATAGAGGCTCTATTGCTCGAGATCCCAATGAGGTCAACCGATGAATTTGACCCACTGGCTCTCAACTCGCGATCTTGCGTCAGTGACCTCCGAGAGTTTGCAAATAAAAAACAGTCGATATGAGTTTTTAACGTGTAATATTATTGTAATAGTTAAGGTAGGTAAACAAAAAAAAAATGGGTAAATATATAAGTAGGTATTGATTTGTAAAGGGAACTAATATTTTTTTGTGAGTAGATATGATAACTTAAATACATAGAGGTCGTATATCGAGATACTTTTCAAGAGAAACATTATAATTAGTTAGAGTAGAGTCGCGCGATACCGCTGGATGTGGAAGGCGATGAATCGGTCTTCTTGGGTCATTCTGGGGGAGGCCTAAGTCCAGCAGTGGACGTCTTTCGGCTGACATGATGATGACATATTAAAAACAAAAAGTAAATGATTTGGAATTTTGTAGCTATTTTATAATAGAGCTGCTTGCTCAAGTCTTGACCGAAGAGCTGGCGGCTTCCTCGCACAACGTATCAGCATTGCGATACCTACACCGAGGAAACGCCGCCGGCATCCTTAGTACAATTCCTCAAGGACTTTTTTACACTTAATCTAGAGTAGTTCAGTGGTTATTTTAATGCCTAGCTTGTTGTTGCCAGTTTTAATGTTAAGTGAGTCATCAATAACGGCGTCATCTATTGGGCATTCGCGTGTCGAACACTGGTAAGTTTACTTTACTACTACATTTAGCCCGTTTAGTTAAGTTTCAGCAATTGATGGCTTCATTTATAAAATACGTAAAATAATTTATATGTCAACACGGCACCTGTGGAGCAAACGTTCGGTTCTGAATAAATAAAGCAATAATTGAGCGCTTAGACATTTAATTATATCTGCAGTCAGGTAACTGAAGTTACGTAAATACCCGCATGTTAAATGTCATGACTTCACGCCATGATCAATTGTTTACGACACTTTAACAAAAGGGTTAACCAGTAAACAATATTTATAACATAATAATATTAAAGATTTATAAAATAAAGTTTTTAGAATTTAATTTTCAGTTGTAATTTGACGTTAAAACAACATGGTTCAGAAGGTCGTGTCACTTGATGCTGACGTAGTAGTATTTAGTCACTAATGTCACTATCCCCTAAATGTCGCAGTTGATTTTGGCTCAGGTAAATGAACTTAATTATTTCAGTCTTATACTTAAATCAATTGTAATTGCAACTCGTGCCAAATTATGAAACGTTATAATTTTTTGTATTTCGATAGTAGGAGGTATGTGAAAAAAAAATAAAACACGAATAGGTTAAATAGGTAAACTAGTTTTTACTAAATTATTGGATTATCCAGCTTTGAAATCTGTTTACAATATTTTGTTATCGTTTAACTCAATACTACTTCGAAACTCAATCTGGATCTAAAATAGGAGTAAATCTTTAATAACATAGCAATAGTAGTTAATGTGTATGCATAAAGAAGGTAATTAATTGTTATGCAACAAGAGTGTGGGTTTAACTTGAACTTTACATCTTTTATTAATTTCTGATGGTTGGTAATGCTGGTTTCTGGACGCATTTTAGAGCACTAATGATATATTATGTACGTAGATAAATATGTATAAGTACTATATTACAGCTTTAAAAAAAAGTATTCCCCGAGTTTCTTACCGATACCTAATAATCTTTTTGTGTAAGAGATGAAATTTATACCTACAAACAATGATTGACAAGTGACTCAACAATCCCTGTATGTGACTGTACCTACCTTGTACACTATTCATATACCTACAATACATATAGATACCTATTGTTAGAAATACTCGTATGTACCATCATCATTAGTCAACGTTAAGTACTCTGAAGTTAGTTTAGTCTTTTCGTTTTTAGTTTTTCGTTAGTTTTTTATCGAGACAGTTTGAACTCTGACTCAGGTTAAACGACGTAAATTTATTTTTTAGTTTTGAGCGTCAAGTCGTAATTCTTTAAATGACCTAGCAAAAAGTATCTTAGCAGTACCCTTACCATGAGTTGTGACATTGAGGTTTTCGATAACGAGTATCGAGTTTACTATCTGTGTATCTCGTTCGCACTAAAATAGTACAAGCGAGATGCAAATAGTAAACTCGATACTCGTTATCGAAAACCTCAATGTCACAACTAATGGTGAGGGTACTGGCAGCTTCCTCAGCAGTATATTCAGTATTGCGGGAAAATGCTGCCATCTAGTTTTATTTTTATGTAGATTCGATATTAGTTTAGTCTTATATTATAAGTTTTTATTATTTTATTAAAAGTTAGTGTGAATGAACTAGTATTTGTATTGATCTGTGAGTTATATATACACAATACAGTCCAATGCGTGAATTATGCATACATTTAGCTTGAGAAACAGAACAAGGGCTTGTCTGACAATAAATGGGAAATGGCCGCCAATCCAACAATGTCCATGTTTTTACCTGTAACCAACTATTGGTTAGGCATGTAATAATCACATAGGGGTAATAACGTAGGTAATAATTGTAGCCTATGGAGTACCGGTATAGTAAAGTGGCTACTCACATAACTATTACACCCAACTACTACTATATTTCTATCATGCTATAGCAGTACAGTCAGGTCAAAATAAGGTCAACACGTCTCTATTGTCAAGAGAATAAGAGCGCGTGTAGGTCATTTTGAACACTTCAAACGCTTAGCAACTTTTGCTGCTGACTGTACATACCTACTCACTACATTAAATTCTTAATTATATACGGACACTGGACAAAACTAATATTTAAACTTCGATAGAAATTAATTTATACTTTTTAAGCAATTTTGATTTTTGGTACACACACCTACAGTCGCCGTCAGATATATCGGAGCTGTGTAGGTGATCACAAATATCTGAACTACGACTCTATTATCAAGGCGATAAATTGCATGTTCAGATATTTGACCTCCGCATCTCCAATATATCTAATGGCGACTGTACAAAGAAAATTTAATACTACCGCCACACATTCGCACTAGTAGCGAGGCGAATAACGAGGCGAAACACGAGCAAGCATGTGTACGCGGACGTCTCGCTATTCCTCTCGTCCCTCGCATCGCGTTTTTGTATAGGCAAAGTTTCGTCGAACGTTTCGACGAATAGCGAGGCGAGTGACGAGCCAGCATGTCTAAGGAGGATGCATGTAAGGAGATTGTGTGATCGACACATTTCGATTATGAATAATATTACTATAGATCAATTCGTACTAAGTATAGATTAGGTAGCAGTAGCCTAAACCTTCTCCTCTGTCATCTCTACTCTCCCCAATTATAACCCAACTACTCTCGCCATCCTTAGTCACCCCATTTTTCATTCGTTAAACACATTGAAATATAATACAATGGTATACATACGAGTAGTTATGTATGTATTTATGAACTCGACTGTACGTGTTTTGTACCGACACATAAGTGAATGCTGATGAAGATGATATCATTTGTGATGATGATAGCAGTAATTAGAACTTATAAATCTTATTTTATATTACTTTATTGACCTGCAGTTTACAATTTTACGACATTACGGCGTAAAGGATCTTCCAACTTGTCTGTCTCATTGTACTAATAACAATTACAGGTTATAAATAAACATGCGCTATATAACGGAAATTTTAAAAAATAACAGACGCACGCAGAACCTATGGCCGGTGAGGCGGAAAGGTTCTGGAGTGGCGACCACGAACTGGAAGACGCAGCGTAGGTAGGCGTCCCACAAGGTGGACCGACGACCTAGTTAGAGTCGCTGGATACCGCTGGATGTGGATACCGCTGGTCTTCTTGGGTGGTTCTGGGGGAGACCTATGTCCAGCAGTGGACGTCTTTCGGCTGACATGATGATGATGATGATTACCGTAAAACGGGGTGAGTGGGACAAAACTGACATCCATACCTCGTATTAACAACAGTAATATTACTTTGCTATTCCGCTGTTAAGTAAATATAACGGGTTGGCACTGATTGACTAGCACGTTATTAAACAGCGGAATAGCAAAGTAATATTATTGTTGTTAATAATATGGACTTTCGCAAAGTAGCGCCTGATTCAATTAATTATAAATACCTCGATAAAAAAAATTACACGGCTGACCAGAGTTTTACCTCAGTCACATCTGGTGGTACGACTCTACGAAGTCGAGGGTGAAGCACGCAGAGCACGCTGGATAAGTAACAGCCTAATATTCACTCTTGCCTAATAATATCTTTATATAAGACGCAAATTATATCTTTCCGGGAATACAGATTTTTACTTAAACATTTTACGCAAACTTAATTTCATTAACAATTTTCTAGTCGTTTGTATGTTAGCCTCACCCTGTGGTTGGGGTGAAATGGGATGGGGATTTCATACAAAGTTGATTGGAGAAATTTTTGGATCGAAACTTTTTGATTATTAATATTAGCTCCACTTGTAATATAAATAGATTATTTAGATAGCAGTAGCCTATAACCTCCTCACACCTCTCATTTTACGGTACGTGTAAATGTAGCGTTAATTCAATATTTGTATTTCCTAGCTACGTAATTGTTTATTACATTTCTCCACCTTAACTCGATTTCACGGAAATAGCTCTACAACCACAATGAAACAATAGCCCCTGAAATAGTTATGAAATAAAGTTACGAGATTTATGTGCTACCAAGTCGAGTAATTAGAGAAGAATTTCAAGTCCAAGGAGGAAGAAAGGAAGCAAGCAAAAAAAGTCGTACAGACAATGTCGCAACTCTATTACTATTACTTTACTTATTTACTTTTTATATTACTATAGAACTTGAAAACAAGAATTAAACTACTACTTCACAAATTTAACTATCTTCAAAGTCGCACCAGGGGACAATTTTTTAGAGACGAAGACAATTAAGGGTTTTAATGGTATTTTTTTATTGAAATATATAGAGATGTATAGTAATGGAAATTTAAATTATAGTACAAAAGTAATAGTGTAATCTTTTATGTCTAAGTGACCGTTTTCGACTTGATTCTAGGATTTCGTGAGCTCGATCCGAATGACAAAAATCGGCCATCTTTTTTTCATAGAACGTGTAAGAGTTATAACGGGTATACGAGTATAAACGGGTTTTCAAATAAAACCATTGTTCAAGATGGTTATGGCTACATATGTACACAATTTCAAGGCTGCTTTGTTACCTAAATCTTACATAAACATGTACAAACTACCATGATTACCGATCTGAAGTATTAGCCGACTGACATGGTTTTTTAAAGTTGCAAAACAAAAGATGCTCAGTATGGACAAGCAATTACACTTTCCATTTAAGCTCCATATTAAAAGACATTCTGTATATTAAATAAAACAACTGAAAACGGATTATATCGCGTATACTAATTAAATATTGATGGTCATGGCGTGCATCAGGGTGGAAAATGAACGCTGCCAAAGGGTTCGAATTCGAAACGTTGGGATGAAGTTTTATTTAGTAAACGCGACATAATCCGTTTTCAGTTGTTTTATTTCACGAATCTTATCACGGCAACCAAAGACAATATTACATCCTGTATAAATAACTCCTATTTATAAAATTGACAGATTTATTTTATTTTCGTAATAAATACAAAACAATCATTTTAATCTTTAATATTATTATGTTATAAATATTGTTTAGTGGTTAACCCTTTTGTTAAAGTGTCGTAAACAATTGATCATGGCGTGAAGTCATGACATTTAACATGCGGTTATTTACGTAACTTCAGTTACCTGACTGCAGATATAATTAAATGTCTAAGCGCTCAATTATTGCTTTATTCAGAACCGAGTCTCTACTTGGTACCGCTCCACAGGTACCGTGTTGACATATAAATTATCTTACGCATTCTATGAATGAAACTTAACTAAACAGGGTAAATGTAGTAGTAAGGTAAACTTCCCAGTGTTCGACACGCGGATGCCCAATAGATGACACCCTTATTGATGACTGACTTAACATTTAAACTGACATCCATTGGGACGTTCTTGGGTGCCCGGATCTTTACCTCAACGTTTCTGTATAAGGGTATTGGCGTTCTATATTCAAATTTTGACGTAAGATATAGGTATTGCTACTGATACTAACACAATTTCTCGACAGGCCTGTTCCTCAAGTCCCGCGTACTTATACAAGTACAAATTAAATTCCGGTTTTGAACCTTACTAACCAACTAATAAGGTTCCAAGTTATAAGTTCTAGGTTATAAGGGTCTGTTGGCTTAGTAGAAACCGTTTGGTCATAAAATACAGTGCGATTAGTATAATAAAATAGAGAGTGTGTGTGTTTTTTTTTTTAGTTGTTTCGAGTCCCGGGCGAGGCAAGCGAGTTTTAGAAAATCTTTGAATGCAGTTTTGTTTCTTTTAAAAAATAAAGGAATGTCTCCTTTAAGTAAAAGGAGCTAGCTCAAGGATTTAAGGTAGTTTCTCTCCAGGGCCTGAGTTAACTTTCCACGCTGTATACTAATTTCGTTGGCAGAAGCACTATTTGTGTGTATCCATCCGCGAAGGCCGGCCGATTGCATGCGTGACTCAGAGGGCCTATCGCGCAAATCCATTGTCTCCGTCACTCTAGTTACACCTTACTTAGAGTAAAAGAGACAGATGCTCGAAATTTTCGAACTTAGATTTTCGCGGTAAGCCCGCAGGCCTTCATTGTTTCTTCTGCAATTAGGTACATATCTCATATCTCGGGTCGTATTTACGCTTAGGTGCGATTACCAATGTACAGTCGCCATCACATATGGAGCTGTGGAGGTGGTCACAAATATTAAACAACGCCTCTATGATCAAGGCAATAAAGTGCATGTTCAGAGCCCAGTACCCTCACCATGAGTTGTGATATTGAGGTTTTCGATAACGAGTATCGCTTGTACTGTTAGTGCGAACGAGATGCACAGATAGTAAACTCGATACTCGTTATTCGTTACCTCAATGTCACAACTCATGGTAAGGGTACTGAGTGTAAGTTTTTAACGTAACATAACGTCACGATCGCGTTAGAGTTACCATATAAATAACATTATCACTTACGCGTTCGAGACGTTTTTACGTCAAAAGAAACTTACACTCTAGAGCATCAGATATTTGTGTAAGGCGAGAGAAAGGACATGATATTTTTATCCCGCAACCATACTTTAAAGACGGGTATGGCTGGCGGACGAAGTCGCGAGGAAAAGCTATGAAATAAAGTAGTATGAAGTGATTATACCACGAAACCTAATGGACTGGCGAAGGTTGGAAAGATATTCTTGGTTACATCAAAACATAAAGACCTTGCGGGTTTGTTTAACATACTGCACTGACGTAAAATAAGCACGTCCTTTAGTTTCTTAATTTCCGAGAATTTATTTCGACATATTTTTTTTTTCTGTATAAGATAGGATTTATTCTGCCTCTGGTACAAATTATTTATTCATATAAGCATATAACAATATACATTATGTTTGAAAAAGTAATATCAATTGTTTATGGTTAAAGAGTAAACTAAACGGGCATATTGAAACAACGCAATACATTTGTAACTGGGTTTCGGGGTATGGAGGGTATAGGTATAAGGCAAAGGATAAAATAATAAAAACTTGACTTAACTTCGTTAGACTCTACTTTGTGATATCTAAAAGTTAATCTTAATCAAACTCTTTTTAAGTAAGTAGGTACCTATTTTGTATTCGGTTGCCGCGATAACATATACATTTCAGCCGTATGCAGTCCACTGCTGGACATAGGCCTCCCACAAATATGACTTGTATCATCTTGTGGGGTAGTTGCCATAGTCGCCACGCTTGCAGGCGGGTTGGCGCCCCAGTAGCTGTAGATTGGGTTTCGACAGGCGCTGCTGCCCGTCCGTAGGATTTTTCCCTTTGTCGTCTCTTACGACACCCGCGGGAGGAGATGGGTTGGTGCTATTCTAGTCAGCCGTCATCACACGGCATATAAATATTCATGAAATAATACAACTGAAACGGATTATCGGGATTATTGAATGGATATCGTGTGGATCTCTGCCAACCCGATTACCATGAACGCTGCTGAAGGGTTCGAAACATCGGGATGAAATTTAAATTTGTATACGTACGAGTATTATGTTCCTAAATAAACATCCGGCCTATTAGATAATATACAAAATTATATATATATATATATATATATATATATATATATATATATATATATATATATATATATATATATATATATTTTTTATTATGCAGAAACGTCTGCTAGCGAATATCTTCGATATTTAAATCGAAAGAAAAATAGAAAAATTTGACTCGCAGCGGGACTCGAACCCACAACCACTGGATCCAGTCCACTGGACTGCGAGTCAAATTTTTCTATTTTTCAAAAAATTATACTAGTATGTATGTATATAAATATTGTGTTAGAGGCTCTATTGCTCGAGATCCCAATGAGGTCAACCGATGAATTTGACCCACTGGCTCAACTCGCGATCTTGCGTCAGTGACCTCCGAGAGCTTGCGGTTCGCTAATAAAAAACATACGATATGAGTCTTTAAATGTGTACATAAAATTTGTAAGAATAGCTAAGATAGGTAAACTAAAAAAACCGGCCAAGACCGTGTCGGGCCACGCTAAGTGTAGGGTTCCGTAGTTTTTCGTCCGTCACAGTAAGTGTTCCCACTTAAGAGTTAAAAATGGGCTATTTGATACATTGTTGTTGACTTAATATTAAGTACAGAACCCTAAAAACGGGCCCACAAAGGTCGGTGACCACTAAAGAAAGAGTTATAGATCCCAACTATACATGGAAAATTCGAAAAAATGTTGTCAATTTCAGTCCCACCACGAGTAGTAAGAAGGGGTTGTAACATGGAGTGATAACCAGCCAGCGTCATTTGAAGTCAGTCAGTCAGTTTCAACCTAATGTATGGGCATGTATGCTCCGACCCCATTAAATCAGAAAGAATCTTAAAACCGCCATGTAGGGTATGAGCGTTCCACCTACAGCGACATCTATCGGCAAATTAAGTAACTATGCGCTATTCCTAGTTGACTACGGAACCCTAAAAATGGGTAAATGTATAAATAGGTATTGATTTGTAATGCGAACTAATGTTTTTTTTATGAGTAGATAAGAGAACTCAAATAGAGGTTGTATATGAAGACACCATACGAGAGAAACATTATTAGGTAGATATAGGTAAATAAATATTCAAAACCAAAAATAGATGATTTGGAATTTTGTAGCTTTTACATATTTGATAATAGTGCTGCTTGCTCGAGAACTAAATGCACCACGTATTAGAATTACGTATACATTGCGATACATCGAGGAAATGCCGCCAGCATCCTTGGTGCAATGCCTCAAGGGCTTCTTTAGATTGAATCTAGAATAGTTCAGTAGTTATTGTAATGCCTTTAATGTATTTCATTTGAAAGTAATGTTTTTAAAATTTCGATTGTAGTTGTAATTTGATTTGACGTTAAAACCACATGGTTCAGAGGGTCATGTCACTTTTGATGCTGACGTACCTACTATTGAATCACTACCCCCAAAGCCCCATTTAGACCATGCTAGAACTTGTATATGATTTTCATTACATTGCGGGGTTATATAAAGCGACCGAAATTGCCGTACGCCGATAGCCCGCAATGTAATGAAAATCGCTTACAAGTTCTTGCCTGGTCTAAATGGGGCTTAAGTGTCACAGTTGATTTTATTGTTAATTGTTTTTGCAACTCGTGCCAAATTATGAAACGTTAATATTTTTTTGTATTTCGATAGGTATGTGAAAAAAAAAACACGAATAGGTTAGGTTAACTATTTTACAAAATTATTGGATTATCCAGCTTTGAAATATATTTACAATAGTTATTGTTTAACTAAATACTACTTCGAAACTCAATCTAGATCTAAAATAGGAGTAAATCTTTAATAACATAGCAATAGTAGTTAATATGTATGCATAAAGAAGGGCATAACAACAAGAGTGTGGGTTTAACTTGAACTTTACATCTCCATTAATTTCTGATGGTTGGTAATGCTGGTCTGGACGCATTTTAGAGCATTAATCATATGTACGTAGATAAATATGTATATATTACAGCTTTGAAAAAATGTATCCCCGAGTTTCTTACCGATACCTAATAATCTTTTTGTGTGAGAGATGACATTTATACCTACAAACAATGATTGACAAGTGACTCAACAATCCCTGTATGTCACTGTACCTACCTACTCATATACCTACAATACATATAGATACTTATTGTAAGAAAAACTCTTATTTACCATCATCATTAGTCAACGTTAAGTACTCTGAAGTTAGTTTACCCTTTTCGTTTTTAGTTTTTCGTTGGTTTTTTCTCGAGACAGTTTGAACTCTGACTTAGGTTAAACGACGTAAATTTATTTTTCACCTCAGCAGCTCGAACATGTTTACTTTCAGAGAGTGAGGAAAGTTGCTACTTTCGTCACTCCAGAGAGTGAGACAAAGTAGCTTTTTAATTGACGACCGGTCTGGCCTAGTAGGTAATGACCCTGCCTAAGAAGCCGGTGGTCCCGGGTTCGAATCCCAGTCAGGTCATTTATTTGTGCGATGAGCACAGATATTTGTTCCTAAGTTATGGGTGTTTTCTATGTATTTAAGTATTTATATGTATCTATTTATTACATAATGGACTCCCTTAACACCACTACCACGTTCGGACCCTCACAAATTAATCAAATATTATAATTTTGAAATGTACATACATTTTAAAATGAAAATTATTTTAACAAAATATTAAGTAATGAAGCCAGTGCAGTTGCAGATAAAACACTTAACTTAAATAAAAAAACTTAAATGTGGTTAACTTGATGTTAATTTTTTTACAAGATTTTATTTAACTTGATGTATGTATTTGTATATTTATCCGGGTGGAATCTTGCAACTCAATTTTGAAGCAGACATCTTTAACCGATTGAGCTGAAATTTAGCACACAAATTTATGTAATTTCGGTTACAATGCAATATTTTGGTACCACTGATCTGATCTGATGCTGGAGTCAGAAGGTAGCAAAAGCAACACCTAAAATACACAAGATAAACCCGTGGTGTTTTAGGCTCATTAGAATCCTTTCGAAGAGTAGATGACGATTGTGAAAAAAAGTACAGTCGGCAATAAAAGCTTGTTCTAAAAATGAAATTTTTGGCAACTTATTTAACCTTTAATATGTTCTCACTACTGAGGTGAAAAGTTGTATGTGTCACACTAGAGTAAAGTTATTTTACATCTCGTGTTTTTGAGTGCCTCGCTACGCTCAAGATTCTAACACTAGAATCACTCGCTACGCTCGTGATTCAATTATAGAATCTTTCGCTTACTCGGGACTCAAAATAAACACTCGCAAGAAAAAACAACTTTCCTCTCTTGTTGAACAAATAACTATTTTAGTTTTGAGCGTCGAGTCGTAATTCTTTAAATGACCTAACAAAAAGTCTCTTAGCTAAGCTAAGGTTTTCGATAACGAGTATCGAGTTTACTATCTGTGTATCTCGTTCGCACTAAAATAGTAGGTACAAACGAGATGCAAATAGTAAACTCGATACTCGTTATCGAAAACTCAATGTCACAACTCATGGTCGGGGTACCGACCGGTAGCTTCCTCGCATAACACATCAGTATAAGTATTCAGTATTGCGGGAAAATCCTGCCGTCTAGTTTTATTTTTATGTAGATTCGATATTAGATTAGTCTTATATTATAAGTTTTTACTATTTTATTAAAAGTTAGTGTGAATGAACTAGTATTTGTATTGATCTGTGAGTTATACACAATACAGTCCAATGCGTGAATTATGCATACATTTAGCTTGAGAAACAGAACAAGGGCTTGTCTGACAATAAATGGGAAATGGCCGCCAATTCAACAATGTCTATGTTTTTACCTGTAATCAACTATTGGTTAGGCATGTAATAATCACATAGGAGTAATAACGTAGGTAATAATTGTAGCCTATGGAGTACCGGTATAGTAAAGTGGCTACTCACTCACAAATTACACCCAACTAATACTATGTTTCTATCATGCTAGGAGTACAGTCAGCAGCAGAAGTAGCTAAGCATTTGAGGTGTTCAAAATGAGGTCAACACGTCTCTATTGTCAAGAGAATAAGAGCGCGTGTAGGTCATTTTGAACACTTCAAACGCTTAGCAACTTTTGCTGCCGACTGTACATACCTACTCACTACATTAAATTCTTAATTATATACGGACACAGAACAAAACTGATATTTAAACTTCGATAGAATTTTTTTTATTACATTTTAAGCGATCTTAATTTTTGGTACACACACCTACAGTCGCCATCAGATATATCGGAGCTGTGTAGGTGATCACAAATATCTGAACTACGACTCTATTATCAAGGCGATAAATTGCATGTTCAGATATTTGACCTCCGCATCTCCGATATATCTAATGGCGTCTGTACAAAGAAAATTTAATACTACCGCCACACATTCGCACTAGTAGCGAGGCGAATAACGAGGCGAAACACGAGCAAGCATGTGTACGCGGACGTCTCGCTATTCCTCTCGTCCCTCACATCGCGTTTTTGTATAGGCAAAGTTTCGTCGAACGTTTCGACGAATAGCGAGGCGAGTGACGAGCCAGCATGTCTAATCGCGGAGTAAGGAGATTGTGTGATTGACACATTTCGATTATGAATACTATTACTATAGCTCAATTCGTATTAAGTATAGATTAGGTAGCAGTAGCCTAAACCTTCTCCTCTGTCATCTCTACTCTCCCCATTTATAACACAACTGCTCTCGCAATCCCTAGTCACCCCATTTTTAACTCGTTTAAACCCATTGAAACAATACAATGGTATACATACGAGTATGTATGTATTTATGAACTCGACTGTACGTGTTGTGTACCGACACATAAGTGGATGCTAATGAAGATGATATCATTTATGATGATGATAGCAGTAATTAGAACTTATAAATCTTCATTTATTTATTTTATTTTTTTATTTTTTTTTTATTTCCACACATACAAATATCATTACAGGATATACCCAATGCGATATTGTTGCTAAAAACTAAATATACAACAGGATAACAATTATCTAAACAATTCCAATATATTACCTACTTATCTTATCTTATTTTATAATACTTTATTGACCTGCAGTTTACAATTTTACGACATTACGGCGTAAAGGATCTTGCAACTTGTCTGTCTCATTGTATTAATAACAATTACAGGTTATAAATAAACATGCGCTATATAACAGAAATTTAAAAAATAACAGACGGATATTTTAAAATTATTACCGTAAAACGGGGTGAGTGGGACAAAACTGACATTCATACCTCGTATTAACAACAATAATATTACTTTGCTATTCCGCTGTTAAGTAAATATAACGGGTTGGCACTGATTGACTAGCACGTTATTAAAGAGCGGAATAGCAAAGTAATATTATTGTTGTTAATAATATGGACTTCCGCAAAGTAACGCCTGATTCAATTAATTATTCATACCTCGATAAAAAAAAATACACGGCTGACCAGAGTTTGACCTCAGTCACACCTGGTGGTACGACTCTACGAAGTCGAGGGTATAGCACGCAGAGCACGCTGGGTCAGTAGTTAACAGCCTATTCACTCTTGCCTTGAAAAGACGCAAATTATATCTTTCCGGGAATATAGATTTTTACTTAAACATTTCATGCAAACTCAATTTCATTAACAAACGTTCTAGTCGTTTGTATGTTAGTCTCACCCCGTGGTTGGGGTGAGATGGGATGGGGATTTCATACATAAAGTTGATTTGGGGAAATTTTTGGATCGTAACTTTTTGATTATTAATATTAGCTCCACTTGCAATAGAAATAGATTACTTAGGTAGCAGTAGCCTATAACTTCCTCACCCCTCTTGTTTTACGGTACGTGTAGAATAGAATAGAATAGAATATTTATTGCTTTCATGTTGTTACAGAAGTTCTTATAGCTAAGTACAACTAAAAACAACAGAAGACCTTTATGGTATTCCAAAGTTTTACGATGAAAATATTTGTTAAAGATCTACATAATTTTAATTACTTACATAATTAATAAAATTTATTATACAAGCTTTTGATATTTGTGATATTTATTATAATCAAAATATTCTTGCAGGGTGTAAAAACATTTCTCCGTTAAGTATGTTTTTAGTTAGTTTACAAATTTTCCATATTTTATCTCTGCGCTTATTTCTTTCGGAAGGCTATTATATATTCTTATAGTCATTACATGGGGACTCTTATTGTTAGTAAAGATAGTGTAAATGTAGTGTTAATTAAATATTTGTATTTCCTAGCTATGTAATTATTTATTACATTTCTCCACCTTAACTCGATTGCACGGAAATAGCTCTACAACCACAATGAAACAATAGCCCAATAGTTATGAAATAAAGTTACGAGATTTATGTGCTACCAAGTCGAGTAATTAGAGAAGAATTTTAAGTCCAAGGAGGAAGGAAGAAAGCAAGCAAAAAAAAGACGTAGGTACAGACAATGTCGCAACTCGCAGTCTCACGCCATAAGTTCATTTTTTATTTATTTACTATAGAACTTCAAAACAAGAATTAAACTACTATTTCACAAATTTAATTATCTTCAAAGTCGCACCAGGGGCAATTTTTTTGAGACGAAGACAATGAAGGGTTTTAATGGTATTTTTTTATTGAAATATATAGAGATGTATAGTAATGGAAATTTAAACTATAGTACAAAAATAATAGTGTAATCTTTTATGTCTAAGCGACCGTTTTTGACTTGATTCTAGGATTTCGTGAGCTCAATTCGAATGTCAAAAATCGGCCCATCTTTTTTTCATAGAACGCGTAAGAGTTATAACGGGTTTTCAAATAAACCCATTGTTGAAAACCTACTTATATACATAATTTCAAGGCTGCTTTGTTACCTAAATCTTACATAAACATGTACAAACTAGCATGATTACCGATCTGAAGTATTAGCCGACTGTAGACAATTACGACACATTTTTTATTCCGCAAGTCCGCTCCAAGGTCCGCTTGCGACAGCGACTCGAGACACGACAGCGACTTTCGTGATAATCGCATCTTTGCTAACAAATAAGTCATCAAAAAACTAGGAATTGTAATAAAACATTTACCGCTTTCTGTACAATACTTACATTCATTAAAATACGAGTACTGAACTAGTTATTGCATTGAAATCTAAAAGGGCCCTTGATGCATTGTAAGAAGGATGCTGGCGGCATTTTCTAGTTGTATCGCAATACGCAACGTTGTGCGAGGAAGCCGCCAGCTCTTCGGTCACCAGTCACATCATCAGACGCTTCGCAAATATTGTGTGGGCGCTGGGACCCCATAAACCTAGCGTCTCTACTCTACGCCAAACGGTACTATTATATATTATATGGTACTGTTTGCCCAGGCTCTTATGTTTGTTACGGCACTTTCCGCCGCTGCGCCCGTTCTTATATTAGCTCGTTGGAGATGGGACGGTGCTAATGTGTCTACGCAGGTAGCATCTCACACCAGCATCTGTCCCAATCTCCAAGGAACTAAAGACACTCCATCCGGCCTCTTCCATCATCTCTGACAATGTCCGTCGGCTCAAAAAGAGCATTCACATCGATGGTGGCAGTTTGTGGGCAAAGCCCTTAGGATATTTCCTATGAGATCAGACGTGCTATCAGCAGACGGCAAAAAGGCTATTTTAACACAAAGTCTAGGTTTGGCGAAGTCAAAGTTTATGATGCGCTTGTGCGTTACACGTCATCCCTACTCTCCCTATTCATAACCAACTGCCCTAGCAATCCCTTCTCGACCCATTTTATGATACATAACTATTTTTTTCTATCGCTCTTGCATAATACTACTCTACACTTTGATCAAGACCTATTTTGTAAACATGTCTTTGGCGCCAATAACACAAGGCAATCAGCAATAAAATCTGATGAGTAACAACCAATATTGTAGCAGACATATGTTTCGATTAACCTCGATATTTACGGGCTATGTGAATGCGTGGTGGGTACTAAATGTGATGCTCTCAACTCTCGACATGACAAAATGAACCTACTTAAGCAATTTTCACTGTTTCTCATCTGCTAACGTCATATAGATAATATGTTCTATAGTCTCCTAACGGACGCCACTAGCACACCTAAAAAGTCATTAAGGTCCAAGCTCAGAGGGCCTACCGCGTCCTTCGTCTCATATGATGATGGTAAAAAAATTGTTTGTACAACATGATCAATTTATGTTTAAGTATGTTTTACACCCAGCGACCCCTACGAAGTCATCTATCCATCTAGTCTGTGGACCATTATATGCCCTTATGTCCATCGCATATAGTATGTAAAATAAGTAAAATACACTTGGCAGAACTAGGGCTTTAATATCAGTTATCACGTACACGAGTTGTTGAAAACTGGGTAATGTTTTAACTAAAAACAACCCCACTGCAGATAATAACAATATGCTACAACATGTGCAATACAAATATAGTCAACCAATTTGATTTCTAGGCCACTTTGAACCTTGTCACAGTGACGTTAACAAGAGATCTTTTGCGTCTTTCATACAAATTTTCACTGTGACAAGGAACGAAGTGGCCCAGAAATCAAATTGGTTGACTGTACATTTATAGTTATAACTTATATCTATAAAATGGCACGTCGCTTCACAAAAGCACGGGTTTATACACTATATTTTGGGGCTTTATATCCTTTTCACGGGTTTATATACTATATTTGACTTATGAAAATGAAATACTAATTTAAACTTTGACGGTTTTTACACATTACAAATTAACGGAACTTAACCGCGGGAGCCCTCGTGGATTCCGATGTCTTCATCTGAGACCACGAGGATAACGTTATTGAACCGTTGGAGGCAATTTTTAAAGTTAACATGCGATTGAGTAATATCCAGTGTTCGGACAAGTTATCGCAGAAACAGATATGAACATGGAACAAGACTATAGAGTCGAGCCCTAAGATTATTATTATCTAAAGAGGATCATATCGGAATTTTACATTTGACCTTTTTAGTCACATATTTGTCATGAATTTGTCAAAGTGGCAAGCTTGAAACAGTTTTGTGGTGACAATTTAAATGAATACAATTATTTGCTTAAAAATATGGTTATTTCTAAATTTATTTTAAATATGGTGCAAATAAATCAGCATTAAAAAACACACACGTATGGTGAATTTTGGGTTGTAGTAATAAATGTAATTCAAAAACATAATTAAATAATATTGTACATAATGCGATTCTATAAATCTTGTTCTATTGCCGTGTTGCGATTGTTTTGCGATGACTTGTCCGAGCACTGGTAATATCTGATTTGGGTTATACTAATTCCGAGCACATAATTTTTATGGTAGTTTGGTAACGTATAAACATTTGCATCGAGACAAAAGTTTAAGAATTGGGAGAATTCACGGCGCCAACAGTAAACACACACATCCCTACACAGCTATCTTAAAAAGGACTTAAAAAGTTTTCACTACAATTTTATTGACACTTGCCAATTTGTCTTAAATAAACTTTAGTGAGTTTAAAGCCAGCCAGTGTTAAAGAGGTGATAAGTGTATCCTACAGTTTCGCAAGTTATTATCTTGATATAGTCTGAAAGTACCTGTGGGTTTGGGTTTGGCCGCACAATCACCTACTCATATTATGAAGCAATAGTTAGATTGTTCACTTTATAAACCTTAAATGTCAGGACACTGGTATAGGACCACTAATTCAATGAATGGTAATATAAGTGCGCTAAAACAACGTTACTCGACTTATTATGTATTTTATAAATTTTAGGAGTGCTATGACTTATGACGATTATCTTGATAAAATGCGAAAGGGCCCGTTTGGGTTAAACCACACAATTATTCTGCAGCAATGGTTACTAATGGTTTAATTGTCCATAAAGTAGGTACCTAAACCTTAAGGTGTATTCGGGCTGAATTCGTAATTTAGAAAGTAGCGGATAACTTCGAAATTATCCGCCATTTTTTTTATTCGGAATTACCCGAATATAGATTTTATTCATACTTATGCCTCTATAATATTAATGTTTGAGTTAAATACCAATATCTTTTTAAAAGAGCGTCTCGGGCAGATACATCCTCACTAGATACATTTTAAAATCAAAACGAAATAAAAATTACGGGTTTACGTCTAGTTACGCCCTTTATTAATGTTTTTTCAGAACAATGGCGGAGATGGAAAGCGGCACGTCGCTAGCGTGGCGGTTGCTCGCTACGCTGGAAGGCGGCTCGCTAGTGCTAGTCGCATCAGCACTGCTAGCGTACAGCGCCCGGCAGCGGACGCGGGAGCGGCGCCAAGTTCACACAGTACTAGTTAGTTATTACATAGTTCATTTTTAATAGAAAACTCCCGTGAGACTCTGACATACTAGAAATATATATAAACGGGTCACTCACGTATCTTAAGGTCGAGCGGTTTCCGACCTTAAGATACGTGAGTGACCCGTTTATATATATTTCTAGTATACATAGTTCATTGTTGCAAATGGAAAGCGGAACGTCGCTAGCGTGACGATTGCTCGCTAGTCGCTACGCTACGATACAACTTGATGGCGGCTCGCTAGTGCTAGGTGCTAGTCGCATTCGCACTGCTAGGGTATAAACGCCGAGCAGCGGGCGCGGGAGCGCCACCCGATTTACGCAGTGCTAGTTAGTTGAATTTCTGGAGTTAGTACCTTAAGTTAAACACCTTAGTTAATCTTGTTTTATCTTCTCCGGGAATAAATAATAAGTTAAAAAATAAATTCGAATTTAAAGTTATCTGCCCTAGATGACTAAGGAAAGTGATATTTATCCCTAAAATCAACTATTATAAATTCTACGCTTACAAGACGCAACTCGTATACATGCGAGTTGCGTCTTGTAAGTGTAGCTTAGCAATGAAATAAATACGTATTAAACTAAATAACCGATAATATTTGATTTCAGGTATCAAACACAACGACCGCTTTAGGAAAAGAAATAAAAACGCGGTTAGAATCGCGTGGATGCGTGGTGAGTGTGCCGAGTGACACAAGCGGAGCGGGTGCGGTAGCGGAGGCGGAGGCGGGCAAGGTGGACGCGCTAGTGGTGGTCGGGCAGGACGCCAATGCTGACGGCTTGGAGGGCTTGGCAGATCTAGTAACGAGAGATGTTTACGATAATTTAAAGGTAAACTTTAGCATTACATATTTTTACGCCTTTTTATCTAGTTTAGTAAGGACGCTTTTTTTCGTAGCCTATGTTGTATCCCACTACTGAGCAAAGTCCTCTTCTCTCTTTAGCTCACGCTTAGTAAAAGTATAAAAGTCTTGTACAAAAACACAATAAAAAAAAAGAAATCAGAACACAATTTTATCATCTCCATTTCTGTTGCTCTCCGGTTAAAGATGAAAGCCCTATAATTGCAGTATGAGTGATGAATGGGTAAACATAATAAAATTGTAGCAGAGTTCACTAGTTAAAAGTACCTATTGTAAAATTTGCATGCTGTCATTGCATGTTGAGATAGCTGATTAAGGCGGTTCAATTACTAACCTAATTTTAAGACCCTTTTTCTTCTTTTTCTGCAAATAAATGATTCTATTCTATTCTATACGTTTTAAAAGTTGAATATGGTTCGATGTTGCGCTCTGTAACAGGAGCATATTAATCAATGAGCGTTGGCTGAGTTACCCGTTTCATAGAATCAATATGGGTTGAGTCATAGCAATGGGTATAGTCTGTATGAAGTTGCAGGCCTTGGCCGTGAAGTGGCTTTTTTTAATTTCCATTTCACATATATTTGTGACACAGAATCATGACATTCAGCCATAATCGTTATTTTTGTCCTTTGCCTTTGCCTGCCTGCCTTTTAGGTTGAATAAGAATATTTTGAAATACATACTTGTGCACGTGGAGTGCATGAGGAAAACAATTGAATAACTTGTTTAATAGGCATAATAATTTGATAAATTAATTACATGTTTCTAGGTAGGTTACGAGTCATCTTTAACCACACGAAGTTTTCCTCAACGAACCTTATTACATGCAATTTTCTTGACCATCACTGTGCACCTTTAATTGACTGTTGACTGCACCTGTACTGTATCTGCACTTCCAACTAATGAGATGTGTGGAACTAGTAGGTAATTATTTAAATGGTATGTAATTGCGACGTTGAAGATACCTCTAAGTTACATGCGGAGTTATGCCATTACAATAATTCAGAGTACTGAGTTAAGCTATTCTTTATTTTCAAACTTAAAAAATAAATAGAGTCAATATATTTAGGTTAGCGAATAACTCATTAGTCTGACTATGCAACAAGGCTTAGGTAAGTATATTTTGGAAAGAAGAATTTAATCCAGTAAAAAAGCAAGTTATCAAGCAACAGGAGTAAAAAACGAATATTTCTGAACAGAAATTGTAATTTTTCCAGGTATTAGAATCATTGTCACTGCGCGTGCATCGCGGCGGCTGCGTGGCGTGGGCGTGCGCGGGCACGAGCAACGTGACCGGCGTCGGCGACGCCTTCGACACCGTGTTGCGGGCCAGTCTGCAACATGTCGCTCACAGGTGCGCTTTACGACCTTAGTTATGTACTTACACGAACAATCATAGATTCCAAAAACGTAACTAAACAGGAATAATTAGAACAATACACGACACCCATTTAGCGGCGCTACCGCGATATATTCGTAAATTTCAGAAAGATTGTCTCCATCTCTCTCATGACGCCTTAAGTTAATGAACTTATGAACTTCGGTTTTCGCGGTACCAGGCTAGTGTCTTGAAAAACACCATTATAGTTACATAACACATAACAATTTTTCTAAATAAAGTCACAACTTCGTAGCCTCTACTAGTGAGTACATATAATAAATAAATATATTACAAATAATATTTGGAACCAGCTTGGACTTCAGCAGACGGCAACCTCAATCGATTGAGCGCCACCTATATCCGGAATAAACCCCCAGATTACACGTGTGATTTCATTTAAACTTTCACAATTATACACATTATTATGTCCGGCCGATGACTCTCCAGGATGATGAGGACAATGTCATTCGTGAAGCGTCGGAAATTATATTTTAAGTTTATACACGAAGATGAGCTGATTCAGTATTAGGTACCCGCAGTATTCAGACGTAGGGATCAATACAACTTTAAAAAACTTTGATAAATTAATCCATACGTCACCCTATTAGATGAGACTATAATTTAAAATCACTAAATCAGCCATTTTATTTAAAGTTCTTCTTTTTTTATTTCAATATTTTTGTATGGTTTCTACTCTAATTTTTTTATCCTGATAGGACAAAAAAGTGTCCCAAGCTATTTAAATGATGTAAAATAAAAATGTATGAATATTTTGGAATATTTTTTTTTTCGTATCAGGATCGAAAGCTCAGATTCTGAGTAAATAAAAACCACATAAAAATATCCAAACAAAAAAAAAATGTTGAACTTTAAATGAAATGGATAAAATACTCGTATATTTAGAAGATTTGCGTTTCAAGATAAACTTTGAATACAAATACTCAATAAACTTTTTAATTCACGTTTCAGGAACCATTGCTGTCCTGTGTGGGTGGGGCGACATCCCACTTCACTGGCCGCGGAGCGCTTGGTCGCTGCACTTGTCCCCGGAGACACACACTCTACTTTCTCCGTGAGGTAGCATTCACCTGTCAAAACCTATAAAAAGATTTAAAAAAAAGATAAAAGATCTTTATTTTTCAATTTAGGCACATTACATGCACTTATGAACGTCAAAAAAAAAAATCTACACCGGTTCAAACCCTACACCTCTGACCCGTGAAGATACCGGCAAGAAACTACGGCGGGACTTATTTTTTCAATACAGTGATACATCAAATCTTAAAGTACTTACATAATTATGAGTAGTCCGGTAAGAAAACATATCAAACAGTTTATTACAAGATAAGAAAATACTAAAATATAAAATTAAAAATAATAATGTATAAACAAATTTGACTTCACAAAATAGACATACTTTAATATGCTTTCTTATCTGAACTGTGTCTGAAATGTGTATAGTCGACATTTATATCTCACGGTATTGCAGGGTCTACATTACAACTGTATTGGCAACCTAATACTTTAAACAAATTGTATGTAGGATATTCATGTCTGAAAGCATTTGCTTGTTAGATTATTAATCTCTAAATCAACGAAAGCTTTTTTTTTATGGAGTCAAGAGGGTAATAAAAATATTCTCATGTCGTCCCAGTTGCGGTAAATATAAATTCCAGTCAGCATTTATTTGCGTGAGGAGCACAGATATTTATAGGTACCTGATTCATGGGTGTTTTCTGTGTATTTAAGTATTTATATGTATCTATCTATTATGTATATCGTCGTCTAGTACCTACAACACAAGCCTTACTGAGCTTACCGTGTAGGACTAGGTTGACTTGTGTAAGATTGTCGCGAAATATTTATTTATTTAATATTTATAGTTATGATCGCTGCGCCCGTGCCTTGTACCATTCCGCTTTCTCCGTTGTAGCGTTGACAACGCAAGGCCATGCAGTAACCAGAGGTCTACCATGAACATCGTAAATTTCGAACGATTGTCTCTGTCACTCTAATTACGCTTTAATCGGAGGAAATGAGAAAGATGCTCGAAATTTTCGAACTTCGATGTTCGCGATAGGCCCTCACTCCCTTAAAACAGCCGTCATTTAGTTTAGGTATTCTTTTTTACAAGCTTGTATTTACTTTGCAATGTTTATCCGAGTGGAATATTATGGTACCCCTGATCTGATCTGATGCTGGAGCCAGAAGGTAACAAAAGCAACTCTTAAAATACACAAGATAAACCAGTGGTGTTTAGGCTCGTTAGAATTATTTCGATGAGTAGATGACGATTGTACAAAAAAAGTACAGTCGGCATATCGGCAATAAAAGCTGGTACAGTTAGCAGCAAATGTGGCTAAGCGTTTAATGTGTTCAAAATGACCTACACGCGCTCTTATTCTCTTGACAATAGAGATGTGTTGACCTGATTTTGAACACCTCAAACGCTTAGCAACTTCTGCTGCTGACTGTACCAAAAATTTTATTTTTGACAAACTTTACTCATTTTAATTGTCAGTTTAATCAAACGAGTGAATTTAATAAGACGCGATTTGTATCAACTCCGCCCGGCCATACTGTTACTATATATAATAAATAATATATTAATAATTCCTTGATTGTTACTACGAATAGAGGTGTTATCGGCTATAGGTATACAAAGTGCCTGATGGTAAACTAAAACTGATGAGTGCGCTTGTGTGTATACTTGTGAACTAGGCGTTGACACGGATATTGTTAATCAAAAATTACTGTTTGCTTATCTCGCTCTTGCGTAGATACACGAAAGGCAAATACGTATAAAGAGTCAAATAGAAAAAAAAAATAACGTAGTGGTTTATGTTGGGGCCGTTATAATAAGTGATCGCCGCACATGAGTGAAACAACGCCATCTAGCGAATTTAAACAAAAATCAACACAACTTCGTACTTCGTAGCTAGAGATATCGGAATCTTAACAAAGCAATAATTGTTTTTGATTTATATTATAGGCATTATTTATTTATTTTCGTATTTATTCATATTTATGTATATTATATCGTTCTAGCACCAACAACACAAAATTCTGACGGAACTTAATTACTACAGGTATAGGTCGAATTGTGTAAAATTGTCCAAAACTATTTATATTAACTAACGACGAGTAAAATTCTATTTTTTTTTTCAGAAATGCTGCGCATAAAATTGGCGAGTTCCTTGGCAGATGGCTCAAGAACTTGGCTTAAAAAAGCCTTTGCCTCAACAGAATCCAAGATACCAGCGGCGCTACTGCGAAAAGCGATATATCTTAAATTTCGGACGATTGTCTCTGTCACTCTCATGACGCCTTAATTAGAGTAAAAGAGAAAGATTCTAGAAATATACGATCTTCGGTATTCGCGGTAACGGACCAGTTTCTAAGGCTACATTAAGCATAATTGTCACAATCTACATTTGTTTGGTACAGTCAACAACACTCCTTGCTATACATTGGTAGACCTTATTATATAAGGCATAAAGTCCACCGATGTACAGTTAAGAGTGTTGCTGTGTGTACCAGCGGCGCTACCGCGAAAAACGATATTCGTTTGTTTCGGGCGTCTTTCTCCTTTACTCCATGAGAGTGACAGAGACAATCGTCCGAAATTTATGAATATCGTGTTTGGCGGCAGCGCCGCTGTTGCCCTGCATGGACCATAACATTAGGGGGGTTAGTATGACTTGCGGTTTTGCGTTCGAAGTATGCAGGCCAGGGGTCAGAGTTAGAAATGTTAAAAATCGCTTCATCTCGTGGTGTTTACACTTTTGCACCTTATTACAAAGGATTAAGGTGAGAAAGTGTATACATATCTTTGACGGCGACTGTACATGCGTACATACCTAGATACAATCAAGATCAATAATAACGGGTCATTTTGTATCGACGTTGTCATATAAAGTGACCCGTTACTATTGCTCTTGATTGTATATGTATGCGGCCAATATCAGAATGCCTAGCGCGAAAAGAAAATCGAAAATCGCTAATTATTAACGATTTTTTCTGTCGCAATTTACGGCATAATTGGAGGAGACGAGAAAGCCCGAAATTTTCCTACTTCGATGTTCGCCGTAGGCCCTCAGTTATATCTAGTTTAAAATATAAATGTGCAAATGCAGATTTATTATGAGCAATCCTTATTTACCGCAAAAAATAGCAACATAATTGACAAAAATAGCAACAAAAATACAATATAATCAAGGTATAATCTCGTAAGGCCTACCTACAAAGAGTTTTATAAATCAATTTTATTTGAGAAAAAAAATGAAACAAAATAAAGTCTACATTATTTTCCCTTACAAAAGATTTAGTTTCTATTGTAAGCAGTGTACTTTGTAATGCACACTGGGTCTTACGAGGATAAAGTGTGATAATACCGTTTGTTTACCTTTTTGAGTTCGGTAACAATGGACAAAAGGGCTATAGAGCACAGGTATACTCTACAGGTGCCAGAATACACAGTAATGGTACCCTATTGTAATTTGTAACACCTCGATATAATAAAAGTAACCCCAAAAATGTTGTATGGTCCTCCGATAATATGAACGTATAAAAAAACTGATTATAAAAATATAAATAAGTTTTGATTGTTTTAGTAAATATAGTTTTTTTACGTTTTCAATAAAAAAAATAACAAAATGTAGTATTGGTTTCATTTTAATAACCTTTTTACCAAAAGATAATTTAATTGACAAGCTACAGAAATACTAGTATTTATTTATATAAGAATCCGCCCATGCACAGCTAGTGTTACATTCTAATTTTGTTACATTATTCCACGTCGGAGGTTCGAATATGTCGAACGCAGCCTTTTCGCGAATGTTGCAGCTATTTCAAAAGGTATTTGTTAAGACCCTGGTTTCTCTGACCACCCGCTGCCGACCGGCCACTGAAACGTGGCTGGCTCACAGAAACCGCCCTCAAACATTCGCGAACAAAACATTAGAACGTCGCCGGTCGCGGACACGCGTCGATTGCCGGTCGCCGGCAGCGGGTGGTCAGAGAAAACAGATTCCTAACTGATTCAGTGCATGCCCAGTGGCTCAACGTATGAGTAATTTATCTAACGATCACGAAGGGCCAGAGACTCACATGTGAGCCACATCTCAAACATTTATGTATGTGATAAATTATTAGTGCGACTCAGGATATGAGTCAACACGGCCTGGCACCACTTTTAAAAAGTAGCAAAAATTCTATGACACTAAAATAAATTTTAATCGCTCATATAGCTTATTTAATCATTTTACTACCGATTACAGTTTGGGTGGCGGCTAGAAACCTATTTTTATGGGACTAAAAAGTAGTATAATATTATTTTCATTTTGTTTGAAGGTGAAGTTTATGCCGCTAAGTTCATTTTGTAAAATTTTGTGATTGTTAGGTATGTCTTGTTACTTACAATAATTTTACATTATATAATTTTTTTAAACAAAAACTTATACATTTTATTGTATTATCAATATCATATTAGAGGTATAAATGTTTGAACATCTTCGTGGTGTTTATGATTGATTTTAAAGTAAGTGGTCTGTTGTTTCTGTTGGTTAAAAAAGAATGGCCGACTGCGTGTAATCTTATCCTTATCTACCCATCTGGACAATAAACAATGGATGCAGCCCAACGGCTGCAAATATCACGTGGTATTTTTCAAGCCTATTAAAATTTTGCTGCTGCTTTTTTAAAGGGATTTATCCCATCCCTCCTATTATTAGAGTAATTTGTGAAATATGGTTCAGTTTCGATATATTCGTTGGCGACTATATTTACTTCTCCCGTGTTGTTAAGTGATTTGTGACTACCGAATTGCCGGAATTTTGACACGCCTAACCAACTATACTATAACTGGATGATATAATCATTATAAGAATATTTATAGGTCAGCAGAAATATGGTGGTTAGTAAAAATCTTGCTTTACAGTTATTCAAGTGGCTGGGTTTATAATTTATGTAAAAAACTTTTTAACTGAAGGACAATGTCTATGTAGTTATGCAGAAAATGAATATACAAGTTAAGACGTGAATATTTGAATATAGAAGCCCGACATGCGTACCTTGTACACACAATAGTTACGACTACATATCCTAGGTGCTTTTGCTAAGTTTTAATACACAAGCGGTTCGCGACAGGCCAGAGACTCATAAGTCATAACATAAGCTGAGTTAAAGGTTTTAGGCAAAAACGTATACGTACGTAATGTATGGTGGCCCGGCGTAATGAGCGTTCGTCGGCTTTTGGCCATGTATGGGTAGGTACAGGTAAAGTTGATGTAATAGTTTGTTGTTGTTGACGAAGCGACATGTTCACTTTAGTAACAAGTTCATAAATAAAGACTATATATATTTTTACACGATGTAGAATCAATTCTCGCATCAGCGTGTCTTTTTATTTATCATCATCATCATAAACTTAAGAGTTAGCCTCTTGTCGGTGGAGTATCTTCCAGCTTTTCCTATCTTCTCTTATATGCGTTCGCTATTGTTTTATGAATAAATAAATATAAATAAACGTCATAAAGAACCTTTTCACCTCACTTAATTAAAAAAAAAGCAATAGAGCATTTTATTTACACAGGAGAAAAGTAATTCCATATATTTTTTAAATGTTTTTTACCGTTAGTTGTGTTAGATGTAATTTTAAATAATGATTTTGAATGATAAATGATGAACACTATTAATTATGAGTAAATCAAATTTCCTCGCGGTAATTAGTTTTAAAAAAATGTATTACACTCGGCAGCAAATTTTGTTTCTCTCTCTTGCATTGAAATTTTCCCAACGTTCGAGATTCCATTGCTATGTTCGTGGTTAAATTTTGGAGCCTTTCGCTAAATAACTCGGGAAGGTAAACACTAACTTTGCTGTCTTGTATAACAAATAAATAAATGTTACCTACCCTGAAAGTTAACAGAAATAAAAATGGACACGTGGTTATTATTTTTAGAATGAGTATTTATTTACCTTTTGGCGGTTCTCGGACAATGTTACCAAATTCAGGTTATTTCCGGAGTTAACTCGAAATATTTGAGCAACTTGTTAAACTACACAAAAATTACAAACTCACACAAATCAAATTAAAAAGATATTTATTACATACCATTTCAAAAATTTCGTGATATTGAAGAATTTTACGATATAAGAATATATTTGTTCAGTCAATGAAATTTTATTTCAGTATTTATGTCAATCTTTGCATAATAATTGTCGCACAGGGATGTTTGAGCAATTTATTTTTTTCTAGAGATCTCTAGACAAATTCGTTATCTATGGACGTTTTGTATGGCAGCACCAGACCTTTTATGTCATTTTAGTTGTCACGAAATGGAGTGCGATTAGGACGTGTCCGTAATAAATAATTAAACATCCTTTTTATTTACTTGTAATGCTCTTAGCACTTCAATAGTAAAACCAATCACTGCTTTCGATTATGTTCATTTCGTGCAAAGTTTTGTTCGACCCAAATTTGCTGCGGAAATATGGAAGAGGTGAGTTCGTAGGTTACCATATTTTCATTGTGCTTTAACAACACTGGCGTTGGTGTTGCGTGGTAATTTTGCAATCACGTTTTTGCAGGAACTTAACGAAAATGATTTGGAGGAGCGACTGTATGCTATGATACACCATGTAGACGGGACGCAGGCAGACGAGAACGCACAACAGAACCATGAAGCAAGTCCGCGTGTTGAGGAGGCGCCGAGAAGCACCTTGAGGCGCTACTGGCGTACCAATCACACCAGCACATACCAAAAAGTAAACACGCCTAAAGACCCTCCGACCAACAAAAATACGCCCAACAACAACAAAACACCTGCTGTTGTAAACAAAAACACGCCTGCCCCCGTCAACAGAAGCCATGAAGTCGCTGCCGTTACCGATCCAAAGCTGAAAGAGGAGAAAAACGACGCACCCGACTCACCACCTGCTGGATTGTTTATATTACAGAACACTGAACCTCAGAATTATACAAAAACAGTTGAAATATTGGAAATTGATGAAACACCTAAGGTTTACGAGTTGGAATCTAGTGATGAAGACGAAGTTGTTGAAGTTGCTTTACCACCTAAACCAACCATCACCATTGAGAGCTCCGATGAAGATGAATTGATCATCCAAAATGACAAAAACGTAAAAGGTAAAGGCAAGAACAGTAAAGAAAATAAGTCGCCCAATAAAAATAATAGAGATGTATCAGCTAGTCCCGTGCCATCAGTTCAATCGTCTATGTCTGATGATTTCATTCGTGGGGACTGCATAGCTCTCAACATATCCTCCGCACAACCAGACAATGAAAGCTTTGATTTCAGCCTGCATGGATCGGACCTCATTGGAGCTGACACTCCCTCCAAGAAAAAGAAGAAGAAGAAATCTAAAGACAGGTTAACATCCACCCCACTAAACCCTAAAGAGAAAATTCAGGAGCAGAATAATGCAGATAATATTTTTGCAACACCAAAGAGTAAAGCGAAAAACAAGAAATCAAAGACAAAGTCCTATACTGTGTCTGAGAAAATCATTCCAAACCCAGATGTGTATGACTCGGACAGCAACCAATCTGCTATTGATATAAATAAAAATCATGATGCTTATGCTGTTACGGATAAAAGCTTTCCAAGTGCCGATGTTTACGAATCAGACTCGTCTGTGTCTGAAAGTGTTAAAGATGTGGGAAAACAACATTCTTCACACACTACTTCACAATTCAAATCAAATCAGAATGATAGTTCCGACAGCAACATATCCTTGGAACTACCAGACAACACTATTAATACAACAGACAAGACCCTTGTTGTAGACCTAACAAATGATTATACTACACTTGATAGTACTGAGATTGAAGAAAATATTGTTATTGGCAATATATCCGGCTATTCAGATGAAAACGAATATGGCAACAATGAAGAGAACACAACTCGTGAAGAGATTGGAGAGTTTTGTTCTACAAAAGTACCGCAGATACTGTATGAAGATCTGGACTTTGACAATCTGAAGGGAAATGATAAAGTGTGCAGACGTCGACGGTATTCGCTGACCACCTTGCGGGCTGAAATGGACAAGTTTTACAATGAGAGTTGGGGTGGTGAGAATTTCAACCATCAGGAGATACAGAAGAACATGTCACGTAAGTGTTTACTCTTAAACTTTTTATGTTACAAAACTCAGAGTTCTCTTAAGCTGCGTTTCCACTTAGTGTTCTAAGTGAACATTCTGCATACGAATTGTTTATTGTTTGTTCGGAACAATAAGTAAGAATGCAGCTTAACATTACATCCCAACAGCAATTATTGCTATCAATGGTATTGCAACAACTCAACAAAGAGTGTATAGGGATCTTAAAGGCCGGCAACGTACTTGTGACTCCTCTGGTGTTGCGAGTGTCCATGGGCGGCGGTAGTTGCTTACCATCAGGCAATCCGTCTGCTCGTTTGCCTCCTATATCATAAAAAAAAAAAAAAAACTATAGGTACAAACAAACTATAGGTCAAAGCAAATCAAAAATATTTCATAAAAAATAATTTGATTTGTTCTTAGTTTCAACTATAGGTACCTTATTACAATAGCCTAGTGTTCCCTCAGGATTACTTGTGTTAAAAATAGAGTCTACCTGTGTAAATAGTGTACCTGTAATCATGGGTTTAGGTTGCTCATGGGACCCCAGGCTCCTATTGAGCCAGGCCCAAACAATAGATACATTAAAATTATTTTTTTTATTTCCAAAGACAATTAACAACAAAGATTTTAGATAAAAACAATACCCCTAATTACCTATACAGTATTTTTTATCCTTTTATTCACCCAGGTGGTGAACTTCATAGAAATTTAAATGCCATGTTTTACAAGTATAAAATAACATTGAACATTTTTTCTGAACATTGATAACATCTTATGTTGATTTAAACACACACAATACTATGTAAATATTCTTTATTGTTCCATAAATATACAATGTAGCTACATACAGTTATATATCAGCAGAGATCTCTTTAAAACTATTAACCTCATAAGACCCAGTGTACATTACAATGTACACTCCCTTTCATTGGAATTCAAATCCTTTATTAAAGGTAATAAAGTAGCATTTCATTTGTTTCATTATTTTTCGAACAAAAGAAAATTCAACCCAATTTAATGTACAATAAGATTAATTTTAACTATAACAACCTTTTGGTATGGTGGGTCTTATGAGGTTAACACATTCGCTGCCACCCCCTCCAAAAATGTATGGAAATGAACGCACATGTGCGTCGGTGGCAGTGAATGCGTTAAACCTTATAATGCTCACCATATAAAATGTTTTTCCAGAGAGTTAATAGTTATTTGTTATGCAAGGCTGCAAAGTGGTTATTTGGCGTTAGTGTTGAAATTGAAAGCAGAGCAAGCGAAGGAAGCTATGATTGAACCATGAGCGAAGCGAATGGTTCAAAGATAGATTCCTGAGCGTAGCGAGGCTTTCAAGACACGAGACGCCAAATAATTTTGCAGCCATGTGGAACACACATCTTTTCACCTCACTACAGCGAGGAAAATTCGAGCGAGAAGAAAAACAATAAAAGAAACATATCGCGCGATTTTTCAGGGAAATCATATCGGCATCACTGCTAGAACCACACATTTTTATAGTTCAAACATTGAGTTCAAAGAGCTTAGCACAGGACAAATTCGACAAATTTGCGATTACGTGAATTGTGAAAACTTAAAACTTTTTAAATTTTTCTTTTTTTTCGGTTGCGTTCAGATATTACAATATTAAGTACATGTCAATTTCTTTATCAAATAAACAATATAATTGTGTTTTATTTAATGGATTAATTAGCCAAAATATGTAAATTACATAAATACTATAACAAAAATACTATTAGTATTTACAATAAAATATTAGTATTTATAATAAAACCTATTAGACAAAAAAAAGTGTAGGTAAAAATAAAGAAGTTAAAAATCTGTAATCAAATCAGGTTTCTGATTGGTTATTATCTATGGTTAATATGAACTCGGGCTCGGTACCGCGAACATCGAAGTTCGTATATTGCGAGCATCTTTCTCTTTTACTCCGATGAGAGTGACAGAGACAATAGTCCGAAATTTACGAATATCGTTTTTCGCGGTAGCGGCGTCAGTCACGCGTTGAAGGAGTTTTATATTTAAAAAAAAGTTATTTGCACCACAGAGAATTACAACAATCGGCTTCGAAATTCGAATGACTTTTCCACGCTAGCGGATAAAATAAGCTTTTCCACGCAGATTTCGCGCTATAAACTAAGGTTTTCCGAGTGAGTAAGGTGAAAAATAAATTTTATTATACTGGCCTGAATTTATTTTGTTTGATAAATATTTAAAACAAAACAAATGCTACTTTATTTCCTTTTTCGAAAACCCACTTCTTGATATTCATATCAACATTAATGTCTTGGTCTGTCTTTGGTCTTTAACCAAAGTTATATTTTTGCCATGAACATTTCACTTTTTGATAATAATGTTACTTTAAAAAGTTGAAATAGATAACATATACTTAAAAATCAAAGCAAATCAAAATATTTCATAAAAAATAATTTGATTTGTTCTCAGTTTTTTTACTTTAATCAGTTAATTAATATTGAAATGTCTCCAAAGCTCCATTGAACGATTCAGTTTTATGAAATTGAAAGTGAGAGACGTGTTAGAAGCAGACTGATATGAGGATGTGCCTGTAGATAATTTATTTTAAACTCTTCTCATCTGAGCATTTCTTTAAAAAACTGTCAGTATTCAAAGTTTTCCCTATATTCCACAGTATTTTTTCCTATATTCATCTTTCATATACATATTTCAAAAATGTGTGTGTGTCTATTGGAATGGAAAGATCTTGTGGTTCTGAATAGAATAGAACATCCTTTTTCTCGGTAAACATGTTTGTTATAAGTGTCATTTTTTAGAGAAACACTTGTCTACTGTTAACATCATATCAAGTTTGAACATACAAAATTTGTAAATACCACAACAATGAAAGATAAACCAATACAATTTGTAACAAAATATTTTGTTTATCACTTTTATCGGACAATAAACCTCATCTCATTATGTCTAATGAGACTATTAGCTAGGGGAAGCACTTGCATCTCGCTGGGATAGATCCCTATCTCGCGTATTGGGCTGGCTGAGGGCTCGTATAATTACTTCAATAATTAGAGCGACCAGCATGTGCATTCGTGGCACCCGCCACAAATGGAAGACAGCAGCGAAGTTATTCGGCTTCGATGATGGTGCCGCCCTTCCACACGCCGACTGACCTACGAACTCTTTCTGCCACTATTTTATTTTACGTCTACCTATTTGTTTAAATTTTTTGTGTTCTTCATCATGTTACAATAAAAATAGTTCATTGTTTGACTATTAGCTAATATCTAATGCTATTATTTTCTCATTACTTAATTGTACAGATAAGCTAAGCTTGTTTTGTCTTATGTAACTCTCGTTATGTAGAAAATGTTCCAATATATGTCATAATAAAAAAAACTAAATTTCTGGGTACAAAGATATCAAAACTAAGCTTAAGACTATTACAGCATCACTTCACACTAGAATCCTCGTTTGCATTCTTGGACCCTCCAAATCTATTTTGTCCTCACAGTGTTAAAAATGTCGTCAGCCCGGCGTGCATTTATCGTATCTATGTGTAAATAAAATGTAAATGGAAATGTCAAAATATTGATGACAACATTTTTTTATTGCATACTTAACTAACCTAGGTTTTGTTTGGCTACATTTTACAGTATCACCTAACCTAAACTGTGTAAATAATATTACCATTAAATAAAATTACTATTTCCATAAATCTTGTATTTGAATCGTTTACTAAAAATACTATTAGTAAAAAATGCTTTATAAACTAAAAACCAGAAGATGTATTAAAAATAAGCAAGCTTTCACACCAAACACATATTATAAAAAAAAAAAAACAAAACAAATAAACACACTAAATAAACTCCCCGTCAAATTATATTTAATAAAAACATTTATACATTAGTTCCACTGAAACATTGTATTGTATTACCTTGTTTACTAAATACACAGTTTATAAATAGCATTCGTTTTTGTATTTCAGGAGACAAGAGCTTGTGGGTGATCGACCCAAAGGACAGAATGCCAAATCCACCAAAAAGGAGAGTCACGTAAGTATCACTAAATAATCCAGGTCGATTCACGAGAGTTGGCACGAATGGATTGAACGAAACTTTCATTGTATGAGTGACACTTGTATCGGTATACAATCGAGCCACTATTTTATTGGTTAATGTGACACACACATAGACATTTTCATTCAGTCATTCATTCCATTCGTGCCAACACTCGTGAATCGACCTGTACGTAAACGATATTGACGTCTCTTGTATTTCTTTATGTAGGAAGTATTTTTATTAACATTTTCGTTTGAACGCATTTGGTGGCCGATTTTTGAGAGTAGTTAATTCAAAATAAAAAGAAACAGTCGCTTTTCGGTGAAGGAAGACATTGTGAGGAAACCGGACTAATCCCAATGAGGCCTAGTTTACCCACTGGGTTGGAAGGTCATATGGCAGTCGCTTTTGTAAAAACTAGTGCCTACGCCAAATCCTGGGATGAATTGCCAAGCGGACCCCTGGCGCCCAAGAGCCGTGGCAAAATGCCGGGACAACGCGAGGAAGATGATGATTAGTTTTTCTAACAATCTCTTGTTTTTTGTCTGTCTGTCACGAGCCATTGACAGACAGACGTGTCTAACTTAGCTACAAACGTATAAACTCACATGTAATTATATCGCACTAGGCGACATGTTTCGGGCAAGCTCTGGTACCCATGCATGGCGAACGGTCCTGACTCGGCTTGAAAATGGGTACCAGAGCTTACCTGAAACATGTCGCCTAGTGCGATATAATTACACGTGAGTTTATCCATTTGCATTTAAGTAGTAGCAAGTTAGCAACATGGCTCACAACAGTTTTAATTATACATTTCAGCCGTATGCAGTCCACTGCTGGACATAGGCCTCCCACAAATATGACTTATCATCTTGGGGGTATTTGCCATATTCGCCACTCTTGGCAGGCGGGTTGGCGACCGCAGTAGCTGTAGATTGGGTTTCAACGGACGCTGCTGCCCGTCCGTAGGATTTTTCCCTTTGTCACCCGCGGGAGGAGATGGGGTGGTGCTATTCTAGTCAGCCGACATCACACGGCAATATTAATTATGTTGTGTCGTAACTTGCAGCTGCAACTACTGCAACCGCGTGGGACAC
Source organism: Grapholita molesta (assembly GCA_022674325.2). Lineage (NCBI taxonomy): Eukaryota > Metazoa > Arthropoda > Insecta > Lepidoptera > Tortricidae > Grapholita > Grapholita molesta. The sequence continues at coordinate 2,977,436 of CP053125.2, read as the reverse complement.
CGTGACGACACGTGCCGGCTGAAGCCGCCCGTGTGCCACATGTGCGGACACACGGGACACTACGAGCCGCGGTGTCCGCGCAAGATCTGCGTCAACGTGAGTACTCCTTTACTACCCGGTACTTGAACACCAGTACCCTTACCATGAGTTGTGACATTGACGTTTTCGATAACGAGTATCGAGTTTACTATCTCTCATCGCTTGTACTATTTTAGTGCGAACGAGATGCACAGATGCATTTTATTTAAGTACAAGAATACGAAAACAATTTAATACACACTGTTTATTACTAATAGAGTGGTTTTTTATGTTATCTGGTTGGATATTCCTCTATTTAATGTTTTTGAATGATAAATGATGGATGCCAGTAATTTTGAATATTTTTACCTCGCGGTAGTCAGGTGTAATGTTGTTTGTTTCACTAGTAGCAAACTTTGCCATTTCTTTGAAACCCTCCTTATGCTCAAGATTCCACTCTTTGAACCATTCGCTATGCTCGTGGTTCAATTTTGGGATCTTTCGCTAGCTCGGTTCTTAATATTAGCACGAGAAGGTAAAAACTCACTTGTATAACAAATAACTATTTCTCAAACATGCAATGAAATATCATTTACATTCCTTATAATAGACTCGGAAGTATGTTTTTTTTGGACGCGGCAACTGAAGGGGACTGAAATGGAATTTCATATAACTTTGCAGGTCTAGGCCTGCAAAGTAACTTTTTTTTGACGATTATCCATACAGAGGCAATTGAGGCAAAGATGGCGGGTGTCATAACAAACAGCTGATGTTAATTTTTATTACATTTCGATTTCATTGTTAGTTGTGATTTTGCAATTTTTTTTTTTAAGAATTTCTTTTACTTCATTGTACGTTTGAGAAAAGCACTATACATGCCTCCTCGTGATAACGGTATATACCCAACTTGGCCGGAAATCCTCATTTTACCGGCCTCTGATGTAATGGACTAATTATGTATATATTTGAACCGGGCCCGTGGTGCGTGTTGCAGTGCGGCTCGCCCAACTTCATGTACTCGACGTCGTGCCGCAACTGCGCCGCGTGGCGCGCGCTCACGTGCGCGGCGTGCGGCCGGCGCGGACACCCGGCCGCCGGCTGCCCTGACACGTGGCGCCGCTACCACAGCACGGTACGGACACACCTTCATGTACTCGACGTCGGCCGGCGCGGACACCCGGCCGCCGGCTGCCCTGACACGTGGCGCCGCTACCACAGCACGGTACGGACACACCTTCATGTACTCGACGTCGGCCGGCGCGGACACCCGGCCGCCGGCTGCCCGACACGTGGCGCCGCTACCACAGCACGGTACGGACACACCTTCATGTACTCGACGTCGGCCGGCGCGGACACCCGGCCGCCGGCTGCCCTGACACGTGGCGCCGCTACCACAGCACGGTACGGACACACCTTCATGTACTCGACGTCGGCCGGCGCGGACACCCGGCCGCCGGCTGCCCCGACACGTGGCGCCGCTACCACAGCACGGTACGGACACACCTTCATGTACTCGACGTCGGCCGGCGCGGACACCCGGCCGCCGGCTGCCCTGACACGTGGCGCCGCTACCACAGCACGGTACGGACACACCTTCATGTACTCGACGTCGGCCGGCGCGGACACCCGGCCGCCGGCTGCCCTGACACGTGGCGCCGCTACCACAGCACGGTACGGACACACCTTCATGTACTCGACGTCGGCCGGCGCGGACACCCGGCCGCCGGCTGCCCTGACACGTGGCGCCGCTACCACAGCACGGTACGGACACACCTTCATGTACTCGACGTCGGCCGGCGCGGACACCCGGCCGCCGGCTGCCCTGACACGTGGCGCCGCTACCACAGCACGGTACGGACACACCTTCATGTACTCGACGTCGGCCGGCGCGGACACCCGGCCGCCGGCTGCCCTGACACGTGGCGCCGCTACCACAGCACGGTACGGACACACCTTCATGTACTCGACGTCGGCCGGCGCGGACACCCGGCCGCCGGCTGCCCTGACACGTGGCGCCGCTACCACAGCACGGTACGGACACACCTTCATGTACTCGACGTCGGCCGGCGCGGACACCCGGCCGCCGGCTGCCCTGACACGTGGCGCCGCTACCACAGCACGGTACGGACACACCTTCATGTACTCGACGTCGGCCGGCGCGGACACCCGGCCGCCGGCTGCCCTGACACGTGGCGCCGCTACCACAGCACGGTACGGACACACCTTCATGTACTCGACGTCGGCCGGCGCGGACACCCGGCCGCCGGCTGCCCTGACACGTGGCGCCGCTACCACAGCACGGTACGGACACACCTTCATGTACTCGACGTCGGCCGGCGCGGACACCCGGCCGCCGGCTGCCCTGACACGTGGCGCCGCTACCACAGCACGGTACGGACACACCTTCATGTACTCGACGTCGGCCGGCGCGGACACCCGGCCGCCGGCTGCCCTGACACGTGGCGCCGCTACCACAGCACGGTACGGACACACCTTCATGTACTCGACGTCGGCCGGCGCGGACACCCGGCCGCCGGCTGCCCCGACACGTGGCGCCGCTACCACAGCACGGTACGGACACACCTTCATGTACTCGACGTCGGCCGGCGCGGACACCCGGCCGCCGGCTGCCCCGACACGTGGCGCCGCTACAACAGCGCGGTACGCACGCCCCTACACCTGCCACGCGGCCGCCGCCGCGGACACCCCGCCGCCGGCTGCCCCGACACGTGGCGCCGCTACCACAGCACGGTACGGACACACCTTCATGTACTCGACGTCGGCCGGCGCGGACACCCGGCCGCCGGCTGCCCTGACACGTGGCGCCGCTACCACAGCACGGTACGGACACACCTTCATGTACTCGACGTCGGCCGGCGCGGACACCCGGCCGCCGGCTGCCCCGACACGTGGCGCCGCTACCACAGCACGGTACGGACACACCTTCATGTACTCGACGTCGGCCGGCGCGGACACCCGGCCGCCGGCTGCCCTGACACGTGGCGCCGCTACCACAGCACGGTACGGACACACCTTCATGTACTCGACGTCGGCCGGCGCGGACACCCGGCCGCCGGCTGCCCTGACACGTGGCGCCGCTACCACAGCACGGTACGGACACACCTTCATGTACTCGACGTCGGCCGGCGCGGACACCCGGCCGCCGGCTGCCCCGACACGTGGCGCCGCTACCACAGCACGGTACGGACACACCTTCATGTACTCGACGTCGGCCGGCGCGGACACCCGGCCGCCGGCTGCCCTGACACGTGGCGCCGCTACCACAGCACGGTACGGACACACCTTCATGTACTCGACGTCGGCCGGCGCGGACACCCGGCCGCCGGCTGCCCTGACACGTGGCGCCGCTACCACAGCACGGTACGGACACACCTTCATGTACTCGACGTCGGCCGGCGCGGACACCCGGCCGCCGGCTGCCCTGACACGTGGCGCCGCTACCACAGCACGGTACGGACACACCTTCATGTACTCGACGTCGGCCGGCGCGGACACCCGGCCGCCGGCTGCCCTGACACGTGGCGCCGCTACCACAGCACGGTACGGACACACCTTCATGTACTCGACGTCGGCCGGCGCGGACACCCGGCCGCCGGCTGCCCTGACACGTGGCGCCGCTACCACAGCACGGTACGGACACACCTTCATGTACTCGACGTCGGCCGGCGCGGACACCCGGCCGCCGGCTGCCCTGACACGTGGCGCCGCTACCACAGCACGGTACGGACACACCTTCATGTACTCGACGTCGGCCGGCGCGGACACCCGGCCGCCGGCTGCCCTGACACGTGGCGCCGCTACCACAGCACGGTACGGACACACCTTCATGTACTCGACGTCGGCCGGCGCGGACACCCGGCCGCCGGCTGCCCCGACACGTGGCGCCGCTACCACAGCACGGTACGGACACACCTTCATGTACTCGACGTCGGCCGGCGCGGACACCCGGCCGCCGGCTGCCCCGACACGTGGCGCCGCTACCACAGCACGGTACGGACACACCTTCATGTACTCGACGTCGGCCGGCGCGGACACCCGGCCGCCGGCTGCCCTGACACGTGGCGCCGCTACCACAGCACGGTACGGACACACCTTCATGTACTCGACGTCGGCCGGCGCGGACACCCGGCCGCCGGCTGCCCTGACACGTGGCGCCGCTACCACAGCACGGTACGGACACACCTTCATGTACTCGACGTCGGCCGGCGCGGACACCCGGCCGCCGGCTGCCCCGACACGTGGCGCCGCTACCACAGCACGGTACGGACACGGCTCCAATGTTCCATTGTTCCACTGCCACCCCACCACGCATGCTACTGTACCTCGTTTTTGTTACGATTACAAAATCGTGCGGTTTTTGAGAAAACAATTTTTAAAGCTGTCGAATTTACCTTTTCTTTTCTTCATCATAACGTTAACAATGGAATCTCAAAAGCTTGGCCAAACACAAGGCGGGGCCTCCTGCCTGCCTCCAAACAGGGTGCACGCGGATCGCGCCGGCCTCACGCTCCCAGCACGCCATGTCGCGCGCGAGCCGGCGCGGCGCCGCGGGCAGCTCCGGGCGACAGGAACGAGGCGCGACGCCGCCACTGTAGTCTGTTTGACATCACTAACCTATTAGCACGTATTTAAGGGTGCAGCGATCCGCGGCGCTGCTACACGCATTGTGTGGCCAAGCCTTAAACGTTATTTATGAGATTAATGAAATAAATGATAAAACGTAGACGAATTCGACCTTAATATTTCTAATCTTAAAAAAACGAGGTACATTGTCAGATTATCCTAAGAACCTATTTGACACACGACGGCACTCATTAACGTGAAACATGCGTAATTCATTGAAAATATAAGGAACAAAACAAGCAATAATGCAAAATATTCTCGGATCTGCTAGCTTAACATGGTCGGGTTTTTATAATTTATCACAATATCTATCACGCTCCAACAAGTATGTGAGTGCGAAAGTGACGGATAACGCGATAGACCGATTAACTTTTCAAAATTCATAATCGCTAAATTTTAATATCGTATATTGCCTTAGCCTCATCACTACAAACTCTACAAAGATCTGTCATGTCAAAAGTAGGGTCTTAGACTTATGCAATTATAAAGATGTAGTGAGAAAATCCTTTCCCATCGATATAAATATTTTAAATCACGCCATTTCACGTAGTGTTTTTTTGCTGATTATAAGAATGTATTTCAATTTTACCGTACAGTAACATCCTTACTAGAAAGATTTCTTATAAGAATAACTCCTGTTTCAGATCGACGAAAACATGCCGCTAGAGCAATGCGGGGAAAAACCGCACAACCAGCTCCAATGCAGCGGCTGCACCCGGCGCGGCCATCTCGCTCACACCTGTCGCTCCTTCCTCCCGCTGTGCTCCCTCCCGGTGCCCTCCCCCACCGTCGCCCGCTACCTCCGCCTCTACCCCGGCACCGACTCTGCCAAACCGCATAAACGACTCTCCAAGTCTCCTCCCAACCATGAGACCCATGTAAACAAGAAGAGGAATATTTCCGACAGTGCTCTCAATCGAACGCGGACATCTTCTGAGAATGAGCCCAATAGATCCAGGAAAAATTCCGAAAGTGAAGCGAGGGCGAGGAAAAATTCCGAGAGCGAAAACCGGGTAAGGAAAAATTCTCAAAGCGCAATCGCTAGCGAATTAAGGGAAGACAAGAATACGGAGGCTGAGAACGCACCAGATTTTATCCCTATCGGACCGAATAGAGACAGCAAGGGACAAGTTATTCAGGACAATGAGGTATCCAATACTAGCGAGGTCAAAACATCTGCTCGCATTTATATGACTTTCGATATAATGAAAAAGTTGTCCAGGCCTGAGGGCCAAAGTTGGCTGAATCGGAGCATGGAGAAATTCAATGTAGACGTGCAATACAGCAATGCTAGTTCTTTCCTGACTGTAGTGGGCACCGTGAGTGACCAGGAAGCTTTCCACTCGGAGTTCAGGTTGTGGAGCGGCAGGTCTGAACCCCCCAAACCCGAAGAAGACCCACAAACACAATTTAATCTGATGCCCAAAAAGAAAAATGACGTTTTGCGCAAACTAAACAACGCGTTTGAAAGGCTCAATAATGACATCGGTGACCCTAAAGCTATTTTAAAAAAATTAACCTATTTGCAACACCGTCATTGCACTATTAAGGACCAGAAGGTCATAAGTCCTCTACAGTTAGATAAAAACAGAGGTAGACTCAATGACATGCTTACGAAACTAAATATGGTTCTCCTCGGACAAGCTGGCCTAGCCGGGGGAGCTGAGAGCTTAAACGCGCTACATACTTTGCAGGAGAAGCTCATCAATATCAGAAATCAAAGAGTACCCAATCCTTTACGATCGGAAATAAGTCAACATTACCGATTCATATTCACGCCGCTGGCCCGCAACGATTACGCGGATCTAGTGCAAAAGTTCTACACAATCTCAAGGCCTCTTGCACTCAAACACACGCCCGGCAAGAATAAAAAGAAAAAGAAGAAGAAGATTGAACAACAAAAACCTGTTTTAACAAATAAAGAGATAATAAACGTGCAATCGACAGAGAACCAGAAGGCCGTAAAGAACATAAGAAGAAAACTGTCAATCTTAAACTCGAGGCTGTTACAGAATCAGCCTCGGAACGAAGCGCGCAACTCGATGCGACTCGACATCGCCTACAAAATACTTGAGACTAAGAAGTGCTTGAGCGACTTTGAAGGCCAGACGAAAAAACTGCAAATGGAAAAAATGAGGAATGCCTATAAGATTCAGCGGCGAGCTATGGCATTCCTAAAAAAAGAGAATAAATAAAGTTTTCTTGAGTAAAGTGTAAGGAATTTGTGAGACGTTGGTCCGGCGTGGGGGGAGGGAGGGAGGTCGAGGGTGCGTCGCCCGCTCTCGCCATGCGCCGGTCATGTGCTCCGCCACTTTTATCGTGTATGTGAATTAATAAACAAACTTAGTTGTAAAGCATAAAATGTCTAATTATTCATTCCCACGAATATTCCATTTTATTGAAGGTCTGGCACAGTGACCCTGCCTATGAAGCCGATGGTCCTCCTGGGTTCAAATTCCAGTCAGAGCATTTATTTGTGTGATGAGCACAGATATATGTTCCTGAGTCGTGCTTTTTATCTATTTAAGTATTTATATGTATCTATTTATTATATATATCGTCGTCTAGTACCTACAAGCTGTAGGACTAGGTCGATTTGTCCCGAAATATTTATTTATTTAAGTATTGTCCATGTAAGATGTATTGTTATGTAGTGAATTAGCCAAACGTTTTCACTACCAGTCCTCATTTTTTATACATATAATTCGGGATCAATTAATAACGAAAATAATGTAGGTGATGGGTCCTTACATACAAAGGTTGGGTGAGAGAGTAGAGACTCCTTATTGAGTATTATATTCTTTGATAGAGAAGGTTACATCTCGATAAAGTAGGGTAAGTTGTATGAGAGCAAACGCAAGTTATAAGAATACAGTAGCTCTGAAAGCGCGGCGCTAAAGCGAAAAACGACATTCGTAAATTTCGGACGATTGTCTCTGTCGCTCTCATGACGCCCAAATTGGAGTAAGAGATGCTCGAAATATACGAACTTCGACGTTCGCGGTACCGGGCTTGTTTTTATTATTTAAAAACAGATAGCAGAACTACATTTTATTCCCAAGGGAGCAAAGCAAATTTTGAATGGTTTCTTGCCGTTAGCTAGGTTCGAATGGATTTAATTATAAATGATGAATTTCCATGACAAATGGTTGGTACAAATAATTTGGAGTAACTTTGCTCCCTTGCCTAGTATAGCAAATAACTATATTCCTAATGCACACGGTTTGTAATTACTAGTGTCCGACCGAAGTTTCGGTTTCGGTTTCGGCCAGTTTCGGCCAAAAAATCAAGTTTCGGTCTGAGTTTCGGTTTCGGCCAAAAACGGCCGAACCTTTAGGCCGAGCCGAAACTTTTACCACCATGCTTTCGGATCGCGTTCGACTAATGTCGGGCACGCTCGGCATGGCTGGCAATATGGCGCCGCTCGCCTGACTTTCGCCGCCGACCGCCGCTTACTGATTCATGTTTAGTTTATGAATATATTAAACAATTTTCTTAAGGAAATAAATTGTTATGCACCTAGATCTAACAATAACAGTGTATGTAGTGTAGCCGCAGCGTAAATTGAAAAAATAATTAATATTTCCCCATAGTAACAGTTGATACATAATAAATAAGCATATTTAAATATAATAATATTAATGGGGTGTTACTTAGGTACGTAATCCCAGAAAATAAAGTAGACTCCATCTCCGTACCGTTCATGTCGCCAAAATTTAGGTAGGTAAATATCAATCCGATCGATCTGGATTTTTACAGCGGTAGTAAGGCCCATAATTTCTTATGCCTCCGCGGTGTAACAAGACCAACCAAAAGACAGCAGTTAACATGTTAAAGAGCCTCCAACGCATGGCCTGTATAACAGCAACAGGGGCCTTTACTTTGATACGGGGGGCTGTCTTAGACGCGCTGCTTGATATTATACCACTCCCCATGCAGGTGCAAAAAAATAGGCCTTAATGGCGCTCTGAAGCACTACCCAAACTGAAGGCCTGGGCTTTTGCTAAATAAAAAACCCTTAGCATGCCAATTGACGATATGAACACCGAAAGTCAATTCTCTAAACTGTATACAGTTGAAATACCTACAAGAGACCAATAGATTGAAGAGCAAATGTACGTAGAAGAGGTTAGCCACATGGTACACAGGTGGGTCCAAAAAAGGTGATGGTGAAGGTGATCAGTGATCGGTTATTTGGATTCTCCCTCACGGGGTATCATGTAGAAAAGTTAATATAGATACGACAGTTTCCCACGATACCGAACAAATCGTTCAAAAATAAAACAATTTGAATTGTCGGTAAAGGGTTTTTTTATTTACTCGTCGAACTTTTATCTAAACGCTACAAAATGTGCCGCTTTTGTGGTAGCAAATGAGCTGTCAGTGTTAACACTTGTGTTTATTTGTTCGATTTGACAAACGCATGTCCTTCAGCTACTTAGATGTTTTTAAGTGTAATAAAATAAACACATTTTATTTTTTTGCCTTTTCTAACAACATAAAGCCCGGATTCCCGGAGCAGTTCCATAGTAACATAATGATAGAGGTCGTTCATCCCGTGTCAAATCCAAATAACCGATCACTGGTGATGAAGTAGGATGTGGGTTTTATGGGGAGAGACCTAGATTCAGAGTTAGCGTCAGCATGGGGACGAATGCCTCAATATTCCAGGCCGAAGTCTTCGCCATTAACAAATTGCGGAAATCAACCTGGATAGAAACCTAAGAAACCAACACATCTACATCAACTCGGACAGCCAAGCCGCTCTGCTGGCACTGGATTCACTGGAAACAAACTCAAAACTGGTCCAGATATGTAAAAAAAAACCTAAAGGCACTGGCTAACTTCAACAAAGTTATACTTAGGTGGGTACCAAGGTACTCCGACCTTGACGGAAATGAGAAAGCAGACGAACTGGCTAGGAAGGGCGCGGAGAATCCCCTGGTCGGCTCGGAACTGTTTTGCGGAATCACAAAGCGGGAAGCATACTCTCTGCTTAATAATTAAGAAAAATCGAGGCCAATTACTGGGTGGCTCACTAGAGGGTACGAACACTCGAAAGCCCTAATAAAAGGGTTCAACACCAAAATTGCTATAGAGCTACTAACGCTCAACAGGCACAAAACTTGCGCAGTGACTTGACAGGCCACTGCAAGATGGGTAAGAAACAAGACGCGGGAATTTAATACCACCTATATTAACTAAAAAGACGCTACCAGTGTGTCACAGTTAATGTTTTTTTTTACTTCATAGGGCAGTATAAAATTTTGATCCAGTTCTACTGTAACTATGTTAAAATTTCATTGTGATAAAATTTAAACGTAGAAACGTATAATATTAGGTTGGCGAGACATTGTATTGATGAAATTTCAGGAAAAAACGGGCCTACGAACATTTTCTTTTAACATTTTAAGCAGATTTATAAAAGGTTCGGTTTCGGTTTCGGTTTCGGCCGAAACTAAAATCAAACCGAACCTTCGGTTTCGGTTTCGGTTTCGGCAAAAAAACATGTTTCGGTCGGTCACTAGTAATTACAAAATACATTTAAAAAAATATAATAATATGTATTGCTGATTTAGATATAACTGGGCTATCATAATGAATAAAATCTTAGCGAACGTTTTCAGTTTATAAAAAAGCAATTACTTTTCATAGGATTCATGAAAAGTCCATACCAACTTTAGAAAACCGGTTTTATCGATGTCGATAACTACCGATTCGTATTGCTATCGCCCATCACTAAAAAGAAGACGTCATCTCATCGACTGTCGAGTGATGAATTATCTGTGGTTGGTGATAAAATTGATAAGCGCACAGTACTTGTTGATTAAAAATTGAATCAATAGCAAAACAAACGGGACGCGCAGTGTTCGGGGAATTCACAACATCGTTATTATGCAAGTTACGGATAAATTCGTACCATACTATGCAGTCCAAGTTATTGTCGTGTTCTGCTGTTTTATCCATTCCATTGTAGGAAGGGTAAGGATGCAAAGCTGTAATCTAAACAAATAAGATTTACTAAAATATTTATTTGATTTAAGTTTTTAATTGAAAAGTAACGTTATGTATACCTTGATGTCTACATGTAATGCAATTAGTCAATTTGGAATATAAACCCCATTAACAAATTTCATGTTAAATAAATAATACATATTTATTTATATTCATATGCTTTCAGACGAAAAAAATTGAATGACTCGGGATATCCCCGAAAATGTCATAAACCCTGACCTCATGAGTTATTTTGAGCATATGAGCAAGTACAAGATATACCTAATATAATAATAAAGCTTCAAATTTATTCCTTTGACCAAAGTGAAAACAATTACTAGCTACATTGCAGTACTATAGTAGTTGCTATTTCATTTGACTACCTTAACAGCAAATGAGACAGATATTGGTCCAAAAAAAAAAAAAATTTTTATAGTTCTCTAACAAGTATATAAATCTTTTGGGACCTTGGGGACTTTTGGGACCTTGGTTAGTTTGCACTGTGTAACAGCCCTCAATGGTTGCTCTTAGATACTAATGTACCTACAGAATTCGGTTTGTTAAGAACTAACAGTCAGACCGTGTTACAGATAGTAAATATAAATCTAACTTAACAAATAACATGGATTAAAAATACTTGCAAAACTGTAGTGCCATGTGAAAGTACTGATATAAATATATTTTGTCTTCTACTTGTTATAGTTTTCCGATGAAGGATATTATCCTGGAGACTACTATAATGACCAGCAAGCGGAGTATGCCAAAATTAAAACTGCACTCGGTAAACTGGAGCATGGTAAGTAATTATAAGTCAGAATAAATTTGTTATATGAAAAGTAAGTTAAGCAAACTTTGCAGTATCTGCAGTAAACAAACAAGACTTGTTGAGTCTTAGAGCATACATTCTGGTAGTTGGTTTATAACTTCACATATTAAAAAAAAATGTAGTTTAAGTTTAGCACCTTCAATAATATCTTACATAGAGCTATTCAAATGATGATTATATAATATAATACCCGTATGTAAGTTTCTTCAATTTTAACAACCTTGTACAAGGTATTATAATAAATAAATGTACATGATACATTATTTCAAAGTTTCAGTCTCACAGTTAAGGTGGTTATGTATTAATTTAGATAATGTACTAAATGAGGTTTCAGTTTCTAGAATTTTTCTTAACTTAAATAAAATTCTCACATTTTTGTCATTTTTCAGCCCCCCAGTATGTTCCAAACTGGCCTAACCCAAACATCAAGCTCGGGCAAGTATCCGGTGTAGCGTTGGATGCTACCGGCCTGCTGCTGGTGTTCCACCGGGCCGACAACACCTGGGACCAGAGCACATTCTCCTTGCGCAATGTGTATCAAAAGATAGGCGAGCCGCCTATTCCACATAACACTGTACTAGTCTTGAATGATACTGGAGAGGTGGTTGATGGGTGGGGGAAGGATCTGTAAGTATCACCTGCTTTTTTCTAATACTATTAAATACATAGGTATACAATACAATGTAGTAATCATATAATAGGTAAAAAAATAATGTGCTAGCACAAGTTTTTTATAATCAATTTTGTGTCAGGTCTATGCCATGCATACAGCATTTACAGTGATGGGCGAATGTATTGTATGATATAGTTATTACACATGAAAATCCTTTTAGCATAACCACCATAAATGTATAACTGCACTGTGAACATATATATATATATATATTTATTTCATATTGTTTTTATAAATTTTGGACCCTTATGTCCTTAAACTACGTCCAACAATGAGAGGTAGGGCACAGTGATGACCATCACGCTTGAATCTGGGGCAGCCCAACTGGGGAAGTACCTCCTCCTTACAGAAGACCACAGCCATAATAGCACTGCTACCTTTCAGGTATGTAGTGTTGTGTTCCTGATGGTGAGTAAGGTTCCCAGAGCTCCAACCCCCCTTAAAGGCCAGCAACGCGCTTGTGACTCTCCTGGTGTTGTGGGTGCCCATGGGCGATGGTAATTGCTTACCACCAGGCAATCCATCTGCTCGTTTGCCGCCTATGTCATAAAAAAAAAAATAGTAAACTATTAATATTTGACTTGAATGGTTTTGCGCCAGACCACTCTGTTTGAGCTAGAGTCATACCGAGGCGCGAGAAAGAGGCTAGTGTTTTTTTTTTTTTTTTTTTTTTTTATGCAAGACTGACCAACGTTTGACTTCAGTCGCACCTGATGGTAAGTGACGACGAGGTCGAAGGTGTAGCACGCTGGTTCAGTAAGAGCCTATTCACTCTTGACTTGAAGAGACCCAAATTATATCTTGCCGGGAATACAGACGAAGGGAGCGAATTCCATTCCTTAGCAGTCCGCATTAGGAAGGTAGAAGCGAATCGCTTCGTGCGAATGAATGGAATATTCACAACGTAAGGATGAAACTGCTCCCCTCGCCTGGACGTCCGGTGATGGAACGGAGATGGCGGAATTAAATCGTGCAATTCCTGAGCACACTCTCCAAAATGTATGCTGTAAAACACAGACAAACTAGCAACCTTGCGGCGATGCTCAAGGCTCTGCAACCTTACACTCACTAATTTAGGATCGCCAATGAGTCTGCGAGCTCGGCGTTCTATTGAATCCAAAGCGGCCAACTGATACTTGGCAGACCCGTCCCAAAGGTGGCAACAGTACTCCATACACGACCGAACCTGCGCTTGGTAAAGTGTTAGGAGCTGTTCCGGCATGAAGTACCGCTTCACCCTATGTAAGACTCCTAGTTTTTAGCAGCGGATTTCGCTTTGGCCTCAATAGTGGTGCCGAAGTTCAGCTTAGTGGTAAATTTAACCCCAAGCAGCTCGAGGTGGTCTGTAATTGTTAAGGACACATTCTGGAAAGCAGGAGTCAAGTTAAAAGGCTCCTTTTGGCGGTGAATAAACACGCCTGTGTTTTGGAGGCGTTAAACCTAACCAAGTTAGCTTCGCCCCACTCATCAACGGCCTTCAAGGTCTGGTTCGTTCGCTCAACCAAAGCTTTCCTTAAGGACTCAGTCTCTCCACCGGTAGTTTGGGCCTCAGAAAAATATCTCTCAGTCACCGTACTGTCGTCTGCATACCCAAAGATACCGGGTTTAAGCAGATCGTTAATATGCAGCAAAGAGGGTGGCTGAAAGAACCGAACCCTGAGGCACTCCGGCATTTATTGCCATGCGATCTGATGTGCAACCATCCACTACGACCCTAATAGATCGCTGCCTCAGGAAATCGGAAATCCAAGAGCACAAACCAGCGGAGATTCCGTACGCAGAGAGCTTGCCAAGGAGGCCGTCATGCCAAACCCTATCGAAGGCCTTAGAAATGTCGAGAGACACAGCGAGGGCTTCGCCGCGCTTCTCGATGGCCTCGCTCCAAATGTGGGTAGCGTACACAAGTAGGTCCCCAGTAGACCGATTTCGGCGGAAGCCGTATTGCCGGTCGCTGAGGAGATCGTTACCTTCAAGGTACGCAAGGAGCTTGTTGTTCAAAACACGTTCCATAATCTTGCAGAGTATGGAAGTGATTGCGATGGGACGATAATTCGATGGGTCAGCACGGCTACCCTTTTTAGGCACAGGCTGCACGTTAGCAAGCTTCCACGCTTCAGGAACTTTTCTCATCCTTAGGGAAAGTCGATACAGGCGCGTCAAAACAGGAGACAACTCAGGGGCACACATTTTTAAAACGATTGCTGGAATTCCGTCGGGACCACTAGCCTTATTCACATCTAGACAGCGTAGTGACTTCAGTACTTCCCTTTGGTGAATACGCACCTCAGCCATTGATACTTCGCAGCGGGGCAAAGAGGGAGGTACGGCACTACCAGCGTCTAAATGTGAATTTTCCGCAAATAGAGAGGCAAACAAGTTCGCTTTCTCTTCCGCAGTGTGGGCCAGTGAACCGTCTGGTTTCAGCAGCGGAGGTAGTGATGGACGACAGAAATTCAACTCAACCGATTTCGCGAGTGACCAAAACGCTTTGCTCCCAGATGGGTATGCGGCAAGTTTGGCCCCTAGACGACGAACATGGAGGAATCGAGCTTTCTGCATGACCTTCTTGCAGAACTTGGCAGCTTTGTTAAATAACTGTTTCTTAATGCATACATCCGGAGCTTTGCAGCTGCGAGCATCGACCCATGATAAATACGCTTCGTGCTTTAGCGCTTCCGCTTGAGCACTCTCTGCATTAAACCACGGGCGAGCTGCGCCACCAACAGCTACGTCAGAGTAGGGGATGTAATACTCCATACCCCGCCGCAACACGTCAGTAACGGCTGCTGCACAGCTCGACGGATCATCGCTATTGAAACAAGTTGGCTGCCAAGGATAGGATGCAAAGAAATGCCGCATCTCGTCCCAATCTGCTGACTTGTATCGCCACACACGGCGCGAGCCCTTCGGGCTAAGGACGGGAGGTGAGTGGTGCGACACAGATTTCACCAGACAGTGGTCAGAAGTTCCCAATGGGGATGACACTGACACGTTATATCTGTCCGGATCGGTTGTCAGCAGAAGGTCCAGGCAATTAGGCGTGTGACTCGCAACATCCGGAATGCGGGTTGGTTGGTCGACCAGCTGAGAGAGATCCAGCGATAACGCAAACTTGCGCGCCTCTCTCCCTGCGTGATCAGTGAACTGGTATGGGCACAGCCACTCTTCGTGATGAGCATTAAAGTCCCCAGAAAACCAATTGCGCACTCGGGTACCGTTGCAGAGCCACACCCGCCGCATCACTAAGTTGCTCAAAGAGCCTGGTTGTCTCCTGGTCACCGCTGTGTGATCGGTAAACCACGGCGTAAACAATTTGCTCAACACCGAGGTCCACCAGTAGCCATAAACTGGAAAGGTTAGGCCCCTCAAGGTTACGGAGACGTCGATAGCAGATGTCATCGCGAACAAACACGCACACACCAGCCTTCTGCACAAAAATGTGCTCTAGGGCATATCCCGGGTAGTGCAGGTACGACGCGTCAATAGGACATCCGATCTGCGTCTCGGTGAGGCAGAGCAAGTGAGGCTTCTCAGTCTCAAGATGGTGGTGGACTGGCACGAGATTGGAGTGCAAGCCTCGGATGTTCGAGAGGTGCACTTTGAGTGAGAGGACGTGCTTCCGCTGAAAAACACTTGCTCTTATTTTTGTTTTTGCCATTAAAATTATGTGAATAGGCTTGGAAGGCGGCAGTTGCACAGATGCTAAGCTGCTCGCCCAGCAGCACACAAACAGTCTGCTACACGCTGGAAGCCTGATCTGGAGACTGCGGGGACGCCTGAACCCCCGAAGACGGCTGTCGGGTCCTCTCTCCGGTCGCAAGCCGGCACTACAGCGCGCCTCCGGGATTTTTCACAGTTGGCGGGGCAGCCTTTCGGGGTTAGCTAAGTCCCTACTTGGGCCCCCAACTACCTGCGGTCGGCCAGCGGAGAACCGTGCTTCGGATCCCGCTACCCTCCGCGACCAGGCATCCGGTGCAACAAATTGATGGCACTGAAACCGGCTAGCAAGCAAAGCAATACCGTTCAGACCCGCCTTCCCAAAATGGCTACAACTGCCTTCATGTCGGAACACGATCCGGAGATCATTTAGCGACATGGCTTAGGCAGGAGGGTGGTGACAAGCCGCGGCTATAAAGCCTACCACCAGAGAGTGCTGGTCATTTGGCGCTACCCAGGGGACACGTGTGGGTATCTAGAGCTAAAGCCCACGGACGCGACAGCAGCTTTATCCCCCAAAAGTTTTCATGCTGCGAGACATGTCCAACATATTTGGTTTTTGAAATACATATGTACTTACGATTTATTTGAAAGATATGTTTTAGGCTACTGTATGAAAAACAAATGCGTTAATCTGTGTCCAGTTTCTACATGCCCCATGGTATCACGGTGGACAAGCAGGGGAACGTGTGGCTCACTGACGTGGCGCTGCATCAGGTCTTCAAGTTCACACCGCAGCAGAGGACCCAGCCTGCCCTTGTGCTTGGGGAAAAGTAAGTACACACCAGCACTTAGGAACAAATAAAATTGTTCTATTAAATATTATACTTTGCGATTTCTTAAGTACTTATGAACACTACAATATATAACTTATAAGTAACAATAATCGAACACGGTTATGACGCTAACAGTTGCATTCTTTATAAATATTCTTTTATTTGCAATATCCTTTTTTTTTTGTAAAAGAACTGTCTATGGATCTTTGTAATATGGTAATAAATGAATTTGAATTATACCACAGCCTTAGCATAAGCCTTCATAGCAGCTAAAATTTACTTTTTAAATCGTGATGTACGATCATTTTGGTATTTTTTCACATTTCTGGATACATTATCTAAATTTTCATACGGATCCCTAACTAAATAAAACGTTCTATCGCCTAATTCATTAGGGATATCTGTCTAGTAGCAGCGTACTGCTTGTGCTTGTCTTCAGAGTATGACAAAAGGGCCTAGAATCCTTAAGATTGCAAAGAAAATAGTTTCATACGTGTTATTTGATATAAATCTTATAAATAAAATAACCCGTCCTTTTAGCTTTGCCGAAGTCTGGTAACGAGGATGTGAAATTTCATCTGTTTCTATGTAATTAATTTTATACAAACGTCACGTAATATTATAAATAAATATTTTTATTATTTGGTGGAGCTTTTCGTTCTATGAAACAACTATCGATATCGATCAAAAAAATGTTGGAAACACTAGTAAGATTACGACAGTTTCAACTTTTGCCGTGAAAATTCCGGGCTCGTGTAACAGGGAATATTACGCAAAACTTTTCGTAGGCGCCTCCACTACTACAGTCGCCATCAGATATATCGGTGCTGTAGAGGTGATCACAGATATCTGAACAACACCTTTGTAAATATATTAATTTTATTATGAAAAACAGGATAACAAATGTGAAAACATTAACATTATATATAATTAACTAATAACAAAAAATAAAATCTTATAAATAATAAACCTGTCCCACCTTTGTTATCATGGCGACAAAGTGCATGTTCCGATATTTGTTACTACCTCCACAGCTCTGCTGGCACATGGGATCTTTTTTTTTTCAGCTGACCCTACAAGGGAGCACGCATCCGCGTACGCCAGTAAGGGACAAATATGCTCTCGCTTTTGCAGCCCAAAATGTTCACTATAGTTTTGCTTTACAGGGCACTCTTTATAACAAAAATGTATATTTTTGTGCCCACTTATTATATGAAGAGTGCCCACTTATTCTGTATTAACTTCGGTTGTAGGTTAGGCATCCCACAAGGTGACGACCTGGTGAAGGTCGCGGGATACCGCTGAATGTGGAAGGCACGGGACCGGTCTTTTTAGATCGTTTTGGGGGAGGCCTATGTCCAGCAGTGGACGTCTTTCGGCTGACATGATGATTACTGCGTGTACACATATTGGCACTCTGTATCGTTATATTTGGTTGGCAGGTTCATACCGGGCAGCGACGACGGTCACTTCTGCAAGCCGAGCGCCGTGGCCGTGCTGGACTCGGGCGAGTTCTTCGTGGCCGACGGGTACTGCAACACGCGCATCATGAAGTTCGCGCCCGACGGGGAGCTGCTGCTGCAGTGGGGAACCCGTGAGTATACTCAAGTGAATGGAAGAAAGTTAAGAAGGATCATACCAATCGATAGTGTTCGAAACGTCAGTTGTGTATAAGCATATCAACTGACGTTTCGAACACTTTGTGTATAAGCATACTCAACTGACGTTTCGAACACTGTGTATAAGCATACTCAACTGACGTTTCGAACACTTTAGACCGTTTGTGGTTGAGAGTAGACTCGTTTACGATTTTTGATTGCCGCGATTGTTATTCGAAATAAAATAATTAAAGACGGATTATATAGAGTATACACAACTGACGTTTCGAGCACTTTATGGCATTTGTGGTCGACAGTCGACTCTTTCACGAATGTCGGTTGCCGCGATTGTTATTCATGAAATAAAATAATTATAGACAGATTATATAGAGTATACACAACTGACGTTTCGAACACTATGGCGTTTGTGATCGACACTATCGACAGTAGAATCGTTCACGATTGTCGGATTGGTTGAACCACGAGCATAGTGAGTGATTTAAAGAATGGAATCTTGGGCATTGGGAGGGTTTCAAAGCACGAGAGGGGAACACATTTTGCTACCGAGTGAAACACAATTATTCACCTCACTACCGCGAGGAAAAAAATAATTCTAAAATTTTAAAAACGTATTCAAAATCATTGGCATCCATCATTTAAAATCATTAAATTAAAGAACATCCAAAGAGCATCAAAAAAACACTCGATTAGTAATAAACAATTTGTACGATCATTTTGTACTCTCGTGAATAAAATGCAACTTTGCTATCTGTCTTTAAAACAGTTATCCAAGCTAGTGATGTGAAAATAAACGATCGTTATTGGTCAGATTCGTCGTTCGGCAACTCGCCGTTCGCGTTCAACGTGCCGCACGCGCTGACGCTGGCGCGCGAGCGCGGGCTGGTGTGCGCGGCGGACCGCGAGCGCGGCCGGGCGGCCTGCTTCCGCGCAGACAACGGCACCTACGTGGCCGGCTTCAAGAACTGGCTGGTGGGGCCGAGGCTGTTCAGTGTGGCCTACTCTCCGGTTAGAGGTGAGATAATAGTACATTTCGATACTAGTGAAAAAAAATTTTTTTTCGACGAGGGTGAACGTTGGAGCCCGAGTGAAACGAGGGTGACAATCACCCGAGTCTTAAAGAAGTTTTTACACGAGTATCGAACCTAATTTTTATAGCAAGTGCCTTAAAAAGTGAAATTTATTCGCGTGCGATAAGTGCACTTTTTACGCACTACTTAGGAAAAAGATATTTCTGTCTTACAAATTAATTTAACTGTAAATATTAAACTCCACTTACACTTTGTCATTTTTTATTATTTTCTCATTTTCTCTTAGGTTAAGATTTATTTATGTTAGGTTAAGTGTGTATGTATAATCTGACAGTAAGTACATACAATTGAGGAATTAAATGCTAGGTACCCGCTTAAGTACCCACTTTAAAAAAAAATGTATACATTAATTATATTTTTATTCTAACTACTTATTGCGTTATATCTAAAAAAGGCCTTTCAGGCATTGTACCATATTTGTAATACAAGGGAGCAAAGTTGAGTGTTTACCTTCTCGTGCTAATATTGAGACTAGGGCATGCAATATCGACCAATTCTCAATACCGGTATTGAAATTCGATATTATATCTCAATACCGGAATTCCGGTATTAATACCGGTATTGGGGATTTTAGTTAAAAACATGTTTTTATGTAAAATTGGTTTAATAATCAATATAGCAAAACTAATCTTAATGAGGTATCACTATAAACATCACAGATATAATCAGAACAAGAGTAATTATTTAGTATTTAGACAAAACAATATAACATTTTAAAAATCATGACTAGCTGCATTATTACATATCAATTTCGTAATCACAATGGACAAATTCGTATTTCGCTGTCTTGGTTGTACAGCTAATAATTATAATGAATCTTCTTCTTACCTACTTAAACAATAAATAATCATATTTAATCATAATGAAAACAGAACTCAATGAACAATTTTCAAGGAATAGTGCTGATAGATCGATTCTTACGTAATAAAATATTTACTTTTATAATAAACAACAATTGTAAAAAGAAATCAACAAAATCTAATATAATAAAAATATAGCAAGTACAATTAAACCTTTGATATATTTAGAAATAATCATATTGATACTTGTAAACGTAAATCAAATTTCAATTTTCCTTAATTATTTTCTAATGATCGTTTTTCTTGGAAGTGTGTTCTTAAGAATGACAGGGAATCTAGCATTCTGTCTGATAGAGAACTCCTTATTTTTGTGCAAAAAAAGCCAGCAGATGAAAATATTCTTTCATTTTCTACGCTAGTTGGCAAAAGTGACGAAAGATACTGGAAGGCTTCCGTCAAGTACACTCCTCGTTCTCCATTGTTGTCGTACATTGCTTTTTCAGTCACGACAAATCCAAGTAGGTCAAAGCCAGCGTTGGCTGAAGTTGCAACAGTTTTATTACATCTTTCTATTTCTAGATTCAATTCCTCCTGTAGAGTTAACTGGTTCGTGCTACTTTTTTTTTTTTTTTTTTTTTTTCTTCCATATATGGCTTTCACTCCTTGCCGATTTTAGCAAGGTGAATTTCGCCAATGTCAGGTAGAAGCTTTTGACTTTTTAATAGGACGACTGTTCGGTAGTAAATTTTGAATTTGTGAGGGGATAGGTTGGGCACCTAAAACAAACATATATTATTGACGACACAGACTTACACATGACGTATACAAACACTCGTGAAAAATAGCGGAAAGCGGATGACAGATTGTTAGGCAAGCAACAAAGCGGATGAATGGGAAAAAAAAAAAAAAATGATATATGTATAAGATTGATAAGTATGTATATAATATAATTATTCTTGACAAGGTGAGAATATATGAATCCTGAGTCTACAGTTTTATATTGTGTTCCTGTATATATTTTATTAGAATGGCAGTTAAAGGCGGGTCCATTAGGGATAGGATCGAGTAGAAGTCTATGGGCCGCGGGATATTGTCTGGAAGAACATCATACAATGAATAGCTGTATCTCGGACAAGCGAAGAAAATGTGGTTAACTGTGCCATCGTCAAGACCACACTCACACAGAGAACTATCCCGAACCCTAATCTTAGCGAGAAATACCGGTGTACACACTGGTCCAAGGCGCAAACGGCAAAGTGTTGACGTGACCCTTTTCGGAGACGTTCTAAATTTAAAAAACCATGGTTTGCGTGGAATAATAGGTTGAATTTGGCCATACTGTTTTCCAACCTTCAGTCTTGATGAATTCCAACTGTTTTGCCATGTGTTAAATAATTCTGTGTGTGCATTCCTCAACAAATCAGAACTGTACACCCTATCATGTCCTGGTGAACCCATTTCTATGGCTTTCTTTGCCCAAAGATCAGCAGACTCGTTACCAGTAATGCCACAGTGTCCTGGAATCCAGCAAAGAATGACCTTCAATCCTTTTGCTTCACAGTTTCTTAATATTGACTTTATTTGGAGAATTAATGGGTATTTAGTCTTCATCTTGAATTGATTGCCCATGATAGCCTGTAAGCAACTCTTGCTATCTGTGAAAATAATGACCTTCTCAATATTGTGAGACTCAGCATAGGCTATGGCCTCTAGGATGGCAACTGCCTCGCCTGTGAATATTGATGTTTGTGAAGGGCATTTAAACATTAAAATAATGTTGTATTTGGGGATTACCACTGCTGCTCCGACACTCTTTGTGGGATCAATCTTAGATGCGTCAGTAAACATTGGTAAGTACCCTGGCCATTTTCCCAACAAAATATTAAATTTACTGTTCGCTCCTGGGTCGTTTTTAAATATGCCTAGGTCTAAGATAACTTCAGGAGTAAAAATGAGTGTCTCATATTTTGTCTCATATAATGGATTTGTTCCTGATTTATACAGAGTGGAATTTATATAATTTAATTTCAAAAAACTGTCAATAATTTTAGGATAGACTTTATGAGCCCAATATGCATTTGCAGGGACCACCGAAGAAAGAGCCCTCAAGCGTGGGAGCAGCAAGTGGTTGGAGCAGGAAATAGCCCTCACAAGGAATCTGTCTGCAAGATATTGTCTCCTTAGTGAAAGAGGAGGCTCTACACACTCTACTTGCATGGCATTCTTTGCAGAGGATCTCATAGCCCCAAGTATGATCCTTAAACATTTAGCTTGTATGAGATCCAACTTTTTTAATGCCTGTTTATTGCAAGGCTCCAGAATGAATGATCCATAATCCATGTGGCTGCGAATGATGGCATTATAGAGAAGCTTTTGACAGTATGGATGAGAACCCCACCAAACCCCTGACAGAGCCCGCAAAATGTTAATTCCTCTTTCACATTTGTTTATAATATGTTTCAGATGCGGTACTCCAGACATTTTGCGATCCAAGATGATGCCTAGAAATTTGACTGAATCCTGTCTGGGAATGATCTCCTCACCATAGTAAACATCAGCATTTGGTGTGTTCCTTTGCGACTGAAAATCATTGTACAGCTTTTGGAAGGTGCCAGTGTCAGACCATGATCGTCCAGCCAAACTTTTAAGTAGCTAAGTCCTGCATTTAAGTTAGCTACTGGACTTTCAGTTGATTTGCCAGATGAATATAACACCAAATCATCAGCATACTGTAACATGTTGCAGAATGGTAGAACCGATTGCTCAAGGTCATATGTGTAAATACTGAACAGGAGCGGGCTTAAAACTGAACCTTGTGGAAGGCCTTGCCACAGTGTACGGGGTGGATGAAATACATTGCCACTACGAATTTTGATTGCTCTTTGAATAAACATGTTAAAGACAATTTGTACCAACTTCCCAGGAATGCTCAGATGTAGCATCTTTGCCCTGAGCACTGGGAGAAGGACATTGTCATAGGCTCCGGAAATGTCAAGAAAACAACCTATTAGATCTTCATTATTGGACAAAGACAATCTAATATCCGTAGTGAGAATGCTTAGACTATCAGCAGTGCTCCTTCCCTTGCGGAACCCAAACTGAGTGTTAGCTAACAGTCCTTTGCTCTCTACATACCACTCCAGCCTATTCTTAACTAGATGTTCTAGTATTTTGCCCAATGTTGCAGAGAGAGCAATTGGTCTGTAGGAACTAGCCTCTTCTGGGTTTTTACCTGGCTTCAAGATCGGTATAATAACCTGGGTTTTCCAGTCATCTGGGATTTCCGCTGTATTAAAAACGTGATTTAAGATGGTAAGAAAGAACTCCTGTGAGAATGTGCTCAGTCTGTATATAAAGCAGTATGGGATACCATCTTCTCCCGGTGATGTATTACGCAGCCCGTTTAACGCTAGTGTGAGCTCCGCGAAGGAGAAAGGCTCATCAAACAGATGTCTGGAAGGTGGGGCTGGATCACATGATATACAGTAGGACTCCGGGACCGTTGGGGGAGCTAATTTGTCAGTAAAATCCGACAGCCAGGCAGAATTGTTCAGGGGACCTCCTCTATCAGGCCTAAAGGAGCCTCTGTACCGTTTTATTTTCCTCCACAAAACTGATGGGGGGGTTCTAGGAGCCAAGCTCTCACAAAAACCCTTCCATCCCTGTTTCTTTGCCTTAGCCAGAAATCGCTTGGTGCGGGCTGCAGTTTTCTTGAAGGCGATGAAGTCCTCCATGCTACCGGATTCGTTGAAAGTTTGTTCGGCTTCATCTCTCTCCTTTACAGCAGATGTGCATTCCGCGTTCCACCATGGCGGTGAAGGGATTTTATCCTTTTTAGGTCTTTTAAGTGGGATAAACTTATCGGCTGACTCTAAAAGTAAGTCTTTAAATTTAAAATATTTTTCCCTATTGTCCACTAAAGATAAGTCCCACTCTTTTATCGTGTCTTCAATATATTGCGAAAATTTGGTCCAGTCAGCCGCTTGCAATTTGTGTTTTAGGAGCGGCTCTGGCGATGAAGATGGACGCACAGATGAAGGCTTCGAGAGGATAATGGGGTAGTGATCACTCCCATATGTTTGCCGCAGTACCGTCCAAGATAATAATGAAGCCAGATTAGGAGAGCAAGCAGACAAATCTAGCACGGATAGCGGATTTTGACCAGGATAGACGCGATGCGTGGGGTTCCATCGTTTATAACGCAGACATTGATTTTATCGAAAATATCTATCAAGGCTGATGAAAATACGTCTGAGTAATATGACCCCCAAGAGATATTGTGAGCATTAAAATCGCCTAATAATATATGAGGAGGAGGCACCGAGGATAGAATAGAAGTCAGTTCGGGAATGAGGTTCAAATCAGGATGAGGAATGTACATAGAAATAAAACTAATGCCCATAACCTTAGCAGCTACGGCATTAATACCACTTGCATGAGGAGGAAGAGGTAATTGGGAGAAAGAGTAAGAGTTCTTAATTAATAAGCAGCATCCTGCACGTCCATCAACACGGTCGTCCTGGAGGCATGAAAAGCCCGGAATTCGGAAAAGAGAATCGGGCCTCAACCATGTCTCCGAGATGGCTGCTACAGAGACAGAATGGTCGTTTATCAGCTGAATCAGTTCTGGTTTTTTAGCTGTAATACTGCGGCTATTCCACTGTAGAAAGTTGACCAGGGGAGCCATGACAGAAAGATAATTTTTCAACTAAACTTAACATTTGAGGTGCTACGTCGTGCGGTAAGCAGTCGCTCCATTTGGCGATAATATTAGTCAACAGTTTCAAAATGAGCTCCATAAAATCTTCGTTAGGTGTTACCCTATTGTACTGCTGAACTGGGCTGTGAGCGGCATGTCCGTTCGGTAGTTGTGACGGAGGGGGGCGAACCAGGCTATTATGGGCCTGCTGGTCATACCCCGGGGACAGAGGTGCCCTTGCCCTAGGTGATGCGAAGGTTGTCTTCTGGTATGAAGTTCTTGGGGGAGTGGAAAGTCCGTACGATAAGTTTAATTGCGAAGGTGGAGAAGACTCGCAAGCATAGGCAACATTGGCTACATCTACATAAGCTTTACGAGCAACAGGAACTTGTGTAGCTGCCTCAGCATATGACACATTCCTTTCCGACATAATAAGTTTAATTTTTTTTTGACGATGGTGTTCAGGACAGTTTTTGTCAGTGGCATAATGTGGAGCAGAACAGAAAATACATGTAACTTGTTCAGGTGCTATGTTGCATTCATTGCCTGGATGTCTTTGGGCACACTTATAGCAGCGGGCATCTGAACGGCATTGGTTTTGAATGTGACCAAAACGTAGGCACTTTCTGCATTGGATCGTAGGCAGTTGGTATACTTCAACTACAAGAGAGGTGTAGTAGGCAAAGATCTTGGATGGCAATGTCTGACCCTCAAAAGCAACTACTACCGACTGGGTTGGAACCCAGGACGGAGAGCCATCTTCTTTGGTCACCTTTCTTTGTAGTCGTCGGGCTTTTAAGATCTTCCCTTTGCCATTTACTAAATTTGTGCCATTAACTAGATCTACCATAGTCCAATCTGTGGGAACACCACGAACCAGTCCCATACGTGAGACATTGTATGACGGGATATTCGCAGATAGTTTATTTTTCTCTAGAATTGGATTTTTTAATACATAATTGGCATCAATAGCTGAGTTAAAAGTTACCGAGACTCTGTTGCGACCTACTGATTTAATACCGTCTATTTGGATGTTTTTTACATTGGCTTGTGTTAATAGCATACCTACATAAATTGCCTTAAGTGATGAATTTGTATTAGGGGAGTTTTCCTTTGAAATATGTACTATGAAAGGGCCATCATCCTCAGTATTGTAAATACGGGCTTCCCTGCTAAGATCAGGGTGTTTGTATAAGTGCGGGTTGTCTACTATTTCCTCTGAGTATTTGTGCAATTGTTGGTTGACACTGGCACTAGTTTTATCTTCAGTAACTACAGGTAGTGAGATATCTTTGGAAACATCTGTAATAACTTTTTTAAAAGATGGCTCCAGCGCAATATCGACCGGTGATAGTTCCAATGTATGTAAGTTTCTTTTTCTAGAGTTGTTCTCAACTACCATAGCACCATCAGAACTGCCACCGGCCTCATCTGGAGGCTTCTCCTTTTCGTTTCCCTCCATCGGCCCGAAGGCCAACTAGACCTAATCCTACGTGTACTTTATAGAAAATGTATTACTAACCTATTATAAATAAATATACCAACACCTGGTTAATAAAATGGGATGTAGTTATTTGGACAGGAATATAACCTAAAAGTGAACAGACTCACACAGCGCTCCTATATACATAACTTGATTTATTTCACAACTCTCGTGCTACTTTTTTTTTTTTTTTTTTTTTCTTCATTGGATGGCTTTTACACCTTGCCGATTTTAGCAGGGTGGATTTCGCCAATGTCAGGTAGAGTGAACTTTTGACTTTATTTTAGGATGACTGTTCGGTGGTAAATTTTGTGTTTGTGAAAGGATAGGTTGGGTACCTAAAACAAATATGCATACATTATTGACGACACAGACTTACACATGACGAATACAAACACTCGTGAAAAATAGCGGAAAGCGGATGATTGATTGTTAGGCAAGCAACAAAGCGGATGGATGGGAAAAAAAAAAAAAAATTTTGACAATGATAAGTACATAAATAATGCTAAATATTCTTTGACAAGTTGAAAATATATTAATTATGTATCCAAAATATGGTATTACAGTTTTATATTATGTTCTTGTATATATTTAATAAGAATGGCAGTTAAAGGCGGGTCCATTAGATATAGAATTGAACAGAAGTCTATGGGCCGCGGGATATAGTTTGGAAGAACATCATACAATGAGTAACTGTATTTCGGACAAGAAAAGAAAATGTGGTTTACTGTGCCATCGTCAAGACCACACTCGCATAAAGAACTGTCCCGTACCCTGATCTTAGCAAGAAATACCGGTGTACACACTGGTCCAAGGCGCAGACGACAAATTGTTGACGTGACCCATTTCGGAGATGCTATAAATTTAAAGAACCATGGTTTACGTGGAATAACAGGTTGAATTTGGCCGTAGTGTTTGCCAACCTCTAATCGAGATGAATTCCAGCGGTTTTGCCATGAGTTAAATAATTCAGTGTGTGCACTCTTCAATAAATCAGAACTGTAAACTCTGTCATGGCCCGGTGAACCCATATCAATGGCTTTCTTTGCCCAAAAATCAGCAGACTCGTTACCAGTGATGCCACAGTGACCTGGAATCCAGCCAAGAATGATCTTCAACCCTTTTTGTTCACACTTTCTCAACATAGACTTTATTTGAAGAATCAATGGGTATTTTGTCTTCATTTTGAATTGATTGCCCATAATAGTCTGTAGGCAGCTCCTGCTATCTGTAAAAATGATCACCTTCTCAATATTGTGAGATTCAGCGTAGGCTATAGCCTCTAAGATGGCAACTGCCTCACCTGTGAATATTGATGAATGTGAAGGGCATTTAAACATTAAAATAATATTGAATTTGGGGATTACCACTGCTGCTCCGACACTCTCTGCGGGATTAATCTTGGATGCGTCAGTAAACATTGGTAGGTAACCTGGCCATTTTCCCAAAAAAGTATTCAGCTTACTATTAGCTCCTGGGTCATTTTTAAATATGCCTAAGTCTAAAATAACTTGAGGAGTAAAAATTAGTGTTTCATATTTTGCCTCGTATAGAGGATTTGTTTCTGATTTATATAATGTAGGGTTAATATGATTTAATTTTGAAAAAGTTACTATAGTTTTAGGAGTTGCTTTATGAGCCCAATATGTATTTGCAGGGACCACCAAAGAGAGAGCCCTCAAGCGTGGGAGCAGCAAGTGGTTGGAGTTGGAAATAGCTCTCATGAGGAATCTGTCTGCAAGATATTGCCTCCGTAGTGAAAGAGGCGGCTCCACACATTCCACCTGCATGGCATTTTTTGCGGAAGATCTCATTGCACCAAGTATGATTCTCAAACATCTAGCTTGTATAAGATCTAATTTGTTTAATGCCTCCTTGTTGCATGGTTCTAGGATAAATGATCCATAATCCATGTGACTGCGAATTATGGCATTATAAAGGAGCTTCTGACAGTATGGATGGGAACCCCACCAAACCCCTGACAGAGCCCTCAAGATGTTAGTTCCATTTTCACATTTTTTCATTACATGTTTCAGATGTGGTACTCCAGACATCTTGCGATCTAAGATGACGCCCAGGAATTTCACTGACTCCTGACTGGGTATAATCTCCTCACCATAATAGACATCAGCATTTGGCATGATCCTTTTTACGACTGAAAATCATAGTGCTGCTTTTGGAAGGTGCCAGTGTCAGACCATGATCGTCCAGCCAAACTTTTAAGTAGCTAAGTCCCGCGTTTAAGTTAGCTACTGCGCTTCCAGTTGGTTTGCCAGATGAATACAACACCAAATCGTCTGCATATTGTAAGATGTTACAGAATGGTAGGACCGATTGCTCAAGATCATAAGTGTAAATACTGTAGAGGAGTGGACTTAGAACTGAACCTTGTGGAAGGCCTTGCCACAGTGTACGGGGTGCATGATATACATTGCCACTACGAATTTTGATGGTTCTTTCATTAAACATTTTGAAGACAATTTGTACCAACTTCCCAGGAATGCTCAGATGTAGCATCTTTGCTCTGAGCACTGGGAGAAGGACATTGTCATAGGCTGCAGAAATGTCAAGAAAACAAGCTATTAGGTCCTTATTTTTAGTCAAACACAATCTGATATCTGTAGTGAGTATGGTTAGGCTATCAGCAGTGCTTCTTCCCTTGCGGAACCCAAACTGAGTGTTAGCCAACAGTCCTTTGCTCTCTACATACCATTCCAGCCTATTCTTCACTAGATGCTCTAGTATTTTGCCCAATGTTGCAGAGAGAGCAATTGGTCTGTAGGAACTAGCTTCCTCTGGATTTTTACCTGGCTTAAGAATTGGTATGATAATCTGGGTTTTCCAGTCATCTGGGATCTCTCCTGTACTAAAAACGTGATTTAATATGTTAAGAAAGAACTCCTGCGAGAATGGGCTCAATTTGTACATAAAACAATATGGGATACCATCTTCTCCTGGTGATGTATTACGCAGTCCCTCTAATGCCAGTTTGAGTTCCGCAACGGAGAAAGGTTCGTCAAGCAGATGCCTCGGAGGAGGGCCGGGCCACAGAGTACACAGGAGGATTCCGGAACAGTTGGGGGAGCCAGTTTGTCAGTAAAATCCGACAGCCAGGCCGAACTGTTCAGGGAACCTCCTGTATCAGGCCTAAAGGAGCCTCTAAACCGTTTTATTTTTCTCCATAAAACTGATGGGGGGGTTCTAGGAGCTAGGCTCTCACAGAAACCCTTCCAACCCTGCTTCTTTGCCTTAGCCAGAAAACGCTTGGTGCGGGCTGCAGTTTTCTTGAAAGCAATGAAGTCCTCCATGTTACCAGTTTGGTTAAAAGTTATTTCTGCTTCATCTCTTTGTTTACAGCAGCTGTGCATTCCGCGTTCCACCAAGGCGGTGACGGGATTTTATCCTTTTTTGGTCTTTTAAGAGGTATAAACTTATCAGCTGATTCCAAGAGTAAGTCTCTAAATTTGGAATATTTCACCCTATTATCCACTAAAGATAGGTCCCATTCTTTTATAGTGTCTTCAATGTATTGCGAAAATTTTGTCCAGTCAGCCGCTTGCAATTTGTGTTTTAGGAGCGGCTCTGGCGCGGGAGATGGGCGCACGGATGAGGGCTTCGAGATGATAATAGGGTAGTGATCACTCCCAAATGTTTGCCGCAGTACCGTCCAAGATAATAATGAGGCCAGATTAGGAGAGCAAGCAGATAAGTCTGGCACCGATAGCGGATTTTGACCAGGATAGACGCGATGCGTGGGGGTTCCATCGTTGATAACGCAGACATTGATATTATCAAAATGTCTATAAGGGCTGATGAGAATGCGTCTGAGAAATATGACCCCCAAGAGATATTGTGGGCATTGAAATCGCCTAATATTATATGAGGAGGAGGGACCGATGATAAAATAGAAGTAAGTTCGGGAATGAGGTTCAAGTCAGGATGAGGGATGTACATGGAAATAAAACTAATGCCCATAACCTTGGCAGCTACGGCATTAATACTATTTGCATGAGGAGGAAGAGGTAATTGGGAGAAAGAGTAAGAATTCTTAATTAATAAACAGCATCCTGCACGTCCATCAACGCGGTCCTCCCGGAGGCATGAAAAGCCCGGAATCCGGAAAAGAGAATCGGGCCTCAACCACGTCTCCGAGATGGCCGCTATAGAGACAGAATGATTGTTTATAATCTGAATAAGCTCAGGTTTTTTAGCTATAATACTGCGGCTATTCCACTGTAGGAAGTTGACCAGGGGAGCCATGGCAGAAAGATAATTTTTCGACTAAACTTAACATTTGAGGTGCTACGTCGTGCGGTAAACAGTCGCTCCATTTGGCAATGATATTTGTTAATAATTTTAAAATGAGCTCCAGAAAGTCCTCGTTAGGTGTTACCCTACTATATTGCTGCACTGGGCTGTAAGCGGCATGTCCGTTCGGTAGTTGTGACGGAGGGGGGCGAACTAAGTTAATATGGGCCTGTTGGTCATACCCCGGGGACAGAGGCGCCCTTACCCTAGGTGATGTAAAGGTTGTCTTCCGGTATGAATTTCTTGGGGGCGTGGAGGGTCCGTACGAGTCGTTTAATTGCGAAAGCGGGGAAGCCTCACGAGCATACATAACGTTAGCTACATCTACATACGGTCTACGAGCAACAGGAACTTGTGTAGCTGCCTCTGCATATGACACATTCCTTTCAGACATTATGAACTTAATTTTTTTTTGACGGTGGTGTTCAGGGCAGTTTTTATCAGTGGCATAATGTTGAGCAGAACAGAAAATGCATGAAACTTGTTCAGGTGCGGTGTTGCATTGATCACCTGGATGTCCTTGGGCACACTTATAACAGCGTGCATCTGAGCGGCATTGGGTTTGAATATGGCCAAAACGAAGACACTTTCTGCATTGGATGGTAGGCAGTTGGTACACTTCAACTACAAGAGAGGTGTAATAAGCAAAGATCTTGGATGGCAAAGTTTGACCCTCAAAAGTGACTACTACAGACTGGGTTGGGACCCAGGACGGAGAGCCATCTTCTTTGGTTACCTTTCTTTGTAGTCGCCGGGCTTTTAAAATTTTTCCTTTACCATTTACTAAGTTTGTGCCTTTAACTAAATCTACCATTGTCCAGTCTGTTGGAACTCCTCGAACCAGTCCCATACGTGAGACATTGTATGATGGGATATTTGCAGTTAGGTTATTTTTGCTAAAATTGGATTTTTAGTACATAATTTGCATCAATAGCCGAGTTAAAGGTTACCGAAACTCTGTTGCGACCTACAGCTTTAATTCCGTCTATATTTATGTTTTCACATTAGCTTGTGTTAGTAACATACCTACATAAATTGCTTTAAGTGATGCATTTTATTAGGGAGCTTTCTCTTGAGATATGCACTATGAATGGCCCGTCATCCTCGGTATTGTACACACGGGCTTCCCTGCTAAGGTCGGGGTGTTTGTACAAGTGCGGGTTGTCTTCAATCTCCGCAGATTTGTGCGATTGATGGTTGGCACTGGCATCAGTTTGGTCTACAGAAACTACCTGGTGTGAATTATTTTTGGATGTATCTGTAATTACTTTTTTAAAAGATGGCTCCAGCGAAATATCGACCGGTGATAGTTCCAATGTCTGTAAATTTCTTTTTCTGGAGTTATTTTCAATTATCATAGCACCATCGGAACTAACATCGGCCTCGTCTGGAGGCTTCTCCTTCTCATTTCCCTCCATCGGCCCGAAGGCCAACTAGACCTAACCTTACGTGTATTCAATAATAAATGTATTACTAACCTATTATAAATAAATATACCAACACCTGGTTAATAAAAATGGGATGTAGTTATTTGGACAGGAATATAACCTAAAAGTGAACAGACTCACACGGCGCTCCTGTCAAAAGTCTCGTGCTACTTGTACTTGCGATTTCTTCAATGTCACTGTCAGCACTGATTTGTTCTACCTGAGTAGCAGCAGCCATAGTTTTATATTTCAATCTTTTAAGCAAAGAGACAATAGATTCGCAAATTTCTTCACCAGTTGGTTTACGAAATGTCTCATCATCTGGCATTGCGTAAAAGCCTTCAACGTCATGAAGATAGTGTAGTACACCAGCTACTAATAACCGCCTCTCTTTGATGCGTTTTCGCAAGTTCAAAGCAAGTTTGGTGCTAACATACGTATTCTTTCCATCAAGTTTGTTAAGCATAAATTTTAATGCTGTATCGGCTGTGTACAACGTTGCATCTCGACGGCAAATTGATAAAACGGTGACCTTAACAATCTCTAGGCTTTCGTAAATTTCAGTCAAACACTGAATTTCCTCTTCTGTAAAGTGAATAGGCGAGCTCATGTCAATCAACACTTTAAATACCGAGTTTCTTATTTTTAAAAACGATCCTATCATTGTTGCCATACTTGACCAACGTGTTCGGCAATCCAATTGGAGCTCAAAGTTATGATTTAACTCTTGCACTACATAATCTCTTAGAGCATCTGCTTTCAGAGGGGACTTTCTAATCATCTTAACCACTCGTCGTACTTTTTCTATTGCCTCTTTGTTTATTATAGGATCTGCACGCACGCGTGGTATTTCAATCTCGAACTGGTCATCATCTACTGTGAATTGATTTTCATCGTCATCTGTTTCAGTATCTGTAGAGTCACAAAAATCCGTTTCGTATTCGTACATTTCAGGTTCACTTGAAGCTTTGTATATTGTATCAATAACAGCTAATTGCACGCCATGGGCCTGACATAACTGATGGTGTCCTTCGAAATACGTGGGCATCTTTTTCATGACGCTAGCGCCGTCAGTTGACATACCTACAACATCTTCCTCAAGGGAGACCCCAAATTTCTTTAGATGTTCTTCTAGCACGGTTACAAGTGTAGTGGCCGGCATTCTACCTGATATCCTTACCAGGCCCAGATTTTTGAAACAGAAGCCTTCGAATTGTCTGCAGTGGAGATTTATGTTCATATATCGTTTGCTTCTTAATGAAGTCCATTCGTCTAGTGTTGCTGAAAATCTATTACCTTGCATTTTCATTTTGGAAATTGTTTTTTTGGTGTCTTCTTTAACTTCCTCTGCATACTTAAATACAATAGTAGAAATTGAGTTTGCTGATTTGGGTAATTCATGACCACTGGTTTTAAACAACTGCCGTAAATCGCGACTTTCAATGAAAAGTCTGAAGCTAACACCATCCAATGCCGTCATTCGGGCGACTACGGCTTCCATTGAATCACTTGACTTAAAATAATCGGTCATCAGTTTCCTTTTTCTCGTTGGTTGTGTATCTGTTGACGTCTTAGATGTGCCCGGAGTCATAACATCTGCGGACGTACTAGTGCCACTCGAAGCGGTCGATGTCGAAGTTCCTTCACCCGGGTTTTCAGTGTTCGGTATTAAATAAGGATGACAAGAACGTAGATGAACTCGCATTCCTGTAGTCGATCCACCGGATGATTTCAAAATTTTGGCACAATGCTTACATTTCACACTTTGGCCATCACTCGCGCGTAGAAAATGCTTCCATATGTCTAATGAGCTTTTAGTGTACTCACTGTAATTTACTTTTAACGTAGACCTGAAATAAAATGATCGTTTTTGTTAAAACGCACGTAAAGTAACAATCCAATATATTACACATAAACTAATGTTAACAGAGCTATTTATTTACATAAGTGTAATATAATGTTATACAAAAATAAATAATGGTTATTTTTACCGAAAAAGTTAGGTTCTTCAAAATATTTTATTTTAATTAAAATTATCAATTTTAATGAAAATTTCTACTGTCCTTTACGTGTTTTTTATTATTTCAAAAATGTAATGCAATATAAAATACATATATTATATTGTGTACAATTACGGTTTCAAAAATTTAAATTAACATTTGGATTATGCTGGCCACTGTGACTACGCCAACGTGGCGTGATTCAGCGAGCGGTGCGTGTAGCGTTACGGCCTCCGTTAGGATTGACAAAACTTAAAATTGTCCTAGTTATTATTATGAACCTTATCGCCTACGCGTACGGTTTCTTTTGACTATTCGAAAGTGCTTGTTGCTAGGCCTACTTGAATAAAAAATTGAAAATTGAAATTGATCTAAGACGCAATTGAGTTGAGTCTTTGTGACTTTAAAATTATTTTAAGTTAGTAATGGGTGGCGTTATGAGTTTTTGTGGGTAACCAGTTTTAAATTAGATAAAAGAACAGATAATAGGTGAATATACACACACAGGTACACATGTACCTTTTTTAAAGTATGTTTTCTTGCAATAAAACTGACTACGTAAACTTATTAGTCAAAGGGTTGAGCTTGTAAAAATAGCAAAGATAAATGAATACCGAAACATGCAGCTGCACTTGTATTCAGTCATTGTTATATTTGTTATATTAAGTAAGTATTTAGATTACCTCTGCACGTGTAGATATGAAGACAATGGATTCCGGTTTCTTAACAGCGTTACTTTCGGCAGATAAATACCCTTACACAAAACAAGTTAAAAACAATATGTACAGAAAAATAGCAAAGATAAGAAATAAAATTACAATGCGTGCAGGTGCGTTTCTATTAATGTTAAAATTAGCACTACACGTAACCCTGTCTGTCACCGCAATCCATTATCTTTATCCGCATTAAGACAATGGACGGCGGCGACTTTTATGACAGCGGCCTATGTCGCGAAGTTTGGTTTGGCACTAAATGTGGTTTAAGACATAATAAAGGTATATAGATTAGGCTTGTCCTTTGGCAACTTAGCATCTCCGTCTCGTGTTATTGTGTTGTGTGTATTGTGATTCTGTTTTGACTTGGCTATGAACACTGATACTCCGAACATGGTTAAACAAAATTCATGCATGACGCCATCCAATATGTACCACTTTACGGGGGCGCCATACTACGCACCGCGGAGCCACTGAGTAACGCCACAATGGCGTGACACTGCTACGGCAAGTTTTAATGTATGGTAGCGCGCCGTACTTGCTCACTAAGTTCGGGCTTAGCGCTGAATGGAAACATGATTATTTTTTATATTACTTATATAATTATATTGCTCAAAACGACAATAATTATCTATTGGACTTTTACAGTATATTATACATTATTAACATTCATGTTAATTATACACATAAAGTACCTCCTACCTGATATCTACTAAAACTAAGAAATGTAAATTTAGCAAGTTTTGTATTATTAAATGTGCAACTTTGGAATAAATAAATGTATTCTATTGGGTTTTATTTTATTTTAGAAGTGCGTTGTTGTTATTATAGTACTATATACATTTTATATTTGAAGTTAAAAGCTGTTTGACATGTAAGAGAAACAAAAAATATACTTACATTTTTGTTAATTGCCGTACACATCCACGAATTATAACTTATAAATCTTTCAATTAAAAAGTATCAGAGATGATATGAAGAGAGAAGTTAGCACTTAACTGGACCGCATAAGATAGCTTAGACGACTTTCTATGACCGTGGCTTATTTGCAACTAAATAGATTTACTTTATTATCATGATGTTTAGTTTTAAAAATTACTTAAAATAATAGCGATAACGAATCACCCCATCCAGGTAAAAAAAACGACCTGAGTCATGACCGCTTACCTGTTATTGTTATTGACCTGCGTACGCCCGTTTATCTGAAAGGAATTTCGAACTGACCAATAACCGCCTTGATCATTTGTTGCATATTAAAGTGGATGTTTAAATAAACCTTAAATATGGCGGAAATGTAATGCTTATAAATGTTTGTTATAAAACCTACAGTAAAATACAGATTTGTTTGATATAAATGTCGATTTTTATATTTTTTGCCAAATTAAGCTTACCAAAGTGAATTCCGGTATTTCGATATTGGTCCTTTCAAATACCGGTATTGTAATATCGTAAAAACTGGTCCGATATTCCGGTATTTCGGGATTCCGGAATTCCGGTATTCATGCCCTAATTGAGACCCGAGATAGCGAAAGATTCCAAAATTAAACCACTAGCATAGCGAGTGGATCAGAGATTGGAATCTTGAGCATTGAGAGGGTCTCAAAGCACGAGAGAGGAAAACACACTTTGCTACCGAGTGAGACACAATTTTTCACCTCACTACCATGACTTTAAAAATGTATTCAAAATTAGTACCTATCCATCATTTATCATTCAAAAACATTAAATAAAAGAACATCCAACAGTCGATTAGTAGGTAATAACAATTTGTATGAAATTACTTTGCACTCTTGTGAATAAAATGGAACTTTGCTATCTGTTTTTAAATAATAAAACTGTTCTTTCCGAGCTAGTCAGGTGAAAAGGAAATTATTCGTCCGCAGGTGGCCGCCTCTACGTAGTAAACGGCCCGTCGGGTAACGTGCCCGTCCGCGGCTACGTCATCGACTTCACTTCGGCACGACTCATCGGCACCTTCGCCCCGGAGGGCCAGTTCAGCAACCCCCACGACGTGGTCGCTAGCCCTGACGGGTCTAAGGTCTATGTGGCTGAACTCAATCCCTTCAGGTAATTTATACAGCTGACTTTTGAACAGGATTTCCAGGATTATTTTTTTTATGCTGAAACGTCTGCTAGCGAATATCTTCGATATTTTAATCGAAGATTTGGCAAATCAAATGCATGAACAGAAAATACTCATATTTTACAAGCTTTTATTTAACTTGAACAATGACCCGAGTTACATATCTTCAATTTAGAAACCATAAAAATCAACATCAAATACAAATGGGACTTTTGTTGTATGGTTGGTGAATTCCTAGTAGCGTTTGTTACTTTCCTTCATTTTTAAATGTATGTCTGTAAGAAAGAAACAAAACTAATGACAACAAAAGTTCTGAATCTGAAATAGTCGTAACTTACAGTTTTTACCGTTTGATATTTTGTAAGCATATTAATTTCATAATCAAGTTCTTATGGCACCCTTCCCAGTGACCCAGACCTAGGGTAGATCTTCCATTTTATAAGCTTTTATTTATCAGCTGATGATGATGATGATTTTTGTTTCCATAATATTTTTGTTTACTATCTGTTGTGTATATTGTTAAATCAATAACTAAATATAGTACTTATGATACGTATTTAATATTCAACTATGGATCCACTGAATAAATGTAACATGTTTTTCAGGGTCTATAAATTCGAAGACGATGTTTTGGGAAACGAAACGAAACTTGCGAAAAATATAAGCGTGCCACTCAAACCTACCACTACTATAGGTAAGCCATTCTAGCTAGTGTCCCTTTGTGTTTCACATATTTTTTCCGAAAATATTGAATGTGAGTAAAAGGTTAAATACTTATTCTATTTTAACCTTTGAAGCACTTTAGTGCTTTTTTAGTGTAACAGACTTGTCTAAATAACCCTGTAGGATTTAGTTATGTTATTGTTTACTAGCATATTATTTTTTCATTTTCAGAATTTTGTTTAGAACATCCCTTTATGTGTTAAAAAGGTAATCTCATTGACCTAAATTTAGTCACCCTCCCACTATGCTATCCTACTTAGTTATAATAATTATTTTTAGTTATTAATACTATTTTAAACCTAATTTAAAAACGATTGGTGCTTAAGATATATACATACAAATTATACTTTACACTTTGCAAGGTGTCCATATCACGATTGTACAGCCGGTTTGATTCCCAGGCCATTTCGTTCGTTTCACAGTAAAATTAATAAAAAAGAATATTAAACGTCACTGTGAAAATACAATAAAACAGTTATACTACTCAGTTACAACGGATGAACTCACGCGAACATATCGTCTAGTGGGATATAAGTACACGCGACTTCAGTCGTTGTAACTGAGTACCTAGTAGTCACTGTGTCAAAAAGTACGAAGTGGCCCCAAGATAAAATGGGTATGGTCAGAAGCCTCTAGTGTAAGTTTCTTTTGACGTAAAATAACGTTTACGAACGCGTAAGTGATAATTCATATGGGAAACGCAAACGCGTTCGTGACGTAAAGTTACGTTAAAAACTTACACTCGGGGCTCAGTACGTATGTGGAATGTACAACGTGTGACGTGGCAGCGCTGGCCGACCAGCCGGCTCGGGCGGCGGGCGCGGGCGGCGCGTGGCGCGGCGCGGCGGGCGGCGCGGCGGGCGCGGCGGGCGCGGCGCTGCTGGCCGGCGCGGCGCTGGCGCTGCTGCGCGCGCGCAACAAAGGTAAGGACGAGCAGGCCGAGCCGCTCGTCGCCTGAACCGGCCTAGCGTGGAGTTTAACGAGCGCGATACGTTCCTTATTTTTAAATTAGCATTTCCATAAAACGGTGGAATATGACATTGCTTTAAACAAAATTAAAATAAATAATGTTAATTTCTACTCGTACTCGTAAGATTTTTCATGAAAAAGCGATAAAAAAGTCTTAAATGCCTTTGAGCCAGAGTGAAATCATTCCCCATAATTATCTGTGGTGGTAACAGAGGAAAGTTTCAGATATGTATAATATATTTGGATATTTTTTCTCATATTACTAGATAAAAGGCACTTTATATAGTGGCAGTTTTATTGAGAAACTTAGTGTTAATATAATGATCGATTAACCAACAAACTTTTGAATTATTAAGAGAACAACACACAAGAGTTGCGAGTGCCACAGAGTTACACAATAAAGTTTCGATATGTGTTTCTTATGATTTATGTAAGATTAGGAAATCAACTAGATGACAAATCAAAAGTTTATCAACTAAGTTTGGTTTCGTTGAAGTTAAATCTTCGAACTGCTTTAAACACTTGTAGACCACATAGTTTGTTCGATTTTTTGTCTCTCAATCGAGATCTGGATCGAGTTAAATCGCATCCAGAGCGATCGCAGAAATATAATTAACCTTTTGACCGACACATCATAATCGCTCTACGCTTAATAGTTAAAAAAGTCAGTAGGTTTTTATGACTTTATGAGTCACTACTGTTTCGCCCTGATCGCAAAATTTTATATCCGATAAAATTAATTATAATATAAATTTAAAAATATTTGATGTACTTATAGGTTGTTGTTTTCATAACTGTCTTTGTAAATTATTATTACTTGCCTATAAGAAGAGCATTTAGAATTGTTTAGGTTTAGAATAACCAATTTCCTGCTACACTAGCCCGTCCACTTTACACAAACAATAAAATTACTTAATAATAAAAATTGTATGAATAAAAAAATATCTACGCGTACCTTTCAGTGCTTATTTTATATATTTTTAATTTAACCTATATAATTTTTAAATATTTATGAAATCGATCTGAATTTATTAGAATACAAAAAAAAATACATTTAAATTTTAAAACATTCGTAGATCATGAAGTTTATTGCTTTTAGGTTACAAATATGGTGAAATAAGTTTGAAATTAGAACGTACAACGAAATCCCATTAGAATAATTTCTAAATTATTTTAATTACGTAATTTAAGTTATATCGCATGTTATCAAATTTTAATTATTTGTTTTATGCTTATGTCATGCAAGATTGCAACACAGTAAATAGATTAAAACACAGTGACCCTTTCGTGGCAATATATAACAGATATCATTATTATTCCTACGTGTTATATACATTTAGATTATGCTACATAGATTAATCATGTTCTTGATATTTGTTTCTTTTTTATGTAGTAAGTTTAATTTTTTCACAAATCACTCAAATTATTTTTAGTGTTATACTTCATAAATAAGTAGATAATGATGGTAGTAAAACCTTTATAGTGTTTTATTTGTAATCTGATGATCTCTTTTAAACTTTGTGATCCGAAGTACAATTTAACCTTTTGACCGCCAGTGAAGTGTGTAACAGTGACAAATTTACACTAATAATGTATGTTACATAAAAATCAATTTTTTGCTTCGGGGTTTAAAGATTAATAATGTGCTCTTTAATCTCTTTATAAAATACTTTTAAACACTATTTTTAATCTTATATACACCGTTAAGATTACGTTACGCTTGTTTACCATTCCTAGCACAATGTGTTTTTATAAACTTACTTATTACTTATTTGTAATGCTAATATTTATTTTGTAGTACTCAAAGTACTTAATGTTTACAATTTTAGTTATGCTTATGCTTTAGTAATTAGTGACGCAATGTAAAATTTAATTGAAATATATCTATTGGAAGCAGCTTTGTGTATTTTTATTTTACCGCACCGCCTCCTTGCATGCATATACCACTATTATAAAAATATTCTTAACAGCACTAGCACATATTACGCACTTTGCTATATTGTTAAACAAAAAGGTGTCCATTTTAATACTTAAACAAAAATTGCACAAATTTTGCAACATAGCATTGAAATACCACCACCAGAGTTTTCGTTCACCTTTGCTGAATGAATAAACTAATTATAAATTCATTTATAATTTATGTTTAATAGTAAATAGTAAAATGTCTCGCAAATATAAGTAAGTGTAGATAATAACGACAAACATTTGAATAAATAAACTTTTATTCATAGTGCTTGAGTATTCTCTTAATGTTAATTCCAAATGTGTCACGTTTAACTTATTGTCGAATGGGATCTAGAGACAAACTCCAAGCTTAAGATATTCACCTCAAATTGGAACAAATGACAGCCTTTTAGCTAGTATTGAAGCTCCAAATTCCTAAGTTTAATTATGTTTAGTTTTAGTAGAATTTACATGACCCTGCTAACAGTGTCAAGCGCTGAGTACTATAATATTGGCTTTCTATTTATTAAAATTGTTTTTTTTTCTACAATACCTACCTAGTTCAAAAGTCTGGTTCAATAGGTCGTAAAGGCGTGACGCGGCGCCGCTGGGAGTATGGGCACGGCGAGTTTAAACTACGACGGCTGCTCGAGCGACGACGCTTCACCCGCGTTCACTCCGACGACTCTGACGAGGAACCAGCGCCAATGCTGCCTCAGCCCCCCGCTAATGCGTGATCACTTTCACATATGACGGACTTTGGATAAATGTTGCGATATGATTGAACAACGGTACAGTAGATACAGGAATTGTTAGAAAAGGATGGCTAAAGAACGCTCTAGCTAGAGTTATACTTAAATCGCATTACCTTCTCAATCTCTTCTCATTTCTCGGCTAGCTCTATCTTTCTAAAAGGACGACTGTAAGGTTGTATCCGACTAAACAGCGAAAAAACGCACCAAAATAATTTACGGATATCTATGACATGCCTCATACTTATTGTCATATATTCCGTAAAATCTAGTTTATCGTTTAAATAAACAATGCGTTTTTAAGAATTTAAATTCCTCGTAAAAAAGTGTGTTAGCTTATTTTATTATATTCGGCTGAAAGGACTTGGTTTTATATCATTCCTATAATTGTAATTGTTACTTAAGCTGTAATTTATGAAAAGTCCATATAGATTACAAATTCGGATGTTGCGATTTTATGTGGTTTCAAAGCCTATGTTCGATGGCGGTCTAATGTATTTATGGGACCAACGGCATAAGAGCACATAAGAAATCGAAAATAAGACGCCTTGGGTATA
This sequence comes from Grapholita molesta, assembly GCA_022674325.2. NCBI lineage: Eukaryota > Metazoa > Arthropoda > Insecta > Lepidoptera > Tortricidae > Grapholita > Grapholita molesta. The sequence goes on along the minus strand of CP053125.2, from coordinate 2,935,623 downwards.
TACAATATGAATAAGAAGAAAATAAGCATTAATCGTGCAATATTGCGGTGTTATTATATTTTTCAATATTTTGTTTTTAAGCTCACCGTGTGTGCTAGAGCAGGTTACATGGAACTTATGGTAAAAGAAAATTATTTTTAACAGAGTCACCTAACTTAACCTTCACAAAATATTCACTGGTCCAATTTAAAAATGTGTATCAAAATTACATTTTTAAGTTAAATTGTATTATTGTTTAAGGTATTTAAGTACTGTGAGGTAATAACGCCACAGACTAATAGCACACATATTTTTAATGTATAAAAATAGCTACTAAAACTAATTTACAACAATCAATAGATTACAAATAACCCACCATGTAACACTACAGTAAGATAGACAATGTCAGTGATGATCCAAAAAATATTCTAATAAATGAGAAACTGGACACTAACTAGTTGTGAGCAATAACTGGCATGAAATGAATGATAGGTATAAACAAGTAATTGTATCGAACTGACCATGTAAATAGTATCAAGAATGTGAATAGTATAGATACTGATTGTAAATTTATCACTAAATCATATCAGAGCATTTAATACACCTATAGAATTTTAAAAACTGTAAAAACTAAACTTACCTTAACATTTAGTTAATTGCCCCTGGTATAAGCAATAGACATAAAACACAAATAAAAATATATTCGATTTAGTGGTTACAATACAGAGTGAATAAGATTAAAATAAATATCAATTTTACTTCATCACATGTCACATTTATTCAGTACTGGTTAGAAGAATAAATACTTTTACTCATCAAGATCTCTTTCCTACGATGATGTGGTTTCGTGGTGACACCATTGGGTCGAATACTGGATGAATCTCACAGGATAAGCCTAAAAAGAAATTATCATTAAATATTTGTTTATTTTAGAATCTACGAGCACCAAAATAAAATCTTTGAATGTAGAAGTAAAGTGTCTGTAATATAAAACATTCATAAGTTGATAATCCGTGTTTGGATTTTTAATTTACTTCATGTGTACTTAGCTGGCACGTCAATAAATCAGTTAAATGTATAAGTTTCTTCTCTACCAGTTGCAGAACCTAGGGTCCTAAGATAGAAATTTCAAAAATTCTTAAAAGTTGCTGCCTGCAATGGAAATAATTTATTATTTTATTAATCTAGTCTACTTGTACCTAAATTGTGTTAATAAGTGCCAAATAACCATAATGACGTCCTTTTATTATTATGATAATTTATAGCTTAGCGTACATATTTATCGTGTACCTTATTGTTAAATTTGATTGTCATATGTTTCACCCACCTTTGCTTTAATTAATTGATTAAATCTAGTCTACTAGCTCAATTTTACGGGAAAGCTCTGCAGAGTATCACTAAAGGATGAACGGATTATGTCTCTTCTATCCGCTTCCCTAATAGTCTAAGAGCTAGCGACCAAATCGGTCATGTGGCTTCAGCTGTATTGAAACTCCGTTAGCTACTTCCCTGAACAACCTTTTCCTATAATCTTCGTGCTGGCAGGCCGCGGGCGGTGGGTGCGGGTGTAGTGGGGTGGGAAAAAAAAAAGAAAAAAAATGTGGGCTCAGCGAATTTAATTGTTTTTTCTAACAATTGCTCCGTACTCCCAAAAAAAATTTAATCAATCGGGTGGTGGGAAGGGTTTGCCAGTGTTAATAGAAGCCTCATGACCGATATGGTCGCTAGCTCTCCGTCTATAAGTAAGTCTTTGTTGTCCTTGTCGTTTAATGTATGTAAATATTGATTGTGTAAATGTAAAAATGTATTTAAGATAATGGATGTCTTTATTTTTTTCCTTTAGTATTAAAGGTATTGAAGATGATATTTTCTAGTCTTATTTCATTGATACTATCCCCGTGGACTATGAAATTTGATAACTTATACCTAAAATTTATACAATGTTCTAATAAATAAGTACTTAGAGTCGAAAATGCAGAAAAAAATCGTTTTCGTGAATTAACGCAGACCTATCCTTAAAACTCAAATGTGAACATAACCTTTTGAACACTAAGTGGCAAGTTGTGTCCCAAACGCGACGTCATATGCCGCTTTACAGTGGCCAACTTATAAGCTACCTAATGGCATTTGAGACACACTTTTCCGTCGATAAGCTAGGCCAAAAGGTGTACAGACAGCAAACTAGGAAAGAACGGTTAAGATACTTTTCATAAATAACAAAACTTCTAAAGACAACAGTAAAATTCGCCTTAACTATGTAGGACTCCTGATCTAATATCCACTCAGATTGGGTTGAGACCGTCTCAACCAATCTGGCTGAAAGCGTAAGCTAAGTAGGAGTATTCCAGTAGTACAAATCAAGTCTGGTGCGGAAGGTTTCTGGTTTTATTCCAGGCTACCTTTCTACGAGTACTCAGTCCGAAAAAGGTTACGAGGGGAATCAAGATTTGCGGTAACTTACCATGCTCAAGAATGCACAGCACGCGATCTAACAACACGACGGTTTCTACAAGCGGTGCCAGGGCGAGCCGCAGTGTGTACAGCGTCACCACGCGCCGCCACTGCTGGAGGTCAGACTCACCGCGCGCAACGTCCACCACGGGGATGTTGAGACGCTCGAGTGCTAGCGTGCTGTACCTTGAAACGATAATTAATCATAATTAATCTTAACAAATACAGTACGCATGCAGACAACTACTTATATCCAAAGACAAGGTGTAATGATTGTATTTACAATCGTAAGAAGTATGCTGCGTGAACAAGAATCAGTGACGTATGCTTTTTATTACACCTACGATCGGATTTATGTTCTAGGAAACATATCGCACACGACTCACGAAATATGTATAAAAACAAGGTATGTACTATGTAGGTATCAGTTGCAGCAGTTCAACTTTGGCCAATTTGGTTGTGCTAAAGGAAAACTGTAACAAATTCGGCCGTTTTTTTTACCGAGCATTATATAAAAATAATATGAACGTTTATGAAGAATGTTTATAATTGTAACCATGACCGCCTTGTTCATCGGCGGAAAAATGTGTCTCAGAAGATACGACATAACCAGCAGGTGACATGGTGGCGTCTAGGTCACAACTTTTCGTCTGCTTCATTTGATGCTCAAAACGCTCAAACGCAGACGCTCGTTCTTGTCCAGCTACTTCACATGATACGTAGAGGTAAAACTTACTGCTCAAAGGACATGTTATTGGAGTGCTTGATATTTCTGACGGGTGCATGCTTCAGCTTTGGATCATGCTCTACTAAAATCCTTTCTAGAGCTGCTCGGTAAGCATGAACCTGTAAACGAAATTAAATATTTTTTACAAACAACATATATATTTTTTGTTTTTTATTTTCTAATCTTGTAGAATGTATTTCAGATACATGTTAACTATAACACTATACTAGTCATGCATACTATTGTATTTTATATTGCGCACTTAAATAAATAAATAAATATTTCGGGACAATCTTATACAAATCGACCTAGTCCTACGGTAAGCTCAGTAAGGCTTGTGTTGTAGGTACTGGACGACGATATATAATAGATAGATACATATAAATACTTAAATACATAGAAAACACCCATGACTCAGGAACAAATATCTGTGTTCATCACACAAATAAATGCCCCGACTGGGAATCGAACCCAGGACCATCGGCTTCATAGGCAGGGTCACTACCCACTAGGCCAGATCGGTCGTCAAAAGAAAATTACAAGTGTCATAGTGGTCAAAAGGTTAAAATAAGTTTATTACCTTTAAATCGTCATAGTTATCCTTCCTCAGTCTTTCTAAATATATTTCAATGGCGTGGCACGAAATTTCTCTGCTAACATAAGACAATTCACTGTCCAGACCTTTTACATATTCACTGAGAGGATATCCCCTTTCTTTTCCCTCACATGTTAGTTTCATAAAACAACAGCCAACAACACAAATATATTTGACTTGTTTACATTTTATAAAATGCTTTATGAGCAAGGGCCCTAAGTCCCCACATGGGTGAAGTCCCACCAAACCATAACTATTCATGGTCTCCGGTAGGTTAAGTTGCAGTAGCTGTTGGTTAGAGGTGAGAGTAATATTCAAGTGGATAGGCCTGTGAAGCATTGCCATGCTGTTATCTGACAAATGTTTACTGGCAGAGTATTCTAATTGTAGGTCAAGTTTCCTAGAAAAAGAAATATATTTGCCATTTTATTACACAGAAATCTTAGATATAAAATGAGACTAAAGCTTTTCATATTTTTTATACATACCAAGAGCAATGGTACAGACCTAGCTTCTTCTGCCAAATGAGATTGACACTCTATCCCAGCTGCGTAAAGGTTGTTTTTGTATGCCAGCACCCGCACCAAGTGCCCTAAGCCTGATCCAAAGTCTAAAACTGCATTGCATTCACTCTCTGAAGCAACGGAACTCACAACTTCAGCCATTAGACTAATTTCATGCCTCTTTTTTAACTTTACATGTTTTAAAAAAAGATTCTTTAATTTGGGGTGGCCACTACATGTATCTTTATTTTCATCAGTCCCTTTTACACTTTTTTTAGAATTAGTTTTACGAGGCAGGCTTAGAAGTTCCACAGCTTTCACTAATGATAAAAAAGATAGAGGTAGAACATGATTAGTTGGGACCCTGGACAGAATATTCCCTAAGTCTTGTGGAGTCATGTTTTCGAAACATTTTTGCCATGACAATGGTAATTTTGCCCAGTGATCGTCTACAAAGAAGTCCTGCAAATTGTAATTTTGTATAATTTTAACATGTTTAACACATTTTTAAATCACATAACTTGAAATTGGTATACGTTTTACTTACCAATACGTATAGATCCAGTAGCCAGTCATACAAGCGTATTACTTTCAAAGAGTTAAAGATGGTATTTTTAATGGTATCTCTTTGAGAGCACATCGTATCAAGTTTAAATAATAAATAAAGCTATTCTCGCTTAGAACAAAACTTTTAACTTTCAAAATAGGTACTACAGCGGCGCTACCGCGAACAACGATATTCGTAAATTTCGGACGATTGTCTCTGTCACTCTCATGACGTCTTCATTGGGGTAAAAGAGAAAGATGCCCGAAATATACGAACTTCGACGTTCGCGGTACCGCTCCAGGAGCGTCATGAGAGTGACAGAGACAATCGTCCGAAATTTACGAATATCGTTGTTCGCGGTAGCGCCGCAGTACATTTCAAATGACATTGACAGCAATACGTCGTACAACGTGTCAAACACAGCTGATCAAGGGAATTTTTCCTAACTCCGCGATTAGACATGGGCTCGCCACTCGCCTCGCTATTCGTCGAAACGTTCTAACACGTTCGACGTTACTTTGCCCATTCAAAAACGCGATGAGAGGGACGAGAGGAATAGCGAGACTTCCGCGTACACATGCGTGCTCGTGTTTCGCCTCGCTACTCGTGCGGTAGCTTAAAAACCGTCAGAAGTTGTCTATGCATTCAAGCAAGGGCACAACTAAGATACTGTATAACTTCGTAGTTATAGTAGCAAGGCAAGTAGCAAGGGTGGGTAGGATTTAATTATTCCTTCACCCCAAAACATTCGTCTGCGTGCAATCAGCTGTGCTGGAGTTCCTACTTTCTACTACTGCTTGCGCAAAGGGCTTCCCACAGAGTAGTATATTGATGGATAGTAGGTACTTTTACAGTGACTCTAATTTAATTTCATCAAAAACTTTAATCAACTAATGTGCTTGTTTCCATTTAAAAAGAAAGACGGCAGTTCGAAAAATAGCCGCATAATATTTACACGAATTTAATTTCTACATTATCCAGAGTGCCAGCTCGTTTCCTAAGCTTTTCAGCGCCATCTAATGAAAAGAAGCGAGAATAGAATGTGTTTCGTGTTCATAATAAAGGGGAAAATTTAATCTAACAGCCTATATGATACAGGTACAAATAGGTACCTAATAAGAAAACATGAGATTGCTTGCAAACGTTTATTTGATAGCAAAGCAGTCCATCATTCGCACACAGTGAAGTGTAAACTTAAAACTTATGTACAGTATAGAATACCTAACCTTTTACATACGAAATATAATGATAACTTTTACAACCATGACATATTGGGTAACTCAACTGTTTTGTTTCCTGCCGTTGCCATTATAACAGGCTCCTGAATCAATCTTTAAACTACGATTATGTACAGTCAGCAGCAAAAGTGGCTAAGCGTTTGAAGTGTACAAAATGACATACACGCGCTCTTATTCTTTTGACAATAGATATCGTCACTATACTTACTCAACCTCATATCTGCAACAATCATTTGATGGAAATGTCACTTTTCTTTCATTTGGAATACGGGTGTTTTTGTCATCAAATGAGTGTTACAGACACGAGGTTGAGTAAGTATATCGGCGATATGTGTTGACCTCATTTTGAACACCTGAAACGCTTAGCCACTTCTGCTGCTGACTGTACCATATAAATTCACATTCAATTCACAAAACATAATTTTTTGTACTTAGTAATTAGTTATGTGAAATTTATAACAAACTGGCCTAATACAGTCAGTCATAAAGTTAGTTACAGTCAGCATGCATGTCCAAGTATATCGATACAGATCTTTATTTATATAGCAGTAAGGATGTGTGTCGATATATTTGGCCATACTGACTGTAACTAACTATAAGACGCTGACTGTACCGCGAACATCGAAGTTCGTAAATTTCGAACATCTTTCTCTTTTACTTCGAGATAATCGGTCCGTTTTTACCTAGTCGCTTTATTTTATCAATATTAAGACAAACTTAAGAAATAGTTGATTTATCAGTTATGATATTCGTGAAACATTTGTACTATTATTAAGTACCTACATTTACGTATTACCAAAACAATTTCTCCGGGAAGTTGAAAACTCCACTTCGTAATGAATTTATTATTGCTTAAATACGCTTTTTGTAACTAAATACCTACACATTTAAAAAAATAAGACAATATTATTGAGCATTTGGAATGAAATAATTAAAGCTTTACTTAAATAATTATTACAACATTTGAAGAGATTGCCTATGTGTGATGCAGATGCTTATGATACCAACGTTGAACACTATTTATTGTTGGACGTTTAATAGTTTAATTTTAATGTCATAATATCGCAACTCACAACAGTAACGTGTAAATAATAACCAAATATATTTTTTTGTACAAAAAGCTTTAACTTATGTGATGTATCTAATATTAATCTTAAATTAATTGATAAAGGAAATAGAGTATCAATAGTGAACATTACTTATTTATCTTATCATATTTACCGACTAGTCTAACTCTATACGTCTTAAGGCAAAACTTTTTGAAATAACAAGAGATTCGCTGGAAAATATTCAGATCAACAGCCTGAGATTCATTGGTCTTGGAGAGATTTCTTTCAACGCAAAACTGATCGTGACTACTAGGGAATGTAGGTACCGCTTCTGTACAAAAATGAGGGTAGTATCTAAAGTCTTCTACCAACTTAAAGTAATAATATTTATTAGCCGCCTCTAGGACTTGTGGCTCCAAAGAGCAAGGTGCGGCGACGTAAAATCTATATTGCTTCTTATATTCATGTAAAAGCATTTCGGCGTTGGTTAGAACGTCGTCAACTTTTGTAAAAAGTTCGTCCATAGGCATAGAGCCATATTTGTATAAAAAAGTGGTCGGTGTCAGCCTGTATTTATGGCCAGTATGTCTGTCTTTGTATACTTTGGTCGTGCTTTCTAACTGTAGCAAATACGAGGGTATACTGTAACTGTGTGTGGTTATGACGTATGTGTGAATGCCGTATGTAGCTTTAATTTCTCTATGGAGTGTGTTAGCAAAGGAATATATGCCGCCTTGATGTACAAAACCGTAGAAGAGAGTAAGGCAGCCATTAAGTATGAACCAGATGTAGAGGAGCGTTTTTTTAAGTTTCTTGTGAGTGGGCTGATCTGATTCGTTCGGGTGCAGACGGTTGCCGTAGAGGTACACGAGGGGGACCAGTGCTGGGATGATGAAGCGAGCCTCCTGGTGAGGGAAGAGGGACAGCAGCGCCACGGGGATCACGAGGGAGAAGAGCATCAGGCCGGTGATGCTTTGGATCCTGGGCAGTTTCCTGTAGTGGCCTCGGATGAACCTGGAAGTGTAATTATATATTTATTACATTAAATTGGGTTGGGTGTAGTATTTATATTGTATAATATTAATTATTATACGAAAGTGCCTTTATAGCCTAGTATACATATACAAACACTTTCGAATAGTCAGATACAAATATCATAAGATGATGTCCACATGTTGCATTTCGTGATTAGATATTTTTGCATAGTTGCAGGTCGATTCACAAGAGTTGGCGTGAGTTTTGTAGTGTCAAGATTTATATAGACGTAACTACGCCGGCGCAAACTTTTATTTGCGTTACAGTGATGTTGTGATGAGCTGCAATATTTGTTCACATATCGATCCCTCCGACCCTCGCAACACTATCGACTAGTTGCTACCAATCGTTCACGATCATGGTTCAATTTTAGAATTTCTCCTTGCCCAGTAGGCCTAGCTGAGTACAAAAGGGTCGCGGGAGTATCTCACGGCGATATGGACTACCCGTCCTTTCCTAACTATATTATTTAAAGAAAAACTAGTAGTATATCAACTTCTACTTTGGGGTCACAACCGAAAAAACAGTTAAAAAAAAGATATCTTCCCATCTCCCATACTAGCTGCTAGCTAGCTGTAGTTGTTAGTATGGGCAGGTCATTTTTTAAAGTCATTTTTCAGTTATGGCTCCATAGTAAAAGTTGATCGTAATCATGAATAGATTCAGGAAATATAACTTTGTATCACCACCCAGTATAAAGGACGAAGTAGGAGACGAGCATTCTCGACAAATATCTCGTCATCATTGATATATTGTTAATAAGGTAATAATATATCCTAGAATTAATAAGTTTATATTAAAATTATGAAATTAATCTTTCCCTGTTGTACTATTAAACGTTTATTTTGCATATGTGGAGATTTACAGTTCGCGAATCGCAAACAATAAGCATGTCGTTTTAAGATACAGTAAAATGTTCAGAGTTACATACATAGTTAATATAATTGTGAAACAAACTGCATAGTTTTTTATCTTGTTGGTTACTGGCGATATAATGGCCAATCATTGAGACCCTGTACACTAACTACAATAGTGAGAGCTAGCTTTTTATTCACCATTCTAATATTTTCTTGCTTATTATGTGTCTTATATATGTTCCAAGGTAAGTAAGTGATGGAAAGTAGAATGTTTCTGAAACTAAGCACAAATCAAATTATTTTTTATGAAATATTTTGATTTGCTTTGATTTTAAGTAGTAATACTACTATATAAATTAAAAGTTGAAACAGATAACATATACTTAAGAAAAAAATAAAAAATCGTTTTTCTTAAGTATATGTTATCTATTCAACTTTAGAATGTTTCTATTTCACTATTGGTTTAACTATTTTGCTATTGAATTGAAATGGTTTTTTTTTTTACAAATGGCCATACATAATAGAAGTAAGCCATGTTTCTTAAGCTATGAAATCCCTTGTGTCCCATATACGTGATCGATCTCAGTACAAGATGATTTCTCAGAAAACAAGGTATAAAACAATCCTCAATAATCCTTGGGTACAATGTAAGTTTATAGACCTCATTTTCTAATATAAATTGCCTTAAAATGCATGTAACGGCATGCAACAATATAAGGTAATAGTCCAATATATATATAGTAATATTGTAGCTACACAAAATGTAATGTATGAAAAGGGACTTTATTGACGATGGTGCTTATGTCGTTGTTTAAGATGACTCTATACAAAAGCAACGCATTTCGACGTAAGTGCCGTCAACAATAACCTTATTGTTGACTTACGTCGAAACGCGGCCCCTATTTATAGTTAAATTACATAATGAATGTCTCATATTATCATAGATGTAATATGACTTTCATACCTAGTGTTATACTGCAATCTATGTATAAGTAGAAATAATGTATGACAAAATAGCAGGACAAAATAATATTACAGATGTCTCACCTGTATGTGTTAGTTGACAATGTGATGAAAGCCATCCCCGCCAGCACACTAAACAACAGAGGCACATTGACTGCAACATGCAGCCACCGAGGGTGCAGGCCATGCTGCGTCAGGTTCTTCATATCCAAGTTGTACCGCAAGAAGTTCAGGGGGGTCACTACCCAGTTATCCCATGACCACTTCATCAACTCCACGTCAGCCATTGTCAAGTAACCATAGTAACCGGAATCCACCAGAATGAGGAGCAAAGCTGTTGGTATACCACAGAGGATGAATGTGAATATACGAACATGGAAGTCTTTAAAACCTACAACTTTAGACCCCAATCCACGATGCAGCCAAAAGAATATAGGCGGAAATGCAAATCCAACAAATGTTGGCCGGTTAAATATCCCTAACACTACTGTAGTAGCGAGAATAACCACATGATTGAGGGAATGTTCTGGCAAAAGCCGTTGCAGCTTAAAAAGTTTAACTTTCTCAACTGGAGTACATGCTTTATCATATTTTTCTCTTAGAAACTCGTCATGATATATAATTTTATCTGTTTTCAACATACATTCAGCTACTAAAAGAAGTAGAATAGAGAAAAAACACATTTCAAATGTGTTGGAGAAGCTCCGACAGCAGTATACAAGTACAATGTGTGAACTTGCAAATATAACTAATCTGTTCCTAAAATTTTGAGAGTATAAGACACATATTCTATATAAACTATAATCATTAACAAATGACAATAAACATACGAAAAGGCGGGGGATCACGAGTAAATAGTAAGGGGTTTGTAAATTCACACCCAAATAATATTTAGTGTATGGATTTACTAAGCGAATAAAGTGTAATGGTGGGCCTAAAATTATTTTTGGTACAACAATGTTTCTGATTGGAAATTTCGGGTTGAACTCCCAAGTTTTGGCAACGTCAATGTTGAATATGTCTCCTGAAACAATTAACAAGTGTTGATTAAATCATTTCAGTAGTTTAATGCTGACTTAGAGGCGTCGCTGTCTGAATAAGTAACAAAAAACATGTACAGAATAAGTTTCATTAAAAATCGCCAAAAGGTTATTAGCTTTTTACTACTACGCGCTAAAGTTTTTTATAAAGTTTCGTACTGAGTAGATGTTGTCCTGTCTCTAATATTACCTGCAATGACCTCCACATTCTGGAAAAATTCATCGGGGTGTAGATATCCTAATTGAGGAGCAACGGTAAGGGCGAAACGAACAAAAACTAGTACCCAGTATGTGAGCGGCAACCTGGTCGGATTTTTAAATGGAATGGCTTTTAATATTTTACTTTTAAGAAACATTTTTGCGTTTGGAAGGTGTAGATTAGTATCGCAACACAACGATATTATTGTTTTTTGTTTTAAAATATTAATTTACGACCGCGAACAAGCCCCATGTTGACACAATTGATGACAGTGACAGTTGATTTGAATATGACATTTATGCCGTGGTCCGAATGGTTGCAGCGGTTCGTTCTGAGTGCACATTTATGTAATGTAATTTCAATATAACAAACTCCGCGATTAGACATGCCTCGTCACTCGCCTCGCTATTCGTCGAAACATTCGACAAAACTTTGCCTATACAAAAACGCGATGCGATGGACGAGAGGAATAGCGAGACGTCCGCGTACACGTTATTCCCCTCGCTACTCGTGCGAATGTGTGGCGGTAGCAAAAAAGTTTGGATTTTGTTATTTCTATTTGAGACATGAAAACAAATATAAATCTTTTTCCCATACAAACTTTAAAGGTAGTTTGGTCAACAATTGTTGTCAGTAGAAAAGGGCGGGAATTTCAAAATACTTATGATGATTTTGTAATGAAACACGCAATTTTTAACCCCCGATGCAAAAAGAGGAGAGGGGTGTTATTAAGTTAAACCGCTATGTATTAGGCCTTATGTGGCATCGTAGCTGTTAAACGGTTGGATCAATTTGGATGCATTTTATGTATTTAAAAGCACGTTTTACGTTCTTAGATACTTAAAATCGTTTTAGCCGTTTCTAGGTAATTATTGACTTTTAGAAGTGTTCGCTGTTTTATTTGGATTTTCCTAAATCTTTCAATCATACTATTTTGTGTTAAACATTTCAATTGACATTTATATTGAATGCGTATCTTAGTGCTTTTCATCTCATCATCATCATCAGAGATAGCGAGATAGCAGTTAAGACGTTTAATTCTATTGATGTTTATTGCTTGTCGCTGATTCGTGTTACCCTGATCTAATTAGCTGAACATCACACATGCGTTCATGGGTGGAGTGCAAAAAAAACCGCATATAACATGATATGAATTTATTACTGTGTTATACATTATATGAATGATTCATGATGAGCAATCCGACATTTTGGCACAAAAACTGCCAAATAATATACTAACAGTTACTACAGGGTAAATTTACTAAAACTTTAATATAAATAATAACTTAATTAATCCTAATTTCAGTATTCTATAAAAAATATACAAACTTCATAACCTTTTGACAGCCACAGCTTTGACAAGCAGTAGTGAACCATTCTTAAATATTAGGTTCATATATCCTCCTAAGGCCCACCCTACAAATAATAACCCACTTGAATTTGTTCTTTATAGTGTAGGAAATAAAGTAGAATCTCTTTTGTGTCAAAATCTAAGGGAACAAATGAAATTCAACTCTGTTCCAATTGTATAAAGTTCAAATTTCATTATAATAATTAGTACTACAGGTAGGCCTGTGGGCCTTACGAAGTTAAAGTGGTAAAGGGGTGGCTGACAAACGGTTAAAGTTGGTGGGTTGACAAAATTATTTCACTTCTAATTGATTTCTATGTCCATAAGAGATTGAAAGGTGTTTTAATTTTATATTCAATATTTTTTCGTGAAGAGATGATGCGAGCAGTGTCAATACTTTATGGTTCATTTTGTAGTTCCTAATTTTTTTTTCTTACTAAGGCATCACGGCTTGAAGCAAATTAGCAAGCATCATTTTTGCCGTAAGTCTCATGCTACCACCGGCAGGGCGAGATGCGACATTTTTTTACTTGCACGCAAAATCGCAAAAATGCATCCGTACAACAAGCACTCTAACCATGCAGTAATACGGTTCAATTTTGCATATGAATAAAAATCGTGGCGTCTCGCCTTGCCGGTGGAAAAATCTTCAGTCTGCCTCTATTACTCTTGTATAATTCATGTGAGAGGATCATTTTCTAAGATACGAGTAGTCAACAGCAAAATTGGCTAAGCGTTTGAAATGTTCAAAATGACCTACACGCGCTCCTATTCTCTTGACAATAGAGATGTGTTGACCTCATTTTGAACACCCCAAACGCTTAGCCACTTCTGCTGCTGAACTGTACCACAAGATTTTAGATGATTATGGTCATACTTACTTCGGTGTTTAACAGATTTCTGGCCGCACTATGCGTAAATCTAACTAAAAAATTAGTATTTAATTCCTAATTTGTTAGTAAATATGTAATTAAGGGTTAAAGTAATACTACAATATTGCAACAATAAATTTGCACAATATGTAAAACTACGTATAAAAATATGTATATAGCTTATATGTTCGTATTAACAGTTACTAAATTATTTAGAAGCAACAATTCTACTCTATGTGATATATGAGTAATGATTTTACAATGCAGCATTAAAGGCACTCGGCTACACAAAAATGTTTTTTTTTAAAGGAGTTACAGATTTTTTATTGGCCCATATAATAAAATGCTTCATATTCGGAGTTTTTATACAAAATAGTTCGCAAGGGTTCAATATTTTATGAAATTAAATATGTATAACTACGCCTTAGATACATAAGGGAGTTTTCATAAAAAAGTGTATTCAATTAGAGTGACATGTAGAAAAGTTATATTGTGTCAGTTTTGTGACGATAATTAAGTATGAAAATTGTATAGATTTTTTTTTGCCTTTTTCAAGTCACACTGAGTACAATTTTTTCTAAAAACGTCCATAAATTGCCAGTTAAATTTGTTCTTAATACTGTAGAAAATAAAGTAGGTTTTTCTTTTTGTAATCGTTAACAATATAAATGCTACTCTGCTCTAACAAAAGGTTCATATTAAGGTGAAGTGATTGGTACAGTCAGCAGTTGCTAAGTGGGCCTGGTCTTCAGAATGATCTAGATACGCTCTTATTCTCTTAACAATTATGTCGTGTTAAGCTCTTTTTGAACACCTCCCCAACTTAGCAATTTCTTCTGCTGACTGTACTACGCTATTATCTGTAGCCTTAAGAGGATGTATGAAATTGCAATCTACGCTAGTATTATAAAGGCGAAAGTATGTGAGTGTGTGTTTGTTACTTCTTCACGTCTAAACGGCTGGAGCGATTTGAATAAAATTTGGTATGGCGTTAGCTGACACCCTGGATTAACACATAGGCTAAGTTTTTCCCCTAATAAACCGCGGGTAACGTCGCGGGGCACAGCTAGTCACTGATAAGTTTGAAAGTAAAGTGTAACAGCTTAGTTATTGCATCAGTAACCAGAAAATATTTACATTCATTACATTTCGACCAGACTTATTAATTTTATAGAACAAGTATATCAAAGAACAGACTTGCCCATACTGACCGATCTAAATATACTACCCACTATACAGGGTGATTTCTGGGTCGTGATCAGAACCATTTGTAACTCGTATAACTCTTATCTTATGGTAGTAGTTGATCTAAACAGCATCAATGATTTTTTTCTTAGTTTTCAAGTTTTGTCTTAATTTTATCTTAACATAACTAAATCATGGTCATCCTATGCCTTTTTACATGCGTGATTGAATTGCTGAACAATTGTATGATTTTTTTTATTTTATTTACTTTCTGAAAAAGACTTATAATTTTTGTGATACAAAATGAATGATTAATACCACTAGTAGCTTCACCAATGATTTTTGTTTCATGCTTTGCTTTCTTACTTCACGACCCCGAAATCAACCTGTATATTTTTTTATTTAAATTAAAATTCTTAGCTATTTTCCACGAATGATCACTCCATATGTAAGGTATCACTTCTGTAACAATAAGGCATGTGTTCGTTGAACTTGTGGAAGTGGGCGTTGTCTTTAGCGGGAAAGAGACGGGGATGGTCGACGTACGCGTCGCACTCGTAGCACCAGACTGACAGGTCGGAGAGAGACAGCACGAGCGGGTGCGAGGACGACGAATAATGCGACTCCATGTGTGCGTTGATGCTGCGGCCGCATGCTCTCTGGGAAACAAAATGTTGTTTTTTATTTAATAAGTAAAAGATCTTTATTTTTTAACCTCGCAACGCCCAGTGTGAATTACAATGTACACTCCTTTTCCATTTGAAGTTTAAATCTTTTCTAAAAGGAAACAGGGTAGAATTTCTTTTGTTTCATTAGTTTTCGTGCTAAAGAAATATCAACCCAATTCACTGCATAGTAAGGTTGGTTTTAACTATTGAATATTTTAGTATGGTGGGCGTTACGAAGTTAATTTAGGCACATTACATGCACTTATGAACGTCAAAGACAAATCTATCACCGGTTCAAACCCTACCTCCGAGCCGAGAAACTACAGTGGGATAATTTTTTTCATAACAGTGATACATCAAAAATAAAGTACATAATTATGCGTAGTCCCAAAAGAAAATATATCAAACAGTTTATTATAAGATAAAGATAACTAAAAATACTAAAATATAAAAATAAACATAATAATGTATGAAAATATTTGACTTCACAAAGTAGACATACTTTGATATGCTTTCTTATCTGAACTGTGTCATTTACATGATCTGGCAGTACATACTTATCATATCAACTTATCATCAAATTTGTCTTCAATTTTGTTGCTTATTTTGAATTGTATGCACCACCCATTTTTTTTTATGACATAGGCGGCAAACGAGCAGACGGATTGCCTGGTAGTAAGCAATTAGCGTTGCCCATGCGCAACACCAGGGGAGTCACAAGCGTGTTGCCGGCCTTCAAGGGGAGCTCTGGGAACCTTACTCACCATCAGGAACTCAACAATACATACCTGAAAGGTAGCAGTGCTATTGTCTATATAGTATATGGCTGTGGTCTTCTGTAAGGAGGAGGGACTTCCCCAGTGATGGTCATCGCTGTGCCCTACCTTTCATTGTTGGACGTAGTTTTAGGACATACCCGGGTCCAAAAGATTGACGTTTAAGCGATATAATCTTTGGTTACCACTCTCATATCATTGGTAGAGCATATTGTATTGTATCGTGTATAGTTACCGGCATGAAATATGAATAAAAATGACAACAAAATTTGAGTGGCCTAGCGGTAAGAGCGTCCGACTTGCAATCCCGAGGTCTCAGGTTTAAATCCCGGCTCGTACCAATAAGTTTTTCGGAACTTGTGTACGAAATATGATTTGATATTTACCAGTCGCTTTTCGGTGACTGAAAACATCGTGATGAAACCGGACTAGTCCCAATAAGGCCTAGTTTACCCTCTGGGTTGTAAGGTCAGATGGCAGTCGCTTTCGTAAAACTAGTGCCTACGCCAAATCCTGGGATTAGTTGCCAAGCGGACCCTAGATTCCCATGAGCCGTGGCAAATTGTCGGGACAACGCAATGAAGAAGAATAAAATTTCGTTTCAATAATTTAATTTTACCAAGTTTCTATCTAGTCGCTTACACAGCATGATATCACTATAACCTTAAAAGTTATTGCTAAATATATAATTAATAAAAAAAAAAATTAAAAACAAGACGTAAAAAACAAATAAGTAAAATTCCCACAACAGGTTGCTACGCATGCATGCATTGTTATGAAAAATAATGTAAAACAAGAATATAATTATTTCTAAAATAAATATAAAGTTTGTTTTAATTTAAACCAACCACCGAAATATGACAAATACATGTTTGATACAAATAGAACACATATTCAACTCCCGGCGTCTCAAAACATTTTTAGCATACTATTGGTATAGATAATAAGTGTTAAGGTGCATGTAAACGGCGCGCAAACACACGAGAGGCGCTACCGCCAAAACCGATATTCGCATCTTTCTCTTTTACCCCAATTAAGACGTCACGGTGACAGAGACAATCGTCCGAAATTTACGTATATCGTTTTTGGAGGCACCTCTGGCTCGCCTCGCGTTTAAATTCACCTTAAATGATATCACAAGTATTAAAGCCAGGGGAATACCGTGTGTCGCCGTCATAGGAGCTTTAACTTTGCTTCATAGGAACGCTTCTGCACCACGAATGTAGCAACATTTGTTTTACAACTTTAAAAAAATATTTAATTGATTACTTGTGATTTTGTCGAACAAACTATAGTACATTGTGCAACGAGGATGGTAAGTAAGGTATAGTAAACGCGAGTCTATTAGAAGCCCGACGACGAAGTCGGAGGGCTTTTAATGACTCAAGTTTGGTATACACTTACCACCCGTGTTGCGAGGTTTTGCTAGTTTGCATTGGTTTTGCGAGGAAATAAAATAAATTCGTTGAAAACACTTTGAAAACTACAATCAGACCGCATCCACTATAAAAGATTGTCAACAATGTCAACTTTTTCAATGTCTTCCACAGATAATGTTAATAACTGCGTTTTGTTTTCGAAGTTGACAGATCATCCTGCCAAATAGTATCAATTATCAAAATCAAATAGAAAACAATTATTTTTAATAAATACTAAACATTAAATTGCAGTCAAATTTAATATAAAGGTATGTTTTATACATATTAAAAGTTGGTTGTAGCAAACTTTTGAAGATATGAAATACACCTTGGCTGTTTGGAAACATCCTCAGTCCAAGTGAAGTATAGGTTCTGTATATTTTTAAAACTAAAGTTAACAGCCCGTGTGAGCTAAATCGGCTATAACTGCTCTGTACTCTCGCAAGTAATAACGCCATTGACGAGCAAGTGTGATGAAAAATAGTATTTTCAATTGAAAGCATTCAATAGACTAGTTGACATTTACTGTCAGCCTACAAACTTCATAGTATTCGCAGTACTTTGCGTGCTTGAAAAATCTTCTTTTTTTAATATCAAGTAAACTATAAGTCATTTTCAAAAGTCGTAGAACAAATATCGCTACGTTCGTGGTGCAGAAGCGATCCCCAAAGTTAAAGCTCCTATGACGGTATAATTGTTACTGGTATTAAAGCCAATCGCAGTCCCCACTGATGTAAGCATGCATTACAATCATAAGTATACTCACGATGTAACAATGCAGGCACACCCACACCTCGCTGGTCTCATCGCAGTCCCGGCATTTGACGCCGGGCTCCAGTTTCACCTCCAGCGGGAGCTCCCGCAGCCCCTCCACGTGCGGGCACCACGGGAGGGGGATCACCGCGAACATTTCACCGTCTACAATAGCCTGCATGTTGTCGGCTAGGTAATCCACTAGGGTCTGTTTGGGCGCGTCGCTCTTCGACGACCCCGGCTGAGGTTCCGGGATGCTGGTCTTCGATTCCGGCTTCGAGTCTTCGTCGTCGGTGTCGCAGTGTACGCCGTCGGAGCACCGGCGCTTCTCCGTTATAGTTAAAGACGCTAGCGCTTCTATAGAATCGTCGATTTTTGAGTCGTCGAGGGAAGACTCGGAGGGCGTCGCGGGTAAGCCGCGGCTCGGAAGCGGCTCGAGGAGGTCTTCGGCCGGCAGCGCTAGCTGGAACTTAAGGCTCTTCCAGTATTTCCTGTGGGTGGCCACGACGGCGTTGATGGAGTCGACGGCGGCGGGCTGGACGGCGGCGGGTGACGGATGGTGCGCGAGCGGGTCGGCCAGCAGCGCCTTGCCGCAGAGCGCGAGCGCCAGCGCGGTGCTGGTGACGTTGTAGCCGCCCTCCAGCGCCAGCAGCACGCGGCCCGCCGCCGCCGCGCGCAGCAGCTGCGTCATGCGGCCGTAGCACTCGGGGGACACCTTGCAGCCTGAGGACGTGTGCCTTAATTAACGATTAACATGACATTTAAATCGAAAGAAAAATAAAAAAATCTGACTCGCACCCACAACCACACGGGATAGAAAAATTTGACACGTCTAAGCGGTACTCGTATAGCACAATTGGTAGTGCACTGGGCTAGTGATCCGGTGGTTGTGGGTTCGAGTCCCACTGCGAGTCATATTTTACTAGTGTTCTTTCGATTTAAATATCTTAGATATGCTAGCAGACGTTTCTGGTCAATATAAAAACATAGTTATTCGCGCGACGGGCCGGCGAACCGAACGGACACTCGGCACTCTTAGTGCTTGAAAATGGAGGCCTATGTTCCCCGAAACATGTCACGCGAGTGACTAAATAAACGTGAGTAAAACCGTATTAATCGTTAATTAATGTATGACGTGTGCCTTGTTGTTATACCTTCAATTGTTTCTAAGGCGACCTTTCTTTTTTAACCCCGACGACAAAACAAAACGACGGCAATAAAACCCCACAGGCCTACATACTTTAAAGAAATTTGAATTTTAAACAATTGGAACAGAGTTGAATTTTATTTGTTTCCTTCGATTTTGACATAGATGAGATTATACTTTATTTCCTATACTATAAAGAACGAATTCGAGTAGCATTTTAGGTTTATGGTGAGCCTTAGGAGGTTATAAAAGACTGACCAGCGTTTGACCTCAATCACACCTGTACCCTTACCATGAGTTATGACATTGAGGTTTTCGATAACGAGTATCGAGTTTACTATCTGTGCATCTCGCTTGTACTATTTTAGTGCCAACGAGATACCACCAGTACTGATGGTAAGTGTCGACGAGGTCGAGGGTGTACCACGCTAGTTCAGTAACAGCCTATTCACTCTTGAAAAGACCCAGATTATATTAACTTTGTATGAAATTTCATTATTACTGACTCGTCTAATCAGGCCGGAGGAGTGATACTTCCCAGCCAGAATATAAAAAACATAATATCAATATTTGTGAAAATGTAGGCATCGTCCCAAACTACGACCAGAAACCACTGGACGGAAAACAGCATCCCTTAGAGCTGTGGAGCTGTGATCGCCAACCCGCCCGTCAAGCGTGGCGATTACAGCAATAAGACCCTCTGGCTTAAGTGGACGATCGAAGTAGTATGCCTCACCTCCGAGCGGGTCGCCGACGCAGGCGTCAAAACCGGCGGACACCAGAATCAGCTCGGGGTTGTACTCGTACGCAATCGGTAAGACCACTTGTGTGAACGCCGCCATGTATTCTGCGTCCCCCATGCCTCGCTGTAAGCAACACATGAATGAGAAAAAAAAATAGGCACAAAAAAACAAAGGTGAACACTAGGGCTCCTGGTATCCGTGATGTACGCCGACCCGTAGCTATGTACGTGTTCTTAACACCGCCGGTACTAAGATCACGAATTTCACGAACACGGCCAGGTACGTGTCACGTACCTACGTTCGCATCCGGATTCACGTGACACGCCCGACACGCCGTGACACGTAGCCCGTACCTGCGTCCGTGTGTGGAGCTTCGGGCTCGATTCCGTTGGATACTTTTCGCACGTTTCGTAATTTCGCCACGCCCGGGAGAAAAATAAATAAGGACTAAGTTTTATTGAGTTGAGTTACCACTTAGTATATATTACGGGCGGACCGAACCGGCGTGTTCTTAAGATACGTGAAGACGTGATCACGCCTACACGGATCTACACGGATTCACGTACCCTAATTTCACGTAACCGAATGTCACGTGGGGAACGGACCAGAAAACCGTTGCCGTGATTCAAGAAACCGGGCGCACGGCTACGGGTTCACGAATCGCGGACACAACCGCGATCCCTAGTTGACACATAGTATACAAAGGGTTAAAAATAAAAAACAAATGGTGCTAGTTTCAGCAAGTGCTCAACAGAGGTGCCCAGCGCTGGTTTTCAGACTAGTCCCAGCTCCCAGGCTAGATAAAAGACTACATTAATTTATATATACGTGGGTTGGTACGAAGTACAGATGTAGTGCAAGGCTATTTTCCGTCGGCAAAACTCGGATGCCGATCGAAATACGACGGAACCCGAACTGTTAATAAATTATTGTATTATACGAATGTCATTTTCATATCTATCAAATGTCAAATTTAATTTCAAATGTCATTTTACACTTTGACATTTGACAATAAACACATAATATTAATGGATATGAAAATGTTACTCATTTATTTGACAGTTCGGGTGCCTCTGTAAAAGTTTAACATTTGAAGGTGGTGATACTGAATAAATAAATGCCTCGAGTTTGAATTATGAAAAAGAAAAGAGGAAGATTTAAAAAAAATATAACAAAAAAATCAGAAATTGTTTTTTAATATATTGCAAAGGTCCAGCAGTAAACAATATATTAAAAGGAATGAAACTGAAATTTCCCGAATTTCGAGTTACATTTATACAAAGAATGCATCTTATGATGATGATGACGGTATATTGTCTTTAACCTTTTCCACGCCAAAGACATATTGTTACCACAGGTCCAACGCTAAAGACTGATATATTATGTCACGGACCACAGAGCAAAATAGACCTACAAGCAAATGCACAAAGTTCAACTTCAGTTTTGACATTTCGATGACGTGGCGTGTGAGCGACAGCTTTAGCGTTTGACATAGCGTGGAAAAGGTTAAAAGCCCGTGATAAGCTATGATGAATCGGCGCATCCATTCACCTTGTTCCAGGGCACGTTGACGTTGAACCCCTCCCCCCTGCCCTCGCCCACCGCCGTGTGGTCCGCGTCCTTGGAGTGCGGGAAGAACGAGCCGTGGTCGTACCGGTGGATGGACATGTACAGGATCTGTGAAAAGACCGGCAATTTTAAAAAAAGCAGCTGCTGATAAGAATCGTCGGTGAGCAGAACAGCACATCATCATCTTACTCGCGTCCCGATATTTTGCCACGGACCATGGGAGCTTGGGGTCCACTTACGGCCCGGCCACGACATTGCGCGAATTGCGGCGCGGCAAGCGTTTTATCTGTTCATTGTGTGTGATCCCAACTAACCGCAGTGCATTGCGCGTCTTGACCACGCAACGAACAGATAAAACGCTTGCCGCGCCGCAAGTCGCGCATAGTCGTGGCCGGACCGTTTTAACACGTTGGTGGACAGTAAATGACGTCATCTGTCATCGGCCATAGGAAACAAAAAAATACGTGGCACCTGTAGGCGTACTGTCCGCAGCGCAGCTGTCAAAGTGTTAAGTGTCTCCTACCAGCCGCGGGCGGCGGGTGGTTGGTCGTTTTAGAACGTGGTCGCGGCGCCCAATGATGGTAGTTTCCGAGGATTTGTGTTTGCAAACGGACGTGTGCACGCGAAATTTTCCACACTTTATGTTTCAAAATTATTTTCCGCGGTAGCGCCGCTGGCGCTGGTTGTCGACAGCGTACGAGTATCTTGCCACCGAAACGTTGTGGACCAGCAACAACACAAGCAAAACTAAACCTTAACTCCACGGCATACGCACCTTATCGTCTCTATACGTGATCTTCTGCGTACCATTGCCGTGGTGCACGTCCCAGTCGAGTATGAGCACACGTCGGAGGCCGTGGTTGTCGACGGCATACGGCCGAAACCTTGTTGGGTAGCAACACCACAAGCAGAACTAAACCTTAACTCCACGGCATACGCACCTTATCGTCTCTATACGTGATCTTCTGCGTGCCATTGCCGTGGTGCACGTCCCAGTCGAGTATGAGCACACGTTTGAGGCCGTGGTTGTCGACGGCATACGGCCGAAACGTTGTGGACCAGCAACAACACAAGCAAAACTAAACCTGAACTCCACAGCATACGCACCTTATCGTCCCTATACGTGATCTTCTGCGTCCCATTGCCGTGGTGCACGTCCCAGTCGAGTATGAGCACACGCCGGAGGCCGTGGTAGTCGACGGCATACGGCCGAAACGTTGTGGACCAGCAACAACACAAGCAAAACTAAACCTGAACTCCACAGCATACGCACCTTATCGTCCCTATACGTGATCTTCTGCGTCCCATTGCCGTGGTGCACGTCCCAGTCGAGTATGAGCACACGCCGGAGGCCGTGGTAGTCGACGGCATACGGCCGAAACGTTGTGGACCAGCAACAACACAAGCAAAACTAAACCTGAACTCCACAGCATACGCACCTTATCGTCCCTATACGTGATCTTCTGCGTCCCATTGCCGTGGTGCACGTCCCAGTCGAGTATGAGCACACGCCGGAGGCCGTGGTAGTCGACGGCATACGGCCGAAACGTTGTGGACCAGCAACAACACAAGCAAAACTAAACCTGAACTCCACAGCATACGCACCTTATCGTCCCTATACGTGATCTTCTGCGTCCCATTGCCGTGGTGCACGTCCCAGTCGAGTATGAGCACACGCCGGAGGCCGTGGTAGTCGACGGCATACGGCCGAAACGTTGTGGACCAGCAACAACACAAGCAAAACTAAACCTGAACTCCACAGCATACGCACCTTATCGTCCCTATACGTGATCTTCTGCGTCCCATTGCCGTGGTGCACGTCCCAGTCGAGTATGAGCACACGCCGGAGGCCGTGGTAGTCGACGGCATACGGCCGAAACGTTGTGGACCAGCAACAACACAAGCAAAACTAAACCTGAACTCCACAGCATACGCACCTTATCGTCCCTATACGTGATCTTCTGCGTCCCATTGCCGTGGTGCACGTCCCAGTCGAGTATGAGCACACGCCGGAGGCCGTGGTAGTCGACGGCATACGGCCGAAACGTTGTGGACCAGCAACAACACAAGCAAAACTAAACCTGAACTCCACAGCATACGCACCTTATCGTCCCTATACGTGATCTTCTGCGTCCCATTGCCGTGGTGCACGTCCCAGTCGAGTATGAGCACACGCCGGAGGCCGTGGTAGTCGACGGCATACGGCCGAAACGTTGTGGACCAGCAACAACACAAGCAAAACTAAACCTGAACTCCACAGCATACGCACCTTATCGTCCCTATACGTGATCTTCTGCGTCCCATTGCCGTGGTGCACGTCCCAGTCGAGTATGAGCACACGCCGGAGGCCGTGGTAGTCGACGGCATACGGCCGAAACGTTGTGGACCAGCAACAACACAAGCAAAACTAAACCTGAACTCCACAGCATACGCACCTTATCGTCCCTATACGTGATCTTCTGCGTCCCATTGCCGTGGTGCACGTCCCAGTCGAGTATGAGCACACGCCGGAGGCCGTGGTAGTCGACGGCATACGGCCGAAACGTTGTGGACCAGCAACAACACAAGCAAAACTAAACCTGAACTCCACAGCATACGCACCTTATCGTCCCTATACGTGATCTTCTGCGTCCCATTGCCGTGGTGCACGTCCCAGTCGAGTATGAGCACACGCCGGAGGCCGTGGTTGTCGACGGCGTGCCGCGCGGCCGCCGCCACGTTGTTGAGCAGACAGAAGCCGCTGGGCAGGTCGTCGTCGGCGTGGTGGCCCGGCGGCCGCACCACGCACACGGCGGCGCCGCCGGACAATACTGCGTCTACCGCCTGCGGGCGGAAGGTCCAAATTCGAATGTAGTTTGTGCTCATCGGTAAACCAGTAAGGGTCAAACAAGCCATCTCTTAATGTCATCGTAAAGTACATTTTCCTAACTAGTGCGTAAAAAGTGCACTTTTCGCACGCTTGTGCGTAAATTTCAATTTTTAAGGCACTTGCTATGAAAAATTAGGATCGATACTCGTGTAAAAACTTCTTTAAGACTCGGGTGATTGTCACCCTCGTTTCACTCGGGCTCCAACGTTCACCCTCGTCGAAAAAAAATTTTTTTTCACTATTATCGAAATGTACTATACTACAGGGGCTGGGAAGTAAGGGGTTGCCGGCCGAGTATATGTAGAATGTTACGAAACGACAACCCCTTTTCAAGCCGAGGTATGTATAGTGTTTTTCTCAAATATGCAATACAATAGTTAAAAAAAATACACAAAAAGCTTGATTATTGTTTTTAATAGGTACAATATTTATAAAGAAGGTTTATATAAAAAGAAAATTAGGAAAATAAAAACTACACCGGTTCTAACCCCACACCTCTGTCCCGAGAAGCATTTTTTTTAATTCACATTTTATCTATTTTTTTAAACTGGGAATTATCAGAACTTTTAAGGTATAATACTGTTTATTACTTACAGCCCGATATGAACCCAAATATTACTTTGCTTAAAGAAAAATGTTTGCAATTGGTTTGACGGTAGGTACTGGTTTTGAATGGTGAAAATATTTACTTTTTTAATCTTCTTTGCACATTACAAATAAATGGCACACTTAATGCCTAAGGCATTCTCGACCAGTCGACCGACGGTAAAGAGCCTTGAAAACTTAAAGGTAAACTAATAGTGAAATATTAGGCTTTTTATGACATAAGGTGGCAAACAGGCAGACGGATTGCCTGATGGTAAGCAATTACCGTCGCCCATGGGCACCCGCAACACCAGGGGAGTCACAAGCGCGTTGCCGACCTTTAAGGGGGGTTGGAGCTCTGGGAACCTTACTCACCATCAGGAACACAACACTACATACCTGAAAGGTAGCAGTGCTATTATGGCTGTGGTCTTTTGTAAGGAGGAGGTACTTCCCCAGTTGGGCTTCTCCAGACTCGAGCGTGATGGTACTTCGCTGTGCCCTACCTCTCATTGTCGGACGTAGTTTAAGGACATACCCGGGTCCAAAAATCCGGGACTTAATTAAGTATTATGTGTATGTTTTTATCTTTCATTGGACACTGCCAACTGTAATATTCCTTCCTTTTATCCTGATCCGTCATAAATTGTACAGTATCCACTGTGAATATAAATAACTAGCATTTCCTCGCGACTTCGTCGGCCAGGCATGCCCGTCTTTAAAGTATGGTTGCGGGATTAAAATTATCCCGTCCTTTCTCTTAGCTACCAAATTTCATCCCAAATGGTTCTTCGGCAGACAGACAGACATAAGAGTTACTTTTGCTTTTATAATATCGCCGATATACTTACTCAACCTCGTGTCTGTAACACTCATTTGATGACAAAAACACCCGTATTCCAAATGAATGAAAAGCGACATTTCCATCAAATGATTGTTGCAGATATGAGGTTGAGTATGTATAGCGACGATATTAGTCTGGATGCCTACCTGTAAAACGCAGCCCGTCGCGACAGCGGCGCTTTCCAACGAGTCCGGATGGAAGTAAACAGAGTCGAACTGTTCCTTCTGACTGTTCAGATCTCTTAGCTTCGTTGATGCTAACTCTTTTAACCTAGAACAGAAAATATCGTTTGTTTTACTTACACATAAAAATGGAAATCTGAACTGAATACAAGTATATTTAGAAGTGTTTTTTAGTTCTCTCTATAGTTTTATACTCAATAATAATTATTTTTAAACGCAATTACAGATGTAGTGCAAAACTATGTTCCATGGAAAAAACTATTATCTCGATCGACATACGACGGCAGCCGAAATATCAATTAATGATTTTATTAAATGAGTAACATTTTCATATCTATTAATACGGAACTTTATTGTTTAATGTCACATGTCATTTTTCACTTTGACATTTGACACCAAATAATAAAGTCAATATTAATGGATATGAAAATGTCACTCATTTAATACGATCATTCATTGACTGTTCGGGTATCATCGTACTCCGATAAAGATCCGAGTTTTCCCGAAGGAAAATAATTTCTCACTATATCTGTAGAGCTTATTGAATGTAAAGCGTTTGAGTATTGCTATCTCTTTCGTTTTGCCTTAAGCATTAACTGGTAACCAGTATTTAACAGACCTATGTCTCATATCCCTGCAGTTCAAAAAGGATCTTAAATCATATAGCACAAAGTCGAAATTACCTGTTCAGATGTTTGACGGTATGCACAGCTAATATCTCCTCGTCGGTAGCAGTCCTGGCGGTCAGCTGGTGCATCCGCTCTAACAAACCGAAGTCTCTATATCTTTCGTGTATCCTTAATATCCGCTCCGGGCATTCTACGTGGCCACTGGAAAATGAAGCTTACGTTGTAGGGGACACAGTCGAAAATTGTGTTAATGAGGGAAAGTATATCGTAGGTTTTAGTACTTACGGTTCGCAGATATTCTTGTGTTTCAACATGGCTTCATCGAAAATGTAGTATACAGCGTGCTTGGGTATTGATAGATCGGTAACTGAAAAAAGAAAAGTTACAAATTATACATAACAGTTCAATAGAATATGTATTCCTGTCCTATTTTAACGTTACAATTTTTAAATAATGTTTGTATTTATTTACCCGAGTATTGTTAAACTGCGACCACAAAGCAGTAATGCCGTGTAATGCCGGCTGACTAGAATAGCACCACCCCATCTCCTCCCGTCGGTGTCGTAAGAGGCGACAAAGGGAAAAATCCTACGGACGGGCAGCAGAGTCCGTCAAAACCCAATCTACAGCTACTGCGGTCACCAACCCGCCTGCCAAGCGTGGCGACTATGGTAACTACCCCCAAGATGATGCAAGTCATATTTGTGGGAGTGGGAGGTCTATGGCCAGCAGTGGACTGCATACGGCTGAAATCTATGATCACAAAGCACTGGAGATGGGAAACAGCATTCATTTACAACTGTGGGACATATTCAGATTACCAACCCGCCTGACCAGCGTGGCGATCCTCAGAGATCACTCTGTAGCGTTCTATGGGGGAGGCCTATGTCCAGCAGTGGACGTTACTGACTTATAGGTAAATAAATAGTAAATTCTAGAAATACTTAAAATCCATTTGAAACAATACATTGATACTTCTATGTAGAACCATCACTATCTGACTAAGCTAATGTTTTCTGTTTTCAATACATGAAATGCCATATTGTAATGTACCTTAACAAATTATTACTAACTTGACAACCAATGATTTAAACACTAACAAAATCACTCGTATCACTCTTTGGCCTCGCCTCGTCTCCCTTCCACTTGCCGGAGACGTTATGTATCTGTTTCACTCCACCTTCACGTTCCGCCTTAAATTATTCAACCGCAGCAGTCCCTAGTAAGGAACCTGCCCGACCTAGTTTCGTCTCCCTCCCACTAGATGAAAATGATATGTTTGTTTCAGTTCACCTCAACAGAAACTAACCCAGTCTTAAATGATTCAACCGCTCTAGATTCTTCCTCTTGGTCCCACCATCTTGCACGGTATATCAGTCCCTAGTAAAGAACCTGCTCGAGCTAGTTTCATCTCCCTCCCA
The DNA here is from genome assembly GCA_022674325.2 of Grapholita molesta. Taxonomy (NCBI): domain Eukaryota; kingdom Metazoa; phylum Arthropoda; class Insecta; order Lepidoptera; family Tortricidae; genus Grapholita; species Grapholita molesta. Next base: position 2,907,428 of record CP053125.2, on the reverse strand, counting down.
CTAGATGAAAACGGTATGTTTGTTTCACTCCACCTCAACAAATACTAACCCAGTCTTAAATGATTCAACCGCTCTAACGTATGCGGAGTGAAATTTGGACAAAGTGCAATGTTGTTTTAAATAAAAAAAACACCATTATTTTTTTAAATAGTTATGTTTTTATAATAAAGTACCTAATAATGATTAATGTAAAAAAAAGTTTACTCCCATGCGAGATGCTTTACGGTAGTTCTGAGGAACTTTGTCCATCGCTGTCGAAAACATAGATGTGGGCATTTTATACAACTCCAATTTTATTTTACCAATCAAGCTTTGCATATTTTTGGACCGAAAATTATCGCAATATACTCGCCTCTTCAGATTTGCCCAAAAATCTTCAATAGGGCGAAGTTGCGGAACATTAGGTGGATTTGATGTCTTCGGTACGTATGGGGTGTTTAGCTCCGCCATTTTACTAAGTGTTTTTTTGGAATAATAGCTTGAGGCTAAGTCTGGCCAAAACACAGCATTTTCTCCTCTATGACTCGTATTTATGAAATCTCGCACTAATGGCAAACAACGCTCTATGTAGCGATCGGCGTTCACAGCTAAACCTGATTCAAAGAACACCGCCTTGGACATTCCGCGTTCCTGATGGCAAGCCATAGCAAAACTTTTAGGAAACTTGGTATGCTCAATATATTTCACGTTCTCATCAGTTGGACCATTGGTCTTCTCAAAATAGTAATTGCCTTGCCACTAGTTTCCATCTAACGTGAAATATGACTCGTCATCCATGACGCAACTCACATTGTTTTTGGCGTAAAATATTTCTTTGACCAATTTACGCAGCCGTATTTTCTGAGTGGATTTTTGATTTTCGGAGACAGTGGATTTAAATTTTCTACACCGCGTATCGATGCCCATGTCTTCAAGATATTTTTTGACAGTTTTCCGTCACATTAAAAAAAAATTCCGAGCTCTCTGTGAGATTTAGCAACACGGCCGGCGGTAATTTTCTTTAGTCGAGCTCTCAGAAAACTTGCTCAAGCTGGGATAATTTCCAGAACCGGGCTTTCTAGCAGTGGTTGTTTTTTAAGGTAAAAGACGCTAAAATATTATAAATGGTGCTTCGACTCTCACCCATTTGTACAAAATGTTCCACCACCTTCGATTTCGGCCATAGGGGATGTATACTGTAGAAATTACATACAGTTTTACGACGGCGTTCTTGGTTATTTACCATAATTACAAAATCAAACATCCAATCCTTATGAAACTTACCAGATTGATTCACAGATATATAGACTTGATATTGACATACACACATTTTTTTTTTAGATTTTTGTTTTTTACATTTTATATATTCAAACTTTGTCCAAATTTCACTCCGCATACGTTAGATTCTTCCTCTTGGCTCCTTCATCTAGCACAGGATAGCAGTCCCTAGTAACGAACCTGTCCGAGCTTGTTTCGTCTCCCTCCCACTAGATGAAAATGGTGTGTTTGTTTCACTCTAACTCAACAGATACTAACCCAGTCTTAAATGATTTAACCGCTCTAGATTCTTCCTCTTAGTCCCTTCATCTTGCACGGTATATCAGCCCCTAGTAAAGAACCTCCCCGAGCTAGTTTCGTCTCCCTCCAACTAAATGAAAACGGTATGTTTGTTTCACTCCACCTCCACAGATACTAACCCAGTCTTAAATGATTTAACCGCTCTAGATTCTTCCTCTTGGTCGCATCGTCTTGCACAGGGTAGCAGTTCCTAGTAAGGAACCTGTCCGGTCTGGTCTCGTCTCCCTCCCACCTGACGGAGACGGTATGTTTCTGTTTCGCTCCGTCGCACACGTTGGGGATGCCGTCGGTGCTGTAGGTGGGTTGGTAGTTGTAGCATCGCCAGTGTTGTCTGTGCGCGTATATGCAGTTTAGGATGATGTCACGGATTCTGAAACAAAGTTAACATACCGGGTGTTATAAAAAAGGTGATACAAGATTATCAAGCCGGCATCTGATCTGGTCATGATTTGGAACAAATTTTACTATGGGGTCAACTTTGTAAATTGGAAAAAAAAAAACTCTCTAATACATTTTCGTCAATTTATACATGACCTTTTCTATGGAACAGCTCAATTTTTATTCAATTTTACAAACTTGACCTCATAGTAAAAGGTGTTCGAAAACATGAACAGATGCCGGTTTGATCTTGTATCACGTTTTTCATAACAGCCCAATATTTCGTGTCCCGCTATAGGTATTGTCATAAACATCGAACGTACGTATTGTACGTTAAACGTACATCATTTTACCATATAACTAGTTGAACTACATTACGGTGGCGCTGCCGCGGATTAGCACACGTACTGGTCCATTTTGTGCGTCAACTTACTCGTCACAAGGCTCCCCGGTTTTCTCCAGCGCTGGAGGCGGGTGCCCCAGCAGGGTGCGCAGCGTGAGGGCGGCGCCCTCGGCCAGCGACGGCAGGCAGTAGCCGCCCTCCAGCACCACGCACACGGAGGCACACACCGCCATCAGCATGCTGAGCAGGTGTGCGTAGCAAGCCGGGGTGACTTCCATCTCGCCCTGGACATGAGACATTGTTTCGTTAGGTGACTAACTTTTATCTACACAGATGTAACCTCTCTATGATGCGTTAAAAACTAGGAGGCATAATGACTGGAGCACGCATCCGCGTACGCCAGTAAGGGACAAAGATACTCTTTTGCAACCCAAAATGCAACAGGTCACTATAGAGTTGCTTTCATGACACAAAAATATAAGCTTATTCTGTATTTATTACCACACCTTCGGTTAAAAACACAATAATATTCCAATTGTATTTGTTTATATCCCTCCAACTTTGACAGTTGTGAGGCTCTAGTATACTTTGCTTTTGACGTAAAAAAACGTCTCAAACGAAGTGATAATGTTATTTATATGGGAAACACTAAAGCGATGGTAAAGTTATATAACGTTAAAAACTCCCGTTAAAAGCCCTGGCTTTGAAAGGTTCATTTTGAAGGGGAACAAAAATATGTGAGACAATAACAAGGATGGACGAAAATAGCGTATCTTCCATACCTATGGTAAGTTACATAAGACCATCCCTATCGATCGTGGTATTATTATTAGCAAACCTCGTCTATTTAAATGGTATGTCTATGATTTAAAAACAGCAAATAATGACCCACATAATAAATGTTAAAACAAGGTGAGGGAAAGACGATATCTTTTAAAGAAACCTTTATTAAGGTAGCTTACCCATTATACCATAACAAAAATGGACTCTAGCTTGAGGCGTACAAGCGATGTTAACTGGAATATAGGACAATACCAATATACCCCAGAGTAAGTCCGGGTAAGGTATGTAGTATAGGTGGACAACAAAGCATGCCCCATAATGATATTGATAAGTGAAAGTCAACCTAAACCACATAGCAATAAAGTCTAATTCCCGTCCCCTATAAATCCGACCTTTTCATCGCCCAACGCGGCGTCGTACCCCGCCGACACGAGAATCAGCTGTGGCGAGAACTGAAAGAGACAGATAGGGTGCGTTATAAGAGGGAAAGAGATACCTCGGGGCAGCCGAGCGCAGCGTCGTAGCCGGCGGATATTATGATCAGCTCGGGGTGGTACTAAACAAACAAGAAACAATTCATTTATTAGTTTATACAATGTTATTGTTTTTTATTCATGGTCATTTGGAAAATGTAGCCAGTAAGTAAGGAACTTGATAGCATGATGCCGATATTAAATGTATTATATATAGTGGTTCCAATTAGAGATTAATGTCTTTATATGTGACATAATCTAGCAAAAGGGACCTTATTGTCGATGGCGCTTACGTCGAACCGCGTTGCGTTTGTATTGCGGCGTCTTGAACAACGGCGTAACCGCCATCGACAATAAGGTCCCTTATCATAGAGAATGTCACATATGAGTTTTAGAATAGGGTAAGTATTGTCTGAAACTTTTTTTTTTAAGCTGAAACGTCTGCTTATGAAACAATAATGCTATATATGCCCATCGCTTTTCCAACTGAACTACAGAGGCTTGACAAAAGGTTGTGAATTTCCCCACCATCCTTCAATGGTAGAGTGATGGGCATGTATCCCAGAGTCGCGAGTTCGAGTCTCGCCCATGGCATTGATTTTTCCATCTTTACTGTATTTCTAAGAATTATATCATATGGTATCATCTTCATTTGAAAAATATAACGGCAACAAAATCTAGTAAAAGTTGAACGACTCTCAACAAAGTTACACTCGGATTTGTGTCTTTCTAGAGAATAAGCCAGTACATCCGGTACTTCTAAGTGAGTGAATAATCTTGACATGCTCTGACCTGCTTGAACACCTCGCCCGCTTAACAATTTGTCCTGCTTGTACCTCGGCGCTAACAGTTACACGCGTTCTTTCCGTTGTACCTCGAACATTTGCCGCTCGAAACGCATCTGCCTACCTACTATCCTCAAGCACGCGTCAGTGGACGTGATTAATAAGTACCTCCTCGGCGCTAACAGTTACACGCGTTCTTTCCGTTGTACCTCGAACATTTACCGCTCAAAGCGCATCTGCCTACCTACTATCCTCAAGCACGCATCAATGGACGTGATTATTAAGTACCTCCTCGACGCTAACAGTTGTACGCGTTCTTCCCGTTGTACATCAACCATTTGCCGCTCGAGGCGAATCTGCCTACCGACTATCCATAATCAAGCGTCAGTGGACACCGTGTATAGTGGTACCTCCAGAGCCATGGGCAGCAGCAGCTGCGTCCATATAGCGATGTAGTCGGCGTCGGCCATGCCGGTCCGGTTGAGCGGCACGTTGAAGGTGTGGCCGGCGCCGCGGCCGCAGCCCGTGTAGTGGAAGTCGGACTGGCGCAGGCTCGGCCAGAACGAGCCGTGCTCGTAGCGGTGGACGGAGAAGTATACCACCCTGTATTAAGTTATGTTATAAGGGAGTTTTCAAAATTTGGTACACCCAATTTGCGAAAGATGTTAAATGCTAGACGCCACTATTGTAAAGGCGATAAAGTGCATGTTTCGATATTTGTGACCATCTTCACAGCTCCGATATATCTGATAGCGACTGTACTGGATTTACGGACTAAAAGAATCCCTAACTCACCTAGGGTCGTCGTAGAACATCTGCTGCGTGGCTTGTCCGTGATGGACATCCCAATCAACAATTAATATCCTGAAACAAATATTGACGGTAAATGTCGGCGAGGTCGAGGTTGTAAGCACGCCGGTTCAGTAATAACGCGATTTTTTTGTGTGGCTTCTACTCATTTTGTCTCCTATCAGGCTCGAAAGAGCTCATGATTCTGAGTAGAAACCACACAAAAAAATCCAAATAAAAAAAAAAGTTGAGAATACAACTTTAATTAAAATGGCACAATTACACTTTCTACTCCCAAGTTTGTGCTTATACATATATTATTTATTTAAGGAGATCCAACAGCAAAATAAAAATAGTAACATAAATAGAACAATTTACAATAGTAACATAATTAAACAGAGCCAATTACATGAACTCATAGATCTAATGAATCCGAGAATAATTAATGATCAGTTCGACGTGGCATGTATAGCTTGACCGGTCGATTATGGCTTAATTATGCCGAACACTATATTACGATCATTATTACTGAACTAACTTACCTAGTCAACCCTCGCTTCTCGATCGCGTGCTTCGCAGCGAGCGCCACGTTGCTTTAGAAGCAGTAGCCGCAGGGCTCGGCCCGCATGGCGTGGTGGCCGGGCGGCCGGACGAACGCGGCGGCATTTTGAACTGAGCTCAACACTGTACGACCCACCATGTGGCTACTAAGTTAGCCTACCTATTCAACCCTTGCTTCTCGATCGCGTGCTTCGCAGCGAGCGCCACGTTGTTGTAGAAGCAGTAGCCGCAAGGCTCGGCCCGCATGGCGTGGTGGCCGGGCGGCCGGACGAACGCGGCGGCATTTTGAACTGAGCTCAACACTGTACGACCCACCATGTGGCTACTAAGTTAGCCTACCTATTCAACCCTTGCTTCTCGATCGCGTGCTTCGCAGCGAGCGCCACGTTGTTGTAGAAGCAGTAGCCGCAAGGCTCGGCCCGCATGGCGTGGTGGCCGGGCGGCCGGACGAACGCGGCGGCATTTTGAACTGAGCTCAACACTGTACGACCCACCATGTGGCTACTAAGTTAGCCTACCTATTCAACCCTTGCTTCTCGATCGCGTGCTTCGCAGCGAGCGCCACGTTGTTGTAGAAGCAGTAGCCGCAAGGCTCGGCCCGCATGGCGTGGTGGCCGGGCGGCCGGACGAACGCGGCGCCATTTTGAACTGAGCTCAACACTGTACGACCCACCATGTGGCTACTAAGTTAGCCTACCTATTCAACCCTTGCTTCTCGATCGCGTACTTCGCAGCGAGCGCCACGTTGTTGTAGAAGCAGTAGCCGCAGGGCTCGGCCCGCATGGCGTGGTGGCCGGGCGGCCGGACGAACGCGGCGGCATTTTGAACTGAGCTCAACACTGTACGACCCACCATGTGGCTACTAAGTTAGCCTACCTATTCAACCCTTGCTTCTCGATCGCGTACTTCGCAGCGAGCGCCACGTTGTTGTAGAAGCAGTAGCCGCAGGGCTCGGCCCGCATGGCGTGGTGGCCGGGCGGCCGGACGAACGCGGCGGCATTTTGAACTGAGCTCAACACTGTACGACCCACCATGTGGCTACTAAGTTAGCCTACCTATTCAACCCTTGCTTCTCGATCGCGTGCTTCGCAGCGAGCGCCACGTTGTTGTAGAAGCAGTAGCCGCAAGGCTCGGCCCGCATGGCGTGGTGGCCGGGCGGCCGGACGAACGCGGCGGCATTTTGAACTGAGCTCAACACTGTACGACCCACCATGTGGCTACTAAGTTAGCCTACCTATTCAACCCTTGCTTCTCGATCGCGTGCTTCGCAGCGAGCGCCACGTTGTTGTAGAAGCAGTAGCCGCAAGGCTCGGCCCGCATGGCGTGGTGGCCGGGCGGCCGGACGAACGCGGCGGCATTTTGAACTGAGCTCAACACTGTACGACCCACCATGTGGCTACTAAGTTAGCCTACCTATTCAACCCTTGCTTCTCGATCGCGTGCTTCGCAGCGAGCGCCACGTTGTTGTAGAAGCAGTAGCCGCAAGGCTCGGCCCGCATGGCGTGGTGGCCGGGCGGCCGGACGAACGCGGCGCCATTTTGAACTGAGCTCAACACTGTACGACCCACCATGTGGCTACTAAGTTAGCCTACCTATTCAACCCTTGCTTCTCGATCGCGTACTTCGCAGCGAGCGCCACGTTGTTGTAGAAGCAGTAGCCGCAGGGCTCGGCCCGCATGGCGTGGTGGCCGGGCGGCCGGACGAACGCGGCGGCATTTTGAACTGAGCTCAACACTGTACGACCCACCATGTGGCTACTAAGTTAGCCTACCTATTCAACCCTTGCTTCTCGATCGCGTACTTCGCAGCGAGCGCCACGTTGTTGTAGAAGCAGTAGCCGCAGGGCTCGGCCCGCATGGCGTGGTGGCCGGGCGGCCGGACGAACGCGGCGGCATTTTGAACTGAGCTCAACACTGTACGACCCACCATGTGGCTACTAAGTTAGCCTACCTATTCAACCCTTGCTTCTCGATCGCGTGCTTCGCAGCGAGCGCCACGTTGTTGTAGAAGCAGTAGCCGCAAGGCTCGGCCCGCATGGCGTGGTGGCCGGGCGGCCGGACGAACGCGGCGGCATTTTGAACTGAGCTCAACACTGTACGACCCACCATGTGGCTACTAAGTTAGCCTACCTATTCAACCCTTGCTTCTCGATCGCGTGCTTCGCAGCGAGCGCCACGTTGTTGTAGAAGCAGTAGCCGCAGGGCTCGGCCCGCATGGCGTGGTGGCCGGGCGGCCGGACGAACGCGGCGGCATTTTGAACTGAGCTCAACACTGTACGACCCACCATGTGGCTACTAAGTTAGCCTACCTATTCAACCCTTGCTTCTCGATCGCGTGCTTCGCAGCGAGCGCCACGTTGTTGTAGAAGCAGTAGCCGCAGGGCTCGGCCCGCATGGCGTGGTGGCCGGGCGGCCGGACGAACGCGGCGCCATTTTGAACTTCGCCGGACACTATGCGGTCCACCATGTCGATCGTCGAGCCGGCGGCGAGGAGCGCGAGCTCGTGGGTACTCTGGAAACAAGTAACAAAACATTTTATAATTATCGTGCTTTATATATCGTGCTAAATACCATCGATTTCAAATTATCGAAATTTTGTTAGTTTAGGTAAATACTACAGGTCTGGCCTAGTGGGTAGTGACCCTGCTTATAAAGCCGACGGTCCAAAACCCAGTAAAGACATTTAGTTGTAAATGATGAGCATGATATTTGCTCATTAGTCATTGGTGTTTTCTATGTATTTAAGTATTTGTATGTGTATATTATATATGTCGTCACACCCACAACACGGCCTTTTTGAGCTTACCGTAGGGCTCAGTTAATTAGTGTTATGATGTACTGTAATATTTATTTTAAATACACTACGGTCACAGATAAGATGTGGACATAAAATACTGAATAATATTTGTTTTGTACAGTCAGTAGCAAGCAAAGTTTCGTAAAAACTAGTGCCTAGGTAAAATCCTGGTATTAGTTGCTAAGCGTACCCCAGGCTCAATGAACGTTTTAATTGTATAGCAGCGGAAATGAAAAGTAGCTTTGTCATCATTGACACCATTGCGGAGTAAATCACTCTGTTGGTGGTGGAAGAGCATTAAAGATATATATTTTTACAATTAAAAACACATACATGTGTAACTTTGTGCCGAAATAACGGTAGCTCAACACAAATTAACATAGTGAACCGTTAATATTACTTTTTTAAACACAAAACTATCGTGAGATTGAATCATATTAATTGTATAAAAACGGGTTCGGATAACGACTAATTTCAATAGTTGCCGCCCTCAGTTGTTGCCGGCGTCGAGTGCACGGTCGCGGAGAGCTGCGGCCCGCAGTCTGCGTCGGTTAGCCAACGCGAATGGCTCATGATTATGCTCCTCGTTACGGAATGAAACATGTCGAGCAATATTCGACTTATAAAACGTGAGTTACCCACTTTTATACAATTAATACGTTAATATTACTAGTTACAATATATCAGTAGCCTTTTCAGGTTATCCTCTAGCCGCCCAGAGATGAAAACTGGCCAGGCCAAATGCAACTATGGTTTGTCATAATTAAAATTCAAAATGGCATTCAATGGGAGACCTTTTTATAGCTCCGGGCGGTTAGAGGTTAAAACTCTTACCGGATGAATATAAACGGCGTCATATCTGGACGAGACCTCCTCCAGATACTCCAAGTCGTGGTTCTGATGGGTTGTTTCTAGCAGCTCGAAAACCGACGGCGAATGCAGCGTGGTGAGTTCCTCCTTGCTGGCGGCCCGGGGTTCGAACTGCTGGCACTGCTCTATCAGGTTTAGTTCATTGCATCTGCCAACAGGTGTCACTTTAGTTTTTAAACGAATATTTGTTGCATAGCTGTTGTAGAAGAGAGGTTTGGTCTAGTGGGTAGTGACCCTGCCTATGAAGACGATGGTCCTGGATTCAGATCCCAGTAAGGGAATTTATTTGTGTGATGAGCATAGATATTTGTTCCTGTCTTTATATTTAAGGCATAGGCGGCAAACAAGCAGACGGATTTAGGAGACGCAACATCAGGGGAGTCACAACCGCGTTGCCGGCCTTTAAGGGGGGTTGGACCTTACTCACCATCAGGAACACAACACTAAAAACCTGAAAGGGGGGCTGTGGTCTTCTTTAAGGAGGAGGTTCTTCCCCAGTTGGGCCTCTGCAGACTCAAACATGATGGTCATTGCTGTGCCCTACCTCTCATATTGTCAGTCATGGTTGTTTCCTATGTATTTAAGTATTTGTATATTATACCGGGTGTGGCCTGTAATAGGAGCTTTAACTTGGCATCGTTTCTACACCAAAAATGTAGCAACATTTGTTCCACGACTTTAGAAAATAACTTATAGTTTAATAAATATTAATAAAAAGATTTTCCAAGCAAGCGATGTATTGCAAAAACTATTAAGTTTGTAGACTGACAGTAAATGTCATCTAGACTATTGGATGCTGTTCAATGAAAATATTATTTACTTTGTTCGAAAAAATAACAAGTAATATATTACCCAATTACCTATTTAAAGTTGTAGAACAAATGTTGTTACGTTCGTGGTGTAGAAGCGATCACTAAAATGTTTGCTCCTATTACAGGCCACACCCGGTATATATCGTTGACTGAGTACCCACAACACAAGCCTTCTTAAGCTAACAGTGGGGCTCAGTCAATTTGTGTAAGAATGTCCTATAATAATAATTATTATTTATAGCCCAGCACAGAACTCACACATCTTGTAATTGTAGGATAAATCGCCAGTAACCACCCACCTTTCAACTAGTCATCTTATACTGAAAATGAATTCTGTTTACCTACAAATAGAACACATTTTCTAATGGAGTTTCAATTTTAAATTACTGGCATAGGAAATTTTTACTAACCTGTCAATGACACTAGTCAGTCTTTCCGGGCACTCGGGGTAGTTGTCATCCCAGAGGCAACGGTGCTCCGCCATGCGGGGCTCCGTCACGAACCCCGTGGGACCTTTCACTTTAGTCTTCGACTCCATAGCCTGTTGATTGATTGGATATGTTTTTAATAAAATTAGTGAAAATTTAATTTTTTATGCTTCAGTTGTCCCCTGTCTGATGGGGCAGAATAACAACACAACACAAGCCTTACTGAGCTTCCCGTGGGACTAGGTTGATTTGTGTAAGATTGGGCCGAGAAAAAAAAAATACTCGTAGTTTCTTTTTATACTCGTACTCGACTGACCAGCGCGTTTGACCTCAGTCACACCTGATGGTAAGTTGATATACTTTTATAGTGATCCAGAAAACTCTAGTTTCAGGATAAAAACACATAACACGCGTATTTTGTAGAATGATGAATTATGTAAATAAATTTTCTGTGAAGGCCTCCAGTGATTTGCTCTTAACTAGAAGAAGAATGAAGAAATACGAACGTTTTTAACACAACTGTTGTGTCACCGGCTTTGGGCGGTAAATTTATTTGGACACACTTACGTGATACCGGCACAGGATAACGGTCTTTTTTGACACAAATACGTGTCACTGGCATAGGAGTTTGGTAATTGTTGATCACAGATGTTGTGTCACTGGCATTGGAGAAGGTTTAATAAGATCACAGACGCTGTGTCATCGACGGGCTGAACGTGTTAATAAAACAAAGGTTCTCATAATTTTAAGCTAGCATGGTCATTCACATTACAACTATTACTAACCAAAAACGCAATGTGTCTGCTAAAGCAAAACAGATCAGATATTCATCAAACAAAGCGCATCAGAATGAAGGTAGATCGCTACGGAGTGTGGTTAGATCACAGTTAAATCTCGCAGTAGTTCAGTTATTCCGTAAGGATGGCGCTATAAATATCGGAAACTCATTCAAAATACCATTCACGGTAACTATCCCGCTTTTAGTATAGTTGTAAAGGTACTCACAATTTGATAATGGTCCCGAAGCACGGTCTCAACGCAATGTTTCTTTTTCTGTTGCGCTTTCCGCTTCATTGAGGCGACTGACGAGGACGGCTGCAAGCACACACGGAGTTAAGTATTCTTAAAATAGATATGGTAATTTATTTTAATTACAATATACGCATTGCTGACGTTGGTCGGAAGACTGCCAGTCTGCCAGGCTCAAGTGGGATAGGGCTGGTCACGTCTGTCACATGCAACTGGATATTTGGGCACAACGCTTGGGCATGCATAGCCGCCAAGTGGATGACACAAGATGTGGCAGGCCTAGACAGATATGGCAGAACATTCTAGACGATTTCCTCAGCCCTAGGCCAGATGCTGTTTCAGGCCATGGTCTAAGGGTTGTTTCACACGAACCACAACCACACCACATCGCAGCGTCAAAATGTGGTCACGCAGTGGTTACGTGTGAATTGAGTAGTTGCTGGCCGTTGCCACGGACGTGGTCGATAGTGACTACAAAATGTGGTACGTGTGAATTGTAATGTTTATTTCTAATACAAAATATGCGCCCGACCACATGTTGTGGTTGTGGTGTGGTTGTGGTTGTGGTGTGGTTGTGGTTGTCGTGTGGTTGTGGTACGTGTGAAACAACCCTAAGGGAGAGACATTTGCCTGGCAGTGAGACACATCTATAGGCTTAAAAAATACATATTTCAGTCAATTTTAAGTCATTTTTAGCCACCATTACTGTTATATAATTTTATTTATCAATTATTTTCCTACAGAAAATTGGTTTGGTTAGGTTAGGTTAGTGCTTGAAAATAACCTATGCTACCCGATACACGTCGCGCGAGTGACTAAATATGTGAGTGAAGCAGTTTTATTTATAAAATATTTGGACACAATAATAATATTGACACCATCATCATACTCTCATATGTTATCTTATCATCATTGCACCACATCAACACTATTTTATAGTGGCATAATTAGACAAGTAAATATTGATAGTAGAGTGGAAATACTTAAATTAATAACCACTTTAATCTTTCTAACAGTGAAACAAGATGTCTGTCATGCCATCTGCAAGGATAATGACTTTTCTCTTTCCCTGTACCCAGAACTGTTGTCAACTAATCATATTTTAAAACATAGATAATAAGCAAAAGAGCAGAGTAAACCAGCAATATATACCCAATATAGTCACTGTTATTTTAAAAGACCCATATGATGCATTTCTAAACATGTTCACTGACAGTATGTCGACAGATGTGGTGTAGTCATTTGTTTCCTTTGGCTTGTGACACATTATGTCACACTGTGTCCGAGAACATGTTAAGATTGACTAGTTTTACATATCAAAGTAAACATAAGAAATGTAATAAAATGAATAAATGCAGTGCATCAACATTAATACTGGCTTATCTAGTCAGATAAAAAAACTAAACAAATATATGATAAATACACTCTATAGCAATGAAAATTGGTCATTACTTTTATTGAGAAAGTATCATTATTGAATTTAGTAAAAATAAACATTGTATCTATTACTGTGTGATGGTTATGTTATCCTGGGTAACTTGGTAAACAGTTATGTGGCATTTATTACAGTTAATATACATTTTTGTGGTACTTTTAAACACTTTTTAATAGGAGAGAAACTGTCAGATGTCTATTATATTTTATAATCTGAAGATTACACTTACATGTTTTTTAGTAATAAACACTAACTCACTATTCATAGAATGGATAAAAATATTTGATCTTTTTCTCCCTTTCTAATAAGTACAAATGTGAAGAAGAAGAATAGGGTTAAAAGATTATCAACTGCATGATAGCGTCTTTACTGTATTGACATACTTAAATAAAACAGTAAGAACTATTAAAGCTATGACAGTGATAATGTTGCCAATTTGTAATTAATATTCATAATAAACTGAGAAAAGAATTGATTTTAGCAGGAAAACACTAAAGAAATCCATATATGCATATAACAATTATTGCAAATACTCAGTATGGACAAACACAGGTAATAATTTCTTTTCATCAATAAATTAAATAATGAAGAGAACAATGTCAGCAGTTAATTTATTCTAATGGACATACCTTAGCTCCAGAAGACATCGCTCGAGTCTGAATTTTCGCTTTGCGAGCACCATTTCTGGTGACAATGGTGGTTGCTGGGGGAGTGGTTTTCTTACTATCACCTGCAGAGCGCCGCGCCTGGGGCTGCTGGGGCGGTGGGGTAGACTAAAAGCAATATTAAAACAATAACAAAAGATCTACCCACGTTGTATTGTACGGCTGGCTGAGCGCGCCAACTATAAATACTATATGCACATTTTATATAGGAAAAAGCCTCACCATTTTAACTAAATTACCGATATCATTAGTTTTGAGTGGCTAAAATTTTAATACTGTATTACTACAGCCTCAACCTACATATTCATTATTTTAAAAGAATGAATTGAATATACAAACGACCGATTTCGCAATGACTTATGGCATTTGTTGACATTTATTTTTGTGAAGTTGTCACTTTGATTATTAAGCGACGAAATAAAGAAGTCTTGGGCCTTTGCGATAATCTTAACCTCATCAATGCACAAGGTCCGTAATGTATGAGTCAGGTAGATTTGATCTTTATATCTAAAATAATTAACCTAAAAATGTATTGATAGATTGTCGTTTCGTGTTTTAATATCTATTTATTTAATATTTTTAATTTTAAATGCTTCGTTACGTTGTTTCTAATCTTTTTTTTTCAAAATGAAATGAATCTTCAAAATGAATAGGAGCATGATTCGGACTTCCGGCTTAACTTGTTCCGAATTCTTATTTAAGTGTTTTTATAGTTTTTATAAATAAAAAGTTTAAATGAGCTAATGATGATTTCTATTATGAAGTGTAAACTTATTCTTATACATACGTATATAGAAACAAAGTTAATTCAATCTACCAGCTTGGCAGGGTTATTTTAATTGTTTGAGACCTTTAATGGTTTTCGAACGTTATCCCAAAAACAACAACCTGACCAGTGACCTGCGTAATTTGGTCGATTTATAGAAAATAAAGTGTCAAGTTCTTGGATACTTTTCGTAATTTGCTCTATTTTAAAATATAATCATATAGTTTTGTTTATTTAACCGTCGCAGAGTAAAAGAATATGTACATTGACTCCGTCTTTTGAATATTGACAAGATTTTTGTATGTATTTGTACCATTTGGTAAGTCACCTCTTACGTCCTACGTAAAGTTCATTTAGTTTATACTAAACCTTTCGTTACCTTATAAAGACAGTGTAAATAAGAGGTTTTCGTGCATGACCTCGATCGTGTGCAAATTAATTTAATATTGAGTCCCATTGACCCGTAGTGAAGTTACCTAATAGGATAACCTATACAATGTAAACATGATGTGGATCATTGATTGACTTTTTGATACTTTTAATCAATTTAAATATATATTTGTATTTATATTTAACTTACACGATACTCTATATTCTCAACCTTGAACAACATTCAGAACCTTGAGTAAAATTTGTTTGTATATAGGAAATAAATATTTGTTAATGCACTGAAAAACTTATTGTCCAAATTATCCTTGATTATTTTTAATTCATACTGTCAAAAAGTATTTAGGTATGTAATAGTACAGTAATGATAAATCTTATGTTTTGAATTTTCTCTGTACTTTGTTATTTTTACTAGAATTTAATTATTAGGTAACATATATGTTAGCCATAATAAGCTAAGAAAAGCCTGACATATAACTTTGTTTTATTATCACTGTGATGTTCCAAATTATTTTAGAAACCATTGAATATTACATTGAATTTCAGTTTATACATAGAATAACCAAAATTAATGAGTGTTGCTACCTCGGACATATCAACAGTGGAAATTTCAAATGTCGTAAGTCGCATATAAAAGTGTGTCCCTTACGACATTTGAAAATGTCGTAAGTCGCATATAAAAGTATGTCCCTTACGACATTTGAAATTTCCACCGTCAATATAAAATAAGTATATAAAAGTTTTAAAGTAAAAATTTCACTATTTGAAAACACACTGTCACTTAGTACTTATTTCTTCTTAGTAATCTGAACTACTTTTCTTATACTTTCATAATAACTGTTATTGCATAGAATAAGTACAGCAATTATCTGTACTTATTCTATAGGTGGTTACAACAATTTGTGACTTATTCTGCTAAATTCTGTATCATTTATGCACACACATATACATATACATATATACATATATAAATATATATATATACATATATATATGTATATATGTATATATATATATATATATACATATACATAGCATATATATAGCATGTATATGCATTAGTAATAAACAAATTGGTTCAGCAGCTTAGATAAGAACAAATGAAAACTTAGTATCATTTTAGGGTAAATATTTAGTGAAAAAGCTTATATGTGATTGCTCACAAATAAATTGCTAAAACTGTTCATGTTCCATACAAAAACACACCTATACCGTTTCCACACTGTGTTAACACATTCGCTGCCACCCCCTCCAAAAATTTATGGAAATGAACGCACATGTGCGTTGGTGGCAGTGAATGTGTTAAACACAAAAGCTATCGCTCAGACACCACATCATCTAAATGTCAAAACTTAAGTTTAGCTTTGTGCAGTAGGTCTATTTTGCTCTGTGGTCCATGACATATATATCAGTCTTTGGCGTGGAAAAGGTTAAAGCAAATTCAGAATTGTAAATTACAGATTCCAGAATTAGGAGTTCTAACACTCACCTCCTTATACATTTTTGGAGTTTGTGCTTTTGACCAGGGCACATAATTAGATTGCCCCTTTTTCATACAGTCAAAAGACCCAAGGCTTCAGCAACGCTTGAAAATTTTAAAATGTGTCACTCACAATCACTTGTGTCTACAAATTAATAATAAAACAAAATCAAATCATTTAAAAGAACACCTAATGAAATACTTGTTAGAAGAACTTTTGTTCATGTGATGTGTTTAGAACTGTTTTACAGTCATTTACGTGAGACATTGTAAAATTATATAAATGATAAACACGGGTCTACTCACGTTTATTTAGTCACTCGCGTCACATGTTTCGGAGAACATAGGCCTCCATTTTCAAGCACTAAGAGTGCTGAGTCTACGTTCGGTTCGCTGCTCGCGTTGCCGGTCCATCTCGCACTAACACTAATATTTTACAATAAATTTTGTATTGATTTGATTTACAGATGCATTGCCAATGAAGACTCTGAATCCAATATGGGCGTTGCGGAGCCCCCGGCGCCTCGTGTCCACGTGGTCACCACTGGCTACTGCCTTCAACACCAGACCAAACTCCAGACCTATCTTCGACTCTTTGAGGGAGAGGACTGTGAGTAGTATAAATTGTAGTAAATTGATAGATATCTTGACGTTAATGACAAAATCTAATTGGAACCTCTTTCTGGTACTTCCTAAAAAAACTATGATTTGTTTATGGTATTTAAGGTACATTTAGGTTACAGAAAAAAAAATATGGCATACTGACAAAAGAAATTCCAATTCATTTTTTTTTGATACATAACAGAATATTATTATAGAAAAATCATTTACACTGAATATACGTAATTCTAATAATACACAGGGGAAACATCCGCTTAGTGTAAACCTTGCATTTCGTTAAGTTCTCGAAAGGACCTCTGTGCGTTGGCTCGATCCGGCTCCGTACACGCCACCCAAATGTCCGGAACACCATTGGAAAAGACATACGCGGGAAAGACATGATACATATTATTTCTCGGAGAATCTTACACTAATCGACCTCATTATACATCAAGCTCTAGTAGGGTTGTGTGGTTCAATCTATGCTATAAATGCGAAAGTAATTCTCTGCCTCTGTCTTTACGCTTAAACCGCTGAACCAATTGGGATGAGATTTGGTATGGTCAGAGTTTGAGATACGAGAAAGGACATAGGATAATTTTTATCCCGCAACCATACTTTAAAGACGGGCATGGCTGGCCGACGAAGTTGCGATGATCCTGTTTCATATGTTTAATGATGTTTTTTATACATATAATCTTTGTTTCCCAAACTATATGATAATTTGTTTTCAGGGCCTTTTCAACAAACCAGAACTGACGACTTTTGAAGGCTTCACAATATTAAAGGAGCAGGCGATATCCGCCACCGACCGTCTCATCGAAGAAGCCACATCGGGCCCTTCCCGCCCTATGGTCGAAGTTTTCGACGAACTCTCTGATACATTATGCAAGGTGAGAGGCATGATATTTTAACCCATTAACTAAGTCGCTCACGTCTACATATTTAGTCACTTGCGCGACATGCTTCAGGGAGCATAGGTCTTCATTGTCAAGCACTAAGAGTACCGAGTGTCCGTTCGCGTCGTAGGCCCGTCACGCCA
This sequence comes from Grapholita molesta, assembly GCA_022674325.2. Lineage (NCBI taxonomy): Eukaryota > Metazoa > Arthropoda > Insecta > Lepidoptera > Tortricidae > Grapholita > Grapholita molesta. The sequence goes on along the minus strand of CP053125.2, from coordinate 2,889,449 downwards.
CACACTGTGAGAAACTCCTCACTCCTCTCACTCCTGTGTGAGCGCCCACTTATGTGTATAACTATAGTAAAATAAAGAAATGGCTGCTACATTTTTTGCGTAACGTGTGAAAAAGATTGCCATTTGATATTAAAGTTTGAATTTAGAAAAAAAAATTGAATAGGTTTTAGTTCCATTTATTAACGTATAACTTACTTTTGTTCCAAAATTAAAAGATGTGTCCTTTTATAGGTAGCAGACTTGGCAGAGTTTGTCCGTATCGCACACCCACAGTCGCACTTCGCCGCCGCGGCAGAAGACGCCTGCATCAGTGTTAGCGGCGTTGTCGAGAAGTAAGTAACTGCACTGACTCACTGTACTACGACCCTGGCTGAATAGCACGAACTGATAGACAAAAAAGCACGAAATCTGGATAAAAAGCAAATTTTTTAAGAAAATATTTATTTTTCTATGTTGCTCGTATCATACTGGACAAATCAACTAATAAACCGGCCAAGAGCATGTCGGGTCATGCTCAGTGTAGATTTCGTAGCTCAAAATGGTTCAATAGACAAAACCCAACCCTAGTGTTTGGGGACATTTTTTTAACTTCCTGAGCGATTATAGCCGAAAATATTGATTTTAACAGTTTCATAAACTTGATGATCGTTTGACAAACTACAAGTAATATTACAATGCAAAACAAGGCAAAAATTTAATTTCTATACACATTCCATGCTTAATTATCGTCACAAAACTGACATAATTTAACTTTTTAATTGTCACGCTAATTGAGTACGTTTTTTTTCTGAAAACTCATATACATCCAAAAAGCACGGAAATAACACATTTTTTCGTAACGCCCGTTAATAGAACGCACTAGTTCAAAAAAGTACGTAATACCGTGCTAAAACTACGACCAGCCACAAGCGTGTACAATACTTACTGAGAATGTGGCGCTTGCAACAGTGCCGAAATATCGGAAACTCATTCAAAATTATATACATGGTAACTATCCCGTTTTAAGTAATAATTCTCTATATATAGTTGTTTTGTCATAATAATTTTAAAATGCTATCTTACTTCCAGACTAAACACCCATAAAGGTCTGTACGAGGCGCTCCGGGACTCCGTACAACGCGGGACCTCTGGCGACAAGCATCTGGCTGAGCTTTTCCTCTTCGACTTTGAGCAGAGCGGCATTCAGTTAGAAAATGACAAGAGAAAAAAAGTTAGTGAAGTTTGATCTGTTAATTAATGGATATACAATAGAATGTAATAAGTATCTGTCATTAAATGACGTTTTTGGTACATGTTTTTATTGCTGACTGTACTATTTTTGCACAATCAGTAAGTACGCATCAAGAGGATTCTAACGAGTCAAAACACCATGGGTATATCTTGTGTATTTTAGGAGTTGCTATGGCTACCTTCTGGCTCCAGCATCAAATCAGTGGTACCATAATATTCCATAGTTACTTATTTAAGTCTGCTTTTCAGCTCAATCCGTTAAAGATATCTGCTTCAAAATTGAGTTGTAAGATTCCACCCGAACATACATTGCAAGTTAAATAAAAGCTTATAATTTGATTACTGGGGGATTTAAAAAAGTAAGGACTATTCTTTAGTTAATAGTAACTAGATGAGAACTCGGTTTCGCAAAATAGACAGAGAATTAGACAGAGTTTCCGAACGCACGTGCACACACCCGTCAATGTCAAGATGTAAATCGACAAATTGAATATTGACAACCGAATTTGTCATTAAATTAACGTAAATTACGAATTTTGCATGTAAACGTCCTCGATTCAAAACTTATGATTTTTTACGCTCTTTAATTGAGTATAAGTTCGTTTTTTTTTAACACAACAACGGTGGCAAAAAAGCATACGCTTAGTGCGCGACGCTTTAGGGTCCAGGGTGTGAGGATGAATGCACTGCCGACGACGAGAGGTGCGGTAGTGGAAAGCGGCCGTTGGCATTATGTCAAACAGATCTACCGTACCCCTCGATATATTTTTTAAAGATGGCAGTTGTAGAATGACATAGACATACCATTTAACTAGAGTTAACTAGACGGAGTGTGGTAATAATAATATCACGATAGAAAGGGATGGTCTTATGTAATTTGAGACGGCTCTATTTTCGTCCGTCCTTGTCAGTCTCACATATTTTTGTTCCCCTCCAAACTGAACCCTTCAGAACTGCTAAAGTTGGAGGGATACAAACAAATACAATGGGAGTTTTTTTGTTTTTTCAACCGAAGTTGTGGTAATGAATACAGAATAGGTTCATATTTTTGTTATAAAGAGTGTCCTGTAAAGCAAAGTTATAGTGGATTGTTACATTTTGGGCTGTAAAAGTCATTCATCATTCAATCATTCGTATCGGCAGGTGGTGGGGCTGAACGACCAGATCCTGCAGACGGGGCAGCGGTTCATGGCGGGCGCCGCGCGGCCGCGCCGCCTGCCGCGCGCCGCCGTGCCGCCGCGCGCCCGGCCCTTGTGAGTACCGCCGGCGGGTTGTCCGTCGCCATGCGCAGTCAGCGCAGTTGTCTGTAATTAGAGCAGCAGCTTACTGTGGCTCTAATTACAGGGAACTGCTGCCGGCTGCGTTTTAACTATTCTCCTCAAATCTCTAAGTTTCCTGCAGAACAACAGGACATTTTTAAGTTCGATAACCTAAGCTATTTGAAAATGATGTGGTGGAGGCTCTCCTCCATCTCATATGATCAGTCACACCTGATGGTAAGTGTCGACAAGGTAAAGGTTGTAGGACGCTGGTTCAGTAACAGCCTATTCATCCTTGACCCAAATTATATCTTTCCGGGAATACAGACGTAGGAAGCGAATTTAATTCCTTAGCAGTCCCCATTAGGAAGGTAGAAGCGAATCGCTTTGTGCGAATGAATGGAATATTCACAACGTAAGAATGAGACCCTTTTAAGCATTATTTCTATCCATGCCGCTATCGCCGGATGAATTTCATCTCTCTACGACATTATAGGTTGCTTTATCGAAAGCATCCTCCTCATCAAAAAGCAGCCATCCCTCACCTTTCTCCATGCTCTTGGAATATAGCCCAGTGCTGTATTTGCGCTACACAATTCAAAGAGATTTCCTTTTATGGGTATGTATCCCCGGGGGAAACGGGCACCTCTGCGGTTTTAACCACAACCCAAGCCAATCATTTTGGCATGCCGACGCTGCATATTGAGTTGAAATCAGTGGGAAAAATGCATATTAGGAGCTCCCTTGATTTACATAATCAATCACGGGAGCAAAGTGGTCAAATATAAATTGGAACAGGACAGACAAACAGACATACATGGCGTAACTATAAGTTCGTAGTTGACTACGGATGGATTCCCAGTTGGCTGCGGATGGATTCCTAGTTGACTTCGGATGGATTCCTCGTTGACTACGGATGGATTCCTAGTTGACTACGGATGGGTTCCTAGTTGACTACGGATGGATTCCTAGTTGACTACGGATGGATTCTTAGTTGACTACGGATGGATTCCTAGTTGACTACGGATGAATTCCTAATTGACTACGGATGAATTCCTAATTGACTACGGATGAATTCCTAATTAACGACGCAGCCTATTTTAAGGAACTTAACATAATTATATTCTATTCCACGTTTGAGAAAGTAAATATTGTGTTCCAGCTTCAGCTCAGAAGGCGACGACATCATCGTGAGCGGAGTGTACGCGGAGTGCGCAGACGCGGCGGCGCGAGAGGCCGCGTACCGACTGTACCTGGCGCCGGACGGCGTGCAGGACGAGCTGCTGACCAGCACGCTGGACGCGCGGCACGAGCTGGCCGAGCTGTGCGGGTTCGGCTGCTACGCGGACAGGTGTGTTGCTAGTAGACGAGGTGCGCATTTGCGTTTATTTTGTTCGGAAAAACGTTTATTCAAGAGACATGCGTCTTGTTTTTGATGGGTAGTGTACATTGCAATGCACTCTGGGCCTTTTACTAATAAACAATTATAGAGTCAACAGCGAGCGGAAAGTGCGAATGTGATTTTGACGCTCATTTCTAACTTTTGTGTAGCTTTAAGACAACTAGTCCCATACAGACATTTGATCCTAACAACGAAAAAAAGTCGACCGACCTTAACCTCGTACGGCCGAGGAAATTTTAGAGTTTGAATTTAAAACCGTCTCTTGTTTCATAGAGAGTTCAAAACTACCACGAAACAAGATAAGGTATTAAATTTAAAAACGATAAAATTTGCCTCGGCCTTACGAGGATAAAAACAGTCCACTACGCTTCCCAAACTGTGCGTCCCAGGGGCGTCGTGAGGCGGATTGCCGATTGGGCGTCCGGAACCCTCCTCTGGTCTCTTGTTGTAGTTAGTTTTAGGCTAGAGGGGGGCGCCACAAAAATATGGAGAATACCCAAGGGCGTCGCATCAAAAAAGAGTTTGGGAAGCCCTGAACTAGCCTATTGATTTCTATCTAGTTCTTTCTCTAAAAACGGTCCTTATTTCAGAGCAATAAAAGCCAGCACTATGGAGACAGCGGCCAACGTGCGTCAGTTTCTCGACATCCTCTCGGACAACCTGTACGACCGTGCCCAACAGGACTTCGACGCCATGCTCAAGATGAAGAAAAAAGAAACACCCTATTTGGACACCCTGGCCTGCTGGGATACCCCCTATTTCACCCACAAGGCCAAGACTCAACTCCTGAACGTGGCCAACTGTGATTTCAGCCCGTACTTCTCGCTCGGCGGTTGTATGGAGGGTTTGAATATGCTGTGCCAAGAGTTGTATGGAATCAGTTTGCAGTCTGAAGAGATGTTGCCGGGTGAGTTTAGTGGAAGGGATATTGAAAGAAATTGTATTAAAAAAAAAGTTAGAATGTCTCATGAAAGTTTAAAAATAATTCATACGTGTTTGTAAACTCAAATCATAATATGGTTTCAAAGAACTTGCACTTTTCATGCTGACAAAGTGTGTCATATTAATGATATTATGATTACCAAGGCGGATAAAAGTAGTAACTTTAACCTCGTATGGAAAATATGTATACATGTTAATGATTAAAAAAATATTGTGAATGCCCAATCAGAACACTATATTAAATGCACCAATCACGACACATGTTAATGTTAATCGGAACACTAGACTTATTTTTGGTGCATATGCTGTTTTTTCAACAGTATACTCATACCAATATAAGTCATAAAAACGTTTGTATTTAGTATCAACCATCCAGCAGAATACAGCAATGTTGAAATCGACCAATGAGATGCTTTTTAGTTTCAACTTCTCAAAAGCATTAAAAAAAAACTTAAAATACATATTGTGATTTATGTGTTAAAATTGTTCTTAATTAAATTTGAAAAGTAGAGTGTATAACTCTGATCTAAAAACCATATACCCCTTGAATAATTTTCCGTCTTTTTTACGATTGGGAACATAACCGTCTCGTGGTATGTACTATTGCCTACTTTTTTAATACAACTACGGTGTTAAACAAGCATACGGCTCGCCTGATGGTAAGCAGTTACCGTAGCCTATGGACGCCTGCAACTCCAGAAGATTCACATGCGCGTTGCCTACCCTAAAAGTTGTTGGAGCTCTGGAATTACTCACCATCAGGAACACAACACTACATACCTGAAAGGTAGCAGTGCTATTGCTGTGATCTTCTGTAAGGAGGAGGTACTTCCCCAGTCGGGCTTCGCCAGACTCGAGCGTGATGGTACAGTCAACCAATTTGATTTATACGCCAGTCACAGTAAAAATATATATGTAAGACGCAAAAGATCTCTTATTATCGTCACTGTGACAAGGTTCAAAGTGGCCTAGAAATCAAATTGGTTGACTATACTTCGCTGTGCCCTACCTCTCATTGTTGGACGTAGTTTAAGGTCTGTACTTTAGACCATTGCCAAACAGTGTCCCCTCGTCCCCAGGTGAGTCGTGGGCCCCGGACGTGTACAAGCTGGCCGTGGTGCACGAGAGCGAGGGTCTGCTGGGCCACATCTACTGCGACCTGTACGAGCGGCGCGGGAAACCTCACCAGGACTGCCACTTCACCATCCAGGGCGGGAAACTGCTGCCGGACGGGTCTTATCAGGTAACATCTTTTTTTTTCCTTGAATATTCATATCGATTATTGGTTGCGTAAGGTACTAGTAGGCCATCTAGTTGTTTCATAGAAGTTTGGACTAGCTATCGATTTGTTAGATGGCGCTGCGAGGCCCAAACGTACGTCAGTTTTGTTTGCATTCCTGATAAAAAAAAGTTAATCCCAAATAATTACCTCAGGGAGAATAGAGGGTGGTTCTTCCCTTGGTACGAGGGGCGTTCAATATATAATGATAATGACATATAAATTCTTTGGCAAAGTAATAAAAAAGTACTGGCAGGCATAGCATATTTAACTATTATGAAAAAAAAAAAAATAACTTGACAGTCGTTTGTTTTTTTTTTAAATAGAGTTTCGTTGTGTCGGACCCAAATGGTGAAAATGGAGAAAATTGAAGTTCGTGCGGTGATTAAATACCTTTGCCTGAAAAATTTTAGTACTGAGCGAGTTAATTTAGATTTGCAAGAAACATTAGGAGTTCACGCTCCTCCTTATTCCACGGTTGCACGGTGGTGTGCCGAGTTTAAAAGAGGAAGATCGAACATCAATGACGACCCACGCTCAGGGCGGCCGAACTCTACAGTGACCGAACAAATGATAAAAAAAGTTGAGAAAATAATTTTAACGGATCATCGTGTTACTGTTCGTTTTATAGTAAAAGAAGTCAAAATTTCTGTAGGGAGTGTTCATAATATAATATAATACATGACCACTTGGGCATGAAAAAGGTATCAGCACGCTGGGTACCAAGAATGCTTACGGATACTCAGAAACAAACCAGACTGCGGGTTTCAAAGACATATTTGGACCTGTTACAGCAAGATCCTGACCGATTTTTGGCTCGTTTTCCAACTATGGACGAAACGTGGCTTCACCATTATGACCCAGAAACCAAGCAACAATCTATGCCTTGGAAGAGGCCATCATCTCCAACTCCGAAGAAATTTAAGGCAATTCCATCCGCCGGTAAAGTCATGGGCTCCCTTTTCTGGGACAGCCACGGGGTTGTTATGATTGAATATCTCGATCATGAAGCTACGATCACGGGGAATTTATATGCGGAACAAATAAAAAAACTACGTAACGTTATACGCGAGGAACGCCGATGGAAACTTTCCAAAAGTGTTTTGTTTCACCAGGACAACGCTCCCGCTCATAAGTCAAGAGTTGCCATGGCTGTCATCAAAGATGCTGGCTTTGAATTGATGGAGCATCCGCCATATTCACCAGGCCTCGCTCCTAGTGATTTCTATTTATTTCCGCGGTTAGAAGAGCACCTCAGAGGTCAGAAATTTGATGATGATGATGCCGTGGTCGCCGCGGTACAGGATTTTTTAAGGGGTCAAGAAGAAGATTTTTTAAAAAAGGGAATATTAATGTTAGAAAAGAGATATAATAAGTGTAAACTCTTAAAAGGTGACTATATTGAAAAATAAAATAAAATATGTCAAAAGTTACTTGCGTCCTTGTCATTCTCATTATATATTGAACGCCCCTCGTATTTAATAAATTTATTGTGTTAAGCAATAATTGTTTTCTTACAATACATATACTTATTTTCTTCTGGCTCATTCATCATCCTCATCATCATCATGTCAGCCGAAAGATGTTCACTGCTGAACATAGGCCTCCCCCAAAACGACTGGTCCCGTTCGACCCACATTCAGCGGCATCCCGCGACCTTCACCAGGTCGTCGGTCCACCTTGTGGGAGGCCAACCTACGCCGCGTCTTCTAGTTCGTGGTCGCCACTCCAGAACCTTTCCGCCCCATCGGCCATCGGTTCTGCGCCCACTGCCACTTAAGTTTGGCGATCCGGAGGTCATCAATCAAGTTTATTATTGACATTAAATTATAATGTTGACAAATTCATTTGTTTAACATGCACGGTGCATATCCCACCCAGCCTCACGCCGTACTTGAGCTCTGTTAAATAATTTTTTGACCCATGACATGGTGATTTTCCCCACAGAACCCCATAGTAGTAGTAATGCTGTCTCTGAGCGGAGGTCACCGCTCGGGTCCCGCGCTGCTGTCGCCAGGCGCCGTCGACAACTTGTTCCACGAGGTATGTCATAACAATATGTCGCCAGGGGTCTGTAATGAAATTTCATACAAAGTTGCAGGCCTAGGCCTGGGAGTGTATATTTTTGAATTCATTTGAATAACTTTTCTTAACTAGTTTCGCTAATTGGGTACCCCCATTCATAGACATTACTAATCATCAATCCCACCAGATATTACATGTGATAAATTTATTTATATGGTATCACTAGAACCATATATGACGTCATCCAGTTTATATTCCGTTCCAAATCAAAATCGTGGCCTGTTTTCGAGTCAACCAATCAAAGGACACGACAGCAGTTGTTTTGATAATGGCGGAATGCAAAAATTTGTCGGCGTGTAAAACTCTGTTTATAAAGACTAAATAGTTGTGTTATTAAATGCTTTTTTACGCCACTGCTCGGAAATATGGCCAAAGGTGGATTGAAATGAGAGTAGAAAGTTGCTCTTAGTAGCACTATTCAAAAACAGTCCAATAATGTAGATTTGCAAAGTAAAGTGTAGTGTTTTGCGGCCTTTTTTACTTTCTACTCTGCTATTGGTCGATTATTTTTGACATTAGTAATCCTTAAAAAAAAATATGAGAGCAACATTACATTTGAGCGTTTAGTTAAAAAAATAAAACTGCAAATTCGCTCAGTGAATGTGTATTTTTGCGATTTTAAGCGTTTTTTATGTAACGATGTGTAAAACGCATCGTTACATAAAAAAATGCAAAGGCATGCTTAAACAAATTAAAAAGGCGGGATGGAAAATTTCCTTACATTAGGCATGAAAAGCGCATAGTAATGCCTCGGTTTCCGGCCTCGGCTTACTTTCTATACCTCGGCAACAATGTACTATTGTGACTTAGTTTAGTGTTAAAGGCGTATAATAATTGAAAAATCTACACGGGCCCAGTTGTGTGTATCTATATTTGTTATTGTGTACCGCCAAAGGCAGAAGCAGTGTCGCCAACATTTAAAAGATACGTGGATTCTTTTTTGGTGATTTGTTTAATATTGTATATAATATTTGTAGCCAAACTATTTATGATGGTCATTAACTATTAAATCAAAGGCAAAAATACTACACAGCGGGATTGGAGGGAAAATCAAAAAAGTTTGTCGTGAACCTGTTTTTTGGGTGTTATTTATTTATTTATTTCATTGCATATGTTTGAGAAAAGCACTAAACATTCCTGGCCGTGAAAAGGCCTAGCCGGCTTCGTATTTCTATCTGGCCTCCCTACGGTCGGCCGTCTATACCATTCAGCGGCAAGCCCTTCTTTCCCGGCGTCTGCAGTACATATAGATAGGTCTGAGGCAGGCAACCCCATATTTCCCGCCGAGGTATGTATAGTGCTTTTCTCTAACAGACAATGAAATAAACAACAAAAAAATTAAAGATTTATATTTAAAGAAATGAAAAGTAAGCAAGGCAAAAACTAAAACTCACGTGTATATTACTATTTCGCTTGGTTTTAACAGGAAATAGTATAAAGGCACGTTTCTGAACGAACCTTTCGAATTGACAGTGACACTTGTCATTGTTATAAATGTCAATTTGTTGCAACTAAATCAAATGATATTTATAATTATAACCTCTTCTCGATCTCAATAGGTAATCAACCAGAACTCGATAGCAATAAATACTTTTTTTTAATACGCATAGTGGCAGAGTGTCGATGCCTTTGCCACAAATTTATGTGGAATCGAAATTAAAAAAGAGGACTTTGCCGGCCTAGGCCTGCAAGGTTTGTATGAAATTCCATTAACGACCTCTGGTCCTAGCCGCGCCTGAAACGTCATACTTCGCAGCCTATTAAGAGGAACATAACGTCAATATTTCATTGCATGTTAGAGAAAATTTAATTTGTCACTTGTTTTCCTGAACCACGTGTTTTCAACTCTGAATATTGGTGTTGGAGAGCTATTTTGTATGGAATAACTATTTCAAACTCAAACTCAAACGTTTATTCAGTAAGTAGGCCACAAGGGCACTTTTACACGTCGAGTATACAAAAGTAAAAGAGAAAAATAAAAACTACACCGGTTCTAACCCTACACCTCTGACCCGAAAAGTATTTTGTCTTTTATACAATGAAAACATAAATAGTTCCCTATCTATGTCAGGTGGGACACGCCATGCACTCCATGCTGGCGCGCGCGCGGCACCAGCACGTGTCGGGCACGCGCTGCCCCACAGACCTGGCCGAGCTGCCCAGCGTGCTCATGGAGTACTTTGCCAGCAGCCCCGAGGTACGTAGGGTCCTGGGGCCGGGGCCCGGGCCGACGGACTCGACACCGACGGCTCGTGGCATCGAAGCGGCACTAGTGATGAGACACGTTTCTAAAGTGACTTTTCAGATAAGATAAACGTCAACAAAAATACGCAGCATCACTACAGAAGAATGCTTTTTTTATCTACATACGTTCAGTCGAAGTTGAAAAATCATGTTCCTGTCCCAAGTGGATTTTCACAAATAAAAGACGTAGAATAACTTCTTAAAGTTGAGAATAAATATGAATTGTGTATCGCGAATGTCATATTACCTATATTAAACGCTTGAAAAGCAAACTATACGCATAATTTGACAGATGGTAAGCAGTATGTTTATCTGTGTTGGGAGGCACCGCCCTTTCGTATTTATTATTGACGTCATCAACAGATATATCGGAGCTGTAGAGGTGGTCACAAATATGTGAACAACGCTTCTATCAAGACGATAAAGTGCATGCTCAGATGTTTGCGATCTCCTATATATCTGGCGACTGTACTAACGGCCTAAATGTAGGTATTTGAAAATAATAATAAATGGTTTTCGCAGGTGGTCCGCAGGTTCGCGAGACACTTCCAGACTCGCGAGGCCATGCCCGAGCACATGCTGCAGCGGCTGTGCGCCTCCAAGCACCTTTTTGGAGCCCAGGAGATGCAACTCCAGGTAATATACAGATCGTAGTCAAGAGCAGGGATGCGGGTATCCTGAGACTAGAAACCACTGGAGGACGGGCAGCAGCGTCCCTCAAAGCGGTGGAATATATTGCGATCGCCAACCCGCCTGCCAAGCGTGGCGGTTATATCATTTATTTGGACACCTATCCCGCTTAGTTAATCCTGCTGTTAACTATCATCTACACTAATATTATGCAGGCGAAAGTTTGTGTATGTTTGTCTCTTCAAGTCTAAACGGCTGGAATGCTTTTAACAAAATTTGGTATGGAGTTAGCTGACATCCTGGATTAACATATATGTTACGTTTTTTCCTTTATAAACCGCGGACAACACCGCGGGGCAAAGCTAGTATTCATATAATCGTATCAAGCATATATGACTAAGTAACATAATTACATCGATGTTAATATTTGATTTTAAGCTAACATGGTCGTTCACATTACAAGTTACAACTAGTACTTAAAACGGTATAGTTATAAAATAAAAATAAAATAAATAAATAAATATTTTGGGACAATCTGACACAAATCGACCTAGTCCTACGGTAAGCTCAGTAAGGCTTGTGTTGTAGGTACTTAGACGACGATATATATAATAGATATATACATATAAATACTTAAATACATAGAACACACCCATGACTCAAGAACAAATATCTGTGTTTATCACACAAATAAATGCCCTGACTGGGAATCGACCCCAGGACCATCGGCTTCATAGGCAGGGTCACTACCCACTAGGCCAGACCGGTCGTGTTATGTTCTCATAGACGTTAATTTGAATGAGTTTCCGATATTTCGGCACTATTGCAAGCGCCGTCCTCACGGAATAACTGAAGTACTGCGAATTTTAAATTTGGCCAAACCACTTTCCGCAGCGATCTACCCTCTTTCTGATGCGCTTTGTTTGTGGAATATCACTTTCACTACCGTTCACATTCTTGAGACTCAATAGCGTTTACGACATACAAAACTCACTGTCATTGCGCACGTTTTAAACAAACACTTTGTTGTTTGTAATCTTGGTGCTCGTTGTGGTATTGCGTCCAGTGATTCTTAAGTGCCGTCGCATTTTGATCGAAATCTCAGTTTTCCAGATGGATAACAGTTTTGCACTATATTTGAACAAAATTCTATCAATAGAATTTGAACTGCCGTTTTTTTTTATGACATAGGCGGCAAACGAGCAGACGGATTGCCTGGTGGTAAGCAATTACCGTCGCCCATGGGCACCCGCAACACCAGGGGCGTCACAAGCGCGTTGCCGGCCTTTAAGGGGGGTTGGAGCTCTGGGAACCTTACTCACCATCAGGAACAGAACACTACAGACCTGAAAGGTAGCAGTGCTATTATGGCTATGGTCTTCTGTAAGGAGGAGGTACTTCCCCAGTTGGGCTGCCCCAGATTCAAGCGTGATGGTCAACGCTGTGCCCTACCTCTCATTGTTGGACGTAGTTTAAGGACATACCCGGGTCCAAAACCGGGACCGTAAGTCTTTTATTCGAATGAAAGATACCATTGTAAGTTTGTAACCGGCCAGGTGTTCTACTCGGCGCTGGACCAGCGGTACCACGGGCCGGGCGCGTCGCACGGCGGCCGCACGACCCACGTGCTGCGCGAGGTGCAGAAGCAGTACTACGGGCTGCCCTACGTGCCGGACACGGTATGCCACGTACTTGTTACTTTATTAACCGATTCGTTGCGTCTTCCATTTTCAAAAACTTTTGTCTGTGGCGGCGAACAATTATTTTATGACACGACAGACGTGCCTTACGCCATAGAAGGTGATGACACCCCTCTCCTGTGAAACTAGTGATAGAAATATTTTTTTATCGATATCGAGTAAGATTTGTCTAAAAAAAATCATATCGATATGTTTATAAGTAATAACCCTTCCCTTTTGGCTTGGCCGTAGTCGGGTGACAAAGATGTAATGAATCTCATCAAAAAAAAAACCTCACTTCAGATAATTAGTATTCCGTAAGACATCGATGAACTCATATATCAATAAAAATATGTTTGTAACACTAGTTTGATTGCGACAGTCTTTTGTTTGCTATGGATTTTCCGGGCTCTGTTGATGAGTCGCCTGTCGTGCCATCCGCACTGAATCGGTTAACACTGACAAAACTCGTTTTTTTTGTTTTGAAAAAAAAGACAATAGGTTGATGGGTAGCTGTGTCTTAGTATCCCACACGCCAAAATCAAATTGCCGCTTTAAAATGTCATATTTATGAGCCATGTTCTGGCGTTTAGGATGCAGTTCGACGGTGAAAAAGTGCTTGTAATTATGTAAAAATTACATATTTAATTCCCTCTTTGGGTCCTTAAACAGCGACCAGAAACCACTGGAGGACGTTCCTATAGAGTAGTAGAACATACTGCAAATGCTATCCGCTTGCCATCGATTATAGCATTGGATCCCTCAAAGATCACTGAGATTTGTCGCTTGTGAGCCATGTCGTTCCGTCTAGGATACAGTTTTCTGTCGACAAGCTGGACGATGAAAGTGTTAAATTACCTGTAATGAATGTCGTTTCCAGGCGTGGCAGCACCGCTTCAGCCATCTGATCGGCTACGGCGCCAAGTACTACTCGTACCTGATCTCGCGGGCGCTGGCGTGGAGCGTGTGGCGCCACAAGTTCTGCGCCGCGCCGCTGTCGCGCGCCGCCGGCGACCAGCTGCGCCGCGCCGTGCTGCGCCACGGTGGAGCCCGGCCGCCGCAGGTACGTGGGGACTACTACAAGTACTACTGGCGTGGAGCGTGTGGCGCCACAAGTTCTGCGCCGCGCCGCTGTCGCGCGCCGCCGGCGACCAGCTGCGCCGCGCCGTGCTGCGCCACGGTGGAGCCCGGCCGCCGCAGGTACGTGGGGACTACTACAAGTACTACTGGCGTGGAGCGTGTGGCGCCACAAGTTCTGCGCCGCGCCGCTGTCGCGCGCCGCCGGCGACCAGCTGCGCCGCGCCGTGCTGCGCCACGGTGGAGCCCGGCCGCCGCAGGTACGTGGGGACTACTACAAGTACTACTGGCGTGGAGCGTGTGGCGCCACAAGTTCTGCGCCGCGCCGCTGTCGCGCGCCGCCGGCGACCAGCTGCGCCGCGCCGTGCTGCGCCACGGTGGAGCCCGGCCGCCGCAGGTACGTGGGGACTACTACAAGTACTACTGGCGTGGAGCGTGTGGCGCCACAAGTTCTGCGCCGCGCCGCTGTCGCGCGCCGCCGGCGACCAGCTGCGCCGCGCCGTGCTGCGCCACGGTGGAGCCCGGCCGCCGCAGGTACGTGGGGACTACTACAAGTACTACTGGCGTGGAGCGTGTGGCGCCACAAGTTCTGCGCCGCGCCGCTGTCGCGCGCCGCCGGCGACCAGCTGCGCCGCGCCGTGCTGCGCCACGGTGGAGCCCGGCCGCCGCAGGTACGTGGGGACTACTACAAGTACTACTGGCGTGGAGCGTGTGGCGCCACAAGTTCTGCGCCGCGCCGCTGTCGCGCGCCGCCGGCGACCAGCTGCGCCGCGCCGTGCTGCGCCACGGTGGAGCCCGGCCGCCGCAGGTACGTGGGGACTACTACAAGTACTACTGGCGTGGAGCGTGTGGCGCCACAAGTTCTGCGCCGCGCCGCTGTCGCGCGCCGCCGGCGACCAGCTGCGCCGCGCCGTGCTGCGCCACGGTGGAGCCCGGCCGCCGCAGGTACGTGGGGACTACTACAAGTACTACTGGCGTGGAGCGTGTGGCGCCACAAGTTCTGCGCCGCGCCGCTGTCGCGCGCCGCCGGCGACCAGCTGCGCCGCGCCGTGCTGCGCCACGGTGGAGCCCGGCCGCCGCAGGTACGTGGGGACTACTACAAGTACTACTGGCGTGGAGCGTGTGGCGCCACAAGTTCTGCGCCGCGCCGCTGTCGCGCGCCGCCGGCGACCAGCTGCGCCGCGCCGTGCTGCGCCACGGTGGAGCCCGGCCGCCGCAGGTACGTGGGGACTACTACAAGTACTACTGGCGTGGAGCGTGTGGCGCCACAAGTTCTGCGCCGCGCCGCTGTCGCGCGCCGCCGGCGACCAGCTGCGCCGCGCCGTGCTGCGCCACGGTGGAGCCCGGCCGCCGCAGGTACGTGGGGACTACTACAAGTACTACTGGCGTGGAGCGTGTGGCGCCACAAGTTCTGCGCCGCGCCGCTGTCGCGCGCCGCCGGCGACCAGCTGCGCCGCGCCGTGCTGCGCCACGGTGGAGCCCGGCCGCCGCAGGTACGTGGGGACTACTACAAGTACTACTGGCGTGGAGCGTGTGGCGCCACAAGTTCTGCGCCGCGCCGCTGTCGCGCGCCGCCGGCGACCAGCTGCGCCGCGCCGTGCTGCGCCACGGTGGAGCCCGGCCGCCGCAGGTACGTGGGGACTACTACAAGTACTACTGGCGTGGAGCGTGTGGCGCCACAAGTTCTGCGCCGCGCCGCTGTCGCGCGCCGCCGGCGACCAGCTGCGCCGCGCCGTGCTGCGCCACGGTGGAGCCCGGCCGCCGCAGGTACGTGGGGACTACTACAAGTACTACTGGCGTGGAGCGTGTGGCGCCACAAGTTCTGCGCCGCGCCGCTGTCGCGCGCCGCCGGCGACCAGCTGCGCCGCGCCGTGCTGCGCCACGGTGGAGCCCGGCCGCCGCAGGTACGTGGGGACTACTACAAGTACTACTGGCGTGGAGCGTGTGGCGCCACAAGTTCTGCGCCGCGCCGCTGTCGCGCGCCGCCGGCGACCAGCTGCGCCGCGCCGTGCTGCGCCACGGTGGAGCCCGGCCGCCGCAGGTACGTGGGGACTACTACAAGTACTACTGGCGTGGAGCGTGTGGCGCCACAAGTTCTGCGCCGCGCCGCTGTCGCGCGCCGCCGGCGACCAGCTGCGCCGCGCCGTGCTGCGCCACGGTGGAGCCCGGCCGCCGCAGGTACGTGGGGACTACTACAAGTACTACTGGCGTGGAGCGTGTGGCGCCACAAGTTCTGCGCCGCGCCGCTGTCGCGCGCCGCCGGCGACCAGCTGCGCCGCGCCGTGCTGCGCCACGGTGGAGCCCGGCCGCCGCAGGTACGTGGGGACTACTACAAGTACTACTGGCGTGGAGCGTGTGGCGCCACAAGTTCTGCGCCGCGCCGCTGTCGCGCGCCGCCGGCGACCAGCTGCGCCGCGCCGTGCTGCGCCACGGTGGAGCCCGGCCGCCGCAGGTACGTGGGGACTACTACAAGTACTACTGGCGTGGAGCGTGTGGCGCCACAAGTTCTGCGCCGCGCCGCTGTCGCGCGCCGCCGGCGACCAGCTGCGCCGCGCCGTGCTGCGCCACGGTGGAGCCCGGCCGCCGCAGGTACGTGGGGACTACTACAAGTACTACTGGCGTGGAGCGTGTGGCGCCACAAGTTCTGCGCCGCGCCGCTGTCGCGCGCCGCCGGCGACCAGCTGCGCCGCGCCGTGCTGCGCCACGGTGGAGCCCGGCCGCCGCAGGTACGTGGGGACTACTACAAGTACTACTGGCGTGGAGCGTGTGGCGCCACAAGTTCTGCGCCGCGCCGCTGTCGCGCGCCGCCGGCGACCAGCTGCGCCGCGCCGTGCTGCGCCACGGTGGAGCCCGGCCGCCGCAGGTACGTGGGGACTACTACAAGTACTACTGGCGTGGAGCGTGTCGGGCGTGACGGGCGCCAAGTACATAATGTCATACGTACTTGACATCTGCTTGACGTTGGCGTTGACCGCTAGCATCGTATACCACACGTATTTAATACTATACTTTGTGTGATGGGCTTTGCTGAGGTGAGGCATGGATATTCTCGGCAAACTGCCGATCAGCTCGATACAAAAGTTAGACCTCTACAGATAAGTGGCCTATCGTCAAATACTACTCGTATGTAATATTTAACTTTACGTGACAGGTTTCGCCGTGATAAGGCATGTATGAAGTATGTTCTCAGTAGACTTTCTCGTTAAGCAGCTAGGTATATGGACCGCTAGTATCATACACTACTTGCAGATAATATCATACTTTTAACGTCACGTGCTTTGCGGTAGTGTTCGGGACCCCGTTTTCCGTCGACGGCAAACACCTTTGTACGCTGTTTCAAAACGCTAGTCAGTCGGGTATTAAAATAAAATCCAGCCACGGGCATTAGTGCGCTGGGTCACATGTTCTTTGTAGTCAGAGTCGGACTGATTTGTGTAATTTTATCTCTATTATTTACTGTGCTTGCGTTAGAATTGTTCAGCTACCTGGTTATTAACATATTTTACTTTATTTTTGTAGGAAATCCTAGGAGACTACCTCGGTACAGAGATGACACCGAAGACCCTGGCGATGGCCCTAATAGAAGAATTAGACTACCACAAAGATCACCTGGACACGGTCTTCAAAATCTCTGATAAATGAAACATATCTCTGAAACTGTACATTGTGACGTAAAGTTAAATGTAATATCATCATCATGTCAGCCGAAAGACGTTCACTGCTGGACATAGGCCTCCCCCGAAGCGACCGGTCCTGGGACTTCCACATCCAGCGGCATCCCGCGATCTTCACCAGGTCGTCGGTCCACATTGTCGGAGGCCTACGCTGCGTCTTCCAGTTCGTGGTCGCCACTCCAGAACCTGTCCGCCCCATCAACCATCGGTTCTGCGTGCAATGTGCCCCGCCCACAATGTAATATAAGGAATGTTAATCACCAACGTTGTTGCTTCAAAAGCGCAAATCAATTTATGTATTTTTTTTTTCTCCATAGAAATCGAAATAGAAAAGTTTATGGAAAATTACTGACAAATTTGGTTTACACACTACAGTAGACATGTAGATGTGTGACGAAATGAATATACTGTAATGAATTACCTGCCCCCATATAAAACGATCTCACAGGGCTACAAGTCCAACTGTGCATTTAGTATGGGGATGTGACCCCATAGTGGAGGCATGCACTTCTGAATCAAAGCTTCATGCCCCCACACTGGGGGCACGCGTTGGGAATGTGAAGCAGTGTTAGTTTATGACCGTGTCATGCATTTGTTGACTGTTAATAATTAGTGCTTGTAAATACAATACTAATAATAAATTTTATTGACAATATCTGTTGTATTATTTTATTTAACTTGATTTTATAAACCAAGAATAGAGACGCTGGGAATTGCTTTTAATACAATAATATTTGTTAATCGTCATTATTTATTCTGAATGTAAATGTCAATATTTGCAGAATATGAAATTTTAGTTCCTAATAAACAAAGGCCTTTTTATTTGGAACTAGCAGTCTTGGACCAAGTGTCAGTCGTAAAAAATGGAAGGATTCTTCATTACACCATCGATAATTCTATCGTCAAATTTTAACGAATAGAAAAATGCCAGCGCATAACTTTCACTTCCGAGAGTTCACAATTAAAAACGGAATGTTTAGTACTGGTTTACTATCATAGTGAACAATAAAATATATTCCTTTTCCTCTTTCTCCTAAAGCGGGGCTAGTAACTAGTTAACCTTTTCGACGCCATTGACTTGATATGATGTCAGAACATTTCGTGCCCTACACGCCACGACTTGATATCAAGTCAAGGCCTTGGACCTACGTACAGTCGCCATCAGATATATCGGAGCTGTGGAGGTGGTCGCAAATATCGGAACAATGCCTCTATTGTCAAGCGGTAAAATGCATGTTCCGATATTAATGACCACCTCCACAACTCCGAAATATCTGATGGCGACTGTACTAAGAGGTAAGGTTTATTTTCACTTGCATGCAAAAACCTTTAGCGTGTGACGCACGTCAGAATTTACGTGTCAGCGAAAGGGTTAAAAATAAAACAAACAAGGCAAATCGTATTTCGTATATTATTATTATTAAATTTTACATCACGACTGAGGAAAACGTTTCCTCTGTCAAGAATCACAAACTCACTCGCTTGAGCTCCGACGAACGATACCACTGCCCATAGGTGCAACTGTCTAATTCTGCGTTATACCTTGTAACAGCCACGGCTTTTTCCCATACACTCAAGTTAACCGTCTCTAGTCTCCGAAGGTCATTACTAAAGATGCAACGAATATTCGGCTGATACCGGATAGAGGCGTGTGTTCGGCCGGATACCGGATAGAGGCGTGTATTCTGCCGGATACCGGATAGAAGCGTGTATTGGCCGGATACCGGATAGTACGTTAACAAATAACATAAATAACGGTAAACGAAGGATAAAAATTCACTAAACAGTTTCCCAAAGTCAAAATGTTTAAACTCACTACAAAAAATATTTTTTACATACCCCATGGAAAATTAACGGACTGCAATGTCCGTAATTCTATATCCACTGCGTGTAGATTTAGCACAATTTCTATCAGACTGTCTACAGCGTGAAACTGGTTGCAACATGAACAGCGCGCCTTCGAATTTAATTAATTTTAGGTAAAACCTTTGTCCGAATATTCGGCAACCGGATATCCGGCCAATGGCACCGCCGACTATTCGGTATCCAGTCAAACCACTATTCATCGCATCTCTAGTCATTATAAGCTGTAAGAGTCCACGGCCTGGCCGTCTGTCTCTCAAAAGGACAAAAGGAAAGGGTTAGTTCTCATGGAGCCAGACCTGTAAGACTGCTAGCTGATCAGTTTTCGATATTAGTCCATCGATTTTTGTATTGCACTCAACTTGTGTATTAAGCAAGATTGGACAGCTGCACTTTTGATATAACTAACACATATTTAAAGAATGTAACAAACCAACGATTATTTCAATAGATCTGAATAAAATTAGTTTTTATTTCATTAGTTAATTTATATTTATTGATTTCGTCAATGTTTAAATAGATTCGTATAACATTATACTGATTTATTGTTGTAATAAAATATTGTTTTCAATGACGAAAGTTATAAATAATCAGTTTTATTTATTGTATTTTAAATAATTCCAAGAAAAATTTGGATTGTACCTCCAATTTCCGTTACTCCTTTTTCCGTTACTGTACCTTCTTTCTAGGTTTAGAATATGTAATATATTTTTTATTTGTTTGCTGCTACTCGTCTTGTGGTCCCTTTTACTTCAACTTGACAAAGACCAGACCAGAAATAGTTATTAATGCATGAAGATTACTTCACGCATGTGTTGTTTGTTTTTTGGTAAAAGTTACCACTACTCGAGTGATAAGTTACTAGTGGTTATGTTTGTTCACATTTTTTAAATATCGAATATTAAATTCCCATCCTTGGGGCCGGAGCGCACTTCACAAAATTTAAAATATTATAGTTATATCAAATTACTTCTGTAACTTAATATCAGATAAGGTACGCCCCGGTTGCATGGTTACAGCGGTCGTCCGTACAGTCAGCAGCAAAAGTGGCTAAGCTGGTGAAGCGATTCAAAATGACTTACACGCGCTCTTATTCTCTTGACAATAGAGATGTCTTCTCATTTTGAACACCTCAACCGCTTAGCCACTTCTGCAGCTGACTGTACATTAAATTGGAGAGCATGCCGTCGAGCCAAATATTTACGTCCCAAGAGCACGCGAAAAAATAAAAATTTGACGTAAATTCTTTCATTCAAGTTAACCGGCTTGTTTAGCGACGTAAAATGTGGTAGTCCACATGGAAAGGTACATTACGGCGCTTGGCGCTTACGTTGCAAAGTGTCACATTAGTATTCAAGTGTCATTAACAATAGCGTAAGCGTCAAGCGCCACAAGGTACCTTTCCGTGTGTTTCCTAGACTGAGGTCGCATACAATAAACGTAATTCGCTATTTCATATCCAGCGGCGATGTTAATAAATACAAGTTGTTGGCGTGGCGGGTGGGGGGCGCTACGCCACGTAGTTGTACTGGTTGGGGTTGTCCTTGTCGCGCTCCATGTAGTCGCGGTCGATCAGCGACTCGATGCGCTTCTTCAAGTCTGCGGGCTGCACACACATGCAATCATATAGTCGGTATCGAAAGGGTAGGGTGTGTGAATTATTTATTTAGAAGAACAATGTAACTCAGCATTACAGTATATAGGGTGTAGCTTGCAATAAGAGCAATAACTTTGGGCATCGTTTCTACACTACAAACGCAGCAACATCTGTTTATAGCTTCTTACTTGTAGCCTCGCAACGCCCACCATACTAAAATATTTAATAGTTAAAACCAACCTTACTATGCATATGCAGTGAATTTAGTTGAATTTTCTTTTGTACGATAAGTAAGGAAACAAAAGAAATTCTACCCTATTTCCTTTTATAAAAGATTTCAACTCCATTGAAAGGGAGTGTACATTGTAGATATTGTAATGCACGCTGGGCCTTACAATAATTTAAAAATAAGTCATAGATTAAGAAATATTAATTAAAAAAATAATCCAAGCAAGTAATGTAGTGTGAAAACTGTGAAGTTTGTAGGCTGACAGTAATTGTCAACTAGATTATTGGACGCTGTTCATTGATATTTATTTTGTTAGAAAATATCCCAAGTAACAAATTCTCTTTTTTTAATGTAGAATAAATGTTGCTACGTTCGTGCTGTAGAAGCGATCCCTATAGTTATTGCTTCTATTACAGTCCACACCCGGTATACCAATGCGCTGAGAAACTAAGTAACATACATAATACATAATGTCATAAAAAAAACAACCTATTTATATTAAGGTGCTGGATGGCCTATCATCCATCAACTCACAAAACCTCAAGCATTCGCGGCACACAGCCGTCCATCTCCAAGCAAACAGGTCACATTCAGATGATGTCAGAAGCGCATTGAGGAGTGTTAACGCGCGCGGAAGCGGCGAGTTAGCCCGCGATACCGTGCGTGGTGCCGGCACTGCTGATAGTGGTGAGAACGAGGCCTCAAATTATATTAAATTATTGTACCTCATATACAATTACTTTCGAGAGACGATGAAACGCGGAATTCACGTTTTATAAATCGGATGTTGTTCGACGGTTTCGCTTCATTTCATAACATCATCTTCCTCTTCTCATATGTTATGAAATGAAGCGATTATGAGCGCTGGTGGCCTAGTGGTAAGAGCATGCGACTCGCAATCCGGCGGTCGCAGCTTCAAACCCCGGCTTGTACCGAGTTTTTCGGAATTTATGTACGAAATATCATTTTACCTGTCGTTTTTCGGTGAAGGAAAACATCGTGCGGAAACCGGACTAATCCCAATAGTCTTGTTTACCCTCCGGGTTGGAAGGTCAGATGGCAGTCGCTTTCGTACAACTAGTGCCTACGCTGAATCCTGGGATTAGTTGCCAAGCGGACCCCAGGCTCCCATGGTGGCAAAATGCCGGGACAATGGCAAAATGCGAGGAAGATGATGATTAGGTGTTGGACAGTCGGAGTGTGCGAAGGTGGTCACAAATATCAGAAAAACGCCTCTATTGTCAAGGTGATAAAGTGCATTTTCCGATATTTGTGACAACCTCCACACCTCCGATAATGGCGACTGGACACAACGGTTAGGTACGGTCAGGGACTTTAATTGTTGAGCCATTTAGGGTTCACTTTACATTGGGAATTTCATAAAGTATTAAACAAGAGAAAGTAGCATGAACCATAAGTGGCTGAACGATTAAAGTCGGTGACTGTACCTTTACGGGGAACTTAAGCTGGTTGTAGAGTTCTGATATGAGGAGGTTGTGGGACAGCGCCTTGCGCATCTTCATGACGCGCACGATGGCCGCGTCGATCTGGTACTGCCGGTCCTGGAACACTCGCTCCTCGGTCGCCTTCTGCTCTTCACTCTGCGGGTTCAAAAGGTTTGCATAATTAATTTTAAATAAATAAATATTTCGGGACAATCTTACACAAATCGACCTAGTCCTACGGTAAGCTCAGTAAGGCTTGTGTTGTAGGTACTAGAGGACGATAGATACATATAAATACTTAAATACATATAAAACACCCATAACCCAGGAACAAATATCTGTGCTCATCACACAAATGCCATGACTGGGAATCGAACCCAGGACCATCGGCTTGACCTAACTTTGACCCACTAGGCCAGACCGGTCGTCAATTTTAAGATTAATAAGTCATCTAGTCTTATATCCTCGTAAGGCCCACGGGCCTTCCTGTAGTACTAATTACTTTAAAGAAATTTGAATTTTAACAAATTGGAACAGTTGAATTTAATGTTTCTTTCGATTATGACACAAAAGAAATTATACTTTATTTCCTACACTATAAAGAACGAATTCGAGTAGCATTATACTTGTTTCACTAAGGCCCATCATCCTTAGGAAGATATACACTTGACTACTGTTAGGTTTAAGACCTAATATGATTATTAACTAGATAAATTTTCGTAAGTACATTTGATTTGTAATCCATTTGTTTGAAACAACGATCACAAACATTTGGAAAAAATAACGTAAAGGAGAGATGTTTTAATACATCAAAAAATATGATTTGACGGCAAGCGACGTTAACCCGATCGAGCTTTATGGGATAAACTCGAAAACAATTAGATCTGGCATCTGCAAAAACTAAAGAATGCCAAGATTGGTTTAAAGTGAATATTTTTTTTTTTTTTTTTATAAATAAATATTTCGGACATTCTTACACAAATCGACCTAGTCCCACGGTAAGCTCAATAAGGCTTGTGTTGCAGGTATGTACTAGACGACGATATATATAATAAATAGATACATATAAATACTTAAATACATAGAAAACACCCATGACTCAGGAACAAATATCTGTGCTCATCACACAAATAAATGCCCTGACTAAGCATCGAAACCAGGACCTTCGGCTTCATAGGCAGGGTCACTACCCACTAGGCCAGACCGGTCGTCAAAATGTCACTAGAAGCAGAAATATGGTTTACATCAAGTACGATGATAAAAAATGACTAATAAACCGGGAGTGCCTCAGGGTCCCACATTAGGCCCGTTCGTTTTCCGACTAGCCGGCGTACGTACCGTCTCCTTCATCTGGATCTGGTTGATCTTGATGCGGAACAGCTTGTTGGTGAAGTCGGCGTTGAAGCAGAAGTGGTCGTCGTCGCGCACCTCGCGGCCGCGCGGCGCCTTCACCAGCACGCGCGCCTTGCCGCACGCCAGCGACTGCAGCGTGCGCCGCAGCTCGCCCTCCTGTCGGCCACCCAGGGGTCAGCAGCGCAGGCGGGTTGGCGGTCGCGGCGCCAGCCCGCGCTCCGATGCTCACAGGGTGATACGTGAGCCGTGAGCAGGACCGAGCCAGTATATTATACTGTATCTAAACGATACAGTATAATATACTGGCTCGGTTCGCGCTTAAATTAAACACCTATATTTCCTTTCTTTTGCACTTTTTATTAAGAAACAATTTCGTCTACAAAAAATATGGTCATCCTAAAACAACTAATGAAAGAACACAAATCGTCTTTGTCATAACAGCTCTTTGATTAGAAAGTAAATTGTCGAAAATTGGTAACCAGACTGATAAGTTGATGACATTTAATTAGCCAAGAACTATCGTGAGATTCAAACGTATTAATTGCGGGTAACTCACGTTTTATAAGTCAATTTGCTCGACATGTTTCACTCCGTAACGACGAGCATAATCATGAGCCGTTCGCGTTGGTTAAGCAATGCGGTCTGCGTCATGTCGAACAATATTCGAATATAAAAAGTGAGTTACCCGCTTCTATATTATTAAGAACGTTCAAATTGTAGGGTGACCATGCATTTTGTAAATGATTTAAAGCTTCTTATAAACACTTAAACAGTGTTTTGTTGATTGCACTAAGTCAAGTACAAAACAGTAGTTTATTTTTAACTGAACTCACTGTTAATCCTGCTCACGTCTCCTGAATCACCTGTATGTATATGTTATGTGATGTGATATATATTAATCTGTTTCATTTAGGCTGTGTTCTAGGCGCCTCAAGGCGTACACTATAATTATATAAACAGTCCAAAAGTACAACAAAATAACAAACACGAAATAAAAAAAATGGTTTAAATCAACCAACCTGAAGTAAGTACAAAATAAATGGATCTTTATTAATACCAACAAAATTTGTGAAATCAATATTAAAAAAAATTTAGTTTGTCATTCGTTGAAATACTTTCGTTGAAATATAGTTATTCGTTGGAATACTTGTAATACTTACTAACGGTAATTATTAACAACAACAAATCATGACGTCATAACAAGTGTATGTTACTTGGAAGTATTTAACCCTTAGGTGCATGAAGTATCAATCAATTTGCTTCTAAAGTGCCTTATGTACAATTACATACATGTGGCATTTGACACTCTGTATATACACATTTTGAATAGGACTTGTGCCACTTCAGTTTTGATAAACGGCATATTTTTTTATACTATTTGCACTAAAGGGTTAATACTATTCATTATCCATTATGTATTTCAATTATTATGGAATGCCTACCTCAATATTTGTGGCCGCCTTGACCTCTTCAAAAGACAAATCGTCACCTTCATTGAACAGCAGCAGCACTAGTGCTTGGAACAGTGACACTTGCAGCTCTTTGTTACCCTGCAAACAACAGTTTTTTTAACTTCGGTAATTTATGCTTTTTTTTTTATGATATAGGAGGCAAACGAGCAGACGGATTGCCTGATGATAAGCAACTACCGCCGCCGATGGACACTCGCAACACCAGAGGAGTCACAAGTACGTTGCCGGCCTTTAAGATCCCTATACGCTCTTTTCTTGAAGGTTTGGATGTCATATCGGTCCGGAAATACTGCACACGACAATTTATTCCAATTTTATGTACCCAGAAATATTTAAGGCGAGTCTTTCGTCATTATCATTCATCATGATTTCAGCCTTAAGATGCCAGTACTAGACAGAGGCCTCCCCTAAATATGACTTGTATCATCTTGGAGGGGAGTCGCCGTATTCGCCACGCTTTGCAGACGGGTTGGCGACCGCAGTAGCTATTAATACGGTTTAGACACAACCGCTGCTGCTTATGTGTCGGATTTTTCCTTTTGTCGCCTCTTACGACTGGCGTACCTGTGCGAAGTGTGCCCGGAGCACGCAGTGGCCCAGCATGGGCTGCCACGTGAGCTTGCGGCCGGAGTGCTTGCCGAGGTAGAACTTGGTGAAGTGGTGCTGCTGGCGTACCTGTGCGAAGTGTGCCCGGAGCACGCAGTGGCCCAGCATGGGCTGCCACGTGAGCTTGCGGCCGGAGTGCTTGCCGAGGTAGCACTTGGTGAAGTGGTGCTGCTGGCGTACCTGTGCGAAGTGTGCCCGGAGCACGCAGTGGCCCAGCATGGGCTGCCACGTGAGCTTGCGGCCGGAGTGCTTGCCGAGGTAGCACTTGGTGAAGTGGTGCTGCTGGCGTACCTGTGCGAAGTGTGCCCGGAGCACGCAGTGGCCCAGCATGGGCTGCCACGTGAGCTTGCGGCCGGAGTGCTTGCCGAGGTAGAACTTGGTGAAGTGGTGCTGCTGGCGTACCTGTGCGAAGTGTGCCCGGAGCACGCAGTGGCCCAGCATGGGCTGCCACGTGAGCTTGCGGCCGGAGTGCTTGCCGAGGTAGAACTTGGTGAAGTGGTGCTGCTGGCGTACCTGTGCGAAGTGTGCCCGGAGCACGCAGTGGCCCAGCATGGGCTGCCACGTGAGCTTGCGGCCGGAGTGCTTGCCGAGGTAGAACTTGGTGAAGTGGTGGTGCTGGCGTACCTGTGCGAAGTGTGCCCGGAGCACGCAGTGGCCCAGCATGGGCTGCCACGTGAGCTTGCGGCCGGAGTGCTTGCCGAGGTAGAACTTGGTGAAGTGGTGCTGCTGGCGTACCTGTGCGAAGTGTGCCCGGAGCACGCAGTGGCCCAGCATGGGCTGCCACGTGAGCTTGCGGCCGGAGTGCTTGCCGAGGTAGCACTTGGTGAAGTGGTGCTGCTGGCGTACCTGTGCGAAGTGTGCCCGGAGCACGCAGTGGCCCAGCATGGGCTGCCACGTGAGCTTGCGGCCGGAGTGCTTGCCGAGGTAGAACTTGGTGAAGTGGTCCTGCTGGCGGGTGAGCGCGGCCGGCAGGCGGGCCTCGGCGGTGCCGTACGTGGGCCAGAAGCCCATGGTCAGGATGTACACGGACAGCTCCAGGCCGCTGGTGTCCGGCGTGCCGGCGAGGTGCTGACCACAGATAAGCCATAGATATAAATTATTACTGACATTTATGATGCCTATAATTTTTTTTATTAAT
Source organism: Grapholita molesta (assembly GCA_022674325.2). Classification (NCBI taxonomy): domain Eukaryota; kingdom Metazoa; phylum Arthropoda; class Insecta; order Lepidoptera; family Tortricidae; genus Grapholita; species Grapholita molesta. Next base: position 2,862,245 of record CP053125.2, on the reverse strand, counting down.
TCTATCTTTTGAAACCAATGCTATATATACACATTATAGCCTGCGTTCCACAAGAGATGAGCGTGGACGCGAAACGAAGGATGTTTTTTTTTTATACAAGACTGACCATCGTTCGACCTCAGTCGCACCTGATGGTGACGACGAGGTCGAGGGTGTAGGATGCTGGTTCAGTAACAGCCTATTCACTCTTGCCTTGAAAAGGCCCAAATTATATCTTTCCGAGAATACAGACGAAGGGAGTGAATTCCATTCCTTAGCAGTCCGCATTAGGATGGTAGAAAGGTGATTATTCGGGCGTTTGAACCGTTCTTATTACTCTGTCCAGTGTCCATTTCTGTAGAAGTGCCTGCATTATATTAAGTAGGTTTTGGTTGTCCTTTAGCCAGCCCAGCTGTCTAACAGTAAACCAGAAATAACAACAAACTGTGTGATCATTTCTACAGAAATCTGGACAGAGCATTAAATTAAGAATGGTTCAAACGCCCGAATAATCACCCAGAAGCGAGTCGCTTCGTACGAATAAATGGAATATCACGACGTAAGGATGGAACCGCTCCCCTCGGTGGTGGTGGAATTAAATCATGCAATTCATGTGCACACTCTCCAAAATGTTAACCAATAAAATTACTAAATTTTTATTTTGAGAAGTGGTTAAATTGGTGCATTATTATGTCATTGAGTCTTCCTGTCCACGTATCCATGTAACTGACCTGTTTGTACGTGATATTGATGTCCTTTGATAGCTCCATGTCCTTGAACATGCCCTCCAGCTTGCACGTGAAGCCTCCGCCGCACTCCTGCTTCAGTTTGCTCAGCATGGACTTCTCCGCGTCTACGGAAGCCGACTTGCCGACCAACAACCTGGGAATTAAAAAGTTTTATCAGTTTAAATAACCTCCTAAGGCCCATCATACAAATAATATCCTACTCGAATTTGTTCTTTATAGTGTAGGAAATAGAGTAGAATCACTTTTGTGTCAAAATCGAAGGAAACAAATGAAATTCAACTCTGTTCCAATTGTACAAAATTCAAATTTCATAATAATAATTAGTGGTACAGGAAGGCCCGTGGGCCTTACGAGGATAAAGTTTGATAGGCGTGTCGTAGGTTAAATTCGCAAAACTCGTAACTTCACCCAAAGCTATTAACATCTTCGCTGCGGCAGTTAGTTAACATCGCAGTTAGCCATACTTGCTTAGGGGTCGATCGACCTAATAACGCAGTGAACGTGTTAAAGGATTTGCAATATAGTTAAAAATACATAAAACTGTTAACACCGTACAGTCAAGGTAAAAGATATCGATAAGGAAAAAGTTCTAAAATATGTATACATGTGCTTAAATATTGAGTCAATATGTATACATACTTTGGCACTTTGTTCGTATCTATATCTCTGACCTTGACTATACAGATGTAGAGCAAAACAATTTTCGTCCCGATAACTCGGATCTCGAACGAAATGAGTAATTGATATTTTCATATCTGTTTAATATGGAACTTAAATTCAAGGCAATTTCTTTAAGTGAAATGAAATTTTTCACTTTGACTTACCAAATGTATATGAATATGTGTAAATGTAAATCTATATGAATATAACTACTTAGTTACAAACGGATAAACTCACGTGTAATTATATCGCACTAGGCGACATGTTTCGACATGTACACCCTCATCGCGATCGGTGTGTCCTGACTCGGTTTGAAGATGGGTACCAGAGCTTACCCGAAACATGTCGCCTAGTGCGATATAATTACACGTGAGTTTATCCGTTTGTAACTAAGTAGTAGTAACATGGCTCACAACAGTTTTAATTCTATATGAATATGTGTGACATATTCATATACATTAATATGGAACTATAAGGTACTTTCCCAGTTGGGCTGCCCCAGATTCAAGCGTGATGGTCATCGTTGTGCCCTATCTCTCATTGTTGGACGTAGTTCAAGGACATACCGGGGTCCAAAATATGTCTATGAGACAGTTTTTATTAGCGAAGTACTATCACTTGAGTTTGGAGAAGCCCAACTGGGGAAGTACCTCCTCCTTACAGAAGACCACAGCCATAATAGCACTGCTACCTTTAAGGTATGTAGTGTTGTGTTCCTAATGGTGAGTAGGGTTCCCAGAGCTCCAACCCCCCTTAAAGGCCGGCAACGCGCTTTTGACTCCCCTGGTGTTGCCCATGGGCGACGGTAATTGCTCACCATCAGGCAATCCATCTGCTCGTTTGCCAAAAAAAAAAGTAACACGAACCGTTTCGCCAAGTCCTTCTTGTAGAAGGCCTCGAACACGTCCTTGCCGTGGATGAACCGGAACAGCACCATGATCTTGTCCAGCAGCCGCTCCAGCTCCTCCTCCGTCGCCTCCTTGTTGCCGGCGCGCAGCTTCACGTCCACGAACTTGGCTGCGACCAGAACAACACCACGTTACTACAGAGCCCGGGAAGTAAGGGGTATAATATGTAGACGGCCGAACGCAGTGAGGACGGATTATTACAAGGACGACGACCCCTTTTCACGCTGAGTTATGTATAGTGCTTTTCTCAAAAATGCAATACAATAATTAAAAATAACTCCAAGAAATTTGTAGAAAAAATCTGAAAATTTAATCAGAAAAAAAACTAAATTAAACATGCCGAATGAATCAGCAAAATGAATGATCATTATTGTTTTTAATAGGCGTAGGGGCAGAATGTCATTAAATCACAAATATTTTTTAATGGCCAATCTCCAAGATGCTGTGTCTGCCGCTGGTTGATGAAGTGCTCGAAGGCCTCCCGCATGGAGTACAGGAACTTGTCGTTCCGCTGGAAGCACGTGGCCGCCACGTGGTCCAGCTGCTCCTGGAACTGGTGTCTCACCAATGAGCTCGGCGGGCTTGTTCTGCCGCTGGTTGATGAAGTGCTCGAAGGCCTCCCGCATGGAGTACAGGAACTTGTCGTTCCGCTGGAAGCACGTGGCCGCCACGTGGTGCAGCTGCTCCTGGAACTGGTGTCTCACCAATGAGCTCGGCGGGCTTGTTCTGCCGCTGGTTGATGAAGTGCTCGAAGGCCTCCCGCATGGAGTACAGGAACTTGTCGTTCCGCTGGAAGCACGTGGCTGCCACGTGGTGCAGCTGCTCCTGGAACTGGTGTCTCACCAATGAGCTCGGCGGGCTTGTTCTGCCGCTGGTTGATGAAGTGCTCGAAGGCCTCCCGCATGGAGTACAGGAACTTGTCGTTCCGCTGGAAGCACGTGGCCGCCACGTGGTGCAGCTGCTCCTGGAACTGGTGTCTCACCAATGAGCTCGGCGGGCTTGTTCTGCCGCTGGTTGATGAAGTGCTCGAAGGCCTCCCGCATGGAGTACAGGAACTTGTCGTTCCGCTGGAAGCACGTGGCCACCACGTGGTCCAACTGTTCCTTGAAGTCCAGCAGCTCCGCCACCATTGTCTTGTCTCGCTCCGGCTCGATCACTATCGTGCGACCTTTTTTCTAAAAATAAAAAAAACATTAATAATGTAAAAAAAACCCTCTCGGACGACAAAAAGACGGCAAATCACGGGAAGGTGTGTTCGTTGCAATTCAGTGTCATAACTCATAAGTATGACAGCCAGAGCCGTAGCGCACGTGTTTTGTTTATAAAAAGTAAAATGTTCGGTTGAATTCATTCGCTACTTTTAAGTTAGTTGGAGACAAATGTTTGGATAAGTATATAAATATTACAGGACATGCACAAATTGACTGAGCCCTACGGTAAATTCAAGAAGGCTTGTGTTGTGGATACTCAGGCAATGATGTATGTATGTACATAATATACAAATACTTAAATACACAGAAAACACTCTTGACTCGGGAACTAGTACCTGTGCTCATAAAATGAATAAATGCCCTTACTGGGTTTTGAAGCCAGGTCCATCCATAGGCAGTACCCATTGAGAGCCAGATATATCATTTATAAATTATAAATATCAAAATTGTAATTAGGTAGCTAATAAATTTATCAACAAACCTTAATATAAGCATTAAAGTGATTACACAGCTCACTCAATCCATCTTTGACTCTGCTGAACAGACTATACAAGGTGGTGAGGTCTGAGTGTCTGGGGCCGTCCATGAGAGCCTCCAGCCCTTTGCTGAGGATAGCGGTCAGGTGTTCGCTGAGCAACATACGTTCTATCGTGTGTATTAGTTGCCATCTGTAAATAAATAAAAAATTGGGCTTATGAACAATTTAAATGTAAACTCGCTTGCGTGGGATACACTGTTCATACAATGCAGCGAATTAAAAAAGAAACATATGTTATGTCTACTTTAAGAAAACCAGTTAGTAAGTTTATTAATAAAATAATGTAGAAACAGAACTGACTGAAACACTGTTAATAGGCGGGACGAATCCTACACGTACAGGTCGATTCACGAGAGTTGGCACGAATGGAATGAATGACGAATGAAAGTGTCTATGTGTGTGTCACATTAACCAATAAAATAGTGGGTCGATTGTGTCACTCATACAATGAAAGTTTCGTTCAATCCATTCGTGCCAACTCTCGTGAATAGACCTGTACACAGGCTGCTTCCGCAACTCATTGTCACTAATTGGACTATAATATATCATTGCACAACTGAAGTGCCATAAAGCCAGGAAAGTCCATGGCCGTTAGGCCAGGGTCCTAGAGCGGCAACCTCGGATGTGGAAGCGCTGGTCACCAGTGGCTGTAGTGATAATCTGTAGTTCGCTGTGGGGCCTAAGCAGTTAACGGCCGGTGACTCCTAAACTAGATGGACAATTGATCTCGTAGGGGCTGTCTGCAGTGCTGAAGATCGTGGGAGGCTATGCGGAAAGGCCAGCATCGGGCAAGGCTGATACTGACTTGGTGGAAGGATCCAGATAGTGCAGAAGCCGCTCGTTCTCCTCCCTCAGCCGCTTCTCCACGTGCGCCAGGTACGAGGGGACAGCCAGCTCGCGGACCAGGCGCTGGCCTTCTGCCGCGTACAGGCGCTCCGTCGCTTGAAGGAATCTGTATAAAACCCCGGATGAAATATATTGCTTCACTACATAGTATAAAACGAAGTCGCTTTCTCTGTCCCTATATCTATGTATGCTTAAATGTTTAAAACTACGCAACGGATTTTGATGCGGTCTTTTAATAGATATGGTGATTGAAGAGGAAGGTTTATATGTATAATAACATCCATTAAATAGTAGAGAAATACTAATATCAGCATAGCACCCGTGCGAAGCCGGGGCGGGTCGCTAGCGTGAAATAAATTAGTGCAAGGCCTGAGTGACGATCAAGGGATGCAGTAGGGCGGGACGTGTGGCGTGCATGCAAGGAGCAAAGGAATTAAAAGACTGAACTAATTTCCTTTCAGTTCCTTCGACTGATTGACCGACATTGGACTCTGGTTGCTAAACAAGCAGGCCTAGCTCTATTTGCAATGTTTCATGTTCAAAAGGTTAAAATCATCGGTATGAAGATGGTTTAGTCTGACACAGACTAGAACATAAAATGAGCACATCAGCTCATAGTCCAAAACTAAAAATGGCATGAACACAAAATGACTAAAGCACATTAGTTTATTTTTGGGTGAAAAACGACCATAACCTAAACCTACCTATAGGACAATAGCTTTACCTTTCCACATTTGGTGTTTTTTTCACACTAATTGTGTTGTAGTCATTTTGTGTTTCGATCATTTTGAGTTATGGACTATTAGCTGATGTACTAATTTTATGTTCTAGTCTGTGTAAGACTAACCCGTCTTCATGACCAATGGATAATTAACCTTTTAAACACGAAATGTTGCAAATAGAGCTCAGCCTGCTCGTTTAGCAACCGGAGCGCTCCAATGCCGGCCAATAGGTCGAAGGAACTGAAAGGAAAAGTTTAGTCTTTTAATTCCTTTGCTCCTTGCACGCTCCGGCCATTTTGTGTTCTGGTCCGTGTGAGACCGAAGCATGAAGACACGCACTTGTGTTCAAACGCGTCCTGGTATATCTGCAGGTCGGACAGCATCCGCAGCAAGCTCTTCAGCAGCGAGATGTCGACGGCATCGCCGCCTCGCTCCCGCTCGATCAGCAGCAGCAGCCCGTCCACTGTGCGCGTCTGTACCAGTGTGTTCATTGCTATGTGGTGACGGAAGAGATCTAGGCCCATGTCCCTGGAATAAATACATAAAACAAATTACTGTTTAAGTACGTCCGAGAAGAAGAGTTCTAGGGCGAATAGGTTTTATGCATAGCGGGCAGAATAATTGTTGGCTAGCAGAGCCTATGTCAGACGTAGCCAATAGTTTATATAATTTTATAGATTTGTCTAGTGAGTAAGAATGAGGGTGACATGAACACCTAGTGTTCAAAGCCTCAATAAAAATTAGAATAAAAAGAAAGTTTGAAGAATCTGGTCTTAGGATACTCGACTTATATGACGCAACCACTGAACACTGGTGTTGGTAGCTGTACATGTGTAAGGCAGAAGTGGAATGGAGCCATTAAGATATCTGGGCAGTCTAGACATCCGGAAAAGTGCCCCTTGCAGTGCACTTTATACATTGGAACAACTAAGGACTTTAAGCACCTGACAAAGAATGTGAGTTCATATGTGCAGACTAGTAAGATTTGAATCTTACTTTTTTGTAAATGAGTGATATTTCCCACCAGTCCCTCGGTTAACAGTCGGCATTTCTAGAACTGATGGTTCCGTGGAGTGTAGGATGGATGGGATGCAACCTGAGCAGATGCACTAGGCCCATCAATACTTTGTTGTTTTTATAATTAGTACTTGTACATGATAAATAGGAAGTTACGAACTAAATTTAATGTTTCTAAAGCAAATCCTTACCAAATTGAATGTATACTAGGATTCTGCAATACGTAAGTTCTATCTAAGTAAAGGAAGATACTCCGGATCATGATCATCTGGCGGCAGTGCGCGCGCCAGCAGTCGTCCATGCGCTTCAGGAACACCTGCCGGTCCATGCTCTCTGACAGGAACTGCTCAATGTTAGCTTTCACGTGGGCTTCTACGAGGTTTGTTAGGTTTACATATAGTTGCGACGCCATCTGGAATAAACAATTAATCATAAGTACATGGATTGTTGAGATACTTGTTAAATTTAAATATATGTCATACACTTAGTCATGAACAGTATTGCCTCGGATGCTGTTCATCTTCCTCATGTTATCCCACGGCTTATGGGAGCCTCTTGACCACTTGGCAACTAATCCCAGGATTTGGCGTAGACACTAGTTTTACGCAAGCGACTGCCATATGACCTTCCGACCCTGAGGGTAAACTAGGCCTTATTGGAACTAGTCCGGTTTCCTCACAATGTTTTCCTTCAACGAAAAGCCACTGCTGAATATCAAATGATATTTCGTACATAAGTTCCGAAAAACACATTGTTACAAGTCAGGGTTCACACCTGCCCCCTCTGGATTGCAAGTCACACACTCTTACTGCTAGGTCATCAGCACTTTTCACTGTGGCAACATGTGACAAGAATATAACATTAGGTATCTCTAGATACTTGTTCAACACACAGCATTTACTCATATTGGTGTCAATAACATGCTACTGCTATAAAGGTTACATAATTAATAAAACAAACATTAACCTGCTAAGAACATTTACAGTGTTTTGTATAAATTCTGCAATTGAATTAATTTTAGATTAACTAAATTTTAAACTTTGTGTTTTTGGTTTTAGGAGGTAAAGTCGAAGACTCAAAACACAAAGTCCATGAGGAAGTTTCCCAAATGATGGGAGTTTATTACTATATACCGAAACATATTTAAAACTAAAATAGTCCTAATTCTATCACCCTTATAAAAATGATTATGCCCTAGAATAGGTAGGCAGTTTGCCTATTAACTGTCTTACCTCATTAAATAAACCATTATTAATAAAATTCAAAAATACTTGAAAAGTTTAGTTTCTTTTTTCTTGTATAGTTATTTTAGTGAAGTATTTTAGTTTTAACTTATATTAAACTGTTAGTTTTAACATGTTCACTGTGGCATGGGTCCTATTGATTATTATATGTCAACTAATTGCCGCAGCAAGGGTGTTAAATAAGTTTATAATTTATGTATATTTTGGTTTGTATTACATAAAGTTTATTTAAGATATATATAACATAATGTTCCACAGTATTTACATAACTATATAGAAAATATTCAATAAATAAATACATAAAACATTTAAAAAAAACAGGTGGTTTTTAATTTGTCAGGCACATCTTTAATGTTTGTTAATTGAGAATTGTCGTTTATAAATTGATTTGATAAATTATTTATTATAGTTTAAATGTATATGGGATACAGTTTTAGCAAAAAAAATCCAAAGTGTGCAAAGCTGGGTACCTTCCCAGGGAATTTAGTGGTTAAGATTTTTGGGTGAATTGTTCTGGATGTCATTCATACTTAAGATCCTCTCTTCTTTTTACTAACAAAGCCTTTACAGCAAACAGACAAAGGTACCATGAAAATATTTTGAGACTTATCAATTGGCAAACATGCTTTAGAGTATTTTTAGAATTTGCCTTTTTACCTTGTGGCTGCACATATTCTCTACAGCCTGGTACAACTCCTCGAGTGAGTACGCGATAGCCGTCGACGTCTGGATGGCTACCACGGCCTCCCTCAGCTTGCTCCATGTCGTCTCCTGGTAGTTCTCCGGCAACTTTGGCTTGCCTGCAACAACGCACTAATATACCCAAAACTCAGAGGTTATAAACACAAAATGTAAAGGTGACGAGAGTAAACACACTTTTAAAATTCTTGATTATCAATTTCTTCGCCGTCGCGCCTGGCTTGGACTGCATAGATGGCAACGTGGTCTTAACTGCTCCATTGGAATTCGTAGTCAACATAGAAAAATTCGATTTCTTTTCACTAGCACTCATATCGTCTGTTTTAGAACACAAGTCACTGTTATGTGTACGTTTTCTACCCTGATTGCCACCTTCTTCTACCAAAACTGTTATTCTAGCTGAATGCGACATAAAGCATGATAGGGCCGCAGCCTTAACACTATTTTAGTACGCTTAATAATAATTATCTACAAAATACAAATAAAAATAGAAGCATTCAGTCAGTCGTTTACTACAATCACACCACCATTACGATAAGTTTAATTTCCATTGTAATCGAGAGAGGGCGCGACATATCTAGAAGAAAATATATTCCTACGTTTTTGTTGTGTTTCGTTTGACGCTAGCAAGCACCATATGGACTTCGAAATCGCAATAATGTTAAACATTTGACTATATTTTTAATCACTAAAAGATTCACATAAAGTATTTCTGTACTATAAATATTGAACTTACTTTACACTACAAATATTCAAAGTTTTTGTCTTTAATTATCACTAATAACACAATTATGTCAAACACGGATCGGAATAGATATAGATGCACAAAAACGTAAAAATATCTAACGTCATAAATTCACCTTGACATTTGAGTTCAGTTTACTTCAGTCTAGCTGAAAAAAAAAGTTCAAAAAAGAAAGAGCCAAAAGGGGCATTTATAATGGAGTTAATGGCGGCTGCAGGTAGACGTATAACATATTTTTTTTGTACAAATGTACACTATAAACCGTTTCCCGATCGCGGTGGGTTTTTATAGGATCCGATACTGGATGATTACGCCGGATTAAGATGTCTCGCTAGTTGCTTCTTTGTTTAGATGGTCGCTTGGACAGAAAATTAACGAAGAAGATGCTATTAATAATGTAGACTTCTGAATTTCCGCATAGAAATAAGATGACTCGCTTAGCCAAATAGATACTTCAAATGAAATGCCAAGGGAACTTTGCATTTCATTTGAACTGGGATTGATCTCTGAACGATTTTTTTGGATGCTAACTAAAGAGGAGCGTAAAATACCTACAGGGCTGTGTACCTAAATATTCGTGGTCTTTGTATCAGTATTTGATTTGACGAGAAACACCAGGAGGCCTATCACAAGAGAGACGCGACGCGAGAGTATCTCGCGGCGACATAGACTACCCGCCCTTTTCTAAGAATATTATTTAAAGAGGGACGGGTAATCCATCTCGGCTCGAGATACTTTCGCGCCCCTCTTGTATTTGCGCAATAACAGCTTTCAAACGAGAATGGTTACAAAAAATGGCAATAGATAAGAGGATAGCTATTGTACTATATAGTAGATAGATAGTTACCTACTTCTCGTCGCTTTTGGACTACAAACACCTCATAACTGATTATTATTTATTTTACATTAGTCTAACTATTTATTTAACAAATATAAATTATAATATAATAAATCTTATAAACTAAACTTATATTAACAAAAATTAAAATACAACAAATTTAACTAAACTAAAAACCTAAAATAAAGTAAAAATTCGCCCCGCGGCATGGTACCGTAGATGCTGGCAGCATTTCCCCGCTGAATTGCAATAGGTACCAATTCGCTGCGCGAGAAACTTGTCAGCTCTACGGTCCTCCTAATAACTTAGATGGGTTTCGCTAGAAATTATCGTGTTGGGATTTTGGGAATGTAAATTATTTAATGCCAGTTAGGGAATGCAAAAACCGAAGATTTTTCAAAACCGGTTATTTCTTCGGTTTTACCAAAAAAAAAACCGAAACCGGTTAAAACCGGTTTCGGTTTTTAGAATCATCAATTCTTAAATTCATCGCCATGGAATAAAGAAAAGATTGCTTCACGTGTAAAACGAATGATTTTTTTTAATTGGACAGTAACAAACAAATACACATTACACTCTTATATTATTACTCACCAAACTTATGTTTGTCGGCGAGAAGCGCTCAGTTTAAAATTACTTAACATAATCTTATTATATCACTAATCATGTAGCAAGTAATAACAATCAAGAAAGAAAGAAAAAAAAGCTAGTATGGTATATACACGATTTTATCACGAAATTAAAGACAGAATATGTGACTATTTTATTGTATGGGAATTGTCAAATGACTTAATGTTATTTGTATCTAGGAAGGAATAGAAACAAACCAATTTTATTAAATTCTTTTTTTGGTTTGTTCATTTGTTGGTTAGACACCGATGGGATAGGTAATTTTTCTGAAATATATGACAATATCAATTTATATTTTAATGTTATTTACCTTACTTAAATCAAATGGCCTAATCCGAAATCTTGCTCTAAGTTTTTCGCTGTCTTGTAGTATATATTCAAGTAGTTAATTCGTTTACTGTTACTAGATTCCTTTATAAAATATTTGGTAAGTTATTTTATAAATGAACAAACTAACACAACACCACATAATTTGATTTGATGTCGATTCAACCGGTTAAGGACTATAAGGACCAATTTATACTAGGGCTCCTGGTATCCGTGATGTACGCCGACCCGTAGCTACGTGTTCTTAACACCGCCGGTACTAAGATCACGAATTTCACGAACACGGCCAGGTACGTGTCACGTCCCTACGTTCGCATCCAGATTCACGTGACACGCCGTGACACGTAGCCCGTACCTGCGTCCGTGTGTGGAGCTTCGGGGTCGATTCCGTTGGATACTTATCGCACGTTTCGTAATTTCGCCACGCCCGGGAATATAATAAATAAGGACTAAGTTTTATTCTTAAGATACGTGAAGGCGTGATCACGCCTACACGGATCTACACGGATTCACGTACCCTAATTTCACGTAACCGAATGTCACGTGCGGAACGGACCAGAAAACCGTTGCCGTGATTCACCAAACCGGGCGCACGGCTACGGGTTCACGAATCACGGACACGACCGCGAGCCCTAATTTATACCCTTCTAATGAATAAAACTTAGGTAAATAAAAAAAACCGAATATAACCGAAACCGGTTTTTTTTAATTCTATAAACCCGGTTTTGGATTTCCGCCAAAACCCCGGTTTTGACCGGTTTTTTCGGTTTCGGTTAAAACCGGTTTGCATTCCCTAATGCCAGTGTTTTTTTGTGTTTCCTCAGAACCTTTTTAGATGACCCAATTTTATGATACATTTTTATAGCCGACGATAGCTATGATTTTCGTGTGGTCCTATTTAAAGACCACCTGGTATTTATCTATATGACGTCGGTTATCTTTTAGTTTAAGTTATAGTTATTCGGAGAGGTTAGGCTTGTTAGGTTAGGCCTTCCCGCGGTCAGGGGAGCCGATGCGTAAAGGCATTCCCCACTCCGACAACAAAAAAAAGGCTTGTTACTTGTTAGGTATCTTTAGATGCCCGAAGGGTAGGCCCCAGAATAGGAGAAAAGAGGCTCCTTGTATAGGGAAATTATCGCATAAAAAATATGTCTCCAAAAACCCAAGTGGGTAAAAATTCAGGTGGGGAAAAAGGTATGACTGAAACAAAATCGAGTGGGGAAAATTTATGCGATTAACAATTATGCTACGCAGAACACATATACTACTCTGGATCCGCGCCCGACGATGCCAGACTGTTATATCAGCCACCGCTGAGAGCTGGGACGTAGGCCTCCCCCTAATATGACTTATATCATCTTGGGGGGTAGTTGCCATAGTCGCCACGCTTGGCAAGCGGGTTAGCCATAGTAATTAGAGATTAGGTTATCAACGGAAGCTGATGTCCATCCGTCGGTGTTTTCTCGTCGCCTCTTATAAAGTAATAACGGCCACGGCACTGTCTCTAGGAAACATTAATTTTGATGTCAGGTGCCCGTCTATCTGCCCTTATTCTTTAATTTCCTTAATGCCCGGCTAGCGGCTTCGAGTAGGATCCCGCTCTATTTTTTGCTCAGTCCCAGGAGAACCGATCGCGACAGAGTTTTTTTAATAAATAATTATTTTTCCTTGTTTCCTAAAACATCCTAATTAATATTTAAGCTAATATGGCCATAAAAAAGTTCTGCCCACCTTTCGAAATAAATTTATACGGAGCAAATACCAATTTCTCATGCAGTAGGTACGCCGTACGAGTATGATTATGTGTGTACGGGTATCATTTCAAAATCCTTCACTTTAGGATATTTAAAAACCTGAGTTCCGAAGTTCCGACAAAGGTTTCATTGGTCATTTTCGAGGTTACCTGATCCTGATCGAGGATACAGCAAGTTATATTTTTAGTTAATATCTGTACAATACGTGAAAATGTTCAATGTTACGCTTAGAATATTTGTCCGAAAACTAAGACCATTAATTCTGATTAATCATAACTTATTTCGTCGGCTGTTAGTGTTTGCATTTCACCCAATTAAGACCATTTAACGTAAATGTTTCTTCTCCTTTAGGTAAGTCTATATCTATACACAAGGACGAATCTAACATTACTATAGATGTGTAGAGCAGTGGCAGCGCGTCAGTAAAACTACTTGCGCAGTTTTCCTTCGACTCCTGCTGAAAAGGAAACCCACATTGGGTAATGGCAAGAAAATATCTAACCCGCCGCCATTGCTGTCGAATGTCTGCTTGAGAGCAACAATGGGTACGAGGCCTACTGAAATGATCGGGAATAAAAAAAACTGGTTGCAGGTTAATACAGTCAGCCTCATATAGTTCGGTACACCATACTAATTCTATGGTGTACCGAACTTTTTGAGTACTTTGGATGCTACGAACTATATGACGCTGACTGTACATCAATTAAAATTCATAACTCATTTATTGTTTTTCAATTGTTTCAAAGTATGTTCCTTTGCAATCATTGCATTTAAGAATGCAGTATATCGAAAAAGTAGGCGTTGAAAGTGACCAATATTTGTTGGCGCCACAACTGAATCGTGTCACCTATCCGCTGAACAACACGATATATTTTTTATTACTTGAGACTTAAGAAAAAGTGTCGATCCAACAATTTCCTCAAAGCACCCTTGTCTGAAACCCCGTGGTTAGGGCGAGGTGGGATTTCATTATTATTTGACCTACTATTTTTGTTTAGGTTTATCTTTAAACTTATGAAATGGAATGGAACTACCTAAAATCATGATAATAAAATTAAGTTTACTCACCCCGTTTTACGGTACCTAGTCATGCCAATGGCCATATTTGACCGAATCTACTTAAATCTCATAGATGACAATTAGTTTTTGCTTTAATTGTAATTGGTCGAACTTCAGAAACTACCGTACTGAGCGAGGCAAGGACCCTATCGAAACTCCGCATATATAGATACCTACTTATATTGGCGATGCATCACTTGGTGAAAGTTATGATAAAATATTGCAGCCGCTTTTAAATTACCGTGGACTTAACATCCACGATATCCCATTACAATAGAAGATAAATTAAAAGCGTTTGGTGCAATTAAAACTGTTGTGAGCCATGTCACTACAACTTAGTTAAAGACGGATAAACTCATCTGTACTTATATCGCACTAGGCGACATGTTTCGGGTAAGCTCCGGTGCTCATTTTCAAGCTGAGTCAGGTCACACCGCTCGGGGTGAGTGTGTCACCCAGTACAATATAAGTACATGTGAGTTTATCCGTTTGTAACTAACAATAAATATAAAGGCTTGGGCAGATAGGAGCGTTTTGAGAGCGTGGCGCAGCGGGGCGTGACAGCGGTGTCACTAATGTAAGGAGACAAGGCACACATTTGGACGGCAGCGTCGGGCCACGCTACAAAACGCGCCCTATGTGACCAAGCCTTATTCCACACATTTGAGATCCTGTGACCACGATAATGCATAAAAGCGACTAAAACGACCACGGCTGTTCAATAACACACCACGAAATAAATCATTTCATTTCGTATCAAGTCTTATTCGTATTTGTCGAAAAATGTTTAGGCAGGTATTGGTGCGGAGGCGCCTCATGCAATTATCCTTCGTGAAATCAGGCGGCCAAGAGCGTAAATGACCCAGTTAATGGTCCATTTCGTTAACGGTGCCGACTATAACATTTAGGTAGTCCTATAACTTACCTAAACATTTTTATTAGATTGTTAGTTGGCTATTAAATCTACCCGCACTTACACATACTAGTAATATTATTGATAAGCTTACATTAACAATAATCAAATCAACGTTTGTTTAGTCGAAAAAGCACCATAAGTTCATTCACAATTCACATCGGACGCATCATATGCAAATGAAAAACAACCCGCAAACTGAACTAACCTAAAAAACATGAAATAATAATGGTTATCCAATTAACAAGCTATTGTGATACGAGTTGGTGATTTGATTACACCCCAGCAGGTCCGGGTGTAACAAGTGGAGCCCCCGCCATTCAACTCGTCCATTCAGCTTCACTCCGAAACCGGTCGCCGCGGCGTGAGGGCGTCCGTTGCCCGCCTACACGCGCTGCGTTCGCGCTAAAATTTCAAATAGCATAAACAAAATAGAGCTTTAATTTTTTTTTAAGTCAGTGCTTATTTTTAATTATTTTTTATTTGGATTCTCGTTTGCCTGCCGTGATCGATTTATTGTATTAGTTTCGTGTAGTGACATTTATAAAAGTGGATATATTAATGACAAAAATGGGTGAGCAATCGTTAAATATGCCGGATGAGAGTATAGAGCAGCATATAGTTACGCTGTTTGAGAAGTTGGAAGGTTTGAGGAAGGATGGGAATGACGGACTGGCTGGCAGGGTGCCGGCTCGGTTGGAAGTGAGGACTCTGTCGCTGTGGAAGGCGGTGGTGGCGGAGTGCGCGGCCTCGTTCCTGTATGTGTTCATAGTGTGCGGGGCAGCAGGAGGTGCCGGGGTCGGTGCTTCGGCCTCGGCGATCCTGCTGTCCACGGCTTTGGCCTCGGGATGTGCCATTGCCACGTTGACGCTGTGCTTCGTCAATATTTCTGGTAAGATAACGATTCTTAGCTAAAAGTGAATTAGGAAATGTTTTTTAGAAATGTTGCCCGAATGGAGGATTAAATTTAACAATAAAGGACGGTAGGCGAGATACCGAATATGAGGAGCTGAAACATTCATTCTTAACTAAAGTTCATGTCACCAAACATATTCTTAGAGAGCCGGAACTTACTTACTTATACTTCTGTCTTACTATTCTACATGGGCTGTAAAATTTACAATTTAAACATTGCCTGACACTTGTAAAGTTAAATCAATAAATTTTGCTAATTACTCTGACATTCTTTATCTTATTTCTTGACACATACCTACCTATTGAAAATGTTGGAAGCGACTTCGCGCGCTAGTTTTTACGAGTCAACCAACAAAAGCTCGCAACTTGCAAAAGATTTGCTTAAAAATCAATGCGTATAGCAAATATGCGAAAAGCATATATTCAAGACGATATGCAACACAATAAACACTGATTTCGAAGTCTAAGCAGCTGACACCTGCTTACCTGGACCCAGCTTGAATACAATAGGTATAAAATATAAGACACATTAAGTGAAGATTTCTGGACCTTATTCGTATTGTAATAAGGTTTACTGGGTTGCACGTGTCTTCGGTGACGCAGAATGGCCATTGGCATCCCACGCGATGCACACGAAAGGTCATTCTCAGCTATCCCACGCATTTTACCCCCTCTAGCTTTTCTTTATCAATCTCTATTTATAAAAATAACAAAGTCAAGTTACTGTATTAATGGGAATTAAAACTTTGCAAATGGAAGACAACGAGACAAATATAGCTCATGGCAAACTTTAAATTGGACTGGTCGTTGCCTTACATAGCTTGCGAGGAACAGAAGCCTGGCAAAAAACCTGCCCACGTGCACATACCTGCTTTTTTTTTAACGGCGCAAGGTGCGACGCATTCGGTCCAGCGTACTCAGATGAAAAACGCAACAACTCTTTACGAGTTTGAAACTTATCTGTCATATTTCTTTTTTAAGTAGAAATAGGGTTGTCTAGAGGCCAATTAAACCCGCTATCATGTAATTTATTCCCACTCGAGCGATATACGGATGAGTAACGTTACCGCTTGTATCGTGCAGATGTTCACAATTATCCCACTTTTTACAAGGGTCGCGGCTGGCGAAAGTACTATCACTTCCAGTAATATATTTACGATTCTGAGTCTTATTTCAATGCTGTAAGTATTAATGTCGACATTTCTTAAGTTATACGAGGGCGTTATGTTTTTTCACAACTCATCCCAAGTGAGTTGTGAGGTAAACTTTCTACGGTTTTAAGTCAGATTTTATCCACAAAGACAAAACTTTGCACTTCAACTGTAATAGAAAATTAAAATTCCATTTAGAATGGAATTGTATTTGTGTTATCTGAAATAAGAAGGTTGAGTCCGGTCGCAAATTTAAATCAACACGGCTTTTGATTGTTGAGTATTAACATCCTGGTACTTATTGTAGGTACAGTCAAGTGCAAAAATACGTACCGAAAGAATCCTTTCATAAATACGTCCTACAACCTTATTTACTGTACAATAGGGGTCCGCTTGGCAACTATTCCCAGGATTTGGCGTAGGTACAAAATTTACGAAAGCGACTGCCACCTGACCTTCCAACCCAGAGGATAAACTAGGCCTTATTGAGATTAGTCCACTAACCTACCACTTATATTGTAAATATATTTGAATCATGTATTAAAGATTATGTCACTAGTTGCTCGGTACATATTTTTGAAACTTTGTTAGTCAACGAATTTTTACACTTGACTGTACGTATTTATTTTATTTTACGTATTTATTTTTTTCTACCCTTGTACCTGAAGTACAAGGGTAGAAAAAAATGACAAACTTATGACTATAGATTTATATGGAGACATAGGTACTTAATACATGGCATTAAGTAGGTATGTGTCTCCATAGAAATCTATAATCGTATTAGTATCTGCATTTAATATTTATGTAGGTAGGTATGTAACGGTAGTTTTTATTCACTGAATAATTTAACTTTAATTTGATTGTAGTTAGTGAACTTTTTTAATGAGTTAACTTATTTCAATCTTTAACAAAAATAGATGCCCCATTCATTACAATCGGATTAGAGACAAAAGTCAGTGGACAGATAATTTTTTTTCTTAACAAGAAACCTCAAACTATTTAACGTATAAGAGAGGGAAACCTCTAATTAATTAGTAATCTTATCCATATGAAGTATATATATATATACCATTTAGGAGTACAATAAATATATTAACCATAGTTAAAAGGTAAGGTAAAGGTACATATTACACGATACAACAGTAATAATATTATATGCAAAAATCTGGGTCCAATTAACAAAGGGAAAGAAACGGGAAGCGAAAGCATTAAATAACGTTATTTGATTAAACGAAATTAGGAGGTCAACTTTTACCATATTTCGCTATTCTGATCTTCCGCGTGGGTAAGTAGAATACATTTCGTTATTTATGGGGCGAGTACAATAAACTGTTCCATCCCCCATAAGTTTGTTTTCCATGTTCCTCGCTATAAAATAACTCTTTATGAGAGCGAGTTATTATTTCTGGGCGCGACACGTGCACCCTTCCCCTCACTTAACTTTAATGCCGTGGACAATGACATTTTAAATTATATCATATCACAAGAGACTGACAATATAGGCTAATTCTCGCCTCTCCACTTGTAAGTCCGTGATGAATTTGTAGAATGGCCGCCCTAATTTTCACTAATGGGAGTGGACATCCCTATTTAAAGGTTCAATTTAAAGTTTCATCCACGAGTAATGTTGGCTTATCTGTGACAGTTATGTATCCACATTTCATTCGCTGTTTCAAATATTTAAATCTGATCTGCGGTACGATTTTACTCAACCCTTGTTTGATGATGCTTTTTAATCGAGCCTGTTCCGCTATAGTTTTTATTTTTTTTACTAAATAATTTGAAAGGTTTCTTTGTATGACAGGAAGTGGTTTGCAGGGGTACCTGTCTGCGATTCAACATACTTTTTTGTGTCACTGTTTGATTTTATTTTTCTTATTCGGTATTAACATGGATAATTATTTTATGGGTCGGGGTTTTGAAAATGTTCCTTTTGGAATGTAATTCTGTTGTTACTTGACAAGTTTTTTTTTTTGCATTGGCAGCACAAGGATCTTTAACGAGAGAAATCCACTAGGTGTGTTACGGTTACCCAATTTATACTAGTCCCGAAAAAAAATACATTGCGAATGGCCTCCCCATCTGTGATTCAGAACAGAATTCGGGACCGGTCCTATTATAGTAACCTTTACCTGAGCACGTTATAAAAACACCGACTATACGACATGAAATACGCGAGCATTATGCTGACGCAAGTTTCCGTACCCTTACCATGAGTTGTGACATTGACGTTTTCGATAACGAGTATAGAGTTTACTATCTGTGCATCTCGCTTGTACTATTTTAGTGCGAACGAGATGCACAGATAGTAAACTCGATACTCGTTATCGAAAACGTCAATGTCACAACTCATGGTAAGGATACTGATCTTTGTTGCGTTTTTTTTAATAGACAGTCAGCAACAGAATTTCCAATAAATCCATAAATTACGTGTGTACTAAATTACTGTGTGTCCATACACACAATTTTGCAGATGGCTACGGTGTATCTGAGTTATCCTAAACCCTTCTTTTTAACCGACTTCAAAAAAAGGATGAGGTTATCAATTCGAACTTTTTTTTTTGATATCTCTGAGAACCGTGAACCGGTTTATTTTATTTTAAGTATTGCTTCTCTAACACAGTTAAGTACCTAAGCATAAACAAACACATTTTATGGAAGTACAGTAAGGAGAGTCAATACTAAATATAAAACACTTCAAACTTGGAAGGCGATGATTTGTGAAAACGCCGGTAGCATCCAAAGTATTTATAAAGTTTGGAACACCATAGAATTTATATGGTGTACCGAACTATTTGACTACTTCGAATGCTGTCACCTATATGACGCTGACCGTCACTACTTCTCAAGAGATGTTCTTTGCTATAAAGATATCAGTTTCCTCGGAACTTTCTACTGTGTGTAAGTCTAATACGGGCGAAGAATTAAACCAGACATAGGATTTACCAGTATATTCATTAACCAAAAGGTTTTTGTTTAGTTATACCTATTATACATAAATAATTAATTTTTGTAAAATTTCTGAGCAGTAATGTACTGCGAACATTACGCGATATGAGCTTTTGAAACAACTGTCAACGAATGTTTAACTCCAGTGTGTTGCATTACATTGCGGGCCGAATTTTTTTATATGGATATTTTTTTTATTGTACTTCTAAGCAAAAGTTGTTTAAACATATTTCTTATGTCCTATTCTACCCTCCGTTAAGAGATTCGCCCGTATAAGATTTATACACTGTATAACTACAAAGTATTGTAGTAGCTGACTGTACAAGTGTACACATTCCGCCTGCATTATAATTTCTCAGAATAACCTGCCTCGCAGGAATAGATGTTAAAATGTATCAAAGAGAGTATACACTTTATTTCCGTGTACACCATTAGTATGAGTACCCTTTGTGTTCGCGAGGTACTCGTTTTTCTTCTTATTTTAATATAGATACAGGAAAGATACGCTGAAGTGTTATTTTGTTATTCTGATTTTTGTTAGAAATAGTGGACTCTACTTTCTGTAAAATTCTTAATAGTTAACGTACAAGTATAATAATTTATAAAACAAGGATGCATATGCCTAGGTACCTCTATCTAAGCAATGACACGAAGAAAATTACTTTTCCGTAATTAATTAGATAAGGTATAGATGGCGTTAGTGCATATACCTTCTACCGTCAAGAGCATAATAAAATTGCTGTTTCGCGATTTCACGACTTTGACAGTGCATAGTGGTCAATGACTAAGTTCAAACGAGGAATAGCCTGAAGTTTGCACTTTGTCAATCTTGGTGTTCTGTCTATGATACCTACCTTATGATATTTGTTTCGTTTTTGCTAGTGCCGTAAAGTCAGAATCTTTACAAGAGCATTTCTCAAAAAGTTTGTACATTTGGATCACGTCGTCGATTTTGATTAAAAGCACTAGACGCATCACAAGGTGGCTGAATAACCTGAAGGTCTACCCCGACCATCGACAATCGCAAATTTCGAACCATTGTCTCAGTCACGTGTTACGCTGTACCTAATTAGAGTAAAAGAAAGAAATGTCCGAAATTTTAGAATTTTAATGTGTACGGCAAGTCCTCTGATTATATATATAACTTTCAGGTGCTCACATCAACCCGGCGGTGTCGGCGGCGCTGTGCGTGCGCCGGCGCGTATCGCCCTTGCGCGCGATTCTGTACGTAGCTGCTCAGTGCGGAGGAGCTATAGCGGGGGCAGCCGCCATTTTTGGGTAAGTTTTAGAATCTAGACTACAAAAAGACTCGGGCGTGACTTAAATGTAACTGATGTCGCGCAATGGAATAAAAATGCCTATATGCATATACGTACATAGTCTAACTTGCTTTGCTTAATTTGTTAAGATGATTAAGTAGATATTTATAAAATTAGACAGTTATGAATTCAAAAACAAAACCATAGGTTAAGTAAGAAAAGATAAGGTACCTATCCTACATCAACTTTTAACCATATAAACAGCACTTAGAACTTTTCCCGAACGTTTTTACAACTAACATGTAACAATGCATTGATCACACAATCTCAGGAGTCTAATAACACTATACCTAACCATTAAAATAACTAGGAGCAATGAATACCGTATCCAGTGACGGGGCGTTCGTCTAATCCATTTGGTCTTGAGTTTTTGTTTTGGTGGGCTTTTAAGCGACTCGCGAAACGCAATTTAGTCTTAAAGATTCGATCAAACGGAGCACACAAAGAAATAATAAAAGAGTCACATCGTCCATGTAATACTATACGTTAGCAGTGTAATCTCAGTCTCCGACTCAGCTTAGATTGCGACACAATACCAGCTCCAATTGCCGGCTTAGCCGTTTCCGCTTACAAAATGATTGTTCGTTCCAATCGGTTGCCGAGTGCACATCAGAGCCTGGAATTAAGAGGATGATACGCCAGAGCAGCAACAGAGAGCTTGCTGCAAAAATCACAGTTCGATCGTGTATTTTTCTCTTTTGTTCCAATTTCGACGTAATTATAGACGATTGATTTTTGCGGTAGGCTTTTAGAGCTGCAATCGTCCAGAAACACTTTGGATGTTACGTAGTTATTGTTATAGACAAATAAAATTGTGAATTTGTTTATGCTTCTTAAATAAGAGATATTGGAAACCTGGAATAATTATAATCTGCGTCAAGTATACTACTCGACTCGTGACATTTTAATTTCTGTCAGAAACGAAGAAATAGTACCTAATTTGGAAGCATGAATGATAGAATTGTGGGTATCGAAATTATATATTAAGTACGTGCAATTGGTAATAACGTATGCGGAGTGAAATTTGGACAAAGTTTGAATAAATAAAATGTAAAAAACAAAAATCTAAAAAAAATATGTGTGTATGTCAATATCGAGTCTATATATCTGTCAATCAGTCTGGTAAGTTTCATAAGGATTGGATGTTTGATTTTGTAATTGTGGTAAATAACCAAGAACGCCGTCGTAAAACTGTATGTAATTTCTACAGTATATATCCCCTATGGCCGAAATCGAAGGTGGTGGAATATTTTGTTCAAATGGGTGAGAGTCGAAGCACCATTTATAATATTTTAGCGTCTTTTACCTTAAAAACAACCACTGCTAGAAGGCCTGGTTCTGGAAATTATCCCAGCTTGAGCAAGTTTTCTGAGAGAGCTCGACTAAAGAAAATTACCGCCAGTCGTGTTGCTAAATCTTACAGAGAGCTCGGAAGAAAATTTTAATGTGACGGAAAAACTGTCAAAAAATATCTTGAAGACATAGGCATAATCCACTCAGAAAATACGGCTGCGTAAATTGGTCAAAGAAATATTTTACGCCAAAAACAATGTGAGTTGCGTCATGGATGACGAGTTATATTTCACGTTAGATGGAAACGAGTGGCAAGGCAATTACTATTTTGAGAAGACCAATGGTCCAACTGATGAGAACGTGAAATATGTTGAGCATACCAAGTTTCCTAAAAAAGTTTTGCTATGGCTTGCCATCAGTCGACGCGGAATGTCCAAGTCGGTGTTCTTTGAATCAGGTTTAGCTGTGAACACCGATCGCTACATAGAGCGTTGTTTGCCATTAGTGCGAGATTTAATAAATACGAGTCACAGAGGAGAAAATGTTGTGTTTTGGCCAGACTTAGCCTCAAGCCATTATTCCAAAAAAACACTTAGCAAAATGGCGGAGCTAAACATCCCATACGTACCGAAGACATCAAATCCACCTAATGTTCCGCAACTTCGCCCTATTGAAGATTTTTGGGCAAATCTAAAGGGGCGAGTATATTGCAATAATTTTTGGTCCATTAATGTGCAAAGCTTGATTCGTAAAATAAAATTGGAGTTGAATAAAATGCCCACATCTATGTTTTCGACAGCGATGGACAAAGTTCCTCAGAACTGCCGTAAAGCATCTCGCATGGGAGTAAACTTAATTTTACATTAATCATTATTAGGTACTTTTTAATAAAACAAAACTATTAAAAAAGATAATGGTGTTTTTTTTGTTTAAAACAACATTGCACTTTGTCCAAATTTCACTCCGCATACGTTAAACTGGAATTCGAGTTTAGCACGACTTTAAAAAAATCGGCTACATGATCTTCAACAAACATAATATCATCATTCCGGCCGTGATACGTTAACTGCTGGACATAAAGCACAAATACCCAATAAATCCACAAAATATGACTTGTATCATCTTGGGGGGTAGTTGCCATCCGGTTGACGGACGCTGCTGACCATCCGTCGGTTTTTTCCTTTGTTGGCTCTAACGACACCCGCGGGAGGAGATGGGGTTGTGGTTTTCTCAGCCGGCTCCTTAGGCGGAATAAACATATACGCAATTACGCATATATAAGCATATACGGAAGACCATCGCTGGCTCTCAGGTTAGCACCATGCTGAATCGGGACCATTTTTGGCACCCTAGTTTAGTCTGCTAGTTCGAAGTATGTAATTGTGTATGTATGCCTCGAATAAATGTTTCTTCTTCTTCAATTGAAACCATTGTATATGTTCATATACTGTTTGTCGCTAGGCTATTGTAATAACTTTGGCATATGCAGCTTTCTTGAGAGGTTTAATTACTTTTCAGGCACTTTAAAGCTAATTTAATAAGGTGTTTATAGTTTGCTATAGAACTAGCTGAGTTAACTGAAGCCTATACAAAGAACAAAGACGGAATCATGAGAGAATCGTTATCGTTATTTAATAGCTTCTCATAAAAAGACAGCTTTCAGCATGTTTATAAAAATGAAATGCGATAGAAACTTTGAAACGCGGTGGAAAATATATCGTTTGTAAAGAAAATACACAGGATGACAGATACTCTTGTTTGGTGGTTTCATATTAGTACAGGAGAGGTACGAAAATTTGTAGGCGAGGGTCAAAATAATTCCCACAGAAGCGGAGTTTATTTTTTTTAGTTCTTTGTATGCATCTATTTGACATACTAAAAATATAGAAAAATACATGTGTGCAAAATGTGATTTTTGACACGGCAAAGATTTGAAAAACTGAGAATTCTCCATATAAAACTCATATTTTGTGTGGTCTCAAATTACAGGAAATTACACACTAAAAACTATAATGAGGTTAATTTTATAATATAAACGTAAATAACAAAGTGGTAAATAAAAAAAAAAAAAACATATTCTAGCAAAATTTTTTTTTTCATTAAATTGAAAATTAAACTTTACCTGTATAGACCATACACATCAATATACGTTATAAAAATAATAGCATGTTTAAAACATGAATATTTCTAATTATACTTATATTATACAAAACATATATGCTGTATTTTAATTAGCACGAGAAAATATAGACCTCACCCATAGACTGCCACATGGAGCAATCTTCAACATAATGTAGTCACTGCTACCAGCGTTAGTTTAGCGTTTGTGGATGTCCGATATTGCACTTTCCTAGACGTAGTCGCCACTAGGACTTTTCTGTCTTAACGGCCATCGACTCTCCGAGTTACGTGGCCTTCCCATTGCCACATCAGGAATATATGTGTGAAAAATGCGTTCTTTTGCCCCACAAAAATTGTATCTTCGAAAATTCATAAAATTTATTAAAAATCATGTGTGGCATCGAATTACAGGAAAATTAATGGTAAAAAAAGTTTATGACGTTAATTTCTAAAATTAAAATTGGATAACCAGATGGTAGAAGATTAAAAATAAGCTTGTGCAGTGTTCAATATGGTATATCATCATCAATATTTAAGAATGTTGGTGGAGTCTACTTTTCCCTCTGCCAGCCTTATAACAGCAGCCTTCTTCTTTACGTGTCTGAGATATGCATATCTTGGCCTTCCTCGGTCTGTCATCCTCTCGATCTTGGTCTCCAACATTTTAAAATAAAAGGTCTTATACCTCATCAGATGCCCTATCTATGTCTCACCTTTTATCTGTAATAAACAAATTTTGCAAGACGTCTCCATTAGTCATGATTTCTGTCCAGCATTTGTTATGAGGTTTTTGGTAATAACAAAATTATTGTATTACTGTTAATTTTAAGGCTGAATCTATCAAAGATTTCATCATTTTTAAAGTGTCTGCTGTAACTTGTTACTATTCTCTGCAAATAGCGCAATGTCGTCTGCTAATCTTGTGAAATAAATTAAATTTCACAATTAACGTGTTCTTCATATTTAAACTTATATGCTGTTTTAGAATAGGAATTTCGCCATCTTCTACAGCTTTACCATTTGGAATATTCGACATGGCTTTGAAAAACTCTTCTTCAAGTATTATTTTCCAATCTATTACCTATTTTACTAACTATGTATACCTATTCTATCATCTCTAGTCTATTAGATGTTCATCTTCCATATCATCTTCATCCAACTCGACAGGACTTATAAAGTTCTTCCATATATCTTTTCCAATTGTTTAATGTTATTTGTAAATCTAATAGTCTTAAATCACAGAGTAATAGAGAACATTTAAAACATTCTATGCCATATGTCGACACATATAATATCTGCCACTACAACATTACTCATTTGTATACGGTTTACGGGAGTATCGACCTTATTAACTATGAATATATTAATTAAAAATTCTAGTGTAGGGCTCAATTGACATATTGAGTAGTTGTTTTGTTCCAACCCCCCTTCAAAGGCTTTCTCATAGTCCACAAACGCCAAGCATAGTGGCTGATTACATCGTGGTTCGATCGAGACATGGGCCGTACTTCTATTTCTTCAGCGATCACCGATATTCAGGACCAAGAGCTCTGAGCCAATCCAGGCGCACCGAGAAGTAAGATGTGAAGATGTCATTCTCCGAACCTGTTTGCTGAACTGGAAGATGCCTTTAAGGTACTGGATCAATGTTAACAGCGGACACCTCACTCACCTTCGGTTCCGGTAATGATATAGTCTTCATTATCATGTCTGAGCACTTCAGGACCTTAGTAGAGTTTCACAACAGGTAGGGCTGAAAGTTAACATAATAGAAGCATCAAAGATGACATGTCCTTGTCACCATTTATACGATATCGGTTGGGAACGTTGCTGTCGAAGTTGTTGACGAATATTTGTATCTGGGACATGTAGTCCAGTTAGGCAAATTAAACTTCGAAAAAGCAATATCAAACTCGGCTGTGGAGCATTAAGGAAGATTGACCGTGAAGGTAGCGTGCACTGGAAAGACCTATCGCTCGGACTATCGCCACGTAGATGCAGATTCAATGATGTTCCGTAAAAAAAAAACAGAAAAACCGCCATGGCTCGTAGAATTACACTGTTGAAGTGGCAGTGGTGGTCGATGGCCGTTAGGACAGAAAAGTCCTAGTATAGTGGCGACTACATCTAGGAAAGCGCAATCTCGGACATCCACAAACGCTAAACTAACGCTGGTAGTCAGTGGCCGCAGTATGTTGAAGATTGCTCCATGTGGCAGTCTATGGAGGAGCTCTATATTTTGTCGTGTTAATTAAAAGTCTATTTTTGTATTATTTAAGTATAATAGGAAATATTCATGTATTAAACATGCTTTTCTTTTTGTAACGTATATTGATGTGTATATACACATCAATAGTCTATATAGGTTAAGTTTCATTATCAATTTAACAAAAAAAAAAATTTGCTTGAAAAATCTTTTTTTTTTAGTCACTACTTTTTGATTTACGTTTATTATATAAAATTAACCTCATAACCTTTTTTGTGTGTAATTTCCTGTAATTTGAGACCATACAAAATTTGGGTTTTATATGGGAAATTTTCAATTTTTCAAATCTTTGCCGTGTGGAAAATCGCATTTTGCACACATATATTTTTCTATATTTTTAGTATGTCAAAAAGATACACACAAAGAACTAAAAACACCAAACTCCGGTTCTGTGGCAATTATTTTGACCCCAAACGCTATATCTCCTCTACTATATGTTACTATTGATGCTGACTATACTATGAGATCAGAATAAACACACTTAGAACTAAGGGCTGCCATCTTGATAAGGGTCACGTCATCACTCGATAACATGACAAAAACACTACTGACTTTGTGTGTGTTTTAATTCAGCCATGGACATCCACTGCTGGACATAGGTACGTCCCCTATAGACCGCTACAGAGAGCGATATTTAGCACACTGAAAACCCCCACTGACTGACCAACTGACTTTACAATCATAGACCAAGCGCAAAAATAAAAAATAAGGATATCTTCCTGCACCTATACAAACACTTCAGAAAACCAGAGCAGCAGCAGCTACTTCGGCCAGAGGATAAGGGCGCCTTTCCACCAGAGCTATGCTGTGCTACGCTTATACAAATCGGCCAAGCTATGCTATGAAGCTACGTGTTGTTTGTATATAAACGTAGCGCAAGATAGCTCTGGTGGAAAGGCACCCTATGGCACTGGTCCCACCGCGAACTAGTACGCTATGAGCTATCAGCTATTTCAAGGGACGAAAGATAATCGCTCCCGTGTAAATAAAAGAGAGAGATGTATATTTATAGCTCATCGGACGCTGTCAGATCGAATGAACTACGATCGCCCGGCTATGTCTCTTTTATTTACACGGGATCGATTATCTTTTGTCACTCGAAATAGCTGATAGCTCATAGGCCATAGCTTACAAGCTCGCGGGAGGATGGGCAGTTTTGTATGGACACTGGCCTAAAAACCAATAACGACAAGCCATATGTCATTTGAAAGGTTTTTTCATATTCTACAAATTTTTGTATGGCGGGAAATCTTAAATCGCTGTGTGAAAAAAGTTATGGCAAAATAAAAACATTCCATCAATAAGTATTTTTTTACTGTTATAGGGTTTTTGTTCTGTACAACGGTTTTTAAACGTGTTATTATATAAATAAACATGAGAAAACAACTACCTATATATCGATATACCATCCAATAATGACCACTATTTTTCAAGCAAAATGTTCATCAATTATGAGCTGTGTTAAGTGCCCAGCTGGAGGAATAAATAATTCGTGTCTTCCTGCACCAAGGTACCAAACTATAGATACTACATGTGCACAACTCCCAATAGTGCGACGCCTTGTCAAACAAGTGCACTAATATTGTGCTATCTTCCGTATGCCAATGGCATTATTATTAATCAAAATATAACACAAATAAGATCTCGCTCTTACGCGATTGGATACGACCTCTAAGCAGTGAACAATTTTGAGGCATATTATATTGTTCCAATGCCTCATGAACGTTATCTCTGAACACTTCAATAATATACAGACCATTCTGCAAATGTTTGGCACAATAAGATTTCGCTAATTTTAATTGATATGATCCTAATGAAAATAGCTTCACATCATTTTCTGTTAAACGCGGAAAGTCTAGTTCTTGATTTGCATCCATAGCCCTGAATGCAATTTTTATGCAGCGATAACTTTTTTCACACAGAGATTTGGGATTACCTGCCATAGTAAAAGTTTTAGAACTTAGAATAAGCTATCCAGTGACATATGACTCGTCCTTATTGGTCATTAGGCCAATTTGCCCATCCTCCTTTTACGAAAATACGAAGTTGGATTTGTTTAATTCCTTACTAGCTATGCCCCGCGGTGTTACCCGCGGTTATTTTCCCGCAGTAAAACGTAGCTAGCTCTATGGAGGTTTGGTATGCCAAATTTTATTAAAATCGCTCAAGCCGTTTCGACGTGAAGAAGTAACAAACATACACACTAACAAATTTTCGCCTTTATAATATTAGTGTAGATTTTTCTTAGCTTTCGTTAACCATGGAATACAAAACGACAGAAATGGGTTTAAAAAAGATGTTATTTTGTTTTATGTAGTGACTGACAGAAGCGAAATACATAAGAACATTACGGTTCAACAAGTTTTTCGTGAATTGTCAATAAAAAACACTACTAACGAGCTTTGCATCTCGTTCTTTCGTGCACGATAGCCATAAATGTGTCTCTAAGGTAAGCGTGCTTAAGGCAAATCGATGAAGGGCATTAAGCATATCAATCCTCGAACAAAATCTATTACATCACATAACCCCAAGCTCATTTCGAAGTGAATCACGTAGATGCAAATGCATCCCGGGGTTTATAACTCGGCCATCTTGAATACATTAGAGCCCTATTAAGTACGTTTCAGTGAACCATGCCATAGTTAGCACGTAATTAATGTCTTAGATTGAATTTCAGCTTGGGAATCATGGAAATAAATATTCACGTTCCGAGTGATATAATTCCACTCCATGGCTCCATGGGTAACCGTCTGATCCTAAACTTTACCACAGTCGGTCAGGGACATTCGACTTCAGTATGGGCTATAAGATCCGTTGATTTCGCCTGCAAGATTTGTATCAGACACGCCCGGGTTCAATTTCTTCTCCTTCATCGTGCATACGCCCACTGTTGGGCATACGTCTCTCCAGTCTCCAAACATCCTCCACGATGCTCGATCCGAAGTTCGTCCCCTCCAGAGTGGGCCTGCCGTCTTTGCTATGTTACCCATCTGGTCGGAGGTCTGTAATCTGGTTTATTCAAACGAAGTCTCCAAGCTAGGCCGCGCTGGCTACATCCACCTCCTACCATCTCGGTGAGTTCGGCGACAAGCCCAATTTACCACCAAATTACACATGGCTAACTAATTCCTGCGCGACTCAAGACTGCTCCTAGCAGGAATTTAAGATATTCATCGTCAATGACTGAAGACGTTGCGTAAAGAGTTTAACAAGAATATACCTACTTCATTAGAATGAAAAATATATGATAAGTTAATTATAATTTCAAAATAGTTGCAAATGATATAAGTGGATGAAATTAGCTCGATAGGAATGCATACTGATATCGACAAAGAATGCAAGTAATGTCATTTATACAAAGGTAATATGAAATGAGTAAGTGAAGTGATAAAAAGCCATTTTAGATTGAATGTTATAGTGATGAAATAAAACAACTACGAGTAAAACGGATTAAATCGCGCATACTAATTTAAACTTCATCCCGCCGTTTCGAACCCTTTAGCAGCGTTCGTGGTCATCGGGTAGACTGTCGGGTGGAGTGTTCATGTCGGTTTTTATTTAGAAATGATCATATGAAACATGTAAGTAGAAAGTTTCAGAAAGATTCACAACTTTCTGAAACAGTTGTAAAAGCGTATGTGGTTTCATAAATGTTTAATGTTTTCTCAGGAAGTTTTCGCTTGGATGAGTTGAGTACGTACTACGAGTAGGAAAAACACAGAATAATAAAACAATGAAAGAACGGAGTGTTTATTCAAACCGTTATTCATCATTCGGTATATCGGATATTATTCATGATTTTTGTATTATGTTCAGCTAATCTGTTCGTATCGTCCTGTCCTAAATGCTATTTAAGATTACTAACGTTTCTGTTTTAACGTATTTTAATAAAATCATGCTTTGAAATCCTCTCAATGCTCAAGATTCCACTCTTTGAACTTTAATTTTGGATTATATTTCTTTTGCTAGCTCATTACATCCGCCATAGACATTAAGTCCACCCGGCATTAAGTCCGCCTTTTGTACTTTAAGTTTGTTTTTTGTGCAATAAAGTTTAAATAAATAAATAATATAGCAATATTAACACGAGAAGGTAAACCCTAACTTTGTTAACTTGTATAACAAATAACTATTTTTTATTTGTCATATAATATTTGCTGATAGCTCCGTTAAACTACAATTGCAGCTAAAAGGGATATATGCAGCTTAAAAACTAAATTACCCGTCAGCTGATGCAGACGTAGACGCTGTAATTACCAACATCGCCGGTTGCATTATGCAGCAATGTTAGCGAATATAAAGCTAGGCCAGTTGGAACAAGAGCTGAATACGAAATATTTGATCTGAAATTCTAATATTACAACTTATTAAAAGTTGGCTAAGAACAAAGATTATTATTATTTATACAAATCGTGTTTCGGCTTCTATCAGATACTAATTCATATAATATATGTACGAGTATATAGCCAGAAAACATGTATTCGAAAATATATCCTTATCCGATTCAAACGCTATTAGGGCGCTTTAAATAGTGCGATATTTTTCACTGCATGACCTTAGTCCTTTATCAATTTGGTTACTTTTGTTTAGCCTGTAGTTGGCCTAGGAAAGTTACTTAGAACATAAACAAAAAGATACTGGAATTTTGTTACTGTCACGTTTTACACCCTATTTAAAAAGAGATGAGTATTTAATTGAGTTGGTATTTCTTTCTGATTACCAAAATCGGACAAACGCCCGTCATTTCGAAAATATAACCCTGTTACGTACAGCAGAGACTTCCTTATATTATGATGTTAAAACATTTTGGAAGAACAGTATACCAATGTCAACGATTACATATGCCCCTATGTGCCACGGTAAAAAAGTCCGTTCACAGTCTACGACGTCGTAGACTGTGAACGGACTTTTTTACCGCATAAATGGGTCCTAAATTCACATCGTTATAGCCTCACAACTGAAACATTAGAATAAAAATTGGTCATTCTATTTTATTGGCGAAAGTAAATTTCGAAATGTCAATCATAAACTAATTTGTCACTCGATATAAATTATGGTCCAATAAATGTATAAAATACTATTTTTTATTAACATTAGGAAGTCTCTGCTGTATGGAACAGGGTTATATTTTCAAAATGACGGGCGTTTGTCCGATCCTTGCTGATTACTGCTTTTTATCTGACTGCTAATGAAGAATTATGTTTTTTAGAATGTATGTGTGTGGAGTGTGTATAAGTTGTAATTATTTGTTATGTGGATTTCAATATATTCTCATTCAATAAATATCCAATTGTCGGAGTGATCTATTCGGGCTTATTAATTTGATTAATACGACTTGAATGTTGACAAGGCTGTTAGTTAATACATTAATTTCTCTGTGATACATTTCACGTCATACTTAGTGTACAAATAAATCACATTGTCATTTGGTAATTATATATAGATGTCGGAGTAGGTAATTATAGTTATCAGTTATTTATTGCATTCATAGGTACACAAGATATTATATCACAAAGAATTTCAGCTATGAACCCTGCAAGGGCACTACAATTATTAAATCTAAGTTAGGTACAGTCGCCATCAGATATATCGGAGCTGTGAAGGTGGTCACAAATATCTGAACAACGCTTCTATTGTCACAGCAGTAAAGTGTATGTTAAGACATTTGTGACCACCTCCACGGCTCTGATATATCTAACGGCGACTTTACATGTTTCTAATGTTTCAAAAAAACAGTAGTTTATCGTTCCCGCTATTAGTAATATACCCAATTTTTTTCTTGCTGTTTCAATTTGCGTCCGGTTACAGCTAAATATTGAAAGCACAAGATTGAACAGTATAATAATCAATTTTCACCTTTAATATTAAAATATCAGTGTATTTTATGTATAACAACGCGGAGCCTGGAGCAAAAATCATTGTGTCAGGAAATATGTAGGATATCTGTAAACTGGGCCGGGCTCCACCAGTTAAAAGTTGGTAAGCTGAAGTTATGAAATGAAATAAAAATATCTCGGAGTCCATTGTATGGATGAGAATCATACCGAGCGTATTCGACAGACGGGTAAGATAATTTATAGTTGTGATGATTATTTATTTATTTATTTAAAACTTTATTGCACAAAATACAATACAGATAATGTACAATAATGGCTTTCTCTACCACTCAACCACAGGGCTAAACAGAAAAACGTAATTTTGGTGCAAAGAAATGACTAGGAATATATTCATTCTGATCATTGATACCAACTGGAAGCATACATTAATATACCACGTATAAATCTACATAAATAACACTTCAATATAAACATGATTACATATGATTACTGATTATACTACTCTTTCTAATTTCACGAAATTAGTAATTAGGTAAGGAGCAAATTGGTGACTTTTTTAATGTTTAACTAATGCCTAATATTAGCGAGACGAGGTATAGAGAAGAGAAATCAGTTAAATGGTACACACTACATACTGCTACAGACGATAAGTTGTGTGATAAACTTCTGTTAGTTATGGTAAATCATTTACTATTTTGCCTTAATGATGTAAGCTTCAAACATAGTCCGTTTTTTTATTTTTTCGATAATGATTTTGGGTTCGGTGTGGCAACTTGGAAAAAGACTTATGCTAACACAATTACAAGTTGTTATGGAAGAGGACTCAGATGTGACTCCTGAATAAGATGGACAAATTAACATTTGTTTTTTGTACTCAGTGAAGTTTTTGCCATTCAAAATAAGGGTCGTGAATTGCCAGTAAATACTGGATAGAGGTTGGTATAACAGACACGGGGGCTTGTTAGCACGTAATAAAGGCGCAGTTGGAGATGTGATCACTTTGGCCAATCACGTCCGAAGGCCGAACTAAATTAATGGCGGGCCAGTTAAGCCAGCGTCAGAGTTTGGCGTTTGAGCGCAAAGGGTGCGTAATTCCTGTAACTGTAATTTTAGTCAGCCTCTGCCTGTATAAGGACAGAGAAGGACTGAGTTACTAGTTACTACACTGTCCGGAACGTTCTAAAAGCTGATATTAGGTTCTGTTTCTAAATGGCTGTCGAGGGAAAATGGTTGAAGGTTGGCATAAATATTTGTATTTAAACTTTCGGGAGTCATTCTAAACCCAAGCCGTTATTAACAAATTGGGATAAACAGTTTTGCAAAAGGTTGTTTAAGGATATAATATTGAGTGCAGGCTGAACGCAGTGCTTTTAGTGGGACTATAAAAGTTTTAGCGAAACCACTAAACAGCTCATATTGATTTAGTAGAGTTAACGTTTCAAATGTTGGGACCATTTAACTGTGTCCACATTAATACTAATACAATAAGTACAATGTATATTTATTATAAGAGCCAGTCTGCGATTTTGTTAGCGTTTATTTCGTCAATTTGCCAAACGTGCCCTTACCCGAAACAATAACCCTTATTTTACGGAGTGAATTCCGGGATAAAGAAGTATCCGATGACACTTTACGCATCTTCAACTATCTTGGGCCCAATTTTATCCTAATTTTTCCAGCTATTTCGTAATTTTGAAAGAAACATTCAAACATGTATGTTTCGCCTTCATTAACTTTTTTACCACCAGTCGAGGGACTGGTTATATGGTGCCTATATATATCGTGAGTATATGTTGCCAGCTGTGAATAGCACCATCCTGTCACCCGCGGGTATCGTAAGAGGCGACAAATTGTAAAAACCGACGAATGAGCTGTACTGTCCCGTCCGTCGAAACCGAAACAACAACTACTGGGATGGCCTACGCAAATGACTAGTGTAATATATTGGCTATATCGCAAAAGGTCTACATCGTAAACGGTCTAGAACGCAAAATGCTTAAATCACTTTCGTCGCTTTATTTTCAAAGTTAGTGATGTCGACCGAGCCCCGTTGTTGCGGGGTTCCTATTCTGTACCGTTTGGCCATCGGCCATTAGAAGAAAATTAACGAACTTAACCCACCTAGTGTTATAAGAGTGATATAAATAAGTGGTCTTTTTGCGTTCTAGACCATTTGCGATGTAGTCCGTTTGCGATGTAGGCAAAATATTACACTAGTAATTTGCGTTCTAGGCTTTCCGCGAATAATACTATTTGGGGGAGGCCTATATCCAGCAGTGGACGTTTTACGGCTTATTTACTTGGATTGTAATTAATATACAGCGCACTCTGCTATTAGAAAACATAAAGTAGCTTGTATAAAAGTGTTACCATAGAAATAGAATAGAAGAACAAGTTGCGATTGATTCCTATGTTTGCGGGATGATTAGTCGGAACTAAACAGCATGAGATACGTCATCACAAGTAACAAGACGGCGACCGTATGTTGACTACAAGACAACAAATGAACATTCGATATTTAAATCGAAAGAAAAATAGAAAAATTTGACTCGAAGTGGGACTCGAACCCACAACCACTGGATCACTAGCCCAGTGCACTTCCAATTGTGCTATCCGAGTACCGCTTAGACTTGTCAAATTTCTCTATCTTATCCTTCGTAGTATACGTCATCATGGGTGACGTGTAGTCATCATGTAGTGTAGAGTCTCAATTTAGATTGAGAATTCATCGATAACAATGTGCTACCCCTTTCTAAATTATTTTTTATTATTAATAAAAAATAATTAGCTCGAGTCAAAATTTTTTATTTTTCTTTCTTTTAAATATCGAAGATATTCGCTAGCAGACGTTTCTGCATAATAAAAAATAATTTAACAAATGAACATGATCATCGGGGTCACATTCTAGTAATATGTTAGTACGGCTGTAGCCACTTTAGGACACATTCTTGGTCTTTTAAGGCAAGTGTGAATAGGCTGTTACTGAACCAGCGAACAGCGTCCCAACTTTTCTTACCGCAGGAATCGAATGTTTATTTTTTTATACATGCATGACCAGCGTTTGACCTCAGTCACACCTGATGGTCAGTGTCGACGAGGTCGAGTGTGAAGCACGCTGGTTCAGTAACAGCCTATTGACTCTTGCCTGGAAAATACCCAAATTATATATTTCCGGCAACACATATGAAGGGAGGGAATTCCATTCATTAGCAGTCCGCAGATTGAGGCCAGGAGAACATTCGGTAATGTTTTCCTGGCCTCAATCTGCGCCTACAGGTTTCCGAATCGTGATGCGGAACTGTGTACAATTACAATTGTCATGTTAATACTTCTGAAGATGACAGTTGTCCATCTTACATTTTCTGTCATGTTACTTTCAAACAGATAATGTAATAAATTGCAAAATAGAACCTATGTATCGAGTTAACATACTGCTCGTGTCTGTGCTGTGTAGCGCTTGGCATGATGTAGGCGTATAATTAATTAGACTGCGGGCAACAGATGTGTTCTGCCTGTATCTCGACTTCTTAACAAGGGTGTATACCGGCGTGTATATTCTATACCATATATTAATACGTGTACACATTCCTTATGCGTACAGTCTGCAATAAATGTTGCTAGCTGGCTGAGGTATGCGACGCGAGTTTATTGTTAAGTGACCAGTTGACCACTTTCTCCGTCTTGTAGTTGAGTACGGAATGCCGCAAAGTTCGAAAATTAACTAACTTCATTAACTATCTCCCTCTTTATCGCTGTTGCAAATATGTGTGAGAAAGAGGCAAATGCATGCTCGAAGTGGTTCGCGGTGCTGACACTGATGCCGATATAAAACACCTAAAGCTTTATCGACAGTATTGCACCATAAATTGGAGCGCAGCAATCATTTGTCACGTGATTGTCATGTTTATTGCCAAAACGACATATTTGTGATTGCAGATTGCGATGAGTTTACGTTACTGAGTTTTTGTTGCAATCAACGAATCATATTTCGAATTATACGTATACATTTAATAGGTATATCAAATGTTACTCCATGGAAATATTTGGTGTTAAGAGTTTTGTATAAAAAACCATAACCTAAATTATTAAATTGCAAAAACTGAAACAGAGATTTGAATCCAGAGCGGCATCGTTATATTATTCTTGTAGTGTTACTGCTTAAAAATAAATTAAATCAAAATATAGTCCAGAAAATAATTCAATTGGTAAGAAACAAATCCTCTAGTTTCTGAGATAATGGTGTAGTCTAGACATTTATTTTTAGATCCATTATATAAAAAGTAAAATTTACTGTCACATTTCTTTATTTGCAATGTCCCACGATAAATTGTAGGTACCTGCTATTGTTATTGACCTTTTATGACGATAGCCAGAATAAGTCTATTTTATTGATTCTTTTTAAACGTTTGTAAGAACTATGTAAAGTGCTATGGAGTTACGCCTTTTTATAATAACAGGGTAGGTGTAGCAACAAAGAATCCCATAGCATAATACTCAGAGTCGGTTGTCCACCCTCGCCTCCCGATCATAGAAAGGTCTATAGAAAACAATTTCGTACCTGAGTCGATTTGTTGCACTGCACTGATTTTGTTAAGAATTAGGCAATTATTTATTTAAACTGTATTTATTACAAAGGCTTTGCTATTGGGCGGTCTTGTAAATTTTAGTTCAGTCAGTTCACCCAGTAGTTTATCTGATTTTACACATTATTGTATTGTACATGTGACTTCCAAACGATAATACGCACAGCTTCACAATACAATAGTAGTTTCTGCAACTTCATGCAGATGGCACTGCAATATTTTACAAACAAATATCCAATTGGATACGTCCAACCCACCGAAAAAAATAAACTGCAAACTTTTGATCTGTTCCCAATTTTAGTAACAATTTATATCTGTTCTGTGGGGTATTTGAGAATTAAACTTCAAAAACAGAGCTCGTATTTCATATTTTCTAAATATGAACTTCACTAAAAGGAATATTTGAATATGGAAGATAATGGTTTCGGCTTAAAATAATAGAGTAAAATGAAACTGGCCTCGAACGTCTACATTTGTCTGTGGGTCGAAAATTAAAAAGTATATTTTTTCAAAGGCTGGTAGTGCACTGAACTTTGGCAGATGGCAAGCGGCATGCACGTGCATACAGCACGTGTAGACATATTGAAAAAAAAAAAACAAGTGTTGAATCTGTTGATTAAAATGTACTTTATGGCCTGGGAATAAGGAGCGATAGCGTGAAGCGTTAAAAGTATTCATTAGGACGTTCAGTAGAATGCAACGCAACGATGAGAGGAAGCGGTAATCTACATACTTATCTTAAAGTGGTGGTAGGTACTTTTTAAGGTATCTTATAACGTTGAATTAATAACTGTCGTATTCAGGTTTTATATGATCTTAGTTATGTCATACTAAAGCGCTTTTTTACTCCTTTTATCTAGACGGCCAACTGTTATTTTTACTCTATAATCTATTGAACAAATGTATAATATAATATATAATATGGCAGATCATTATTATCTTCCAGAGACACAAAGATGTGGGCAGAAACTAAATCGACCAAATGGCTATTAAATTACCCGCCAGCCCTTGCAGGTGTCCGATGCCAATTAAATGTATTTCTAAAAGAATCCTCATGGTTATATAACAGTTTTTTATAGTATCTTTTCCCATTATTCACCTATGTGTTGTTATCTTAACATTTCCTAGAATATTTTATTTTTTATGACAAAAGGTGGCAAACAAGCAGACGGATTGCCTGATGGTAAGCAATTACCGTCGCCCATGGGCACACGTAACACCAGGGGAGTCACAAGCGCGTTGCCGACCATTACGGGGGTTGGAGCTCTGAACACAACACTACATACCTGAAAGGTAGCAGTGCTATTATGGCTGTGGTCTTCTGTAAGGTAAGGTACTTCCCCAGTTGGGCTTCTCCGGACTCAAGTGCGATGGTACTTCGCTGTGCCCTACCTCTCATTGTTGGGCGTACTCGTAGTTTAAGGACATACCCGGGTCCAAAAATTATAAATTTAATTATATTATTTATAGTATAAGTAACGATTTAAATTTACTTAATTAGGTAACTTTAAAAATGGCGCTGCCAGCTGTCATTCTGCATCTCGTACGAATATTTAAAAAAATCTAGGATTTAAAGGTATTAGGTTACTGAAAGCTAATTACTCACCCCTAACCCTCTAGTGCTATCATTTACTCTTTAGTTGTCAAGATATTTTAATCTTTAAAGACAAATTAATTCCAACTCGGTTTGTTTCAATCTCGCGGTCTATTCAAATCATTCGATAAGATAAGACTGTGATGGATCGAGTTTGCTGAACTCTTGTAAGCTCCAAAAGGTTGTTATACTCAATAGATATCAGTTGACATATGACGTTATTTAAGTAAATAAAATGCTGGAACATTTCATTGGTTATGGCGCGCTTCGCTTTAAGAGGACCAACTTTGTTTAACATTGAAATACGTAACAATTACTCATCAGCGGAGATCATGCTTATACTAGTTTTAAGGACAATTTGTTCAGTTAAACTATGCAAGTTACTGCAATTTATGGAGTAATATGAGTTTGTATGATATTGCACAGAGTTTTGGTAAAGTCTATTTATCTACTAGGAAAACTAAAGGATAGCGTCGGTATTGGTTCTTCGAAGAGGCTGCGCTATGTTATTTAGATTCTAACTTTTACTGCATAATTGTATGTAAGCTACGATTTTTTTTTCTCTCTGATCATTTCCTTATGACAGACAGTTGTGATGACTTCTCCGGATGCTCTGGATGGTATACATTTGAAGAGGTTATTTTCCTCCATTGGCTTCTTTACCTAACTTAGACTATGCCAAATTACTATTGTTTTTTGGGCTTCTATCGACTACCATCTATCGGCTCTATTTATACCTGAATTAGTTTTCGATTTAACCTTAATTTGCGGCCTTTTATTAAAAAAGTTCAACACAGAAAACTGTATTATTGATATAGGAGACCATCATATAGATAAATAAAGTTATAAAGAAAACACAACAACAAATAACAAGTATTGTATTCCGTATTCCCACGAAATATTTACCACTAAATTACCTGTCATATATAATTCCGGTATGAATGAGAAAGGTTCAGTTCAAGTCCAGTTGTTCTTTCACGTAATGCACAAAGAACTATACGAGGTTGTATAGCGTGTTGCATTTTATTCATTTTGTAAGGAGTGGCAAGGAGGTTTCCCACGGTAGATTCTATAGGAAAGAAAATTAAAATAATGCAAGGACACATTGTGCGTTAACCATTCAAAAGACAGGTTATGTGGCGAGATGTTTTTTTATGCAACTGATATAAGAAGTGTACAGTCGCGTTTTGAGGAGGTTATAATTATAAACATTTAGCTCAAAATTGGTTGTATCGACTAATATGACTATGAACTAAAAGAAAAAATGTTATTCATAAAAGCTTGTCAAACGTAATGGCGTCGGTAATTCGTTACTTTGTTTTAAAACGATACAAAACTTCTTATTTATAAAATTACTAGCGACCCGTCCCGGCCCCACACCGGTTCAATGCTGATATTAGTATATATATATAAATAAACCTTCCTCTTCATTAACTCTATCTATTAAAAAAAAACATCAAAATTCGTTGCGTAGTTTTAAAGATTTAAGCATAAGTATTACATTAAGTAAAGAGATATAGGGACAGAGAAAGCGACTTTGTTTTATACTATGCAGTAATGTTGTTTAAATAGTTATTTTAAAATAAAGAATCGAAGCGTTTTATTCTAATTCGACGAATTATCGTCCTATTGTTAATGAAATATCTAACAAAATATATTATGAGCACAATCACTAGACTTATTAACGAGCTGGGATGAATATGGGGCAGCCCAACTGGGGAAGTACCTCCTCCTTACAAAAGACCACAGCCATAATAGCACTGCTACCTTTCATGTAAATATGTAGTGTAGTGTTCCTGATGGTGAGTAAGGTTCCCAGAGCTCCAACCCCCCTTAAAGGCCGGCAACGCGCTTGTGACTCCCCTGGTGTTGCGGGTGCCCATGGGCGACGGTAATTGCTTACCACCAGGAAATCTGTCTGCTCGTTTACCGCCTATGTCATAAAAAAAGAATGGAATTTCGTGAATGAAATCAAACCCGTGTATCTTTTGGCTGTTGATCAGTATATTGTACACGTTTCGTAAACGTGTAAATAGCGGGAATGGTGTTAATTAATTTGTATAATTGTCATTTTGTTGGGAGAATAAATACTGAAAATTCGGATAATTGGGGCTTTCAGAGGATTGCATGTAAAAGGCAAAAATTTTTGGTAAATAAACAGGAGTAAAACCTCATTACTAGTACGAGAAAATTACCTTTAGTTTCCTGTAACACAGTTTTAAAACAGTTTAAGTTTTCTTTATTAATACAGATGTTGTCTTATTTTTATTTGTGCGTGCAGCAGACATGTATACATACAGTACGAACCACAGTGGTTCCCACGATCATTGCTTTGCTCTCTATAGTATCCCAGCCACCCGCAGACATAAATATCTGTACGTAATGTTGATACTGTTGATATAGAACACGGCTTCACTTGTTTACTTAGTCGCGTGACTTGTTTTAAACAGGTCTCCATGTTCAAACACTATTAACATTTATTCGACACGAGATTTTCCCTAGGGACTACAGTATGAGGTTCTTCAAAAAAGAGTATAGGTTCTTAAAGGGTAGGCAACGTGCATGTGAATCCTCTGGAGTTGCAGGCGTCGATAGGCTACGGTAACTGCTTACTATCAAGCGGGCCGTGTGCTTGTTTGCCACAGTCTTTGTATAAAAAAAATTCCAGGTGATTGGAAAAATAGCCTTGCTCTCTTTATCTCCTAATCCTGCCTTGGACCGCGGTGGATTGGGTCACTTTTCCTCACGTATTTGTCATGTATTTCAATTTATACAGCTCAAGCTATGTTGGTTTTCATTTTGACAACACGAACTGTTTGTCGTACCGTGTTATGTGCTGTGGAATGTACCGGGATTACACTAAGGTATGCCAACGTTCTTAGGATAAAACGTTGTAAGAAGCTGACTTTATTCTTAAGATATAACCTTTTTCTGTCCAAGCTGGTATGCGGTACAAAGGTGTATTAGAGCTGGTATACAACGGGTTGGTTTCGGTACAATATTATTATCAGTAATTAGTAGTAGTTGATTATGGCAAAAGTAAGTTTGTAAAACGTCTGCCCTCATGTCAAAAAATTATATACTTGTATACATTGGGCTGGGGTTTGGTTAAAGGCGCCCAGAAACCTCCGGACGACAGCATCAGCAGCGTGCCTTGAGGCTTGGGTCTCCTATTTTATGCTATACGCGACGTCTGACGTCAGCGTCAAAGTTTCTGAACAAAAAAGACGCCAACGACGACGTGTGAAAGACACCACAGCATTTCTATAGTAAACATTGTGACGCAGACGCTGGCGGGCCGATGGCGTTTAAGGAGACCTTAGCCTGAGAGCGGTGGAGCATATTACGCTCGCCACCCCAGCAGTACCCTTACCATGAGTTGTGACTTTGAGGTTTTCGATAACGAGTATCGAGTTTACTATCTATGGATCTCGTTCGCCCTTAAATAGTACAAGCAAAATGCACATATAGTAAACTCGATACTCGTTATCGAAAACCTCAATGTCACAACTCATGGTGATGGTACAGGCGCCAAGAGTGGGCGCCAAGAGTGGCGATCGCATTAAACTCTCCATGATGAGAGATCTTTGGGGAAAGTCTATGTCCACCAGTGGCCGTGGTTGATACGTAGGGTTACCTTCCAATATATTGTAAATGAAACAACGTATTGTCTACAGTAGATGCTGATCTATTATGACTCGCACACGTTGAGTCAGACATCGAAAATAAGCTCATAATATATTTAAAACCTATATTTTTCGTTTCTGACAGCACTTTCTTCCTACGATTATTTTTAACAGATTGAAGCGAGTATGTTTTCGCCAACATGTGGTTAAGGTACTGATCCAAACCTTGGACTTGAATTATAGAACCTACGTCACCTTACGCCCTTACTTACATCCTCTTAAATATTTATAACCTGGATATTTAAGGACCCGGTGCCGTGACCGGGCTCGGGTCACCACCGGTTATTGATTGGTCGCTATTATTAAATAACCAAAATTAGTGTGTTCTAATTAGTATTTTAGTAACACAACGTGCTTGCTAAAGTTTTATCCTGGTTCACAT
Source organism: Grapholita molesta (assembly GCA_022674325.2). NCBI lineage: Eukaryota > Metazoa > Arthropoda > Insecta > Lepidoptera > Tortricidae > Grapholita > Grapholita molesta. The sequence goes on along the minus strand of CP053125.2, from coordinate 2,819,310 downwards.
TGTATGAGAGCTATAATTTACTATTTTCCTCTCGTACTATCAATATACTTGATAGAATGAGTGGCAATAAGCGAACCTTGACAAACGCAAACTCACTTATGTATGCCTGGTATGATAAGATCCGTTGTGAAGGGAGATTATTAATTTATTATTATAGCAAATTACATATACTATATAGGCTACCCTATATTTAGTTCATCTGAATCAAGTGAGTAATCAAAACAAAATTTACTTTAAACCCTAAACTTATTATTCTCTTTATTCATTTCATATCTTAGGCTAGGTTTTTATAACATTTTAATAAAAGTAAAATATAAAAATACATCTAAAACGTATCAATACAATAAAAACATTATAAAAAACCTAACCTAGAGAGCCGCCGGCAATGGAGCAGGGCCTAGGCTGCAGGTGGTTAGGGCTGCAGAGAGAGGAACCGTCGGACTATGCGCGCCGTGTCCAGGATTACCGCCTTATGAATCTGACCCTTGATCCAACCACAACCACGTAGCGAGAGTCTCGCAAGATGGTGGTCGAGACTCTTCGCTATGAGACCGTTCGCGGAAACAACTATCGGTACAATGATCGCCGAATCAACTTCCCACATGGCGGTTACCTCGTGAGCCAAATCTAAGTACTTGCTGGACTTGTCCTTCTCGGCCTTCACAAGGTTCTCGTCACATGGGACGGTGATGTCGATGAGCATTGCTCGGCGCTGCGATCGATCTATCACCACGAAATCAGGCTTATTATTCTTATTAATACCGGAAGCAGAGTTTCTGATGACGTTATATTTTACATTATAGACAAGTGTAGCGACATAAGTTGCTAAAACTTTGTGATTGCCGCGTTTGTTTGACAAAGGAAATATAGAAAACAAAAAACAAAAATTTTGGCATTAAATACCACATCCGCAAATAAACCTACCTATATGTAGGTAAGTATTTAGTTTACAAAATTAAATTAAAATACTTATCAGTTATCATTATACATATGTAGGTATAACAAACATAGGAGCCTCTGCTGCCAACAAACCACATCGTGGTTTGGCACATGTATATTTTATCCCAGCAATACTTTTTTATCTGAACATTTTTATTTTTTCAAAAGGAAGGTTTTTAGAAAGATTCTATTCTTTAATTTGAAATATGTTGACATTACCATTTTGTCATGTTTAAGGAATATTTTTATCGGTCCACTTAGGCGGGTTATATAATATACATATAACCTTGACCCGCAAGCCTGGGATATATTAGGAATATGCGAGAGCAGGGACATTAATCATGACTAAGAGTATGGGTCAGATGACGTAAGTGGTTTTGGCACTTTTGGACTGCCCCTTTGTTACCGCCCTGATCTAAATAGCTAAGATTATGAGATAATGATAGGTTCAGTAGCTTCCAAAATTAATGATAGTTCGAAGTGGACATTCAGGAAATAAGTAGAGTAGGTATACTAATGTTTCCATAATCCATACTTCCATACTAATATTATAAATGACAAAGTGTGTTTGTTTGTTTGTCCCTTTTTCATGACAAAACGGAGAGACGAATTGACGTGATTTTTTAACCCTTTATAGGGCAACTTCAAAATTTCAATGCAAAAATGACCACCCAACAACATAGTCTTTCTGTATTTTTTTCTTAACAAGAATCATTGGGACAATCGAGCCGCGATGAGGCTTGAACGCACGACCACAGTGACTTTTGGGCGTTAAAGGGTTGTGGAGGTAGTTGAAGGGATAGAGTGACATAGGCTACTTTTTCCAGCGGCAAAACATCTCATTCCCACGGGAAGACTCAATATGTTTATTTCCTCTAACCATGCGGGCGAAGCCGCGTTCATCATCTAGTAGTATATTTGTATAATCCGAGTGCATATATTTGTTCAGACATTTTGCGACACTCAAAAGTATGTAACGAACTCACTTATAACGAATATTTGTTGTTTTTATTTATTAGAGAAATAAGCATTTGACCACAATCTCATTGTGCAGGTACTTAGTAGGCTACTTAAACACTCTAGATTTAGTCTAATAAAAGCTCTCCAGGCGTCGTACTTAAAACTCTGGCGACATTTCCTCGTATCGCAATGCTGATACGTTGTGCAAGGAAGCCGTCAGCTCTCCGGTTACCAGTTACATCAACCAGGCCCTTTGCGATGTCTGCGAAAAGTTTGTACGCGTTGGGACCTAGTATCTACGATGGACCATGCGACCTTAGATATACTTATATACATATATATCACTCTCGATGAAAAAAACTTAGGTTATATTGGACTACTATCAAATAATCGACGTGTGTTGTCCACAGAGCGCACTGGCCACTTAAAATTAGCGTGAATGTTTGATCGCCAGGCTTTAAGCCGAATGGTCGTATTTCGATAATCCCCTACACCGAGGCACGGCTTTGTGTCACACGGCAGCATTGCTGTTGTGTGCTGTGTTAAGTGGCTGTGTGCAGCGCTGGCCGTATATTTTAATAAACAAACACGCGATGCTCAGGTGTTTTCAGCTCACTTTTTAAAATACTGTTTGACTGTCGAGGAGTTGGTATGTATTGTATATGGGTACCGGTTACCGTTTTAAAGTATTAAGAAAAATACTTTCCTTAAATTCTTAATAAAGTGACCGAAATGTGATGATTAAAATTCTTAATAATTGGAGATCACTGCGCAAAATCTCATTTTATAACATAAATTATGATTTCGATGGCTGATTTCTGGACCACCAGTTTCTCTAACTCGGTAATTGTTCAATATTATCTTAAGGTATCTTTTCTTATTTTTATATTAAAATAATCTTAAACTAACCAAATTGTCGTCACTCTATGCATTTTGACAAACGGGGTATGTCACATTGAGTAGGGTGACCAAATTGTGAACATTTTTGTTTCTACTTACCATCTGAAAAGTAAATATAATTTTTAACATAGTTAGCTTCACCTATGAATTCCATGTCTTGCCTTGTTTTCTTGCACCACGACCCCGAACTAACCCTGTATACATACTTCACAAAATCCTGTGATATTACGAGTCAGGGTGCAAACACGCGACCAGGGAGGAAGAGAAGCGTACCTATTTCTAGGTACAGCTTACGTTCAAAAGTTTTAATTTCAATTATTTACCGTGCATATATTCAGCCCCTTATTCATAAACGTACGTCTTTATCATACAAGAGCCATTTTCTTTAAAGTTGTTGACTCAATAACACATCGGACACAACTTTAAAATACCTAAACATTATTTCACCTGACTATACCTCTAGATTTAGCAAAGATGTGTCCCACGAAAGGTACATCATACAATACCATAATAGTGTCAACTCAGGCACAGTCTGTTAATAAATACACTGCATGTAGGCGAGGACCGATCAATACATGAACAGCAACTTTTGCTAAAAGTCTATCTAGGTATTACATTACAATCCAGTTTATACTCTATCTGTATGACTGAAGGTTGTTTTTTAGGTGATGGTTTGAGTGTGATGAGAGGTTGCGAGGGTGTCTGAGTGATGTGCAGAGATTGTTTCAATATGTCTCGTAACTGGTGAACACTGAAGCTTTTGAAGCGAAACCAAGTAAGTTAATGTATACTACCGATTAATGTATGTCCGAGTTCGAGTACAGACGCTTATGCTCACCTTAAGGGCGATAGTCGCTTGAACGCGTGCAGGTCGCTACTTACACGTTCAAGCGATAATGTTCTCGCTACCTGCAAACGTTCAAGTCATAATTTTCTCGCTACCTGCAAACGTTCATACGATAATTTTCTCGCTACTTGTAAACGTTCCAGCGATAATTTTCTCACTACCTGCAAACGTTCAAGCGATAATTTTCTCGCTACCTGCAAATGTTCATGCGATTATTTTTAAGCGGAACACCGCGATCAAATGTTGAATTCCAGAAATATATGTCTAACATGACGATGGGGAGAAACAAGGATTATGCAATCAGAATACAACCCAAATTAAATAGGTATTTAGTACATAAACGTGACGGTCCGCGGCAAAAGGTACCTTATGGCGGTTGGCGCTTACGCTATTGTTAACAACGCTTAAATACTAATGTGATGCTTCGCAACGTAAGCGCCCAGCGCCATACGGTACCTTTTGCCGTGGAACGTCACAAATATTAATATAGATCTACAATATACCATTAGTTATCATTACCAAGTTCCAACTACTTAACCATTCACTAACAGATACTCTGGCTTTTGTACTCTGGTATATGTGATTGCCTGCAATCCAAAATGTTAACTACAGGAAAACCAATATGTGTTTAACCCTGGACGCCATTAAACGAAGAGAAAGCTACAAATGGACTACACATTTTGTCACTTTTTATCAAATGGAAATATCAAAATGAGGGACAAATACGAACGATTAACAATGGTATGTGCCATGTAATTTGCGAGCATCAAGCGAGGAAAAAAAAGGAGCGAGAAAAAAAAGAGTTCCAAATTTTAAATTTCGAATACGTTGTCTAAAGTAAACAGTCGCTCAGTACCTAAACCATGAACCATGACAATAACAACTATGTATGGACTTATCTATATAGAACAGAGGAGTTTGTATGGAGTAAGCTAATAGGTACTTACTCAATAAAGTTAATCATACCGAATAATTGTACAAACCTGACCTATTTTGTCACATATTGATTATTAATCTCAGGTTCCGGATTTAAACTAAGTCACAGTATTGAAGGGTATTGTGAATTGATAGTTTCAAAGTTAAGCCAAGTCGCTTTACACAGTCGACCGATAGTTTGTATTGTTACGGTGGGATAACATTAACGCTTTATGACCGACTTGAGGACAGAACACGATCGATTCTAATGGGTCAAGTTTTTTTTTAATTTCACTGACGGATATCAGAGATATTTATCGGATGAGAGCTGGCTGTTTGTTTTCTCAAAATACTATGTTCAAAATGGCTTAGCCGTTTTGATAGCGGTAATTATATGAGTAATACACCAGAGATAGTTGGTTCATATGTTTTAAAAACACTAGATGGTGCTTTATTTTTGGAGGGATTTATGATAATTGTATAAAATAAGTTATGAATACATATTTAAAGTTAAGTTATAAATACTAAACGCTATGAAGATTTTACCTGATTTTTTTTTACCAAGAATTACTGTGAGTATAAGTACCTTACTGTATTACGTATTTTGTTATATGTAAAAATAACGTTTATAAGACTATTCTGCTTCCACGGACTATAGGTATATAGATGAAGCCCTATGTTTTATTGCATCTGAATTTGGTAAATTCAAATCGATTTTACTATTCTAAAAATCCCGACGGACAAAATTCTAATTTTAGGCGTGTGCCGTTAGTGGTGAATGCAACATAGGACATGAAAATGCACTCAACGAAATGAAATTAGCTATTTTCTGGAACTATTGTCTAAATATAATTAGCATTTAATCTAGTTATTATACTAATGACCCAGTTGTCTGGTTGTTATACAGGCTGTTTTCGGGTCTTGTAGCAAGAAACCAAAAAATGACACCCATTTCTAATTATTAGTCACCTATAGCTTATTTTATTAATATTTTTTTTATCACCAAAAATTGTACCTATTTTTCAAATGGAAGGTAAGTAGAAAAATATATTTGCTTACAATTTGGTCACCCTACTCAGTGTGACGTCTTATCGGATCCCATACTGCGTATGTCAAAAGGTACAGTCAGCGTCATATAGTTGGTAGCATTCAAAGTACTCAAATAGTTCGGTACACCATACAAATTCTATGGTATACCGAACTTTTTGAGTACTTTGGATGCTACCAACTATATGACGCTGACTGTATATGATGACCATGATTTGCGTAGTTTAAGAGTACTTTAATTGAAAGAAATTATATTTAACGTCGATTTGATAAAATACTGCCATAAGATAATGCCTTGTGTTTTAAAAAATAAACCTATTCCAAAGGTTACATTTTAAAACGTTAACTAAACGACGTTGGTTTTGCCAGAATAGGTATATAATTATGACAATATTTTTTTTTTTTTTTATCATTTTGTAACATCATAAACTTTGGAAGCAAAGTGCCCCGAATTCGCCGTGTTTAAGTAGCCAGAACTGCCAACTCGCGCTCCGTCTAGTTATACGAAACTTATTTTTAAATTAATTCAGTGTTGCCAACGCAAATGAATGGCAGTAACGAGCGCGGGGCTGGTCTGACCTGGATATGACGTGGCGTTAAAGGACGCCCCAGGGGACTAGAAAGACACATTAAAAACTCGCCGAAAGAGCAATAAAGAATTGTAAGACGTTGTTGTGTTTCGTACAGGCGCCATCAGATATATCGGAGCTGTGGAGGTGGTCACAAATATCTGATCAACGCCTCTATTGTCAAGGCGATAAAGTGCATGTTCAAATATTTGTGACCACCTGCCTTTTAAACATTTTCCTTGCATGTTTTTGTATGTAAAGTTCATGATTTAGCCTTTTTGTCAGTAATTTGTATGATTATATTTGTATCCGATGTCTGTACAGTACAGTCTCTGTAACTTTGTAAAATAATATGTCTTATACGAGTTGTTTATTATGCCGATGACCTATTCGTACTGATAAATTGTTACTTAAGTGTTGATAAACATAATAGTGTATATATTTTTAAATAATAACCATGTTCAATTATCCGTTTTCACATTGTTAAAAATCGGGTCAGAGAGTTGACGCGACGCGACGGCGTGAAAAGGCTTATTGTAGACTGAATTCCCGTCGCATATATGTATGTATGTAAAGATAATTTATAATTTGAAATATATGGTTGGTTAATATCTAAATCAGAGAGTCAGACAGCTTGGAAAAACTCATTGTAGTTGGCCACGTATGGAAGATTGCCGAACCGCTGGACCGATGTAGTCAAGGAAGCTTGCCAAGGATCTATCCAAGAGAGTGTAGATCCATACTGAGAGGAGAGCCTTGGTGCATATAGGGACCTCATGTGGTCGCGACCCTCAGCCAAGAGGAAAAGATAAAGAAGAAAGAATATTATGAATATGTCTTTAAACGGAATATTTAAATAAGGTATTAGTGTTATTAAAAGCATGATCAGTGATATAGCAACAGTCAAGCTATAAAATATGTTTCAAAAAGTTGGCGAAAACCCCGCGTCACTTATTCTTAAATTACTCAATGGTTTTAAATGCCATTTCGTATGCACGGATACGTGGAAACGTTTCGAACGAAAATATTTTCTCATAGTCCTAAATAATGCGGTTCCAAGCATTTCAAATAACTCGGTAGAAGTTAAATTGTCCAGTCTGGACAGAAATAATAAAAATGTACATAATATCAAAAGGAGAACTTAACAACGTAAGTACTTACATCCCACCTCATCTTTTTTAACAGGCTATAATATAATTAAGTACTTATTACAGAGTTAAACTGAAAGCTCCAGACATTTTTATAAAACATGCTTATTTTATTTGTCTATACAATGTAATAGACCGTTATATAAAAGAATTTGCGTCATCTCATAGGAATTACAGTTAGTTGAAAAATTTTATAAGTGTTCCAAGTAGTCGAAAAAAATCTCGGTAGGTAATATATGATAACACCACGTGCAAGTACGTAGACAAATTTTGTTGAAAAATAGAGGTATAATGTTTACACCTAAATATAATTAGTATGGAAGTATACCGTGACGATCGGTCTGGCCTAGTGGGTAGTGACCCTGCCCATGAAGCCTATGGTTCTCGGTTCAAATCCCAGTCAGGGCCTTTATTTGTGTGATGAACACAGATATATGTTCCTGAGTCATGGGTGTTTTCTATCTATTGAAGTATTTATATGTATCTATCTATTATATATATCGTCGTCTAGTACCTGTAACACGAGCCTTACTGGCTTACCGTAGGACTAGGTCAATTTGTTTAAGGTTGTCCCGAAATATTTATAAAAAAAATGTATTTATATGTATGTATAAGCGGACGCTTGTATTTATGTATCACAATCCTATTTTTTTTAAAGTACACCAGCCCATTTTTACAAGCAAACCCTTGAGCAATCACTAGTATATAGAAAGAACACCCATAATTTGATTTGTCGATATAGGTCCCTAGCTGTCAATAAACGCCCCACGGATTAGGTCTGAATTTAATACCTCTGAAATAACTTGCGTCCACATTATCACTTCACATGTACTCTGGTATATATGCACATATATATATATATATGTAGGTGCTTCAGCTGAAACTGACGTAACGCGTTTAAGAAAACTTATAAATTAAATTCCAGGAACAGCGTGCAACTTTTCTGGAGAGTTAAGGAATGTGTTGTTGTTGTGTTATCACTAATATGCTTGAGCGCTGCCTCTTTTACCTATGATTTTATTTAAAGATAATAAATAAATAGCAGTGGCGGCGCTTATACAAGCCGATTCCCACCGGCTTGACTAACTTGACTGCAGTTCAACGGTTTTCCTTGGGCTCAAGAAGAAAAGGCTAAGACATATCGGCTCCGTCTTGCCTAAGAAAAAAATTGGCGCGCCGCCACTGATAAATAGCCACAGAATGGATACTTGACGATGGGCGGCGACGACGTGGTAAGCCAAGACGGAGGTGGCGGGACGACTTGGATACATTCCACAACGACTGGCCAGAGATTGCACATGATAGGGAAGAGTGGAAACCAAGAGGGGAGGACTTTAAGTGGGATACTCTATAGGCTTAACAAAAAAAAATTTTTACTTTCTTATATTGTTCACATCAATTCTGATGATTTCGCCAATGTGAATGTGATTTTAACAAATCAATCGAATAACATAACAAGTTTGCTCAAAGACATGCCTGTGGTTAGGTCTTACGTTTTGTAAAGGGCTTAGCTAGACTTAAAAGAAAGCCACGAGGCGGCCCCGGCCCCCCGAAACTGCAGGGTGTTGACCAAAAAGTGGCGAAACGTGTTTGAGATCAATTCTTCGCTAGATCACTGCGTTAAGTTATCAATGAAACACTGACAACGTCAATTAACAAAAAAAAGCATTCTCTAGACGACCTCACTATTTTCAGGCTCAACCAACAATTATCTTCCTCATGTTACTAGACGACCACTAAGTTATTGCACATTAGTAGTAATTTTGCGAACATCTATCATTGGCTTTGTGTTCTGTATCTTATGCTCTGTAATATTCACTGTATTGCTGTTGATGCCCCGAATAAAAAAATAAAAAAAATATAAAAAAAAACCATTAAAATTAGGGACATTTTTACAAAAATAAATTTAGTCCAACGGTAGGCTTACCCTAGACGAAGATCTTACGACGGTATATATAATGACAGATACATAAAAATCGTGCATAAATCAGGAACAAATATCCGTGATAGAAACATAAAATATGCCCTTTCCAGGATTCGATCCCAAGACCTCCTACTTCGTAGGCATTTTAACCGCTGACTAGGTTAGAGGGTCGATGAATTAGCAAAAAGTTTTACTGATTGTAAGTAACAAGTTGATAACAAACATTTCGTTATATTGTCTTCGGTTGCCGCGATAATTACTCATGAAATAAAACAAATAAAACGGATTAATTCGCGTATACATAGACGGGATGAAGTTTAAATTAGTATACGCGATTTAATCCGTTTTAGTTGTTTAATTTCATAAACATTTCGTTATCAACATCAACAAAGTAACATTGCTTAAATGCCTATCGCACTTGCAAGGGTTTCAAAGTTAAACTTATCGGAAGAAAACTTGGCAATCATGATTCACTCTGATCATTATCACGTTCACAGCAAGCTTTACATTCCGTTCCTGGCCGACCAAATTATATTCGTTCTTTTACGCGATTATACTCCATAATCCTAAATGATACAACATAAAATCCAGTGAACAGTTGATTAGAGTTATGTCGATTTGTCTTTCAGGTAACGTTATCAAGTTACGCCAACTTTTGACAAGCCCGAGGCTGAACAACTCCTAAAAACCAAGCGGGGCGTAGTTGATTTGAGTCATTAACGGGTTACCTGCAGTGGAATTTGGATTAGAACTGGCACTAGCATGAAATCTGTAGACTAAAGAACAGTTTACTTTGTAAATCAGGATAAAGCAGATATCTAGAAAAACGGAGTAAACAGACAAGTAGGTATAGAAGAAAAAAAAAACAAAAAAGAATAGGCATTCTGTTGTTAAAATATAAATGATTTCAATGAGTAAGAATATCTAGATTATTTAATCATTGGCAAGATATTTAATTCTTAAGTACTTATACTTATATTTTAAGTGTCAGTACTGGGCGGAATTGCCGTGCATTGTGCGGTTTCCTCTACATACGGGGAAAATGCCACAATTGGCTACGATTGTGGGCTACGCTGGGACGGAAAGTGTCAAACAAAAATATATGTAAACTCATGAATACTTAAATAATTATTAAAAAGGCCAGTACGTACTTAACAAGAACGTTCAAATTCTGACGCCCTTTATGGTTTCACAATTATACTGCTCTTAAGTAATTTGCGTATAAACACAACGAGAGTCGACAGGGGATGTTCGCAGGGAATAATTTAACGAGCGGGCCGCAGAACACACATGATTTCAACAACTCACAGAACTGAACCTTATGCCTTCGCAACAACGTTTACATATAGTTTAACTGTCAACGGTATGTATGTATGTGTAGCTTTTAGTCACGATGCCGTTCATATACCGTATTAGGCATTCAGAGTGTGCTTATGGGAATCGTAAAGGTTAAGGTTACCAAGTTGCCTAGCCAAGTTGACGGTAGATTGAAAATTGCAATCGAAATTCAAAAAAAATATCGAATCTAATGGGCAGTGAGCGGCACTAACGGTGCATAACTTTAACAAAACTTGTTGAACTGAGTTATATTAATACTTACTATAAAGAAAAACACGAATAAATTTGGCAAATTAGTGTCCAGTTTAATTGTACATCGGAATCTTTGGTTCCCAGAGCTCCAACCCACTTATAGGTCGGCAACGCGCTTGTGACTCCCTTGGTGTTGCGAGTGCCCATGGGCGACGGTAATTGCTTACCATCAGGCAATCCGTCTGCTCGTTTGCCACCTTTGTCATAAAAAATCTCGATATGACAAATATTTGTGTGTAAGAATATAATTGTTTTTATCTACGTACATATCATTAGTGCTCTAAAATGCGTCCAGAAACCGTAGGCAATGACCAGCATTAACAACCATCAGAAATTAAAGGAGATGTAATGTTAACATTACCTCCTGAAAACAGTAGGTCATGACTCATGAGTTTAAATTTGGAACAGCTGTCTTATACTTGTGGGTGTCCATTTTAGTATCTATAGATATTAAAACAGTCATTGATACGAAACGCTTATTCGGTATGTTTTTTTAATATAAGTCGAACAACATTTGAACTCGAGTGACAATAGAATAGGGAGTTCATTCGCTTGTCTATTGGTTTAAAAAAATATATATATATGGGGTGAGTACAGAGTTACTGCGTTTCAACTTGTATCTGTGTCAGATACGTGATTTTTTCAAAGTATCGACGATTTGTCTTTTGTTAAACATCCGTACTCATCATCATCATCATACTCGTATGTCTGGTAATCGTATTCAATTTTATTACCATCTACTTTTATTGACTATTTCGCTAAGATTTGTCTGTGCCTATCGGGACTTTAATGGTCTACAAAACTCGTCAATGCCCTTTTTATTGAGTTAAGTAACATTGTTGAAGGAAATTGTTATTCCAACTGAGTTCAGTTCAGAAACGACCATTCTTTATTTTAAGTGCCTATTTCAGACCTTTTTCGTTTGAATTGTTTTATTACCTGACTCTAACTGAAATAAGAAAAGGTGTTGAACTTTGCAAAAAATTGGCACTTTTACAAATACTTGTGATAATTCATGAAATCTTTAATTTCAAGTAAGAATGTATCATAACCCGAAGAGTTTTAGTTCATCGCAATATTCGAAATTTTAAGTAAGAACTCTTCGCTGTATGAGATTCTGCAAATAAACCGATGGAATATGGATATACTTGAACAGAGTTATCTGTTGTTCAAATAAATGAAGGTTGTATACGATATTTGGTATAAATACATATTATAAGGTAAAAACTCATTTATTTACAGAAATTATAACCGTAGTATGATAACTACAAGTACTTAACTAGTTACAGTATAAAATCTAAAAAGGCCCTTGAGGCATGGTACCAAGGATGCTGGCGGCATTTCCTCGTTGTATCGCAATGCTGATACGTTGTGCAAGCCGCCAGCTCTTCGGTCACCAGTTACATTATTATATGGAAAAAAATACTCACATCTTTTCATCATTTATTTGAAAGTAAAATTGGCGCTCACGTGCTTTTGGTTCATTATCCGGAACAATATTAGCCCTTGATGGGACAGTCACGCACAGGGATTGTAGAGCCACTTGCTGAACCCTACATTTTTCTAGTTCATTTCAATATTAATTAGATCGTGCTACCCACAGCTTGTTAGTTACTTGGTAAGTACAATGAGATTGTGTTTCATAAGTAAAACTTTCGCGGGTAAAATGTTTTGGCATATTTTATTACCTTCGGAAGTTTCGGTAACTTAAAACTTTTCTCATACGATATTCCAGCGCGGATTATACTTCGTCAAAGATAATTAAAACTCTGGGATGGTTAAGTCCACGTTTTCGCTTAAGCACAATTACATTATACATTTTCAAACTAAGGTAAACTCTTAGGGCAAAAAGTATCTCTAATGGCAACTGCTTGTGAACTATGTAATTACTAGCTTCTTCTGTTCCTCATACATACATCCTTTCTAACCCTTTAACAATGATTTCCTAAGGTACAAATCCTCGCTAAGTATAAATAATATAAACATACTTTTAATTCTTAATCGATTCTCAATATATTCTCCAGTTTTGGGAAACTATGGAAATTGAGAAATGTTATATCAGTCTCCTCGGTCACCACAAACAGTTCAGTTGTTTTGTTTTATGAATAACTAGCTTTTGCCCGCGGCTTTGCACGCACAGAATAACCCTTTTTGACCCCTTAGGGGATGTATTTCAAAAAACGCTGAAATAATTTTTCGAAGGAGTCTGTCGCAGTTTCGAGTAAGTCTGTCGCTTTAAATTTTTCACAATCTCCATACAAACTTTCAACCCTCTTTTTACTCCCTTAATGGTGGAATTTCCAAAAATCCCTTAGTGATCCTTACGGTATATATTGCGAAAAAAACAGCTGTCTAAATTAAGTAAGCGGTTTGAGCTGGGCGTTGATCAGTCTGTCAGTCAGTCAGGACGTTTATACATATATAGATTATCGCGGCAACCGAATACAATATTACACTTTCAAGACTTAACGGGTCATTTCGTATGTAAATTTCCTGAACCATTCCACCCGACTACCACCCCCGTTATTAATATACATGGCGAAGCGATGAGTGTGACTATTACATGTAACTAGCAATGTAGCTCTATAATCTTGTTTATGCCTTCCGATGAATATTATAAACACTTATCCGGGGGCTAATGGAGCCTGCAATGTTTAACCCGACAATTACGGGATTAAGCAGTCGTTAACTATGGCTTACTGAAGGCTCTGTTGACGATATAATATTAGTTGTTTGGGTAGGTAATATAAAACTCTAAAATAATAGTGAAAAAAAATGTACAGAGGCTCTAGTGTAAGTTTCTTTTGACGTAAAAAAACTTTTACGAACGCGTAAGTGATAATTCTTTATATGGGAAACGCAAACGCGTTCGTGACGTCAAGTAACGTTAAAAACTTACACTCAGGGCTCGGGTAAGTTAATAGTACTTACTTACTTAACCTGAACGTACATTTTAACTTCTCAACAGTTTATTGTTTAAGTTGAAAATTCGCCGTTATTCACAACTAGCTTGAGCATTTTTTTTTGCTTAACTAAGCATAAAAATCGCAGTTTAAAAGTGCTTGAAACAACGGCGTACAATTTACAGTTGCGCCGCCGTTCTCTGAAAAATCTTATAACTCCTTAGCATTTCTCAGTTTGCAGACTATTTGAATAAGCGGAATTCAATTTGTAAGCTTCGAACAGAATTCAAGTGAAAATTAACAAGCGTATGTGCTGACTACCAATGTGGCAATTGTTTGCTCTACAAGTCAATGTGCATCAGGAGTGTGGTCGACTTAGAATATTGTACGTAAATTGATTATTTGAACAACATGCTTACCTTCCAGCATGTGGGCGTAGGGCTACGTTCCCACGGTAAGTTGAAGCAAACAACAGAGACGCATTCTAATTGCTGCCAGTAGCTGGGCGTAGGATGAACCAGAACACACACAAATTAATATCACATAGTTACTTAGCTCTCGATATACTGGAATGATTCAAAACTCGCTGGCAACGTGAATACTCGACGAGGGCTGTTAACAGTAAACAAACTTTGCTACTAATGGTATCTAATGAGAGGATGAGAAGCGTTAATGTAAATAAATTGGTAAGGCGTGTGTTTACTATCGCAGTGTGGTAGGGATAGGGAATTGATATGGACAAATAAATACAATCACAACAAAAATCCGCGAAAAAAATCAGTAGCAAATTTTGACCTGAATGTGTTGTAACTTCGTAAGGTATCAGTAAAAGGGAAACTAATAGGTTTGTGTTTTGTCCGCATTTGGGATACATTAATGGTCATAGTTACAAGCTTCTAATAAAAATGTGTTACATGATTATGTAACGTAAGTTACACACACATTTGTAACTCTTCCAATTTGCTAAAGTGTGCGGGTGGCCGCTACATGGCCATCGCCAGCTGAACACGCTTTAAAACAAAAGTTTCTTTGTAAAATACTGCTAAAGTTTACAGTGCCATTACTAACAACCTACGCTTTCTATGCCGCTTAAAAAGTACTGAAATTTGTCAATTCTACGAGGCTTGCGAAAGCCGGAAACCATAATAAGTTTTAATGGGAAAAATCAATATTAACTTCTGTGTCTTTGAGTTCTTTGGAAGGGTAATGAGAGGGCGAGACCTCTTTAATTAAATTCTACAGAATAAGATGACGACGGCGCCCGACTGCTTGCGGCTACATGCTCTCATCAGACTCATGTCTATTATTATCTTTTCTTGACACAAATTTAATAAAATAATAAATTTTCAAATTTTTGCTTTAAGACAGTGGAGGTAGTGCTCTGGAATTAATGTAAAATAGATTTTAAAATCCATGTTTCACAAAGATAACTAATTGCTTAAAATAAACTGGAATATTTTTGTTGCATTCGTTTCCATCTCCTGTTTCTATCCTGTGAACCTATCCGTATTACAAAATAACTATTCGTATTCAAATACAAGATGACAGATTATGCAATATATTTGCGGTGTTCAAATTTAGTAGTGATATATTTTTCTTGCAAGGCGTCAGCAAACGGCAGTTCTTAAAATTTAAACGTTAAACCAATCAACTTAACAGGTGTCCGCGCGTGTTCCACTCCAACAGGGAATATAGGTACCTATTTGTTAGTCCGGTCCCCAGCGGTACACGCGGTACGGGACATACGACTAAGGACCGAGACATAGGGATGGACAGTACCATTGTGGATTTCTTTTTAAAAGCCATGATAGAAAAACCTTTTGGTACCAACGACAATTAGACGGAAGCTTTTTTTATATATAAGATAATAGCATTTTCTCAGTAATAGCTTAACAGTTTCGATCGTATGTCCAATACGTATACTTAAATGCCGCGGGAATTTTTTGCATGTTTGGGCCTAGTATGTACTTGACGGATGAGAATTTAGTTTATTTTTATTTTCTCTCTCTCGTCTTTTATATTCTTCGTTTTTCCCTGACGAAACCTTTGGTAGACATGTTTAAATGTGTATGAACAAAACCTGCGTTGTGGATATTAAAAGTATACAATCTACAAAGTTATTAAACATAAACTTAGTTAAATCCTTTCTCGCTTTTATCGCGATGGCTTCGTAAAATTAAAACGACATCTAAGTTCCACTTAAGTTCTTACATTGGGAGCAAGTCTTCGGATTTCCTGAATCGCTTTACAGGAGATAAACTTCGGGGACTCATTTGCATTTTTATTTCGTTTTCTATCAGGTCTGGACTTTCATTGGAGAGAATTAATCACGCGGCATGTCTTGGACAGATAAATACAATCCAGTAAACAGGGACGGATAAAGTTCGTAGTTTTGTTCTTCTTTTATTGAGAAGCCTGTTAAATATGAACTATGAGTACTTTAAAAGTTAGCTGTTGATATCAATTTCACACCGTAATATTTGAATTACGCGGTGAAATTGTTTAGGGGATAGAGAGATTTATCTTTGCTTTCTGAGGGTATCTTATCTTATCACTCGATAAACTTAACATATTTCGTTACTTGATGCTCACTTGAAATGTACTTTTATTTATTAACTTGGTTCAAATAGTAGCGTACGTTAATGAGATAAATATTCAAAATTACCTATATACCCTATTAAAGTCTTCATTATAAACACTTTTCTCTGAACACAGTGTACGTAATATTATTAGTAAGATTGCTATAATACGAGTATCTATATATTAGTAAAATTATACTGAG
The DNA here is from genome assembly GCA_022674325.2 of Grapholita molesta. Classification (NCBI taxonomy): domain Eukaryota; kingdom Metazoa; phylum Arthropoda; class Insecta; order Lepidoptera; family Tortricidae; genus Grapholita; species Grapholita molesta. The sequence continues at coordinate 2,802,786 of CP053125.2, read as the reverse complement.
TGAAATCTTGGTCGTTCGTGATCCAAGATGTCAAAAAGTGATAAAGACGACGATCTTACTTAACAACTTTTGGGACCAATATTGAATTCGCGAAAAAAAATCTGTTACTCCATATATACTAGCTTAATTGCGAGTTAATGTATGGAGCAGTTGTTGTTTTTTTTCTCGTTTTTAATATTGGTCGCATGGGCAAAGTTGTTAAGTATGATCGTCATTATCACTTATTGACATTTTGAATTATGACTCAGATTTAATCCTATAGATAGGTACCAATATAAATGTATAGATAGTATACTATTTTTGATATATAAATGAAAATATTAAACCTTCAGGGTTGCCACCAAATCTAATTTTACCTCCCTTACTTTTTCAATAAGGAAACATGTATTCAATGATATTTACAAGTGGAACTGCTCTTTTACATTACTTTTATAAAGCTGTTTAATTAAATACGGTTTGTGATAATGTACAGTCGAAAATTGTTTCCAATTGCTCCCTAAATCCCAAGTCGCAAGATTAAGAATAATAAACTCAATTTAGCGGTTTCATAACGTTTCAGGTTTCATTAGAAGACTCGTTGGTTGAGTAAAATTTATTTTCACAAGTTTTTCTTGTAATAACCATTTTTACGGGGCTTATTAACGTTTTATTATACATCTAAGCTAAGATTTATATGGCAGTAATAACTGAAAAGTTTTATGCTTTATGTCGCCGGACGCGGTATTGCGTATCTAACTTATTGGCTCCACGAAGTAGGCGAATACATGGCATGAGATCCAGTAACCGAGATGGCAATCAATTAATCCATAAAAACCATGAAACTGTTTCAAACAAGTTAGAGCACACTAGGTACGTTTCAAGAAATAAAGCAAAAACTAAATATATATTCTCTTGGATTCAGTATACGCTTATGTAGATAACGTCTAAAATGTAGAAATTTATGCAATAATAATAATAAGAGTGATTATTGTTTTAAATAGGCGAAGTGGTAGTATGTCATCGAAGATCAAACCAACCATCAATCTCAAATCAAAGCAAATGTGACCAATATTTATATTAATGACCAATCGCTATCGTCTGTATTACAATATGTAAAATGGCAATTGGCAATTTACAATATGTAAAAAGAGTCCCTTAGTGACTCTGATGAACCTGCAACGACATACTTCGCAGCCTATAATGTTCCTGAATTAGTGAGTGTAAGATTACAGAGCCTTGAGTACCGTCGTAGGACTCGTAGGGTTGCTGTACCGTGCGTAGGTAGTTTGTCTGTGTTTTACAGGATACATTTTGGAGATTCGCTTCTACCTTCCTAATGCGGACTTCTAAGGAATGGAATTCGCTTTCTTCGTCTGTATTCCTGGAAAGATATAATTTGGGTATTTTCAAGGCAAGAGTGAATAGGCTGTTACTGAACCAGCGTGCTACACCCTCGACTTCGTCGTCACTTACCATCAGTTGAGACTGAGGTCAAAATGTGGTCAGTCTTGTAAAAAAAAAAGTCAAATAATAGGAAACATAAGTTAAGAAACTTTGTGAGCTATGACATATTTGTATTGTCTTGCAAATCTCTGCCAAAACCGCAATAAAACAAATTTTACTGTCGTATTTTATGGTTAGTGGTTTTTCTGCGTTGTAAAAAGGCAATTAATTCTGAGTTGTTATAAAAGCTGCTGAATGTCTCATGAAACTATATACAAGTTATAGCGAACCATTTTAGCTGGTTAACAATTGCGATGTTGTATATCTCACTAGAACATTATTCATATGTATATTAGCTGCCCCGCGAACTTCGTATCGCCTTATTTTTAGGTAGCCAAGTAAGAAATGGTTTGGGCTCGGTCTGAAATATATATATATTTTTTATATTAATTTTTAACTATAAGGTGTCAGCTACCTTCCATACTTCATTGGAATCTGTCCAGCTATTCTTTAATTATAATTGGTGTAAGTAACCCGACTTTGTTTTATTTATATACTCATATGTACCATGTATTATAGGTATGAATCTATGGTATGGATAAAGTATATGTCCTGCTTTAAAAGGTACCTTGCCTATCATTCATTCACCCAACACACTAAAGCATTCTAACACCCAAAAGTCGAATTTGTTACATTTCATCTTATGTACTATGTGTTTATTACTTTTATAGATTGTTATATGAGAAGCATATAGAGTAGTAGTGAGAAGTGAGAGACATATAAGAGGCAAAGGTGGGTTTTTCACTTAAAACCGAATACTCACGTGTTTCGGAGCCCCGATTAAAATAAATGGCTCCAGGTAAAATATATTTACTATCCACGTTAAATCAGTCGGACTGAAATTCTCAAGGGAGTATTTTGTATACTTATCCTTTTATGGCATTTATTCGTTTTCAATTTGTACAAAAAAAATATTAAAGTGTATAATATATACAGATTGTTGTAATATCTATGACAAGACATGTATTATCAATATTATCATTTGTACAAGTACAATATAAAGAAAAGAATAAAGACCTCCTGTTCAAAATATTCTTGCGAAACTCGTGTTTTGGACACGTGTTAACTGAAATAGAATATCGCGAATTATTATGTTCTTAATAGTTATCTCACTTGAAGTGAAAATTAACTGAATTTTAGGTTTTGACGCGCTAATAATTTTAGCGAATAACCAAAAAACTGGAAAATCAACTATATGTCGAATTTTCGATTTTAAGCTAATCACCGCTAATTAATCTATAAATCGTTCACATTACAACTGTTACTTAAGATTCTGACCATGTATGACTATGACCATGTTAAATATGAAATATTGGAAACTCGTTAAAATTAACATATTTACGTGGTAACTATTCCGTTTAATGTAATAGGTGTCAGGTCAAATTTTATCATGAAAAATCTCTTAAATTTAAGTATGCAGTGTTGCAAAAATACCTGAAGTTTTCCGAGGAAGCTTCACTTGTATGTTTCGGAAAAACCAACATATTTTGAATAAAATTTATAACGACGCGTAACGAGAGCTCCGTATTGTTACCTGTCATATGGAATCTTTGAACGTCTAAGGCACGGTGCTAAAGGCATGCAGTATGAGCTGCCACTTCGTATTTCGAATCATTTATGAATTTCTGATATAGCGAATGGGATCTATACAATAGTAACAAATCAAATTTTACTTTTGAAAGTTATGATTTAAAATCGTAACCGCCATCTTTGCAAGTAGGAACAAATCAAGCTATTATATATATAACCGCCCCTACGAAAATAAGTAGTGAAACTGTGTCGAAACTCCGGACTTTTGGTGAAAAATGAATATAAGACAATTCCCGATGGACCTGTTCTATTTTTAGTTCACGTAAAGAACGGAACGCGAAAATTTTAAATGTGTTTTTCACAGATGAAATCGTGGACCATACCCTGTGAGTGAGATCCACAAGAAGCTACGATATTTCGTCTCCTAATGAGGTTTTCTCTGAATATGCTCTCGGGAAACTGGGTGAGGCTGGAGTGGCAACTCCGCCTGAAGTCTCCAAAGTACCTACTAGGAATTTTTGGCGCATAGCATATCGTTCTAATTTACAAATTCAGTATAAAAAGCAATTTTTTTTTTTAATTAAACAAATATTACAAGAGATATTCTTATACAAATTGATTTAGCCCCACGGTAAGCTTAAGACGGCTTGTGTTGTGAGTACTCAAAAAACGATATATATATATATATAAAATATAAATTCTTAAATTAGAAAACACCCATGAGTCAAGAAAGTCAAGAACGAATATCTGTGCTGATCACACAAATTGCCTTTATTAGGAATCGAACCCAGGATCATTGGCTTCATAGGCCACTAGGCCACTGTTTTAAATACCTACAAAAATAATGAATACCTAATTAAATGTAACACTAAAATCCAGCATTATTTTAATAAATTTAATTTGACCAATTTGTCCGCGGGATTCATCCACATATTTATGCCAAACTCTCATAGGCTAGGACTTACGGTCACTGAGCATAGCCGGAGACAGACCAGCAGACAGACAGACAGACATATAGGCAGACATACACTACATACAGACATGGCGAAACTATAAAATCTGCCAAATTGACTTCGAAACTCTAAATTGGTACGTTAAATAATTGAAATACGATAACACTTTATGTCATTGTAAGTATTGTAAGTCATACACCTCAATTGTAAAAAAATACGTCTTGGCAGATTTGTGCGTGGTATGTTGCTGACTGTATCTGCTGTAACATATCTAAAACATAAGCATAAATGTTGATGTTTATGAATGTACAAACATTAGCCAGCTTTACAGTCTGATAGACTTTACCTCTGGGGCTTATTTACTGAAGCGCACTACAGGAAAGACAAACTAGAAATAAAGACGGTCAAGTTTCAGAGAAAGTTAATTTTACATCGCTCACCTTGTGTGTATTGTGTATATTTATCTGAACTATAAGATGTTTAAATATAATGTAACTGAAAGCTATTTTTTTTAATATATTGAATACTAACATTTATGTATAATATACAGGCTGCCCATGAGGAAAGGGAAAAATTTTAACACCAGATTCCTAACCATATTAGAAGTTAAAAATATTAATTAATGTTTGCTAAATTCGGCTTTATTTTAGAGTTATTGCCATTATTAAGTAAAAGAGTTGTGCATAAATCACCAGTACAAAACACCTTTATGATCGCGACGTTGCCAGACTGACACGTCTAAATTGACTGAATAAGTCAAATCCAGTTGGATAATGTCAAAATATTTTCTCTCCCAAAATACAGAAAATAAGTAAATAATTTAGAATCGAACAGTTTACGAATTAATGGAATCTTGCAATGCATTTTCCCGCAAGCCAACAACAAGTTTTGATTTGTGAATCGTTTGTTCTCGTATTTACTAGTACCTAAAAGTGGACAGCCACATAACTACAATGTTGTATTTAAATGAAAGTGATATCTGTTTAGGAGATTAAATGCCTTTTTCCATTACGGATATGGTAGTATAAGGTACTGTCCCACTGTGTAACCAAATACGTAGACGGTTAGATCTGTGTATTGAAAAGAACGGATTCCATTTTGAAAATTATTTAAATTAATTTTTTGATGGGTGGTTTTATGTATTTCTATGTACCTGCCTATTTGTTTTATAGCCATACAATTTGAGTTGTACCTAATAAAGAAATACAAAATTATTTTTAATTTATTACTTCATTTTCAAATCTTTATACTACTCTTAATCTTTATATTACTCTACTCTATCAAAATCTCGCTTTCCATTTTCCAAAATCTTTGAAACATAGAGATTTTTAGGTAATCTGTACAAACTGTACATCGATTATCCACTAGATAAGTCGTCTAATCTGTATAAACTTTAGACGAATTAAAAGCGGATAATCGCCTCATACAAAACAGGAAGCGAGAAAGACATATTTCGTATTCGTATTTTGTGTTAACCAACCTTTTTCTTGTTTCATATTCAGCGTGTTGCAGTTATTAACAACGAAGGATCTAGACCTTGCTTTGAATAATCTATGCCCAAAAGTCTTCATGACATTGCCTCATGTAAAAATAAAAGAGATAGCAACAACAAACGTTGCCAGCTCGCCCTAAGGCACTGTTACACTAGAGAATCAAACGTTATGTATTTATTATGTGAGAAAAAAATTTAAAAATTAAAAAGCATAATTCGACCTATGTTTATATAACATTTATTACTCCTTATGACCCCAGGAATGCGTGGTTTAATTTTTTCCCCTTCCTCATGGGCACCGTGTATATATTTATGTGGGCTTGTTAATACGAAGTACAAGTACCTACCTACCTACTTTTTTCAAAAAAATCAACATTCAATTTTTTTTATTCGTGACAAACTACATTAGACTTCAAAGATGTAACTATATACTATATAAAAAAGAATGTAAATTAAAAGTTTACCACGAAATGGACCCGCCTCAGCATAAATGCTCTTCTTAATAGTCTTCTATTAATGCTATTGTAATAATGGATTGAGTTATGACAGGTAGTAGTCTGGTAACTTTTGGTATATATGCTGTAATATGGTATTATAATAAGACATTTAAAATATCTCAATATTTTTTTACATATTAAAATTAATTTAAGAGCATTAGCCTCGAAAACATTGTAGATAAATACCTAATATGCCTACCAGTGATATACGAAAGCCCTATAAAATATAAACGACCAGAAAAAACAAGTAGGTAGGTATAATTTTCCTTCCTTTCTAGTCTTAATGGTAACGCTATAATCTATCTGTCCTTGTCAGTTTTTATTATATAACTATCTTTGGTTTTAGTACCTATGTCTAACCGGGACTGCGGTGTATGTGATGAGGTTAATCCCGGGTTTGTCTATAAGTATATGTACATGTATTTATTTTAGCTTGTACGTACATATCTACTTAAGGTTACTGCAGAAATTCAAGAACATTACTACTTTATTTGTAGTAATTTTGTAGAATATAAGATTAATATGTGTAGGTACTTCATTCTGCAGGGTGAGTCGTATATGATAACTAAAGCAGTTTGTACCATTTTTTTTGTCATACCATTTTATAACTAAGTTCATATTCAGATTCAAGCCTAGTCGGGGCTCGCAGGTGGTTCCAGGTTCGAATCCTGACAAGAGCATAAAGGGCATTTTATTGAATATTTATCACAAATTGTGTTCCTGGATTATGGACGTTATTTATGTATTTCTACATATGTATTTTATATGTCGGCTAGTACAGTCAGCAGCAGAAGTTGCTAAGCGGGCCAGTATTCAGAATAGTCTAATAGTCATGCCAAGATCATTATGAACACCTCACCCGCTTAGTAAGTTTTGCTGCTGACTGTACCTACAACACAATCCTTATTGAGCTTACTGTAGAATCAGATCATTTGTGTAAGATCGTCCCAATATATTAAAACAAATAAATCTTTATTGAGTCGATGCCATTTTATCTATCACCGAAAGGTCAACACCATTTTAGAACAAAGTTCTTTGTTTAACCTTTAAATTGTGTCAATTAGCGACGGCACAAGTTCGCGCGGGAAAGGGCAAACACACATTTACCAAGTTTGAAAAGAAAAACACAGGGCGAGCTTATCGGATATTAAATATTTTGTAAGAATAGTAGTACCGTAGTTAAAAATAACTATTTGAACTGTGAACCTGATGTACACCTTCATCAGGTTCACAGTAACTGTTCAAATTATGTATATTATTTAAACATTAAAAACCTGTCGATATCAACTACGAACACATGAATTTATTTTTTATTTAATAAAAATATTGACTTGTATTTATTTATAAGAAGTAACTCTAGTATGACATATGCTTAGGTAAAAAAAATGGCCAGGCCCCTATTTCACCACAGCTACAATTGTCACGATTCCCGACAAATGTAAATTTCTGACGTCACGAGAAATACGACAATTGTCGTGAAATTCCGACAGAGGACTAATCACATGTCGGAAAATATCGAAATTTCTTCTGAGGATCGTGACAATTGTCAAGAGCTCTTCACCAAACTACTATTTATTGACTGTATAATAAAAAATAACAACATTTTATTAAAACTAACGTGTTGGTGGCAAAAAGCACACGTCCCACCCGATGGTAAGCGGTCAATGTAACCAATGGGGACCTGCAACGTCAGAAATTTACATATGTCGGGAATCGTGACAATTGTAGCTGTGGTGAAATAGGGGCCAGGTCTTCCGGCGGACAGGTTAGGGCGTCCGCCGCGCGCCGCAAAAGATGCGGGTTCAAATCCTGCCTCGGACGCTGGAGTACCTGATCACTTTTTCTTAAGTACCTATACGAGCATATTATCTATTTCAACCTATCGATAACAATAATTTTCGTGGGAATCTATTGGATGCGGGTGGCGAATACCGGTCGTTGTAGGTCGTGGGTGACGCCTATGTCCAGCAGTGGTCCTTCGATTTAACAGTTAGTTTAAAGAAAAACTCTATATTTTTAATCGCTTTGTTTGTCATTCTATATTTTCCCCTAAAAATATACCCCTTTACATTCCTAGTATATTTCTAGTCTGTATTTAAATAAGCGTAGAAATCTAGAAACTCATTATCTCAGCTCTGCCGGTGTTGTCGGATAAGCGAGTTTGTCGTTGGTCGCGCGAGCACGGGTCGTCGTTCAAGTACAAGCCAGCGTATCTGAGAACCTTTTCTGGACAGAAAGCCTACTGCGAAAATCTAAAGTCAATGTTGTCTATCTCCATCTATATCGCTCTTGCATATACGAGCGAAGAAGAGGCAAATAGACGAACGAACGATGCCTTCACACAACCTAATGTGACTCCGTAGTTTAAGTCGCGCGTGACGTCTGGAGTCACTCAAAATTATTAATGTCCATGGTTCCTGGTAAATATCTATGGAGTGTATTTCCTCCCAAATATATTTTACGAAAAATTTACAGAGTATAAACCTTAAAAGGCAACATGCCTTTATTATAGTTCTTTAACAACTTAACTACTAAACATTTTTGTAGCACGCACAATGAGTATGGACAGACGGATAAGATCGAACCTGTAAGGTAAGGTGTATAAAGGTTTTTAGGGGTTACAGTGGCACACAGTGGCCATCAAATATATCAGAGCTATGAAAGTGGTCGCTAATATCTGAACATGCACTTTATCGCCTTGACAATAGAGGCGTTGTTTAGATATTTGTGACAGCCACAGCTCCGATATATCTGATGGCAGCTGTATCTACTTGGTAGCAATTTGAATTTTTCGAACCTATTATCAAACCAAGGGCAAACTCTAGTGACAGCAACTAAAACTGATGGTATGTTTCAGTTTTAGAATCCCTGCGTTAGACAAGCAATGGGAACCCTCCAAGGTATAAATGGTAGTAAAATGTACATAGAACAATTCTGAACGTTGCTAGAAATGAACTTTATTAAGTCGAGATGGATAATTTACATTCGTTATACCGACGAGGAAAGATTGTATAAACGGAAATAAGTAACTTAATTCCACTCAGATATATGTTTATAAAACAAGAAAGATGAGAATATGAAGATGAAGTTTCGAAACGTATTTAATATTTAGTACCTAGTCGCCATAACATCACAAAAAAGATTGAGGCAATGCAATAATCAGTATTGTGATATCACGGCGATATCCCTTTTTTTATGAACAGGTCAAATCCGTTAAGGTATTCCCGAATCACGGGCACATCAGAAGTTAAGTCGGAGTTACGCTGACTCCCTCCGATGGCCAGCTTCAACGCATTTTGGACGGTTGTGGAATCTCATATAGTACGTCCTTTTCGTAGTGCGGAAAGTACCAGTGACGCCCAGTAGGCCAAGTATATGTTGGCGTGACAGTATCTCGCCGCCTTTTTAACTAACTCTCTTTTTAACTAATAAAGAGGGAGCTAGTCGTAGTAGCAAATCATGTGCAAACCTACAGACGATTCGACTTCAAATCAAAGAATTCTCTAGGAGCGCTAACAAATCTGCTGACAAAAATGGGTCATTGTTAATTATCATAATAATCAGCTGAAAGGTGTCTACAATTTTGTCGTTTATAAAATCGCAAAGAACAATGAAATGTTGTCAGGCACGCATATGCGAAACAATACGTTATTGAATAACACGTCCCGTGTCATCTGCGCCATCTTGCCGGTGAATGAGCGGTTATTACTTTCACGTGCAGAATAAAACGGGACATTTTAGGTACATTCTGTACAATGTTAGCGCCACACTTCGCACCTGTCGCTTTGCTGTTATATCTCAAACGAAAATATGACTTGTTATCTTATTTTCGAGAATAAATACTTTCATTGCGACGACAGGTTTGGCCTGCCTATCAAGCCGATGGTCCTGGATTCTATAATTGATGAGCACAGATATTTGTTTCGGAGTCATGGGTGTTTTATATTTGTATTTAAGTATTTTTATGTTATATATATCGTTGGCTCAGTATCCCCAACACAAGCCTTCATGAGCTTACCGTGGGGCTCAGTCAATTTGTGTAGAAATGTCCTGTAATATTTATTTATTTATTGATGTAGTATATTGTAAACAGAATGATCCCATAAACGTATTTATTTTTTAATTTTGCATGTAGAAGCAACATACTTTGTAAGAATAAAAATACTCGTTTTGTGGTATACAAACGACGTCAAAGATCTAAACCCATAACAAAAAATCCTGTAATAAGGTGCAAAAGTATAAACATCTTTTTGACGTCGACTGTACGAGTTTCAAGGTAGTGAGGAACTGTGACAGTTGTCTGGTTCTAGAATTATGCCGGAAACAAATAATAAAAAATTGAGATATGTTTCAAGCGTGTATATATATATATAAACTACTACTATTATTTTAACTACTGCTATTTAGAATACCTTTTAGTACATTGTGCAACGAGGGTGGTAACAAATACAACTATTTGTTATAGTTCGGCCAGTGTTATAACTGTTATACCATAGACGTGAAGTCTACGATAATCCGGCATAGTCGACGGGAAACTATCTGTAGACGTGGATAATATCAATAGGATCTAGTCTTACAGTAACCTTTGTGTAAGATTACACACAGCAAACTACTCGTACCATAATGTACATGGTATCGATATGTACATGTAAATACTTAAATTTCATAGATATTAACGTCCATATCCAAGAACAATTATTCGTGATAAACACAAATAAATACCCAGAGCCCTGAGTGTAAGTTTTGAGCGTAACTTTACGTCACGATCGCGTTTGCGTTTCCCATATAAATAACATTATCACTTACGCGTTCGTAAGCGTTTTTTTACGTCGAAAGTAACTTACACTAGAGCCTCAGGCTACGATTCGAACTGCTTCGTAAATCCCCCACCGCCTAGTCTAGGAGGTCGTTAAATACCCATGTATCCTTATCCTATATTGTTATACACGGTCTGTAGCCACAGCGGCGACCAGAATGCAGCTGTTACCATGAATAATAATTTCATGCCACCTAGCCTTTATTTAGTATCCACATGCATGACTTTACTCGAGAGTAGACCGTAATGCTAGTTGCTTCAAGTTATATTTTGGCATGCAATAACAAGTTTGTTTTCCCAATGGAGTATGCTGGACTTGTTTTTAACATTCGCTGTTTTCAGGATTTTTTGGCTTGTTGGGAATTGTTAGCAATTTGTAGTTAGGAAAAGAAGTACGTACAAAGTAGCATTAAAAAAACACTACTCGCTGTCGTGTTTTTGGTTTGTCCTATTCATTTATTTATATAAGCTTCAGCAGTGTCCGGGCTAAGATCTGGGCCCTGAGTGAAGTTTTTAACGTAACTTTACGTCACGAACGTATTTGCGTTTCCCATATAAATGACATGATCACTAACGAGTTCGTAAACGTTTTTTTACGTCATAAGAAACTTATACTAGAGCCTCTGCGTCCTCCACCAATCCCGCTCATGTATAGTCTTCGTCTTCACCAAGAAATACGTCAAGTTTGATTCTCCTTTCCTGTTTAACCTTGACGCCAAGTTTGGTCTTATTGGTGGTCCCACAAGGCGGTGGTGTTTGTTTCAGCATACGAGTCTGTATAGTCAGTAGTGACAATGCATGGATTCCTGGCTATGACCATTTTATTTTTCCTCTCTAGCTCATGTATCATTAAGGTTAAAATCAGTGATGTTAAAATAACGTGCTTCGTACATTTTAGACGAAGATCTAAAATTACATACAGGAACTTTGAGAGTTGAGGAATTCTCCGACATATCAAATGAATATCGAACGATTCAACGTAGTGGCTTATCACGGGGTCCGGCTTTAACGAACGCTCACGTGAGACGGAGTAATCGAGTTGCGAGCTGTACCCTAACGAGTCTATTCATACCAGCAATCTGGATAACTACGTTTCGACATATATTTACTATAGCCAATAACAAAATAGCTAGTTCAAAACCGAATTCAAACTTTAAAAAATTTGGACGCTCAAAATTTATAGACTGCCGACTTCAAGTTGAACGAAGTATCGCTATATTGAGGCTCAACTGGAACCCAACTGATCTGGTTGGAGACTACTGTCTTGAGATTTTTTGTTGTTTATTGTTCATTAACCGCTGTTTAGTGTATTATGTTGATAGCTTATTAATACTTATTATGATAGTTACACCTAACACTTAATTGGGCAGCTAATTAATGCATTAGTCTTAAACCGCGTTTCACCACTGTTTAGCCTACAACAGTCAGTCACGAGGCCGCGGCCGCCTCCAGGCTTCCTGTAAAGTCCAGTTACCACTTTAGCAGCTGGACTTTACAATGACATGCTCTTAAGAGCAATATTCTTATACATGTGTTATCCATGTAATACATAATTTAAAAAACCGGCCAAGAGCGTGTCGGGCCACGCTCAGTGTAGGGTTCCGTAGTTTTTCGTCCGTCACAGTAAGTGATCCCACTTAAGAGTTTAAAATGGGCTATTTGATACATTATTGTTGAAATATTAATATTAAGTACGGAACCCTAAAAACGGGCCCACAAAGGACGCTGACAACTATTTAGAAAGAGTTATATACTTCACTCACACTCAGTACTCATCTGAAGTAGTAAGACAACGGAGGGGACGGTCGCATTGGGCGATGAATATTAGTGCAGATTCTTATTTACGGTTAAAAGGTTAAAACTAAACGCGAAATTATACAAAAAACGGCGGCGCTACCGCGAACAACAATATTCGTAAATTTCGGACGATTGTCTCTGTCACTCTTAGCGCCTTAATTGGAGTAAAAGAGAAATGCTCGATATATACGAACTTCGATCTTCGCGGTACCGGGCCTAAAGTGAGGAAGTGTGTCTTGTCATTCAATAGAGATTTTGACAGCCATATCTTAGGGAATAAGGGCTAATTTATTAACAATTTGTAAGAAACTATCGCCTTAACGACTTTAGTGCTGGAATAATATAAAGTACCTATTTTGCTCGCAAAAAAGCCTAAGATATATGCAATCCTGCGGCGCTTCCGTCTTTCTCGAGTGAAAGCAGAGACCATTTTACCAAACACGCGTAAGATGTATGAAATCCTGCGGCACTTACAGTTTTTCGAGTTGATAAGTTTGTATGGGGAACAATATTTTCGTTTTTAGTATATTACTCGAACTTTTTTCATACTTTCTCACCGTTTAAACCTTCCCTGAGCTACTAAAAATATTTTAAGACCAAAATTAGCCAAATCGGTAAAGCCGTTTGCAAGTTATAGCGTGACCAAGAGAAATAGGGGTTCATTTTTATATATATAGATTTTTTTCAAAAACCATTGAACATATCAAGTTCAAAATAATTTTCCTAGAAAGTTTATCTAAAGTTCTACTTATGAGATTTTTTTCATATTTTTGAAACTTGTGGTTCATAAGTTAGAGGGGGGGGGACGCACTTTTTTTTACTTCTGGGGCGATTATTTCCGAAAATATTGACATTATCAAAAAATGATATTAGTAAACCCCAATTCATTTTTAAATACCTATCCAACAATATATCACACGTTAGGATTAGAATGAAAAAAAAAATCACTCCCCACTTTACGTATAGGGGGGGTACCCTAAAAAAAAAAATTTTTCCACTTTTTATTTTTGCACTTTGTCGGCGTGCTTGATATACATATTACTACCAAATTTCAGCTTTGTAGTGCTAACGGTCACTGAGATTATCCGCGGACGGACGGACGGACGGACGGACAGACATGGCGAAACTATAAGGGTTCCTAGTCGACTACGGAACCCTAAAAAGGGAGCAGAGGTAATTAGTAAATGGGTAATTGCCCGCCATGCGCTCGGCTGGTTTTTCAAAAATCGAATGCTATTTCCCTCTGCTTCACCAACTGGCGAGTTACATTTTAAATTCCAATTTAAATTAAATCTACATCAGATTTTTAATGTTAAAATTTACAGATCGCATACCACAAGTTTGGTCGTCAATTAACAGCTCCGAATTACTATAGCGGTTTTAATCCCGGAATCCATTCCCGTTTCGTGCAATTTATGTCAATAAGTTTTCTAACTTATTGTCTCGGGACCTGTGAAGTTCTGTCCCCACGGGTCTTATAACTGTGACCTTATAATTATAACAAACGCCTTTTGCTGCTTCTATACAAGATAAGACTGTTTATCTGTAAAATGCTTCCTACGTTTTATAATGTAACGATATTTGAAGGAATAACTGTGACACTGTTTATGAAGCCCACGGTTGCATTAAGAGCATTTTTTTATACACGACTGACCAGCGTTTGACCTCAGTCACACCTGATGGTAAGGGTCGACAAGGTCCAGGGTGTAGTACGCTGATTTAGTAACAGCCTATTCACTCTTTCTTTGAAAAGCCCCTAATTATATCTTTCCGGGAATACAGACGAAGGAAGCGAATTCCTTTACTTGGCAGTCACATTAGGAAGGTAGAAACGAGCGTGCGGATGAATGGAATATTCACAACGTAAGGATAAAACTTCCCTCGCCTGGACGTCCGGTGGTGGAACGGATATGGCGAAATTAAATCGTGTATTTGTGTGATGCGCACAGGTGCCTCAGTCATGGGAGTTTTCTATGTAAAATTTTAGTGTTTTTATATTATTTATATCTTTGGTTGAGTACCAAAAATACAAGCCTTCTTGAGCTTAGGTGGGGCTCAGTCAATGTGTATAAGCATGTCCGGTAATATTTCGTTATTTATCCTAATTTCTATAACTTAATTGTTTTTTTTTTCTTTTGCAGGTAAGTACAACGGACACTGATTATTGTAAGTGTGAACATTAAGCAACTTTCTCGTTTATTGATAAGCTAATAAGTTATATTTACTATTAGGTGGGTACTAATTGTACTAAATCTGGATTTATTACTAGTAATTTGCAGTCTTATTCCTCGCGCTGTCCCGGCTCCCGGCATTCTGCCACTGCTCATGGGAGCCTGGGTTCCGCTTGGCAACTAATCACAGGATTTGGCATAGGCACTAGTTTTACGAATGCGACTGTCATCTGACCTTCCAACCCAGAGGGTAAGCTAGGCCTTATTGGGATTAGTCCGGTTTCCTGAGGGTGAAAAATAATATTTTGTACACAAGTTCCGAAAAACTCATATGACAATAAAATTCAGATAAATTGGTGTGAGCATGTAAGATTAAGTCGATTAAATACAGTACATTATTGACTTAAACACTATATGTATATGGAAATGCAAGCTATATATGTATATATATTAATAAAAGAAAGTTGTGTTAGTTCCGGCTTTTTAACTCTAGAACGGCTGAACCAATTTGGACGATTTTGGGTTCGTTATCTTCGTCTTAGCCAAAAGTTTAATAATATGCTTAAAAAAGAGAAAAACATCAATTAATCAAAAATACCCCATTTATAGACTTTCACGCGGTACAAAATTCGCCGGGACAGCTAGTATATATATATATATATATATATATGCGTCGATCTGAGAACCTCCGTTTTTATTCGGTTAAAACTTGAAATCGATGGCATTTGTCAGTTTTTGATGCTTGTAATCGAGTTTTGGAAGCTTGCAATTCACTATTGTAACCCAGCGTAACCATTTATCACCGATAAGCCCCAGGGTTGTCCTATCTAGTATTTAATGCTGGTGTAACCTTTAATAGCACTTTATATTTCCATTAATGTAGTAGAGGTCACTCCGTTTAAAGCTTTATCTAATGCAAATGAATTGACCCTTTTTGCGACAGTTTGGATTTAGGTCGGTTGAATATTTTCCGCGCGCCCGCATCGCTAAATCATCAACTTAAAGATAGCTCCATTATGAAAATAGGACAGAAACCAGTTTTATCAATTATTATTTATATTAATTTATAGGAAGACCAAAACGAAGATGGCGGGACGACCTTGATACATTTTTCAAAGAATGGTTAGTTGCCACTTCAGCTTGCTAACTCGGGGGGCTATGTCGGTGACTTTAATTCTCCTGCGGATCTCCTCATATCTGTTTCAATCGCGTAGAGAAACTCCGAGCATAGCCCTCTCCATAGCTCGTTGAGCGACTTTCAGTTTTGAGATGAGGCCGATAAAGACCACGTTTCTGAGCCGTAAGTCATCACTGGTAAAACACATTGATTGAAGACTTTCGTCTTGAAGGCACTGAGGTATTTCGGACGCATAGTTTGTTGTTTTTCTTTTGCCTAAAGCTTTTTAAAGTTGTCCGTAATGTAGGCACTTAAGTAAGGACTGTGCTATATCCCACGTAATGTAACGATCATGTCAAAAACACAATCCGTCCGGCCATCCGTTCACAAAGGATGTAATCTCGCTGCGCGGAGTACCCGGTATTTTGCGGTGGCTTAAAAATATTTAAACCGGATCCGGTGGATTTTCCTGTTGAAACATTTCGTGTGTTAACGTCATGTTAACATTATTTCTGTGGCTTTATTCTTGTATTTATATCCGTTTCTATGTCCCATTGGGAGTTTTCGGTGAAATGAGTATTTCTCAGAAAGTTTTCTTATTTTACTTATTTTTTGTGGATTTTCCACTTAGGTTCACGAGTTCTTTCTAATATATTGTCCATAAGTCTTTTGTCCATTTTGCTACTCACCTTCCATACATTTGGTTTGGTAGTAACAAAACAAGAAATTTTTAAAATATTTGGATTTTTATGGTATTTTTTTGTTTATTGGAATGGAAAGGGTTCGTGATTCTGAGTAAAAAACACATTTGTTAAAAGCAGCATTTCTTTGTGAAATTCTCTAATTAAATTATGCACTCTAATAGAGGTTGTACTTACACTCAGTCACGAAAAGTTACTTGAGTAAAAATCTGAGTCACATCTGATATGGTTACAATACTGTTATAAATTGAATAATTTATTTTAACTAATATATAACATATAACTGTTAAATTTTGATACCTAATAACATTTTGAACTGAAGAACAAATCTACAATAATCTCTGCTTGTACTAATATGACAAGTACCCATGAGCCCAAAAGCGTATAAAGCTTAATTAAAATACGTTTAATAAAACATAACACAATTAGCAATATTATCATAAATAATAAGCGGATTAAAATGTATTTAATAATTAGCATATTCAAATGATTTCCGCAAGAATAACGGCGTTTAGTCAGCCACAGAGGGGACATGCTATACGTAATTCATTCATTCATTCATTAATTTATTCAAAACAATTGACATTGTGTAGAACATTGAACATAATTAAAACTAGACATAATACAAAATAATAAATAATTACAAATGACACAAGATATAAATACATGTGGAATTAAATTTTAGTCCTAAAAAGTCCAATACAAATGTCAACACAATAATTTCCTATCATCTAACACGCAAAGATAAAAAGAAAATTAACCATCTGCAATAAAATCTGTTATGGAGTAGTAAGATTTTTTTAGTAAATACTGCTTGAGTCTAATATTTCTTAACTCAGTCCACACTCACAAATCGTAGTGTAAACTTATTCAGGCTATCATATAAATATATATTGGCATAACCATAGCCACTTGTTATACACCAAAGTTATTCAAAGTAATTAAAATGTTATTTATGCTGCAAGTAAGCCTTTAAAGCAGATTTTTCATAATATTGTCTTGAATTGCCGCGATAATTACTCATGTAATAAAACCACTAATGCGGAATATATCGCGTATACTAATTTAAACTACATCCCGACAGTTAGAACACTTTAGCAGCGTTCGTAGTCATTGGGTAGACGCGATATATTCCAATATAGTTGTGTCATTTCAGATTTTTCATGTCAATCAGAGAAGGTGCAAAAACGGTATGTAAAACTGACTAGCAGTCACATAACATAGGGTATAATGCGCATTGTCAACGTCAGCGCGTTGTCAATAGAACTGTCGTTGAAAAACGATATTCGTAAATTTCGGACGATTGTCCTTGTCACTCTCATAACGCCTTCTTTCGAGTAAAAGACAAAGATGCTCGAAATAAACGAACTTCGACGTTCGCGGTACCAGGCCTGATATTCACTCAGGTTTCGGTGAAACTGTAGGTTCGGCGGAATAAGGTTATTCAGGGCGACACAGTGCGCTCATTTTGTGTGAAAACGAATGTGAAGTGTAAATGAATATGTTTGAAATGCTATTAACTTATCCTGTCACATAGCTTTACCTTTAACGCTTTAGTAGTCATCTGAGCAAAATCGGTCAAAAAACAAATTTAAATCGGTCTATTAATTTGTAGGTCGAAATTGCCCAATATTTTAAATTAGCGATTTTGACTATAGTAGAATATTTTAAAAGTTCAGTTCTTTCATGTCTGAATTCCGGTATTGGGGGGCAGTGTTGGATTTCAATACCGGTATTGAGAACCGTCGAATATTTTATGCCCTAATTTGTAAACTATAAATATTACATCAGATTTACTAAATCAATTAGTAAATTACCTATAATTGTGTAAAATACACAAGAGCTAATGATATAAGAGTATTGCTAATGTGTAATTTAACTAGGTATTGACAGCACGGTATAATAATATTTTATATTCTCGGCTTTAGATAATTCTATTGTTTTAGAACTCCACTTGTTTATTGACATTTTTATTGCCATTTTTGCCGTGAGATTTTCCCTGAAATATTTTATTTTCCCGTAATCTAATAGAATCGTGCGAATCAAATTCTCACATGAGAATCATACAGCCGTTTTTGAGGCGAGCGTTCGTTCTAATTGAAACCAGGCTTTGAATCTGGCGGTAAAGATTTGTTTTTATTGCTAATCTTTTGCTATGAATGCTGGGGAAACACAAGCTAGCTGTCGGTCTACAAAGTGTCTATCCACTGGGTTTGAATTGACATATTTATGTATCAACAATATCAAAGTGTCTGTGAAGAACGTCTTTTATGTATCTACCATCGCTTCTAAACTAGAGGAGCTTATTAGGTACCCGGCAAAATGTATTTATAAACTAGTAAATACTTCTTGTTTCCTCGGTAATAATAAAAAAAACATATATACTCATGTTTTTAATATATCCTCTAACCAAAATCTGAGGGCCTACCGCAAAAAACGAAATTCGCAAATTTCGAACGTATTGTGCCTTTTACTCTAGTTATGCCTTAATTTAAGTAAAAGAGACAGATTCCCGAAATTTTCTAACTTCTATTTTTGCTGGAGGCCCTCTGAATCCTTAACTTTATTGAATTTACGTTCCTAGAAACTGAAAACAATTGCAATCTAAACTTTTCCAGCGCGCATTTTTCCGATTCCCACATAAAAGATAAGTGAACTGTCAAAAGTAAAAAGAAAAATGTCAAAGTAACGTAAAGGAAGGATAAGGATCCAATTTAGATGGACATGATAATCTGTGGCTTGTGGGTCACCAGAGCAAGTCCGATATCCTCGGTTAGTCGTACATTCGTTACATGGCCGCCACTAACAGCTATAAGTATAAGTTCTATTTCACTGTTTGATTGTAGCTATAAATACGTGTTTGCATCATAAACGCATCCCTATCAAGGGTAAATACGGATATAGCACCATACTTATTTAAAATTAATAAATAAATAAATATTTCGGGATAATCTTACACAAATCGACCTAGTCCTACGATAAGCTCAGTAACGCTTGTGTTGTACTAGGTACTAGACGACGATACATATAAATACTTAAATACATAGAAAACACCCATGACTCAGGAACAAATATCTGTGCTCATCATACAAAGAAATGCCCTTAATTCAGGCGATAAGTGCCTTAATTAATTGATTTTGAGTACAAAGACACGAGAATTGCCATCCAAAATTGTTCAATTAAACACCGTAACTTACAATTCGCCCGCTCCTATCCCATTACAAAGACTCAGTAACGTCGCCCGCTAATATATCGCGGCGGCTAAGGTACTAAAAAATATCGGAACATGCACTTTATCGTCTTGACAATAGAGATGTTATTCAGATATTTGTGACTACCTTGGCGGCTCAGATATATCTGATGGCGACTTTTCAAGGGTGCTAATGAGATAAAAGTTAAATTCACCGTTAATTACACGACTTTAATATAAAATCAATATATCCAAGGGTTTGCCTCGGGAATTGTGTTAAAATTTTGCTTTAGTACAGTCAAAGTAAAAGATATCGATACGGATAAGTCAATGTGGGTAAGACCGTCTATCAGAAAAGACCGTCTACACACCAATTTTCTACATTATGTCATTGGTATTTAGTATCATATGACGGACTTCCCTTCAAAATAAAGTATGCCGGTCTTACCCACATTGACCTTTCCAAAATATGTATCATCATCATCTTCCTCGCGTTGTCCCGGCATTTTGCCACGGCTCGGGGAGCCCGGGGTCCGCTTGGCAAATCACATACAGATACAAAAGTAAGACACCTGGCTACAAGTAACTTTAGCACGTCTAGAGATCTAGTTACACTGGCGACTAGCGTACGGTCAAGTGTCACAAAATGGAAGGCGATACCGCCGGGACTGGCATCGAGCATTACATTACCCTTACTATTCCCCGGTGAACGCAAAATGCGACCTGCTAGCTTAATATGGTTAAATTTTTATCATTTGTCACAATATCTGTCACGCTCCAACGAGTATGCGAGTTAGAAAGTGTTGGATAGAACGATAGACTGTACAATGGCAACCATTCTATCCGTTCTGTGGCTGAAAATTCTAACCTCCTTTTTCTTTAGTTTGGTTATATTGCAAAGTGAACTTTATTTTTTATGCAACATGATTGAATTTATAGGTTATAAATTAAATTATATGAGGTGTTCAAAGTAAACCGGTGATAAATACACCTAGTTATTTTTCTAGCACGAACGATTTGTTGTAAGTGATTGACTAAATAAAAACATCACGTCCTGTTGTCGATAAGTACTACTTCAACGTCATACGGGTAATACAAAGTCAAACATAGAGTAATCATATTATTAACAGATAATAATAAAATTAATAGATAATATTAACAAAACTATACAATTTTATTAGGCAGGCGTTCGGTTTTTATGCAATAGCCAACTACCGTCCATCCTTTCCACCCAAAAGCCTGGTACATTCTAAATTCCATTGAAACTCAATAGTCCTTACATCATGGCGTAGTCTCTGTGCGCGTTTCATGCCACGGACAGGGGCACCATCCGCTTAGTGTACCCCTTACATTTCATTGAATTGACGAAAAGGCCTCTGCGCGTTGGCTCGATTCAGCTCCGTGTACGCGAACGTTTGTTCATTGTTCCGTGTCCGGAAGAGAAATACAAACAAAACTATCAAGTTATTTCTATTTTACATACTTCAGAAAACAATTATTAAAATAAACTAGATCAAAAGGGTACGGATTACATTCAATTTGAACAAGATCGGTGGTACGCATCGTCTAGCTAGGCACCTGAGTCTGTGGTCGTATGTACGTCTTGTCGTGGCAGTAGTATGTACTTACCTATCGATAACAGGATTGTCGATATTTTTATTGTGGCAAGCACTAAGCAAATGTTGTTCCTGCTAGAAAAATATCTAGGTGTGATAAGTTAATCTAGGGCACCGTGTAAATAGGTCGATATAACGGTGCTAAAGTGGTTTCTGAATATAATCCCGGACTTTAGCGACTCATTTAAAATAGCTTTATGTAATATTTTGTTGGAAAATCTGCGGTTATCGGGAAATATGTGGTTTTATTAATAGTTAAATCAATTATCGGTACAGTATTTTATTTGAAAGCCAAGCGGTTTATTCGACCAACTTAATTTAAATGTGCTTAAGTATGCCTTTATCAAATACTATTTGGTTTAGTGAAAATAGAAAGATTTGACGAAATCTGTTTAACATTTAAGGCTTGGGCAGATAGGCGCGTTTTGAGAGCGTGGCGCAGCGGGGCGTGACACCCGTGTGGCTAATGTAACGAAATAAGGCACACATTCGGACGGCAGCGTCGCGCCCCGCTGCGCCATGCCACAAAACGCGCCCTATGTGACCAAGCCTTTATATCTTTATTTTTTGATTATGTTGTCTCCCACTAAGAACTTCCTCATGCTAATATCAAAAACAAGTGCTCATTAAAAAAATATCTATATTTTTTATTTTTCTCACTCCCGTTAAAAAAGACAGGGATTAGCTGTCAACTGTCAACCGTTCAAAATTTATTTTTATAATTCCGTTCAGTGTTCAAACGCGACGGAGTGTGTAGAGATGTGCCGTTCCCGTTATATTTCCAATATTACTATGAGGCATTTTCCCAAATGGTTAATTTCTCTATAGTAATATTGGGAATTTACAGGGAATGGCACATCTCTAGGAGTGTGCCAGGTGCATCATCTGCCTCACGCCTCGTACCGAAGTTTGTAAATTTCGAGCACCTTTCTCTTTTACTCCAATTAAGGCGTCATGAGAGTAACAGAGACAATCGTTCGATATTTACGCGCAGGTGCAACCGACAATAATCTGGCCGTTATCACTATTAAAAACCACGTATCAGAAGGCCTACCGCGTAAATCTAAGCTCGAAAATTGTCTTTGTATGTACATCTCTATCGCTCTTGCTTATACGAGCGGTAAAGAGGCAAATGTGACATTAACTATGAAAAGGGACCTTATTGACGATGGCACTTGTGTCTTTGTTAAAGACGATACAATACAAATGCAACGCGATTCGACTTAAGTGCCATCGATAATAAGATCCCTTTTCTTAGATAATGACACAAATAGACGAACGAACGTGGTGCGCGATAGGCCTGTAGGCGTCTTGGAGCCGCGGCGAAATGCCGGGATAAACACTGGGAAGGTATATTTGTTGTCTATGAGGTTAATAGAGTTGTCTATGAAAACTGTGTACGAATATAACAGTACGAGATCTTTTGTTACTCTGCCGGTTTGGGAGGCAGCCAAAATTTCACCCGTTTTTAATTATCGTTGTTTAAACGCGCACCTTTGGAGGTGTTAATTGGAGGAGCTGTTATATACAATAATTGTATTTTTTTTATTGTAAAAATAAAACTAAACCTATGTAGTTAAGTGTGGTTAAGTAACAAGATTCAAGATTCTGCGAAAATAGGTGGTTCATGTTATAGGCACATTGAAAATGTAGATGAGGTTTATTGTATGAACTTTACTATGATAAATAAATTACATTAATGTATAATGTTATATGTACACATATTAAATTAGAAATGATAAGGTTGCAGCGATAAGGCGTGCAATTTTCAATTAATTTCACAAAATAAAGAAATAAACTACATTACTTAAGTATTTTTGTTGTGCAGTCGCCACCAGATACATCGGAGCTGTGGAGGTGGTCACAATCACAACTATCTGAACATGCACTTTCTAACTTGATAATAGAGGCGTTGTTCAGATTTTTGTAACCAACTCAACAGCTCCGATATATCTGATGGCGACGGCACTCTGCGTTTTATATGTCATATAACCATATTTACCTTTAGTAACTCCAATAAAAATTGCTTATAAATATGTTTTCATTTTCAAAATAAGTACACAAGTTTTTATTAAGGCCACCGCAAACTGTGTCCACTGAACTGTCGACCGAACAGCGGTCTCGGCTAGAAATAATACAGCTATGTTAAAATACCAACAGCAAACCGACAGAACACCAAATAAACAGCATACATGTTTTATAATTCGGCCCCGAATGCCCACAAATTGGGGTTAATTCGGTCGAACTAGCTTAACTTACTTTAACTGTACTGTTCACTCATAAATAATTAATTTAAAACGGGTAAAGTAAATTAACTAATTTATACTCATATGTACGCTCGAAGGATTTAATAAATAAATTATCTCTCAGACTCCAAGGACACAAAGGCAATGTACAATGTACAATTGTAATTCTAATAGTTGGCTATTCAGAAAACACAAAACGCGCTATTATCCAGTAGTACGACCCGGCCACGACAATGCGCGACTTGCGGCGCGGCAAGCGTTTTATCTGTTCGTTGCGCGGTGAAGACGCGCACTGCACTGCGATAAGTTGGGATTACACGCAATGAATAGATGAAACGCTTGCCGCGCCGCAATTCGCGCAATGTCGTGGCCGGGCCGTTATCCCTCCAATATTGCCTTCGGTTGCCGGGATAATTATTTCTGAAATAAAACAACTAAGTTAAATCGCCAGAAACTGGGCACCTTTCAATAGCTTACTACCTTATACTGAAAATAAATTCTCTGTACCAATAAATAGAACACATTTTGTAATGACGTTTCAATGATTGGCCACCCTTCAATAACTGGTCACCTAATACCAAAATGTGTCATTATCTAAAAAAAGGGACCTTATTGTCGATGGCACTTACGTCGAACCGCGATTCGTTTGTATTGTATCGTCTTTAACAAAGACACAAGCGCCATCGACAATAAGGTCCCTTTTCATAGATAATGTCAGAAATAGGTTTTATTCAAACAGAATTCATTTTCAGTACACCGTGGCCAGTTATGCAACTGGCGCTTTACTCTAAGAAGTACTATATCGCGTATACTGAACTAAGACTGCATCCCGACCTTGTCGTTTCGAATACTTTGTAGCGTTTGTGGTCAGCGGGTAGGCCGTAAGACCTGTTAAAACTAAAACAGAAAAAACGGTGAGTAAGATCATCAGAGTTCTCAAAGCCAAAAAGGGCGTAAGCGCGTGTCCTCTGAAGTTACAGACGTAGATGGGCTACGTTGATTGGTTGCTATTAGGCTGGCTGTATGGTTTGTCACCGACGTAGAAAAAAAATAACGCTTTAAATGATTACTTGATGAGTCAATAGAGGTTAATATCCTCAGTGTCAGTCTGACTGACGAAGGCGTCTTGAATTTCCATTATAAATTTACAGACTTTTTTATTTACACGGTGTTATAAAGGATTAGTTGTGTCTCTTTAGTCTCCTGAAATAAACAAAGCATATTAGTAATTAAAATTGAATGGATTTCACAACGGGTCTGGTTTAGTGGGTAGTGACCTTGTCCATGAAGCCAACGGTCCTTGTTTCAAATCCCGGTAAGGGCATTTTATGTGTGAGCACAGATATTTGTTCCTGAGTCATGAGTGTTTTCTATACATTTAAGTATATGTATATAATTGGCTAAGTACTCACAACACTAGCCTTCTTGAGCTTACAGGGCTCAGTCAACTTGTGTAAGTATGTCTTGTAATATTTGTTTATATGGCATATTAAGGCAGAAAACTTATGTGCACGTAGGTGGTAAATATTGTTTGTGCTGATATTTAACCATGAACCGAATAGCATAAATAAATAATCAATAAATATTTTGGGACAATCTTAGATAAATCGACCTAGTCCTACGGTAAGCTCAGTAAGGCTTGTGTTGTAGGTACTAGACGACAATATATATAATAGATAGATACATATACTGAAAAACATAGAAAACACCCATGACTCAGGAACAAATATACAGATATTTGTTGTGGGCGTTTATTTGTGTGATGAGCACAGGCTCATCACACAAATAAACGCCCTGACTGGGATTTGAACCATTCGGATGCATAGGCAGGGTCACTACCCATTAGGCCAGACCGGTCATCAAACCCTTACATTATTTCAAAGAATTTGTTTTGTTTAACAATAAGTCTTTATTTTCGGTTCAAGCTTTACCTTCAACGTATAAATTGTATCGTGATGGGGCCGGGAACAAACAAATGATCCCGCACAGTCAGAAGCTAATTAGAGTTAGAGGTTCAATTTTCTACCCCAACGAGTTAACGTATCCGCTTTCTTCGGAATCCTAATCAGGATCGAGTACTACGTGTACGTGTTACGTGAGATTACGATACAGTTGGGTATCTATCACGTAATTATATAGACTAAAATGGAGCTTTCTCTACTCTGTCTTTTTTGTACACGTTTCGTACATGGTTCATACAAAAACATAGGTTGGAATGAACCGCCTTTTTCGAATCGTTTTTCTTTTAGTTATCATTTTACCAATAATTGTGATTAACATACTTTCTTATATGTGTCATTATCTAAGAAAAGGGACCTTATTGTCGATGGCACTTACGTCGAATCGCGATTCGTTTGTATTGTATCGTCTTTAACAAAGACACAAGCGCCATCGACAATAAGGTCCCTTTTCATAGATAATGTCACAAATAGGTTAAAAACTTAGCTAAAGCACCTGCCCTATGTAGTAGTAACGTGTGTACACACATATCGTTCTATATTCAAATTTTGACGTAAATTCCATATTAATTCTCTGCAGAACTACATAAACATGGTCCTTCAGTTAAGTTTTTGACCTACTAAATCATAGCATATCCTTGCTAACGATCGCTGAGCTGCGGTGCTACCAACATATTCGTAAATTTCGGACGATTGTCTCTGGCACACTTGATAAGTTGAGGAACTAAGGGACAGTTGATAGTTGACTGCGGAAATATAAAAATATAACACTAATAGCTTTCATATGTGGCCAGCGCCATTTTTTCGGCCCATCTAATTTGGCGAACACGTCCTATTCCAAATTGTCGTCTGTTGCCCGATGTTCCGCGTGAACAGTGACCGGACTTTTTCTCACCATGTAGTAATTTGCGACCAAGGGGCACCGCACAGCTGTATTGGTAGTTTTTACATAGGTTTTAATAATAAAATGGTTTTTCATAAATACCATGACGCCGTGATTATCAAACCATCCTAATTTTGAAGTCCAAGGCTTTGGTAAATGAGTCTAACGTGTGTTACAATGCGCAGTACTTTCAATGTAAAACACGATTTATTTACTAAAATGTATAGCAATTCTGAGTTTTCTCTAAGAATGAAGAGGTCTTTCTAATACAATAGGAAACAATAAGCCCCAAAGTTGTATTCCTATTTTGTTATTACCTTCCATGCGTTTTCTATGGCGGTAATAAATGAGGATATTTTTAAAACGTATGGACTTCTCCGGACCATATACGTTTGTCCATTGGAATGAATAAGTTCATAATTCTCAGTAACACATATTTTTTAGGAAAAAAACACATATTTTAAGTTGCAATTTTTTAGAGAGATGCTCCTTTCGTTCAACAAAAGAATCCAACGAAAATGACCATAAAGATTGAAATCTTAAAATGTATGTCTTAATGCCATGAGCCTTAATACGAGGTTGAGAAAAGCTCTTGCCACCTCTTCGTGAACTAGTGGTAAACCTCTTCATCTCATCGTCAACAGTTGGCCTAGAATAAGAGGGGTCCCACAGTATTTGGAGCCGAGATAGTCTAAGCATCCCTCTTTAAATAATATAGTTAGTAAAGGACGGATGGGACTCCTCTTGTGCTAGGCCTTCAGTATTTCGTCAGCCTTTAGGCACCACGACAGCAGCCATCTGCCTATCCGCCCGTCGCGTCTTATCACGCGAGATAGGAACGCGCAAGTCACCTGCCAAAGCGAGAGAATATTAGAACGGAGTTTTGTACAGTCGCCATCAGATATATCGGAGTTATAGAAGTGGTCAGAAATATCTGAACATGAACTTTATCGCCTTGACAATAGAGGCTTTGTAAGCGGCACATTTGATCTAAAATTATTATGTACTAGATGATGCCCGCGGTTTCGCCCGAATGGTTAGAGGAAAATGTAACATATTAAGTCTTCCCGTTGGAATGAGATGTTTTCCCGCTGGAAAAAGTAGCCTATGTCACTCTCCATCCCTTCAACTACCTCCACTTAAAAAATCACATCAATTCCTCGCTCCGTTTTGCCGTGAAAGACGGACAAACAAACAGACACACTACTGTTAGTAAGGATTATATTGAAACAATTAAAATATTTAACATTTATGAAGGAGTCCTAAGGCCTATTATGAATCCTACTTGGGTACTTCCTTTGATACAAAATCTAAAATGTACTCTGCGTTCAAAATCAAAATATTTCTGTGATTTTATGGGCGTGATCGCAGTACAAACAGTCGCACGATGTTTAAGGATATTTATATTTGTTGACGTGTTAAGTAAAGTGCTGACATTGAGCGTAACTTTTGACAGCAATCTCCGGTCGTCCTCCCGAAAATTACCCAAAATTCGCTGTGAACATTTTTGCTCATCTGTCAACTTGGCGTTTCAGAATATATTTTAATCATTACGGCACCAAGTTATATACAAAATGGTGTTATGAATCCTTTTATTCAAGTCGTTTCTTGCGCTAAGGTCAAATAAACAGGATAGAAGAAAGTCCCAACCTTTTGCATTTTTGCTATAATTACTTTGTCTGATACAGCTAGGTTACGTCATCTAACTCATCATTCACTGTTTATAAATATAAACTCTGTCTTATTTATCATAAGGTTGGTTTCTCATTAGCAATATGTGCTTATTATTAGGGACCCTCGTCGACTCTGGGTGATAACCCAGCTTTTATAACGTTTTTATTAATATTGCTTAGCCCGTAACTTATTGTTCCGCGTAAATCTCATTTTGTTAAACGTATAAGGAATATACTTGTGGTTAGCCGATCTATCACATTGTTAGACGTGCCACCTTATCTTCGTTCCTTGAGGATCGGTTGCGTGTGAGTGTATCATACGTGTACATATTCGTAGTAATTAATTTCTAAGGTAATATTTTGGTATTACAATTCATAATATTAACGATATATTGTAGCTAGGTGGTAACAATTGTAACAATGGCTAAGAAACCGATGGTCAAGGTTTTGAATCCCAGTAAGGGTATTTTTTGTGTGACGAGCACAGATATTTGTTCCTGATTCATCGGTTTTTTTTTTAGTAGTTATTTAAGTATTTGTATACTTTATATTTCGTGGACAGAGTACCTACAACACAAACCTAATTTTCTTGAACTTACCGTAGGGTTCTGCTAATTTGGCTGAGGCTGTCGTCTAATATTTATTTATTAATTATTTGTAACTAATATTACTAACTCATATAAATTACTTGTATCTATGTTATCTACTAGCTGTGCTCCGCGGTGTTACCCGCGGTTTAATAGGTACAAAAACGTAGCCTATGTGTTAATCCAGGGTGTCAGCTAACGACATACCAAATTTTATTAAAATCGCTCTTTCTAGCCGTTAAGACGTGAAGAGGTAACAAACATACACACCCTCAAACTTTCGCCTTTATAATATTATAGTGTAGATATATTTATATGTCTTGTGTGGAGCAGCTGTTATATCTTTAGCCCATAATATATCAGAAGAAATTATATAAACCTATCAATAAGTAGTAAAAAAATATCCACCAAGGACATAATGGTGATATAAATAGTATTAGACATATTGGTTCTTCAGTGAATCGAATAGACATTAAGCAAATAATTTAGGTAAATATAAACGCTCTAGCTGCCTGAATAATTTATGTTCCAAGAAGCAATTTGCATTTAGCAAATAAATCGAGTCTACGTTTAGTTTAATATTAAATACGAAAGGATCTAGCAAATAGGTAAACAAATCTCCCCGACGTGTTTTGGGTGTTTAATGTACGTGCAACTTTGAGTCTTATTTCTTTGATTTAAGGAAGTGAATTGAAGTAGATTATATATTATGCCTGAAGAGCTCGTTACAAGCGTAGCATGGCGTCTAAGAGGATTTTTGCCTCTCAAAGGTGGGATTTTGGGACACAAATCTATTACGTCGCGAGAGAAAACAACATAAAGTTTACGATTACGCACATCTTTTTATACAAACGTTCGCTGATGGTTTAGGTAGCGAGACGACGGGATTTTGTATGCTAGAAATTTTCTGCGTATTTTCCAACGTTGTTAGAAAACATAAGAGTTTCGCCTAGTTTTCATTTTATCTGTAGTTCTCTGTATTCTTTTTTTTATACAAGACTGACCAGCGATCTATCCCTCGCTTGTAAAGGATTGAACCACTACTGTATTTATAATTACCTACTACTGAATGTAAAGTATTGTATATAATTTCTTAAGCCGCTTCCTCCATTATCCCAGTAATAGTATTTTTTTGTGATCACAGCTGCTGTGGGATGCGACAGCTCCGTGTAACGTATGAATCATTTCAAAACCTTACTTTGTGTAAAAACTATAATGAGTTCATTGCCTGTTAGGGTCTCCCCAAATCTGTCGACGCGAATTCGGCTAAACCCGGTAAGTTTATTTATCAAGGAATTTGTATTACAAGAATGTAATTATATCTCTAATTATTAAAATTAGAAACGGCACAAAGGCGCTCAGTCCTTGAGTTATATCATAATTAGGTTAATCTTCTTTTACCGAAAAGTGGTTCTTAAGTGTTTCTGTAAATGTATGCCTTATCACCCAATAATTTCTATTAAAGTAAATCTCTAACGCCACTTCTTCTGAAATTTTATATTATAATTTAACATGAAAAGATTTTTCTATTTCTTTTAACTAGGTAATTTTTTATGGAATTTTTCCCGGATGCGGAGTACTTTCTACTTTTACTTAAATAAACTTTAAATAAATACAAAACTCACATGCTAAAGGACATGCCACGCTTGTTAAAACTGTTCAAGAAACTAACATGTATATCCTAGAATGCTCGAGGAGCGTCGAAATGTAACAAAGGCGTTGCTCTCGAGGGGTCCCCATTCG
Source organism: Grapholita molesta (assembly GCA_022674325.2). Taxonomy (NCBI): domain Eukaryota; kingdom Metazoa; phylum Arthropoda; class Insecta; order Lepidoptera; family Tortricidae; genus Grapholita; species Grapholita molesta. Next base: position 2,772,334 of record CP053125.2, on the reverse strand, counting down.
ACAGGCGACAGCGGAAACAGGAGCCACACTGGCATGTATTCAGTAAATAAAGAAACGGAGAGGATGCGGTGATAAGATATTTTTAAACGATAGCGATTCGAACGAAACTCGCTTTTCTTTACATAAGTACCAAACTATAGCGATATACCACCGATCATATATGGGTGTTATATAGTGCGACAATTGACCAAAAAGTTTATAGTTGAAGTCAATTTTTAAAGGCACTTTTTATATAAATTTATACATGACAACGAGTGTAAAGTGAAAAGTCTAGCTCTCCGATCGTGAAAATGTCAGCTTAACAACGGGCTATTTATCTCTAAAGTTTTCACTGGGTGAGTTATATGAAGTGCCGCACATAATTCACCACTGCATCACAACAGCAAGAAAAGCGCAGCAAAGCTTTTTACAGTGGACTTGAAAGTTGAGCTGTGTCACCGATGGTGTGGTACAAGTGACGGGCCACAGCGGTTCAACAATACGTAGAAATGTAATTATAAAATGTAAGTAACTTCTAGTGCGAGATCATGCCTTACCTAAAAAAGAGTAGAGTTACAGTCGTATTTTGGCTAATCCTATACTAAGGAGTTGGGAATAGTTAAGGAAGGAACACATTATAGCAATATAGTTTCAGACTTGCCAGAAACAACGAAATCATATGCATATTTTTTTTTGTGCAACTTTTGTGTAATATTAAAATAATAGACATTAACCTCCATATTTAAACAAGTCTCTCAAACCAATTTTAATTATATTATGTTTTTTACCTTTGAAACAAAATATTTATTTCTTATTTCTTTATTTACATTTTAATATTACGAGTACTTAACTATTTGCTACATTAAATGTAAAAGATGGTGTCGGCATTTATGTTGTCTGTTCTGTACCTTACAAATATAGTTGTCAAAGTGACGGATAAATGCAAAACATAATTTCACCAAACTAGGTTTGAGAAACTTATAATTGGGTAACTTTAAAATGAATAAATAGCTTTGCTACAAACACTAAGACTCTATTTTATTAATTCCCGTCAACAAAGCCGTAATATAATAAACTAGTAAATAGATGAAGGCTCGGTTCTAGAGCAGATTGCGCTCCCGGCAAGTTGACACTACGTTCGGGAACTAAGTGTAGTGCAGTAAACAAACTTGTTTATGGCGAGGGCGGGGACGTATGCCAACTGAGAGCGGGAATGAAAAACATTTCAAAGTGCTTATTATGATCCAAACAGTTCGATAACGTCAATATAGTACAAGTATAATGCAGTGTTTCTGATGAATTATAAATTATTTGTATTTAAACTTACATGAGACATATTTAATAGTTAACGATTAATACGGTAGTACTCACGTTTATTTAGTCACTCGCGCGACATGTTTCGGAGAACATAGGCCTCCATTTTCAAGCACTAAGAGTGCTGAGTGTCCGATCGGTTCGCCGCTCGCGTCACCGGCCCGTCGCGCACTCATGCGACGGGCCGGTGACGCAAGCGGCGAACGGCGAACGGCGTTAATTACGTGGGTGACTCGATAAATTTTGAGATATAAAAAAACTATTGAAGATATTAGTATTATATATTTATATTTATTTCAAAACACTCTCTATTACTCTCTACGCAAAGTTTTATTCGTCTGAATCAACTTTGGAAACACTTTTGCCAGTCTTCGTCAGAGAGGTCCGAAATTGCTTTTTCATAGGCAGCCACGGCTTCTTCAGCACTCGAAAAAAACTTCCCTTTTTTTTTTCTTTCACCACCGCGAACAAAAATAAATCGCAGGGAGCTAATCCAGGGCTGTAGGGTAGATTTGGTAAGGTTTCTATCCCAGTTTTCTCAATAAACGCCTTTGTTCTGAGAGACGTGTGTGAAGAGGCGTTGTCGTGATGCAGCAAGATTCCCCGAAGTCCAGTCTTTGGTCTCCTTTCTCGCACTGCTTGGGAAACTTGCGGCAATGCTACTGTAGTATATCAATCAGAGTTGATTGTCCTATAATTTTCCAGTAGTGATGTTGATAAATGTCCGCTCCGTGAAAAGAAACTAGCTACGATTTTTTTTCCGACGTTACGAGGTCTTTGTAGTTTTGTTGGTAGCTTTCCCTCTAAGAAGACCCATACTGACGATTGCCGCTTGTTTTCCGGGTCATATTAGTAAATCCATGTTTCTTCACCTATAATTATTTCCTATACACGCCGCGATGTCCCGTGGTCGAATCGAAGACGTATCACTGGACACCAATCTACACGAGCCTGTTTCTCAGTATCGGAGAGCCAACGTGGTATCCAACGACAACAGAGCTTCCTTACTCCAAGATGTTGATGTAGAATGATGCTAACGCTCCCCGAACTGACGCCTAGGATACCGTCTATGTCCTTGTATGTCCGTGGATCTTCTCGCACCAACATTTCAGTAGTCCACACGTTTTCTACAGTTACTCCTGTTTGCTGGCCACCACTTCGGTGGTCATCTTCGAGGCTGGTTTTACCCCTTTTAAATTCATTGAACCACCTAAAAACTGTTGCCCGTGAAGGAGCAGAATCTCCTAACGCTGACTGCAATCGTTGCAAACACAATTGTTCAGATAGACCAAATTTAAAATCATAAAATATCATAGCGCGTAAATGGTCGCGGTTAAGCGCCGTCGTTTCAAAGAATAAACGCGGGAACCGTTTCAGAAAAATGCCTGTAACATAATCATTTTTTAAATTAGAGCAAATCGGCAACTTGTGTTCTATTTTTAAATAAATTTGCTTTTTAAAAACATACAATTTAAGTGCGTTCCGTTTTAGAATTTCGAGTATCTCAAAACTTATCGAGTGACCTACGTATAAATTATATTCATACATGCGAATGCGACGACCGCTCTGGCCTAGTGGGTAGTGACCCTGCCTATGAAGCCGATGATTCTGATCAAATAATACTGAAAATACATGAACTTACTATGATACCTGTGAAAATCCCTGTTACCTTCATAATATTTTTTGAACGCTACAAATTATACGTCCCTCCAGGCGAATACCTTTGATAAAACGATTTTAAAAGTTTGAAAAGCTTCATTATTTCCTCCAGCTTGCCTGCGACACTAACAATGGGGCTATCTGAAAAGAATTGAATTAAAAACGAAACGTTTAGTCTCATTAGCGGATAAAAAAAAGCAGGCTTAAAACGGGACAAGTAATTTTAACGTACAATCAAAATCTTACCTTATCCCTATACACTTACGATGCAATCGTGCTTAAAAATAAATATATTTACGCTGTTATTTCCCTAACTGCAGTTAGAATAGTGTTTGGGACAAGATGCCCCTGGCTTAGTTCTTGGCTTTTTAATCAAGAATATCAAGATGTAATTTTTGATACAAGCGAAACGAGGGCAGAATTAGGTTAAGAGGGTAAGTTAATTGCTTACCGCACAACAAATTTGTGCTACACGGAGGGTAAAGATGTAAGACATTTTGCTTGTAATTAGGTAGTCACATACAGTAAAAGATACACGCTTGGCTAATTAAATTGTGTAGGTTATTTTTGTACGTTGAAGATGTTGAAGGTGGCAGTTTAGTTTAGTATACAGTTTAAGTATTTCTGTTAATTCTTGGTAAGTTTTATGAACACGGGAGTAAATTTAAAACAGGGTGTAAAAACTTTTGTTTTTACCATTGCGTTAACGCCAAATTAAGTTAAGTTTACCTATAAAAATTGTGACGAGATGAGAGAAATAATTTGGAACCCTTTTTTTCTCGTATCAGGGAGTTTAGAGAAAAAGTGTACCCAATTGAGTGACAAGTAAAAAGTTAAATTATGTCAGTTTTCTGACGATAATGAAATCTCTATGGAAATTAATTTTTTGCCTTTTTTTTTCATTGTTTATTACTTGTACCTAGTTTGTGAAACGATCGAACTTTAATGCTTAATTATCGTTACAAAACAGACATAATTTAACTTTGTACTTGTCACGCTAATTCAGGACATTTTTTTTCTGTAACCTCCCATCACAATTATAAGAGCTCGGACTTCTGACTAGGCATCAAATAAAAACAGTCAGTTAAAAAAGGTCCGTATTAGTTTATATATACGAGTAAGTTTAGGAGTTCCTAACAAACGTATTAGCAGAGCCTAACCGTACCCTTACCATGAGTTGTGACATTGACGTTTTCGATAACGAGTATCGAGTTTACTATCTGTGCATCTCGTTCGCACTAAAATAGTACAAGCGAGATGCACAGATAGTAAACTCAATACTCGTTATCGAAAACGTCAATGTCACAACTCATGGTAAGGGTACCGAATACAAGTAGGTAACTGATTTAGGCGAATCTAACATTTAAACAACGTTACCTGTCTCCGCGCATCACGCGGAGTTAGCGACTTGGCGAACTTGCGCTGAATTCGACCCGAATAGGCCCCAGCTTTGTTCCGACACAGTTTTGTTTATATGACTGATGTGCTTCATTTGTGCCAAATTACTCGAATCCGAGACTGAAATTGGTTTAAAACTCGTACGTGGATTTAGGATAAGTGACACTGAGAGATGTACTGCTACTGCTAGCCTAGTATTTATCATCTGTCACTATACTGTCATGTTCAGTCAGCGGCGGCCCGAATGTTTAGAATAATCTAGACACGATTCTCTTAGGAATTAAGCCGTATAAAAATATTATGATATGAACACCTCCACCGCTTAGTTACTCCTTACCTGACTGTTTAACAAGTAAATTAAGAACAAAATCCTCTTAATATTATGAAATGTATGAACGTGAATGTTTATGAAGTTCACATTGCATTTATTTAATATTTAATTTTTGTTGTGTTTAATAAATATAACACACTATAAGTTAATCTATCTATATAAATAAAAATTAATTGCCGTTTGTTAGTCTCGCTAAAACTCGAGAACGGCTGAACCGATTTGGATAATTTTGGTCTAGAAATATTCATGGAAGTCCAGGGAAGGTTTAAACGGTGAAAAAGTATGCAAAAAATTCGAGTAATATCCTAAAAAACGAAAATATTGTTCTCCCATACAAACTATATCAACTCAAAAAAAACAGTAAGCGCCGCAGGATTTCATACATCTTACGCGTATTTGCCAAAATGGCTGCTTTCGCTCGAGAAAGGCGGAAGCGCCGCAGGATTTCATACATCTTCCGCTTTTTTGCGAGCAAAATAGGTATTCTGACTGAAGACGTTAAGGCGATAGTTTCTTACAAATAGTTAATAAATTAGCCCTTATTCCCTGAGATATGGCTGTCAAAATCTCTATTGAATGACAAGAGACATGAGCTACCTATAGTCAACATCATACATCCATAAAGGTCGGATTATCACGTATTTACATTTAAAACATGTAAAATAATGAATAATGTGATGAACCTATTATACGGTACCTTTATGGTTGGCAAACTTGATATGTCATTCTGTCAGTGTTTTGTCATTATAAAAACCATTATTAGTTATTACTGCACAAAAACATTATCTATTCTGATATGCCGAGGAGAATACGACCTAACATAGGTCGCCGAAGTCGATCAAATGTGCGACGTGCTATCTCACGCTCTAACCGCACTGATGGCCAGCGAGAGACTGATAATGATAACAGTCGTAGTGGTATGGCACATTTACGGTCCAGAGGGAATAACAATGAAGTGGATAGTCAGAGAATGGAACAAGTTCGGAGACATCGATCGCACCAGCAGCGAGCACGGGAAAATGAAATTGATCGATTGCACAGACGCAATGCTCCTGTGAACCTGGAACGAGGAGCATTTTCCTACGATCCGGAAATAGATTATAGTGCCTACAAATTCTTTATCACATTCACAGTACAGTGACTCATACATACATCATGACAAACTATATGCCTCATACATGGATCAAGTATAGCCGACCGATCGTTTAGTAATGTGTGGTGAAGTCGATACAACCTTATTTGTTAACATAAGGTGTCTATAATCTAATATAATGTGACATGCACCATGGACATATATGCGTGATTTGCCCCCTTTTTCCACCCTCTATGTAGCCGATACTATCTGATGATGCCTTTATAAAGTTGCCGGCTCTAAAATACATTTCAATAAAAATAGTTTATATTAAAAGCTAAGTGATACAAAGTTCACCGGGTCATCTAGTTAATTAAAAAAATCAAGCACATTTTTATTAAAACTGGCTTTAAATGAAGTTTGGGTTGTTTTTGCGTTTGAATTTAAAATAACCTCCGCAACGTTTCAGCTTGTTATGAATAATATCTCACGAAAAGCTATTTTCTGCGGCTGCCTACTGGGATAAAACATTACCTTACTTACCATGTATTATTGTTATGTAAATATTCTTTATTGCACTACAAAGAAAATAAATACAAAAATAATAGATTTACAATGCAAGCGGTTCAACCTTATTAAATATATATCTTATTACTGTTACGAAAGGTTCAGCAAAGAGTTGATTAATGAATAAGAAGTACATATTTAATTCGAACAGAAAATCTTATGTAATAATAATATAAAAAAGATGCATCGTGATGTGGTGGCAGTAGACAGGAACCTCACACCGCTCTCCTTGGCAAACGAGAACTGGCGCAAACCAGTGGTACTAAGCACCGAGGACCGCAAGGCCGTATGGAAGAGTAAGGAGCTACACGGGCGGTTCTACTGGGCCCTAACGGGACCAGACGTAGACCTGCCCGCGTCGGTGAACTGGCTACGATTCGGGGACCTCTTCGGAGAAACCGAGGGTTTTGCCTGTGCAATTGCGGACGAAGTTATCATGACGAATAACTACCGGAAGTATATCCTGAAGGACGGTACGGTCGACATTTGTCGGGCATGCCGCCGTCCCGGAGAGTCACTCAGGCATATCATTTCCGGTTGTTCTCATCTTGCTAACGGCGAGTACTTGCACAGACATAACCTTGTAGCCAGGATTATACACCAGCGGCTTGCTCTTATGTATGGTCTTGCGGACCACGAAGTGCCGTACTACAAGTACACACCTGCGCCAGTTCTCGAAAATGGTCGTGCCACGCTCTATTGGGATCGATCTGTTATCACGGACAGGACTATTGTAGCCAATAAGCCTGATATCGTGGTGATAGATCGATCGCAGCGCCGGGCAACGCTCATCGATATCACCGTCCCATGTGACGAGAACCTCGTGAAGGCCGAGAAGGACAAATCCAGCAAGTAGGTACTTAGACTTGGCTCACGAGGTAACCGCCATGTGGGAAGTTGATTCGGCGATCATTGTACCGATAGTTGTTTCCGCGAACGGTCTCATAGCCAAGAGTCTCGACCAACATCTTGAGAGACTCTCGCTACGTGGTTGTGGTTGGATCAAGGGTCAGATTCAGAAGGCAGTAATCCTGGACACGGCGCGCATAGTCCGACGGTTCCTCTCTCTGCAGCCCTAACCACCGGCAGCCTGGGCCCTGCCCCGTTGCCGGCGGCACTCTAGGTTAGGTTTTTTATAATGTTTTTATTGTTTTGATACGTTTTAGATGTATTTTTATATTTTACTTTAATAAAAATGTTATAAAAACCTAGCCTAAGATATGAAATGAATAAAGGAAATATAAAAAACAAAATTGAAATAATAACACAACAAAACGACAAAATGCCACGACGAAACTAGAGTAATTCTCATAAGTCCGTGCCTTTTACATTTCAACCATCATAAATAAATTTAGACGAGTACAATTATCATAATTCTGGTCTCCTAGCCATGTCGGCATGAGAAGCGTTGGTTCGAATCCTGGTGTGAGTAATAGCATCCTAATTCTTGTGTGTTTATAACATGAATATTGGGTTGTGTTTTGTTGACGTCTACCCGCATATGTTTGTTAGTATGTAATTAGTGTAAGGATGTCCTATAAAAAATGAATCTATTTAAAATGTAGTGTATACCCACCTACAACTAGTTATATTGATATTTAAATCGGAAGAAAAATAGAAAAATTTGACTCGAACCGGGACTCGAACCCACAACCACTGGATCACTAGCCCAGTGCAGTACCAATTGTGCTATCCGAGTACCGCTTAGAGTTGTCAATTTTTTTCTATCTTATTCTTCGTGGTATACGTCATCATGGGTGACGTCGGTTTTTTTTTCTATAATTCTTCCGAGTTTACTATTTTGTGGCATAATACTGACTTGATGATTTAAAAAAACATAGGAAAGTAATTTATTATTATAATTTTACAATTAAATCCACATCCTTTGTGGTTCAGCAGTAAATGTGATTTTTTTAATACTTTTTTGCAATTTTTCTCGTGGTAGTTTACAGATGTTTTTATAATTTTATTTCGGTAAAATATGTTCTGTATGCTCACCGCAGCGAATCTGGGGACTGCATAATGCAATACGAACTGGGAGTTTCACGCTAGTACTTAACTATGTCAGCGCCAATTTAAACTTTACGTTCAAGTATTAAGGTGCTATTTACAGTACGAATAGATGCAGCTTAAGTCACATCGGAATTTATTATCTTTGCTATAAGTACAGCTATAAATTTATGTCAAAAGCCAAAACAGGAACTTAACTAACGTTGTGAGATTGCGAAGTACGAGTCCATATACGAGTAAAGTTAAGTTCTACCGAAATAGTCAAAGCTGGAGATAATCGGGATTTACTTTTCTCCGTGCGTTCTGGAACAAGTGTTCAACCTTTCAAAAATTAGGCAAGCCCCAAGTAATAAAGTTGTATGAACTCGTTTGTTGGCTATTTAGCTACAGGATGCAACAAAAATAATGGTGAAATCGTGTTCTAATTAAGAAAAAGTAAAAGAGTTTTTCTCAGTTCCAAAAATATTTTCTCTATAGAATGCACAAAAAATGTTCGCGTCAAAAAAAAAATCCTCCGCTTATTCCTAATCAGAACACGATACCGAATATTCACTTAAGCCGGTCCCCCCTATTTTTGTTACAACTTTTATTACGCTAATGTGATGTTGAAAGGTTATATGAAGGTATTCCTATTTTAAGTGTATTATTATAATTCCTACACTGGAATACGCTGGGAAATCACTAATAACCAACAGTTGGTCTTATGTTAACAATGCAGACGTTGGCAGTAGTTACATTGCTATATTCACTTTTAATAAAGCCGGTTCAGCGCCGAAACTAGTGGCGTACACGAAGGGAGCCCTATGCTCAGCAGTGGACGAAAAATGATGATCTATCTTATCTTTTCTTCGCCTTTTCCGACACACACATTTCAGGCTGAGCCACTTAATCCCGGAAAAACGTAGCGAGGCACATTTATCCGGGTACATATAACGCGTGAGCGTCTGATATATTTTTTCCGGAAATGACTCGGAAGCCTGCGGATTTCCCGGCTGTTTTGCATTATCGAGCAGGTGTGCTTTGGGATTTGTAAACAGCGCGACACCTTATTAAACTTTTGCGTCTGACAATCAAAGTACAGGTTTTTATTAAAAAGGTTGGTTTAATTACGCCACAAAAAAGCTCAGCCAATATTTAGCGCGAGTTGAAAGTCATTCAGTAATATTGATGAACCGTATCGCAGGCCAGACAGCCAATCTGTCTAAGTCAATACACGTCACTCGTGCCGTAGTAACGAGCGTTTCCGAAGCCTTTGTTCTCGTGCCGTCACTTTATTATTTTTAATTTTGTGAGCGAAATATTTCCAAGCAATCTGCTAATTTTGCTCTCAATAAATTCTTGCTATTTATAATAATATACATGTAGTCCATGCGCCTCGCTACTCCATTACTGTTGTACCTCCAACACAATACGCTGATTAATTAAATTGTTTTAGATAATCCTGATAGCAATAAGTTCTAGACAGTTTCACGGTAGATTCCAAGTTCAACAATGACAACCAAATGGCAACGAGTATAACTTTTAATTGCGTGGCGACAGCGGGCTCGGCCAACCGTCACGTCATTTAGACTAGTGACAAACTATACATTACTCGTATATTTAGGTTATTTTTGTTTCTAATCGACATCAATGAAAGGGCATCTCTCATGTTTTTTTTATGTTCGTTAACTAAGAAATCTGTCATTGAGAAACCTAGTATAAATAATATTTTCCTATTCCTTTTTCTCTTTTTAAAAACTTTTGACAGAATTGACATTGAAAAATCTTTAAGGGTTAAAAAAAGGTTCAAGTCAATTTATTTATGTGGTTACGAAGTGTATACTTCAAAGTTGATGTGTTTATACAAGTATTAGGAGATATAGATATATGTTCTTCATGTGTTGAGATAAGCAACCTTAGATTCCCTTAAAATGTTTTATTAATATATCCAAGCCAGGCAAAAATCCTAAAGAATTTATGTTATCGTATACATAATTTCTCTTCCAATGAAGGCATTTTAAGCCATTGTTGCGTAAGGACAAAAAGAAATGCAAATCTTAAAGCCGAAACCTGTTGTTTACATGATAAACGAAACAGAACAATGAATGAGGGACGAACGAGAGCCCTCGAATCTAACGCTAAGTTTAATCCCGGGGAGTTTAATTTCCCGGCGGAAAACGAATTTCTTTCATTACTTATGATAATTCATTCTGTCAAGGTTATGTTTCTTTGTTCACACTGTTAACTCACGATTTAAAAAAAAAAACTATAGATGAAGCTGAATTTTAGCTACACAACGCACGATCGACGATTCATCTTAAAGACGTAGCAGTATTTATCAGCATAACATAATACATATACCTATGATACGTAACATGGCAGTGAAATGATCGAGTCGCTGAACGGAAATTCGGTTAGGTACTTTTGTCCTCTTGTGACGAGCTGAAACTCAAAACTCAAACTCAAAACTCAAAACTCAAACGTTTATTCAGTAAGTAGGCCACAAGGGCACTTTTACACGTCGAGTATACAAAAGTAAAAGAGAAAAATAAAAACTACACCGGTTCTAACCCTACACCTCTGACCCGAGAAGTATTTTGACTTTTATGACCGGCAAGAAACTCGGCGGGACTTATTTTTTCAAAACAGTTTACAAAAAAATCTTAAACATACATGCGTAATTCTGTAAGAAAACATGTCAAACAATTTCAGTAATTAAATACCACAAAAAAATATATAGAAAAGAAAATTACCTACCAGTCCAAATATGACCGCTTAGAATTAAATTTACATGACGTTTGGTATGCTTTCTTATCTGAACTGTGTCCTACACTCTAATTTCCAAATTATAATAATTTATCATCAACACTTTAAAATACAAATCGATTTTTTTATAGTTATTTTTGTTCCCAATTGACAAAAATATAAAATATACTTATTACAAATCAACCTTAGAGATGTAAAGGTCTCCAGGTGTCTAGATCTACATATATTATTTAAAACACTTTTTTTTTTTTATAAACAAGAACCGAATGACGTGTATCACACTAAATATTATAAGCAAAAGGAAATACAATTAGAAGGAAATTATAGCCCCATATAGCCAAAACAGACCGGTCTCCACAAACAGCACCCGTTCACGAGTACGACGCGTATCTCAGCCATCGCCTCCCTCAACCTTTCTTCGGGAAAGTGGCGACCCGATCAACAACGCCACCGTAAGCAAAGACTTTTAAGTGAGCATGACATGTTCAGGCTGGCAGGCTCTATTAATTACTAGTGACATGTATCATGGTGAGAAGCAACATTCTGTGCTGGTCCATTACAAACTGTTACTTAAGTTTATATTTAATAATAAAAGGCATATAGAGTTGGAGATGTTTCTATGCGTCAGAATCAGTATATAAATCAATAAAAAAAAATGGTATATATATATATATAATATATAATTAGGGATGTATAATGTCCCTAACTGTCTGAAGACTAGATTAGAATTAAAACATTATAACAAAAAAAAGGAAAAAATAACGAGTTCAACATATCTCGTGTCAGACATACTGGAAGCTAGTAGGTAACAGCCATATCGTTAAAAAAAATAAAAAAATAGTAATTTTTAACTCTGATTGTACTACAGTATCAGGCTACAGGCTTAAAGGCATCTTTATCTCCAATGAATTCTTTTAAAGTATAGTATTCTTTTCTTAGTAGATATAGTTTCACATATGATTTGAATTGATTTAGTGGCAAATTCACTACCTCAGTAGGCACTTTGTTATAAAAGCGTGTACAGTTTCCAGCGAAAGATGAACGAACCTTGGCGAGACGGTGGCCGGGCACAGCAATCTGATTTTTGTTTCTAGTGTTAAAGCTGTGGATATCACTGTTAAGCTTGAATTCCTGGATATTTTTTCGCACATACATTATGTTTTCTAGTATGTATTGAGATGCTACAGTAAGAATATGCGCTTCCTTAAATTTTCCTCTTACAGATGCTCGACCGCGCATTTTATAGATACCGCGGACAGCTCGCTTTTGTAGCACAAATATGGTCTCAATATCAGCCGCTTTACCCCATAACAGAATTCCATACGACATAACACTATGAAAGTAACTGAAGTATACCAGCCTGGCAGTCTCAAAGTTTGTTAAATGGCTGATCCGCCTCACTGCATAAGCTGCCGAACTAAGTTTGCCTGCTAGGGTGGCTATCTGTGGATGCCATTGCAATTTTGAGTCCAGAGTGACTCCCAGGAAAACAGTCTGATTTTCAAATTCCATTGAATCACCGTTTATTACAATCTTGCTGTTGTTAATCTGCTTTACGTTGGGAAGAGTAAATTTGATGCACTTCGTTTTCTTGGCGTTCAACAGTAGGTTATTTGCCGTAAACCAGCTCTCTACTGTGGACAGCGCACTGTTAATGCTATCGAAGCTATTTTCCTTTCTGTCCACTTTAAAACCAGCGATGTGTCGTCTGCAAACAGCACTATGTCATGTTTATCTTTAACGAGTTTTGGTAGATCATTAATGTAGACCAAGAACATGAACGGGCCAAGTATTGAGCCCTGAGGTACGCCAAGTGCTACAGTGGACCCGGGTGATTGAGCTCCATTAATAACCACTCGTTGTGTTCTGTCCGAAAGATAAGATGAAACAAGATCAAGGGCCCTAGTTTTTATCCCGTAATGGCATAGTTTTCGCTTCAAACTTTCGTGATCAACGCAGTCAAAAGCCTTCGATAGATCGCAGAATATTCCAACAGCATCTTGTTTTGCTTCCCAGGCGGCAAATATGTGATTAAGAAGGACAGCACCTGCATCAGTGGTCGAGCGACCTTTGGTAAAACCAAATTGATTTCTATCAAGCAAATTGTTTCGGTTGAAATGTGTCAGAAGTTGATTTAGAATAAGTTTCTCGAGAACTTTGCTTAATGCCGGCAGTATAGAAATTGGTCTGAAATTGGTTGGTTCCAATCTCGATCCCGATTTAAACAGGGGGATAACTTTACTGTGCTTCATAATATCTGGAAATATTCCTGTTTCAACACACATGTTAAAAATATCAGCTAAGTGTGGCGCAATCGATTCAACAATGGAATGTAGTACTTTAATAGATAGGCCCCAAAGATCTTCAGTTCTTTTTAAATTTAGAGATCTAAAAGTTTTAATGACTGCGTTCGGAGAAATATAAGAAAATTTGAAGAGTTCTGTACACTCCGTTACATTTGTTTTCAATATTGCCTCAGCGACGTCAGGCGATGATTGAAGGGACTTTGTGGTTTCTACCGGTACATTAGAGAAAAACTGCTCAAAATGCTCCGCTACTTCCTGGTCAGAACTTACTAAAGTATTATCAATACGAAGGTTATAGTGTGGATCTTTGATCTTACGTTTCCCAGTTTCGTCATTGATTACTTGCCATACAGTTTTAACTTTGTCCTTGGAATTTTGGATCTTTTGGACAAAAATCAGCTTTAGCAGCGGCACACAACACCTTGAATGATTTGGAGAAGTTCTTGACATATTCTAGAAATTCCGGATTTTTATTAGTACTTCTCAAATCATACAAATCATAGAGCTGGCGTCTTTTCTCATGAATATCCGGCGTAGCCCAGTCGCTAAATTTCGCCTTGATCCTGCCTTTCACCTTTCTCGGAATAAAACAGGCATCAAATTCCCTTTTAATACAGTTAAACAGCTCGATACTCATACGGTTAGGGTTTTCCTGGGTAAATGAAAGATAACATAATCGTTTCTTTATATTCTGACTAAATAAATCTAATCGCTTTTCTGATATTGGTCTGCACATGGTGTCTTGTGGAACAACCTCAGTTTTTCCACTGAAAGATGCCTTTTGTCCGCAGTGGTCAGAACTCAAGGAGTTTATTATAGATTTACTAATCGCGTCCTTGTTACTGAAAATGTTATCTATACATGTAGCACTGGTCGCTGTAATACGCGTAGGTTCACAAAATAAATTTACTAGATTATAGCATTTAAAAGTACTAAGTAACCTCACAGACATGGATGATGACTCAAGTAAGTTAATATTAAAATCACCACACACAATTACACTTTTATTACTACTGAACACACTAGTAAGAACTTCATCTATCACTGATTCAAACAAATTAAAGTTTGCCAATGGAGGCCTGTACACGCATATGATTATAAACTGTTCAAGCTCCACACAAGAAAGTTCAATATGGCGTTCCACAGACAAGTCAACAATGTCTCTACGCTCCTTACTTTTAATATTATTGTTGACCATGATTAATGACCCGCCGCGAATGCACGATTTCCTAAAAAAAGAACTTACTATACTATGATTGTTGAAATTAAACATAAATTCATGACCTTTAAGCCAGTGCTCCGTTATACAAAGGACGTCAATGTTTGAGTGCTGTACGAACAAATCAATTTCGAGTTGTTTACTGGTAAACCCTTGAATATTCTGGTGAACTAAGTACAAATCATCGGTTTCATTACTCATACTAGCAACGCAGTTATGTACGGGAACGGAGCCGGTTGGTGCACACGTTGTCGTAGGAGTTAGTTTAAATTGATATTACCAGACGGCTCCCTCCCTAAATCCGCCGTGTTAGACGAGACGGGTCCCACAATATTACATGCTAACAGGTTAGCACAGTCGATTAGATATCTTTTGCGAACATAAGTTCTATTACAGGGCATCATAGAATATTTAAAACATTCATTTGTATAATTATTAACATTACCAGACGGCATCTTCTTTAAATCCACCGAATTAAACACGACGGGGCCTTCAATATTATATGCTAACAGGTTAGCACAATCAATAATACATCTTCTCGGAAGATAAGTTCTATTATAGGGCATAATAAAATTTGTAATAAATTTATTCGTATCAAAATACGAAATCGTACTACTGTACAAGGAAAGATTATAAAATATGGAGTTGTAAGAATAAACCCTCTCATTTACTTTACTCGACATTCTATAAGGCAAGGCGCAGATAATTATTTTTACACAACTGAACTTCCATAATATTATGTACGTGTAGCTACAACGAATTATTATGTAATAACACAAGCCTTGCTCGTGAACCACTGCGGCATCTGATTAAACAATTTAATACCCAAATTAATTTAATCTTAGTTGAGAGATAAAAAAGGCAAAACTAACATGGGCTTAAAAATACTTTATTTATCATTTGTACATAACTTAAAAACAAATATGTTAGTCAAACAAACAGTACCTATATTTTAACAGCTTATTCGTAATTTTGCGGACTTTGTTGTGGTTTCGGAGAATCATAAGAGAAGAACACAGGAGATTCAGGAAATGCCGTAGAAGCGGTGTAGCAGGATGCCGCTTTGTCAGAATTCCTTACCATGCACTGCAAAATCGAATGCTGCTCCATCAGCATCGTGTTGAGGTGTCTCATCTCTTGGTCTATCTTCTTCAGATTAAACGTAGTCTGATCTAACTTCTCTTGCATACCTTTAATTTCTATGTTAACGTTTTGATCTGTTGTCTCACCCTTCTTCAGCTTAGAAGAATATTTGTTTTTGTATAACACTTCTTGCACGGATTTGCCGAGTTTCATCTTGTTGAATTGCGCTAGTTCGTACGCGGCCATCATTATATCCGTGGGTAGTCGTTTCTCCCTAGGATTCAACGCCTTGACGCTCATTATAACTTTATTAGCTTCAGGAGACACCAGAGCTGTTCTGTACACGTACTTGTGAAGCCACTGCGGCAACCAGCGGTTAAACATACCCATCTCGACGAAGAGAATCAGTTTCGTCTGCCGAACGAGCTTGGACAAGCCAGCCGTTTTCCTCAAACCCTGTATATCATGAACCGCGATACCGACGAGCAAGTTCATTAAAATTATAGTCACAAACATAAGGAATAAAATGAAAATTATCTGAGACGATAGCTCAAATACTAACGGAGGGTCATCTTTGTCTGGCTCGTTGATAAGGATATTCAAATTCAATTCTCCAACCATCATTGTTAGTGTACTGATGAAACCCATTAAAGGATTCGCGAACATCTCCTCGTTTGGAAACACTACGCAGAAGCAAATAGTGAACCCGAGCAATAAACAAATATACGCCAATAGCAGCTTCAGAAATTCCTTTAGCACCTTTTGATACATGGCTACGTAGTCGCCGAACATCGGGAGTTGACCCATCATTAGCATCAAATTCGTCCATGCTCCCAAAACAGCGTAACCGCCAACATGGTTCTGCCAGCTGTAGTCTTTAGGAGGATTATACAGTGAAAACACAGATAACAAGACGAACCATTCCATCATGTTCTCAAACGTGGTAAAATACTGATAAAGGCTACAGTAACCAGTTATTCCCGTAAGCTTACGAAAAATTTCGAAAACTGTGATCGCCATCAATACCCATCTTTCGAACTCTATTGGATTGTCTTCCAAAATATCGCCTAATAATGACTGTTTTTGACAAAGTTCGTTTTTTACGCCATATTTCGTCGTAAAATTACCTCCGCACGTTTTCACTACGGCAGTTAAAGCGTAACTTGATAGAAATGATACAAATAGGAAGCAAAAGATAAGTCTCGCCAAATAAAATTTTCTTATCTTTCCCCACTTCATGAAGAGGAACGCAGAGCATAGCGGGTGCAGTAAAATGTCTTTCTGACCTTCGTCTATCAAACTGTTCAAGTAAGTTATCTCCCGAGGGTACGAGAACTTTAACAGCTTGCCAAAATCAAATTCTACTTCAACTTCTTCATTAGATGCTTTAGGAACGCTAAGAGTTATACCACTATCTAAGTTATGTTTTAAAATAGCTAGAGATTTTGGAGTTTTTCTTGCTATAACACTTAATGCCGTTTGTCCTTTCTTTGATTTTGAAGTGACATCGGCGCCGAGATATATCAAAGTCTCAACACATTGTGTTAATCCATCATTAGCCGCCTTGTGTAAAGGAGATATGCCGTACTCATCCTTTTTATTTACTTGTGCCCCCCAGCTTGAGAGCATTTCTATGATGTCGCACGCGCGCTCCGAGGTACTGAGTGCAGCATGAAGAGCTGTCCTTTTTTCATAGTCTTCTGCGTTCACATCGGCGTTACCATCTCTAAGTAATAATTCGACGCACTCCAAGCTACCACACATAGCAGCGAGATGTAACGCAGTGAATCCCTTAAAGTTCTTTGTGTAAGCCTTAGCACCTTCGGCCAAAAGTATTTCTACACATTCATGGAAGCCTCGTGCGGCGGCTAGGTGTAGTGCGGTACTCTCTTTGTCACGCAACTTTGTTAGTCCGTTCACGGGAATTTTGGTCGCCTTCAACAGATAAGTGAGACAACGTTGTGCTCCGAGGTCTGCAGCTAAATGTAAAGCGTTAAATCCGCCGGATGTCACATACCCTGGATCAACACCTTTTTCTATAAATAATTCCATACACTCTATTGCATCACACCTCACTGCGCAATGAACGAGGTTATCTTCGCAGCCGGCTCTCTGTACGACTGCATGTAAAGAAGCACCGTTTGCTATTAAAATTTCAGCTACTTCAAAGGCATTTCCAAATGCTGCACAGTGAAGAGGAGCAAAGTGTTTAGGAGTGAAGTCGGGATCGGCACCTTGAGAAATTAAATATACCACAGATCTTGCTGCTGCGCTGAAGGCAGCCAAGTGCAGTGCTGTGAGCCCTAGTGGTTCTGCCGTGTGTATATCCGCCCCAGCAGCTATTATGGGTGGGAGCAACTCATCGCGCGCCAGAAACGCTGCCCATAACAACGTTAAATTCAATATGCCTTCCGGTGCAGACGTAATATGTTCTTCTATGTTATCCGCTGTGACTAAGCCACATTCCACATCGTCGAAGAATCTACCAGCCCCCAAGGTAAAGGCGCGTCCACACAAAGCCCTCCTAATTGTTTCCGCAGTGAGCCTGGCCTCTGGATCGGTTGGCAAAACAACGAATTTATGATACATTTGCGACGCATCTTCAGCCGGTGGAGATGGTCCAACGAACAAGTAATCTTTGGCTTTTTGCTCTCGAGCGCCTTCAACCAAGTCGAGGTTCCGTAAATATCTGTAGGAAGTGTTTAGAGGGAATTCTTCGTCTCGCTGTCTGGAGCTGAAGCTACTGGTGAGGCGAGATCGCGTGGAGAGCCTGGAGGGATCGTTGGAGGAAGTCGACCAAGCCATCTCGCGGTAACCGAAATTGTCCATGTCTCGAGTGCGACTGAGATGACGACGGCGCCTTATCTGATACTTCTGTTTACTTTTAAGCTTTGTCTTGACATGATAATTTTATCACAACAATATTGTTATACTTCTTTTCAGTTGCGTTGTAATTTTAATTAATGTGAATTTGATAAGATAAGACTTGTTATCGTTTTTTGGCAAATACAAAAAGTAGTTAAGAAGCAGGTAAGCAAATTGTAGATGGGTTTTTTTCCTCTGGTTTTTGACATTTCCTATCCTCGACTTTTTGCACGTAATGTTCCACTATAAATATATAGTATAAATTATGTGAGTAACTGGAAACTAAATGTCTCAAGGTTTTTTTTTAAGTTTGGTATCGTACTCATATGTAGGTTAAAGAATCATGAATGGTGAATTAAAAGATAAATTGAGTTTAAAGAAGAATTAAGATAAAGTTTTACATCGTTTCATCATCATCATCATCATCATCATCATCATGTCAGCCGAAAGACATCCACTGATGGACATAGGCCTCCCCCAAAACGACCCAAAAAGACCGACGTTTAGTATTAAAGTAAAGTATGCTCACAAACATATTAACCCACTTATAGCGATTAATTTACATCCAATATTTTATTTAAACAATTTATACAGTAATTTCATGTAAATTAAATTTGTAGCATTGTAGCGAGTATCAAGCCTTGCGGGACTCTGCTTTAAGCGTGCTATAATTATATGTTTAAGAAAAGAACCACCTACCAAGCCTTGCGGAGTTCTAAGACTCGGTAATGCTACCGGTAACATATAGCAAGTTTTTCACATAAAGGCCAACTGCTGATCGATTAGGGACCTCCATCGATGGGATCAACCCTTCCAGTGAGATCTGCTGCGTAACGAATGGCCATTAATGACGACAATTCTCACCCTTAATCTATCATCATTGGACATATTACTTTGCTCAAATTTTAAAATTAGTGTATGTAATGCTTCAAAGTGTCATGACAAGCATAAGATATTTCTTCTTAATATTTTTTTCACAAATAATGATTTATTTTTGTTATTTAAGACCGATTTTGTTCTTTTCGGTACATTAACGGTCACTTCTGTGATCCTTTAATTTTAAATAAGTGTTATATTTTTCCAAATACTCAATAACGATCTAGTTTTGCAAGTATTAAATTTTGAACATGTTTTTATGTGGTTGCTATTTACAAATTGAACGCATTGGATAAGATTATTGTGTTCTTATAAAGTATTTATTAAAGCTATATTCCATAAACCATCGTTTTCAAATCGGATTATAAAACATAATATATTGATGACGAAAGTGTAGTTAGTAGGGAGATATTCACTGGTGTAGTCAACAGATATTTAATATAATTAGACTATTCTTACACACCCCGGGTATGTCCTTGGACATACCCGGGGTGTGTTAAAACTACGGCCAAGACCACCGGGGGATGGACAGTAGCATCCCTAGAGTGCGGTGGAAGCACTGCGATCGCCAAACCGCATGCCAAGCGTGGTGATTATGGCATATACCCCCCTTATGAACAACACCTAAAAGCCATGGCCCCGAGTCCCCGGCGGCCCCCGGTACCCTGGTTATGCCTTAGAGTCGCGGGATACCGCTGGATGTGAAAGGCGCAGGATCGGTCTTCTTGGGTCGTTCTGGGGGAGGCCTATGTCCAGCAGTGGACGTCTTTCGGCTGACATGATGATGATGATGATTCTTACACAATTATAGTATTATCAACCCATGAAAAGGGATGAGTACACACCTACCTAGATTCCCTTTCTTCTTCCGCAACAATTTGAAAAATAAAGTAAACAACACGCTTTAAAATAAAGGCAAATCAAAGTGTACTGATGTATAGAAACTTTTTAAGAAGGAAACAACTTCCTTCAAAATCCTGATGAGCTGAGACGTAATTGAAATCATCAAAACCAAATCTGTGACAAAAATTAATGGCGAATTTATTGGCGTTTCGAGCCGCGCCCGCATAGGAAACGAGTCTAATTGAAATATCCTGAGCGCTCCGAATTAATACTAATTCGTTGTTTGATTGGTGAATGTAAAATAAATTGGTTGTCTTGGTTCAATGCCAACGACAATGTAACTTCGTATATTAAAGCGGTAAAAGGATTGTTGTGAGAGATAGATTGCTTTGCGAATGCAATGCTTACGCTTTCGCAGTATTTTACCGGTTCTATGTACATTTATTTTATCGTCTTGCCACAAGAACTTATTTATAGTTAGAAGTGTGTAGCTTTATAGTCTCTTAGAAAACAAAAATTGTCAGTTGTAGTTGAAGAAAAAATGTTATTATAAAGAAAGAGACTAATATAGTATGAATATATATGCTTTCATTGTGAAACTTACACCTAACTTTTGAAAACTATTTCCTAGTTTACGGCTTTGTCAGTGTATTATAATAGGTAGTCATTTTTATGTTGAAATGAAAATAATAGCGTCGAAAGAATGGGGTCGAAAAAAATTGCTTACAATATTTTAAGAAATTTTATAATATTCAATTCCCAGTATTTTAAATTTTGAATGCCGTGTTTTTTTTTCTGACAGAGTGTAACGTGGTAAATTGCTCTGATTCTCAGAAATTTTCGTTTTTAACGTTTATGTTTATTTCAGAAAACCTTCCTTTTACAATTCTACTTTATAGGCTATGAGTTTAGGGTATGCAATTTCACATCGTCATCTATAATATGTCGTTTATTCGTTATCTACTGACCTTATTATTTTATTCTTTTTAACAGCCGTGTGGTGCCGGCTAACTAGAATAGCACCACCCCATCTTCTCCCGCGGGTGTCGTAAGAGGTCACCTCTTACGACACCCGCATAAATGGGAAAAAACCTACAGACGGGCAGCAGAGTCCGTTGAAACGCAATCTAGCAGCTACTGCGGTCGCCAACCCGCCTGCCACCGTGGCGACTATAGCAACTACCGCCCAAGATGATACAAGTCATATTTGGGGGAGGCCTGAAATGATAATAGGAGATATGGTTTTGATTATTTTTATTTGATTTTTTTACCTTCTTCATGTTAATGATAGGGATAGGTACTCCCCAAAACGATATGTTTATATCCATAATGCAATCCGTAATATTTGTTATCCTCATTTCTCGGTATTTGAACACCTTGTCCGTTTGCTGCAGTAAATATTAGCCCGCGTTATCAGGGTCAAACATTGCTGATAAGCCGACAGTCCGTCATCTCATCTCAGCTCGACGCACGAACTGTCGCTTGACGAGCAGCGGCCAGCGCAGGGGAACCAGTATAAAATAAACTTATTAATTTTTATAACAGTTATTTTAATAGGTAGATAAAAGCCACACAGCAAAATTGTCTTTTTTTTACGTAGCCTATGTTGTGTCCCACTGCTGGGCAAAGGCTCGTTTGAGCCACTCGTCACGGTCTAACGCACGCTCCCGCAAATTGTCTTACAAAGTAAAAAAAAAAACAGTTACAACTTGGCAACCCTACATTGTATTATGAATTCACACATTCAACATTGCAATGAATAATTAAAAAAATACTGCAATGTATTCGTCATGTATTGGCAATTTATCGCTTATCGCATCATGCGTCTCTTTCGCACCTACTTATTGGAAAAGACAGACTATAGATAAAATCCGATAACCTTAGAGTCGTTTGTACCAAATCGCATTAACATCATTCGTAATAGTTAAATTTTTCTTAATTGTTGACAGTTTTCTATGGAATGACAGCTGCGCCGCCATGTTTAAGAATAATTGGTTCGTTTTTTTTTTTCAATCCATCATTAGACTGGATCGAGTAACATTCGCTCGCTGATAATAAGAATTGCTAGTAAATACAGCTTGGTCAGGTAACCTACAATGTTAGGTACGCTTACTATTTCACACTTTGTCGCGTGTGTACAAACAAGAGTAACACCTGAAATCATATGGTTTTACTATGATACGTGATAAACAATCTGGCGCAGGCACGAGTTATCAATGTAGGTGCAATTAATATGTAGGCATGCTTCTTCAATTATCATTTGTTTTATAAAATCTTACTATATTTACGTAAGTATTATTTAAACAGATTGGTAAACAAACGTGAGTAAACTGGGTAAGCAGATACAATCGGCTATGCTCGCGGTGTGGCAACCCTGATACTCGCTTGAACGGTTATAGGAATGGAATTCGCTCCCTTCGACTGTATTCGGAAATATATAATTTGTGTCTTTTCAAGGTAAGAGTAAATAGGCTATTACTGAACCAGCTTGCTACACCCTCGTCGACACTTACCATCAGGGGTGACTGAGGTGATACGCTGGTCAGTCTTGTATAAAACTGGTCGCTACCTGCAAACGTTCAAGTGATAATTTTTTGAGTGGGACACTACAAGCCCAGGCGATGGTACTTAATTTATTTAGCTCGTCAATTTCGTATGTTGTTGTGTTCTGTTTATTTATATTTTGTTTGTTTCATTGTGATTCAACTGTTGATCATTGAATTATCTATTTTTGGCATCTTTATCGGTTCCTTGGAACTTGATATATGATATATAAGTTGAATACCGTTTAGTTGAATTGTTGAGACCAAATTCTATCGAATGAACTTTAATCGTGTAACTATCCCAAACCGTAGGACGACTAAATAAGATTGCAGGTTAAATAATTTATAAATCCGCGAACGCTTTTATTATAAACGGCGAAAAACGATAAAATCTGCCATTATAATTTCTTGTTCCATATTGCAAATACCTTGTCATAGTTAAAATAGTCAAGTAAGCTACAAGCAAAATATTCTTGTTTGAGACAGCTTTAGTCTTTCTGACAAGCTTTCATAGGTACCTAGTCACTGTCAAGTCTCTTCTGCCACGGCACGATTGACATTCCGTAAAATTGTCTAATCGAGCTGTACCTAAACTACGAATAGCACAGGTATATTTGTAATAATACTTATATTAATACAAATATACGATTGTAAGTAGGTAAAATAAAAGTGACCTAAGAATATAAACTTCAACAAAACTTAAAACTAAAACATATAACATAAAATGGGTCCCTTCTGTATGGCACCGAGGATGCTGACAGCATTTTCCCTCTGTATCGCAATAGCTGCCAGCTCTACGGTCACCAGTGGAGTCTTTGTAATATTATGTAAGTTGGTATTAGTTACAAAAGTGTAACATAATACGAGTATTTATCAACGTCATCACCACGACGTTGTTAACACGTAAACGTCCCCTCCATTAGCCTACTTCTTTATGCCATTGTGGTTTTTCAGTCGCTTGTAAGATCGCTGTTTATATTTTACGGCGTTGTTGTGCGGACTGTAATGTCCCGAGCAAATATATTTGTTTGCGAACCTGTAATACAGGACAAACATTGCGTAGGTATTACATGTGTAAACATTACGTCGGGCTAAATTTAGGTATGTTTGTTTATACACCATTATATGAAATCATGATTATATGTAAATTTTTAAGTGTTTTCTTTTAAGATATTTTTGTCTTACTCAATATATGTTGCTATATATTTATGGTAAGGCATGCAGTAATTAGGGGAAAAAAGGTGCAAATATGGCTGATACATAGAAACATTATTTACCTACCTTATAAAGACTGTGCACGATAAAAACTGGCCATTTATTTATATCCCAAACTTTTTGTTTTTGCTTTAATACTATGACTGTTTGTTTGTTTTTGGTTGCTATAGTAACCGTTGCAATATTTTCTATTAGCATTGTTGATAATTGTTTCATAATTATCACGATGTCCTCAAAAGAAGAAGCTTTCCGGAATCAAATCGTTTCCGAACACTTACTGAATCCGCATTTGTCGTGTCGCAAGCTCGCAAAAAAGTTAAACGCGGCCAAATCAACAGTCTCTGTGGTATTAAAACGATTTGAAGAACGTTTGATGACTGCACGGAAACCAGGCAGCGGGAAAAATAGGGGTCCTGTTAGTACAAGTAAGGATAAGAAGGTCATAGATGCATTTAAGAAAAATCCGAACATGTCGGTTCGTGGGGTCGCAAAAAAAGTAAACATGTCCGCATCCTACGTCCAAAAAGTAAAAGCTAGAGCTGATTTAAAGGCTTTTAAAGTACAAACAGCACCAAATCGTCGCGAAAAACAAAATAAATCTGCTAAAACTAGAGCTCGCAAACTGTATGAACAAATTTTGACAAAACACAGTTGCATAGTAATGGACGATGAAACATACGTCGTAGCTGATTACAAACAGTTGCCTGGCCAGGAGTTTTATACAACATCGGATAAAACAAGTGTTTCGGACCAATTCAAGAAAAAAGAAGTGTAAATTCCCGAAAAATTCTTATTTGGCAAGCGTTATGTACATGTGGCCGTAAAAGTCAAAGTTTCATCACAACCGGAACTGTGAACCAAAATATATATGTAAAAGAGTGCCTTCAAAAACGACTCTTGGCTTTTATACGGAGTCACACAGAGCCTGTCGCATTTTGGCCAGACCTTGCCTCTTGTCATTATGCTAAATCAGCAACAGAATGGTATAAACGCAATGATGTCATGATAGTGCCAAAATTGATGAACCCACCAAACTGCCCCGAACTCCGGCCAATTGAGACGTATTGGGCTCTCGTGAAGCGTCAGCTAAAAAAGACTGGCAAAGAAGCGAAAGACATCGATGACTTCAAAAAACAGTGGCGTTCAGCAGCAAAATCGATATCTCAGACTACTGTGCAAAACCTGATGATGAAGGTGAAGAGAAAGGTTCGAAAATTCAGCCGAAGCCCGTTGGAAACGTAAAATATCCAATGTAAATAGTTAGGTCACATGTCAAATATTATTATTAAAGTGTAAAATAGAATTTAGCGTACTTTTATTATAGATTTATTAACATGAGAATGTGGCCAGATTTTATCGTGCACAGTCTTTAGGTATATAGATGGTGTCTAGTGTCTACTCTTTTCTACTTAGAAATATTGACTGCTCTGTTCAGCATCACATATAGTAAAATAAATAACCAAGTAAAATTTGCTTACTGAATAGTTTCAAGTAAACAGAAGTAATAAAATAAATCTTCTCAGGTATACGATTAAAAGTGAAAACAAACCTTTATTGATACAGTATGTATACAAACATTCAATTTGATACTCCTCTACCGCTAATCGCCTTGCGAGACGGAGGACTCAGCTTAACCGATTCGTTGCGTGTTCCATTTTCGAAAACTTTAGTCTGTGGCGGCGAACAATTTTTTCATGGCACGACAGGCGTGCCTTACGCCATGGAATATGATGGCACGCCTATCGTGTCATCCGCCATGTGTATAAAATTCGGAATTAATTTCGTTTTTTTCATTGATTTTGACTTGATTGAGTTCAGTTGACATCTAACCAAGGAAGTGAACTGATCAAAAGATTGTTTTAAACTGTTAGTAGCTTTTAAACTACGAGTTTTACTCGAAATGGATGGTAAGTGACTTTCAAAATTCAGATATCACAAACATTTTCTACTAAGTATAATGTTTATACTTTCCTAATTATCAGAGCCCGGAAAATCTATAGCAAACAAAAGACTGTCGTAATCAAACTAGTGATAGAAACATTTTTTATCGATATCGAGTTAGTTTCGTCTAAAAATCATATCGATATGTTTAGGTACATTACTTATTTTATAATCATTCACGCCAAACGCAAAAGAAGTGGTAAAGTTAGGGTTTGTTTTATTGTTATTTCATCTAAAACGCAACGTAATCATCAACGTTATTTATATTTCATATTACGTAATAACCCTTCCCTTTTGGCTTGGCCGTAGTCTGGTGACAAAGAGGTAATCAATCTCATTGAAAATAATAAACTTCAGAGAATGAGTATTCCATAAGACATCAATAAACTCGATATCGATAAAAAAATGTTTCTAACACTAGTTTGATTACGACAGTGTTTTGTTTTGCTATGGATTTTCCGGGCTCTGCTAATTATGTATAGTGGGGTAACGGAATGGGTAATTATTTTTATAGTGCGACGTATTTAAACCTATGCATTTACTATCTTCGACATTTCTCCTTGAACTATTCATTTGAGTCTTATAGGTAACAAACTTAGAGGATTTAAGTAGTAACTGGAGACGCCTTGGCTGTCATTTTTCGTACAAAATAGACTGACGGTTTTTGCGGGCAAGGGGAGTGTCAAATGCATTGCTAAAACGTCAGTCTATACAACAATCTGCACAATTGTGCAAGTTTTTTGGCAGAAGGGTAAACTTATAAAGGCGTCTCCAGGCATTAAATGCTCTAAGGTAACAAATCATTTATCTGGAATTACAAAAAATAATATAGGTATTCATTCTATAATATGATGACACGCCTGTAGTGTTATCCGCACTGAAACGCTAAGTAGTAAAATTAGTGCTGCATGAAAAGGTTGTTAACAACTGAATTTGAAAAAAAATCTTAAAATTTTGAATATTTCAGAAACGAAGGCTACTAGCTTGTTCTACACGACAAACAATAATAGTTTTGTTCGGGGTGAACATTTCTGAAACTTAATTTGGTGAAGTTTTAATCGATTTTAAAATGACACTCCTCTCGTGTCATACGCCATTCGTTAAAAACATTGATGACACGCCTGTCGTGTCATCCGCACTGAAACGGTTAAAACCTCAAGTCATCATCGAATGAGTTCAAGTGTGTACGTAAACACATCCCTTATCTCCACGCAGAATCGAACCTTGACACAATACCTTAAAATACACAATCCTGTGCATATATTTGGTTTATTAGACCTTTGTATATGATTGTGGTATTTAAGCTATAGAGCCCCATTGTTTGTAACGACTTGGAAACTTCCGCTTGGCAGATAATTTAAAGAAGTTAGTGTGATCTTGGTTAATGCGATTTTGGGGATAAAGCATTGATTTATTGAGTTCGCAAACGTTACGGTGTTCGGAATTGACTCGCAAAGTTTGGGTTCTGGCACGTTCCGGACTTGAATGATGTCAATGGAAAAGTTAAAGGTCATGTCATGAATATGGCTGACCGGTTTCCGAAAGTTAAGGTTGGGCCTAATTTTTTATTTTGTCAGAATCGGCTATGGGTAGGTGTAGGGGCCTGTCCGATTCGTTTTTAAGCAGACTGACTAACTTGGATACATTTGCTTAGTACTTTGTAATAGTCTGTAAAAAAATGGTTGCACACCCGAATAATTTATTAAATAAACAATTTTAACTAATTATTGATTAATATTGGTAAGACACATGCGGTAAATACTGAACTATTTATTGTACATATTTAGATGTAGAGTTATTAATAAATAAGTACTATATATGTACATAGCCTTTATAGTAATTTTGCTAGGACTTTGACTGCAAGAATTACGGCTAGACACATTGAATATTTCTATAGGCGATTAATTTTGATATGATGCACAGAACATATCGCATTATAACAAGCCGCAACCCACAAAGTAACACGCAGATACAACACCATATGGCGATAAAATATTGCGACAATTGCAGTAATGCTCGACAGGCGCTATCCCTACTGCAGACACCACTCGAATTGCATTCACGCCTAAACAAACAAATAACTAATCCAAGTCTTTACCAAAAATATACTCTACACGGTTCACACAAGACTCAAAGTCCAGCGTTAAACATTAGCTTTGATTAGGATTCGCAGTTTCTCACTGACATTTGTGTCAAAAGGGTTAACTATTAAAACACCGTTGTTTTTTTATGGTGCAAAGGGCAAAGGGCACGCCCGCTGTGCCGGTATTGTCCTTTTTGTGGCCAAAAAGGATTATTGCCACGAAATATTTGAAGTCTATATTTCGCCGGCCATTGTTGCTTTTGCGCAAATGGCTGGAATATTATTTTTATGTGCAAATATTATTTTATCCGACGACTCAATTTACTTTTTACGTGACATGAAAATTTCTTTGTTATGTTAGATACCTATTCTTTTGTTGAAAAAAAAAAAAAGAGCATTTTAAGTCGTCACAGGCTTGCTCTCAAGTTTCTTAAGTAAGAAGGTATATATTATGTACGGTATATATGTATAAAATGCTATACTTTTATAAATAAATAAATAGTTGATTTCAAGTCACCCATAAAATGGATCATCATTACTAGCTATTCAATTGTAAATAAAAAAGTGAAATAAAAAATAAATTATAACGCCCGCACTTGTTCCTCCATACATTACTCGCTTTGATACAATCTTGAACCCCACCCTTATCTATATATGCATAAGGTTCAGATTAACGAACCCTAATCATTTTTAAATGGCCAGATTACAAGTGGCACTTCGGGACAATTGAATTTTAGGGTTTTGAAAGTTCGGTGTGCGATACCCTCTTCAACATATTTTTAACAAATGTCGCGGTGGATTACGAGTTACAAAGAGATATGGGTTTTTATCTGCTAATTCACTCAGATCGTTCAAAATTGGACTTTAATTCTAATGTAATAAGACAATTGATGAGTGGAACAAAAAGATTGTTAATGGTGCGGGGAGGCAGGGCAAGAACGAAGCACTTAAAAAATGCAGCGGTAAATTAAATGTAATTGTTCTCTCGTTGGGGGGACGGATGTGGGCATTTATGACCCGTTTATTGCTGATTCTGCTAGAAAGCTGCATATGGTTGACAATTACTTTTGATATTAAATGTTTTCCTGCTTTGATTGTTAATAGATATCTGTTTGCGGCGTAAATAAAAATTACGTCTGATTTTAAGTGCTTCTCAGATATATAAATATTTACAATTTTATAAGCATGCCGCATAAAATAGGTTAAATGGAACTTACTCGGTCTACTGGTGATTTATTAAAATGAAACAACGTACCCCATACAATTCTTAATAGGTTTTCCACGTGCAACATTGAAAAAAGGAACTATTAAAACTAATGTTTGTTAAAATAAAATACAACATCAGTCCAGGGTCTATTAATATATGTAGTAAGTTCTTAGGGATGCGGGAGATTTACTAACAAAAATATTTCGCATAATAAATATAAGTAAGTAAACTGAGTATACACAAAAAACAACAAAAGGGCATTATTGGTCAGATTAATAAAACAATCGCCAATCGGCAAAAAAACGCTTAATGCGGACATTGTCGTGTCCGTGATAATGCAAACGCAATAAATATGACAATGGCCAAAAAACTAGCCGGTCACGATGACATAAGGTGCGAATGTGCACCAATTTGCTGGCCATTGAATGACACGCTTCAGAACTTCAATGGAACAATGTCACATGTCACTAATAACCCCATGTACTTGTCACGTTTTTTATACTAGTGGTCCAATGTTCGCTGTGTCCCATTTGTGCCCACTTGACCCCCGCGCATAAATTATGCAGATAATCTGAACGGAGTCTGAATATCGAATATAGGCGAGGGAGCTTTTTCGCGTGTACTTAGAATAGCGTATTATCGGAGATATAAATTGC
This sequence comes from Grapholita molesta, assembly GCA_022674325.2. Taxonomy (NCBI): domain Eukaryota; kingdom Metazoa; phylum Arthropoda; class Insecta; order Lepidoptera; family Tortricidae; genus Grapholita; species Grapholita molesta. The sequence goes on along the minus strand of CP053125.2, from coordinate 2,742,422 downwards.
ATTATCTGGTGGATGAAATGAATGAATAAATCTTGCGAGTAATAATATTCTCAAGTTAGTTTGTTGAAATCTGTTCCGAGGGAAGAAATTTGCGAGCTACTACGAGTTTCTACAGCCTTCTTTAATTTTAATCTATCTTGTTTTAATCGCAGTTTTGCTTTTTCTGTGTTGTATAAAAACCCAATTATCGAAATAAATATAGGTGTTAAAATTAGCTAAGGCACTTGGCCTATGTAGTAGTAACGTGTATACGCATGTGGCGTTCTATATTCAAATTTTGACGAAAGTTCCATATTAATTATCTGCACAACTACATAGACATGGTCCTTCCGTTTCGTCAAGTTTTTCACCTATAACATGTTTTTTTACAAAATCGAATTAACTTATTGTTATTCGTGTGATAATCTCGTTTAAAGTATGATATACTATCTTCCACCCGGAACATAGTAAAATTATTCATTAGATTCATCATACAAACTTCTAACTGTATTTTGCCCCATTTACAATTCACGAGTATCAAACTATCTCAATACCAAACTTCGTCTCTGTAGTCCAGTGGTGCAAGCGTAGTAGGTAGACAGACGTACTATTGCATTTCTAATACTTACTAACTTTTGCACTTCGTCGCGCTAGATTTCCCATACAAAAATTCACCCACGTTTTCATCCCCTGTATAAGATGATTTCCTGGAACAAAAGTTGCCTGTCCTAACAGTGATTCAAACAGTCTTCATTCCAGATTTCAGTATTATTGGTTCAGAAGTTTAAGCGGGAAGAGGTAACAGACAAACATACCTTACTTTGCATTTATAATATTGTCATGTAAAAGTTCCCACACAGGCTTCCCCCGAATATGACTTGTATCATCTTGGGGGGTAGTTGTCATAGTCGTCAGGCTTGGCAGGCGGGTTGGCGACCGCAGTAGCTTTGAACCGCAGTAGATTGGGTTTCGACGGCCGGTGCTGCCCATCCGTCGGTTTTTTGCCTTTGTCGCCTCTTATGACACCCGAGGGGAATTCATAATATTAGTACCTACTTATAGATATAGATAAGTAAGTATAGATTGTTAGACGTGTTGATATCATACCTTCTACGCACACTTACATACAATCACAACTACTATACACGAGAGAACTTTGTAAGGGTTGTGAGAGATGCAGTATAGCAATAGCGATCTAAAATAATTGTGTAGAAATGTTTACGTAATATGTACTTAATATGTAGCATGGACGATCAATAAATCAAACGTAATTTAATTATCTCATTCTGATCAGTAAAGTATTTGGATGTTCAAATAAAAAAGATCTAAACTGATGCATTCGTTACATTACACATGAGAAAACTAAACACGATACAAAGCACGGCAGATTTTTTTCTAAAAACCTTATCTCCGCTTAGATCAAATTTATCCCAAAATTAGGAATAATCCCTAAAAAGCTTGCATAAACAAAATCACATTAGACACACGTGCGTATCAAGCGAAATTGCTGTAAATAAATCCTAATTACAAACAAGTAAAGTTTGTTATCGCTTAAACCTCAGTTTATACACCGTGGTTCCGCTAGAAAGGGCGTTAGATCTAACTTGTTTGCGTTTTCAAATAAGATTACCCGACCAACTTATGTGTAACGTCGCAACACTCTTATTCCGTTCATGTTAGATCTATTTTCGCTTGTCTGAGCGTCATATAAGTTTGTGTTCCGTCTAACGCAGCATTTGCATGTGGACTTCGTTATGTTTAAAAAGGTAATAATGCCGTTGGCGTCCGACCAAACGCGCTGACGTTGGAGTTTTTTTATGTCCGCGATAAGCGTTAACGGTACTTAAAGGATAATATAATATTATGATGATAACATTATAATATAAAGCACTATTTAAATAAGGTTTTAAATAAGCGTTTAATGGGTTTTAATAACCACGACAGTATACAGTAATTTAAATTTAACTTTATGTTATATATAAATTGAGTATCTACATTACATTTAACGAATTAAAGTAGGTAAATAACTTACTTTTTATTTCCATAGTTAATGAGTTCGTGAATTGAGTAGAAAAACGTCAAGTTAAAACGTAAGTTTTCCTAATTTCGCTTCGCGTGCGTAAATTTCACTTTTAAGGCACTTGCTATGAAAAATTAGGTTCGATACTCGTGTAAAACTTCTTTAAGACTCGGGTGATTGTCACCCCTCGTTTCATTCGGGCTCCAGCGTTCACTCTCGTCATTAAAATAATTAACATGAGATATCAAACAGCAAACGCATGTCTAATTAAAAAAAAAACACCTACACATACAAGTATTCATTTATTCATTATAAACCAATATTGTATGATACATACCACCCAAATGTATTGTTAAGTAAATTAAAAATAGCAAGTACTAACATAAATAACAAGAACAAAAATGCGGCCAGCCTTCTGAGCACCCTACCCAGTGACCGGGACCAGGGCTAATTTTCGATTTACAAACTTATTTCATCATCATCATCATTTCAGCCGGTAGTTGTCAAATCCTGGACATAGGGCTCCCCCAAATATGACTTGTACTTGTATCATCTTGGGGGGTAGTTGCCAGAGTCACCACGCTTGGCTAGCGGGTTGGCGACCGTAGTAGCTGTAAATTGCGTCTCGCCGCATGCCCTGGTCATCTGTCTATATTTTGCCTTTGTCGCCTCTTTTATTTATTAGTTAGGTTTACATAACATTTGTTTGCTTTTTTGTTATTCTAAATGGTTTTTGAATTTGTAGTTTAAATATATCGCTAATGAAATAACTTCAAATACATTATAAGGTAGGGCTAATATGTAGATAAAACAGCAGATACAATGCCACTCAGCATAAGACGAAACATGGCTGAGCTTGAAACAAAGCAGATTTCAGGGCACACTAAAACAACTAGGAACATTAAAAAATGTATAAGCAGTATAAGGTATTATAAAATAACTAAAACTAAAGATTTCAATCTTTATATAACCGTATAACTAAAACTAAAGATTTCAATTTTTAGTTTTAGTTATTCATTTACATTTTAATACTATAACGGCTAAGTATTTCATTTTTTAGAATCACAAAAACTCCTGTGTTCATGTTATCTTTGCAGAGAGGAGAATGGCAATACGGGGCTAATTATTTGATTCTATTAACAAAACGAGAATGAAAATCAACAAAGGAAATAATTCTATTATTCAAACATCGTATCGCGCTCACCGATGCAATCAGAAAATTAAAACGTTATTCTTCTAAATTAAGTTCGTTCTGAAAAGCGCATTTTACGCCAGCGGTCCAGGATACGTATTATAAATGTAATAATCTTAAGCTTGACTTGATATTACTCCTATTCCATCTCACGGGTACTCAAATTTATACGCCATTAATTTTGATATGTGATATGGACCCATTTTATATATTACTAGCTTCTGGCCGCGGTTTCGTTTGCACAAGACTGCGCACCTGTGAGCTTGGTCAGTGGTCACAATTTCTTAAGAACCTACATGACATCAATTTCCATTTAGGTACAATTCAAAAGTCACTTGTATAAATAAATAAATATCACAGGATATTCTTACACGAATTGTTGAACCCCACGGTAAGCTCAAGAAGGCTTGTATTGTGGATTACCTAAAGATATATCGAGGGTAGGGGTGGTCAAACCCGATAATTCGATATAATATTTCATTGAAGTAACAATCTTATGTAATTCACGTATAGTTCTAAATTCAAAATCTCATTTACTCGACTTAACGGGTTTGACCACCGAACCCTCGATAATGTACAAATACTTAAATAAATTAAAAACACCCATGACTCAGGAACAAATATTTGTGCTCATCACACAAATAAATGCCCTTATTGGGATTCCAACCCAGAACCGTTGGCTTTATAGGCAGGGTCACTACCCACTAGGCTAATTGTTTATATCTCCGGAATTATTTACTACTTTTCAAATTCGAAATCATCTGGATACACCATATTGATGAGTGAGGAGCACTAACAATACCTACCTAATTTTTTTTTATTATTATTATTTAAAAATTTATTATCTGTTCACAAAATCACATAGTTACAGAAGGCCTGCAAAACTGTTTTAACAGTTTGACTGCAGATATCGAATAATATCGAATCAAGTACCGACTCCGAATGCCTCTCAGCAAAGCAATCAGGTTTAATACGGGCTGTCCTCAGGGGTTTTTTTGCCTAACTTAATTAAAAATACGCCACTCAAAAGCGTAGTGGGAGTTAATTTGCCATTCGATTTGTTTCTCTTTACGACGCAAAAACACCTTTAAAGAATAACAGTCGTATAGTTGATAGGGTTGGTTTGTAAATAGGTCATTTTCGATTTGGGTCGATGCTCGATCGTGTGTCTGGTTCACTGAACGCTTTCCTTTGTTTTAAACTATGCTGCGATAAATGGGAAATTGAATTTTCGACACGAGTTTCACCAATTTGCATTGACCAGTCGGCTAACCGCAAGAGCTGCTGTATACCTACCCGTCTCTTTTTGCTTGTATAAATTAGGATACTCGTCTCATGATAGAAGAGGACATAAACTGTACTGACGTTACTCACGAAAGTTTATACATCTGTTGCACTCTGACTTAAATCTGCCGATTACAATTTGCGGTTACAACAGTCATGAGACTAAATTTTCGTGTGACTAAAGACTAAAACTCAAGTTCAAAGGAGCTAATATATTTTTATACTATTGCCATATTGAGTAGTATCATTAGGGAGAAATACATATAGCATACATATATATAAGAGCATTAAAAAAATAAGGAAATTATTGATCTACATATATTTATCAAGTATATATATGCGTCATTATTGTTGGGAAATGGGAAACTGCAATACTTATATATATTTTTTTTCGATCAGAAACCGTCGAATTCGCAATTTTTTGTATTCAGAAATTCGACTTAGCCTGATATTTTTTGGGAAAAACTATTTCCTCAAAACGTACGAGTCAGTTTGATGATGATTGACGTATTATTTAATGTTGCTTCAAAACACGAAAATGTCGAAGTTTTCTGTAGTTTGTTATGGTGCTCCCACATTGGCTCTTATAAATTTTATATAACACGGTTTTACAGAGACAGTATCATGTAACATTAATTTGTTAGAGAGAGAAAACTCTTTATTTACCATTATTTACCATTAAACCAGCCATTATTATAGCTTAGCTACGATGATAAAGCGTAGAGCGAGCGGCTACGAGCGTAGCGCGTAGGCGTAGCGTAGTATACTTAATTCATATGTCCATATTGTCCATGTATAAATTGCATTACTACAATCGTCATTGGTCCGTGCGAGAGGCCCTGCCTGTGTCATTTGGCATCTCGCTCATACTTAATCATTTATTTGCAGAAAAAGTAATTTAATTTACGATTTTTTTAAACACTTACTTTACCGCCCAAAATTATTTTACTATCATATAAACTTAGCCAACGTCTAATTTAAAGGAATAAAAGTTGGACCGGTTGGTATTTAGCATTCTTTTGTTCTAAGGTCGATAGATAAATGTTCGGAAAGTTCTGGAACAGACGGCGGGAGAACTACTCGAGTGAATGGTAAAGTAAAACTTTGCTGGGATAGAAGAAAAATAAACTGAGTGAACTACTTATATTGGCTCTTTGAATAGCTTAACACATATTTGAAGTTGTATAACATAAATATACAACTTCAAATATGTGTTAAGCTATAAGTACAATAACATATCATTTGTAGAACTGCAATGATAATAAAATTGTTTGCGTGTTATTTGTTTTGTTGTATTCCAAACTCATATTTGTATCGGGAAAAAGTTTTTGTCAAAAATGTCATTTTTGGTATAAGCTTTTATTCTGACTGTACTTTTTTCTACAATCATTGTCTGATGAATCCATCCGCCCTGTGAATTACAAGAGCTATAGTTGTGTAGTTTTACGTAATTACTGTACTATCTTACAGCGGTCCGTACAAACCGGTACCCTTAAATTCGCTTAAATTCAAACTCAGGTAAATCCATCTGTCAGATCATGCGATTTTGGTATTATGAAAGGGTAATAGGGTAGATATTTGCAGAGAGGGTCGAATGGATTTATCTGAGTTTGAAGTTAAGCGACACAGTTGTGATATTGACGTTCTTGATAACAAGTATCGAGTTTACTATCTGTTCATTTCGCTTGTACTATTTTAGTGCGAGCAAGATGCACAGATAGTAAACTCGATACTCGTTATCGAAAACGTTAATTTCACAAGTCATGGTAAGGGTACGACTCTCAACTTCTCCACTATTCAACAGTTTTCAAGGCTATTCCATATTACCCGCTGCTTACTTATGGACTCGTCTACAAAATATTGACTCACCGCCTCTGCTATCCTATTCTGTTATTCACTTACCTACTTATGAGGGAGTGGGACTACACATGACAAATGTACATTATATCTATATCCTTTGCATTCGCTCTGGAGCAATGTTTCCGCGTAGTTTATATTCATGTCACGGCGAGCTGTCTCCACTGCCAGTACCATAGACTTGTCCTTTTTAAATGACGGGTTTTTGTTTTTTTAAACGTAGTGAAACACATTTTTATAAGTGATTATTAATTGCCTGTTTCAATTTTTATTGTATGTTTGATTGATAGTGCGCATTCATTTTTTTAACTCTAGAACAAAACTTTTCGATGGCCTGTTTCATCAGAGTAACAACAACACATACCACATATGTTTTTTTTTGTGTTCGAATTGAATAAAATATTTTCCTGCGTTCAGTTTCACCCAATACTACAAATATCCCCGTCACTGCAAACATTTTCTAGCTACGTCTCTCTATGATCAATCAGAGCAGTATTTAAAACATTACAAAAACCATCCCTTAACAACACCATATCCGTCATTGAGTAATAGTTGCATAAACTACAGTTTGTAGCAATAAAGCCAGTCCTGCTATCAGGCTTGCTCATTTCAAACTGTATTCCAGCCAAAACGTCGCAAGTGCCAATAAGACTTCCCCAGTCCCAGCCTTATCTTCCCCACAGCACTCCGTAATATCCATCGAAGAGAAGTCGTCAAGTTGTCTTTGTGCCCGTCCGCCACGTCTGCCAGCAACTTCGCGTTTGCCTTTGTTTTGCGTCGCTCATTTTATGTACTTTATTTGTGTCAATTGTGACGTTTCACTGCACTAGAATCTGGTGCATCTAGTGCAGTATGTAAAGTGCCTGTCGTTCTAAGTTTTCACGTCTGTATTTGTTGTATACAATTTCGTTCGGGTTTAAAACGGTTTGTTTGTGCTTACACATAAAATGCATGTTTATATGTTGCCGTAAGAACGAATTAATCATTAAAACGCATTTAATTCATAAAAGATTAAGTTATTTTGCTGAGATAAGAAAAAACATATTTTGAGCAATAATTTGAACCCAATGACGTAAATCCGTTACTAATTAGGAATTCCACGTTCTGGTTTTTAACGATACATGTGTCGAACTCATTGAATAACACTATGACTAGCTACAGTTTCTATTCATAAAACGTGTTATGAATAAAAGTAACGGGAACCAACATGTGGTGGTTTAAGACTGAATTAAACACCCAAACATTATTACAATTTACTCATAAGAGTTAAAAATAAAAGCGTGCGATAATCAACGGTTCACGGAAGGTCTCGGGGCTTAATTAAGATCGTTTGTATGTAGATGTGAGGCCGCAATGTCAATGGCATCCGGGCAGATGTGATCATTTGACTTCTCACCACTCGGCGCCAATGTCGCACATCTTTGAGTATGTGTACTACATGTATCACAATTTAGTAAGAAAATAAGAATGTTAAGAAGCACGGTTCGTTTGAACAACAAATAATAATAAAATCGGTGTCTCTAGTTGCCATGTGAAATAAATCAACAAAAACGGATTGTATCGTATATACTGAATTTGATTTCGCCCCGAGGTTTCAAACCCTTTAGCAGCGTTCGAGAATGGATAGAAAACTTAAAGGGCCGCGATTTCTCTTATAATGTTATCTGGAAGAGGCAAGCCACGCACATGCTGGCTGACGACATCAAGGTAGCCGGTCGAGACTGGGTCACGGCAGATCGAGACCTTGAGAAAAGCTTAGAGGAGGTTTTCACCCTGAAAAGGGGATCCCATCACTAAATACCCTAAAACAAATATTTGTATGTTTTTCCCGTACACGGAACAATAGTGTTCCGGACATTTGGAAGGCGTATGCAGAACCGGATCAAGACAATACAGAGAGGTCCTTTCGACAACTTAATGACATGTAAGGGCTACTCTATTTTATAGGTATTATTATCATAAAGGTTTTTGAGTGCCCTAGTTTTTAGCTTACAGAGGTGGAAGAGAACGAATAGACTAGTTCCCCTTCGTACAAATTTTACTTTGTAAATGTCCCATGTATCTATTTAAGTTCAATTCAGTATAACACTACTAAAAGAAAAAGATTTTTATTGAGTTGACACAGCAGGACAACAGTGATTTTAGTTCATTCAATTTGCTAGTACTAGCGTTCAGTATAAAGCACTTACCACTTTTTCACTATAACCACATGCTTTCTGCACTAAGTGCTTCAGTAAACCACGATACATGAACACCAACTTAACTTGTCATAACTACCTTATTCTAGTTTTATGAATTTTGACTTTACGCAATAGAACTTAAGGTCGAATTTAGCGTTGGTACAAACGAAGTGTATACCCTTATTTGGAGACTTTGTTCACTCGGCTGGTTACCTTGGGTGTAAACTTGTGCATTCGATGCGAATTGTCTCCTTCCGCAACATTGAACTTTCGCCGACTAGTAAGGTATCCCAATTTGCACTTTGAGGTGTTTGGCTGAGAGTTCGAATTCGTTTATCAATACTGATAGTACATACGATACATATAGCAACTAATTTATTATCTAACAACTACTCGTACAAGAGATAGTGTTTCTCTGTTTTTGTTGAAACTGTTTAGATTTTTTTTTTTTATGACAGGCGGCAAACGAGCAGACGGATTGCCTGGTGGTAAGCAATTACCGTCGCCCATGGGCACCCGTAACACCAGAGGAGTCACAAGCGCGTTGCCGGCCTTTAAGGGGGGTTGGAGCTCTGTGAACCTTACTCACCATCAGGTACACAACACTGCATACCTGAAAGGTAGCAGTGCTATTATGCCTATTATGGCTGTGGTCTTCTGTAAGGAGGAGGTACTTACCCAGTTGGGCTGCCCCAGATTCAAGCGTGATGGTCATTGCTGCGCCCTACCTCTCAAATTCAATATGAATATACATATGCCTCTTTAGAGTCTTGCAAGAATTTCTCATAAGTAGCAAATGGTCTTCAGTCTTCTTGTTCTTCACTTAGGTATTGTCACTATTCAAATAACCACAGTAATTTCCTACGTTAAAGGAAATTAAACTGAAAATAAGCTTAGAAATACAAGTGAAATTCAGAAGTCATTATCATTAACAATTCGTGTTCTTGCATCGCTTGAGCAAACTAAGCCGCGACTGCGTTTACAGTGGAAGTTGGAAATTATGCTAATTGATTTAAAATCTTGCAGTTAGTTTTTCATCCTACACTGTAAACGTAAATGTCAACGTGTGTAAACGTGCCATCAAGTCCATAAACATGTATACAGTTTACTACCATAGGTATAGTAATGGCTCAGGGTGAAAAAGTGTATTCATATATTTGTTTTTCAAATTTTCACTGAAGTTTAACGGGATATCTGGAATAGCCTTTCTCTAAGAAACTGTTAATATTTGAAGTCTAACAATTTCTAATATATTGAATCAATTAATTTAAATGTTGAGTACATAATATTCTAACTACATTATATTAATAATTTATTTGGTTCGTCTTTAAGTCCTAAGTAGCTATTACATTGCTTGTTTCACTAAACAAGACTAGAAATATGTGCGTCATTGGATTTACTCAAAATTTTAACATGTTATACTCATTATCATATACGAAAATTATAATAAAAATTATCATATATCAATTTTCTTAAAATATGAGGCAGTAGGCAACACAATGTGTTCAGACAAAATAACTGTTGTTGGTTGGTATATACTTAACTTTATAAGATATAACAAAAAGAAAACGTACTCTAAAGAATTCCTGCTAACTTGGTTTTATAAATGTTTGTGGTTAACAATGTATGAATTGTAAGAACTAGAACGATTGATTCTCGTAAACAAAACCTTCTACCCGCAGCCCCAGTAAATAGTTTCGGGCTGAACTAAAAAGGGTAGTAAATCAAATAGGGAATATACGTAAATCTTAATGCGCGCGCCGCGCATAGTAATGAGTCGGCTTGGGCGAGCTATGTTAGCCTAGGCTTTCGTGCCTTTAATAAAATAAATATAATTTATATCTGTAACTTCTTATTTGTTTTGCATCCTAGGTCAACTTTATAATAATCTACCGCCTGATTTAAAGGGAGCAGGGTACGATTAAGTACCTACTACATATATATTATATTTTTGTTTTTCTAACATTATATACCGCTAATCGTAGCGCTTATAAGAAGAAATGTTTCTTTCTTTTTAACCGACTTCAAAAAAAGGAGGAGGTTATCAATTCGAACAATTTTTTTTTGTATGTATGTTACTCGTTAATGCTGTTCTCATGTAAGTGACTTGTATGTGTTTTTGAGAAATAAATATCTTTAAACCTAGGTCGGTCTCTAGAATTTATTAAATAAATAGAGGAGGCCTGGGTGCTGCAGGCACTAAGTGGCTCAATTAGTAACTTTTCCATACTTTCGCCATGTCCGTATGTCTGTCCGTGCTTTGTGATCGTCAGGTTACCTCCGGTACTCTGGATCTTCAACACGGTTTTATGATTAATAAACCAATTCATTTAATACGAAAGTCAATACGACAATATGAATATTGACGACCGTGTGCCTAGTGGGTAGTGACCCTGCCTATGAAACCGATGGTCCTGGGTTCAAATCCCAGTCAGGGCATTTATTTGTGTAAAGAGCACAAATATTTGTTACTGTGTCATGGGTGTTGTACAGTTGACTAACCCACAAGCCTACTGGAAAAAATATTTACAATATTTTCGTGTCGGATATGTGTTATGTACAGTCCACTTATCTGTGGTACAGTCTTATTTAAATTATATCAACCGTGTGTTTAAAATTATGAAATTTTAATGAAAGCAAGACTACTTATACTTATAATAAAATCTATATTCTATAAAATAGACCAAGTACCTAAGCAATTTTTTAGTTATTTCAGAAAGTGACATATATATTTCATAACATAATAAACGCTGTTTTCACAATACAAAACCTTGCACAGCGTGGACCAACTTGCTCTTGGCCAGTGTAACCAAATATATAGACTTGACGTTTAAGCTAATAAGAATCAGTCGCCAAATCCCCTAAAATTAATAGACGAGCAGTTAAAATCCAATCTACGATAAAAATAGTTAAGTGCAGAATGGTGTACCTGTGCTAACAATTAATTTCATTGGCGAAGGCTTTGGAGAGATATTCCAGGCCAATACCTAGTTTATACAAGGCTAAAGCGCTGCAGTTTGATTGTATACTTTTATAGCAGCTAACTACTTTAATTATCTGAAATTACCCTATGAATATTATTTTGTATCTATAAAAATGACATAACATACTAACATGATATACAAATAGCAATATGAAGCAGTAAAAAACAATGTTCCTACAGGTGAAATGGACCATACCTAACAATATATTAAACAAAAATAAACAAGACAAGTATTTATCATCCAGCTTCATAAATCGCGCCTGCAATTCGTAAAGACGTAGACCCATATTATTTAATTTATGATATTATCTACTTGTCTGCTGTTAATATTTTTTTATACAACGACGGTGGCAAACAAGCATACGGCCCGCCTGATGGTAAGCAGTTACCGTAGCCTATGGACGTTTGCAACTCCAGATGATTTACATTTCTTTTATATTTTCTTATATCATAATATCGTCTTCGGTTGCCACGATAATTACTCATGAAATAAAACAAATAAAACCTGAATAAAACGGATTATAATGCGTAAACTAATTTAAACATCATCCAGACGTTTCGAACCCTTTAGCAGCGTTCGTGGTAGCAGAGTCCACCCGATGAGCACGAACGCTGCTAAAGGGTTCGAAACGTCGGGATGAAGTTTAAATTAGTATACGCGATTTAATCCGTTTTAGTTGTTTTATTTCTTATATCATTTTTACGTGTAGTCAGGTACTTTTTACTTAATACAAATCTCTATAAGGAGCCAGGATCTGAATCTAAATGTAACCTAATGTTATAATTTCCTTGTTCCAGCGTGAGCGTGCCTGGCTACGCCGGCAGCTTGGCGGCGGCCCTGCCTAGTGCCGGCGGCGCCTGGGAGCGCCTGGGGGCCGAGCTGGTGCTGTCAGGACTGGTGTCGGCGACTTACTTCGCAGCCATGGAGCGGAGGTGGACCGGAGCGGCTCCAGCGCTGCTGGGCGCGGCTTATTGCGCCGCTACTTTTGTCTCTGTAAGTATGCTTAGATGACACGACAATTACCTATTCAATGATTGTACGAACTGGATCTATCAGAGCTGTTGGCAGCCACATACTTGGCAAAGTTTGGTGTGCTGTTAAGCTTGACTTTCGAGGCTAGCGGGCGATGCAGCAGCCACGCGAAGTTGATGTTCGTGACAATCGCGCGCGGCCGATGCAAAGCTTTGACTTTCATGGGTCGCGACCGATGCGTCATTCAGTTATGGGCCTAATTTACCCGGTTATTTTTGATTTCAAAGAAATACCTTTTTTTTAATACAACGACGGTGGCAAACAAGCCTACAGCCCGCCTGATGGTAAGCAGTTACCGTCGCCTATGGACGCCTGCTACTCCAGAGGATTTACATGCGCGTTGCCTACCCTAAAAGTTGTTGGAGCTCTGGAAACCTTACTCACCATCGGGCACACAACACTACATACCTGAAAGGTAGCAGTGCTATTATGGCTGTGGTTTTCTGTAAGGAGGAGGTACTTCCCCAGTTGGGCTGCCCCAGATTCAAGCGTGACGGCACTTCGCTGTGCCCTACCTCTCTTTGTTGGACGTAGTTAATGTAAGGACATACCCGGGTCCAAAAAGATCGTTATCCCTAGTAAATTACAGGTATGTTCTATAGTTATCGAAAGTAGGTAGCCTAGTTGACTGTGTGGAAGGGTCTGGAAACTGGCGCATTCCAGGTGGCAGCAAAGTGTCATTGCTATATTCGACTACTTTTGTCAGTGTAGCCACTGTTGGTGTGGGTAGCTTCGTACGTCACTGTAGAGTATCTATATAGACTGGGGAAATAGTTGCTGTCCGAATTTATAGCAGTAACTCATTCTTTACAGTCTTGGGAAGTCGCTGGGCCATCAATATATTACGAGCAACTAAATTCCCTGTCCTTAATTACCTTCATACTTTATCTACGTACTTAGTCGATAAGTACCTATTCTGTGAATAGACTTGTGCTCCGATAAGCGCTAGCATTTTCCACTTGAGACCGACATTGTTCAGCTAGTGGCGGTACCTACTAGCTATACAAAGCAAGTGGTTAAGTTACTGAATTCTTCGACACTATGTCAATATTTTATCGAAGTTACAAAACTCAGAAACAAGTTGGAATAGTTCTGATTCATACCTGGCTATAGAATATTTCACAAAATATCAATACATACCACATTCCTCGATACACGTGCAATTGTACAAAATGACAGACAGCTCACCGAGATAAATCGCGCCACATATGCCTGAATAGCTCCTTTTGTGCCTACACACGGACAAAAGGTCTTAACCACCACAACTATTCAATATATATAGGTCGTTTTATACAGGACAATCTCCTTCCGCCCGCTACCTGCTTTTGTGCTCTAAGGACGCGGACAGCTGGTTGCTTTACAGCAAGCTTCCATTTAAAAGGGTAATAAGTGCTTACGACTTTCATACGTTCCTGTCCTTTTAATGTAGATGAGTTTTGGACATCTGTCTCTCGACAATGCAACAAAAAACGATCGACGTGTCGTCTATTTTACTCTGATTTTGTAAAAGGATAGGCACCTACGTATACTTATAATATACCTATAATAAGTATGTTAAAGAAATTTAGTGAGAAACAAGACCAATACTAGAATACCTTCTTCTTCTTTTGGTTTCTCAAGATAAAAAAAATAATAGTGATAAGGGTTATTTAACTAGACCAATACAAGAATACCTTCTTGTATTGGTCTTGTATCGATCATGGAATTCACAAATGCTGGGATGTTTATATTTGATTTATACATGTTATATTTATGGAAGCCTATGTCCAGCACTGAACGATTTACGACTGAAAGGAGGAGGATATCGTTGGCTGGATACCCACAACACAAGCCTTCTCGAGCTTACCGTTTGACATTCATGTAATATTTATTTTTATTTATTCCAGATGCCATCTCTAAACCCAGCACGCTCCCTCGGCCCAGCATTCGTCCTGTCCCGCTGGGAATCCCACTGGGTCAGCTGGGTGGGCGGTTTGGGCGGCGGCGCGGCCTGCGCCCTCTTCCACGAGTGGGGCACGCGGCGCCCACGCACCTCGTCCCGCGCCTCATCCCCCCGCGACCTAGACGACGACAAGCCTGCGTTCGCGCACTACAGACACGCGCCGACGTACTGCGCAGCGTCGGTGCCCAGACCAGATACCACTGAGCCGCTGTACTCGGGCACGAAGAGCTTGTACTGCAGGTCGCCGCCGCCCACGAGACACACGCTTCACAGGTCAGCCGGACAGCAAGCGAGCATGTAATTATTGTTGTGGTTGTGTGATGTTTTTTTTTATTACACAAAATGGTACAATTTAAGGGTAACTTGAGTCTGCACAGTTTGACTGTGGGATCTGAGTCTCAACTTACATTACATCTAATATAATTTACAATTTCAAGTATTATACTAATATACTATTAATATAAAACTCAAATAATTTTCTCTTAAACTTTGCTTTGTCGGCCTCCAGTCTGATATTTGCAGGAAGACAATTTAAAATGTAGGGAAGACGTTTTCGCAGGCATCTATCGCCATAGTAGTTGGTTACCCTTGATACAATATACTTGCCCGCATCTATCAACCTGCTGCCATAATTGGCTTTGAAATTCAAACGAATTCCATACTGTCTATAGATAGCTATCCGATTAAGATGAATTTAATATGTTGATAGTTTGAGTAAGTTATTTAATAATTTATTTAAAATAAATAATAAAAAACAAATTTGATGCCGCTTAAGACCAAGTAAATTAAAATAGGTAACAAATTATATCTATACTAAAACAAACCTATGCCCCTTGGAAAGGTGCCCATTACGCAGGCAGCATTCCCGCGCTGAATTGCAATTGCAATCCTTTGAGCGAGAAAGCTGCCTGCGCGAGTAAGGAATTTCTAGTTTTTATCCACTACATCATTATTTACTACGCGACGCATCGGTACCACGCACCACTCAGATTCGCTTGAGAACGTCTCAACCAATCTCGCTGGAAGCGTTAACTCAGTAGGAGTATTCCAGTAGTACAAGTTGAGTCTGGTGCGGAAGGATCCTTGATTTTCCCCAGGCTACCGTCCCCCCACACAGTCCGACCGATCTAATGTGCCGAACGGTTATAGAGCTTAAGTTAGATTTAAAAAAAGCGACGCGTTTACACAGGCGCTGTTGCCGGCAGAGGCTATAAATATTACTTATCATTAGGTACACATATTTCCAATCAGTATCTAAAGCAGGTACATCCAGTTAACTATTGAGAAGGCAGGAGTTGCGTCCCCGGTAGGACCTCATTTTATAGTGACGTTTTTCATATTAGTTAAACACACGGAACCTCTATAGCTACTTCCTATTAAATTCATCTGAATAAGGATAAATAAAGCTTAATTTAAAACGATTACCACTAGAGATGGGACGCTACCGGTAAGTTACCAAAGTTACTATAGGGAATGTTCTCAAATGGTAACATTCCCTATACTAAAATTGGTAACTTACCGGTAGTGTCCCATCTCTAATTACCACAAATAACAAGACGTGTCTGAGAGCATGTTATGTATAAATGCACCATATGCACGCTTAATTTTCTTAGGTACACTTTGTAATGCATTTATTTATTATTGAAATTGCAAGTATTTAAATGTTTTAATGATAATTGACTTCTCTAGCCTGATCATTATTATCGGTGGTGGTCTATATTATGCAACGTAAATACGTCTATCTCTTTCAATCTTAAGGTGTTAGGCAACATCTGCTTTAAACCATATTATTTGTATAGAAGCGGGTAACTCATATTTTATAAGTTGAATATTGCTCGACATGTTTCCGTGACGAGGATTATGATCATGAGCCGTTCACGTTGCCTGACCGACGAAGACCCCAGACGCACGCGCAGATTCGTGTGGGGTTTGGGTCGCACGGTTTTTCTGCAAATGACATCAATGGAAAGATGTGTCCCAGTTAGGACACTAAATATAACAATACTTAATAAGGCATACAATGGCGTTCACAGTTCTCCATATCGGCGAGCTAGGGCGGTAGACATGACAATCGTTTTTAGAAATCGGGAACAATGCATGGAGATGATCACGTGATTTTTCGTTCGATCCGTCATACGTGATCCGGATTACGTAGGATTAGCTAAACCGAATATTTCGATATTGCTTTTTCTGTGAAATGTCATCATGCGTTTCTTAGTGGTCAAAACTCAAAATATTAACGCCGCCGAAACGCCCGCAGATCGCAGTCGGTGTACAGCAAGGGAAGCAGCGCCGCCGCGAGCGGGCCGGCGGCAGGCGCTCCACTGGTGTCGGCGCAGTCGCTGCTGCTGCGGCCGCACGCCGCGCTGCCGCACGCACACGCGCACGCGCCGCACGCGCAGCACGCGCTCACGCACAACCAGAACGCGCACAACGCGCAGCGGGAACCTGCGTACGGGACCGCCAATGGAGTCAGACCGGGGCCTGCTGGTGAGTGGGAATTCAGTTTACTTTGAGATCCTCTAGCGTTTCACATGGCAACATCTGACCCCCAGTAGTAGTAGAGGCCCTTTAGACAATTTAAGGAAATGTAAGGGGGTACATTAAGCGGATGTTGCCCCTGTCCGTATCATGGGACGCGAGATAGCACCCGCCATGGTGTAAGGAGAAGTTTTAGTGGAATCTAAAGTTTACCTACTAGGCTATGGGGTGGAAAGGGTGGACTAGCTACTGGGCTATTGAATAAAAAACATATTGGTTTATTATGAGGATTAAGAAAATATTCTGCCTAATGCTCTAGATGGGCAACTGTATACCATACGTTTCATATTCTATCTCAATAAATAAATAAGTACTTTACTTGCTGTAGTCAAATGTAGATTTAATTTCTCCGCGTTTTTTTACGTGAACGGAATAGCGTAAGCATAAAATGACTATAAAAATAATTCAACTTCCACCCAGTAGATGGCGCTGCGCCACCTAATATTGAAAATCAACATGTCTAAGATCCTCAACTGTTACTAATCGCCAAGTCTGCCCGCAGGAGCCCCGGGCACCGAGCGCCGCGACTCCCTGTACAGCGGGCGGCGCGGGCCGCTGTCCTCCGAGGATTCCGCCTACTCCACGTACTCGCGCTCCTACCGCCCTGACCATTACTAGCGACGCGCCTCGCAGCACAACATCGCGCTGCTCTTCGACGTCTAATGACGTCACGGACTTGACTCGCCCGCGTCTGATCACTTCGGACATCCTGGTGATGTGAGAGTGCTGTCATTAGTAACTATTTGATATGGTGACAGGTTGAGTGCTATTTGTAACCATGCCTTGGGTGTTGTGACGATTTGCGTTAAGTGACAACGGTAACCATTTGGTGACTTCGAAAGCTATAGCTGGTTAAAGACGCTGATAAAATATACTGTAAATTGTAATATTTTAGTATAGTAGTAGTTAGCATAAACAATTCATTAAATCGTCGTAACTTAGGTGGATGAAAAACCAAATTTTATTCGCTTCTATCCTGTGGACATGATCAAAGTTAAGGGAGTCCAACCTAATATTTTAAATGGACTAATATCTGCTGACACTATCCTGTGCCATCTTATTTAATCTGTGACAAGAACATAAATTAGCTTAACTGTTCATTATTGGACTGGAATATGACGTACTGCTCCTGAAAATTGTGTAGATGCACTACTGATAACATTATTGAGAATACCTATAATCCAACCACAGTAGCTTTGAATAAATCTGGCATTAGAAGGGAGACGACCAACTAGAACTTACGCCAACAAAAGTAACGCCAAAATAAAGAATATAAGCTTTATCTGTCAGCACGAAAATTGCTTTGACAGCGTGCACCATTATTGTTTTAGGTTTCGGTGGCGTGGTACAGTCAGGATCAATAGTAACGTATGATTCAACGCACCAAAAGTATCTGCCATCGTGTGTATTTTTTTTACAAATGAGATATTTTCAACTGTTCGCGTTTCAAAGTTTCTTTCGCATTTCAATCGATAAACACGCAGAAATCTATCTTTGATGAGCGAAGTAATCAAAAAACGGTAGATACTTTTGGTGCGTTGTTTCATACGTTACTATTGATGCTGACTGTACACAAGACGATAAACGACACCTTAGTGTTATTGGCGTTCAAAGAATTAATGTCAAAATGTGTCGTTTATGTTGGCACTAACACTTTGTGCAGTAGTAAGTTTAGACTGACGAAAAAAAAATCAAATGTGCTCTCTTTTCCTCATGTGAGTATAGATAATTAGCGACAGTGTGGAATTACATGTGTTGTGGTTGTAAGGGAAAAAGGAAATTACAAATATACAGTGTGGAAGTCTTATACGGGCAAATCTCTTAACGGAGGGTAGAATAGGACATAAGAAATATATTTAGATAACTTTACTTAGAAGTGCAATTAAAATATTTATCCATATAAAAAAATTCGGCTCGCAATGTAATGCAACACACTCGAGTTAAACACTCTTTGACAGTTAGTTTCAAAAGCTTATATCGCGTAATGTTTGCAGTACATTACTGCTCAGAAATTTTATTAAAAAGAATTACATGTGTACTTATAATAGGTATAATTAAAGAAAAACCTTTTGGTTAATGATTATACTCGTAAATCCTATGTCTGGTATAATTCTTCGCCCGTATTAGCCTTCCACACAGTATAGAATGCCTATGAACACACAATTCCACTACAGATGCAATTCTATGCTCTCGCTAATTTATCTATACTAATCTAGATAAATATTAGGTACGCTCAAAAACCCTTAGTATGAGGGAATATCTAAATCCGTAGGTCAAATTGTTTATCAGCACTAAGTGTAAAATACATTTAATACTTGTTATTGTATCATTACAACGAATTAGGATTGTAAAAATAGCACCTAAACTGTATTATTAAGTATAACGTCTATTGAAATATCGACAGTACTCATTTCTTAGAGAATATGATGAAAAAAGTATGGTGATTGTTGATCCTTTGTGTAATCTCGTACAAATAGTTATGTTACCTTAGTTTATCACAACTAGCTTTTCCTCGCGACTTCGTCGGCCAGCCCTACCCGTCTTTAAAGTACGGTTGGGAAAAAAAAATTGTTTGTCCTGTGTCGTAGTTCAAACTCTCTCCATACCAAATTTCATCCCAATTGGTTCAGCGGTTTAAGCGTGGGAAGGTAACAGACAGGTAGACAGAGAGAGTTACTTGCGCATTTATAATATTAGTATGGATTATCGCATGTATTTTGTGTCTGCCTGAAAACGAGAGATTTTATATTCCGAATAAAATATGAATAAATCATGTGTATTCGGTTTGAAGGACTAAATAATACAAGATTAAAGTAGGTATGTGTGAAAACAGTCGGCTAAAATTGTTACGCTTAACTACTCATCTTCTAAGTACGTCAAAGCTTCCTTCGCCGCTGACTGTATAGGGATTAGTTTGTATGTGCAGTCAAGGGCATAAATGTATACAAATCCAAATTTATATAAAGTTTAGACCTTTATATAATGAGCCTATACGTATTACCCTTGAATGTCCCCACGTGTAATTATAATTGTAAAGGATTCCTGACGGTTTCATTTATACCACAACTTTGATAGTTAATGGTTCCATTGGTTAGGTACCTACGCATCAGCCAAAGATGTCCACTGCTGCTCCCATAGATCATCCAGTGTCCACCAGTGATCGGTTATTTGGATTGGACACGGGGTGAACTACCTCAATCATTATGTTAGTATGGATATGCCCCGGGAATCCGTTGTTAGAAAAGGCAAAAAAATAAAATGTGTTTATTTTATTTTTTTGCTTTGACGACCGCTTTGGCCTAGTGGGTAGTGACCCTGCCTATGAAGCCTATGGTCCTGGGTTCGATTCCCAGTCAGGGCATTTATTTGTGATGAGCACAGATATTTGTTCCTGAGTCATGGGTGTTTTCTATTATATATATCGTCGTCTAGTACCTACAACACAAGCCTTACTGAGCTTACCGTAGGACTAGGTCGATTTGTGTCAGATTGTCCGGAAATATTTATTTATTTATTACACTTTAAAACATCTAAGTAGCTGATAAGACACTCGTACTTACTCGCCATTCTTTTGTCCAAATCGAACAAATGAGCACAAGGGTTCACACTGACACCTCATTTGCTGCTACCAAAGCGGCACATTTGTTACCGTTTGGATAAAAGTTCGGAGAGTCCGAAACAGACCTTTTAAATTATTTTATTTTTGAACGATTTGTTCGGTATCGCGGAAACTGGCGAATCCAAATAACCGATCAATGACAGCGATCTCTGAGCATGGGGGGTTCAATGTTGTGGTTGCAGTGTTACACCACTCAAAACGGACGATGGTTGTTTATGGTCGCTCTGTTTAATAAAACCAAGTTCCATTAGTTGAGCAACAGAAGTTGCTCTGCGGCCCAGATTTTCTAAATGATCCCGTTATCCTAACAATAGAGTTATGTCCAGCTCATTTTGGACATCTCGGCCGCTTAGCTACATCTCATGCTGACTGTACCCAATGGTAGAATTGACAGCATTATGTTTAGGTACATGTAGCTTTAAGTCGTACGGCATTTAAGATGAAGTTTGGCTATGAGGACCAAATGTAAGCATGAAATGTATATTTAATTGTTGATACTGTTATAAATTGAATCTCTAGCGTAGTACAGTCGCCATCAGATATATCGGAGCTGTGGAGGTGGTCACAAATATCGGAACATACGCTTAAACGCCTTGACAATAGAGTCGTTGTTCCGATATTTATGACCACTTTGGCTGTTCCGATATATTTGATGGCGACTGTACAGTAATTGCCATACATGTTGATGTTTTAGTGCCATAAAAAAACTTCCAATTATAAACCTATTACTGTGCCAACACATTTTTGAAGTTAAAGACTTACTAGGTTAAGGGAACTAGTTACCTAAATTGTATATAACGGTATTTGTAAATGGTTTACATTCAAGTATTGTATATTATTTATAATTCAACTATCTACTTAAGCTTTACCTAACATTAAGACCTTTTCGACATAGAATAAAAAGTTTTATGTGTCTACTAATTAATACACATAAGGTGTTTTTATAATACTATGTTCTATTAGTTACTTAGATTTTGTTTAGCTTGCCATAAACCAATTTGTGTAAACGCGTAATAATGTGCGACAGGGGCAACATCCGCTTAGTGTACATCTTACTTATTTTTTTAAACTAAACCTTTTCCGGGCATACATATTATGCGATTTATCAACCAAGTGGCAATTGACTTTCAATCTAAGCATTAGACTTTGACGTTCATTTCAAGTCGATTTAAAATAAATAACCAAAAAGTACCTAATTAATAGGACTTTAAGTAGTTTATGGGAGAATTGTCGAGGCTTTGGAAAAGGGTTAACGCCACATTACTTTAAGACTTTCCACATTAATGATATTAATTTGTAACTGCGGAATGGTGTTCCCGCCAACGCCATAAAGTAAAGATTGTAAACCAAATTGCTATCTACCTAAGATTAAAATACTTGGTAATGTAAATAAATTTTACCCGAAACTTGTTTCTTTGTATTATTTTGTTCATCTTAATAGATCTGTTGGGTCTAAATCGTCATCCTCCATACTTCCTTTTTTAAGAGCTTTTGGAAAGAGATTTTTACTTATTAATAGCTATTTCTATTTAACAAGCGCTTCTTTTGAAATAGAAATAGCTATTATATAGCTTCCTATTAGAAGGCACATAGTGGATATATATTCTTATCTACTATATGCCTTCTAATAGGTACCGTCTTCAAAAATTAACTACCTAACAATTTAATTTTACATTTAAACAAAATATTGAATATGTTAAGACATCAAATATTAACCTTTATTAACCTTTGCCACGCCAAAGACTGATAAGGTCAATGTGGGTAAGACCGTCTAGGTATCTGGAAAGACCGTCTACTAACCAATTTCCTACATTATGTCATAGGTATTTAGTGTCATATGACGGACTTCCCTTAAAGATATAGTATGCTGGTCTTACCCACATTGACCTTAGGTATATATGTCACAGACAACAGAGAAAAATAGATCTACATACACATGCATAAAGTTCAACTTCAGTTGTGACATTTCGGTGACGTGTCGTCTGAGCGCTAGCTGTTGCGTTTGACATGGCATTAAAGTTAAAAAAAGTGGTAAAACAAAGTATACAAATAAAACAGCAAATACAGCAGCACACATGATTTATTCTGAAGCATATCGTTGAGTACCTCATGGAGTCGACACGTGTCTCGACGATGCGACGGCCCGGGGCACGCACGCCGTACACAAAACTAATGTGCAAAACTAGATGCAACCAGTTGGAAACGAACTTGTAACATTTCTGTGTAATGTAACACAAATGTAACTGTCAGTGTATCGCGCCCCTCGCGACGAATACGCTCGGCTTCGAACGGAATACTCGTAAATTACAAAATAAGAAATAAGTAGGTACAGAAGACCATTTTATAATGCCCGAAATATAAATCAAATCGGAATCCGCATGAATATATTATTCTATTAAGTAGCAAGATTGATTCACTGATTATTTTGCACTCGTTCTTGACGTCTCGGGCGTGACGAACTGGAACGAACCCAAATCGTCTTCAAAGATACTTTACACTAAAATGTTAAAAGTCGCTCTTCAATTGAAAATTAAACAAGTGCAACTGTGTTGATGAGCTTATCTCTAAAAAAAAAAAAACTTTTTACCCTCAGAATAACTAGCTATTTCCATTCCAACATATAAAAAAGTTGTCCCATAAAATTATATACATTTATAAAATTGACTCCAGATCGCCAATATACTAAAAATGATTGGAAACAGTGTTTTTCATACGCGACTCGTATATCATCAGGTGACAGCCAAAACTCACTAATTACTACCACAAATTAATAGCCATATTAATACCTAAATAAGGTTGATTTTTGATTAATTATTTTTTTAGTAGTTAGTGAGTTTTGGTTATCACCTGACGAATTATGTCGAGATAGGTCGAGTACACTACAATTTTACGTTACCAATGGAGACCACAGAATTTTCTCTAGTAGTAAACTACCAAAAAGGTCGCTTTGTGTAAAATTGTTGAATAACACTGTTCTACATGAATAGGATATTAGTTGCAAAAAGTTACGCTACTGATTTTTCAGTTCAGGCTTCATAATAAAAGTTGATCGTAAAAGTGAAAATAAAACTTTGCATCTCCATTTTGATTTCACCCAGTATGTATGAGGTTTTCTAAATAACATGTGCTGCTTACAATTCTTAAATGCTTGTCATCTACGGCAGAATGGACAACTAAAATCAATTTTATACATTATACTATCAATGATTTTGAGCTTAAAATACAATAATCGCAGTTTTCATAAGATTTCAAGTAATAATCGTATAATAAAACTTATGTAAGTAAGTAATTATGTTTGTTGCTAATAATTCTAAATTCCAATAATTTACAAACACGTAATGTTTCTCTGTGTTGGTTCTTTCCAACCGCAATTCGCAATCGCAAATTTCGGTCGAATCGCAACCACCTCTTTCATTCTAATTACGCTTTAATTGGAGTAAAAGAGAAAGAAGCCCGAAATTTTCCAACTGCGATGTTGAGGATAGGCCCACTGCGGCGCTACCGCGAAAAACGATATTCATGAATTTCGGACGATTGTCTCTGTCACTCTCATCTCTGTCTTTTACACCGTAATTGGAGTAAAAGAGAAAGATGCTCGAAATTTACGAACTTCGATGTTCGATGTACCGGACCTATAAGGCGAAGTACACATTGACAACGCGACACGCCGCGGCAAGCGTAACATAAATCGTATCTCAGGCTTTGGTCTCCTATTTTGTGCTACACGCGACGTCTGAGGTCAGCGTCAACGTTCCTGAACAAAAAAGACGCCAACGTCGATGTGAGAGACCACAACAGTACATCTGTATAGGCAGCATTGTGACGCAGACGCTGTAAGCGTTCTACAGCGTTTATAGGAGACCATAGCCTCAGACGTATGCGTCCACAGTATCACGTACACACAGCAACACTCTTAAGTATACATCGGTGGACTTTATGCCGTATATAATAAGGTCCACCAATGTATAGCTAGGAGTGTTGTTGACTGTACCTGTTGAATTATCTCATGGACTTGCATAACATCGAGTCGGTCGGTAATTTGCCGCGGCAGTTCTCGGAGTCTGTAATTTGCCTTAGTTATACAAATCAAGATCAACATGTCCACGATGTGCCGTAAGGGTCTCCCCAAATCTGTCGGCGTGGCTTCAGCGACAACTGGTCATAAAGAAATATCTGTTTCCACGCAGTAATAGAAAAAAAAACGCCGTCGGATGTTTGTTTCGCTCTTAGTGCGACGTTTGGGGAGACCCTAACGGCCCGGCAACGACTATGCGCGACTTGCGGCGCGGCGAACGTTTTATCTGTTCTTTGCGCGGTCAAGACGCGCAATGCACTGCGGTCAGTTGGGATCACACGCAATGAACAGATAAAACGCTCGCCGCGCCGCAAGTCGCGCATAGTCGTGGCCAGGCCGTAATGCGCTCTTAGATGCCACATTTTTACTATAAATATTTAAAAAAGACACACAAATACAACCAAAAAATTATACAATTGTTTTGAGTGTAGTTTTCACTAACATTTTGTCGTAAAATTTTAGGACATGTCTATCGAACTTTTGTAACATTATTTTTTGCATGTAGGTACATAATATCCAAGAAGCTTGCGTGCGCCAGGCTGAAGCCAACACGAAGAGGCCCCTTCGACAATTCAATGCAGGGTACATTGACAAGGATGTGTTTGTGCGTCACATTAATTTCGCCAATAATTCAGTTCAATAATCTAAGAATACAATTAACTATTATAAAATATGTCTATTTTAGAAATCAGCTAAGTGAACGCCTCTTAAAGTATCGGTTACCTATATTTTCTTACAAACTGTATAAAAATGATTCCAGCCACACAATTTGGTCGTTAAAACAACATTTATAAGTAACAGCTTTCAGAATCAGATCATATTATGCATAGAAATATTATAAAAGCCTGTCTTTCGCTTATATTTACTATTATTGCTAAAGCCTTCAGTTCTAAAGGCGTATTTTCAATGAGGAACCATTCCAAACATCAGCGGCGCTACCGCGAAATACGATATTCGTAAATTTCGGCCGATTATCTGTCACTCTCCTGACGCTTTAATTGGAGTAAAAGACAAAGATGATCGAAATATACGAACATCGATGTTCGCGGTACTGGCCCAGAAATCACAAGGACTACAGTCACTGCACCATGGTGAGTTAATAAAGAGCGTGAGGTCACCGCATATAATTCCCGCCGTTCAAAATTTACGAATAACGATTTTCGCGGTTGCACCGCTGTAAAACCCGAATCTACACCTGCAAGTTATTGCCGTAAGACATATGCCATTATCTGCATTTTTGTCTTGCATATGAGTTTGTCTCAAAACTGGCGGCAGTAACTTGCAGGCGTATATTCGGCCCAAATGTTTATAATGTAACGGCTAAACCCATAATATACTCGTTCATGTTCATAAACCACTATTTTCAGTTGAAAATGTTACCTCACGAATCAAAGTGCTTACTTTACTTTGACTCCGCATTTAGACATGCTGGCTCATCACTCGCCTCGCTATTCGTCGAAACGTTCGACGAGACTTTGCCTATACAAAACGCGATAAGAGGGACGAGAGGAACAGCGAGACGTCCGCGTACACATGCGTGCTCGCGTTTCGCCTCGCCATTCGAGCCTCGCTACTCGCGCGAATGTGTGGCGGCAGCATGATACGTGGCTGGGCCTTCCCAGTCTACGATATAAACGAAGCCTACATTATATGTGGTGACCTCGAGTTACCTCATCTTGATCTCTTGACTGATGCTGCACCTTGTTGCAGTTCTAAGTACAAACCGCTTATCGCAAGACTATTTGAGATATAAAGTTTTTCGTAGACAACTGCAGATGCTTGCGCGTACAGCCAAGTGCAAAACATATATGTATCGATTTACTATCTCGTAAATATGTCATCTGATTTAATTTTGCCGCCAAGAGTTACTTGACATATTTTTGCATACGTTGTTCACTTGGCTGTACCTACCTATACCCTTATTTAACCTTTTGAACGCCAAGCACCACTAAAATGGTCGAGTGATTTCGTGCCTGCCACTGCAAGTGGCTATGGTGGACGCTGTCAAAGCAATTGTCCAGCTGACGGATAAGGTTTATAATTTGTTCTTCACTAATAGACACCTTGGCGTACACGTCACATATTGACAGGAGAGGAAAAGCGTTCAAAAAGTTAAGAACGGTTAGGCTGAGAAGGGCTACCGCGAAAATCGAAATTCGCATTTTTCGACGTGAATTTTACGTTTGTCCCTGTCACTATACTTACCTAATTGAAGTAAACGACAAAGATGCTCCAAATTTTCGAACATCGATTTTCGCGTTAGGTCCTCAGTGCGCACTTAAAATATATATCAGTTACCAAAAGTCTCATACCAGGGCATATAAGTGACGTGCACAGAGTGTACAGAGTTATTCGTTTGCCTGATACGGCTATGCAATAATTTTAACAATCTAACATACAAATGTAACTATATATTAAATTTCTAAGCCTCTGTTCAACACCTCCTGGCTATAAAAACGGTTTTGTATTTCTCACCACTCGCTCGGACAGGCGCTTTTTATAAGCAGTAGGCAAAAACGCATTTTATCCACCAGAGTAGGTTGAGTGTAATTTGATGTTCTAACTTCTTTCTTTAAGTTACTTTTTAGGATGGGTTTCAATTATAAATATTCGTAATATTTTCGCATCATTTTGAATAAGATTTTTTTTTTTTATTATAAGATTAGTATTTTCGAATATTTCGATTATCAATATATAGAAATTTAAAGATTAAAATTATAATTAATACAATGTCCAAAAACAACTAAAATATGAATGTTGAAATATGCCTATTCTTATCTACTAATTGTTTTCTCTTGCATCTTTTGAATTAGAACTTTTAACTTGAAATGTATTTTTATTTGACGTAATACTTAGGTATACTGAAAACAATATAATACTAAAATTAATCAATACTTTTACAATTCGAATCAACTTTAGTATTTTGTGCGTAGTAGTCTTGTTAACATTTTTTAAATTAGTGCACTGTATTGATTTCAAATATTACGCTATAGTCCAAGCAAACAAAATGAAAGTAAAGCTGTTATATTCTGAAGTTTACAATCGACTCGTCCTAACTCGCACTTCACCACGACTGAAGAGTCCAAAGGAGAAACTAAATATTCATATGTAATAAGTTATAAAATAAAATACTTAAGAATAATAACATTCTCCATTCATTCATCCTTTCGACTCATAGACAGTGCACGAATTGATTTAACTGTAGGTATGTATACTATAAGCTAATACAAACACCGGTACACGTAGTAGTGGTAAGTAAGTCTATGTACACACTGTCGGCCGCCTAGGGTTAACCGCGGTTTCATATATTTTTAGCCGTAATTGTTGGCGGCAAACGACTAACCAGACAGTGCGTAAATAGTTTAAGCCCTAAGGCTTACGGCAACACCAGTTTTAGACATTTTTTGACAATAAATCACGATAACTGGCCCGGTACCGCGAACATCGAAGTTCGCATATTTCGGGCATCTATCTCTTTTACTCCAATAAAGGCGTCATGAGAGTGACAGAGACAATCGTCCGAAATTTACGAATATCGTGTTTTGCGGTAGCGCCGCTAACCTTTCAATAACTGGCCGCGTTGTACTGAAAATTAATTCTGTTTACCTATAAATAGAACACATTGTAGTATTAGGTGGCCAGTAATTGAAACCCCATTTGAAAATGTGTTTTATTTACAGGTAAACAGAATTCATTTTCAGTATAAGGTGGCAACTTACCTACTCACAACATACAAAACTGATATAAATTGAATGAATACCTTGATTTTCTTATTTCGTCTCACCTATAGGTATTAATTCAGTCTACTCTCACAAAGCGGCAGGAGTTAACAAAAATGTGTGTTCTGTGTTTAGCATATAGTGTACAGTGGTACAGTTAAGTCAATAGGGCATATTAAAACATTTCAAACTTGCGTATGTAACCTTAATACTACCATTGATTGTGAAATATTATCTGCCGGTATCAAGTGGTTTTCAGTCAAAATACATAACACAACAACAACTATTAAGTCTTGTTCTTGTACATCCATAAGTACATATTTTCGGTTTTTACTGTCATATCCTCCTAAGGCCCACAAGCCTACATGTATTAAGGTAAATGTGGGTAAGACCGGCATACTATATTTTTACTAATTACTTTAAAGAAATTTTAATTTTATTAAATTGGAACAGTTGAATCTTGTTTTGTTGATTTTGACACAAAAGAGATTATACTTTAATTTCTACACTATAAAGAACGAATTCGAGTAGAATTTTACTTGTATGGTGGGTCTTAGGAGGATATATTTCCTTGTAAGAGCGTGGGCACAATAGCGTTTCTATCCCGCATTATCTCGGCGTTTCCATATAAGAATGCACGCTGCGGAGACGCCGCGTTCACGGCGTGCCGATTACTAAGGTATAGCCAGGAAAACGTCGCTAGTGTGCACGCGCCTTAAACTGCGGTGCGGTGTGCATTGCAATGTAGGTACATTTATTTATAATACGACTGAAATCTTATCTAAATACAAATAAAGTACACTTTTCATAACGTTTAATCCTGAATACCATTAAATTTGCTAAATAAACAGACTGAAATTTTACCAATGAGCATTGTATATTATGGGTCTTTGTGACTAGATACGGCAATAACTTTAAGATTTTCTTCAGAAATACAGCAAATTACGACTCAGTAGCAGCAACAGCACTGTATATTGAATTGTTGATCGACTTATTTAAATCATAACACTTTAGTCGTAAAAAACATACTATTGCAAAAGCTGCAAACGCAAGAGTGAAATGGTTCGTTTTACGTCAAGTGCGATGCGTTGATCCAACCCTGCCTTATCCGACATCCCAATCCGTTCTCTCGCTCTTCACGTATCCTTTATTTGACGAGCGTAGACCACTTAAACCTAGCAAATCCTGAAAACAAGAACAAATAGGAGTTATAGGTGAAAAACTTAAAGGACCATGTCTATGTAGTTGTGCAGAGAATTAACATGGAACTTACGTCAAAATTTGAATATAGAACGCCGACATGCGTGTACAGACACGTTACTACTACATAGACCACCTGGTCTAAACTTAGCTAAAGCACCTGCTTTAGCTAAGTTTTTCACCTATAAGTACAAGAGATTTTTATTACCGTTTCGTTAGAGATATTAGGCTCGGAAGCATTATGGTTCGGGTGGTCCAGTAGTACCTATTGATATGTAATGGTTTCTCATACCTCTCTTGGATACCCACATCTGTACCTAAAACTACACAACTATGGTATACCTACAAGTTGTTTATTATTCTATTTGAGATAGCACGACTCCATCTCCTCGCGCGGGTGTGAAAACAGGCGAAAGGGAGAGAACGTTACGTCACTTTTTTTTTGAATGCCAGAATGAGTTACGTTTCACTATATACGTGTATACTCGTACCATTAATTCAATTGGCATTTTTCTTGTATGATAAGGAGAGTATTGTATGATACAGGGTGTCTTACTTAGATGCTCCGAGAAGCGTGCAGTGCGGAGCGCGAGGTGTCTAGCAAACGCATCCGCTCTCGTTCCCGTCCTGCTCGGAGCCCATCGGAGACTGCGTCTGGAGGTCCACAGCTGAGCCCAGTTAAGGAACTAATTCACACCACAACTAATATAATGCTGCCGCCACACATTCGCAAGAGTGGCGAGGCGAAACGCGAGCACGCGTGTGTACGCGGACGTCTCGCCATTCCTCTCGTCCCTCGCATCGCGTTTTTGTATAGGAAAAGTCTCGTCGAACGTTACGACGAATAGCGAGGCGAGTGACGAGCCAGCATGTCTAAACGCGGAGTAATAAACAATCACATTTGAATGCTTGAACGAACGGCAAATCAAGTCGATGGAAAGGTCCCGGCATCCTATGCTTAAGGCTATGGTCTCCTATAAGCGCCGTCGGCAGCTTACAGCGTCACAATGCTGCCTATACAGATGTTCTGCTGTAGTCGCTCTCGCAGTCAACGTTGGCGTCTTTGTTCAGGAACGCTGACGCTGACGTCAGATGTCGCATGTAGCACAAAATAGGAAACCAAAGCCTTAACCAAAAATACGAAAACGTCGACATTGAAAGAGACAACAGCACAGCAGACGCTATAAGCGGCCGATTGTGTTCATAGGAGAACATAGAGCCTTACAGTGTCATACTTCATGGCGTCTTGTAGTTATTCGCCGATAAGCAGAGTGGTCAGATGAAAAAATAAGATTGTGGCTCGGGCGATGGCGAACCCTTTGTCTCAGAAATGAAATTAGGCTTTAGTATACTCCTTCAAGTTAAAATTGTAAGTCGGTCGAAATTATCCCTTACATCTGAATTCTGGTGGATAACATTTTCAAAGCCATATCAAGTGCAAAAGCTACCACGCTCAGCTCAAGGGCGCTACCGCGAAAAACGATATTCGTAAATTTCGGACGATTGTCTCTGCCACTCTCCTGACGCCTTAATTGGAGGAAAAGAGAAAGATGCTCGCAATATACGAACTTCGATGTTCGCGGTACCGGGCCAGACGCCACGTCAGCAAAATGTCAATTGTTGAACATTATGCATAGGTTTCTTTGGCTGTGTTGTCTGTAACCCTTCGAACAGTCGTAGGACCCAACTATAAATCTAGGAGCGCCACATCATCTAGAAATAAACCAATAAGAGACTGGGTAGAAATTCGAAGGTTTGTGTGGAATTCCTACATCATTATTTCGTGACAACACTAAAGGTGTTCTGTAAGTGCCTATGCCTAAAAATCACCTACGATTAACAACTATTATATGATTGAAAATATATATGGTCTGAAATTATTTCTAATTCTTGACACTGGTAGCATACTTATGCTTGACAGGTGGTTTTTAGGTATCAATAAAAATACAAAATTGGGTTTAATGTTTTATTTAAAATATGTATATTCAGCGTGTATTATGGATATTTACAATAAACCTGATTCGCGACAGAAACAGTCATTGGAAGTTAAAAAAATGTTCTGAAAATGTTTTATTTATAATATATTACTTTATTTATTAGTCGTTCACTACCATCCTAAATTTCTTCAATTTCATTTCACAGATTTAAACCTCATAAAGTAATACAATTTCAATCAAATCTATGGATAAGCAGTCAGATAATCTTACAGTATTTTCTTTTAATGTAGACTCCAAAATGTATATATTTGTATAAATGTGCACAAAAAATTGTCATTGGTACACGGAACAATAGTGTTTCGGACATTTGGGAGGCGTATGCAAAGCCAGATCCGTCACGATGAGGCCCTTTCGGCAATTTTATGAAACGTAGGGATAAACTCTGTAATTATTATTATTTGCAGCCAGAATAAACCTTTTGAACCCTTGTCCTCGCGCATCAAAATGTGTCGTGTACGCCAACGTATCGATTAGTGAAAAACAAATATAAACCTCATCTGTCAGCAGGACAATTGCTTTGACAGCGTCCGCCATAGCCACAATAAAGGTCGTTGGCGTGGCAGGCACGACAGCACGCAACCACTTTAGAGGTTCTTGGCGTTCAAAGGGTTAAACATTCCGGAGCCAACCTGCATTCAGTATAAGAACAAAACTTGATGTTAATAAGTAATAACTGACCATAGTCGCGCGCAACAGAATATACTAAACATAATTTAGCCCCTAACTCAAAATGATATTCAAAAATAAAGAATATTTCACATAAATTATATAACAAAAAATCCTATGAATATTTCTGTTATAACAATGTCAAAACTACCACTTAGTCTACAATAGGTATTGCTCTCAAATAAATGTAAGTAACTATCAAACAGTACTGTTTGAAACCTAGCTTGGAATGAATTTATACGGTATTACAATTATTAAAAAAGTTATAAAACATTAATAAAAGCTCAAGAGCGGTGATAATCTCACTATTAAAAAAAACTTTAGATATAATTTATTAGAATCATAAGATTTTATTCTTAAGCACTAAGTAAATAAATAATACTAATTACAAGGACCGCGGGACGCAGAATCACATCTTTACTTGTAATTATAATCGTTAATTGATGTATTCATGTAGGGAAAATTGCCAATAACTGGCTACTTTTCTAAACGGGATATTGCACCTCACACTAAAATGAATTCTAATAGAATATAAACAGAGGTCATTTTCAATATAATGTGGCGAGTTATTAGAGGGTGGCCAGTCAACCGATTCGTTGCATCTTCCATTTTCAAAAACTATTTGTCTTGGCGGCGAACAATTATTTCATGACGCCATATATTCTGATGACACACCTCTCGTGTCATACGGCAGACGTTAAAAAAAATTATTACTCGCCTGTTGTGCCATCCGCACTGAATCGGTTAAACTATTAAATTGAACAAGTGAATAAGTCTGTTGATAGCGTGTCGATATTTGAAAGTGATTGGAAGAATACGGTGATTTATAAAAAATCTGTACCAAGTTATAACGTTAAATTAAGAATTTATCTTTTTTTTTTTAATTTAGATAGTGATCTTTAGCTGCCACGAACACAGTCCTAGGTAATCCAAATTAGAAGTAGCAGTTAGAATTGTAAAAAAAGTAATTGACGAGTATTGCTTGATAGCAGTTCTGCCCCGCGGCCGCGCGCTATATACAACACAGCTCATATCTCTAACGCATATTGCACCTTTATAACGAAAACGAAGTGACATACGATATTATTACCAGTGTTAGGAAAATGCGAGCAATATTAAAAGTGCCTAGGTCGTCACTTGTTGTCTAAGTCATTTCAAACGACTTTGCTATTATTACGATAACTGATTATTACACATGGAGGTCAGACTGATGCGGGTTTCGCATGACAACGTGGAAAAGAGATAGCGCTTTGCGTGTCCATAGGCTGTTACGTTTACGCACCGTCGCCGTTTCGGAAATTCGTTGACAACCGCCAAAGCATGGCGGTAAAATTTCAATTGCCGTCAAAAAACTAACATTTCTTAACAGTTCACGCCAGGGATGGGAACCGATTACCAAATAAGGGGTATTAGCTTTGGTTTTTGATAGGGTTGTTTTTAAATACCCTATCAGTTTGGTAAACGTATCATTGACTTACCCGGATGATAGGCTAACCAATTTAATAGACTTAGTTTGAGTAAGCGCTTACCAAATTCAAAAACCCTCAATAAGGTTACCCTATCAAGTGTTTTCAAATGCGTTTAAGCGATTTTAAACTCTAGAACTATCTGCCTACGTGGAAAAGAGACGCCCATAGGGTAACCCTATAAAATGGTAAGGAAAATCACAAATACTTGATTAACACGCGGACACTTGATGACATTCTAACTTTTAATTTTGACATTTTACTATTCGTGTTTGCTATAAAGGTGCGACGTCACTTGCTCGAATGAGCCTCACTGCAGTATACTTGCACTTAGCAACCAAGTATCCTAACAGTCTTAGGGAACAGATATGCATTTATGTTTAAGTAGAAAATGGACTTAATCTTTCAGTGTCTTGAGCGTACAGTAAAGGACATTAATACGAGTATATACCTTTTCAATTTATAGCAATTTCATAGGGAAAAACGTGTACACATATTTATGCCCTTGCATGCACTGATATACAGTCGCCATCAGATATATCGGAGCTGTGAAGGTGGTCACAAATATCTGAACAACACCTCTATTGTAAGGGTATGCGTATATATCTGTAGTGACTATATGTTTTGCTCATTTCAGTAATCTTAGCTGTAAGTATTATGTAATCATAAGAATCATATATGTATCAAGATAAAGAAATATGGGTTGTTATAACATATTGATTATAATATAATATAATCTGTTCCCTATTATAAAACTATGTAAAATCTTAGCGCCACTTTGAATGAGATCAACTAACTAAAATCTTGGTAGTTTAAGGCCATATACCATAAATGTATTATGAACCATATTCAAGCCAAGGCAGGACCTTAGCTTTGGGTGTTTTCTACGCGTAACACCGGATCGATTTAATTATGCCTTTTTTGTAAATTATGTCATACAGTAGCGCTAAGACGTCACTTTTTAGTCCACATATAAAACATCTAGGATCACCCATTCAACATTCATCTCATACGAAATGTATGGCTCCACTGTTCTTACATAACCATATCAGTTACACTTAAAAACATAATAAAAACAAAAAAATAGCCCGCCAATTTGTTAGTAGCATTCGCATTTCAAATATATATTAAAATGTATGTCTTTATTATGTCTTCAAGTGTATCTCGCGTGCTTTTGTGTATTCAAACGCATCCAACGTCCAGCAAATTAATTAGGCTCATATTAGTGTAGACAGCTATCAGCGGAACTACTCAAATTACATTAAAACCTAGTATCACTGTGGAGACACACAAAAGCACAATTCGGACTCTTACGTCTGCATCGAAACTCCATAAGAACATTTCATTCGCTTCGGTCCGAATCGGAGACGAAACTTGTGAACGTCTTTAAACACTGGCTGGATTGGATTTCGAAAAAAGAACGCATCTTCAAGGCTTTACAGTCGTATCATACCAATTTGAGTTTTAATTTAAGGCATTAAGGTTGCTTCTGCAATGGATTGATAAAACTACACACGACGGTGATAGAACAGCTATTTTTAAATAGAACATCTGTAACGATTTTTCTATAGTCATGTGTAGTTCTTCAATACCAAATGAACCTTAAGTCATTAGCGTTACGGTCGCTATTCCTACGCACCACTTGCGAGCTTTTTTCTTTTTAAATCCCGACCGGCCAGCGCGGAGAAGCGGGAACTAACAGGCGCAGCCGCCGTCGGGCTCCTTGTGGTCGCCGGGCGCTTGCCGCAGGATCACCTCTTGCACTGTACATCACACAGATTAAGGAAAATATGGAAACGAAAGAAAACATACAGCTAGGTAAAGCTGGACACAGCTAGATAGTTTTTTTTTTAACCCTTTATATAGGGCATGTGGAAGGCTAAGTCAACTATTTCTTCGCAATTGTTTGAGGTTTTATGTTATTTGCCTTTCCATAACTAAGGTATTTACGTAAGCAAAACTTTATGTCAAATTCAAAGAAAATTCATCGTAATGTCAAACATTCTTTATGTAATTCGTTCGTTGCTTTGATTATAGTTTTTTTTAAATAGCATTTCTTTGTGATTATTAAGTAAGAAGACATAGTGAAGAAACCGGTAGGGTAATCCCAATAAGGCCTAGATTACCCTCTGGGTTGGAAGGTCATATGACATATATCTATCGCTTTCATAAATCTAGTGCCTACGCTAATTCCAGGGATTAGTTGACAAGCGAACACCAGGCTCCCATGAGCTGTGGTAAAATGCCAAGGCAACACGAGGAAGTTGGAGTGATTATTAAGATAAGTAAGTCTTCTAAGTATATAACAGCATGGTAAATGATAATTACAAGACTCTAATGTGATAGAATTGGTTTAAACGTTTGAACAATTATAGATTATAGTACAACATATTTTAATGTTTTCTATCTAAAAAACTGAACCAACAAGAAATGGTTGACTCACCCTTCTAAACTAAAATTTTAATTTTGAACACCATTACAAAGTGACAGGGTTTAAACTTGTGTGCTTTCTCACACTGTTATGCCCGTTAAAGGGTTAAAAAAAAACAGAAAAATTATAAAAGGCATAAGTCTAAGACATTTATTTTAAATAGAATAAGCAGTATTTTATCATATAACTTGTATCTAACCAACTCAAAAGTGGATATGAAACATAATGACAAATATTAGTCATTTGAGATAATAAAGAATGTAATCAAAGTTCGTCATTAACAAAAAAAGGTAATAATTAGTTAATAATCTGTTAACACATTCGCTGCCACCCCCTCCAAAAATGTATGGAAATTAAGGCACATGTGCGTCGGTGGCAGTGAATGCGTTAAAACAGACAATTACATAGTGAGGTAAGGTGGGGCAAGACTGAATGACTTCTTGTGTTGAAATACCTTGAACTGAAAGTAACCCCACTTTGATTCAAGGGATAACATTGGTTATTGTCTGATTAATTATAAAAAAATAAGCATAAAGCTCACATTATTAAAGCTTAAGCTGCCGTGAATAAACCAACCATTTCTAGTAAAAAATAGTTGATCCATGTTACCCCAGAAAGTAATCCCAGTTTACGGTATTACCCCTCGTAAAAACGTTCAATCTTCTCCAACTCTACCTTACCTCTTAGTACGAACATATCAGTACTGAAACTTATAATACAAGAGAGAAGAAGGTAACAGAAATTGAATAAATCGTAGACAGAGACAGAGAATACTAGTTGCGCAAGAGGGACGCAATTATACAACATCCTCGTACGAAATCAAATGTATGAAATGATAAGAATACTGTGTTAAATACGAACAGTCAACCAATTTGATGTATAGGCCACTTCGTTCCTTGTCACAGTGAAAATCTATATGAAAGACGCAAAAGATCTCTTATTAACGTCACAGAGATATGGTTCGAAGTGGCCTAGAAATCAAATTGATTGACTATACGTAATATAGGTATATAGGAACAAAACATTTAAATACATATAATTTTATCAAGCTAATATATAAAAGCACAGTAAGAATTAATTGTGTATTGCTACAATGATTCAATGTAATTATCGAATTAGAAAATTTCCTTTAAGGCAACTCTATAATAAATGCGTGCACTAAAGTTAAAAAAAAACAAATATGAGTAAGTGCCTTAATATAATAGACGCAGTCGAGTTCAAAACTTTATATCGATGTAATCCGCTATTTACCCTACTCTTTTTAGGCAATAGAAAAGCGATGGAGCACATATTTTATGAGGGTATTTTCTACTAAATTTTATTGGTGAATTCTGACAGCTAGACCTCTCGCCATTGTGCTGCCATCTAGTGAAAAGGTACGTTACTTTAAAACGTTGGTAAGGGACTTCAAGTGATGTTATAAGTTGTTATGCGATAGGTGGCTTCGAGTTCTGCAAATTGATTTCTGTCGTATGTACAATCAGCAGCAAAAGTAGCTACGCGGGCTAGGTGTTCACAATGATCTTAACACGCTCTTATTATCTTAACAATAAAGTCGCGTCAAGCAATAT
The DNA here is from genome assembly GCA_022674325.2 of Grapholita molesta. Taxonomy (NCBI): domain Eukaryota; kingdom Metazoa; phylum Arthropoda; class Insecta; order Lepidoptera; family Tortricidae; genus Grapholita; species Grapholita molesta. Next base: position 2,704,667 of record CP053125.2, on the reverse strand, counting down.
TGAACACCTCGCCCGCTTAGCAACTTCTGCTGCTGACTGTACATAATTTCCATTGTAATATTTTGTCATTGAATTTATAATTGTTTATCAAATACTACATCAAACTTAGAGCAATACACAAACAATTCCTAATGAGTAACGAGAACAATTGAATCACTAATTTTGAGACTCATTATTGTAGGACAAATAGCTACGACTTTTGCATATTAAGGTTATTGATTCAACTGTCTCGACGGTAAATAACACTAGCACAGAAGCGACACTGCTTAAATCGCAGAGGAGGCGACACGCGGTGAGCGAGCTTGGAATTCCATTTGATTCTTATTACAAATATGGAAGTAACTACAATTATGAAAATCACAAATATAATAGAATTATGATACTTTCAAAATTAATTACGTTAATTGACATACAAAATATATTGTCTAAAGGCTGAAAGCTTTAAGGGCTAGGGCCGTCTGGGACTCTCAAAACGTTAAATTCAATTACCGGCGAAATATTGTTCAAAATTTTTAAATTTGGCACATAACATAATGCAACAAATAAAGTAGATAATGAAACTTACAAATATCGTTTAGTTTTATTTCTATTGATACAATTGATACAAACTGGAAACTATAAAAAAAAAAGAAATTTAAACGTAGAATACATAGAATGGATACTTCTCTCACTCACCGCGTTGGCGAAATTTCTAGAACAAATACCGTACCTGTTTGAGTCAGGATATCGCCAACACTACATCTTCCATGCACTATTATTACTTATACTGGTTACGTAAAGTCAGACAAGCGACATAGATTAGTATTAGTAACGTTACTTACAACGGGTGTTAGACGGTAACCATCACCAACACAGGCACTTCCCGGGATGTGAAATTAGCTACAGACCGGAACGTCAGAGCTGTCAGTTTGACAGCCGTCATACGGCAGAGACGTCAAAACGTTATTATACTTATTTGTTATTCTACTTGACACTGGCGAAATCATCGATTGATTTATTGATGGAAGCCATATTTTTTTAAAAGAAGAAGACTAGAAAACTTACGGATTTTATACGTACGTATTAAATATTAATATTCATAGAATAACATAAATATACATCAGAGATGTGAACTGATATTGTGGACATAAAATAAATGTTAGCATTAAAGGGGCGTATTTATAATAACTTCTGTCCTCCGCTTGTATTAGTAAGACGATTTATAACTATTTTGAATAAGTACTTAAAGAAACAGTGCCTTGTAAGTAGAATCACAACTTCTTTTTAATAATAAAAAGTTAGTACTCATTAATCTTTAGATATAAAGCTTATTATACTTTTGTGTGCTTACAAACATCTGTAGCTAACTTCACACCAACAAACGTTCACGGTAAAACACAATGACGTCACAATTGTTCTTGTCACTCCGCCAAACTCCGACTAGCGTGTTAAACATAAACATGTATACTAGCCGGCACGCATTAATATCTACACGTATACCGTACATAATGGTGAAACTGTGTGCAAAACGAGCGTGGTTTATATATGTATGTTGGTGTAAAAATATTTGACTGTTAAGTGGATAAAATATTATCGGTAGATATTAGTATGTAAATGGGCAATTTCACTTTCAGGGACACCCAATTAACTTAATTGTCAAATAAAAAGTTAAATCAGTGGTCAGTTTAATGACGACAATTAAGCATGAAATTTCAATATAATCTACTGTTTTATGTTCAATCCATAAATAATACGTGTTATTGTAATAGAAAAATGCGAATAAAGATGATTTACATAAAGATTTCAAGCTTAATTGTCGCAACTAAACTGACCATTGATTTAACTTTTATTTGACAATTAAGGTAATTGGGTGTCCCTGAAAGTGAAATTGCCCAAATAATAAATATAACCCTAAAACACATGTTGTCTCGTATGAAATTATACTTACCTTTTACTGAAAGATCAACTCATTAAAATATTAAAGTAGGGCAGTTAGTTACGCATATAAATAATTATTTATTTCATATTTGAAAGTGGTTTTGAACTGTAATAATGTGATTATGAGAATGTTCTCATAATGTAAAGAGCGATTGGGAATTTGGGATGCATTCGAGTTGTATCCTCTAGCCGCCCAGAAATCAAAATATGCCAGGCCAAATGCAACTATGGTTTCTCACAATAAAAATTCAAAATGGCATTCAATGGGAGACCTTTTTATGGGTCTCCGGGTGGCTAGAGGGTTATTAACAACACATATTATCTTGATATAGATACAGAGTAAATAATTATATTATTACAGTTAGTTCTCTCGTGTGAAAAAAAGTTGAATCTATTAGTTCTGTTCATTTTAAATGTCTAGAATATTCTTTAAAATTGCTTTAGCTTCATTTTTAACCGATGAAAAACGGAGGTTCTCTAGTTGACGCGTATTTTCTTTATGTATGACGATATAACTATGATGATAAACTTTTTCGATTATATTAATTGTTTTTATATTTTAATTGTGTGCTGGATATATTATCTCAGGGTCTTTCGAAAATTTAAACATTATCATAAGCACTAATTAGTTACAAACGGATAAAGTCACGTGTAATTATATCGCACTAGGCGACATGTTTCAAAACGTGTTTACACGTGAGTTTAACCGTTTGTAACTAATTAGTAGTAACATGGCTCACAACAGTTTAATAATTATATTATCATTTGTTAAAATATACCCTAAGGCTCCGCAATCAATGCCAAAGTTAAAGTGTTCATAGATGTGTGTAGACATTATATGTTGCGTAATGATGTATTGGTTGTAAAAAAGGATACTGTCTTCGGGAGGCTTGCTCTCGGCGGAGTCCATGCCGGGGAGGGCGGCCGCTACTCGTCGGAATAACTGAAATAGTTACATGAAACTTATAAAACCAAAGGTCAAGTCATTTTGGCAGATGGGCTATAACCACGACCACTTTTTCGTTTATCGGTCTATTTAGACGAAATAGGAAGAATGAATAGCTATTCAAATAGTCAATAGTCATATTCGATGTTCGGAGACGATTTGGTTGAAATTTTAATGATCATTTATATTTAAATTATTTCTAATGTGTTCTTAATGTCGACATCTAACAAGCAGTGAATAAACAAAAGGCCGATACTCGACTTCTACATATACAAACGCAAAGTTAGATCATTTATTTTCTAGTAAAATAAAATCTAAAATAAATATCCAACAGATCCGTCTGTTCTGCCTGTTGTCTGCTTTGACCAGAACGGTGACGTAAGCATCTTGTGTTCGACATAAAAATGTACCTTCTTCATGTATCCCGCTTTAGCAGAAGTCTCTATGAACATCACGTTGAGGTCCTTCACCTTTGAGTCGCCATCTTTAGTGGAGACCTACCGTTACTCACAAGTCCTTGTTGCCGGTCTCAAGGTGTCGCCAGAGCCCTTTTATGTCCGACATATTGTACATATTTCACGTTGTATCCCGCCTTAGCAGAAGTCTCTATGAACATCATATTAAGCTCCTTCACCTTTGAGTCGCCATCTTTAGTGGAGACCTACCGTTACTCACAAGTCCTTGTTGCCGGTCTCAAGGTGTCGCCAGAGCCCTTTTATGTCCGACATATTGTACATATTTCACGTTGTATCCCGCCTTAGCAGAAGTCTCTATGAACATCACGTTGAGCTCCTTCGCCTTCGGGTCGCCATCTTTAGTGGAGACCTACCGTTACTCACAAGTCTCTATTGTTGCCGTCATCAAGGTGTTGTCAGAGCCCTACTGTGTCCGACATTAGGGAGCGATATTTTACCTGTTTCACGTTGTATTCCGCCTTAGCAGAAGTCTCTATGAACATCACGTTGAGCTCCTTCGCCTTCGGGTCGCCATCTTTAGTGGAGACCTACCGTTACTCACAAGTCTCTATTGTTGCCGTCATCAAGGTGTTGTCAGAGCCCTACTGTGTCCGACATTAGGAGCGATATTGTACCTGTTTCACGTTGTATCCCGCCTTAGCAGAAGTCTCTATGAACATCACGTTGAGCTCCTTCGCCTTCGAGTCACCATCCTCAATGGAGACCTACCGTTACTCACAAGTCTCTATTGTTGCCGACACCAAGGTGTTGCCAGAGCTCTTTTGTCTTACATTACGAGATATTGTACCTGTTTCACGTTGTATCCCGCCTTAGCAGAAGTCTCTATGAACATCACGTTGAGCTCCTTCGCCTTCCGGTCGCCATCCTCGGTGGAGACCTGCCGTTTGTCGGACAAGTCCGTCTTGTTGCCCACGAGCATGATGATGACGTCAGAGCCGCGCTCGGTACGAACGTCATCGATCCATTTAGAGGTTTGGTGGAATGAGTTTGCGTCTGCGAAAAGATACACATAGACATTGTAAATATTATGGTACAACCTGAGCGTAATTATTTGGGATTAAGCAGAGACTTTTGTTAAAGAACGGTAGATATCAGTAGGCGGGTTCCTGGAGTGCATAGGCAAACTTTTTTATTATACTAGTCTAAATGTACCACAGACAAAGTAGTAAATATTTTAGCCGAATAAACCTGCGTTGTTAATTTGTCTAAAAATCTAATACTTAATTTGATTTCACCAGTAGCAATACTAATATAGTTTTTAATGACGAAGGGCGATTAAAGAAAAAAAAAGACTAATATCTTTGTTTTATTCATCAGCCAACGAATATGTTGTTAATTTAAAATAAATACGAAAGTAATTACTTACGTATTAATTATAAATTTCTCGTCGATATATATATATTTTCTGATAAAGGTGGCCAAGAAGCAGACGGATTACGTGATGGTAAGCCATTACCGTCGCCCATGGGCACCCTAACACTATGGAGTCACAAGCGCGTTGCCGGCCTTTAATGCTATAATATAAACCTAATTAAAATCATTTGTGTAGTTTAAAAGAAGATAGAAGAAAGAAAGAGACGGCGGAAATCAGTTTTGTGTTATACTATGTAGCAATTGTAAATAAATATTAGGTATATATATTTTTGTATTGTGCAGGAAATATGTGCATTTTATCTCAGTTAATTGCAAGGCTAACAAGACGAGCAAAATTACATAATTCTAGATTTTACAAACGAGTGCCACTGAATAAGTAAAAAGTCACAAAGTACAGAATTTTTTATAATAATAGGTAAGTCGTAAAAAAGTTTCAATGGCTTACAGGCAATCAGTTTATCGGCTTATCTGAGCGTTATAAAAGTATTAACCAGCTCGGATGTGTGGTAAACAAACGTAATAAGAACTCGCGTAACATACGCAGAAGCAGTTGCGATAATTTTATGCAAGTGACCTCATAACACAGAATATATAATACACATTAAAGTACAGATCTTTGTCTTAATCACGAAAATACTTATGAAACAAGGGCTAATACATATTTCCTTATGGTAGGCACAGATATATGTATATCTGGGTCATACAGACCAATTTATTGTTCATTTAATTGACAAAGAAGGGTAGAAAGTTAACTAATTACAAGATAAACTATACCTGGTTATAGTAAAAGTAGTTATAAGTAGTAGCTAGAAAATAAACTACTTATATTAAAAATAATTAAACTAAAATCTAAATTTAGGGTAGGACGAATTAGGTTCTCGTCTTAGCTATGGCCATTATGAAAGTTAAGAGTTTTGAAGCCAAATATTTGGTTCTATGAAATATCAACTTACATAACACTATACCACACAACTAGTACAGTCAAGTGTAAAAATTCGTTCACTGCCAAAGTTTCAAAAATGTCAAAATTCTGTATGAGAGATCTCTATCGATCACATGACAAAGTTTCTGAAGGTAAGTTTAAGGCGGGTGTGGCGACGATACACCTCTGATAGACTTACGTGAACGCTAGGTCAAAGGTCGATATACGGAAATAACCTTTGATAAGTAATTAACGTGTAAAATTTAAACCCTGGGCGTTTTTAACAAATATCACTAATATTAACAGTCTAATAGGATTTTCAAATGTAACACGTGTGTTAAGGAACAATGTATTCTGTTTGTGGAAGATTTTTATGCGCTAGAGCATTAAGGGAGTTTTCAGTTAAAAATGTCCCCAATTAGCGTGACTTGTACAGTCACCGACTTTAATTGTTGAGCCACTTACGGTTCAAGCTATTTTCTTTTGTTTTATACTTACTCAATGAAATGCCCAATGTAAAGTGAACCCTAAATAGTTCAACAATTAAAGTCCCTGACCTTACAAAAGTTAACTGTGTCAGTTTTGTGACGATAATTAAATTAAGTATTTAATATCAGTATATACTTAGACAAAAAAGGCATAAATAATAATTTCCATAGAGTTCATGCGTAATAATAAAACTGACACAATTTAAGAAGTGTAGACCGGCGTTTTATCCATAAATGAATTACTTTTTGATAAAAAAGTTCAAAGTGCATGACATATCATTTGTAAAATTATAATTAAATAGCTTCTAAAAATGTTGCTGGTACCCCAGCGGTAAGAGCGTGCGACTTGGAATCCGGAGGTCGCAGGTTCAAACCCCGACTCGTACCAATGAGTTTTTCGGAACTTATGTACGAAATATCATTTGATATTTACCAGTCACTTTTAGGTGAAGGAAAACATCGTCAGTAAATCGGACTAATCCCAATAAGGCCTAGTCTACTCTCTGTGTTGAAACATCAGGATGGCAGTCGCTTTCGTAAAACTAGTGCCTATACCCAAATCCTGGGATTAGCTTCCAAGCGGACCCCAGGCTCCCATGACGTGGCAAATGGCGGGATAACGCGAGGGAGATGTGATTAAAAAAAATTGTTCCTTATACTCATAATCAGTGATCGGCACTAACGGTGCAAAACTTTAACAAAATTTGTTGAACTGAGGTATACCTAGTAATACTTACCATAATGAAAAATACGAATAACTTTGCCAAATTAGTGTCCAATTTAATTGTATATCGGAATCTCGATATGCCAATATTTGAGTATAACAATATTATTGTTTTATGGCTCTCTACACTCTATTATGTCCGCTTAACGAGTTTTGTTAAAGTTGTGGCACCCATAGTGCCGATCAATGCTCATAATCTAAATACACCTACGCAAAACGTAAAACCGTAAGATCAATAAGTTTTATCCAGACATGTCAGTCAAACGCCGTGTTGGAACAAATATTTGCCTATGACGGGCGCAGGGTCGTAACACGGCCAATATTGGACGCCAATGTCCCAATTACTTTATATTAGGTACCTACGGGCTAGGGTCATCGGTTCGGTCGTCTGGGCTAACTTGTACGTTTTTACTAGATCAAGGTCATGGAACTTATGATATGAAGATCTTAAATAGAACGGTGTCCTCTTATACATGTAATGTACAGTCACCATCAAATATATCGGAGCAGCCAAGGTGGTCACAAATATCGGAACAACGCCTCTATTTTCAAGGTGTTAAAGTGCATGTTCCGATATTTGTGACCATCTCCACAGCTCCGATATATCTGATGGCGACTGTATGAAGCTAATGCCTAAGTTTTTTTTAAAGTTACAGTCAGCATTAATAGTATCCTTGAAATAAGTATCAAAAGTATGAAAGAAGTTGGTTTACAGAGATAGATATATCTCTGCACATTTCATATAACTTTAATATTGATCGATGGAAGTGTGATAGCAAAAATATTATTTACTAGCTTGTCCTCGCGCTTCAACAGCCAGCCATGCCAGTCTTAGTATAGTTGTGGGATAAAAAATACCCTATGTCCTATGTCCTTTCTCGTAGCTCAAATTCTCTCCATACCAAATTTCATCCCAATTGTTTCAGCGTTTTAAGCGTGAAGCGGTAACAGACAGACAGAATTTCGTATTTATAATATTACTAGCGGGTTACCCGCGGTTTATTAGGGAAAAAACGTAGCCTATGTGTTAATCCAGGGCGTCAGCAACTCCATACCATATTAATATCGCTCCAACCGTTTAGGCGTGAAGAAGTAACAAACATAAACACTGACTAACTTTCGCCTTTATAATATTAGTGTAGATTAGTAAATATTACTAAACAAATTACTATTAGATTAGTAAATACTACTAAATAAATACAATATACGTCCTTTGATTGTTACGACAATTTAAATGATTACCAATAAACGAACAACAAACAAATAAACAAATATTTCGGGACAATCTTATACAAATCGACCTAGTCCTACGGTAAGCTCAGTTAGGCTTGTGTTGTAGGCACTAGACGACGATATATATAATAGATAGATACATATAAATACTTAAATACATGGAAAACACCCATGACTCAGGAACAAATATCTGTGCTCATCACACAAATAAATGCCCGGACAGGGATTAGAACCCAGTACCAATGGCATGTCCTTAATTAGGTAAAATATGATATCAATTAGGTGCCTTAAGGTTGACTTTTAGAAAGCCTATTTAGTTTCGCCTTTTGTATGAGGTACAAAAGGCTTGTTCTTGTAGTAGATGGTCTTTTTGCGACTAAGTTTTAAATCAATATTTTAGTAGTATAGAACAGTTAGGTTACTCGTAATAGCTAAGTTAGCTCAATTCGGCGTATTGCACAACCTTCGACAGCCGAGGCCGTCGGCACACTTTCAGTTTCTGAAATCATGTAATGAATACCTGAAGTTGTTTCCTAGTTTCTTATAATACTTACTTTAAAATAAGAAAAGTCGTATACATAAAATCGTTAAGTATTTGTTTATGCAATTTTTTGGCAATATTTTTTTTCTTTATGATCTAAAGAAAAAAAATATATGGGAAAGTTAGTTAAGCCGGTTGTGTGTACGCGAAAATCGGTATTCGTAAATATCGAACGATTATCTCTTGTCACTCTCATGATGCCATAATTGGAGTAAAAGAGAAAGATGCTCGAAATTTAAGAACTTTGCTGTTTGCGGTAACAGGCGGTCGTAAACGTCGACCTATACCTACTCAGTTTTAGGTTTACCGAACCGAATTTTCTCGTTTACGTTAGTACAGTCAGCAGCAGAAGTAGCTAAGCATTTGAGGTGTTCAAAATCAGGTCAACACGTCTCTATTGTCAAGGAATAAGAGTGCGTGTAGGTCATTTTGAACACTTCAAACGCTTAGCAAATTTTGCTGCTGACTGTACAGATAAATTTGAAATTTAATACGATAACTCATAAACCGATATAATTTCACGTAATTTAACTAAAGATAACCTAATTGTATGAATTCGTGAAAATCATCATCTTCCTCGCGCTGTCCCGGTATTTGCCACGGCTCATGGGAGCCTGGGGCCGCATGGCTACTAATCACAGGATTTAACGTAGGCACTAGTTTTACGAAAGCGATTGCCATCTGACCTTCTAACCCAGATGGTAAACTAGGCGAAAAGACCGACACCGAAAAGCGACTGGTAAATATCAAATTATATTTAGTACATAAGTTCCGAAAAACTCATTGGTGCGAGCCGGGGTTTGAACTTACGACCTCCGGGTTGCAAGTCGCAAGCTCTTACCGCTTGGCTACCAGCGCTGGATTCGTGAAAATAAGTATTATTATTTCTACAGAGAGCCTTGTACAGATAGGATACCTTGTACAGAGGACAGATAGAACTATGTACAGATAGGAAAGTTTTACAATATCCTTACAAATATTGTTTTCAGCATAAAAACCGAATTCTACAAACTTTCACTTGAGACCAAACTCAACTAAGTTACGTAAGTATTTAGGTCGCGGGTAAAGTTGCAAAGCCCCGCGACTTACTCCTAAACTTTGCTTGGAAAAAGTTAGCTTTTTTATTTAAAGGATTTTTATAAATGTAGAACTTTTAATTAATTTTGCTTTTCCACAAAACCCAAAAAGAATTTGGAATTTTACCGAGGACATTAGGTACTGGTAGACTAATTGCGTTAGAATTTGTTATTACAGTAGGTTCCCAGAGCTCAACCCCCCCTTAAAGGCCGGCAACGCGCTTGTGACGCCTCTGGTGTTGCGGGTGCCCATTGGCGACGGTAATTGCTTACCATCAGGCAATCCGTCTGCTCGTTTGCCGCCTATGTCATAAAAAAAAAACAAGTCCAACAATAATAGTCATATATTTGATGTGTGGAACTGTGGAGTAGGTATCTACTCCACAAAAGAGAAAAACGTCAGAAATTCCATCTTTTTCTTTTACTTCACTTAAGTAATAGTAATTAGACAATCGTTCGAAATTTGCGAATTTGAATCTTCACCGCAGGCCTGCAGTTTCGGAAAAGTCTAGCTGAAAATAGTACTACCAATGAACTAAGCGGGTGGGCGACATTGTCGATCATATATCCACGCTTATGCTTTTCAACGAAAGCTAAATTTTTTGAGACATCAAGCGCCATCATGGAACGTAGTTGCACGCAATTGTCGTTAAAAAAGACAACTGTTATCCTGTATCGTATTTATGCATCTGATCGTCACTAAACTAGTTCGGTTTACCAACTGTTGCAGTTTGTATCATACACCGACCTCGTCCGTCCAGAAAACTAATATTTTTCCCAACATTTAGCGGCACAAGTCAGGCGCGCTACATTATTTCCAAGTTCTATATCTCCCAGAGTCCCCGGGCGCCTCCGGGTGTCCATCAAATATTCAGCATACAGGTCACTATCCGACCTTCGCAAAACGTCCTATGTTCAAGTTGAAACTATGCCGTGTAACTTCTTTGTAAATAAATAGAGATACATTGAAACTCAATATTTTTTCGAATAGACAGGCTGCGGACACATGGACCTGAACTATGCTTCATTATGTAGGTAGCAATATATTACATGAAATACGAGTGTAAGTATATTTTTTAATAGTTTTTCGGTTGCTATCCAAAATTAACGTAATTGCGTATAAAATTGTAAATAAATACTTTTTGTATAATTTCGATTTAAGATTGTTGAAATTGGCAGGCCGTATAGCCCGGAGAGTCGGCGGCCATTGGAACAGAAAAGTCTTAGTGGCGATCACGCATAGGTAGTCGGATTCGGATGTCTATAAACTATACGGGTGAATGACCTCAGATGACTATAGGTCAGTTGGAGTCAGTGAAAGCAGTGTATTGGGTTGGGAGGCTATTGTCCAGCAATGGCCTGGATTTAACCATGGACTAGATTTAATAATTATCAATTAACTTTAGATATTCGCTATATCATAGATATAGTAAAACGGTTTTCGACTAAGTTCAGATGAACGCGCGGCGAAGCCCAAAGGGGGAACCATGTGTCGTGATTAGCGCAGTTCGCTACGCACTTCGCTCGTAGCGAATCCCAGCGTTTTTTTCATTTGTAGAGGAACTAACAGAGATTCTATATAGAGGCTTCGTGGCACTCAAGTGTTATGTGTTACGATGATTTTGTTACAGCTGTATGCGATTGCTGAACCTTGATCAAGCGCACAACTTAGGGCAAAGCAGGCAAGCATCGAACTCTTGGTAGTAACAATATTCAAAAGTGCGACGTATATTCAGAAAGATTGACACATGAAATCAATATTTCCGCCGCTTCAGTCTCCAATATCCACCGCAGGGAACGAACAGCCATCGACTCCCAGCGATCAGCACGAGGTCGCATGATCATCTACTCCGTGGACGTTTAATACTGCACTTTCCTAACCGTGATTTCTGTCATATTTAGCATTTTCATACTAATTATATCTTTCTTAATTAATGTAACTGTCCATTAAAAAATACAAAGGAATTGACTTAAACTGAACAAGGTATATAAAAGTCGCTTTCCGCCTTCTACACACTCGGATCTTTTCAAATAAGCAACAATTTTTATCCACAGACAGTTATCTACAAGGCCCCGTCTCAAGGGTTGCTAGTTGTAAATAAAATATTTGTGTTTTGAAATGACCTTCCAACAATTTTTATCTTGATACAAATAAATTAAGTCATGACATAAGTTATAATATATTGCTCCTACTTTGAAAACTCGACTCGACTCACTGCCACAACTTCTAAATGGAAACATACTAACTCTGTATCCATCCCATAGATAGTTACCACATTCTTTTTTTTATTAAGTAAACATGAACAACTCTAATTCAAAGTGGTTACAATATGTTTAATGAGTTAAAAAATACTTACTAGTAATATCATAGACGACCACAGCCACAGTAGAGTCCCGAATGTAAGACGGGATTAAAGAACGGAACCGCTCCTGGCCTGCTGTGTCCCAGAGCTGCAGTCTCACCGTCCGGTCCTCCAGGTACATGGTCTTCGAGAGGAAGTCAATACCAATTGTTGCCTACATCAAAAAGAGAGAAGTCAGTTTTGTTCAACAGTTCAATGGACAATGATTGTTATTTAAGTAGGTATGTATCTAAAAGTGAATGTTTATACAACTGAATAATAAGCTGCACACTATAGTGTGCATTGTATGAGTATTGCTGAGGAAATTATTCTAACAAAAGCTTACTAAATGGTTACTCAACAAATGTTTTTATATTGTTAGGGACTACTTAAAGTTTAAGGAATCTGTGCCATAGTACTAGTATTAATTGACCATATTTTTATTTTTCACATGCATAAAGAATATTATTTATTTTAGAATATTTTTTACGAATTTTTGTTACATGCATTTGTTGTATGCTTGCTTGCATGCTGAATACAAAATATTTTAACACAAATTATGACTGTAGTCTTACAAATAAAGAATTTTGAATTTGAATTTGCAGATGGGCTAAGCTCAAATAGGACTAGGCCAAGCAGATGGCAAGATGACTTAGAGGCTTTAGTTAGCAAATAGGCAGAAAAAGTTAAAATCAAGTTTTATAGAAATCCAGAGGCCTTTGCGCAGCAGTGGCATAGTCTATATGGCTAGTTAAATTGTAAGTTAATTATTACGGCGTTATCACACTTGGGCGATTTGCAAGCGATTTCTATACAACACTCGTACGTACGCGGCGAACTCGCTGCGTATTCGCCTCCATACAAAACTCGCTCGCAAATCGCAAGGTGTGATATCAGCCTTATTGTTCTTGGCTGCTGTAATCATAATTTAAAAAGATTATTTTATTTATTTATTTTATTTATTAGAGCTCGATTGATTCTACATAGTGCATTAATGATATTGCATCTTGTGGTATTGTTTTCATTTCACTGATGTAGACCCCTTCCGGGTAAAAGCCTCCTCCAGCTTTTTCCATCTGTCTTTGTCCAATGCTATGCTTTGCCAATCTTTGCCTGCAATAGCAACAATGTCGTCCTGCCACCTAGCTGGTGGACGCCCTCTTTTCCTAGAGCCAAGGGGTCCTTTCCATTTGGTCACCTTTCCTGTCCACCTTGCGTCGGTGAGCCTTGCCACATGTCCTGCCCACCTCCATTTCATGCTCTGAGCAAAGTGTAAGGCATCTGTTACTTTTGTCCTTTTTCTAATATCTGAGCATCTTATTTTGTCTATTAGTTTAATGTTTAAGCAACTTCTTTCCATTGCTCTTTGGGTGGTCTGTATTTTATTTTGTAATGACTGGGTTAAGGTCCATGTTTGGCAGCCGTATGTGAGACAAGGCAGTAAAGTTGTATCCAATACTGTTTTCTTTAGATTTACAGGAAGTTGTGATTTCAGTATTTCTTTGTGGGCCCAAAATTGCTTCCATGTGTTGGCTATTCTTCTTTCCACTTCTTCTTTGTTTCGTTGAGGGTTGAATGATATTTGTTTCCCTAGATATATGTATCTTTGTACATATTCGAGTGTGATGTGGTTTGCTAGGATGGGTATCTGTTTGCCATTGGTCATTAGTTTTGTTTTCTCGAGATTCATCTCTAAGCCTACACTTGTGCTAGCAGTCATTAGTTCGTTTATCATTGACTGCCTAATCTGTCCAGTTTGATTCTACTCATGCTATGTGTGTATATGTAAAAGATTATATCATCATCATATCAGCCAAAAGACATTCACTGCTGGACATAGGCTATCCCCAAAGCAACCCACAATGACCAGTTTTGCACCAACCACTTCCAGTGGATTTTCACAATAGATTGTGTCACATATACTCAAATGAAATTACAACCTGACATTTTAAGCATCTGGATAATCCATTTGTAGTTGTTTAATTTTTTGTACTAGACATGTATTTGTTCCCGAATTAAAGGCTTTATGTATTCAGAAGTATTAAGTACCCATAACACAAGGTACCCAATCATTTTAATATGATTGGTCATATTACTATATATATGCAAAGCTATATTTAGAAACAAGTTTATTGACCTGGCATTGTTTTTATTGCTGTGATTTTATTTTTGATAAATAACCAACTATTTTAAGCAGCCAGATGTGCATTTATGTAAATTGATTATATTATTATTCTTACCTATGTAATGATCATATAGTCAAAAAAAAACATAAATTGACATATTATAGATATATTAAGTATATTTATAATAAAATATATGTTGTAAATTAAATTATATCATTATAATTGATCCATCTCATATACCATACAATCAAGTTCAGTTGTTTTCCAACTAAGCACAAGTTTTAATAGTTTGTGTCAAATGAATTAAAGATTAATTAATAATCTTCGTTAATAATCTTCAATACAAAGAATAAAGAAGATTCTAAAGGGAGCGAGTTTCAATAACAACAAATGAGTGACTCACCTGGTATGTGTTGTCAAAGCTATCGTACATGAATCTAGTGATGAGCGACGTCTTCCCCACTGAAACACATCAAGTTGTCATGAGTAACGGAGGCCGGGGCACGGGCGGTCGGTAACGGTCGCGTGAGAACGTCAGGCCAGCCCCAACAATGTACAACAGTCTCTTCGAGCGTAACCTACATCGCCGTCAGCGTACCTAACGTACCAACTACTCATCACCATCGCACTGACACCCATCTACCGTTAACCAACCCTAACAGAATGTAGGTCAGTAACTCGATAAAGACTAGACCAATCTATACTTACGTGTCGTAAACTCAAAAACTAAGTATTAAAAATGTACGAGCCGTAATTACGATCCCGACTTACCGCTCTGTTCTCCCAGGAACACGAGCTTGAACTTGCGTAAAGGATTACCGAATTCACCCGACGCGGACATCGTGATTTTGTAAATTAGTTCGCTAAACTATTAATTTCACAGTATTTCTTATCACAGAAAACTACATGAACAGTGACAGCTCGAGCCACTCCTCACACACGAGCGCAGCGCCGCCACGTTACCCGGCGGACTGACGGTGCGACGCACAAGCCAACTCAGCAAAAATTTAACAAATTCATTTATAAATTATTTTACGAATTAAAACAAATTCTAGTCAGGGTATTCATAAATAACTTGTTATTATTATTATGTTGCATTAATATGACTGTTATTAGTCTACAATTTAATCATGTTTCTAATATAAGTGAAGTTTCTGAACGGACGTTTTAGGACTTAGCGAGCCCGAACACATAGACGCGAATTACAACAATGAAAGTATCACTTAGGAACTTGAAATGAGAACAAACAGAGTTGAACTTTATGCTATTGTTATAAAGCTCATTTTATAACTTGGTAAGGTAATTCATAAAAACCTTTCCGGTTCCTTTTTGAAAAATATGATAGAGTACGCTCATGCACGCAAGCACGCAAGTAATATTTTTGGGGTCATATTTCAAGGTACAGTTAGCTCACATACCGTGATGTAATCTAGCCATTATAATGATTATGAGCCAAAGAATGAACACTCTGATGACTCACTATCGCGATCACTCTTCCTTATGTGATACACAGACGGTGGGTTGGGTGAGGAACCACATAATATGAAGTACCTATAGGCACCTAATACAACTTTAACAGGTTATTGGAACCTTTAGATAACTTAAATAAATCAGTTTTCTTGCAAACAATAACTCTTTATTTTTTTACGAAGCGAAAGTAGTAAAATATGAAGTAAATTGTGTGCATTTTATTCAGAAATTATGTAAATGGAATTCATGAGTGTCGTCAGCGACTTGTAGCGTAATAAATTCAAATTTTCTTATTGTTTAGGTCGTAAAGTCACTGTACCTATTATAACTATTATAATCTCTGGAGTAGACGTAGCTCGAGAGATAGGTAGTACATCTAAGTACATACGCGTTCACAAGTTTCAGAAAATTATAGGATAGGGTCAATATTAGAAATCGAAAACAATGTTTAAACAGACCCATTTGCCTTCTCAAAGACCACTATGGTATCATTGTCATTGTATACACATACAGTTGTTACTTACAGTGTACCTAGTTTGCTCAAATATGCGATAGGTACTTAAATTCAGTACAAACGGAATTTCTATAATAATATTTAGTCGTGTGTCAAATTCTTTTTTTGCTCAGTTATTCAGTGGTCAGTTAGCCATATTTCAATGCCTTATTTTCATTTTTCTAACCTGAATATACATTTCATAAAAAATACTTCAATAAAAAAATATACAAATATCCTTAATTAATAAATGATTTACTTAACTTTTATAGCGCAATACAAAAAATTACAAGTGGGACAAATTGCGGACTTATTGCCTAAGGCATTCTCTACCAGTCAGCAACTGGACAATCAGAAAAACGTAGCAGATACAGGTTAATTTGTATTGATAGGGATAATTTGATAACAGCAAAACAACAACATGTATTTAGACAATTTTATTAAACATTGTAAAATAAATATGTATAAACTATTATAGCCAACGGGTATCACAAACACATTGAAATAGGTAACCTTACTTAATTTATTTACATTTAATGCTACAAAGTTTACAGTTCTATCCCCTTATTCATAAACATATATGAAAACTACAGGTCGATTCACGAGAGTTGGCACGAATGGATTGAACGAAACTTTCATTGTATGAGTGACACTTGTATCGGTATACAATCGAGCCACTATTTTATTGGTTAATGTGACACACACATAGACATTTTCATTCAGTCATTCATTCCATTCGTGCCAACTCTCGTGAATCGATCTTACAAATATGGCTTCCATCAATATATCAATCGATGATTTCGGCAATGTTAAGTAACAAATAAGTAAAATAACTTACTCGGGTGTTTATCATACAAAAACAAATGTCAAAGTGACAGATAAGGACCAAGCATAAACACGTTCAGCCCCGACGACACAACGTCTGTGATCTTATTAAACCTTCTCCAATGCCAGTGACACGTATTTGTGTCTAAAAAGATCGTTCTCCTATGTCGTGTCACGTGTGTTCAAATAAATTTACCGCCAATGTCGGCGACACAACAGTTGTGCTCAAAACGTTCGTATTCCTATACCAGTGGTATAAGAGTAAGAACTTGAATTATGATAGCGGCATAGGAATAAAAAAAATGGTATAATCCCAGTGGCATGCTCTGAGTGATCGCGATAATTTCTACCGGCATATTGTAAGCGTTTAGTAAAACAGGAGCGGTACCGCGAACATCGAAGTTCGTATATTTCGGGCATCTTTCTCTTTTACTCCAATGAACGGTGTCATGAGAGTGACGGAGACAATCGTCCGAAATTTACGAATATCGTTGTTCGCGGTAGCGCCGCAGTACCGGGGGCGAACGGGTTAATTATAATGTAGGGTTGATAAAAGTTTATGAACAAGGGGTATTTGGCAATTTTGACCTGTTTGCTGTATACAGGGTATTTCTATTTCAAACACCATTTGATAATGAAAATTAATATTAGGTACTTTTTAATTAATAAGTTTGTTTGTTTTCAATATACTTAATAGATAAATTGATGTAATCAAGGAAACCATAAACTCCAATTACTTTAGCTCTGGCCTAACATAGCCCACAACAAAAATCGGATACTTACCTATTTATGTTTATCAAAATAGTTTTAGACTTTTACTAGTTATGTATTCTGAAGTCGTTGTTACTTATAATTAAGACATATTGAGGAGTAATATTAGACTTAGTCTGTTGATAGCGGACGTAGTAACAAACAAAACTTTTATAACACAATCCAATCATTAACAAAGGAATTTATAATATTAAGACTAGGAGGAATAATGACGGGCACGCATCCGTATTCGTAATTTCAAACGATTGTCTCTTGTCACTCTAATGATGCCTTCATTGGAGTAAAAGAGAAAGATGCTCGAAATATACGAACTTCAATGTTCACGGTACCGGGCCAGTTGAACAGTTTTGCTTTACAGGACACTCTTTATAACCAAAATAAGCTTATTCTGTATTAATTACCGCAACTTCGGTTGAAAACACAAGAAAACTCCAATTGTATTTGTTTATATCCCTCCAAATTCTGACAGTTCTGACAGGTTCAGTTTGAAGGGGAACAAAAATATATGAGACTATGACAAGGACTGACGAATATAGCGCCGTCTCTGACATACCTATAGAAAGTTACATAATACCATACCTTTCGATCGTGGTACTATTAGCACGCATCGTCTTTTAAATGGTATGGCTATGTATTAAGAGTTAAAACAATTTTTTGTCAGCAAGGCCTAATTGGCTGCGTTTTTTTCGTAAACTTCGTTATCCATAAGTCTTAACTAATGTACCAATTTATATAAATTAATCAATATTAATAACAAAATAAACTCTCGAGATGACTTCCTTATGTGTACTTAATTATTTTGGCATTTTTTTTTATAATTCAGGAAATATATAATTAAGGGCACATTTACTGTCATATACAGATATAATCCGACAAACCAAAATTGTCAGCAACAGGAGAAGAAAAATCAGTCATTTTTTAATAGACTTTTTGAGTAACACTTTGACAGCAATAAAAACACGATATTATTAGTGCTATCTATGCCCCGAGTGACTCCCTGGTCAACCTATAGTCAGATAGTATCCAGTACTATCAAATATGGCGTCCACTCCTCACAGCATACCTAGTGATTACGGACTCAACGCTAACTAAAGTGAATGTACCCTAGCTACAAAAATATCACCAACTATGTCTTAGCGGCTTTCAAAATACTCGTAAAGGGGCAAGATTGGGTGACTTTTATTACCAATACACTTGTCCCGTAACTGTACTTATCCGTATTGACCTTACGAGTTTTATTTAAAGTAGGAATCATAAAAATTTAAATAGATGACATATATGTACTTAAGAAAAAGCGAAGCGGACCTCAGGACAAGTCCCTGTCTCGAATGCCGGAGGTCCTCGTCGCTTTTTCTTATATAGTGGGTACTAGTACTACTTAAAAATCAAAGCAAATCAAAATATTTCATAAAAAAATCATTTGATTAGTTGTAGTAATAATACCTTTTGGAGCATTCTAAGCATTGTCGTCTATATATCGTACAACAGGCGTGTTTTCAGTTTTTTAAAGACCATATTTTCATCATTTTCCTATTACTAAAGAAAATCTGCGTTTGTACGGGACGTCGGTAGACATTTCCTTTGAAAAGTCCTTATTACAACCGTTTCTTCAAAATAAATAATTTTGCTTCACAAATCAAATAAATAATATCTACAGCCATAAAATATAATACGAATCAGCCATTTCCCACATCTTAATCTACATCGGTAACATATTTACCCGCTTTACATTACGTCTCTCAAACCTACTTTAATTAAATTTTAATATGTTTTGTCCTTATCTACCACTTTGACAATTGTGGTTGTAAGATACAGACAAAACATAATTAAACTACAGGTGAAAACTTACCTAAGCCACCTGGCCTATGTGGTAGTAACGTGTGTGTAAACGCGTGTCGACGTTCTATATTCTATATTCAAATTTATATATTCGTTCTATATTCAAATTTTGACGATGTTCCATATTCATTCTCTGCACAACTACTTAGACATGGTCCTTCAGTTAAGTTTTTCACCAATAAAGTAAGTTTGAGAGATGTTTATGAATAAACGGGTTAGTATTAAATAGTGAGACAAGGACAGAATACCGGATTCGATAATGTCTATATAAAATTATGTTCCCGTGAGCAACGCAATGGCGCCATCTATCTCGCCATAAGTGTAATAACGTAGTAAGCTCTCAGTTCTTGCAAGTTTTTACAAACATGGCTTACATTCTGTCAATTAGATCCGCCAATGTCAAAGTTATTTTAAGAAAACAATAGAAATACATAACAAGTTTGCTCTTACTTGTGTTTTGTAAAGTAGTAGCTGTTCTTTACAGAAAGCCACAAGGCGACCGGCCGAGATAGCCGGATGCTGGCCAAAAAGTTGTGAAACGCGTTTTGAGATCAATTCTCCAGTAGCCGCACAATTCTGGGTTAGATCACTGCATTTAACTAAGTTAATTAAGACGGCTTCGCCATTTGAAGGCTTAACCAAAATTCCAGCTGTCAGTTCGACACATTTAGTTACAAAATAACTTGCCCTTCGTTCAACAGAGGGCGCTGTAGCACCTAATACAGATTAATAGCACGAATTTTGTATAGACAGTGTCAATGCCAGTATTCTATAATTCTTGTAACAAGTATAATATTTATATTGAGTTCTAAAGCGAGTAATGAAAATATTAATTTGTGACATTATCAATGAAAAGGGACCTTATTGTCGATGGCGCTTGTCGTTGTTCAAGTCGATACAATACAAACGCAACGCGATTCGACGTAGGTGCCATCAACAATAAGGTCCCTTTCCTAGATAATGACACATTTATTTAACCTAAGTCCTAAATACTTTAATTTGAACCACAAATTGAACATGCCATACAAATATCAAATGAGTACCATGGATAATTATAAAGGCAAATGTATTATATTCTAAGCCAATGTTTGTGCCATCGCCAGTGTAAATGTACAGCAGAGGCGGTGCGTCCATACAAGCCGATTCCCGCCGGCTTTACTCTCTCGCAATTTAACAGTTTTCCTCGGGCTCACAACTTTTCTTTGTGAGCCCGAGGAAAACTGTTAAATTGCGAAAGAGTTAGTAAAGCCGACGGGAATCGGCTTAAAGCTATTTAGCCTCCGACTTGCTTAAGAAAATAATTGACCCGCCGCTACTGATGTACAGTAAACATCAAACACTAGGGATGGGCCGACAACGGTTTTGGCTGACTAGTCAGCAATCTGAGACTAATCGGCACATCTCTAATTAACACATTACTTGCTAATCCTGTTATACAAAAATATATGTCTATGGATGTTTGACTATTTTTGTTACAACAATATGACGCTATCTGTGCCGCGAAAGAGTAAAAGCAAGACAAGAAACATTGGTTCCAGTGTTCAACACACATATTTTTTTAATTATTACGGATGATCAAGAGTAGGTACCTAATATTGCTATAAGCTACATGTATACAAAAGTATACCGATTTCTTAAACAAAAAGAATAACTGAACTATATGCGCCAATTTTATTGTTTTATTTTGAGTGTTTCGCCTTGCTTCGAAACGGGCATTTTTACGATACAATCGTAGAGAAAACGCACACGATTCTAACTAGAATGAGTCGAAAAAAGTATTTAGATTAGCAATTTTAAACACAAAATGATTGCGAGACTCGAAACATATTAATTGAAACGGATAACTTGCGTTTTTAAGTCGAATATTGCACTCGGCCAACGCGAATCGTTCATGCTGAAGCTCGATACGGAGCGAAACAAGCTGAGCAATTAACCGATTCGTTACGTGTTCCATTTTTGAAAGCTTTTGGCCGTGGCGGAGAACTATTATTTCATGACACAACAGGCGTGCCTTACGCCACACATTAAAAACATTGATGACACGCCTGTCGTGCCATC
Organism: Grapholita molesta; assembly: GCA_022674325.2. Taxonomy (NCBI): domain Eukaryota; kingdom Metazoa; phylum Arthropoda; class Insecta; order Lepidoptera; family Tortricidae; genus Grapholita; species Grapholita molesta. The sequence continues at coordinate 2,683,046 of CP053125.2, read as the reverse complement.
CGCACCGAATCGGTTAAACGCCTCATCAAAAAATGTTTTTCAATATACTTCATTTGTAGCATGGCACTTGGGGCACTACAATACATAAAACCGTTTACAATTACCCTTAATCGTTTCAATTCTCACCAAAAACTAAAGCAGACCTCAACATAAAAAATCCCACTTACTTTAAGGCGCGTGCCGCCTCCTCGGAAACATGTTCTCCTCAACAACGATCACTCCACACAACAAGTCGTAACCAGTACGATTGTGACGGAACACAAACAACACCACACACAACGGGAAAAGGAGAGAGATCAAGAAATTCTTCATGAGGGATCTGACGAGTGCGAGCGGGAAGGAGAGCGGTCTGCCCGGGTACAGCAACACTGTTTCCCGGGGACGGCCGTCGACGGGAATGACCGCGGAGGCCGTGACCACCCGGAGGCCGAGTAGGGCTTTGCCGGGCGTGGCGCCGCCGGTGCGACCCACGCTGCCACAGAGACAAAATGCCTGGAAATAAAAATATACACATAAGTATTTATGTTTTTTTAAATATATTTTCACCAAAGGCGTGATTCATACCATACATAGACCAAATCTTACATAAACAAGCATTAGTTTATTCACCTTTCATAATATTTGATTTTTATAATATAGGTATAACCTAATTCAGCGACCCGTATCCTTCGCGGGGCCTGGATTGCAATTTCGAATGAAAAAAAACTATGAAATCTAGAATCCCGTAGTTTTAACACACGGGATAAATATCTATCATCCTCTTACCTCAATTTGTTCGTATTGGCCAATGCATAGGGCCAATTTTATTGCAATTATAAACAGGTAGGTAACTTGTGAGACTCTGTCATAGGATTAAATTATGTTTATGTTGGTCTGTAATTTAAATGCAGCAGAAACAAATAATTCAAGTTTTTAATGGAATAAAAACCACTACGAGTTAAAACTAATTATATCAAGTACATATAATTAGTTTTTACTCGTGGTGGTTTTTATTCCATTAAAAACTTGAATTATTTGTTTCTGCTGCATTTAAATTTCAGCACAACATTTCAAACCCTTTAGTAGTGTTTGTGGTCACCGGACAACCTTGTTTTATTTCTCGAACAATTATTGTGGCAACCGAAGACATATAAAATTGCTACAAAACTACCAGTAGTTAAATACACACCTCAAATATGCAAACTAGCACCCTGTATATAACTTCTAGAAACAGTATTTCTGACGTAAGCTCCATTGCATACTTGTAGTCGTCATAGTGTTCGGTGAACTTGATGATGTCGAATTTATCCAAGTCTCTGAAATATTACAATGAAAATATAATTAGTGAACAAAAATATTAAACCGAATAATTTCACAAATAAGTCATAGCACCCGTACTTTTAGTAGGTACCTTTGACGCAAAAATCGTCACTGTGCATAGTGTATGGTTCTAATTAGAATTTCTTAAAAATCAATTAAATGAGTATGTCATTGCCACTGGATGTGGAAGGCGCGGGACCGGTCTTTTTAGGTCGTTTTGGGGGAGGCCTATATCCAGTAGTGAACGTTTTTCGGCTGACATGATGAGTATGCCATTCTATAAATTTTCTTAATTTTTGAATGAAGTTGCGGAAATTCTCATTTTCTAATTGGAGTTATGGTATATTTTATGATATCAAAAAATCCGCAACATCCAGATAAAACTACAGAAAATAGATAAAAATATAGTATGAAATCTTATAGACTTAAAAGACTAATAGGAACCCCAGACCTGATGTGATGATCTTTGAACTGTGTGCTGCATTATGGTTTGTTGGATGGAAATTCATCAAAACTGCAGCACAAATTGGAAATTAGTAACTTATCAATAATATGATTTACTCACATTTATTTATTTAGTAATTTAAATTATATGTTCCGTAACTTTCACACTCACATACTAGTTGAAGTGTGACACATATTTTAACAAATGATAAAAACTCAACTATATCTATGATAAGGGACCTTATTGTCGATGGTGTTTACGCTGTTGTTCAAGATACAGCAATACAAATGCAACGCAATTCGACGTAAGCGCCATCGACAATAATGGTCCCTTTTGCTAGATAATGTCACATTTTCAGTTAAGCACAGCAGGGATGTTGGATATTAATATTAACCCTCTGCAACTGACATGATCACATGACATGCAAATTATTCAGTCTTGTCAACATCATAATGGGGACTTTGCAATGCATAGGTGTCTTAAGCCCAATTTAGACCAGGCAAGAAATTGTATACAATTTTCATTACATTGCGGGCTATTGTCTTACGGCGAATTCGATCGCTTTATATAACCGCAATTTAATGAAAATCGTATACAAGTTCTTACATGGTCTAAATGGGGCTTTAAACGTCACATCAGTGGCAGAGGGTTAAATCAATCAATAATAAGTTTTGTACAGCTCCATTATTAACTGATCATTTATAAACTTTCTTGTAATGGTATAAAGAAAAAAAAAAATGATCTGCTCAAGGGCAGGTTGCTGTTTGTACTTACATCAACTCAAACATGTCCACAGCTATGAAGGTGACAATAAGTTTAAGTATGAAGAGTAACATGAAGTCGATGAACTCAGCAGCCAGTCTTTTGTACAACGGGGGAATCACATACTCATATCCACCGTGGCGTGCAATCACTGCAAAAAATATTATATGAATTTTATTGACATTCATTTGGCTCACAATTTTATAGACATTTCACAATTATCCATCCTATCCATTATCACTCAGGCATCAAACTAATAATCTATATTAGAATTATTGTCACACAGTATTGTGGGAATCAGGGTTTTTATTACAGCAACACTGCCAATGTCAGTTTAACAAAAACCATGGGATGCACAGTTAAAGGTGGCAAGGTGTAGTGTGGACTGCAAAAAATATTATATGAATATGTCTCTTCTGTACACGAAACAATGGTGTTCCGGACATTTGGGAGGCGTACGCAGAGCCGTATCGAGCCAACATGCAGAGGCCCTTCGACAATTTTAATGTAATGGGTACACTAAGCAGATGCTGCCCCTGTCCATATATGAATATTATTATTACATTAATTTGTCTTGACATTTCAAAATTTTCCATACCATTGTATTTAATACACAGATTTATATGTACTTCCTTATGCAAGTTAATATTAATTGATCATGAAAGCAATTATTCTAAAAAAAAAATCTAAGTTACTTGCTTCTTTATGTAAATATTCATAAATTCTTTTGAGTGTTACACAACTGTGATGCACAGTTATGTTTAGTTACAAATGTTGTAACAAAATATAAGTTAACTATCAATAAGCTAGGGAAACTATTAGGGTATAAACTAAACGTAGATTATTCAACTACAAACTACATATCTCAGGTACATTTAAAAATAATACCTTCAGCTGGCGTAAGCGTCTCCTGCTGCGGCGGGTTGGTTGGAGGATTCCGCGGCAGATTTGGCATTTGAAAAGGAAACTGTTGCCCTTGAAATTGGTAATTATTATTCAGAAGTGGCACATTTGTCTGAACAGGATTAAGGCCTCGAAAAGCCATCATGTAGTAAGGGAAGCACGACGACAGGTTCTGATACATTCTGGCTTGCTGAATCCACACTCGCAAGGCTACAAAGTAAGCCTCCCGCTCTGAAAGTGGTGGTAAAGTGTCACTATCCGACGGCGGTGGTTGTTGCGCGTCTCCATTCCCCATCGCGTTAACTGCATCTCCTGGCGGCACGGGATTGTCGGGCGTTCTCTGAGTCTCTGCCATTTTCACAATAACATGAACTTCAATGATTTCAATTTAATATTGTTTTGAAGGTACACGTCAGTTTTGTTTATTGATAGATTTGATGGCAGCGCAGCTCGTACTTCCCAAAAATGTGACAGTGACAGTATTTTTAAAGAACTGAAAGTATGTTTTCTTATTTTTAGAGTCGTTTTTAAATTGTCCGAATGCAATAGTTTGACATTTATTTTCGTTCGAATAATTTCATGACTGTTCAAATATAAAAAAAGATTGGTAGTTTTTTGACTTTTTTTAGTTTTATTTATGATAAGCAGTATTATCAAAACAGCAGCAGTATTACAATTTGGAAAAGTAAGATCTATGAATCAAAAATATTTCTTAGAAAAATACTGCTGGCCCGGTACCGCGAACATCGAAATTCGTATATTTCGGGCATCTATCTCTTTTACTCCAATTGAGGCGTCATGAGAGTGACAGAGACAATCGTCCGAAATTTACGAATATCGTGTTTTGCGGTAGCGCCGCTGTTCCAATTGACAATTAATATTCGTTTAGAAATACACCTGGTCTGCCATCTGTATTTCCAAGCAGTTTAGTACCATAATATTTTTTGAAATTTATTAAAATAGGCTTTAAAAATTAAGCGTACATTCAATTAAGCATTACTATGGATAATACCAGAAACGGACTATCTGGCTGTATATTATGATTCCAAAGGTTAGTTATCTTTAAAAAAATCTCTGTGTGACCAGCCACGTACATTTCCACATTTTGTATTAGTTTCATCGTGTTTCTCTAAGATCTAATTATGTTTTCCGTATGCTTTAACTAATCAATTCTTTTACATGTTGTGGGTTTAAACAAAACTAAAACTTAAACAAAACTTACTACTTTTCTTAGATTTCACTAATAGTGTATAGCTTGAAACACTAACACTCGCGCAGTGGCAGCCACATACATTTTCTGTTTATTTATCAGTTAGGCACCAAACTAATAATAATAATCCATATTAGAATTATGGTCACTGAAAGTTTTGTGGGAATCAGGATTTTTATTATAGCAACACTGCTAATGTCACTTTAACAGAAACCACGAATTGCCGGATGCGCAGTAATGGTGGTGAGGTGTAGTGTGGACTTGGGTGTAATTTTCGTGATTTGTGCTGTCGGAATGAATTTTCCTACAACGTGATAAATTATTACAATTTTCTTTTGTTGGAGCGTGAAGCGGCCGTGAACTAGTGTTGTGTAGCTTTGTCTTATACGTGTAAACTGTTTTAAGACAGCTGTGACTTGATCTATCGGTGTATTGCTGAGTTTTTTACTCAATGGTCAATGCATTGCGTTTAATGGTGGACTTTTAATAAATAAAGGAGCCACGCGCTATCTGTTACCTGTAAGTACTATTGTTTAAAATGTAGAAGGAAAAACTTGGGTGCTATCAAGTACTTGAACAACGGAATTTCTTTCGTATCTCATTTTATTATGTTTTTTGTAAACAGTCTCGTTTCATTTATTTTTAGTGTCATAAAGTATTATGTTAAAATAGTTTCTTCATCTTAGGCATTATCGCGGGAACATGAATAAACACATAAAAACCAATTTATAAAACATATAGTAATTCCATACTTAAAATGTTATTATGAGTAATTATTCAATGAGGCGTAGTTATACGTAGGTGTATTTGTCGTTGATAAGGCTATTATGTAAACAAGGTTATGTAATGTAGCTGTAGAATTTATTTATTTATTTCTTCAACGTAATAACAACCACATATTATGAATAAAGTAACCTAATTAATGTTAATTCAGGATACAGTTTAACCATAACAATTTAATCCTTTATTCTATTTTCTTTATTCTATTTGACGACCGGTCTGGCCTAGTGGGTAGTGACCCTGCCTGTGAAGCCGATGGTCCTGGGTTCGATTCCCAGTCAGGGCATTTATTTGTGTGATGAGCACAGATATTTGTTCCTGAGTCATGGGTGTTTTCTATGTATTTAAGTATTTATATGTATCTATCTATTATATATATCGTCGTCTAGTACCTACAACACAAGCCTTACTGAGCTTACCGTAGGACTAGGTCGATTTGTGTAAGATTGTCCCGAAATATTTATATTTATTTTCATCCTTTCTGTGCCTACCTTTATTGTTTAGTACAATAAAGTGTTATCTATCTATCACTTTAATCAATAAAAAAAATTAGGGCTTTAAAATATATTCTGTCCCGTACCCTACTCACATTTTTTTCTAGGATAAGCCAGAGAAAATATGTCTGCCATTTCTTAATGAGCAGAATGAAAATCGTAGAACTGAAAGAAGTTAGCTAAGCTGGCGGGAATCGGCTTGTAGGGACCAAGTAATTAAAATTAAAAATTGCATTCAATGAAAGGGTTGCGTTTCTGGGCTGAAAAATACAGTCAAGAAAATCACTTTTTAAGAAATTACAATTAAGACAAATAAGAATGGGTAATGGCACATGTTGTGTAATATAGACAGAAGCACGGGTGTTTAACTACTTAACTAAATGATGTAAAATATATGGGTGCAAAACATAGCCTTTTAAACAAGTCATAAGCAATATACTGCAGGTGTTCGTAAACAAACGTTTGTGACAAATTGTAAGAGACTACATACCATAGACCACTTGAACATTAGGCTATGGGAGTTGACTGGATAAGACTAGAGATGCAACATATAGTGGTTTGGCCAGACACCAGAAGAGGTGCTGGATAGCCTCTTAAGTCCCACCATACAAATAATATCCTACTCGAATTTGTTCTTTATAGTGTAGGAAATAAAGTAGAATCTCTTTTATGACAAAATCAAATGAAACAAATGAAATTCAACTCTGTTCCAATTGTATAAAATTCAAATTTTATTGTAATAATTAGTACTACAGGTAGGCCCGTGGGCATTACAAGGTTAAGACTTGAATTACAGAGGTCAGACAATCACCTTTCCAAGGGTTGACTTGGCAAATTCCTAGGACAGGGACTAAAGGTCACCCACATTGATATGTGGTGATCCTGGCGGCCCACAATTGAGAAGGAGACTGCATCAATTGGCCTCAGCTGGATGGAGCTGAAAGAGGCTGCGCAAGACTGTAATTGGTGAAAATTAGGATATTAGGATGTCATTATCATCAAATGATGTAGAATACTGTGAGTCTCGTCAATTTTTGTGACAATATTTTTACAAAGTAATGTAATATGAGACTTCAATCATACTAATTATGGTAGGTAATTATAAGAAAATCTAATGTTAGCTTATTTTTGTGAGCTGTTTTTAGTGAATAAAGAATCTCTGTACCTAAACCTAGAGTATGTAGGACAGTGAACACTATCAGTTAGCTCTTATATATTTCTGTCATTATCAGTAACCAGCCATGTTTGTGTTTAAATACATTTTTTATCAGAGATTGTGTTGATAGCATTTATATTAATGTTATTGCTGATATCATAGTATATCTTATATTCATATCATAATTTTATAAAACATATTATATTAGGATTTGTAAGATTCATAAATTTATAATTTTTTTAAAACATTGAGAAATATTGTATGTATTACTCAAATTGAATTCAATGTGTATAATTATCAATTGAATATTTACCTGCTATTACCTCTAGTGCCTATTATGATTGAATCAGGAAATTTTAATATTTTAAACTATATATTCATAGTAATGGATGGGCTGCAGCATTGAATCCCTCATGCTCAAGATTGCTGCCTGTTGCCATCTATTGGAGGGTGGGCCTACATCCACTAGCATAGCCAAAGATAGTAACAGTGAAATTCAATAAAAATAGATAGAAATATTCCTCAATAGAAATAATTAGTCACAAAATTGGTGCCTGATTACAAAGGGTTGCCACACGCAAATACCTCAGTCTAAATACTGTGTAAATATTTCTACACACAAGAATTGTTTGCACAACTATAATTATTAATTATGTAAGTGATACGGCTTTAATACTGCCTCTGAATCAAAGCATAATAGTCAGAATCAAGGGTTGGCCTGTTTGATAATTATATTGTAATGGTAATGGCTGATATTTTGCCAGGCTAGTTTGGCGCGACCTATGAATAATTTGGCCTCTTTAGTCTGGGACTCGTAAGTTTATCCACCTTGTTAAATATGCAAAATAGCTTAAAAACTCTAAAAATCGAAGTCTAGATCCAGACCAAGACCTTTAGGTATTAGTTCATTGGATGAGCAAATCAAGTTGAAAAAGTTGGGTACGGCGGTCTGTAAGTTTGGTTTGAAAGTTAATAAGTCTACTAACTTAATTGAACATGGCAAGCAAGTTGAACTACCTACTTAGAAGTCAATTGAGCGGTTTTTTCTGTATAGAAGAATCAAATGGTTAGCGGATTAAAAAAAAAAACTGTCAATCATGTGAATGCCTGATGCAGTTATTAGTTTATTACACCGCATATCGTTGCGGCGAGCGGAGCGACGTATCCGACGACGACGACGCACCACCCTACCGGTTTGCTCTATCCTCCTAAGGCCCACCATACAAATAAATATATTTGTCTGAAAGCTCAAACAATCAGACGATTTACACCCTCTCTTTTTTTAATGGCATAGGCGGCAAACGAGCAGACGGATTTCCTGGTGGTAAGCAATTACCGTCGCCCATGGGCACCCGCAACACCAGGGGAGTCACAAGCGCGTTGCCGGCCTTTAAGGGGAGCTGGAGTTCTGGGAACCTTACTCACCATCAGCAACACAATATCACATACCTGAAAGGTAGCAGTGCTATTATGGCTGTGGTCTTCTGTAAGGAGGAGGTACTTCCCCAGTTGGGCTGTCCCAGATTCAAGCGTGATGGTCATCGCTGTGCCCTACCTCTCATTGTTGGAGAGACGGCGCCACTGTGTTATACCATACGATTTCTGGATACTAATCACTATTTTACAAAGTTACACATCGCACCACCGGACGGTGCTCCGGAGTGCTGAGCAGTGTGATAAACTGATACCTAACTGCCGTACCAGCAAGAAGTCTTGCCAACCCTAGCTCCGATAATACTATTACTAATTAGTTAACTACTCAAGTTCTAAGTACTCTTCGAGATTTTTATACGAAGCTCGTACGCGGCGAACTCTCGGCGTATTCGCCTCCGTACACTCACTCGCAAATCACAAGTGTGATATCAGCCTTACTTCGATGCTTGCCTCTCTTCCTAACAACCGTGTTTGCTAGATAAATTGAAGGTATCAAAAACGTGACGCGAGTTTTAAGTTAAAGCCCCATTTAGAACATGCAAGAACTTATATATGATTTTCATTACATTGCGGGGTTATATAAAGCGACCGAATTCGCCGTAGGCCCATAGCCCGCAATGTAATGAAAATCGTATACAAGTTGGTCTAAATGGGGCTTAAAACTAATAACTTTTCATTTGAAAACGAAAGGAAACCAGCAAAATCCACAAACTTCTCATTCTCCATCAAACTGCATGCAGGTTTGTTCATATTTATCAATGCCAGAGCCGTACGCCACGTACACGCATCGAGGGACCACTCGTGCTTCGAATCGTGATTTCTGACCTTAGAATTAAAACAGCACAATTCTTTCCGATACCTAATTCATATACGACATTCTTCGTTTAAGCTTCAGAACAAATCCTTACTCGAATACAGGCGTAAGTTAGTTGTACGTGCATATGGCACTTGCATCGTTTCTATATTACAGCATAAAGGCTCATCTCCACATAATAAATACCTTACTATTGAATGTAAATATACGTTTACCATTTAGCAGTTCGTTGCCGAAATTAAGGTTACCAAAATTATATTTTGTTACGCGGGATTAAATAATTTATTCTCCTTTTTTATACTGAGGTTGAATGTATAGAATAAATTTCTAAAGATATTCTAAGAAATAAAATGCTTACAATGTTATTCCTTGGTAACATCTTGTAGGATTTCCGTTTATGTGCTTTCTCATTTCTCACGGGACGAATACCGAAACAGATTTGAGGCAGACTCATTCTTAGAATAGGTACTCGATTCGTTAAAGTTCTATCATACAGCTCCATTCATAAATATGGTTATATTCATGAGGAAAGGAAATAGGTAGTAATGACTCCTTAAATTAAATTAAATTTGTTGTGTGTTTATGTTTGTCCCTGGGTTATGATTTTTTTATAGATATTTGTATTTTTTACGTCTCTTTTAGTGCGAGTGGCTTAGTTGTAAGAGCATGCGACTTGCAATCCGGAAGTCGCTGGTTCAACCTCAGCTGGTTTCGGAACCTACATACGAAATCTACAGTCATTTAAAGCTGATTGCGTTGACGTAGCACATCTAGCACTCAAAAAGTTAAACACCAAATATGTTCATACGCTCAAATGTATGAACTTTCTTACACAGGAGCGTTACCGCGAAGTACCGGACATCGAAGTTCGTATATTTCGGGCATCTTTATCTTTTACTCCAATTCTGGTGTCAGATAGTGACAGAGACAATCGTCCAAAATTTACGAATATCGTTGTTCGCGGTTGCGCCGCTGAGTGGACGCTGGAAGCGGAGCGAGTAGCGTCAAGCTTCTAAGGGATTTGAACGGCGTGCCCTGCGGCCGTTCTCATACGTTACATGCTCACCCGCCCGCCACACGCCCAACTCTCGTCCACTCAGCGGCGCTACCACGAAAAACGATATTTCTAAATTTCGGAGGGTTGTCTCTGCCGAAAGAGAAAGATGCTCTAATATACGATCCTCGATGTTCTCAGTACCGGGCAGGCCTTACTCGTAAAAACTCGCTCGCCGGCGTACAGGCCGCAGCCTATTTCATTATCTGGAATTGACGAGTATAGTTGAGATCGTTTATTTTTATCGCGGCAATATTGCACACATGGAGTTGAAGGTCAGTGCCAGGCGATCGTGATGAGAATCGTGAGCCGGTTTGTGCACGCGCATTCTGTTCGCTCACTTGCAACGATGACTGAATAAGCGATTGTCGAAAATTTAATTTTACATTACTTAAGGGTGCGGAGCTTGTCGCGCTCCTCGATACTGCGGCGCTACCGCAAAAAACGATATTCGTAAATTTCGGGCATCTTACTCTTTTACCCCAATTAAGACGTGATGAGACTGACAGCGACAATCGTCAGAAATTTACGAATATTGTTTTTGGCGATAGCGCCGCTGCGCTCAGTGAATGTGCAGTGAAATGTCATGGGCGAACCACACGCGAATTTAGGTTTTTTTTTTCTATTATTAAAAAAATGATATTTTTCAAAATGTAAGACGGATACGTTATAGAAAATAAGTAATTTTGTTATTATTAAAAATCTTATGACCTTCTGTCGAGTATTTGCGACGATTTAAGGGAATCCATTATTTTTTAAAGGTCACTTTCGATGTGATTTCTATTAAGTAAAATTCAAGTAATCGTGTTTCGGAATCGTATGATTTGTTGAGTTAATCCTTAAATATCTAACTTATGACACACATAGACTAAGATTAAGGATTAACTATACAAAAAAGGAATCTAGAAGACGAGATTATGCTGTAATTTCTTCGGCGGAGCCCTTAAGTTATTTTTAAGTTAAGTTACAAGGAAGATGCGTTGGCGTGATATGTCTGCGCTTATATGCCTATTTGTATTCAGAACACTGCAAATATTAGTTGAACTATTTCCTGTCCGCTTTTTCAATTCTCAGTATCAAATCAATGACTAGCCCACATAACACCATAAACTGCTCGGTCATTATCGCGCCATCTACATGAGTCAAGATTGTCTTGTGCAATATGTAGGTACGATAACCGCATGATTCAAAAGGACTACCGCGAAAATCTAGATTCGCTTTCAGTCACTTTAATTATGCCTTAATTGGAGTAGAAGAGAAAGATGCAAGAGCTTCGATGTTCGCGACAGGCCAAGCCCTTTTTAAAAACAATAATAAAGTTTTTGTAAATCAAGTCGAGCCCTTTTTAAAAATAATAAAAAAGTTTTGGTAAATTTTGCATTTAATTTGGCACGATCGCTTTTAGTTTAAAAAAATAAACCTATTGTTTCTTGTGCATTGCATGTTTGCAATTATATCTATATACCTCGGCGTGAAAACGGGTTGTCGGCCTTGTAACAATGCTATATACTCGGCCGGCAATCCCTTGACAATTAGAGATATGTTGACCTCATTTTGAACACCTCAACCGCTTAGCCACATCTGCTGCTGACTGTACTATTAATGTAACGACAGTGGAAAGTAACTTTTCGAAAACCCGTCACAATGTATCAGTAAATTTAGGCCCTGCGCTCATCATCCTAAGGGGTCACTGTATTGAATAAAACCTAGCTACCTTTTCTAAGTTAAAGACATGCTCATGTTACTGGCTGCCTTCGGTAATATATTTTCATGTGGTATAAATTTTAATTAAACAAACAAACAATCCTAGAAACTACCTAAAGCATTAAACTATTTGGCAGTTAATCCGGCCATTTCTATTTCCGTCTAGCGGATGTCTGTGATTTGTATCTTTTCCAGATCGTAAAAAATGCGATAATTCACTCGTGGATTCAGTCGCAGTTTTGTTAAGGTTTGGTCACATAGGGCGTTTTGTGGCGTGGCGCAGCGGGACGCGACGCTGCCGTCCGAATGTGTGCCTTATTTCGTTACATTAGCCACACGCTGTCACGCCCGCTGCGCCCCGCTCCCAAAACGCGCCTATCTGCCCAAGCCTTTAGGTGGTAATAAGCCTCCAAAGGAATTAAATTGGAATCGCATAAGTACAGTACAAAGCTAATATGACACAAAACTGTGTGATTGTCTTATTGTAAATGAGACCACTTTTTTGTGCATCAATATAAGCAATTTGATAAAGAAGGTGCATTCGAGTTCATTAATATGTATAAATCTTCACCTTGAAATGAAGGTATAAAATTGTAATAGTAGTTTATCTACGTACATATCATAAGTGCTCTAAAATGCGTCCAGAAACCGTAGGCAATGACCAGCATTACCAACCATCAGAAATGAATAGAGATGTAATGTTAACATTACCTACTGAAATCCGTAGGTTATGAGTTTAAATTTGGAACAGCTGTCAAATTCTAGTAGGGTGTCTATTCTAGTATCTATTGATATTAAAACAGTCATTGATACGAAACGCCAATTCGTTATTTTTTTTTATATAAATCGAACGACATTAGAACTCGAGTGATAATAGAATAGGGTTCATTCGCTTGTCTATGGTTTAAAAAATATTTGACTGAGATATGAAATAACAACGCCGCCATTCCAAGCTGTCATTTGTTTTGATCGTTGACTTTTAATGTTTACAAGTAGCACTAGTGCAGGTCATTTCCCTACGGTTCCTGAACCCATCATAAAACATTTATGATATGTGGTGTAGATAAAGTAAGTGTATGCATCTATACATAATTAGGCATTACAACAATCGTATTAATGACTGTTTTAATATCTAAAGATATTAGAATGGACACCCCACTTGAATTTGACAGCTGTTCCAAATTTAAACTCATACCCTACTGTTTTCAGGAGGTAATGTTAACATTACATCTCAATTCATTTCTGATGGCTGGTAATGCTGGTCATTGCCTACAGTTTCTGGACACATTTTAGAGCACTAATGATATGTACGTAGATAACAATACAAATATATTTTTATTCTAATAAAAATTGTTGTGAGCCATGTTACTATTATTTAGTTACAAACGGATAGAACGGACAAATGTTGATTTTGTTGTATTTTAATTTGGTCTTTGGTTTATTTTCCAGCTAAAACCAATATTACTAAACAAATACGGGATTTATTATCATTATCACTAATTGAAACCGATTCACCCACTAATAATGGCCGCTATTCGTATTTTTAATCGTAAAGTTTTATCAGTTGGCATTGACACTTTTAAAAATGCTTTTTTTTGTTGGTACAGAGACCTGGTATTAGCGCAATTTTGTTTAGATATTCAGTACCAACTATGTACTAAATGATCAAGTTTTGCTTGCCTATCTCCGCTCTAAGCAATGAACTATTCTATAGATTTACTGAAAAGGAACAAGCTCGTCGAGGTAGGCAGTTGTTTTTTTTTGTATACAGTACGTGAATTAAAGGTACCTAAATACTCTCCTTTTGTTTTAATGGAATAAACCATTTTAACCACAACCTTAACCGCAGATTTTGTACCTAACCTCATATGTTTTAGGTCGGCGCGATTAAAAGGATGTTAAGACTATGAAATCCTTAATTACTCGGGAATTCTAAGAACTTTTCAAAAACCGATTAAAACATGAATCACTCTGTTTAGCGTAGGCATCTGGGTAGTGTAAAGGCTTGGCGAGCGCGGGTGAGCTGATCCCACGTAGAACCAGTATTCAGGTACATTTGTATGTCGAGAGTAGAGTATCTCTCACGATGTGTGGTAATTGTATGACATAGTGGACGTGGAAAAACGATATTCGTATGTTTCTGGCATGTTTGTCTTTTACTCCAATCAAGGCGCGATGAGAGTGACAGAGACAATCATCCGAAATTACCGAATGTCTTTTTCGCAGTAGCGCCGCTGTTACATTTATGCGAGACAATTAATTCTTCTATAAGTCAATATGAATATTATTACACGTAGGGCAAGCTTTACTCATCTGAGTTTGTTTACATCGTGAGATAGATAGTTAACTTCTGTTTTTATATTTTCAATTCACATTACAATGTACTTTTGAGGTTATGAATTATGAACATCAACTAATGGTTCTCTACAACCCCTGAGCAGAAAAAAGTCAGTGGAACTTATTTTTTCAAAACCGTAATAAGTACATCATCTCGAGTGCACATAAAACGTGCTGACCATTTTAAAGATCTCAAAGTACCTACGCATAGGATTGCGCGGATTGCGAATATTGCGATATACGATATACATGCATAGGACTGTCTCGCTCACGTGTAGTAACCACTTTATTTGGAGGTCACGTTACACTGGTAACCAACAACTCGAAAAATCACAATACACGACATGATACTAGATCTCGACAAATGGCGTCATTAGAGATTAGCACTAGATTACGGTGAATTACCGAGTGTTTTATGGTTATATAATTTGATAGGCGGCTCCGGCACACCACAACATCTGTCTCACTTAATAGCACTTTAGAGTATTTAATGGCCAATGACCTCAGAATGTGGAAATAAAAGTGTTTTTGTCTTAAATTTATGGGACCACCCGTAAATTTATTTGATCGTGATTACACAAAAGAAAAGGAAAGAAAGCAGACTATCTTTTAATTATTTACTCTTTAATTACACACGCTGGTTTTGGTAATAAGAAACCTTATAAGCGTCTTAATATAGACATCAGACTTATATTCTGTCTTATGCCAACCCACTTGGGAGTGTCTGGTATGGCATCCAAGGGAACCCGTTTAAGAGTGGTCTCCTATTTGCAATTATGTCATGGTTCGTTTAAAATGCTGGATAAACCAATGAGAGTGAGAGGATTTAGTCCCCATAGGCTCCTGAGGTTACATGAGAAAGCTCAGATTCTCCGATATCTTGCTTTAATAAAGAAGGAATGTAAGACAAAGCAAGACTGTGTTTCTCCAAAGTTCAAGCTGGTGCTTAATCGGCATCTCATCTCTGAGCTACATAAATTTTATTGGTCTGGTCGGTCAAAATCTGTATGAATTTTGGGGGAACTCCATCTTGTAAACCTTCTGGTTTTATTCATTCATGCGTGAGATCTCTTCACGATTAATGTGCGAACTTTGATGATGATTATGTAATTTTGATTACTAGGTCGGTTGGCCCTATACTTGAAAGCATTTTTCATTTTGTATGGCCTATCAAACCTATCAAACAAACATAGTATAGGAAACCAAGTTCTTGTTCACAAAACTGTACCTTTTAGGTGGTAGCCATCATAGTTAAGAGTGTACCTACAGTCAACCAATTTGATTTATGGGCCACATCGTTCCTTCTCACAGTGAAAATCTATATGAAACACGCAAATAATCTCTTATTACCGTCACTGTGGCAAGGTTCGAAGTGGCCTAGAAATCAAATCGGTTGACCGTACAGTCAGCAGCAAAAGTGGCTAAGCGTTTGAAGTGTTCAAAATGACCTACACGCGCTCTTATTCTCTTGACAATAGAGATGTGTTGACCTCATTTTGAACACCTCAAACGCTTAGCCACTTCTGCCGCTGACTTTACGTACAGAGATTTTCTACAATACGGTCTCGTTGTTTAAAGCTTATTTTTTCGTTTCAAAACCTCAACTCCTCACGCAACCAATGGCAGTACACGTCCTGTTATTTTCCCACGGGCGGCATTCCTCCAACCGGCGTGCTAATTTGGCCTCATTCCCCGCGGATTAAAGTCTGGATTGGCTTGCGGGCGCCGCGACAATTTGTTACGCTTTATTTGCGTCCGTGGCCGGCAACTAGGGGCGTATAATCATAGTATCCGTCGCGAATGATATGATTGTACTTCTAATCAAGCAAAGTGTAGTTCCGACAATTAGATATGAGTTATTAATTGATAATACTTTGGGCAAATGTTTCGCAGCGGAGTTTGGCTACCGCTCTTATTACTCTGTCCAGATTTCTGCAGAAATGATCACACAGTTTGGTGTCATTTTTGGTTTACTGGTAGAGAGCTGGGCTGGCTAAAAGACAACCAATACAACTTAATACAATGTAGGCACTTCTCCAGAAATCTCAGAGTAATAAGAGCGCTTCAAACGCCGGAATAATCACCCCTAAACGTGTACAGATGTAGTGCAAAACTATATTCCATCGGGAATACTCGGATCTCGATCGACATACGACTGCGCTCTCTTTTCTATATCTGTATGCACATGAATGAGCTAAACTAACTTCACTTATATTATATGATATTTGTTCGATTGACCCAGATTTTTCAGTTGTGACAAATGAAAGTTTTAATATTAATTCTTTCTTCAACCGTTTTCATTGTTGAGTAGAAGTTTTCGTATAAGCATGCTACTTTCCATCTTCCTCGCGTTGTCCCGGCATTTCGTCACGGCTCCTGGGAGCCTGGGGCCCTCTTGGCAACTAATCCCAGGATTGGGGTAGGCACTAGTTTTACGTAAGCGACTGCCATCTGACCTCCAACCCAGAGGGTAAACTAGGCCTTATTGGGATTAGTCCGGTTTCCTCACGATGTTACCGGGGTAGGAGAGCCATCTGTTTAGACACAAATACGTGTCACTGGCATAGGAGTTCAATAATTTTTCATCACACACGTTGTATTGTCGGGGCTGAACGTGTTAATGTCATGTCATGTCAAAAATCTACAAATTCTAACTATTTACAAAGGTGTTATTGCAGTCGTTAAAGAAGACGTGTGAAATAAAACAACTAAAACGGATTAAATCGCGTATACTAATTCAAGGTCCACCCGATGACCACGAACGCTGCTAAAGGGTTCGAAACGTCGGGATGAAGTTTAAATTAGTATGTCACGCGATTTAATTCGTTTTAGTTGTTTTATTTAATGAGTAATTATCGCGGCAACCGAAGACAATATTACAGACGTATGAAATTAATAACATCAAATTAACTTCGGACAAATATTGTATCGTATCACAAAAATGCCAAATGTACCTCCTATCCTACCAGGACTAATTTATTATGACTCTTCTAATCAATATATATAATGTTCTGAGAATATTAATAAGCCTGCTCCGTTCTAAGTTTAGATCCGTGGAGCATAAATCTTCTTACAATCTAATATGTTTATAATTGGTCCCAAAGAGCTGATTCAATTTGCTTTTGGATTATTTTATTTTTTCTTTGTCTTGGAAAGTTTATAATATAAGCGGCCTAGGGTGGCTGAACTGGCTGATAAGATATTAGAAACTTGCCTATCTGCGTCTTTGTTACTCAAATATTGGGAAGATAGAGATAGATTTTTGTGATAGAAATTAAAAAGGTTGTCTAAATAGCTGGGACCCTCGTTATAAAGGGATCACTTGGCGCTAATGCAGATCTTGTTGGGCGGAGTCTTTCACTGATTTGAGATTTTTAGGATTCTTTTGAACGCCCCGAGGCAACGTGGACCTTATACCTTGTACAATAAGGTCCATTAATGTACAGCTAAGAGTGTTGCTGTGTGTACTACAATTATTATTCAAGTCTTTTATATTACGAAATCTTTGTGTTTTTTACAGTTTGTAATAAGTTTGAGTGTTTTTTGATGACGTCATTATAGCAAACCTTGTTTAAAGGGACCAACGGCGTGTAGCTTGGTTATACTCTCTGGGGCTACAGAACAAATCTATTGCCTGGAACATATTGAGATAAGAAACATAGTGATAGTTGGAGAGGCTTGGAATTAGAGTGTTCTAAGCTTAATTAAAGTATTCCTCAGAATACTCAGTTTTAGGATGGAAATCAAAAGCAATCTTATTGATAACTTTCGAATAAACAGATAATAGTTTGTTTGCTTTTTAGTTTCTAGTTCAATTTGCTACTTTACTTGATGATTCTATGAAAGTTTTTTAGCTAGCTAGAAAGCTGTCTATTATTGAGACGAATAAATTGACTTACGAACTTAATAGATTAACGAAAATCTAATCTCGCATTTTATATTCCTTACATCGAATTTTCGTAAATTTGGTACCATTTGATTATTCAGATTATTACCCTGTAAGAAAAATAAATTTCCGTTTGTACATTCGATCCGTAGAGCTGCTTCGAAACGAATACGTCATATAATTTACAACAGAAAAACATAAATCATTGTCAAAATAACTACAACAAGTAAATATTTACACAAACGACTTACCAGCACTGCATAATTACGTGGTTCATGACAAAGGGTGACCCCAGAACATAGGGTTCAGCTCAGACGTCAAGAAACGTGAGCATGGCTGACGTGGGATGTTCTGACGCCTTGGTCCTTATACCCTATGCGTCGACACACTATTGGAGTTCACGTGGAAGTGGCTTTCAAAGAATACCTCTCTAACTATTACTTCGATTCGTAGGGTAATGTTGATCACCAATTTTTAACTCGAAATGGTTGATATTTAAATCGAAAGCTAGCAGACGTTTCTGCTTAAAATAAAAACAATTTAGAAATGGTTGGTTTATGAACGCGATATTAAGACTGATAATGTGGGTTTCATATTGTCATTTATCATTTTAGCACACCTCCTTACAGAAGACCACAGCCATAATAGCACTGCTACCTTTCAGGTATGTAGTGTTGTGTTCCTGGTGGTGAGTAAGGTTCCCACAGCTCCAACCCCCGGCAACACTAAGGCCGGCAACGCGCTTGTGACTCCCCTGGTGTTGCGGGTGCCCATGGGCGAGGGTAATTGCTTACCACCAGGCAATCCGTCTGCTCGTTTGCCGCCTATGTCATAAAAAAAAAGCCATAAGCATCCACTGCTGGACATAGGCCTCTCCCAAATATGACTTGGATTTGTGCCGTGTGGTGCCTGCTGACTAGAATACCACCCCATCTCCTCCCGTGGGTGACGGCAAGAGGGGACGAAGGGACAAAATCAACTGATGGGCCTACCTACCTACTGCTGCCATCAACCGGCCTGCCAAGCGTGGCGACTATTGCAACTATCCGTAAGATGTAGGTTTCACCGAACCCAATTACACTGCGAAAACCACATTCTTCATATTTGAAAAGTTGATGATTCGCCCGGGAATCAAAGTAACCCAGTTTGCTAGTACCTACAGTAAATCCCTGTTGCTTTTACTACTTTACTGGGGTAGAAATTATTGTAGATTTGATCATGTAACTCCAGAATTGAGAACTGTATCCAATAATTTACTATCGTACAGCAAAATGTATGAAACAAAAAAGGATAAAAAAACAGTTTCTTTTTTAGTAGGATTCCGTGGTTTACGATTGAAATAACAAGATGTTCTAAAAGGTACTTAAATAAATTGAAGGTACGGTCTCTTTCCAAGAAAGATAAAAAGAGAGATTTACGTCGAATAAAACGTAATGCTATACGTGTTTCGCTTAATAGTTAATACATATTTAATATATATTGTGAATTTCGTTTATTTGTTAATATGAGCTTACAGCGATTGGATCGCGGCTTTTGAAAAATGTAATACTTAAATATCTCTTTGTTATCTGAACAGTCTACTGATCTTTTTAGAAATACGTAAATTTGTGATTATGCATGTATGCATGTTTGTTACTCTTACAATGATGTAGCTCATATATTAGAACATATAGTTTATAATTAGGCATAGTGTAAATTTACAACATTAAAATGCACTACTCGAAGTAAGGTGCAGACGAAGCCGCGGGAACAAACTAGTATACAATAAAGGCAACAGTATCCCACGCGAGGCTTCGAATATATTATAATAGTGTACATAACGAGGGTGACAATAACCCGAGTCTTAAAGAAGTTTTTAAACGAGTATCGAACCTAATTTTTAATAGCAAGTGCCTTAAAAAGTGAAATTTACGCATGCGAAGCGTGCGAAAAGGTCACTTTTTACGCACTAGTTAGGAAAATTATTATATTTAATAACTTGTGAACGGTGTTGGTCACATATATTGTAAGGCAGTTTCAGAAAAAAATTATGTCAGTTTTGTGACGATAATTAAAGCATGAACTCTGTATGGAAAATTATTTTTTATTATGCAGAAACGTCTGCTAGCGAATATCTTCGATAAAAATATTTTTGACTTTTTAGCATTGTACAGTCGCCATCAGATATATGAGCTGTGGAGGCGGTCACAAATATCTGAACAAAGCCTCTATTATCAGGGAGATAAAGTGCATGTTCACATATTTGTGACCACCTCCACAGCTTCGATATATCTGATAGCGACTGTATTACTGTATTACCAGCAGCAAATCTAAGTATTTATAGAAATTTAATATTAATTATCCTTATAAACTGACATAGATAGTTAAGTGTATAGGTACTACAAGTCATGCTAATTGCGGACATTTTTTTCATAAAACTCCCGTAAACATTATTATTTAAGAATACATACATTAGCTCTATTGTAAGTGTTTATAATTATATTCGTTACCTATTATTACACACAGGAAAGACGATTATAGTTTTATTAATTAATTTATATCTTATTGTTTTCTTTGTTTACAGGTAAGTTTTAACGGAGATTAATCATCATTATGTACAATTGTAAGTCCTTTAAATTGGCATATTCTATTGGCACGTTGTAACACTTTAGAGGTTACCTATTGGAATGAATACTAATAATGTTCCTTACTTGTCTTATATTTCAGAGGTTAAGCCAATTCACTCTTCTAGTTGTTGTGCTTCGCTTTATCGTTTCATTTTGGGAATCTACTCGATATAGATAGTAGAAACTCGTCCGAATTCTTTTGATAATTGAGTCCTGTTTGAATGTCCAATATTCTTTCATTTTCAGATTTTGGTACACGTTGTAAGAGATATCTACGTCGCGGTCACCGTGTTTGCCATTTTGTATCACATTGAAATAGGAATTTCACTTTCATTTGATGATTTTAAGGAGAAAAAGTTAACTTGGAGACTGTTTCTCAAAAGCTAGGAAATGTAAACAAACAGCAACATGACTTTGACATGAGCTGTCAATCTGAACTAAGACATTCTTTCTATCTGTCGCCTTGCACCGGGGATTATGTTTGCTCAAACAGTCCTTACTGTCGGTTTTCTCTGTTGTCAATGGATTTATTTCACGAATATTAATTCTTTGTTCTTATTAATTTATATTTGACTTTTAAATGTCTTATATTAAAATACTGAAGTATAAACACTTGGTAAATTGTTTATTTAAAAACTTATTTTGAGATTTTTGTAAGAGGCGCCCTCTGGTGTGCATTTGTGTTTCGATCGATATGTTGTTTCTGTGGAATGCGATTGAGATCCGCCATTACGCCGCTATCTGCTATTAAAAATGGGTTAATTTGTTCCCTAGGCGTAATCTTTCCAAAATGGGGTAAGTTTGCATTCGTGAGAAGGTTTGCAAATCTTTGCTAGTGTTCGTTTTCTAATTGGAAATGTTATTGTTTCAGCTGGACCCATAATTTTTATATTTTGATATAATTTAAAATGTGACCTGCGTACACGACGCCATTCTTTTAACATGCTTTGATACAACCAGTTTTTGGTAAGTTTTGAATTATATAGCACTGCAGGAATGTTGGAAAGATATTTAAGGTGTGTCGAAATGAATTCTAATTGGAATCTATTCTTTTTCAGCACCATTATGATATTTTAATTACGTATGTGACTCCACGTGTTGGTTCTGCACACATATTCCTTTCGCCCGATCTTTCGGTAAGTTTTGAACTATCTTTATATATACACACAACACTTTCACCGTTGTATTAAACTTAAATAATAGAATTAATAATTTTCCAAAATTATTAACCTGGTTCTTTTGTCACCAGGGCTCTTCCTTTTGGTACGGTTGGTACCTACCGAAACTCTTCCTTTCGGGTACGGTCGTTACCTACTGAAGCTTTTGTGCGGATTACTTTTGGTATGGGTTATCACCTACCGAACCTTTTTTATTAGTCAGGGTTACTCCTGCCAAGTTCCTTGGATGAAGTAGCTGTACTGCTCCTGGGTCTACCAGTGGGTGTTAGTGTGAGGACTTCCCATACTACTTCCTACTTGAACCGGTAACAGCTGACGTTACTATCCGGTAAATGTTTTCTTTCTTATTTTAAGCATAAATGTATTGAGTAACAGCTAGTCTGTTCCTTTCTTAAAGGTGTATATGTACCAGTAAACTTTATAATATAATGAACCTAGTTTTCCATCTGGTCATGACCATAGAGATATAATGGAAGTAGTGGAATTATTTTTAATTTGCACTGTTGTTACATAAAATAGAACCATAGTTAAAATATATTAAAGTTGGAAATAAACTTACACTATTTAAACAAAACTGTGTTGTTAATTTCAATTGGTGTTCATTCGTTAGTCGAGGAGTGGATAAGGGCGCTCAACATTAATTGTTTATTCTTATTTTTTTAACATCGTTCATACATAAATAAATACTTATCCATTCCCTCGCTCCAAGTGGCCTTTCCCTTCGACCCGTAAAGTCTCATTTCTTTAGCCGTGCATTTTCTTTTAATTTTATCTCCCTCATTTAATATTTGGGCAATAGCGTCACTCAGGTTTTAGTGGTACAGTGCTACAGTGGCGCCACGCTAAAGTATTACAGTGGCGTTCCCAACGTTGAGCCTTGGAGAATGAACACAAATTGATTAACTAAATCTCTAATTGTATTATTATTGTTTTCTTTTTTGGTGTGAATTCTGGTTGTACAGGTGTAAAAACTGAATTTAAATATTTTAGTTATAAGCGTATGTGTACTGCAAGGTTACACATTGTAATTTAAACATAAATACATTTAAGCTAATAAACTTAAATAGTAATTTAAACAAAATATCACTACTGTGTAAAAAATATTTGAGCTAATAAACTTAAATAACTATTTAAATATAAAAGTGATATTCAAGTTGTAAAACTTTTTAAGCTGATAAACTTAAACATTTGAAATTGTTATAAATACTTTTCTTAGTGTTTATTCAACACTTTGTTTAGTGAATACTGGATTTGATAATAATTTGGGGAAATATTTTGTCGTACTTTTCGGTGAATACACTCACACTCTACAACTAACGTTTAACTAAAATGGATTTTCTTAAAGCAGGTTGTAAAATCGCACACTTACACAAAGATGAAATAACACATGAGTTAGTTATTCGCAAGTTACCAGTTAATCCTATTTCTAGAAGGTCTAGTTTATGTCAAGCTTTGAAAGACACAGCTGAACATGCTCGAAAGGGTAGTCTTAAATTTCAGGATTTGTTTCTTGGTGATAAAGATGCGGAAATTGAATTATGTAAACAGAAAATTCAAGAAATTGAACAAGAAATCAGTGATCATCTTTCCGTCTCTGCTAAGGACAGGCTACTTTCGCGCTGTAGGTATTTGTTTTGTCGACTTTCTCGTTTAGATCAAAGCATTACTGAAGTCAAGCTATTGAAGGATACAATTAACTTGTTTGTTGAGCGTTTACAAGAGGAACTTTCTTCGGCTTCATCTGGTTCTGATGATGGAGACCAATCAGACTCTATGGGTAACCGAATTGTACGTGAGGTAATTTATAAACCTGAAAAAAGTTTTAATATTAATTCCCTTAATTTGAAATTCAAAGGCGATTCTTGTGTTCGTACTTTTCTTTTACGATTGGAAGAGCTGCGCGTTGCACGTAGGATTTCGGAGAACCGTATTTATAGGGGTTTCCCGGAGATTCTCGAAGGACCTGCTTTGTCGTGGTTTCGATCCCAACGTACCTGTCTTTTGTCCTATAAGGAAGTGGTATCTGCATTAAGGGAGGAGTTCGATATTCCTGACCTTGACCACTTACTCTTACAGGAAATTCGTGAGAGAACTCAGTCTAAAACTGAGACTATTGTTTACTTTGTTTCAACGGTGTTAGGTATGTATGACCGACTTAACCGTAAAATTCCTGAGGAAGAAATGCTGGATACGATGATGCGTAATATTAGACCTGAATTTTCTAGGGATTTAGCTCTCCAGGACGTGAGGTCAATCCAACACTTAAAGGAATTGTGTAGGCGTATTGAGTTAGCTCAAGTAAAAGCTAAACAGTTTCGGGAACCAGTGTTACCAAAACAACCTGGATCGTCTCTCTCTCGTAGTGGTATAAATAATAGCGAGCCTTTAAATAGGTTTAATTCTTCACGTATTTCCAGTACTTCCAAAACTTTTGTTGCTTCTGTAAATCAACCATCTTCTAATGTTAAGGTTGTAAAATGTTTTCGTTGTGGTAGGGAGAATCATCCCACCAAATCTTGTAAGTCATCTAGGGAAATCGTATGTTTTAAGTGCGGAGAAAAGGGAGTTCGTACTCCTGAATGTTCTAAATGTAATTCCCTTTCAAAAAACTAAATAACTTTGTCTTTTCTAAAAATACAAAATCTTTACCTTTTGCTCCCTCACAAGCAGAAAAGGCAATTTACTTCAAACCTCCACAGGAGATAATAGACTATATTTAACCTTAGATGTACTCAATTTAAAAGTGAGAGCTCTTCTTGACTCTGGATCGTCTGTTAGTCTTTTGGGTCGTGGTAGTCAGTCTGTTTTCGAATCTATCGGAATTCCGATTATGAAACATGAAATACCTCTTTCCTTGAATGTAGCAGATGGTTACCCTCACTTAATTACTCATTATATGATGATACCTATAAATTTCAAAAATGAAATAAAAGTAATACGGTTTGATATACAAACTAATATTAAAAACCGCATGCTGCTCGGTCTTAATTTTTGGAAAGCATTTAATTTGATACCTGATAAAATTAAAGATGTAGTAGAAAGTTTTAAAGAAGATCACGCTCTTTGCAGCGCTATGTTACCTACTGAGTGCGGTTTAAATGATTATAATAATTTGACTAATGACCAAAAACATCAACTTAAAATTGTTAAACAATTATATGACCAAATTGATACTGAAAAAGTTGGTTTAGGTAAAACCCATCTTATTGAACATGTTATCGATACGGGCAATGCACGCCCTATAAAACAAAAATACTACCGTCTTAGTCCTGAAAAACTAGCTGCGTTAGAAAAGGAAGTTGATCGTATGCTTCAACAAGGGATCGTAGAACCATCCCATTCTCCTTGGAATTCTCCCGTAGTAATGGTTGAAAAACCAAATGGTGAATTAAGACTATGTTTGGATAGTAGGAAGGTAAACTCAGTATCTAAATCTGATGCATATCCTGTACCCTATGTTCATTATATATTAGACAATTTACGTGATGCTAGATACCTCACATCTCTTGATTTAAGTGCGGCTTATCATCAAATACCTCTTAGTGAAAACTCTAAAGAAAAAACAAGCTTTACTGTTCCTGGTAAAGGTTTATTCCATTATAATCGCATGTGTTTTGGTTTGGTTGGCGCGTCTGCGACCATGCAAAGGTTGATGGATAATTTATTCACGGCGGAATTCGATAATAAAGTTTTCTGTTATATAGATGATATTATAATTTGTACTTCAGACTTTGACGAGCATATCCGTTTAAGTAAAGCCGTTTTTGAAAAATATGAAAAAATCACTATTTTGTAGATCTGAATTGAAATATTTAGGTTATCTAGTGGACAAATACGGTCTACGTACTGATCCGGCTAAAGTCGATGTAATTTTAAATTTTCCTATACCTAAGGATTCGAAAAGTGTAAAGAGTTTCCTTGGAATGTGCGGTTGGTACCGTAGATTTATTGATAATTTTGCTAAAATTGCGCGTCCTTTGTCTCGGTTAACGAGCAAGAAAATATCTTTTGTTTGGACGGAAGAAGCTAATGAATCTTTTAATTTACTAAAATCTGCTTTAATTTCCGCTCCAATTCTTAAATGTCCTAATTTTGACGAAGCATTTTATATTCACTGCGATGCATCTTCTTATGCTATCGGTGCAGTGTTAACTCAACGATATGATCAAGTGGATCACCCCATCGCTTACTCTAGTCGTACTCTCAATAAACCTGAGACTAATTATTCAGCAACAGAGAGGGAACTTTTGGCTGTAATATACGGTCTAGAGCAATTCCGAGCGTATGTAGAAGGGAGAAAATGTTATATCGTGACTGATCACGCTTCTTTAAAGTGGTTCAACAATCTAAAGAATCCATCTGGTCGTTTAAACCGGTGGGCATGTCGTTTGAGTCAATTTAATTTTGAAATGATACATAGAAAGGGTAAAGAACATGTAATCCCTGACTGTCTTTCTCGTATACATGTAGATGCTTCTGAGGTTGCACCTATAAAGGATCCTTGGTACCTTGACTTATTTAAAAAGGTTACTGAGAAACCGTCTTTATATCCTAACTTTAAAATTGAAAATGAGAAACTTTTTCGATACTCTAAGAATAAATATCGCCTTACCGCTCAGTTTGAATGGAAGTTGGTATTACCTTATGAGCAAAGAAAAGAAATCTTAGCTAAATACCATGATGATCCTACTGCTGGACATTTTGGAGTAGCAAAACTCATTTTAGAATTTCTGACTTATATTATTGGCCTACTATTTTTCAAGATGTTAAAGAGTACGTCGAGACTTGTGAGATATGCAGAACTTATAAACCTGTGAATCTGGCTCGTCCTGGTCTGATGGGTAAACCCCGTCGTGTGTCGTTTCCAGGCGAGGCTATCTCGTGTGATATCTTAGGTCCTTTTCCTCCTTCTTATCTACGGAATCAGTATTTATTTGTATGTACTGATTATTTTAGTAAATATGTTACTCTTTTTCCTTTACGCACTATCACTGCGAAAGCTATAGTGAAGTGTCTAGAAAAGGGAATTTTTCTTGTTCACGGAGTTCCCAAAATATTATTTTGTGACAATGGTGCACAATTCACATCTAAAGATTTTAGAGATTTGATGGTGAAATATAGTGTACCTAATGTATTTTATAATCCAAGATATCATCCTCAGACGAACCAAACGGAAAGGGTAAATCGTGAATTGGTTAGAACCATTGCATCATACGTGCGCTCCGATCACCGTACTTGGGATAGGAACGTAGCCGAGATACAATGTGCGATAAACACGGCCAAACACGAGGTCACCAAGAACACTCCGTATTTCCTTACTCATGGACGTCAAATGATCTTGGACGGATCACTATATAACCAGGAAAGTCCTATCGATCCAACTTCTATAGAAACAGATACCAGTGGTGTTTTCTCAGACAAACTGAAGGAGCTCCAGTCTGTGTTTGTTAAAGTACGTCAGTTGTTGACTGCCTCTCATGAACGTAATGCACGTTATTACAATATGCGGAAGCGTCACGTAGACTTAAAAGAAGGACAGGTAGTTTATAAAAGGTGTTTTCCATTGTCTAACTCCTCTAAGAATTTTTCTGCTAAACTGGCACCTCGTTATGAGAAATGTGTCATATTTAAAAAATTGAGTTCTGTAGTTTTTACTCTAAAATCCCTAGGAGGGAAACTTCTAGGAAACTTTCATATTAAAGACATTGTCCGTCCTGGCGAAGTCGAACCATCCGGGTAATGGTTATCGCTTTCGGCCGTGAGACATGAAACTTTACTTTACTAAATAAATATTTGAGACTCCTAGTCTTAGTATTTCTTATTCTATTAGGTCTGGTGGCGTACGAACCGACCATATAATAAATGTGTCCTAATAAAGACATAAATGAATATCTAAAACGACTGAATTTAAAAGACTGTTTTCATAGATAA
The DNA here is from genome assembly GCA_022674325.2 of Grapholita molesta. Classification (NCBI taxonomy): domain Eukaryota; kingdom Metazoa; phylum Arthropoda; class Insecta; order Lepidoptera; family Tortricidae; genus Grapholita; species Grapholita molesta. The sequence continues at coordinate 2,655,053 of CP053125.2, read as the reverse complement.
TAGGTTATTCTTCCCAATACAATGTATAGAAGATAACTCATTTCTCAACATATTGTATCTCGAGATAGCATGTTGTTAGGATATAGCTATTTTGCTTAGCAGTTCCAGCACCACCTCATCTCCGGTACACCGGCATTTCTTTAATAAAGGGAAAGTCCAATGCCTACTATTAGTTTAATAAAGTGGTACCACATGTAGATTAATATAGTTCCATGGATATAAGGCATATAAGTTTAGTAGTTAAAAAAAAAATAGTTAGATAACTTTATTAAGGTTATTTTCTCTTCGTTGAATCTAGTTTTAGAGATGATACATGCCTGATCAGCATCGTATTTTTTTTTTTTTTGTTTCCATTTAAGCTTGTTGTAGTAGTAATAGTTGTATGTTCCATTTCAGTGTTTGAAGGTTGTAGAGACCACAAAGTTCCCGTGTCTTGTTTTATTTGTTTTAGGCAAGGAATTATATCTTCTTGTCGTTTATTTCTTATAAGCTCTTGTTTTCCTTTCCACATTCCAATTAATAAACTAACATTTTAATTCCTATGCTTATTAACTGCTTTAAAGCAAACAACTAATTTCCTGCTTTTGCCTCGCAGCTCTATCTAAAAAAAAAAAATTTAATTTAATTTTTTTTTTTTACCCAACTAAAGATGAACTGTAACACTTTAGAGGTTACCTATTGGAATGAATACTAATAATGTTCCTTACTTGTCTTATATTTCAGAGGTTAAGCCAATTCACTCTTCTAGTTGTTGTGCTTCGCTTTATCGTTTCATTTTGGGAATCTACTCGATATAGATAGTAGAAACTCGTCCGAATTCTTTTGATAATTGAGTCCTGTTTGAATGTCCAATATTCTTTCATTTTCAGATTTTGGTACACGTTGTAAGAGATATCTACGTCGCGGTCACCGTGTTTGCCATTTTGTATCACATTGAAATAGGAATTTCACTTTCATTTGATGATTTTAAGGAGAAAAAGTTAACTTGGAGACTGTTTCTCAAAAGCTAGGAAATGTAAACAAACAGCAACATGACTTTGACATGAGCTGTCAATCTGAACTAAGACATTCTTTCTATCTGTCGCCTTGCACCGGGGATTATGTTTGCTCAAACAGTCCTTACTGTCGGTTTTCTCTGTTGTCAATGGATTTATTTCACGAATATTAATTCTTTGTTCTTATTAATTTATATTTGACTTTTAAATGTCTTATATTAAAATACTGAAGTATAAACACTTGGTAAATTGTTTATTTAAAAACTTATTTTGAGATTTTTGTAAGAGGCGCCCTCTGGTGTGCATTTGTGTTTCGATCGATATGTTGTTTCTGTGGAATGCGATTGAGATCCGCCATTACGCCGCTATCTGCTATTAAAAATGGGTTAATTTGTTCCCTAGGCGTAATCTTTCCAAAATGGGGTAAGTTTGCATTCGTGAGAAGGTTTGCAAATCTTTGCTAGTGTTCGTTTTCTAATTGGAAATGTTATTGTTTCAGCTGGACCCATAATTTTTATATTTTGATGTTAATTTAAAATGTGACCTGCGTACACGACGCCATTCTTTTTATCATGCTTTGATACAACCAGTTTTTGGTAAGTTTTGCATTATATAGCACTGCAGGAATGTTGGAAAGATATTTAAAGTGTGTCGAAATGAATTCTAATTGGAATCTATTCTTTTTCAGCACCATTATGATATTTTAATTACGTATGTGACTCCACGTGTTGGTTCTGCACACATATTCCTTTCGCCCGATCTTTCGGTAAGTTTTGAACTATCTTTATATATACACACAACACTTTCACCGTTGTATTAAACTTAAATAATAGAATTAATAATTTTCCAAAATTATTAACCTGGTTCTTTTGTCACCAGGGCTCTTCCTTTTGGTACGGTTGGTACCTACCGAAACTCTTCCTTTCGGGTACGGTCGTTACCTACTGAAGCTTTTTGTGCGGATTACTTTTGGTATGGGTTATCACCTACCGAACCTTTTTTATTAGTCAGGGTTACTCCTGCCAAGTTCCTTGGATGAAGTAGCTGTACTGCTCCTGGGTCTACCAGTGGGTGTTAGTGTGAGGACTTCCCATACTACTTCCTACTTGAACCGGTAACAGCTGACGTTACTATCCGGTAAATGTTTTCTTTCTTATTTTAAGCATAAATGTATTGAGTAACAGCTAGTCTGTTCCTTTCTTAAAGGTGTATATGTACCAGTAAACTTTATAATATAATGAACCTAGTTTTCCATCTGGTCATGACCATAGAGATATAATGGAAGTAGTGGAATTATTTTTAATTTGCACTGTTGTTACATAAAATAGAACCATAGTTAAAATATATTAAAGTTGGAAATAAACTTACACTATTTAAACAAAACTGTGTTGTTAATTTCAATTGGTGTTCATTCGTTAGTCGAGGAGTGGATAAGGGCGCTCAACATTAATTGTTTATTCTTATTTTTTGACATCGTTCGTACATAAATAAATACTTATCCATTCCCTCGCTCCAAGTGGCCTTTCCCTTCGACCCGTAAAGTCTCATTTCTTTAGCCGTGCATTTTCTTTTTATTATATCTCCCTCATTTAATATTTGGGCAATAGCGTCACTCAGGTTTTTAGTGGCACAGTGCTACCGTGGCGCCACGCTAAAGTATTACAACGTCACGACATACGAAGACAGCAACTATCAATAGGCGTTTACGAACAGTTTTTGTCTTTGCCGCTCTTGTACCCAACTCTGCGTCAACAAAACGTCACTCGGCCGTTTATGAAACTATTCTCCGATAACGAATAATCGGAAAGTATTCAAGTGCAACTAACCCGATGACGTCTTCATCCACTTTACTATCCGATAGCGCACTATAGGGCATTAGTTACGTCCACAGACTATATAAACAGTTGAACACCGCATTCGTAAGCGTCTATAGACAACGTGAGACTACAGACAAAAAATTGTTTTAAACAATTAAGTTCCATAGCGTATAGTCAAGTGCAAAAATACGTATCGAAATAATCCTTTCATAAATACGTCCTACAACCTTATTTACTGTACAATAGAGTTGCTCGGTACATATTTTTGAAACTTTGACAGTGAACGATTTTTTACACTTGACTGAACATATAAAATAATATGATAAATGGATAATAAGATAATAGTAAGTACTAACACATAATATGTTTTATTGTTAAGGTGTAATAGGTTCCGATGCTAAGGACGATATAGAACAGTAGGCGATAAGATATGGCAATGATATATTATAACTTATGTCGTTAAAATAGACGAACGAAAAATAACATTAACCGATTCAGTGCGGATGGTACGACAGGCGAGTCATCAATGTTTTTAACGTGTGGCGTATGACACGAGGGGAGTGTCATCACATTATATAGTGTAAGGCACGCCTGCTGCATCATGAAATAGTTGTTGGCTGCCACAGATAAAACATTTTGTAAATGGAAGTTGCAACGAATCGGTTAAACAAAATGGGCGTGGCATATCGAGAAGGAAAGTCATTGAAATAACTGACTTTATGAATCGGAATATATATGACATATACACTAAAAGTTGGTTAGGTCAGGACGTTAGTCGCGAATGCTGAAGGCAGGGTCCAGGAGTGCACACCTCGCAAAATAGCTACACGGCAGAAAAACTACAACACAAGACATTTTCCATCATTTTCCATATGAACTATTTGCAGTGGAGTATGACCGCGACTACATGCACCGTCTAGTATTTCGGCTTGTCTGCGTTGACGTCACAGCATAGCTGTTCCATTCATCTGCTTATCTGTTTTCGGTCGGCGGCGCATTCTTCAGTTCGGTCTATTTTATATTTAGTCCGTTATCGCAACTCTGTAACAAACAGCCACAGCGAGGACACTGGTTAACGTAACGTGTTTAGTCAGTCGTGTTCTGGAGATATAGAGCCAGTTCGATTATTTCATTGGGTATTGTTCTGCTAATTAGGATGCTTGTATGTCCCTCGCGTCCCGCCGTTGACGCGAATTACAGTTAACAACGGTTTTGTATATCTTAATGTCGAATAAATACGTCAATTTTAATGTCGATTATCACGGCAAATTTTGTATGGAATGTTATGGGCTAACTTATCTAAATATATTAGTTTCATTTCCGAACCTCACAGTTATAACATTTATAACTATGTTACGTTTGATCCGTCTTTCTCTGATCGTTTGACTGTATAAAATCACATTTTATATAGCCATGTTTCGTGTAGTAGTTTTTGTTAGATGGCGTAATATTCTCTTGTGTAATTAGGGCCAATTTTTTATAGAAAAGTTTCATTGAATGTTATTAATTTTTATATTAAAAAGTCGGTTCTGGTTGCTGGCAGTTAACCAAACACGCTGCTCCTCGCTTTGCTCGTCATCGCACCTATCTAGACTCTGTCACATATGACATTTCTGTGGCTACATTTAATACAAACTTTGTTTCAGTTTCAGAGGTTTTAGACTAATGAATTGTATTATTTCAGTAGTGGTGGCCTAGTGAAAGATTTGACAAAAGACAAGTTTTCCAAACGTCAAGTCATTATCATATTCTGTTTTATAATATAAGAGTTCGACCAAATGACTTGTTGTTATACAAAAATTTGGTAATGGTTAGTTGTCAAAGCGAATCATCGGTGAACTGTTGGTTGGCAAGTGATATTCGGTCAAAGGAAATTCTGTGAAAAAGCAGAATACCGTTAAGATTATATAAATAGGTGACCTTTGTCTATGACCCACTTAAATGGCCAAATAGGTTGGCCTAATAACCCTGGATGGCGCAAGTGGCGCAAACAATACATCTCATAACTTCATTTCACTTCCCTACTAAGTTTTTCTACGATAAAAAATACCCTAAATCCCCATTTATATTGTAAAGCAACAATTTACAGATAAATACAACGTAAACAATAAGACTAAATAAAAAATAATAATACAAATTTAAAAAACGTCGTTAAAATTGGGCCCCTTTGGCATGGTGCCGAGGATGCTGGCAGCATTCCCCCGTTGCATCGCGATACTGATGCGTTGCGCGAGGAAGCTGCCCCAGCTCTTCGGTCACCAGTGGAGTCGACGAGCCTTTTTATAAAGGTCTTTGAACATGATATGGGTTTCGACTCCGAATCGCATAAAATGATAAATAAAAAACTATTTTGTGCTTAATTTAATCTAAATCCATGCTGGTTGCGCAAATGGAGAACAAATATGCAAATATTCCTTTAAATAAATGCGCCTCAGGGAGCTACCGAGCGACTTCTAAATACTGTAACTGTGTTCTAATTCTAACTTCTAACATCGGAGTCTCAAGTAATATTAAAGGCTCGGGCAGATAGGGGCGTTTTGTGAGCGCGGCGCGACACGGGTGTGGCTAGTGTAACGAAATAAGGCACACATTCGGACGGCAGCGTCGCGCCCCGCTGCGCCATGCTCACAAAACGCTCCTATGTCCCCAGGCCTTTAGAACTCAATGATGTTGATGCGCTTCCTTTAATTTTAAATAGCTTAATTTTAAATATGTAGAAACATCATCTTCGTCATCATCATATCAGCCGAAGGAAGTCCACGGCTGGACATATGCCTCCCCCAAAGTACACCTACAACCTACACTGACTTTGCTTTTGCGCCCCCCGCATCTAGTGGATTCCCGGGATTTTTACCATGTCGGTCCATCTTGACAGGCAAATATACTAACTAAGCAAATATACACTGCTCAGAAATTAAAGAAAATTGCAAAAATCGAGACTCCGAATGACACTTGAACTAACTCATTTTTCATTTCTCCTTTATTTGAAGCCATTTCGGTATCATTAGAAGTCGTTTATCAGGAACGCAGTAAAAACGGTTTGTGCTTATTCAAAATTAATCCAAAGATCTAAACATACAAAGTTTCTCATTAATATTACATGGATGTGTATGAACCCATCTCTTACTTCTGACATCGACTTTACCAATTAATATTTACTGTCACAAGTAAAAGGGTTAGCAAAACGGCAAACGTCAAACTTTATGGGTAGGTGAGTTAACGTATTCCGGGGCCCGGGTTCGAATCTCGGTATATACCTACAATATACATAATTACATACATATTTGTTTGTGTGTTTACAATTCCTAAGTTGGTCGACACTATCTAGGTATATTTCTAGATGTATCTATAACACTATCCTTGTTTTTCTTGCTTTGGGACTAGGTCGATTTTTATAAGATTGACTCACATTATGTTACATGAATTTATCTGCATCCATTAAATATCGTTTTAGTATCTTTATCGCTGAGGTAGAAGACTAATAACTTGTTATATATAAAAAAGTAAATTTATTTTAAGACAAGCAGATAAGCGATTTCAGTTGTTTTCTGTGAACCTCAGGTACTACTAACTGAAACAGAAATATACATTCCAGACCAGATACAGAAATCTCCCATATACCGCTACAGAGAGCGATCTTTGTCATACTCTAGTCACTGACTTCCAGCGACCCATACAATTCATCCGTACCATTGTCCAACATTGCACTTTCCTATGCGTGGTTGCCACTCGAGGACTTTTCTGCCCCAACAGCAATCGACTCAAGGCTATGCGGCCTGCCATTGCCAGTTGCACAGTGCCATACCTACGACACTGCGAAAAGGCATATAAGATTCTCATTAATCCGATTTGGCTAAAGCCGGCCGTTATAACCTCTATGTCCACGGAGTAAGAGCGAAAATCGTCGAGCGGCGTCCGGTGCGGTGAATGATATTTTTTTCGCTCTTACTGCGAGGACAGAAATTTTTACGACCAGCGTTAGCAGAATCCGCGTCGACTCGGTCGACTGCTTTGGTGAGACCCTTTTTACATCTACAATGTGATTTGGCGTTAATCGTAATATTTTTCTTGCACCCGGGTATGTCCTTAAACTACGTCCAACAATGAGAGGTAGCACAGCGAAGTACCATCACGCTTGAGTCTGGAGAAGCCCAACTTAGGAAGTACCTTCTCCTTACAGAAGACCACAGCCATAATAGCACTGCTACCAACACAACACTGTTCCTGATGGTGAGTAAGGTTCTGAGAGCTCCAGCAACTTTTACGGTTGGCAATGCGCAAGTGAATCCTCCGGAGTTGCAGGCGTCCATAGGCTGCGGTAACTGCTTACCACCAGGCTATGCTTGTTTGCCACCGTCGTTATATTAAAAACATTATGTCGCCCCGCCCGTCGTCTTCACCCCCTCGCTATCGCTGATCCTATTACACCTTAATGTCCGCCTTGGCTGCGAAGTGATAAGCCTCGGTAATCCCTGCTTGACCGATATCTGACCGGTCACGCTCTCTGGATCAGAACTACTTGGACGGCTTAAGGCTGATTGTTTACCCATTCATCTCGGGTACACGCTCTTCCTCGACTAAACATGTTTCGATTAATATGAAATATCTATATTTTATGTCATTTGAACGGTTTGAAATGGAAGAACGGTAACGTGTTACATTATACCATGTAACTAGACTTATAGGTATATGTATTTTAATTTAGCTCTTTTGCCGCCATTGAATTGATATAAAGTCCGAACATTTCGTACCCCACACGCCACGACTTGATATCAAATCGAAGCCTTTTTGGCCAAATTCTTTGGGCGTGTGACACACGACAGATTTTTTTTGAAAAGTTTAACATTAAAAATTGAGCTGGAATAAGAAGTTGAAACGACTTCAAAACGTTTTACAACAACTTACGAGTACATTGGCCACTACAGGGCTATAATAACTCTTTAGACAACTTTGACCCCAATCATTTGTCAACAGAAACCGACTTCGAATTTGCTCACATTCGCCAAACACAATAAAAGCCTCCGTCCGAACCCTCGGGGCGTTCTCGATCAACGTATTAATTTACTAGGGACAGAATTCGCCGCGTCGACTAAAGGTTATAACTGCCTCGAGAATGATATGAGAATGACCACGTTTTTACAAGCGGGGGTAAATTAATCAGAGAACTCTCTCGAGTTATCGACGCGCCCTCATTCGCACAAACTGAGGAATTTAATCACCCGAGAGACCTTTTGTGGTATTAACCTGAATCTTCCAAGAACTTTATTGATGCGTGTATGTATGTACAATGCGCTGAGCACGTAAAATTTTTACTCCTAATACTAAACATAATAGGAAAGATTCTTCGAAATATCTTTTGTCGTGTTTTTTATTTAACTTATTTTTCAAGTGTCTGTCAGCCACGGACCTCCACAGTTGAACATGAACAGAATCAATTTTCAGTATGACGTGGCCAGCTGTTGAAAGGGGGTCATTTACTGGAGAATTACTCTATTTGTTATTAACACGTCCTTATTGGGATACAAATGAAGATCTGAAGGCCTATCGTGGAAATCGAAATTCGCAAATTTCGGACGATTGTCACTCTACGCCTTAATTGGAGTTAAAGACCGATATTATATATTTGGTTACTTCGGTTGTTCTAAACTATTTGACGTTGACTTTTTATAATAGCTTGGTAAAGTTGGATCCTTCACTTGGTGTTATTGCAATATACTGTTTAGAGATCACTTTGATGGCGTGGGTGTGTCTTTATCAACTTGTCACTGAAGGTTGATTTGAGTGCTCTTTTATGTTCACTGTTGTTTGTTGATTATGGACCGTACGTATTTATTAAGTAACGCGCCCTGAAAGATAGTTATTTTAATATCTAACTGTGTTTGAGGTTCAATGAAAAGGAACATTAAACTTCTTTCGTATTTACTTAGATAGATCGACAATGATATCCTACGATATCAAGACCGTTAAAATATCTGATAAGGCCAAGAAGACTGTGGCGCTACCGTGACAATTATTAAATATTCGTTAATTTCACACGATTGACTCTGTCACACTCATAACGCTTTAATTGGAGTAAACGTAAAAGATGCTCGAAAACGGACTTCGATGTTCGCGGTACAGTCACCATCAGATATATCGGAGCTGTGGAGGTGGTCACAAATATCAGAACAACGCCTCTATTGTGAAGGTGATAAAGTGCATGTTACGATATTTGTGACCACCTCCACAGCTCCGATATATCTGATGGCGACTACCTATACCAGGCATGTAATCTTAAATTCTTTCAAACGATTACGAGAATATTTTTTTAACCCCTGCCAAATGTAATTTTTTTAGTATCTGATCTGGTCAGTCCATTCATATTAACCATATGTTATGAAAAAATTAATGCGCAGGTCATCTAGAGCTACGTATTGAATATTTACATAACATACGTTTTGCCATTGCCGCAGTAACTGCTATATTTTACTGTCCAATTTGGATCTGCAAATCAAATTTGCTAGCGGCCCGGCTGACGGGAGCGGTTGGGAGCTACTATAGCGTTGCCAGAGTAATTCTATAAAGTAGTCTTCATAAGCAAATTGCGATGAGCAAAAAATAAGTGACATTAAAATTTTACTCGCTCAGCTTATCGGCACTATAGACGTATGATATCGTGGTCTATATCGTCTCTATCGTCTGGAACGCTACCGCATTCATAAATTTCTAATGATTGTCTTTATCATTCTCATGACGGCTAATTGGAGTAAAAAAAAGGTGCTCGAAGTTTTCGGACTCCGACGTTCGTGGTAGGCAACGGTATATAGACAGGAACTTGGATTAAACTGGAGAATCAAGTAGTCAATATTCGAACACAAAACGTTTACAAGGTAATTCTGTGGTACTGATGATAAACGGGCACCGGGTATTTTTCCTGGACTCGGGAATTATCCCAACTGCAACCAGACACGATTGGAGGATGGGCCGCAGCGTTCCCTTAAAGCGGTGGAACATACTATCGCTAACCCGCCTCTCAAGCGTGGTGATTACGGCAATGAACCTTACGTTAGAGTTAGTTTCCTGTGGCGGTCTATGTCTAGCAGTAGATGTCCTATACTGATAGTACGAGTATGCTAAGATAGGAACGATAAACGCTCATACAGCTTGCGTAAAAGTACACTACACTTTTTTCAAGCTGTACTCACTATACTAAAGCATGTTCACGAAAAAAAGTAGCCACCGTTGTATGAGTCTCCACCGTTAACTGGTGGGTCCATGTAGTGGAAAAAGTATTGTAAGTTTAGGATGTCAAAATCGAAAAAATCTAGCCTCAACCATCTAAAAATGTTAATAAAATAACGCCAAGTAGTGCTAAAACAAAAATGAACGTTACAAAAATACGTCATTTTCTGAGCTAAATTACAAATATATCTGGCTTGTTTACGATGGTAAAATCTAAGAATTCTAAGAGAAAGAAATTATTCACGGGACATTCTAGTATTGATAATTTGTTTGAGTACAGAGCATAGTGCGAACTTAATGATCCAAATGTTCAAATTAGAAAAACTCTCCTAAAATGCAAAGTGTTTTTTTAATGGGCCTTAGATTTAGAACACCTGATAAAAATATCCACAACATTACCTAAAACGAAAGAAAATTAGTTGGTTTTATGATAACTTAAAAAAATAACGATGGTTTCATACGAAAAAAAGAAACTATAAAGCAGGCTACTTTTTTTCGTGAACAAGCCTTAAATTACTAGTTGAGAATTAGGCAAGTCATTGTAAATGAAATTGTATGGACGTTCCGCCACTGAATACTAGAACAAAGCCTTTGTGTACGAGGGGCTTCTAGCGGCCTATTTTATTATTAATCCATAGCCTTTCATATCGCACAAAGGTTAGAAAGAATTGCTTACAAGCCCCAAGTTTCTTAAATTGTCGGAATCCAGATACTGTTTAGGGGTTTTATGCCTTGTTGCGTTTCTTTACATGGAAGCCTTTAAATGTTTTTTGCGTGACAAAGATAATATTTTGCATCATCATCATCAGCCTATCGCATTCCACTGCTGGGCATAGGCCTTCCCAATTTCACATACCTATATATTTTGCATATTTTATGAGAATTATGAGTTTTTACTTCCTAATTTGCTAAGCTGTCTTAAAATATTTATTTAAATATCTATCACTACCGCTTTCGGAAAATATCAATAGTAAAAAAAATATCGTTCGGATTCTGCTTAGCGCCGGTCCTGTTCTGATAATATTATAATATACAGGTAATCATTTTTTCATTGTTATTCAGGGACTAATGGGAGTCTCATCATTACGAGATCCGTCCGACAATACCCTGTATTTTTATTCCGATAAAATACTAAGCTGGCCTGTCCAGCAATAAAACAAGGACCAAATGATTAAATGGCACAGTTTCACAGTATCAGCACAATGCCCGTAGTTAGACTCGAAAAACGGATTACCTACGGCGATTGAATCAAGTCAGAATTGCTTCATGAATTTTAATGAAACTTACCCGTGCTGCGAATTAGGAGTGTACACGTCACCCTATCAATTTGTTGTCCCTCGACTTAAGAATTACGTTTTATTTTAGGAGCTCCTCTGGCATTCTTAATGATTCAATTGACAATAATTCTTTTTTTTAAAGCTCATTTTTATTATTCGAATCGGACAACGCACAATTGTTTGTCCATGCCAGGCTCATTTAGATCGGTCTGTATGGGGAATACTGAAACTTTAAGACATACAAAGATGTTTTCTTAGGACATGGTCTTGGTCATTGAATCTAAATATGCATTTTATCTAGTCCTTACATGAAAAACTGCTTGAAGTTTGGTGTGCTCAACAGATCGAAGCAGTATTTCAGTTCGGCCCACCGCCTACAACTGTACAAGGCGCAAGTACGGCCACATATGGAATACCAGCTTCTCCCTTTGGACCGCATCCAGCGGAGAGCGGAGAGCGACTAGAATTGTCGGCAGCCAGGATATCTCGGACCGGCTTGACTCCTTGGCACTGCGTAGAGATGTGGCCTCACTCTGCATTTTCTACCGCATCTACTACGGAGAGTGCTCCGAGGAATTGTTCGGATTAATCCCTGCTGCTTCCTTCCGCCAGAGCTCTACACGACAACACTTCCATTATCACCACTTAGATGGTTGGCAGTCCTCAACTGTGCGTTTTTCTAGAAACTTCCTGCCTCGCACAGCAAAACTCTGGAATAAATTGTCGTGTGCAGTATTTCCGGACCGATGTGACATCCAAACCTTCAAGAAAAGAGCGAGCCGGCAACGTACTTGTGACTCCTCTGGTGTTGCGAGTGTCCATGGGCGGCGGTAGTTGCTTACCATCAGGCAATCCGTCTGCTCGTTTGCAGCAAAATACATACCTATATAAAAAAAAAATGTGTTCATTCGGGGAAACGGACCCAGTTGTTACAAATAAATTAAAAGGATATGATATTAAATATATACATCATACAATGCATTTTACTAATTTTAGATATCATGTTTTAACATATCTATTGGGAAATCATTGGGTAACATTTCCAAATGAATTTAAAGTTTTATTTTCCAAAACAACCTGCTAGCCTAATATGATCGGGTTTTTATCACTTGTCGTAATGCCTGTCACGCTCCAACAAGCATATGAGTGCGAAATTGACGGATAGCGCGATAAACGATAAAATGACAACCATGCTACCCGTTCTGGTTGATTCTCGAACAGAATAATATAATCTTGTATTCCAAATCTATGTATCTATGCCAGTTTTTCTTATCCCTAAAAATCTTGACTAGGTATGTTTGGATTATTAACATACATACGTTCATAACGTATTCTTTGTTTTGCACATGCAGTCGCCATCAGATATATCTGAGCTGTGGAGGTGGTCACAAATATCCGAACATGCACTTTATCGCCTCGACAATAACAGAGGCGTTGTTCAGATATTTGTCACCTATGTCACCACCTCCACAGCTCCAATGTATCTGACGGCGAGTCGCCATTGGCGACTGGCCCGGTACCGCGAACAACGAAGTTCGTATATTTCGGGCATCATTCTCTATTACTCCAAACATGAGAGTGACAGAGACAATCGTCCGAAATTTACGAATATCGTTCTTCGCGGTAGCGCTGCTGTACTAATTGACAGTAGGTACAAAAGTTTGTGAATTGTTACGTGCCATTTTCATCGAAACTTTGCTAGGCGTTGTACCTACATAAATGGGTGTGTTCTGAATATGACAAAATAAGACAGCTTCAAAGTTTGACGTGTGTAAGGCACACCTTTGTGTCGGTCCTCTCGGCTCCGTCAAAGGATTTAAGTTTCTGAATTTTAAATCGAAACGGGAAGTTAGACGGTTTCCGGGACTCTGTTTCTATAAAGTTGAGAACTTGTTTGTTATTCATTTTAAGACGATAATGACAAGTGAGTACCTATCTAGATGTTTTTTTGTTTTAACTATTTATGGGACGTCTGGTTGAGTCTCATAATGGCGATGTAGTCTTGAAAATACATTTTTTGTACTCTAAGTCTCATGATAAATATTTCGGGACAATCTTACACAAATCGACCTAGTCCTACGGTAAACTCACTAAGGTTTGTGTTGTAGGTACTAGACAACGATATATATTATAAATAGATACATATATAAATACTTAAATACATAGAAAACACCTATGACCCAGGAACAAATATCCGTGCTCATCACACAAATAAAAATACCCTGACTGGGATTCGAACCCAGGACCATCGGCTTCATATGCAGTATTCATATTGAATATTACTTTTGATTTGAAAAGTTGTTAAAAAAAACGCGGTAATAAGTACTGTCTAATTCAGGGCTTCCCAAACTGTACGTCGCGACCCCCTGGGGCGTGGCTCGGCTGTCTATTTTGACTCTGGGTTTCCAGTGAAAATCCGGCAAAATGCTTGTCGCGGCACTTATAATGTCCGTAACATTCCTGGTTTCGAGAGGAAAGCATACCACCGGAACCCACCTCTGGGTACTCCCCTGTGGTAGTTAGTTTTAGGCTAGAGGGGGCGTCGCAAAAGAAATCCCCAAGGGCGTCGCATCCAAAAAAAGTTAGGGAAGCCCTGGTCTAATTCATTTACTTTCTAATTCTGGTAAAGCCTTATAGGTAACATATTGGTAGACAAATCGAGCCTAACTCAACTGTGTTATCATCATCAATCCACCGCCGCTGTTGGTTGTTTGGGTCATACCTTTCAAAACTTTCAGTATTGTCAGTTGTTTATATGTATTTTCCGAAAATAACTTTAGGTGGGTGGGTATGCACGTGTAAATCTGAACAGGTTATCAAACAGAACGGAAATGGACATTCCATGTTTATTAAGTGCATGTTAATCTTAATTACTAGAAAACTTTCTGTTTTCTTTTCATAATACAGCCAAGGAGTCCACTGCTGGACATAGGTCTTCCCCATATAGGAACCGATCTCTAAACATGCAGGGTTTCATGGCATAATCACCACGCTTGTCAGGCGGGTTAGCGACTGTAGTATGATCCACTGTTCTACAGCGAGGCTGTTGTCCGTCTCCGGTTGTTTTATCAGTCATTATACTACTTGATAAAATTATGAATCTTCTTGAAAATATACGTGTGGGTATCGTAAAACAAGGACTCGCACTTGAAGTACAGTCAGCAGCAGGTGTTCAGTATCATCTTGACACGCTTTTATTCTCTTAACAATAATGTCGTGTCAAGCTCATTTTTAAAACCTCGTCCGTTTAGCAACTTATGCTGCTGTTTGTACGTACATAATATATACTAACGTCAACAATTATATAAATAGCCATAATTGAACCTTATGTCTTCAACATAAGGCGCATAATAGAACATGGATAACGGTACAGTATATGTATAATATTATGTTTAGTCAGACTTGAACACAACACCGTACATCAAACGGTTTTACGTGGCAGATCGTAAACGTTTACTGTGGCGCTTATTCGCAGATGCTTTATAGTCTTGTATAATTTGTTTGGACGCGATTCTCTGATGTTCCCAGAAGTCCTATGCTAGGAATACTAATGATCACTTGTATTGTATTCAATAAATCGAGGGTTTCTACGAGGCCATGGCGCTTGTTTACAATTATAATAGTATCCTATGTACATAGGGATAAAATATAATCACAATGCCATTAGAAAGATAGGAATTTCACTAGGTAGGTAGGTTATGTATCTGGGAGGAGAAAAAAGTGGCTTAAGTAGCCCCATTTTGCGTGACTTGTAGAAACATATTTAAATCGAAAGAAAAATAGAAAAAAATTACTCGCGGCGGGACTCGAACCCACAAGCACTGGATCACTAGCCCAGTGCATTACTAATTGTGCTACACGAGTACCGCTTAGGCTTGTCAAATTTTTCTATCTTATCCTTCCTGGAATACGTCATTACGGGGTTTCGATTGAAATATCTTTGATATGCTAGCAGACGTTTCTGCTTAATATAAAAAAAAAAAACTAGACTTGTACAAACGTTAAACTGTGTGAATTTTGACGATAATTAATAATTTGTTTAATACAGAGCAGTTTAATACAAATATTGAGGGTATTTTTGACTTTAGGTGGTTGTGGATCATAAATGATTGATACCGATAGTTTGTATGTTTTAACGTTAGTATTTTCCTTTCGGTACTGATGTGAAAATGTTTGTATATTACTCGTCAGCAAATTTTCTTCTCGTACATTGAAACCCTCCTAACGCTCGCTCGTGTTTCAATTTTAGAATCTTTCGCCAGCTCGGGTCTCAATATTAGCAAAAAAAGATAAACACAAACTGTGCCCCTTTGTAAAACAAATAACTGTTTCACAACAAGCCCATTTTTTCTTAAAAATAGAGTGCAAATTAGTTTACAAATTTAGTAAAAAATATTATTCATTAATTGTTGTAGACAAACAATTGGTCCATTGTTCCGCTGCCAGGCGCGCCCTATTCGGCGTAAGGCTACTTAGCAATGCAGTAAGCATGTGCTGCAGCAACCTTGGCGGCGCCTTGACACCGTCCATCTGGCGCCAGCGACAGCTGGCAGTGTTATTGCGGTTTTATAACGTTTAACATTTAGTTTACACTGAATTAGCACCATGGCCAGCGAGTGTAGGTTATTATAACTTTTGCGGGCCATATAGTATTGGACTTTTCGCTGCAAAGGTTTAACTTAGAGACACACCACACGTCTTTTCTTTTCTGTTCTTTCAAGAGTGAATAGGCTGTCACTGAACCAGCGTGCTACGCCCTCGACCTCGTTGACACTTACCATCAGGTGCGACTGAGGTCAAACGCTGAGGAGTCTTGTATTAAATAAAAAACAATACCTGCTTTACGACTCACGAGAATTCTCTATTTTTACAAATGACATATCAATTATTATGACCCAGTTACACACCCAACAAACTTAATAGCTGTCAGTTAATTTAATAAAGGAGTAGGTAGGTTAAGGTTTATAGGGTCCGAACAGTCCCCAGGGCGTGAGTGACCTCTAGAAATGTACATAGTAGACTAAAGCTCTAATTGGATATGTATAATTAATTGGTGTAGCCAGTATAAAGTGCTCGTCTATGCTTCTGCGATGTGCATGCCATGCACAGGCTTGGTTATATACATTGAAAACGCCACTAAGCTTTAACTGGCAACACATGATGTAGAAATCTATACATTGACCATCTCATACTGTCATCTTATTCTGTAAGCAGCATAATATTCTCAGGTCACTTAAATGAGGTTTGCCTGAAGTGACCTTAAATATTACCTTTCAAAAGTCTACGACGAAATATTGGTTTTAAAATACAGCTAGTCTGAATACAAAAAGTTGTCACACATAGTTATTTTGAATTTGCAGTCTTTTTCTACTGAAAAATTGGATTGCACAGCCATTATATTTATGTTTGTGTATTTGGAAGTAATATAGAATCTTCGATATTGACAATTTGTTTCAATGATTTAACCCGGGAAAAATATCTATCAACTTTCATGCGGGCTTTAGGCAACTTATATTATAAATATATAAAATTATGAATGTTACATAATTTTTATTTTTGCAATATCCTATCCTTATCCTTCCATTCTTATGGAATGTAATAATGATATCTCCCCGAACATATTTAAAAGATACCTAATAAATATAATAACCCGCCTAGCCCCGCGTAACCATATCAAATTTTAAGAGTATATTAAAATTGTCCTTCAAATTAGTACAAAATTGGGTTCTAGTTCTAGGTTATAAACTCGTAGCTCAAGTACAGTCACCATCAAATATAACGGAGCGGTCTAAGTATTCATAAATATCGGAACATGCACTGTATCGCTTTGGCAAAAGAGGCGTCGTTCAGATATTTGTGACCACCTTGACAGCTCCGATATATTTGATGGAGATTGTACCAATTACGAAGTTTAATTATAAAATTAATTTAGTTTGGACTAAACTTAAGTAATATAAAAGTTACTTAAATACTCATTCCACTGTCGTAATTGGAAAAAGTTATATTGAAATTAAACTTTTAATTCCATTTTTACATAATTGTCAAAAAAAAGGGTAGCCAATTATTTAGAATCTATTTTGGAAGTAAGTATTTTTCTTTCAGGTGTAAGTATAAACATTTATTGGCATAAATACTCAACATTATAATGACATAAATACTCTACATTGACTGTATATGTAAAAACATCAACCTAAACGCTAAATACATTCATAATATTCATTAGTACATATTGGATACTAATTGCCGGCAACTAATGGCGCACTTCATGCCAGTCTTTTAGTAGTAAAGCGACATTTAGACTAACACCTAATTGTAATTACCTAGAAATAGAAATAGCTAGATCTACAACCCTGAAATCAGTTGTTAAAGGGTGAAACCGTTAATGTAATATAATTAATAAATACAAATTGCGAAGCGTCTGGTTGATGTAACTGGTGACCGAAGAGCTGGCGGCTTCCTCGCACAACGTATCAGCTTTGCGATACAACGAGGAAATGCCGCCAGCATCCTTGGTACAATGCCTCAAGGACCTTTTAAATTAAAATTAAAAAAATTAAAATCCCCCAACCAATAATACACATCTATGAACCAATACCTGCTTTTTATGACCACCCACAAGATGCACAGATGACCTCATTAAGGTGGCCGGAAGACGCTGGATGCAGGTCGCTTCCAACCTGTACAGCCTATAATTGTTAATTTTAATTTTAATGGTTAACTTATTAAACGTCAAAGTAAATCAAAGTAGTTGAACCATCAAACTGTCACTGAACTGAACTGTCAAACTTTTCATACCTACATGTGAAATGCTTTAGAAATGACTAACTGACTGTTAAAACTTTTTCACTTATCTCACTTAACTGTTGCATGATCGGTAAAGGAGATACTGTTATCCCTATATTTATGTACTTTGCTAATGCTAACATCCTTGAATGCTGTGCATAGTTATAATTGAGTTTCAATCGCCAAATTGTCAACTTATTGTACAACTGCAACCTATGTTTAAGTTTGTAACTTGTTACTATGCCTTTTGTAATAAAATAAAATAAATACAATAGTATACTACCTAAAAACTTAAAAATTATAGATAAGCGCATGGATATAGAGTTCTGTCGACACGATAATAACCAGAGGCGCTACCGCGAAAGACAATATTCGTAAATTTCGGACGAATGTCTCTGTCACTCTCGTGACGCCTTTATTGGAGTGAAAGAGACAGATGCCCGAAATATACGAACTTCGATATTCGCTCCAGGGAAATATTAGAGTTATTTAAAACATTGCACGCGTCGTAAAATCTGCTTGGATGTTTACCCGATCACTCTCCATTACTCAGGATTGACAGGAGTGTTGGGCTTGATGAATGGCGCAGGAGCGTTGGTGTTCTCTCGCTCGCACTTGACAGCCTGTCACAGCCCGATGTTACCTGAGTGCATACATGATGTGAAATATTAGTCAAATTATTTCGCTTTCCCTATTTTCCTTAATGTAACAAAGTACCGAACAAAAAAACAATTAGCTCCAATTTTTTCTCTCCAAGAATGTTGTTCAGGTTAATATAATTTTCATTTATGATCATAGCTTTAGAATTAAAAAATTGTGTAGTTTTGACATTTTCAGGTTTAATGTTTAATGTAGACTAGGCACCAGTGTCAGTGCGTATATAAAAGCCGATTCCCGCCGGTTTAACTAACTTTCCCAGTGTTCAGTAATTTTCTTGGGCTCGTGAAGGAAAGAGAAAACCGGCATATGGGGTCTGTCTAGCTGAGGAAAGATTGACCCACTGTGAGGCTGCAACTGCTAAGCTCCATACCTACTGGCTATATTGTTTCTCAAAGTTGGCATTAACTTTGACTTGAAACTAGACAAATTCCAGACAAGTTTATGGGATATCTTAATCTCTAAGTTTGATCAAGAATGACAGGAATACTGTTAAAATCCTTGTAATTACTCGTGTCCCAGCACAAAGCAAATCTGTCAACAAAATCTTTTGGACGAACACCTACTTATTCTGAAGTAATTTTATTAATAAAAAATCTATTACCGCTCTTCGCAGCCATTCTGCTCGGGACGTACGAACGTTAGCTGCAGTTGTGTTCTACGAATAAAACGAACTAATACAAAGCTCGTTAAGTGAAACGAACTGTGAACCAAGGGAAAAGGATAAGTAGTTTGATGGCCGACAAAGTTGGAATGGAATGAGCTAACTTCGTACGTTAAGTATAAGAATCTGGGCTAGTGTTTCCAGAGAACAACTATTTACAAATTAGTACGTAGTTTATGTTGTCCTCTGCTGATTTAGTTCTTTCAGTTTGGCACATATTGTAATTTTGGTGTTGTTTGTGTGATTTGATGATATTGATTTGTTTTCTCATCGCACTTTTAAACACCAGCTCAGATCCACCAGTAAGTTAGTGGCTTATTATATTGCAACTTATCATATTCGTCGTATCATGGTTTTCGTTTGATACCAGTTTGAGAATTCTAAATATTTATAGAAACAGTGTCTTAGCAAATTAGCTTGGAAGCCGGGGGCATCAAGAGTACAGTCAACAGTTCTGTGTAGGTATTATTAAACTTAAAGCCAACATTGCTGTTAAGTGGCTCTATTAGTTTTATCACTGGCGTCACGACAAATCGCACGCCATTTGTTTAGGGTTGCCACAACTAAAGCAAATCATGTTTCAATGACAACGTGATAATGTACATGATGTTAATAATTGGACAATGCGGGATGCGAGCACCGAGCACTGTTGTTTTTCTCCAAGTGGGTGAAGGTTGACCATTGGCCGTTTACTTTAGATAGCTATCTAAAACAGTGTTTGTTACAAACTAATAGAATGCGCTACGCGGAGTGAGGATAGATAGATGGAGAGCTTAAATAGTATATTGGTCTTTAACCAACATGTTCACCTCGACGCGTCCGTATGTCTGGTGAGCATACATTTTCAGTTATCTATACCGCGACCCAGCCATTCGCCGGCCCCAAAATATAAATAGGACATATATGTATACGGTATATACAAGTAAATAAAATGGTACTTACCAAAACAAAACAATCTGATGACAAGTACTTTGGTGTTGGTACAAGTATATCGACATTTTTAAGGTACCTACTTTTTTTTTTCAATCTAAAATGCATGTCTCTATTTATGGGCGTATAACGTGGGTGGCGGTTCAGGACAGCACCCTTTTATTAAATTTCCGAATAGGACATAAGATAGCTGTACCCTTACCATGAGTTGTGACATTGACGTTTTCGATAACGACTATCGAGTTTACTATCTGTGCATCTCGCTTGTACTATTTTAGTGCGAACGAGATGCACAGATAGTAAACTCGATACTCGGTATCGAAAACGTCACTGTCACAACTCATGGTAAGGGTACAGACCCTCCGACAAACAAGGTAGTTTTCTGATTTACAATGTGAAGTGTCGATGTCAAGTTTAAGATTCGATTTAGGCTATTAGATGCGGGTGGTCCAACAGAACTGCGACATATCTTTCATAGTAGTGCCATATAATAGTGTTTGAAATGTTGAGTATAGGTAACCCTACAACGACATGCTAATACAACGTTTAGCGGACAAGTGACCCTATTGGATAATGCGCGATAACAGTATCTGTAGGGCTATAACATATCACTTCGCTGATAGCAGCATGCATGGCGGCAAACAGTCTGTTTAAATGGCATTTATGTCAGAGTTATTTAGTGCAAATATTATATATATATTTTATTTTTTTGGCTCAAGGTTAGGTACCTACATTCTTGTCAAGGTTAAATTGAAACTAGCGTGTGAGTCTGCTTAAGGGCACTAACTGGTGTGTTCACTGCGGCGCGAGTATTTATCTCTGACTCTTGAGTATATTTGTGGTCTTCTGGGACCCAATTACCCACAACCAAATACCCTATTAACGCCTAAGAATCGTCGTGGTAGAGCGTCTCAGGGCTTAATTGTCCTTATGATTCTGGTTCAGTAAAAATGCAAAAAGATGATGATGCAGGGCCCTATAATGGGTTAAAGCAGACTTTTTCGTCCAAATATAGTTTTGAATCCGATCTTAAAATCAGTGAGGTATGTACGAAACCGGCGCGCGTAGGTGTTATAGAGCTTATATTGGTATTAGGTGGGGTCGTAAGCCGTTTATGGAGCTCATAACCTTAGCTAAAGCCTTATACGGCAGCCCAACTTATGGCTACATCGACTGAAGATTTTATTTGACTTGTATAGATTTCGCGTAGCAGATATTTTTTCTCAAGGTATCCTACGAAGAAAGTTTCTTATAGGACTTTATGCTAATCGAAATGCAAGTCGTAATTGTTTTTATAAGCTGCAGAAACAAGCGCAGCATTTTACATCTATTTCTATTTCCCAGAAAGACTGCGAAGAAGTGAAAAAAGTAATAAAACTAAAGAAACACTGGACTTGAATGGTCTAATAGTGGGCGTAAATGCTCAAGTGAGACTTAGTTGGAGTTCATTCTGTTGTCGGATAAAATGAATAAGGATCTTTCTCTGTTCTGCTCAATTTTGATGACTCAGGTTTCTCAGTAAGGTGAGCGGAACTGAAATATTCGAGGCTTGAAACGTTTACTGTTGCCTCTGGTGTAAACGTAGGCTTATATGGAAAGCCGAGCCTGGCTATACGGTCGGTAAGTCTAAGGTCACCGTAGTTATAATCAATTTGTGAAGGATGAAGGGTGTCCTGTAATATTTATGTTTACCTATAGTTATAACTGGTTTACCGAAATAGTTATAAACACTCGTTTTAACTATTCTAACCGTGTTGGCATTGTTGGCGACAAGGTGTGGTGTGACGGTTGTCATACAGCCCCCGCACTTCGTTGCGACGTACGAAGCCACGAATTCGCGTGCGGCGACGGCATGCGTACGCCATTAACTATATCGGAGCTGTGGATGTGGTCACAATTAAATGCATAAAACGCTGACGCTGCGTACAAACTAGAACTCCAAGAAGGTTTGCCTTGTTAATGCAGTTTTACATATCTGGGGAATCATTTTTACCTACGATATACGTGATGGATATATTTAGGATATAATTATGGAAATCCATCAAAATATTTCAAGTAAAATAAGCGGCCAAAGCCTCTATTGTCAAGGCGATAAAGTGCAAGTTCAGTTATATGTGACCACATCCACAGCTCCGATATATCTGATCGCGACTGCACCGTACGGTACCGTTCGATCTGATCCGTATGTTTGACGGGACAAATCGCCTTCCCTTCCATGTGTGTTCATGCTTATGTGACACAATAACATGGAATACACAGGGTACGTTCGTCCCTATTTACAAATCAGATTTATAAACCAAAACCGATTAATGACATAATAATACAATTTTACTAATAACTCCAAGAGCTATCCTAAGTCATTCATCCTACTTTCTTAGAACCGTAATAGTCCTTGTATATTTTCACAAAATTAAGCAATTTCAACAGGTGGTATACATAAACAAAGATGTGCGATTGCTAATGCTATGTCTTAACGGTTTATCTTCAAAAAGTCCACAATGCTGCGATATAGGATTAAAGAAGTAGACCATATTTGTTATAGCTCACATGATCTCGTGCGCAAATATTGCGCGTAACAGGTGATAACTAGTGTAAATGTGCTACAAAACAGACCATCACTACCAGACTACGCATTTTTCCGAGATTTAAAGCTTACTTGGCCAATGACATTGCAACTACTAATTGTGACGTAACGGAGTATTTACTATGCTTATTAACCGGTTCAGTGAGGATGGCACGACAGGCGAGTCATTTAACGTGTGGCGTATGACACAAGAAGAGTGTCCTCACATTCTATGGCTCTATTCTAAGGCCACAGACAAAAGTTTTTGAAAATGGAAGACGCAACTAATATATAACATGCAACTGTGAGACCCACTCACCGACACAGTTGCATGGCGGCGAGTTTTCGTTCGTACCCACGAAAGAAAACTCGCCGCAATGTCAGTTACTCTGTTGATGGTGCATCCAATCCAATGTACTCATACTCGTATATGGACAGGAGTCGAAGTAAAGGTGCTACTTAAGCCATCATCCAGTAAGCTAGTCTTCTCGTTCTGTCTTGCTTTTTCTAGGCAAGATGCGTTTATTTTGCGTGCGAAATAAATTCTCGATTTTTCTACGTTAACTGTAAAAATGATCTGGAATATATTACGATAAGTGTATACAAATATAATTTAACAAGGTAGTAACAGTACTATACTGTTTGTTCCAGTTGTTTGTATCGTGAGGAGTTTTTTGTTATACAATTTGTGCACGAAAATCCACTATCCTTTAGTCAGTATCAATATAAGGGTATGAAAAAAAAGGACTAAAAGTAGATACCATCGGCGGCATATGCATACATACATGACAAATCCCGCCGGTTTAACTAACTTATACGCAGTTCAAAGAAAAGGCAAGAACAATATCGGCTTCGTCTTGCCTCAGAAAAAATTTACTCATCGCCATTACTTCCAAATCGCTATATAAAAAGGGACTTATTAATTCCATAGCCTTTTGGTTTTTACCATAACAATTTGAATGCACCTAAAAAGCAAACGGGACTTTTAAATAAATATGTGACTCTAAAAAATAACACGGGATAGCAAACTTATATACTTCCTCGTGTTGTCCTGCCAATGTGCCAATCATGGGCACACTAATGAGTCCCTTTAGCAACTAAACCCAGTTTTAACAAAGATGTCTGACCTTCTAACCCAGGGGGTAAACAAGGCCTTATTGGGATTAGTCCGTTTCCTCGCGACGTTTTCCTTCACCGAAAAGAGACAGGTAAATATCAAATGATATTTCGTAAGTTCCGAAAAAGTCATTGGTACGAGGGGTTTGAACCGACGACCTCCGGATTGCAAGTCGGAAGCTCTTACAGCTAGATCACCCGCGCTTTACGGGATAGCAGTACGTATAATTTGGTGTTTGAATATTGTATTGAACACTAAAATCCACTTATAATTCCAGAAATTTCTTTCAGAGCTGCTCGGTGACTGGTTCTTTCAGTTAATGCCAAGTTTTTTCCTGTCCCTCGTTAATAATTTGCAGAAAGCTAAAGATGACAATCAAATTAATTCTGCCAAAATCTGATTCGTGGCGATAGCTGGTATTTTCAGCAATAGTACGCAAATATGCTTATCATTACAATTAAAGCTTTTTCGACGGATAACGAAGCAGTAAAAATGAAGTACTCAATTATCCGATTCCATATTCCGACATATGCTTCTGATTTATAGTTTGGCTTGGTTTATATTCCATATACTAAAAGTTTATGACCAGTATTTTTCTCCAATCTCTCCTACCGATCTGTGATTTTGGTACGAAATCAGAAAATATTGTGAACGGATTTATCCGATCGGTTGCACAGATTCAGGGGTAATCGAACTGTCATTTTGGTATACCTACGGTATGTAAAACGAAGGTTCAGTGATATTTTGGCAAAATAAAGATATATACGAACGGGAGGAGAAGCAATAACTGCTAGCGACTATTTTGGAAGACTTTGACGACAGGTCTGGCCTAGTGGGTAGTGACCCTATCCCTGGCTGAGTACCCACAACCCAAGTCTTCTTGAGCTTGCCGTGGGGCTCAGGTAATTTGTGTAAGAATGTCCTGTAATTTTATTTATTTTTGTATTACGAGCTCCGTCTATGTAATATTACGTCGCTGAATACAAATTACCATCTTTCGGAAAGATATTTAAAAGTTAAAGTGCTCGAATCTGCAAATTTAGGGAGGCTATAAATATTATGAAGAGGTTTATATCCCGCCCCAGTAATTAATTTGAAGGGATTCTTGTTTGAAGCCAAATTTGTCGACGCTGTGAAATTGTTGAAATTTTAATATAAATGTTGCAATCTGGGCTAGGTTGATTTATTTTCAGCACAACTTTAATTGCGATAAAAATAACGTCTTTGAGGTATATTGGGGTAACGTTATTGCGAAAGTTTGAGAAAGGTTACAGGTCGATTCACAAGAGTAGGCGTGAGTATTGTCCTGTCCAGATTTATATAGACTCTCGTGAATCGACCTTGTACCGGTCAGTGATCAACGAAGGAGGAGTATATTTACGTTCAAAATATATATTTTCTCAGAGATATGTTAAACTTAAGTAGTACAGGGTGAGGTATAATGTAGCGACCATTGAATGATCTGGTTAACCGTAGAAGGCATATCGCTTCGTGAGAATGAATGAAATATTCACAACGAAAGGATGAAACCGCTCCTCTCGCCTGAACGTCTGGTGGTGGAACGGAGATGGCATAATTAAATCGTGCAGTTCCTAAGTACACTCTCCAAAATGTATTCTGTAAAACACACACTAGCAACCCTCATACGGTGCTCAAGGCTCTGTAATTTTACACTCACCAACTCAGGATAACCAATGAGTCTGCGAGCTCAGTGCTGTATTGAATCTAAAGCGACCAGCTGATACTTGGCGGAGCCGTCCCAAAGGTGGCAACAGTACCCCACACACGATCGAACCTGCATGAGCTCGAGAGATCGAACTCGTTTTTAAAGAACTGACAAATATAATAACGATACATATACATACTGCGTAGAGATGTGGCCTCACTCTGCATTTTCTACCGCATCTATTACGGAGAGTGCTCCGAGGAATTGTTCGGGTTAATCCCAGCTGCTTCCTTCCGCCAGCGCTCTACACGACAACATTTCCATCATCACCACATAGATGGTTGGCAGTCCTCAACTGTGCGTTTTTCTAGAAACTTCCTGCCCCGCACAGCAAAACTCTGGAATAAATTGTCGTGTGCAGTATTTCCGGACCGATATGACATCCAAACCTTCAAGAAAAGAGCGTATAGGGATCTTAAAGGCCGGCAACGTACTTGTGACTCCTCTAGTGTTGCGAGTGTCCATAGGCGGCGGTAGTTGCTTACCATCAGGCAATCCGTCTGCTCGTTTGCCTCCTATATCATAAAAAAAAAACATACAGAAGCATTTAGGAAATTAATACATGCGGATCAGGGTTCTTAAAATTGTTCATTGCACTTATGGAGCTGCAGACTTACGCGGGCGGCCACGGCGCCGCTAGGTCACATGTTTTGGCTGTTTACCAAGGAAAAACATGCTTCACTCAGACGTGGAATGGTACAAGTTTCTAGATTCGGGCGTAACGTTAAATTAGCATTTTAGAAGTTGTCTACTGGTTTTATTTGGATGTCCATTTATTGGGTGAACTTGGCTCGCACTGAGACCTCATGGTGCTTTGATAATCTAAAATATGTGAAGTTTCCATGTATACAACTAACTAAATTGTTTTCTATTAAATATTTTGATTTGCTTTGTTTTGTTAGAGTTACTATTAGTATTTAAATAATAATTGAAAATAGATGACATGTACTTAAGAAAAAACGACTAGGTCTCCAGCTACCGACATCAGTTTCTTAAGGTCATCTGTTAAATGATGATGATTAGCGATTACACGCGTATGCCATAACCGTGACGCACGATGGGCGTAACAAAGGCAGTCATCGTAACATATTCTAATAAGTAAACTAATTATAGAACACCTAAAGATCAAATACAATGACGTTTTGAGTAACAAACGTTAGATGGTTCTAATGTGTTCAATGACGCGAACTGCACGCGTTTGTGACGCACGTTTGTATAAAGAACGAGGCCGTTGCAATACGGGCACGTGGCATAAGTATTATGTTAATTGTTATGGAGTAGGACATGCAAACATAACATGTTAGCTTTGCCGTATACAGGGAGATTTCTGAGACGTAAGCAGGAGCCCACAGACACAGTAATTTATACTGTATCGTTTAGTATCGCACTTAAGTAAAACTGTAGCGGAGTGACGTTTGTGAACGCACTTCTAATAATTGTACTATCTGTAACTGTCACTGTGACAGCCCTCTCTCTGCCCTACCAGGACGATTGTCTCTGTCACTCTCATGCTACCTTGATTAGAGTAAAGAGAAAGATGCCCGAAATATGCGAACTTCGATGTTCGCGGTACCCCTCCTGTATTGCTGTGTTTGGTTAGCATTGGAATGGTTATAAATTGCGTTTTATTTAATCCCTAGTCGTAGAAAAAGTATTGTATGCAACGTTATATAAAGAGGTCAAAAAAGGCTCATGGCGTCTACATTAACAATTTTCGGCTTCGCCTCAAATTGTTACACACGCCACTCACCTTTTGAACCCTCTTATACAACTATTGCATAAAGTACTATTCTTTGCTTTATTGGATACCTATAACAATTGCTAATTAAAAAAAGAGATCTTAAAGTACATTTGACTTTGCCAGTTTTAAATCAGAATTAAAAATATATATATGTATGAGTACGTTGAATAACTTTATAAAACTAAAACTCTATTTTTTTAACTTTAATAAACTTTATTGGAAGCGCGGACTTCTGGCCGAAGGGGGTAGTGTTTCGGAGGTTCCGGGGCAACCTGCCGAATCCTACTCCAGTGCTATCTGTGCAACAAAGCCCCACTGCTGCGTTGCCAAAATGTAGATAGTGTTATTATATTTTTTGTTTGTACTTAGTTATATGACGCATTGGTTTTACTGTTATGTCATATTAACTTATTTGAATAAATCAATGAATGAAATGAATGAAAATTACCGATGTAATGAAAACTGGCCTAGACAAATTTAATCTACCTACTTTAAATAAATAAGAAAAATACTTACAACTATACATACAACTATATATTATCCGGTACCAAAATAACTTTCTTATACTTTCTCGCTCTGTGGTACAGTTAACCAGTTGGAATAAAATCCTTTTAGTACCTAGTCACGGTGACAGTATGATATCTCTGGCGGCTTTCATATAGATTTTCCCAGAGCTCCAACCCCCTTAAAGGCCGGCAACGCGCTTGTGATTCATCTGGTGTTGCGGGTGCCCATGGGCGACGGTAATTGCTTACCACCAGGCAATCCGTCTGCTCGTTTGCCGCCTATGTCATAAAAAAAGATTTTCACTGTGACAATTTGTACTCGTACGAACTGGTATGCTTGCTGTATGAGTATGAGTATGTTATAAAAAAAAAACGAGTGCCTACTT
Organism: Grapholita molesta; assembly: GCA_022674325.2. Lineage (NCBI taxonomy): Eukaryota > Metazoa > Arthropoda > Insecta > Lepidoptera > Tortricidae > Grapholita > Grapholita molesta. The sequence continues at coordinate 2,626,670 of CP053125.2, read as the reverse complement.
TTACTATTTTATCGTTTTTTTAAATCCATAAATAAATAGGCACTCGTTCACACGCTTCGCAGATTTTTTTTACTGCTCTTACACACGGCTGTGTACTGAATATGCTTATTTCTATAAAAATAAATTGTAAAAAGGATTTTTTTTCCAAACTAACATTAATCCTTAAGTGCGTTGATATAAAGTTCATATTTCAAGAAAGCTTGGAAAAACCCTAGAAGAAAGTGAATATCTTCATATTTCTTTTACGTAGGGATTATTATTTACATACTGGACGGTTCCCTAAGATACAATACCTATGTCTATAATGTATATACCTATTATTACTTCAGCTTTAAGAAGATTTGGTATCATCTCGGAGGGAGTTTTTTTTTTAAATACAACGTTTGGTGGCAAACTAGCATACGGCCCGTGTGATGGTAAGCAGTTACCGTAGCCTATGGACGCCTGCAACTCCAGATGATTCACTTGTGCGTTGCCTGCATACCATCAGGCGGGCCGTAAGCTTGTTTGCCACCGTCGTTGATTTAAAAAAAAAAACTTAGCTCATTATGCGCCGCCGCCACACACTTGGCCAGTTTAGCATTTATTTCTAACTTCAAAAAAATATTTAGTCTCACGAAAATCGGTACTAATTTTAATTAATATATGTCAACAGGTAAAATCCGATGTACAAGTCTCTCCAAGCCGCCTAGCCGCCAATAGAAAGGTGAGTTGAATTTAATTTTCAATATAATACATACCACTGTTTTACCTAACTTTTATGCTGTCAGTTATGTAGGTACATCGACGTCAAAGATATGTATACACTTTTCCACCTTATTACAAAGGATTAAGGTGAAAAAGTGTATACATATCTTTGACCTCGACTGTACAGTGCAGAAGTTGCTAAGCAGGTGACATGTTCAAAATGAGCTTGACGCGTCTTTCTTGTTGAGAGAATAAGAGTGTGTGAAGATCATTCTGAACACCAGTCCCGCTTAGCAACCTTAGCTGCTGACTGTACGTATATGCCAGTATGTAAAAATGTTCACTACATTAGTTTCTCAACATTGGGCATTGGCGGCAAATCCGTAGTACCCGATTTCCGACGGTTTGCCTTATTTTCTTCCAGTTGAGCAGTTTTATTTGCGCTCATGAAGTAAAAGAAAGCCATATTTACTCTGCTCTAGAAAAAGTTCTAGGCCGGTAGTTCTAGCTCCGCCAATCATTTGACTTATTTGGTGATACCAAATTCTCTACGCGATTTCGTAACTACACTTTTTATGACAGTGCTAAATAATTATTTATTAATAAACAGACACAGAATAAAACACAGCAATCGTAAAACATTATGTAAACCTACTTAATTAATAAAAGCTTGTGAATAGTAGTTTATTGACACATTATTTCTATATTTTTAAATAAAGTGCCTCAGTAAGCAATGAAGACTCATTACTATTCAGCATATTTGTCTGAACTAGGGCTCGCGGTCGTGTCCGTGATTCGTGAACCCGTAGCCGTGCGCCCGGTTTCGTGAATCACGGCAACGGTTTTCTGGTCCGTTCGCACGTGACATTCGGTTACGTGAAATTAGGGTACGTGTATCCGTGTAGATCCGTGTAGGCGTAATCACGCCTTCACGTATCTTAAGAATAAAACCTAGTCCTTATTTATTATATTCCCGGGCGTGGCGAAAATACGAAACGTGCGATAAGTATCCAACGGAATCGAGCCCGAAGCTCCACATACGGACGCAGGTACGGGCTACGTGTCACGGCGTGTCACGTGAATCTGGATGCGAACGTAGGTACGTGACACGTACCTGGCCGTGTTCGTGAATTTCGTGATCTTAGTACCGGCGGTGTTAAGAACACGTAGCTACGGGTCGGCGTACATCACGGATACCAGGAGCCCTAGTCTGAACCTCGGCTATCGGACATGGAAAGCAATATTTATTTTTAATATTTTTATCATAGATTTTCTTCAAAATCAGCTTTATTGACTTTTATTTTACGAGTATCCTCGTGAAACTTCTCTCCGTATTAATCTCAATTAATATCCCAAACAATTACCATCTAAATTATTCCATCATAAATAATTAAGATTGTAACGTCAGATACTTGAAGACCATTACGAGATTAAAATAAGCGGCGAGAAACCCAAACTTCATCAAAGTTTTGTAGACAATTCACTTAGCTGGTCGCCCGCTGCGTAATCGCCCAATATAAGTATAAATATGACCTATCTAGTCCAGTGGCCATATAGAGACCGCATTGTGCAAACTAAAATAAGTGACTCGTTTACATGGCAGCAAGGGTTTTTCTTATCTTATCGCCTCAGTCGGCAGAGTCATCATTAGTCTGTATACTGTTGAACCCCTGCCTGTAAGCCTCTAGTTTGAGCGTTCCTCCGATCCGTACCCGCTAGTTTACCTATGTCATTTTCTACACTCACCTAGTATTCCTTCAACAGGACACCAAACACTGCATGCTACTACCACGCGGTGCTCATTACCTACTCAGAGGAATAGGTAATTCAATAAAAATTTGGTAAATCCTTTTCGCGGAAGGCACGATATGACAAACAATCAGCAAATACCTCTTAGTCTGAGGAAAAGGCTGAAAAAACATGAGTCTGGTGGTATATGGATACCAGTAGGATTAGCATGGGCTAATTCTACTTATACTTACATGTACTAGTTTTAAAGTATGGTTGCGGGTAAAAAATATCCTATATCCTTTCTCGTAGCTCAAAATCTCTCCGTGCCAAATTGCATCCCAATTGATTCAGCGGTTTAAGCGTGAAGAGGTAATCTGTTACCTCTTCGAAGAGAGTTACTTTCGCATCTATAATATTAGTATTATACATGTATGCGAAAGATTTTTTTCCGTTCGATTCTTACCCGCTTAAAAATTGAACCGATTAAGATGACGTTTATTATGGAGATTGAGTTCCCGGGAAGGATATAGGAAATTTTTTTCCGGAAAACTCCCTTTTCTAAATTTACGCAGAGGGTGTCGCGGTTGAAAACTAATACTTATATTCGCGAGGCTCGAAAAATCTGGTCACGTTTTTCGGCTTAGCAGATCTCTAGAGCACCCTTATACTGGTTAGTCCAACGATGGACTCACAAGCATTGCGAAGGGCGGCCCAGGTTTTCGCCCCAACTCTAAGCCCCGTGCAAAACGCGTACAAAGTTGGGAGCCCTTGGGATTAATTTTATCGACAAGACTTTGCGGAACGCATTGTTCCCAGTGTGCAGTAAACATAGATTAACGCTCTTGAAGGTAAGAGGAACACGGTACTAGTAATGTTGGCAGCATATTAACTTCAGTTATAACGGAATTAAAGTAGGGCTTGTATTGGATTTTTTCTTCCTCTTTTCTGCTGAGAATCAAAGAACGATTGTCGGCATTTTCACAGCGTCAGACCCTAACAAACGAGCGTAGGGCACGTTCAGAGCAGGAAATATCAAAAATGATATACTTGATCGCATCAAGCATTGATATCCACATGTTTCTTGAGAAACTCTGCTTGCTTATGGTATTTTTATGCGGATTGTCTGATACAAACGGCGTCAAAGATATGTTTACAATTTTGCACCTTATTACGAAGGATTAAGGTAAAAAAGTGTAATAGTGTAAGGTAAATATCTTTTCTCAAACATGCAATGAAATGTCTTCGTTACGTGCGTCATAATAGGCTTCGAAGTATCACGTTTAGGGCGGATCGACTCCAGAGGACAGGTAACGAATTTCATATAAAATTGAAGGCCTAGGCCGGGAAGAAAATTTGTTTAATTTTTATGCATACCGGGCGTCTGTGTTCCTGACGCCTGTTCAAACAGCTGAGTTATATTTTTATCATTTTTAGTGACTAAATGATTAGCGGGCTAAAAATAATCTCGCTTATTTCAGACGAAATGGTATGAAGAGATTTATTTTATTTATCATGTAATTGAATATTCATATCATCAGGTTATTACATTATTATATTTATTATTCATGCTCTCAATTTTAAAATTGTATTGGCAACACCAAACACTACTCCACGCATGCGCGTTTTTGAACGCATTTTGACTCAACCAATCACAGGACACTTTTACTTGTTTTAATAATGGCGGAATGGAAAAGTTTCTCGGCGTGTAAAACTCTGTTTATTAAGACTAAATAGTGGTAAATGGTGTGATTCAATGCTTTTGTGACTTAGATATAGTGTTACGGGTGTATAAAAATTGAATAATCTAACCGGGCCCGGTTTTATTTATCTATATTTTGTTATTGTGTACTGCCAAAGGCGGATGCCGTAGCGCCATCATTTAAAAGGTAAGTGCATTCTTTTTGGTGGTTTTCTAAATGTTGTATATAGTAATTATAGCCAGACTAGTTATGATAGTCATTAATTATTACATCGAAGGCAAAAATACTACAAAGCGGGATTGGAGGAAAATTAAAAACTTATGTCGTGAAGCTGTTTTGTTCAGTGGTATTTTTTATTTATTTCATTGCATTAGTTTGAGAAAAGCACTATACATGCCTAGCCGTGAAAGGGTCTTGAAGGCTTCGTATACTATCCGGCCTCCTTCCAGTTGGCCGTATATACAACTCAGCCTTCAACCCCTTTTTCCCGGCGGCTGCAGTAATGTACTATAACGTCGACTATACAAACTTGTATAGAAAGACTCACATAATACCTCTCTGCAACATTATGCACATACAATCATGTTTTTTTTTTATGACATAGGTGGCAAACGAGCAGACGGATTGCCTGGTGGTAAGCAATTACCTTCGCCATATCATGACATTCCTGATAGTGAGAAACCCATCAAACGCCTCCTGGTTTAGATGTCTGCGACTGGGATGACGCCCTGAGTATTTTGCTTCATATAGATCTTCTAAAAGTACCAAAATCAGGCTCCGAGTAAGTTGCTTAGTTTGTTTGCACTATACTGCTTCTAATATGTTTGCTGTAACTATGCAGATACCAGGTAATCAATAGCACGTTACTCAGATATTTCGCGGTCCCTTTGTCCTTGGCTTGATTTTAATGAAACTGCTGTTAATTAGGGATTGTCGATATCAGTGCTCTCAGTGGACCGGGACCGCGGCATGCATCCTGCGGTTTTTACGCGTTTATGTTACACTTGCGTGCGGTATCCACGCATCAAATAGTGAAACAGCTAGTACCCTTACCATGAGTTATGACATTACGGTTTTCGATAACGAGTATCGAGTTTACTATCTGTGCATCTCGTTTGTACTATTTTACAGATAGTAAACTCGATACTCGTTATCGAAAACGAAAATGTCACAACTCATGGTCAGGGTACATGCCTACTGGGTATACATGTTGTAATTAACTTTAAATAATCCGCACTCGGCGTGTCCGACGGGTGTAGGTTGTACGGTAGTAGCAGGCAATCGCAGCGACAAAGAAGCGTGTGCGCTTCTCCATTCTCCGAAACCGCTGGCGAAAACGCTTAGTGTGCACAGGTTTCTATAATCCTTAATTCGTCAGGAGCGTGTGTTCTTTGAAAACGTTTGGTAAAAGTGAGCTCATTCGAGCTTATGCAGCTAACTTCACACCAAAAGTCCAGCATAAATCGTCTTCTTATTGCTATGGAGAGTCACATTTATTATATAGTACGAGTGGTCAAGCAGTGCAAACCTTGTTTGTTCCAGTTTGCAATTAACTGTGATTGAAAACCTTCCCTGAAATTAATCTTTCCTATTTGTTTACTAACAGCAATGAAGAAACTATAACTTTTTAAGTACGGATTATGGAAATATTATGACAGAACTTAGTTAACATGACATACGATGCATACGCATATAAAATTGCAACACAATGAGAACCCAACCCTGTGGAACGTAAAAGCATTTCTACGGCCAGTCTGAAGTGAAATTGCTTCCACGGTGCAATTATCGGAACAGGAAAGCGTTTATCTGCTACTAGACTATGCCCACTACTTGGTACGAAGGACTCCTTAATAGGCAAACGATAGTTAAAGTCCCTTTCTGTATTAATAGGACTAAGAGGTATGCGTTGTGCAGGCGACCGGTATCGCGTATAAAAAAATCTATCGTCAAATGTCGTTAACGAGACTATTATACAGTTGCCATCAAATATCCTATCGGAGCTGCCAAGGTAGCTACTCAAACTCTGATCATGCACTTTATGCCCTTGACAATAGGGGCGTGCTTCAGTTTATGACCACTTTGGCCGCTTCGATATATCTGATGGCGACTGTACCAGTCATTATTGCGGTAAATTCGCAAAAGGGAGAAGAAAATATGCCGGAAGTACACATGGAAGGTGGTCACGGGCAGTTAGCGACCGGCAACGTGTCACACTTGATAGATCACCTCGCTCTTCGCCAAGCTACCGTTCTAATGTAACGGTAGCTAGGGAAATATTACTGGCCAGTGATTACATCCTCGCCCGGTAAAAAACTGATTGTTTTTTTTAATTTGACATAAGCCTCACAACCTACGCGGAATCCAAATAAAACAGAGTTTTATTTCAACGTTTCAAGATATTATTGTTTTGGAGAAATTTATTTGCTGTAAAAAATTACTATAGCAATTTGCGAAGAAAAAGGGTGTGAAATTTTCGTAACATTTTTCCTTAATGTCCAAATGTTACGTCCATAAAATTACCCTTCCAGTACTTAAAAATTACTTAAAAAATGTCTGATATCCAAGGGCTATTACAGAGTAGAGGATTATTTGACAGACTAACATGCATGGTCCAAAACAGAGACAATAACTAAACCGCCCACCATTTAATTCAACAATTGTATGTACTGCCAGACCATTTAAATGACACAGGTCAGATAAGAAAGCATATCAAAGTATGCCTAATTTGTGAAGTCAAATTTGTTTATACATTACTATTTTTACTTTTGTATATTAGTATTTTAGTTATATCTTGTAATAAACTGTTTGATATGTTTTGTTTTCTTTTAGGACTATGCATAATTATGTACTTTAAGATTTGATGTATCATTGTATTGAAAAAAATAAGTCCCGCCGTAGTTTCTTGCCGGTATCTTCTCGGGTCAGAGGTGTAGGGTTTGAACCGGTGGTAGATTTTTCTTTGACGTTCATAAGTGCATGTAATGTACAGTCGCCATCAGATATATCGGAGCGGCCGAGGTACTCAAATATTTCTGAGCAGCAATAAATTTCAATAAATTCTTTACAGTAAATGAGGTCAATAACATCTGAACATCCAATTCGCCATAAATATATGAGCAGTGGTTTTTCAATTAAATCTGACCACACAACGAGACAATAATATCTGAACACACAACTCGTCAAAGTTATCTGCACAGACAGGGTGATCATAAATATCTGAACATTTAGGGAAAATATACCTTAAGTCACTTGGCATACGATTTAAAATTCTTTAACGTAGGTACTACTACGCTCGAATACATTTTCAACACAACCACCATTCGGTTTTGTCAATGTCAAAACTAAAAAGAGATTGCTGGATGTAGGGTGTATACATACACTGCCTGAGGTAGAGCGTGACGTCATCGTGATACTAATGGCGTCCTTATCTTACTCTTATTGTGCGAAACGTGCGGCATGCATGAGTCGCCCGGACTCAGTGACTCTTTCAGATATGGCCTTTTTGTACACATTTATGTTTTTGTTGGGATCTAGTTTACATAACAATGATAATTTTAATTCCTTTTAATACCGCTGAACACATGCGTCTTGCGTGCGGATTTGTGCAGGGCCGCAACCGTGGTCGTGAATCGAACACCCTCTTATAGGCAAATCGAAAATGCTATCAGAACACATTAACTTTACGCTGCTCGCTTCTCGCTAACCGTGTGCGGTGGGACAAGTGCCTTCTCATTTTCAGTTCGTAAACTAACAATATATGGCTAAGGGCTAAATGTACGGCAAATACATTTATACAACATGAAAGACCCTTTTGTATTTTTTTTCTATTCACATCATGAAAATTGAGTGGTATGGAGGTGAAAAAACATAGTGAGTTAAAACTCATTATGTTTTTTTGTAGTTTTGAAAAGTAACGAGTTTCTATAAATTTGGATGTTAAGATTGTTTAGTTTTTAATAAAAATACTAAAATAAAAAAAAATTAAGAACATGAATTCTTAACAAAATACAAAAAATAAGCACATTTGAGGATTTGAACCCTGACGCAACGGTATAAAATTATGATTTCTTATAACTAAACCGCTAGGTGACCGACGCAATAGTAGATGAAATATTGAAAAGCATTCGTACCTATTTTATAATTTGGCAGCTTCAATATTACATAAATATACATTTGATACTTGCACGGAATGAATGACGCGACGTAGTGACAGATCAAAACGTGAGACACACATATGCAATGACAGTATGTTACCGTTTTCGTGAATTGCCAAAATATTTTATTCAAATGTGTCTCTTGTAACAAGACCGTGAAGTTGCTTTTCGCAGATTTATATTTTGTATACCTACTTATTTTGTAATAGGAATATTCACTACATCTGTACGATTACATTTAAACTGTATGCTAAGTGATTTAAGGTATATTTTCCCTTAATGTTCAGATATTTATGATCACCCTGTCTGTGCCGATAACTTTGACGAGTTGTGTGTTCAGATTTAATTGAAAAACCACTGCTCATATATTTATGGCGAATTGGATGTTCGTATGTTATTGACCTCATTTATCGTAAAGAATTTATTGGAATTTATTGCTGCTCGGAAATATTGGAGTCCCTCGGCCGCTCCATATATCTGATGGCGACTGTACCTAAATTGAAAAATAAAGATCATTTATCTCTTTTTTACGAATGTGTCGAGGATCATAAAAAATACGAAAAATTTAAACGGAGGCAAGCCGAAGTACTATCCTATTTTTGTAGGCTAAACGCAATTTCTTCTTCGCTTCAAAGACTGGCTTACAGAATATATATTGCCAGGGCTTTTTGCTTCTCGTTATTTAAAAAAAATAGAATACTATCCAAATATTATATTATAATGTAATATATATTTTTTCGAAGAAGAAATTGCGTTTCGTCAAATCCTACAAAATAGAAAAATATAGTTAAGTATGATGACAAGACTCTCATTGTGAATCGACTAAAAATAAAAAGATTGGTATTTTAGTTGATATTTTTAAAATACAGGTGTCAACATAATTTTGTTATTACACCGTCACTTGTCTACTTTTCTGACACTATGATTTGTACTTTATTTTCATTCTTTGTTTTCAGCGGAGTCCTTGACAAGTCCTCGTTTTGTGAATAATGTATTATTGCAAATAGCTCATAACTTACATAAACTATAATGTCTCGTACATTCGTCTTCTAATCAGTTTTGCAAAGTAAGACTGACAGCGCATGTCTGTGCGAATTATGCTCGAATCGTACCACTGGGGTACATAAATACATATTTTACACCGTCTGCCGTCTAGCCAGCCAATGAAATGGCAATTTGTATCATAAATGTAACCTCGTACGTGTTGCACGTTCAACCTGGAAACTACTAGAAACATTTTATTTGAAAAATATTCTTTGAATTCTCGCCGGCAGTGTATTTTACATGCTATATTACGTTTAGTTCTATCAAAGAACGCTTCCATTAAGGTCAATTGTCGATCGAATATCCGGACGCGCGTAAAATCTCTAGATTATTGACACAAACACTTGTAAATACGCTTTAATAATAGTTGATCAACCCCAAAGCAAAACCCGCTACGCGAAAAAAGTATAAACATGGCCATGATACAACAAAAGTATTTATTCCCTCTACTGAGATGTAACTTCTAAGTCACGAATTCCTTATTCGAGTCACGTCTTCACCCGACTTGCCCTGTATCCCCTTACGGGACGTATATGATAATAACTGGCATACTTACTTTCTATAAAAATGTCTCTTCACGTTTTTTTGGGAAACCAGTATTGAATCTGACTGTCGCTTTATTTGATTCGCCTTTTTTCTCTTTTTCCTTAACGGTACGTGTAAAAGATATATATAAATTAAAAGATTATCAATATCTTTTTTATAAAGTCTGCCTAAGTCTCATGAGTAGTGAAACTAATCACAGTCTAAAATTTACAATCGTTTATAAAACTAAGTGAATGTATATTAACAAAAATATCGAAGTTAAAGAAAGATTAATTTGTATACAAATAAAGTTGCCTGACTTACGTACTCAAGTTACAGCACACCAGCGTTTGTCCCACGTTTTTTCGGCGTTCCCATATTAAATTGCAGGCTGCAGAGACGTCGCTTTCATGTGGCGTGTTTCTTAGTGATTATTTACTGTGGAATCGGCAGCAAAACGTCGAGTGGCCGCCGCCAGTGTGTTCGCACTAATATTCTTTTTTTTAATAGTTATGTCTTTCGTTAGCCAAACTATGAAAATCTATACGTATCCAATTTTGTAATGACTTTTCACGGTGACTTTGTTCAAAGTGATACATTAGCTCGCCCGCCTTCTCCCTTGCGACTTGTCAAATGTAATGAGTTTTTGGTAATACATTATACTAGCTTTCGTTTTTAGTTTCTTTTTGTTACTAATGTTGAAGGGACAGGGGCAGCTATAGTCGTTGATTACCTGATCAAGAACTAAAAGGAATTCTGTCTAAATCTGATAAGTAAATATTTGTTATCCATATTATTATTTTGCCCTTACGAGAAATCATCATATTTACAATGTTTTTTAAGGTCATAATAATAACTATCAATCGTATTTAGGGCAAACTGTGATTAACAATCAGTACAGGTCGAGCGTAACAGAGGCCGGATATTCAAACGAAGCAGGAACTCCCTGTTTCGGTCGAGGAAACATAAAAAATAATATATGGAGCATCATTTTATTTGCGTCATGTGGATTTTTAACTGCCCGCCATTTTAACCCTGAATTTACCCCCTTAGGAGTTGATTTCCTAAAAATCCTTAGTGGGTGCCTAATTTTATAACGAAACAGCCATGTAGTTATGAAAAATCTGCTTTCTTTTTACAACGGTTAGTGAGCACTTTCACGTTTATATATATGAAGGAGATTAGAATACCCGGAAAGACATAAACTAAAAGAGCTGATGGTTCTGGGGAAGGTCGATGGAAAAAGACCGAGAAGTAGAAGCCCAATCAGATGTTCCGATCAAATCCGCACAACGCTGAACAGAAAGCAGCATGATGCTGTCCATAACGCAAAAAAACTGACATAGATGAAGGAGTTATCATATACACTAATATTATAAAGGCGATAGTATGTGAGTGTGTTGATGTTTGTTATGGAGTTAGCTGACTTCATTATATTATATAGGCTACATTTTTTTCCTAATAATCCGCGGGTAACACTGCGGGGCACAACTAGTTAAAGGTAAATTGACGTGACGTGATGTCTCACCATAAAGTCGACCTACAGTAATGTGGAATACGACGCGAGAATGTGTATATATAGAACATAAAAACCGTCATTCGAACGATGCTTTCGCACACGTTTGAAAATACGTTACCGAACGTCAATTTGTTCAAAGTTGATCCCGGTTCTGGTCCACTGGTCCAAACCTGAACGTCGTTACCAATTATCGTCGCGCTCGGCCGGCTCGAGGCCAAATGCGGGAATAAATCGAGAATCTTTATTACTTATTAGCTACAAATTAGGTTATTTTGCGCCACATTTACTTTCAGTTTGGTGAACTGATTTATTTATTAAAAAGATGTTTTTTTTTTCTGTTCGAAATGTTTTGCGTACTTCAACCTATTCCAGGGGTCTGTTGCCCTTGTAACTTTTAGGCACGCCTGCTGTTAACTTTTTTTTTCTCCTTTTATAAAATAAACAGTTTTACTATAAATAAATAGAGTAAGTTAGTAGCTTGAACATACTTTTATTCTGAAAATACAATTTCCACCTGCCTTAATGGGTTTTATTCTGATTCTGAGAATATGCTTTAGTATTCAATTTATATTTAGTTTCTTGCGTAATATATTAATTTAGTTTGTAATTGATGCATTTTTTTTTATTGAAACTAGTTAAATAGGGTCAATACATCTTAAGTCATATAACTGGCTAATCAGACTGCCTAGCTGTTTAAAATTGTAAAGTAGTAGAATAACTAGCAGCATATAATAAGGCCTTACAATAAAAAAATGATTTGTATAGTTTGAGGATCTTGGAAGTAATTAAAGTGCCTAGATTTTTCTTAACTTTTGCTGTATTCATAGCCCCCGTAGCCATTACTCAAATGCTTCTTTCCATTAGGAAATGAGAGAAATTGCAGCTTTCTAATTACTTACCTAAATTATTCCAGTTGATCGCTGAAAATTGTGATATGTACTGTAAAATATACTGAACGCATCCTCCATTGAAGCGTGAATTCAAATTGAAAATCAAATGTTTATTCCGCGAGTAGGCCACAAGGGTACTTTTACACGTCGAGTATACAAAAATAAAAGAGAAAAATAAAAACTACACCGGTTCTGACCCACACCTCTGACTGATTTAAACTTTTATGATCGGAAAGAAACTCTGCGGGACTTATTTTAAAAACAATATTACAAAAAAACTTAAACGTACAAAAGAATTCAGACTATGTCTCGATTATCTTACTTGCTTAAATTTTGATTCCAAGGCAGGAATTGTGAAAGCTTTATAGGAAAATTCCGTGACAAAATTATATAAGGTATAGTATTTATTAAGTAAGTTTTATAATCAATAAAGAATCCTTATATAAAGTTTAGAATCCGTATATCACGCAATATTAGAGAGTAACTTTAGAATCTAAACATTTATAACTTACGAATCCATAAAATGTTTATTACTGTTCAAGCATTAATGTGTTTTATTCTGCGCTATAAAATAACAAACACTGATATAAAAGCTTTATTATTATGACGTACATTATTAAAACATATTATGATAAAGTAGTGCCTGAATAACATCAATAGCAATTGTATTGAAACGGGTTTGGTAAGTCGAATATTGCTCAACATGTTTCGGTCCACAACGAGGAGCCGTTCGCGTTTTGCGTTGGCTGACCGACTCGAATTACAGAACTTCACTTGCCCGTTATAACTTATAATACCATTAATATGTTTGAGTCTCGCGATAGTTGTGTAATTTTTTTATCAATTACAAGTTTTTTTTTATACACGACTGACCAGCGTTTGACCTCAGTCGCACCTGATGGTAAGTGTCGACGAGATCGAGGTTGTTGCACGCTGGTTCATTAACAGCCTATTCACTCTTGCCTTGAAAAGACCCAAATTATATCGTATCTTAGTATAAATTGTAATATCTGCTAAAAACAGATTGGTTCCCTCGCTAATCTTTATTAGCTACAAATTATTATCATTTTAAAGTATTTCATATTGTGTTCAGTTGCCGCGATAATTACTCATAATAAAAAAACTGATTGCGCATACTAATTTTAACTTCATTCCGACGTTTCGGCCTGTATGCTTGTTTGCCACCGTCGTTGTATTAAAAAAAAATGTAAACTACGTTTTAGTGTTTGTTTTGTGAAAAATACAACTAAGTAAGAACTGAATAAATCTCGAATCAATTTGTATTCATAAATTATCCTTTTAGCTACATGAATGGCACAAGAACGTGATATGCCAACATAGCGAAATCCTAGCTAGACCAATGAATGGACTAGCAACTACCGAAATCTCCCGGGGGGCCGGGATCAAATCAACGTCGCCCGGTCGGCCGGATATTAGATAATGTCGGCCCTCTCTTTCCCCCCAATCTGTTTTGAAGTTTACGGCGGATACAACCAACGTGAATAAACAAAACAGTTGGTTGTTTAAACGTGGGGTATCGAGACATTGAAGTATTTTAACGCTTTCATAGGACTAGGCTAGGCTAACGCTATTTTGGACCCGGGTATGTCCTTAAACTACGTCCAACAATGAGAGGTAGGGCACAGCGATGACCATCACGCTTGAATCTGGGGCAGCCCAACTGGGGAAGTACCTCCTCCTTACAGAAGACCACAGCCATAATAGCACTGCTACCTTTCAGGTATGTAGTGTTGTGTTCCTGATAGTGAGTAAGGTTCCCAGAGCTCCAACCCCCCTTAAAGGCCGGCAACGCGCTTGTGACTCCCCTGGTGTTACGGGTGCCCATGGGCGACGGTAATTGCTTACCATCAGGCAATCCGTCTGCTCGTTTGCCGCCTATGTCATAAAATAAAAAAAAAATCAGAACTTTAAAGTGTATTAGATGTCGCAATCAAGCGCTGTTTCTTTTTCTTTTAGTATTCAGTACAACACAATTCGACTAAATTAATCCCTCTAAAATGTAGAATCTACATGGAATGCAACTATTTAGAAAAAATCTAGTATCTTGTTCTGTCAATCACAAGAAAAAAGGTGATTACTATTTGAGGAAAACACAGTTACAACAGTAGCAGTGTATTCAGCCAATAAAAACCCTGACAGGATTCGAACCAAACAAAAAAGCTTTGCAGGCAGAGTTGCTGTCGACTAAGCTTAACCGGTCGCTATAATAATAACAGCTTAGACTCGTAAAAAGGGCAGTAAACACCAAATCACTTCACATTTTACGACATAAAGGTATAGTAAAACGCCAAACCTTCACTGCTCAGTGCTATCATCACACCACACGGCATTAAAATATGGAATCTACTACATTACTTCTAAAATCGATTATCCAATGAATGGATCTATTTCATCATCATCATCATGTCAGCCGAAAGACGTCCACTGCTGGACATAGGCCTCCGCCAGAACGACCTAAGAAGACCGATCCTGCGCCTTCCACATGGAAGCGGTGGTATCCCGCGACTGAGTAGGTCGTCGGTCCACCTTGTGGGAGGCCTACCTACGCTGCGTCGTCATGTTCGCCACTCCAGAATCTTTCCGCCCCAACGGCCATCGGTTCTGCGAGCAATGTGCCCCGCGCACTGCCACTAAGTTTGGCGATCCGGAGGGCTATATCGGTAACTTTGGTTGTACTGCGGATGAAATCGTTCCTGATGCGATCACGCAGGGACACTCCAAACATAGCCCTCTCCATTGCTCTTTGAGTGATTTTGAGCCTTCTTATGAGGCCCATAGTAAGCGACCACGTTTCAGCACCATATGTCATCACTGGCAACACACACTAGTCGATGACCTTCGGCTTGAGACACTGCGGGATATTGGAAGAAAAGATGTGTTGTAGCTTCCCGGACGCTGCCCAGCTGAGTCCGATTCGACGATTGACCTCTTAGATCCTATAATCTTATTGGATCTATTTATTGAACTCAAAATACTGTCTTACGAGCATAATGAAAAATAGAAATGAAGAAATAGCTTCGTAACATACTTAGGAACCTGCTGGACATACCACCGCCGTGGTAAGCGATCTCTGAGCACAGAGGGTTCAACGCCACGCTTGGCAGGCAGATTGGCGATCGCAGTATGTTTCACCGTTCTAAGGGACGCTGCTGCCCGCCCTCCGGTGGAATCTTTTTTTTTATGACATAGGCGGCAAACGAGCAGACGGATTGCCTGGTGGTAAGTAATTACCGTCGCCCATGGGCACCGGCAACACCAGGGGAGTCACAAGCGCATTGCCGGTTTTTAAGGGGGGTTGGAGCTCTGGAAACCTTACTCACCATCAGGAACACAACACTACATACCTAAAAGGTAGCAGTGCTATTATGGCTGTGGTCTTCTGTAAGGAGGAGGTACTTCCCCAGTTGGGCTGACCTAGATTCAAGTGTGATGGTCATCGCTGTGCCCTACCTCTCATTGTTGGACGTAGTTTAGTACGTAGTAGGACATACCCGGGTCAAGGTCATGTCTTCATCATATTAGCCCAAAGATGTTCACTGCTGGACATGGCCGCCACCCGCGTTTAGTGGATTCCCCGGTCTTTACCAGGCCGTCGGTCCATCTTGTGGGGCGTCTGCCCACGCCACGCCTTCCAGTAAGTGGTTGCCACACGAGAAACTGTCCCAACGCCCAGCCTCCGGGTAGAGGAAAGAACGAAATACAATAAATAGAATGACTCGCAACCGTAAGAAAATTCGTAAACTATGTAAATATTTCCACGCATGTGAGCCTGTCAGATATATTCACGCGAATTCAGAGAGCAAGCGTATCATAAAACATTCACAAATGTCAAGTAGCAGTCGCATAACTCGCAAGTTCACTAACCTATCCTGTACGTACACATCAGCTGGGTTGCTATGGAGAATCGTTTTTGACAGTATAAACACGGTAAAATTACAATTTCGTTTCGATTGTAAGAACTATACCGGTCAAAACTTAAAGCCTCGGTCAAACCAATGGGCGTGACGCCAAACCGCGGTCGCGCGCGCGACCGCGGCGGCCTTAAACACATGCTAACAGGTTAGCGACGTCAAACAGACTGCGTCCCGCTGTCATCGCGCCCCGCTTCTGTCGCGCCCCGCGCCGCGCGGCCCGTTGCGTCCAGACGGCGCGGGCGCAGCGCTGCGCGGCGCGGACGCGGCGGCACGCTGCGCCGCGCTGGGTCTCCTCAGTCGGACGTTAAGTGGCGCGCGGTGCGTAGTGCGAGAGTGACGCCCGCATCGCGCCGCGTCCACGCCGCGTTCGCGCGCGTGATGAGGGCGTGTTGAAAGCGCGAGGCCGGCGCGGTCTGCGCGTGCCCTGTTTGACAGTCATCACGCGACGCGGACGTCGCGCCGAGCCACGCTCTTTGATTTGACCGAGCCTTTAAGGTGTAATAACGGTATAAAATATAGGTACTGATCACATGAAATCTCTCAAGATCTGATACTAAAATCTAAAAAGGCCCTTGAGGCATTGTACCAAGGATGTTGGCGGCATTTCCACGTTGTATCGCAATGCTGATACGTTGTGCGAGGAAGCCGCCAGCTCTTCGGTTACATCAACTAGACGCTTCGCGATTTCTGCAAAAAGTTTATGCGCGCTGGGACCCCATGGACCTAGCGTCTCTACTCCAAACGGTACAAAATGGTACTCCTTGCCCAGGCTTTTATATTTGTTACGATTAGATTTCCGACAACTACAAGTATTTTTTTTTAAATCTATGTATGCAGTTTTTAACGTCCCTAAAATGGAAGACACGGGAAGAACAGATCTTTGTACCTATGTCTGACACTTACATACTTGCCCATAGTGACCGATCAAATGTCCCACCATGTATAGCGGTTATGCAGTCCTGGTTGCTAATTACAGCTTGTTAATGGCGCCACTGCCCTAACTATAAACCGGTACAATAAATTGGCCCACGTTCCATTACAGTAATTAACGGAGCTACGCCCCGTAGCGCTACGGTTCTACGGCCTAGCGTTGTAGCATAACTTAGAATGGAAATTGCATGGCTATGCTTAAAAATGTTCACAATATGCCTGAATTTGTTCAGGGCAGCTTGAATATGTTATGCTAGTTCTCACTTTATAAACGTTATAAATTTTAACTGTTTTTTGTTGTTATTAAGTTATTAAGGGTTTTTGGGTGCTTACCTTAGACCCATTGAATCACGGTCAAATTAACTTTATGTTTTTTTTTTTCATATCACTGTATTAAAACTGGGGAAGTACCTCCTCCTTACAAAAGACCACAGCCATAATAGCATTGCTACCTTTAAGGTATGTAGTGTTGTGTTCCTGGTGGTAAGGTTCCCAGAGCTCCAATCCCCCCTTAAAGGCCGGCAACGCGCTTCTGACTCCCCTGGTGTTGCAGGTGACCATGGGCGACGGTAATTGCTTATCATCGGGCTATCCGTCTGCTCGTTTGCCAACTATGTCATAAAAAAGAAACTATTTCCTCGTTTCTGACAGTTAAACGAGTAGCTATCCGTCTGCTCGTTTGCCAACTATGTCATAAAAAAAGTCATGATTTATCTTACATAATTAATGAACACATTTATTAGCTCCACAAAATAAATAATAATAACGATTCATTTTTTATTACATTTACATCTGCACATCAACACTGCGTGTTTTTTTTTTATTATTTACGTGTTCCGTCCACGGAATTCGCAGAGAACCCGCTCCTAATACCCAGACACGAAAAATAAACTGTCAAGACCTATTGACCGAGAGCCAAAGCTTTGATATCGCACTTCAAAATAAATCTTCCATCCTCGCGAGCTATATAAGTATGTTCTCAGTCACATTCAAAGGATAATGAGCTTTATTTCTTAATAGTAAAGCCCGATGTCGTCTGCGCACGACTGTGATTGCCCGTAGAACTCGCAATAATTTGTCTCGTGTCAGTTAATTTGAAATTAGGTGCGACACGGGACGTATTGTGACTGACACATTGTTACATAGCACACGGATGTTGTGATAGCTTTACCGAGAATGAGAACGCTTTATGCACACCGGAGATCCTTTGACTTTGAATATCGCGGTTTATTGGGTTTCTAGAAATTTCCGGGATTATCTCATCTAGGGAGGGATGTCAGTAGTAACAGAGAGACAATTGACGACCGGTCTGGCCTAGTGGGTAGTGACCCTGCCTATGAAGCCAATGGTCCTGGGTTCGATTCCCAGTAAGGGCATTTATTTGTTCCCGAGTCATGGGTGTTTTCTATGTATTTAAGTATTTATATGTATCTATCTATTATATATATCGTCGTCTAGTACCTACAACACAAGCCTTACTGAGCTTACCGTAGGACTAGGTCGATTTGTGTAAGATTGTCCCGAAATATTTATTTATTTATTTTTTATTATTAATTTGTAACATTCGATTCTACACTCCATCTGTTGACGAGAAGCGGCAACTTTTTGTGCCGATCGAAGCGTCATAGGATACTGCTTTATCAAGTGAGTTGACAGTTCCAATAATTTTTAACAATAACAAACAAGAAGTACCCCGTGACCCGAAAGCGAACGTACCTACTTATTCATACTAATTTCATATATTAATGTGAAAGTTCCGTCTGTCTATTACCTTTCCACGCTTAAACCGCTAAACCAATTTTCATGAAAAGCTAGCGACAATAGGCTTTGGTTTGGAGATACTTGGAGCCCCGGGAGAGGAAATCATTACTTAAGAGCGCGAAAAGGGGGTTGAACTTTGTATGGGTAATGTACGCAGAAATAAAAATGAATCATTTCATTGTTATTTCTGATTGATGATTTTATCAATCACTATTCATAGTATTTATACCTAACTTCGCAATTATTTTCTATTGGCATATGTAAATGTTGGAATATATGAAACTAAGAACAAATCAAATTCCTATTTTTTATGATTTTTTTTTTATTTGCTTTGGTTTTAAGTAGTAATACTACTATATAAATTAAAAGTTGAAATAGATACTTAAGAAAAACAAAAAATATTTCATAAAATAATTTGATTTGTTCTTAGTTTCATAGATGGCAGCACCACCTCTCTAGCTATATCAGAATCCCGAAAGGTATTCATATAGGAGGTGCAAACACGTAGTGTTTCACCTTAGAGCTTCACATATACTTGATTAATTTCGACGTGGTCCGCTGTGTACGGGTGGCCAAATTGGTTAAGGCGTCAGCCGCGATAGCTGGAGATGCGGGTTCGAATCCTGTCTCGAACACCGGAGGGGCTCGTCGTTTTTCTTAAGTATATGTTATCTATTTCAACTTTCTATTTCAACTGTTGGAATATATGTTTAGTGATTTTTAGTACCCCTATTTAAAATTTAATTGTTGCCTTGATGTTGTGCTCTTTTATTACGCTTTCCAAGAGTATCGTAATCAATTTTAATGTCCATTTTCGTATTTTTACCAAAATGGATTTTGCACCATTAGCCGGGAGCTGGGATCTGAACGAAAACAAATTTTCCCCGTTTTTATGAGACAACAAAATGTAATTTACTCTTGAAAAGGAATAATAAACATTAAAACATTCAGAGTGTTCCTAATAGATACATTTTTGAAAAACAACTCGAGTGGGGGAAAATGCCACTTGGAATTATGTTACGCGGAACAATCGAATTAGGGGTACAGATATAGCTACTCGTTTAACTGTCAGAAACGAGGAAATAGTTTCTTTTTTATGACATAGGCGGTAAACGAGCAAACGGATTGCCTGGTGGTAAGCAATTACCGCCGCCCATGGGCACCCGTAACACCAGGGGAGTCACAAGCGCGTTGCCGGCCTTTAAGGGGGTTGGAGCTCTGGGAACCTTACTCACCAACAGGAACACAACACTACATACCTGAAAGGTAGCAGTGCTATTATGGCTGTGGTTTTCTGTAAGGAGGAGGTACTTCCCCAGTTGGGCTGCCCCAGATTCAAGCGTGATGGTCATTGATTATGATTGATGTGCCCTACCTCTCATTGTTGGACGTAGTTTAAGGACATACCGGGGTCCGGGTATTTAAGTCGTGGGTATCGAAAATCGTACTTGTGCAAAAATAATTATGAGAATTCGAATTCGAGTGAACGATTCTCTAAAATCGGCCCCCTGATGCAGTTTAGGGAATAGGGACAATACCAGTCAATGTATATCAGGTATCCTTCATAAATTATGTAGCTGTTCCTGAAATTCTAATTTGATTTGTTTTTTACAGGTAAGTAACGGCTAACGACGATCGAACAAAGCAGTAAATTGTAAGTTTTTTTTATAAATACTGGGTCTATCTTATAGTATATCGGTGTAGAAACCTACGTTTTGTTATCATTTCTGCTGCAATAAGGCGCCCAATGACTTCTATCATTGTGGCAACTATGGCAACCCTTCCCGGTTGCCATAGTTGCCACGCTTGGTAGGTGGGATAGCGATTGCAGGAGCTGTTCATTTGGTTTGAACGGCCGCTGATGCCCATCCGTCGGTTCTTTCACTCCGTCGCCGAGAAGGCCGAGATGGATCAATTTGTTATTATTTATTACTCTCATATAATTCCTAAATCCGTGCTCCATGAAAAAATATTCAACAATTCAAATATTTATCCTTGTAATGCCGACGAGCCTACCTGTAGTCCTAATTTATAATGAAATTTGAATTTTATAAAACTGAAAAAAAGCTTAATTTCATTTGTTTCCTTCGATTTTGATACAAAAGAGATTCTACTTAATTTTTTACACTATGAAGAACAAATTCGAGAAGTATTTGACTTGTTCTTGTTTTGTTTCTTGTAGAAATTTTAAAATTATTTTTGTTGTTATAAGCGACACACTGGTGGTCCTAAACAGACTTAAAATAATTTATGTTCCATTCAATTATATTTCAAATCATATTTCATTGTTTTCGCAAACAAAATAGCCTGTGACCTAAATAATCCGAACTCATTCCCAATCGTGTTTTTCCAGCGTAACAAAATTAACCCGATGATTGACTTTGATTACATTATACGTTCCCACGCGTTGTTAAATTGAACAAACAAACGATATGCAGTGCCCGGGCGTGGGGCTAATCTGTCTATAATAAGGGACAAAAGGGGTTTATCCGACTTTTACGTAATACCTGTAGGCTAACAACATTCGAGAATTTTTCACATGTTTTTGACATACGCATCAAAAGTCATGTGGAGTTTCGAAGGGATTTTATGGTGGTTTTTGTAAAGGTTTTATTGTTTTCTCATGTCGACGGTGAAGTACCAAGAACCCCTAACTACGAAATCAAAATTTTACAGGAGACGAAAAAAACGTTTTATAATACTATATATTATTATTTATATACTTTATTTATACTGTAAGCCTATTTTGCAGGCATTTAATATACATATAGCATTAAAAAAATAGGTTTTCATAGTTAAAAGTTTTTGGTACATCACCGTCGATATGGACATTGTAGAACGTCGAAACTATTTCTAAATTTGTATTAAGTTCATTTGGATTATAAATCTAAATAATCTTTTCACAGTTGACTCCTGCACTTTCTATAACGTACGTTTTTTTACTAATTTATCACCAAGGACGTCATTAGAAATAGTTACTAAAACTAGGTTTGCAATAATCGGATTAACCCGATGATCGAGTTTGATTACATTACGCATTCGCGTTCCCACGCCCGTCGCTTGCCGAGTTAAACAAACAGACGTACTACAAGCGCTGTTCAGGAACCGAGTGTGCTAATCCCGTGATACTGAAAAGTTCTGGACATTGTTGTTGAAACTATACTCGTAAAGTTGCCAGTTAAACAGTCAGACCCTTTTGAAGCTTTGGCTCCAAAGGTCATCTCTCGTCGATTTGACTTTCATTATCACCCCCTGATTCATAAACACCTCTCAAACCTACTTTAGTTAAATTATGTATGTCCTTATCTGTTACTTTTAGAATTGCATTTGTAAGATACAGATAAAACATGACTAAACGAAGGTTTGTGATACGTTTATGAATAAGCAGTTTAGTGTATATAAGTTTAGTAACTTCTATTTGATAGTTGGACTAATCTTTCAGAAAATAATAAATAATGTACCTTAGCGTAAATTGTTGAAAAAATTATCTTGCGGTCAGTTTTGTGAAGAGAATTAAACATGAAATCGTTACGGAATTTAACTTGTAGTATTTTTTCTGAGTTAAACGTACCGGTGCTCGACACGCGTATACCTAATGAGACCTTGCTGTCACCTTTATTATGAATGACATAAGGTTCAAGATGACATGTGTAGGGACACTGACGTACTCTCGCACGTTTGCCTAATCAGTATACCTAGATATTTTTCTAGCACGAACGGTTTCTTGTGATTGACAAAATAAAAACATCGAAAGTCATGTTATCGATAAGTACCACTTCAAAGTCATACAGGTAATACAAAGACTAATATAAGGTAATAGGGTTAAAAGTAAATAAAAATAATAAAACTATGTATTTATTTATATTTTACATACTTTTGAACTATTAATTGCAAATAATAAAACAATTTTGAACTATTAATTGCAAATAATAAAACAATTTTGAACTATTAATTGCAAATAATAAAATAATTTGGATCAAAAGTGTACGGATTACGTTCAATTTGTTCAAGATCGATAGCACGCGACGTCTAGGTAGGCAGACTGGGTGTACGTATTGTCGTTGAAGTAGTATGTACTTATCGATAACAGGATTGTCGATATATTGATTGTGGCAAGCACAAAGCAAATGTCTTTCCTGCTAGAATAATATCTAGGTATACTTATCACTTATTGATTATTAACTGAACACTAGAGAATATTTTTATTAAAATTTAATGCTTTTTCATCAGTAATTAAAGCTTTCTTATCCACTCACGCTTATTGAGTATCTATGCTATTTAAAAAAAAGTCTCAGATACCATTAAAAATCACATTTTTTCTTTTATTAAAGTTTATAACTTTAGGTATTACTACAAACTATTATTATTTGTGGCTCGCCGCAAATATGTGTAGCTAAATGACGTCAATGCTCATATCATAATGTTACATACGTTTATGGAATTGTTACTTATATAATTATTATTCATTCACTCCATGTATTACTGAAATGAATTCACTAGTAGTCATTATTATATTTATCCTTAATTAATTTTGAGGAAAACCGAAGCGTTGTTAATACATTTGTTCTATATTATAATTAAATGAAAAATTCAAATTCATGTTTTAATTAGATCGTTATGTATCAGAATTGCACATTTTATTCATTAATATTAGTATACATCATTATTATCATTATATAATTCATTCATCATTAATTGTATAAAAAAAAATGTACATTTATTAATTGTAAATTGCAATATTCGACTTACAAAACTTGAATTTCCTAGTTATTACTTAATTATTTAATACTATTGATATGATTGAGATCTCATGACAGTTTTGAATGAAAACGTACATTTCATAATTATGTAAAACTGACTTAACCAATGTATTTCGTTTCTCCTACCCAATAAATTGTTTGTCTAACTTATCTCACAGTATTCCACGAAACTACTCAAATAAAGTCCCCTATAAAGTTGACCTAAATTAATTTCTTCTTTGCTACCTCAGTATTGGTTTGTAGGCTCACGTATTTTCTGGATTAAACACCGTTTTCTCTAACGCCTATTGGTTTTTCGCGGGAACTAACCTTAACTTTTCTGTAAACATTGGGCCTACTGCCTAAATCAGAGATCGAAAATGTTTTTTTTTAATGATATAGGAGGCAAGCCGAGCAGACGGATTGCCTGATGGTAAGCAACTACCGCCGCCCATGGACACTCGCAACACCAGAGGAGTCACAAGTACGTTGACGGCCTTTAAGATCTCTATACGCTCTTTTCTTGAAGGTTTGGATGTCATATCGGTCCGGAAATACTGCACACGACAATTTATTCCAGAGTTTTGCTGTGCGAGGCAGGAAGTTTTTAGAAAAACGCACAGTTAAGGACTGCCAACCATCATCGTGCATATTTCTCTTTCACTCCAATTAAGAAGTAAATAGAATGTTCGCGGTAGGCCGCCAGGCTACGAGCCCAGTGTCGGGTGTCCAACTTT
Source organism: Grapholita molesta (assembly GCA_022674325.2). Taxonomy (NCBI): domain Eukaryota; kingdom Metazoa; phylum Arthropoda; class Insecta; order Lepidoptera; family Tortricidae; genus Grapholita; species Grapholita molesta. The sequence goes on along the minus strand of CP053125.2, from coordinate 2,602,318 downwards.
CGCTAGATTAGGACAAATGAGCCCGGCTTATGTCGCCAGGGGTAAATGGATAGTTCATATTCATTAATCCTGGGTGTTTTATACGTTTGGAATTGTCGGGGCTGAGCTGCGTTCGTTGGACGGTTCAATCTGAACTGATATTATATTATAGCATTTATAATTTCTCGATAAAAACTAGTCCCTGCAGCCTATAAATTAAATAAATATATTAAAGACAAAGTTACAGAAATCGACTTACTCATACTGAGCTTAGTACTCATGGCTTGTATTGTAAATACTTAATAAACGTCCATACTGGGTTATACGCAAAAAAATACCTTTGCCGGAATCCGAACCCGGGAACGGAACGTCCCGTTAGTTGGTAAGATACGAATAAACTAGAAAGCCATTCTTACGCATTATTTCACATAATCTTCTCCATTTCCTGGTTCCTAAACGAAGTTATCAGAAAAATTGCCCGTAATTAACGTGACGTGAAAAACATAATTTAATATTTGGGGACAATAATTTAGCATCAACTCTGTATGGAATTTTTTTGTGCTTTTTTTGCATTGTATTACTCCTTAAAGTTTATGAAACGAGCACCAAATCTAAGTATTTATAGAAACTTGCTTAATTATCTTAACAAAACTGACATAGTTAACTTTTATACAAGTCACGCTAATTGCGGATATTTTTTTCTAAAAAGAACTAACGTTTGTGTTCGCTCTTTGTCTATTGAAGCCCATCTAACTCCTCTCACTGCATGAGTAACATATATATGAAGTTATATCGAGTCGATCCGTAGTTTTCCGCTCACTCGCCTGTATCGCTATCTGTTCAGAAATCTGGAAGTGAGAAACTACGATTGCGCACCAAACGAATGGCTAAAAATAAAAAGGCGGTTTGTTTAAAAATTCCTCTAACGTACATTGGGCGAGTACGAGGAATTCAGTTGGTTTGTATAACCTTCCTATCGCAATAAATAGAGCGTACCGTAAAATGGGGTAAGCAGAGATTGTGGGGGCAGTTGGGTTATAAACGGGGAGAGTAGGGATGACAGACGAGTAAGGAGGTTTTGAAAATCTACTGCTATCTTAATAACATTTTATTATTTTTAATGTAATAATATTCGTAATACAAAAATGTAGATCAAACAATTTCCCCAAATTACCTTTGTATGAAATCCTACTCCCAATCCCCCCGTAGTTGGGGTGAGGTTATACCCCCGTAGTAGCCATGTCTGTAGTAGGGGACTAATCTGTGTTATGAAATTGAACTACCGAATATTATAACGAAACTAAAATACAAATTATTTTGTTATTACGTATGCATAATTAAAAATGCAAAAGTAAAATTTTGTCAAGGTTTCAATGTCAGTGTCCTTACTCGCCCCTTTTTACGGTATTTTCAAGGAGAGCTCCAATGACAAGAACGAACGTTTGAAACAATGCATCCACAGATAACTATAGTACTCCCTAGGTCACGGCTGCGTCCAATTTCAGAGCGAGATCACAATCATTGACGCAATTTTTATGTCAGCAGTATGCTCAGATTACTGTTCGCTAGATAATATGTAATATATACATTATTCATTCATCATCATTATTATTGTAATATATATATATATATATATTATTGATTCTACAAAACACGTGAATTTTCCTGTTTCTTGACGTCATAATCATAATACCGATAAAAATAAATCATGTAAATTGTGACACGAAACCAACTTGTTCCCACAGAAACGAAGACTGAAGAAATCCAATATGGAACTCATATAGTAGGTCCCACTAATTACAACTGATTGCTGGGGTCTATCATGTCAGAACCTTTACTGCAAGCTGTGAGCACTGCAGCCTGCATCAAGATTGATTGGTTTATCGAACAGTTTTGAAGAATTTTTAATGTTACCTAAGTTGTAATTGATATTGCTATTCATTTGTTATGAATGTATTCCCGGAAAGATTTATATCTTTCCGGGAATTGGTTATTTTCAAGGCAAGAGTGAATAGGCTGTTACTGAACCAGCGTTACACCCTCGACCTCGACACTTACCATCAGGTGCTAGGTCAATCGCTGGTCAGTCTTGTATAAAAAAAATCAATACATGCTTTACGACTCACGAGAATTCTCTATTTTTAGAGATGACATACCAATGATTATAACCCAGTTACACACACAACAAACTTGATTTCAATAAAAATCTATTTCTATCAACTATATAAATAAATAAAATAAATAAATAGGTATGTGTTATGTTATGTCATCGGTGTTTTCTATGTTTTTAAACATTCGTGTCTTATATATATCGTTGTCTGAATACCCACAATACAAGCCTTCTAAGCCTGTAATATTTATTTGAATAATTAATCTCCCAGTCGAGTCGGTAACTACGGGGTTGAAATTTTACATGATTACACATGATATAATGAAGAGTATATAAGATAAAATAATATGCAAAACCTGTCTCTCAATAGAAATCATGAACAGGAGCGCTACCTCGAAAATGGATATTTGTTTAGAATGATTGTCTCTGTCACTCATCATCACGCCTGAATTGGAGTAAAAGAGGAAGATGCTTGAAAATAAACGTTGGCGATAGGCAACTTGGATACAAGGTACTCGAGTACAGAGGGTTGTTTAGAAATGTTTCTCAAATTACGCCTCAAATGTTTTGTCGTCTATAATAATAAACTTAAAGTAAATGATGCTGAGTTACTTGAAAAAGAAAATAAACCTCAAAAGCCACAAAATTTTGATTACACGTTAAATTTTAGTAGCACTTTCTGAATCGCGTTGATGTAATATGGGTGAGGGGAGGTACATTTCAACTGATATTAGTTGTGATTCTTATTCTTAAATATTTATGTACTAATTTAGTATTATAGGTAAACTATGTAGCTACTTACAGTGTTTGAATTCTCTTTGATTCCTGATATGTTAGAAAGATAAAAAAATAAGACAAATAATTGATTGTCAATTATTTCAAGACCTCTTCAAACAGCGATATAATGACACTGCCTAGAGAGAATTTCTTGTACTTAATAAATAATAATCTAACAAATCAGTTACGATTGAAGAAGTAATAAAAGTCTCATGACACGAATTTAATTCTTAAATTTTTCTAATTATATAATGAGAACCGTTAGTGAGATTATCTTAGTCCAATATGTAACCAGTAACAATATATCAGTTGGAGATCTAACTATCTGTTTGTCTCAAAAAATATATTTTCTCCTCACTCGCTCGGAAAACCTTAGTTTATAGCGCGAAATCTGCGTGGAAAAGCCAATTTTATCCGCTAGCGTGCAAAAGTCATTCAAATTTCGAAGCCGATGATTGTAATTCTCTGTGGTGCATGTAACTTTTTTTTTAGTATAAAACTCCTTCAACGCGTAACTGGCGCGCTACAGCGAAAAACGATATTCGTAAATTTCGGACGATTGTCTCTGTCACTTTCATTGGAGTAAAAGAGAAAGATGCTCGCAATATAGGAACTTCGATTTTCGCAGTACCGCGGTGAATATAATAACCAATCAGAAACATGTTTTTGATTACAGATTTTTAACTTTTTTATTTTTACCTACACTTTATTTTATGTCAAATAGGTTTTATTATACGGTATACATAGGTGCTTATTTGTAATCTTGTTTTTTTTTTTAAGGTTAGGTTTTTGTTAGTATTTCAGTTTAATTAACCTATTTTAACTAATTAATCCATTAAATAAAACACGATTTCAATGTTCATTTGATAAAGAAATTTAAATATAGGTTTACATACTATTGTAATTTCTGAACGCAACCGAAAAAAAAAATCTTTTAAGTTTTAAGTTATCACAATTCACGTAAATTTGTCGATTTTTTCCTGTGCTAAGCTCTTTGAACTCAACGTTTGAACTATAAAAATTAATGATTCTAGTAGCGATGCCGATATGATTTCCCTGAAAAATCACGCGATAAGTTTTGTCTTGTTTTTCTTGCCGCTCGAATTTTCCTCGCTGTAGTGAGGTGAAAAATTGTGTGTTCCGCATGACTGCAAAATTATTTGGCGTCTCGTGTCTTGAAAGCCTCGCTACGCTCAGGAATCTATCTTTGAACCATTCGCTTCGCTCATGGTTCAATCTTAGCTTCCTTCGCTTGCTCAGCTTTCAATTTCAACACTAGCGCCAAATAACCACTTTGCAGCCTTGCATAACAAATAACTATTTCTGCCCAGACCCAATAATACCTCCACGTTGATTCTCCTGTCGAGTGTACACTTGTTTTCACGTATATTGCTCGAATAATCTAATCAGTTACCAGTCTGCTATAGAGGAAGCGAACCTAAAAGCTTATACAGTGTGTTGCTAACTTCATAACCTCTGAGACTCTGGGGCGCTACCGCGAAAGACGATATTGGTGCTCGAAATATACGAACTTCGATGTTTGAGTTTTGAAATATAGCTTCATTTAGATACTGATGTTGATCTTGTGGCATTGAAACCTACATATCATGTCCAAACACCGGATCCACGAGGGCAAAAGTGCACCAGTGCTAGTGATTAATTGAAAATCGACTAAATTTATCGACATTGTAAAAAAACAATTTTATACATCATTGTAAAAATAGCTAAGTGTGAATACATTTAATTGTATGCAAAACTCTTTCTCTCAAACATAAAAACCGATATCTGACATTGACAGTGTTGAATCATTTGTGACAACTATTGAAATTACATTGAATAATTAATTCAGTACAACAATATTATTTAGCATTCCGATTAATTACGCCTACCTTTTTTTTAAGTCCGTTAAAATTTTATTCTAAAAATTACACAATGGTCGTACGTGATTCATATCGATAACAAGTAATAAAATTAATTTTATTTGTCCTCGCACTATTAAACGTCAATTCAGATTTGCCCCCGTCAATCCGGTGTTTGATCATGTCCAATAAAATTTTGATCTTTTTTACAGAACGTGTTTAACTGATGCGAGTCCAATCAAAAATTAGGCTTAGAGCCCCTTTTTGTTAGCATGCCTTCTGAGCAAATCTCCGTAGGATCTTTTCATTTCATATTTCATTAAGTATTCATATTCATATATTCTAGTACTCCAACTTAACTAAGTAACTCTGCTAAGCAAACAGCAAACAACGCTTTGACACGCACAGCTTTTCGTAACCAGCAATCGATACGTCTGCTACCGTTGAAGTCAAAGTCTACATTTAACATAATTTACTGAATTTCGATCCTAGACGAGGTATGCGGTTAGCTTCACCGAAAACTATTAGCAATTTAACCTTTGGAGTAAACAAATCGCTGAATATACAGGGTGGCTCTAGCCATTGGAGAAAGCCAAAATATACGTATGCTTTAAGGTATTTTGAAACCAGTATACAAAATATCATAACAACCATCATCTCGCTCGCGGTGTCCCGGCATTTTGCCACCGCTCCTCTCGTGACCGGTCCGCTTGGCAACTAATTCCAGGATTTGGTGTAGGCCCTAGTTTTTACAAAAGCGACTGCAGGTCCTTCGTACCCAGAGAGTAAACTTATGGGCATTATTAGGATTAGTCCGGTAGCGACTGGTAAATATCGAGTGATATTTCGTAGATAAGTACCAAAAAACTCATACGTACGAATCGAGGTTTGAACCTGCGACCTCCGAAATGCAAGTCACATGCTATTACAGCTAGATTATATATTATCATCGGAGCATTTCTGAGAAGTAACTCCACGTGGTATTTCGGGGTTTGTCAAACGGCTGGGGACACGCTGTACAAACAACTTCGCCTAGACAAATAGTTTAAATCGTAATTAAGCGTGGGTTTACTCCAAAATAACCTTTCGATGCTGTTAATTATAAAAATATCTTTTTTTAGCTCAATAATCATTTTCCCCGTTGCTACGCGGATGGGTTATACCGAAAATTATGTTTGCGTATTTCCTGTCGACATTATTAGATTTGAAGCCTTAATATACAACACTAGAACCTACTAAGTTTTGTGTTCCTTAAAGAGTAGGCAACGCGCGTGTGAATCATCTGGAGTTACAGGCGTCCATAGGCTACGGTGACTGCGTACCATAAGGAGGGCAGTATGCTTGTTTGCCACAGTCGTAGTGTTAAAAAATATCAGCAGCGGTTCAGACGTCTATTAGAGGCGGAATCTTTAACTGGGAGTTTTCAGAGAAAAATACCCTCAATTTTGTGACGATAATTAAGCATCAACTCTGTATGGACAAAACTCAAAAACTCAAACGTTTATTCAGTAAGTAGGACACAAGGGCACTTTTATACGTCGAGTATACAAAAGAAGAAAACATAAAAACTACACCGGTTCTAACCCTACGAGAAGCATTTTGACTTTTATGACCGGCAAGAAACTCGGCGGGATTTCTTTTCAAAACAGTCTTACAAATTATATCTTAAACATATTACCTAAAATGCGTTATTCTTTCAGAAAACATATCCAACAATTACAAAAATATTCTGCCAAAGGAAAAATAAAATTATTTATTAATTACTTACTACCTAGTCCAAATCTGACTGCTAAGAACGAAGTTAACAAAACGTTCGATATGCTTTCTTATCTGAATTATGTCCTTCATTCTAATTAAAAAATTACAAAATTTGTCATTAAAAGTTTCAAAAAATATTATATGTATAGGTATTTTGTTTTCAAAATATACACAAAAATATATCCTTATTACAAATAAACCTTAGATGTATAAGGTCTCCAGGTGTCATGATTTAAATATACTAACACTTTTTGTTTTTAAAGATAAACATTTTTTTTTGCATTGTATTACTGCTTAAAGTTCATGAAACGAGCACCAAGTATAGAAATTATCGTCACAAAACTGACATACATACATTTCAGCCGTATGCAGTCCACTGTTGGACATAGGCCTCCCACAAATATGACTTGTATCTTGGGGGTAGTTGCCATAGACGCCGCTTGGCGGGTTGGCGACCGCGGTAGGTGTAGATTGGGTTTCGACGGATGCTGCCCGTCCGTGGGATTTTTCCCTTTGTCGTTTCTTACGACACCCTCGGGACGAGAAGGGGTGGTGCTATTCTAATCAACCGGCATCACGCGGCAATTGACATAACTTCTACAAGTCAAAGTGTTATGTAAGGACATTGTTTGACAAAACTCTCTTATATTATGACATATTATTTGAGGAGACAACAATACGTGAAATATTTCCTCTACCTTTGAAAGCGGGATTTAATCAAATATTAAACATAACATTTAAAAGGTATACGGCGTATAAAAGAAAGCAATAAACGTCAAACGTGAGGTTATGGGAATAGATTGTATAACGCGGAAACTCGGGGCAAATATCGCATTAGGGGTGTCGCTTCACGGTGACAGCTAGTTTTACATGACATCAGCTAATGTGTGTTTGTGAAGCCGTTACAGTCAGCAGCAAAAGTTGCTAAGCGTTTGAAGTGTTCAAAATGACCTACACGCGCTCTTATTCTCTTGACAATAGAGACGTGTTGACCTCATTTTGAACACCTCAAATGCTTAGCTACTTCTGCTGCTGACTGTACATAGTTCGTTATTTGCTTTATTATATTATTATTGCACTAAAGAACAGACAGGGATTTATTTACTGAGAATCACGTGCTCTTTCTAATACATTTCAGCCGTATGCTGGACATATATATGCCTCTATCTTGGGGGCGGTTGCCATAGTCGCCACGCTAGGCAGGCGGATTGGCGACCGCAGTAGCTGTAAATTCGGTTTCGACGGACGCTGCTGCCCGTCCGTAGGATTTTTCCCTTTGTCGCTTCTTCCGACACCCTCGGGAAGAGATGGGGGTGATGCTATTCTAGTCAACCGGCATCACACGGCTAATAGAATAAGAAAAACTATTGTCCCAAAGTTGTTTATTTTTATTTTGTTACCATATTCTATACATTTTGTATGGCGGTAACAAAAGAGGAATATTCTAAGATATTTTTTTGGGTATTGGAATGGAAAAAGCTCGTGATTCTGAATGGAAAAAAACACATTGGTTAAATAGTTACGTACCTATATATCGTCTTTTTCAATTTTCAGTAGGTACATTATAATTTTTACATTATTTGCTCAATATAGGTCCCTCGAGAAGCCCGGGTGAATATATTCAAGGTGGAATATGATTATACTCGTACCTACGTTTTCAATTTACCTGAACGTTATTAAGTTTCTTGCGACAACCCTGTTATTATTACATTTTTAGCCTTCTACGAGCTACGGCGGCGAAGTTTTGTTAAAATCACTTGCAGAGTAAAGGACCTAAGTGTTCTTTACATGGTTGCACCACACACGTTCAATGAACTTGAATATTCGCCCTGCCAGATAGACCCGAACCCTTACCATGAGTTGTGACAGTGACGTTTTCGATAACGAGTATCGAGTTTACTATCTGTGCATCTCGCTTGTACAATTTTAGTGCGAACGAGATGCACAGATAGTAACTCGATACTCGTTATCGAAAATGGTACCGCCCTTTTCTAACTATAGTAATTAAAGAGGGACGCAGTCTTTCTAGAAGCTGTGGCGCTAATCATGCCAGAAAAAATAACTATTTTTCAAAAAGTAATTACATAATACATACTCTAAGTACATAATATAAGTAAAACTATTTTAAGCCATATTACCACTACTTAGTTAGAAACGGTAAAAACTCACCTGTACTTATATCGCACTAGGCGACATGTTTGGGGTAAGCTCTGGTAGCCATTTTCAAGCCGAGTCAGGACACACCGAACTTAACTAAAGGACCATGTCTATGGAGTTGTCAAGAGAATTAATATGGAACTTACGTCAACATTTGAATATGAAACTCCGACATGCGTGTACACACGTTACTACTAGGGCTCCTGGTATCCGTGATGTACGCCGACCCGTAGCTACGTGTTCTTAACACCGCCGGTACTAAGGTCACGAATTTTACGAACACGGCCAGGTACGTGTCACGTACCTACGTTCGCATCCGGATTCACAAGACACGCCGTGACACGCCGTGACACGTAGCCCATACCTGCGTCCGTGTGTGGAGCTTCGGGCTCGATTCCGTTGGATACTTATCGCAGGTTTCGTAATTTCGCCACGCCCGGGAATATAATAAATAAGGACTAAGTTTTATTCTTAAGATACGTGAAGGCGTGATCACGCCTAAACGGATCTACACGGATTCACGTACCTTAATTTCACGTAACCGAATGTCACGTACAAAACGGACCAGAAAACCGTTGCCATGATTCACGAAACCGGGCGCACGGCTACGGGTTTACGAATCACGGACACGACCGCGAGCCCTAGTTACTACTACGTAGGCCAGGTGCTTTAGCTAAGTTTTTCCCCTATACATATCTAAATAGTAAAACCTTTTATAGCGCATGCAACGCGTATCTGCATTCTTTAGGGAACAAAACAACAGGCAGCTCCATTTATAACATCTGGCATTTTAATACCTACATTGTTTTACGAGTGTGCCGAGTTAGTGCTGTCTCGCCATTGTAAACTATATCTTATTGCCAAGACGTAAGGTCAAAATTTCAACTTATAATTATAATGAATAAATATTACAGGACATCCTTAGTCCTTAGTTGCTTACACAAATTGACGGAGCCCACAGTAAGCTCAAGCAGGCTTGTGTTGTGGGTACTCAGCCAACGATATGTATAATATAAAAATACTTCACATTTCAGCCGTATGCAGTCCACTGCTGGACATAGGCCTCCCACAGATATGACTTGTATCTTGGGGGTAGTTGCCATAGACGCCGCTTGGCGGGTTGGCGACCGCAGTAGCTGTAGATTAGTTTTCGATGGACGCTGCTACCAGGATTTTCCCTTTGTCGCCTCTTACGACACCCGCGGGAGGAGATGGAGTGGTGCTATTCTAGTCAGCCGGCATCACACGGCATAGAAATTCTTAAAAACATTAATTGTAGCCATGACTCGGGAACAAATATCTGTGCTCGTCACATAGAATGCCCTTGCTGGGATTTGAACTCGGGACCGATGATCACCGTTGTGCCTGTTTTATAATCATTAATTAGATACAAAACAATCACGGATATTGAAACTCCAATAATATCAATTGTCCGATCTTCGCCGCATATTTTATCTGCAAAACTTAGTTTTCAGTTTTTATGACTGTTATATTTTAAATTATTTTTTATTATGCAGAAACGTCTGCTAGCGAATATCTTGGATATTTAAATCGAAAGAAAAATAGAAAGTTTTTGACTCGAAGCGGGACTCATGATGACAAATACCACAAAGGATAAGATAGAAAAATTCGACAGGTCTAAGCGGTACTCGGATAGCACAATTGGTAGTGCACTGGGCTAGTTATCCAGTGGTTGTGGGTTCGAGTCCCGCTTCGAGTCAAATTTTCCTATTTTTCTTTCGATTTAAATATTTTATTTTAGTTACAAATAACGGTGGAAAATGTTCATACAACATTTTTCTAAAAATCTCTTAAGTAGGCACTTCGTTTTTATTAACTCGAAGACGGTCCTCGGTCCTCGTATTAACAACTTGAGGTCTAAATTAGCTGTCTCTTCCAATTTCCCATTTTCCTTATCTACCGCCCTAACAGGAATAAACATACTCTATCAACCTGATTCCCAGAGGTCCTTATAAAGTATGAATAAAATTGATTATGAAATAATTCAAGGTTTGAACAACAAAAATCTAAGATTAGCATCATCATATCAGCAGAAGGAATTCAATGTATTCCCGCAATCTTTACGAGGTGTCGGTCCATTATATGGGCTCTCACTTTGAAGTCCATACACCTTCTTTTATAATTTACTGGCTGACCCAGAGAACTTCGTACCGCCTAAAAAACGACAAAAGTAGTGATAGCTTTTAATTAGCTAAAACATATATGATTTTAATTAAGGTAATTAAATAATACACAAACAATTCTAAAATTACTAATTTTATTGATGGACCTCATGATGTACAATTGAGGTCATAATTATTTTTCGAAATCATGTGATTTTTGTGACTTTTTAATACCTAATGCCTCAATCAGGGCTGTGACGATTCTAACCAATCCAAAATCATTTGAATCGTTTCAGCCATTCTCGAGTTATAAGCGGTTAAACAAACCCCACTTTTATATATATAGATAATAAAATATGATGCGAATAACAAAAGATAATCGCAAATGTAATAACAAAATGGAGTCGCGTCGCTTGCCACGCTGGTTAGCAAAATGACTCGTTTGCGCTCGGCGAGCAATGAGCATACAGTCTGAAATGCAATCACTGCTGAAAGCGCACTTACAATGTATGTGCCACTATTGTTTCAACATTATTTTACCGAGTGCAATTTCGTTGGTTTTAATTAGACGTGCATTCGTGTAGTGCATGAAAAATATTACTTTTTGATATACCTTTTGTGATGTGTAGAGAAAAAAACTGTTGAACCGTATATATGCAAAGATTCACTTAACGGGATATCGTTTTCTGATTGAAGTCGGCTCCGAGCCGATTTTTAGGTCCTCCGAATCCTATTCATTTACGCCATGACTGCAAATATAATAATTTAGAAGTAATTAATTGAATAATTCATACACCAAAGCCTCTATCTTTAACCGCATATGATAGTTATTTACACTTATAGTACCTCGTAATAGGTTAATGAACTTAAACATTACCGAACAGAAATAATAACACTGCATAGCTCCTACTATTCTATGTTACGAATTCCAGAGCGAAATTTTATCCAAACACTTCTTAACATATACAAAGCGTTGTACCGGTAACCGAAAACAAGGGTAGGAAAGAGCTAATGGTTTCTGATATAAAATATATGCTAGGAGATTAAACTTAACATTATTCAATTGTAACTTCGTTTTTGTGATCGATTATTTGAGTGAAAGTAGCTATTAATTGCGTGTTTTTGTTGATTATCAGATTCAACGTTGAAAGTAGCCTATATCATTCACATTTAAATCAACTTGAGTTTCAATGACAAGTTCTAAGTAACCAAAAATATCGGTACAAATCTTTATTTATATAGAAGTAAGGACACGTGACGATATATTTGGTCACTAGCACTGCTACATACAATATTCGAGACTGTGTACATACCCACAAGAAACGATAAGGAATTCTTTGACTTACCAGTGATACTTACTTTCTGTTTGGGTGGCATCATTGTTTTATATTAAGCTGATTTTCCATTCGGGTCTATTCTTTAAAATAATACTGTCTTAAAAAAGGTATGACTATACATCTTCTACTGTTAGTGACAAATAATAGTTCGCCAGACTATTTCTAATATTATTTCGTTATTAAACCTCTCTTCGGGCTCTGACGTGCCTGGAAACCGGGAATCGAATCCACGACCCGTACTTCCGCTAGCGATAAGCTACGAGGTCGGCCACAAATGAAATGTCATCTTTGTGATTTCGTGTGAAATCATATACGTGTTAGATTAATTTTATTATACGAGTGGATAATCTACACTAATATTATAAAGGCGAAAGTTTGTGAGTGTGTATGTTTGTTACTTCTTCACGTCTAAACGGCTGGAGCGATTTGAATAAAATATGTTTTTTTTTTTTATGACATAGGCGGCAAACGAGCAGACGGATTGCCTGGTGTTAAGCAATTACCGTCGCCCATGGGCACTCGCAACACCAGGGGAGTCACAAGCGCGTTGCCGGCCTTTAAGGGGGGTTGGAGCTCTGGGAACCTTACTCACCATCAGGAACACAACACTACATACCTGAAAGGTGGCAGTGCTATTATGGCTGTGTATTGTTGTGGCTGTGTGTGTGTATTGGTATGGAGTTAGTTGACATCCTGGATTAACACATAGGCTACGTTTTTTCCCTATTAAACCGCGGATCCGCGGGGCACAGTAGAACATAAGAGTAAATAATATGGAAGCGGCTAATAATATACTTTTATATTAGGTATTAGGACTGCAGGTCTTGCCTAGTGGGTAGTGACCTAGTGACCCTGCCTATGAAGACCTGGTCTTAGGTTCAAACTCAGATATTTGTTCCTAAGTCTTGGGTTTTCTATGTATATCAGTATTTGTGTGTGTGTCGCGTAGTCAAATTGTATAAGGATGTCCTGTAATATCGATTTATTATTTATTTAGATATCTAGAACACTGCATAAAAATGAAATGAAATGGCTGTGGACAGGGCTCAATGAGCTAATGGACTAAGCTTGTGACTCTGTGGAAGGATGTCTGGCCGCCCTGCAACAAGGTGGATTGATGTCATCACAAAAGTTTGTCCCTCACAAGTGGCAGGATGTAACGCAGAACTGCTCAGAGGGGCTGAGGCTGGGGGAGGCCTTTACTCGCGAAGAGGACCACCATTCCAAAATAGAGTTATACGTTAGTTATATTATAAAAATTAAACATAATCAAAGTATAAATTTATAACCTCTAGTAATTGTTGTTTTATTATTAATTCATTATTGTATGTTATTGGCGTGGAATATAAGGCGATTACATTTTATTATCTAACCAGCGGACGATGTATGAATTGTTATCTAATATAATAAATAATGAGATTTTCATCATAAGCCCGCGCTCCGAAAGAATTCCTCGCTACACTGTACCGAAATGTATACATAAGCATTTTTACTATCCTAGTAAATAACCGTTCATAACCAAAGTTGTAACAAATAATGCCCCTTTTATAGCCACAGGGCAATATTACAACTTTTTACGACAATGTCATAACGTAACACAATAGACTCGCATTAAGACGAAACGGTATTGCGTGAGCAAGCGTCCTATAATGTATTTCAAATTGCAAACTAACTTGCATTACTCTTTGCAATAAAATAAATAATAAATAAATATTTTGGGACAATCTCACACAAATCGACCTAGTCCTACGGTAAGCTCAGTAAGGCTTGTGTTGTAGGTAGTAGGGGACGATATATATAATAGATAGATACATATAAATACTTAAATACATAGAAAACACCCATGACTCAGGAACAAATATCTGTGCTCATCACATAAATAAATGCCCTGACTGGGAATCGAACCCAGGACCATCGGCTTCATAGGCAGGGTCACTACCCACTAGGCCAGACCGGTCGTCAAAATAATTGTGCGAGAGCAGGAGATAACAATAATAGAGTGAAATAGTAATATTAGCTGTCATTATGGCGCAACATTTATATCAAACGTCACAAAAATAGTGATACACTCTTATGGCACTACAAGCTACAAGTCAGTTTGAATCAAATATATCTAGGTACTTAGTTAGAAGTGGTAGCAGGCGTATACGACATATCCTTTTATTCATATTGGGATAAGGCTTGTCATATTGCAATAAGGCTTGTTATATTGCGGTAACGCTTGTCATATTGCGGTATGGCTTGTCATATTGCGGTAAGGCTCTGGATTTGCCAACAAGCAGTGTGATTTCTGTTACAAAAGTTTTGCTTATGTTGCTTAGCAATAAGAATAAGGTTTGGTCTGGTGTGTTATTTAACATTAACATCCCCCTCTATGTCACTAAGCCAAAGAGCCTTCCGCGAAAATTAAAGTAAAAAAAAATCCGCTTAAAAAATAAAAGCTTAATTATAGTGAAATACTGACGGAAACAATTGTTCGAAATTTGCAATTTTCGATGTCCGCGATAGGTCCTTTGAATTTGTTGGAACCCGCAATTTCTATCAACTAGTCCAAGTGGCTAAGCGGCTTACGTTTCCGATTTTATCTACGGACTCAGCGGATCGGAAAAGATTCTGTGTTCCACTTATTTCGGCGCCCGGTATAATCTAATTGAGCAGTAACCAAAGAAATATATTTACGCGAAAGATGTCTTCATGTATGAAGAAAGAAACTGTATAAAAAATATACATAAATGAAATATTTTGGGTCAATCTTACCTACAGAAATCGACCTAGTTAGTGTACTCAATAAGGTTTTGTTTCGTAGGTATTAGACGGCGATATATTAGGTATGACAATGTAATAAGATGTAGAACAAATACGTAACTGTACTACGCTAGTGGTGTAAAAGCGATATCTTGCTTCTATTACAGGCCACACCCAGTATGTAAAAGACATACATACATAAGAACATTATGTACCTTGGTTGGACGTCAGTGCACGTGAGAACGACCGATGCAACCTGCGACCTAGCGTCGGAATTCAACTTTTTAATTTAAGATATACTCGTACCTATTTAGTAGATGAAACAAATAAATGACCGTATACCAAGATTCGAACCTGGACTTCATCCAGGCACGTCACTATTTTCTCTACAGTATATATTAGTTCAATAATGTTTAACACTTTCCGTGCGGCAGGTCGCTACGCGCTACGTGCATAGCCGTTCCCAGCGTTTTTCCACTATGTAGAGGAAAGCCTCTACAAACAGAACTGCCATGGGGAGTTCCTAGGACTCAATGTGTTAATTAACAATATAAGATATAATAATATAGTCAAATGTATCATTTCTTAAAACCTTAATTTTAGTTCTTGACTGAATTCCAAGTAATATAGAAATTCTAAGGGCCGGGCACACTATCAGCGGCCATTTTACGTTTTCCTGGCGATTCCATAGTAGCACGCCGCATGATATATGGTAACGCCGAGAAAACGTGGCACAGGGAATGCTATAGTGTACCCACTCTCATCCTGATCCAGAATATTGCTCTGTAATCAAGATACGAACTGACGCTCAAGCCTCATTTACATCTCACAAGGGACGCTTGCCTCAGCGTCTTGGCAGTTGAAAGGTTTACACATATTTTATCCTTTTTACTGGACTTGGGCGTAATTCAGATTTTTCCACAACGTCCCACTTCTGATTTGTAAGGGTAACCAACTCTACTTTCAAAGTTTATACCTAATATCGTTTATTTATTGATTTTCCAATAGCGTTCCAAGAAGGCTCTCCGCTCCGTGTTATGATAAAAAATCTCAATGTATCACGGCTTTGTCAATATAATTTTGGATTGAGTTCATAGTTCCTTAATTTACGTTTCTCGGAATCTACATTTATATTAACTAGGTATTCATAAATATACATTAAAGAATTTTGCGACGAATTTATACGGGCGATTTTATATTGCTCCTCGTTCGTGATTCCTGCTGAATTTTTCATATAAACTTGCTACCTTTGAGGAATTGGCTTTTGGAAAAACTTTCATCTTTTTATTTCTCGCGGCTTGAGTATTTCTAAAGCTAATTTATTATCTACCTTGGTTTCGTGGACTTTTTTATTCTGGCTTGTTGGAGCTGTGCCAGTGATATACGAAGCTCGGAAAAACTTTTTGAAAACACAACCCTGTTCCGTACATTGCAGACTTCCATATGTTAAACTTCCATTTGAAAAATATTGTTAGGTTAGGTATTTTATAGGTTTATGATACTATAATTAATATGTACGTATGTGAGCACGTTACATACATATTTATGTGTCACCGTAGTGAAAATACGAATTGGTACTCTGTTTATATAAGATAATAATGAAAACCACATCAGTCGAGGATGTTTGAAAGATAAGCATACAGACGGCTGGAATTAATCTTGTTCTGAGTACCGTATGGATTCAGATGATATATTTAACTAAGAATTATGCACATCTTCTAGCAGATTTCGTATACGTATATTACTATTAGTGACAAATATTGGTTGCTATAGCTATTACTAATGTTATTGAATAATTAAAATTATCGAATCCACGACCCGTACTTCCGCTAGCGATAAGCCACGAGGTCGGCCACAAATAAAATGTCCTCTCATATTTCCGAATGCAATCATTAGTTGCTAGTTTAATTATGTCATATGATAATTAACACGTTAAGCTCCGAGGACACAACGTCTGTGATCTTATTAAACCTTCTCCAATGCCAGAGACACAACGTATGTGATCAAAAAATATTGAATTCCTATGCCAGTGACACGTATTTGTGTTTATAAAGATAGTTCTCCTATGCCGGCAACACGTAAGTGTGTTCAGATAAATTAACTGCCCAATGCCGACGACACAACAGTTGTGTTAAAAATATTCGTATTCCTATACCACTGGCACAAGGGTCAAAACTTGACTAATGACAGCGGCATAGGAATAAAAATTTCGTAAAATGCCAGTGGCGTGCTTTGAGTGATTGACATAATTTCTACCGGCATATTGTAAGCGTTTAGTAAAACGGTACCGGGGGCGAACGTGTTAAGTATTGACTTTGGTTTTGACTACGATATAAAAGGACATGTAAACATTTTGAGTAGTAAACCTACGTGTACAACTCGTACGGGCGTAGTTTACCCAAAGGTTTACCCTACCGATGGGTGGTAGGGTAAACCTTGGGGTTTTTTTGCGGTCATAACATGACAATGTAGTTATCTTAAGGTTGTATTACATTATAGCGGCATGGCAACAACACAGCTGCACTACAGCGCCGCCTCAAATTTCAGCTACCACTAGCCGCCCGCGAGGTGCCAGTTCGCTGCCAGCGAGCCATCCGCAAGGTGTGTAGCTATCACCGCGAACACGTAGTCAGGCGTCGCGCTGATCGCGACTCCTCGTATGGCGGCTTTTTATATTGACATTACGAAACATATTATATGACACAGGTTTTAATGCTCTAATTTGGATGACAAGTAATTTGCTAGTTTGAAACCGTGCTGATTGGTAATATGAGTAGATACAATCTTTACGTTAAGCACACACACTATGGTGAATTGCAAACATAAAATCTCTGCCACATTTGAAAGTATCAAGAACTGTCAGCTGCCAATCTGTGACGTTACCAGTACGTGTAAGTTACCAGTAACATAGTAACCGAGTTCTACTATACTATAGGGTTATATATCAAAACGCCATATTTGACATAGAACTTGAAATAGAAACTTAGCGGCGTCGTACTCTATCTGCCAATATACACACACGATTGTACAGTCGACATCAAACATATATTTACACTTTCGCACGTTATTTTACAAAGGTGCAAAAGTGTAAATATATTTTTGACTTCGTGCACAACCATTGGTTCACAATAGGTTTATAATACATAGGTATCCATTACTGTACAAAATTATATCACCATTTTATTTTTGAATTGATAATGTGACGATCATGACTGAAGTTCTTATAAATTTGTAAATAAGACAAACTTATAATTTAATTATCTTTCGTGAAATAAAATAAACTAAACTAAACTAAACAACCTTTTCTTCTATGATTTTCTATAGCATAAAAATATCGTAAAAACCCTTTTGATGTCAAACGGTTCTTTCAAATACAGACTTTTTATCTTAATGTCCACGTTGCGTGTGAACTTGCTATCCGAAGGTCGCAGGTTCAAACCCCGGCTCGTACATAAGTTTTTCGGAACTTATGTACGAAATATCATTTGATATTTACCAGTCGCTTTTCGGTGAAGGAAAGCTTCATGAGGAAACCGGACTAATCGCAATATGACCTAGATTACACTCTGGATTGGAAGGTCAGATGGCAGTCGCTTTCATAAAACTAGTGCCTATGCCAATTCCTGGGATTAGTTGCCAAGCGGACACCAGGCTCCGCGGGACAACGCGAGGAAGATGATGATGATCTACGCAATTGCAACTAAGTTTACGTAGTAATACAATTAAAATACAATAACACGATCGGTGTGTCCTGACTCGGCTTGAAGATGGGTACCAGAGCTTACCCGAAACATGTCGCCTAGTGCGAAATAATTACACGTGAGTTTATCCGTTTGCAACTAAGTAAGTAAGTTTACGTAGTAGTTTATACAATATTGAAATGTAAAATTATTAGCAGCTGAAATTGAACAGCAGAAGTTGATGATTGGTTTTGCAGTCGGACTGGAATTGTTAGTTTAGTTCCAGAATGTTCCAATTAAAGTTATCGAGGTGAGCCTTACCTGTGCAAAGGGAATTTGTGTGATGGCCGTCCAGTTTTGTATTAACAAACACAATGAGTTTCAGATCTGAAGCCAAAACAAGGCTTAATTCAAGTAATATTACTTGTTTCGAGATAGTTTCTAATTTCTATACAAGGAATTTCGAAAATTACTTCTAATTAGAAATGTCATGTCGCGTTTTAAACCAAGAATTATTATATAACTTTCTTATGAAGTAATAATTTAATAAGAAAAAGTTGTTATTTGAAATGATAAGTATTTATTTCTTCCGTGTATGTAGTAATAAAAAAAATTGCAACTTTCCTTTAATTTTAAATTTTGAGGATTATACAGATTCTAAAAGGCCGTAGCAAGATAAGGGAAGCAACCTTGCCCTATAATGATTAAAAGCTGTTTTTTTTTCTATAGCTACTTACATTTAATTGTACAATTATACAAAGTGTAATTAAAAAATTCCCAGTGGTTTAGCCGGAAAAAAAAAGAATTCATGAAATATGACATTTCTCCAAAAGTATTGAACTTTATATTACCATCTTTTTTTTTGCATTTTGGTTAACTAAATAGTATATAATATAAATAGAAAGAAAACTGGGTCTCCATCTTTACCATTTCTGTAAAAACACGTAACTCAACATTTCTTTTTTTTTCTTTTTTACCTTCGTGACCACTCTAAATGAGATTCCTAAATAGACCTAATTTAATGATCTGTCCGTTCTATTAGTTTGAGACCAAAAATCTAAATGCAACAGTAGGGTGTTTCATTTTTCCAAATTTTTGATTTCCATTAGACTTCGCTTGGTTTCTTGTTCTTAGTCATGAAAAATGTATATATTCGAAATAATATTAAAATTATTCAATATTTAGAGGTCGCACCCTATCGGTTTATATTATGCCATATAATTATTGACTCTACAGAGGAGGGCAGAAAGTTCTGTAATTGGCAATGGCTATAGTGAAGAATAACGAATTCCTGAGCTTTCTAGATATATTAAAATTTTTAATTTAGTGGAGGAATAGGAATTTGATTACCTTTAAATTGTTCTATTTATATTATTCAGGATTTCGTACCTTTTTCCAAAGAAAAAGTTATTTTTTTGTGTATTAGATGAAAAATTATACTTTTTCACTTTATTTTAGGGTCGATTCATTATATTTCGATATTTTAAAACATAGTTCATTTTTGATCTTAGTATGGGATAGTTACTCCACTTAATTGAAGAGTGCGACCCCTTAACGTCATCTGTTCTCCTTGAGATTTAAAACATATCATTTTTAGATTAGGGAGACTCTAAAAGTTTGCGAAGTCAGGAAAAATATCACCTCTTTTTTTTCTCCATACAAACGTGAAACACCCTATGCAACAGTACAAAAAAAAAAGTACAAAAATGTTTATTTGGTTTCACAAGCATCATCTTAAACTTAGTGACAGTGTCAAAATTAAAAATATGTAGTGGTCGGATTTTGTTACATTTTGCACTTAAATCATTCTAACACCACCAAAGAACCTAAAAAATATTTTTTTTTAGTAAAAAAGTAAAAAAAATAATAATAAATATTAAATTATCTTTTTTTACTTTTTTAATTAAAATAACCTTAAACTAGCAAAGCTCGTTGTGCCTTTTGACAGACGCAGTATGGAATGTGACAAGACGTTACATTGAGTAGGGTGACCAAGTTGTAAACAAATGTCTGAAAAAAAATGGTGATAACATAATTAACTGCACATTGTTTGTCATGTATTTGCTCCCGCGTAATATAAATAGGGACACATCCTGTGTCACTTACGTTCCATTTTAATATAGCTCGAAATATCTGTGACAATTCAAATATGATAACCCGATTGGCACGTGTAGTGTATTAGTGCACGTGTGTTTGATTATTCGGAAGCGACCTTCGACTGACGGAAATGAAACGTGAAATAAAGAAAGTCAGATATCATAAATAATTGTGAAGGTGAAATGATATTCAATCGATATAGTTAGAAAATGACAGGTAGCCTGTGTCGCCTCGAGATACTGGGGTGCTAACGCGAAACACGATATTCTTAAATCTCGGACGATTGACTCTCTCGTATTACACCTTAAAGGAGAAAGATGATCGAAATATACGAACTTCGTTGTTTGCGGTACTGGGCCTGTTGCGCGGATCATATGCTAGGCCTACAGAGCAAAGTAAAATAGTACCTATTTGGAATGTACAATTATTTATTTATAAAATGCAATAGTATTTTTATGTTATTTAAACATTTTCTAGAGTAATTTTTTTTGGATTTAAATAAGAAAAAAAGAATACCCGACCCGGACCCGGACCCGGGGACCCTGGTATGTCCTTAAACTACGTCCAACAATGAGAGGTAGGGCATAGCGATGACCATCACGCTTGAATCTGGAGCAGCCCAACTGGGGAAGTACCTCCTCCTTACAGAAGACCACAGCCATAATAGCACTGCTACCTTTCAGGTATGTAGTGTTGTGTTCCTGATGGTGAGTAAGGTTCCCAGAGCTCCAACCCCCCTTAAAGGCCGGCAACGCGCTTGTGACTCCCCTGGTGTTGCTGGTGCCCAAGGGCGACGGTAATCGCTTACCCCCAGGCAGTCCGTCTGCTCGTTTGCCGCCTATGTCATAAAAAAAATACTAGGTATTTTTTAATTTAGTTATTAATTTCGTACATAAAAGTATGTTTTAGTTTTATTTTTATTAACATATTTAATTGAACTGTAAATAGAAGTACGTTAAACAAGTTGAAAAGCTACTCCTCTCAAAGCATAAAATGTATAAATTCTGAAATGACTAAAAAATATATTTTTTTAAAGCCTATTGTAACTGCGAAGTTCCCACTTGTAAGTTTATAGCGTGCCAGATTAAATTAGTCAAAAGCAGACAAAGGAATAGGTAACTGGCGTATGCATCTCTGTCTTTAGTACGAACCTCCGTTCCAAACTATATTGCCGAGATTACAATATAAGTTGCACCGGCTCCGATGCACCTGTACTACTTGTAATGGCGTCCCAGTTCTGAAGCACGTGCATCCGATGTCGCCGTCCTGCACCTCGTGACCGCTGTCTGCGCTCCAGACTGGATCGGCTCGTAAGCCGGCTGCCACACTACTTATTCAATAGCCTATTTACTAAAAACTATAACGGGTCTATCGCGATTTTTTTAAATACGTCGATGGTGGCAAACAATGAGAGGTAGGGCACAGCGTTGACCTTGAGTCTGGGGCAGCCCAACTGGAGAAGTACCTCCTCCTTACAGAAGACCACAGCCATAATAGCACTGCCACCTTTCAGGTATGTAGTGTTGTGTTCCTGATGGTGAGTAAGGTTCCCAGAGCTCCAACCCCCCTTAAAGGCCGGCAACGCGCTTGTGACTCCCCTGATGTTGCGAGTGCCCATGGGCGACGGTAATTGCTTAACACCAGCCAATCCGTCTGCTCGTTTGCCGCCTATGTCATAAAAAAAAAAGCATACGGCCTGATGGTAAGCAGTTACCGTAGCCTATGGACGCCTGCAAGTGCAAAGGATTCAGATTCGCGTTGTCTACTTTAAGAATCTATACACTCATGTAACTCCGGAGGGAATTGACCGGTGCAACCTGCGTCGAAACGTCGATACTCATGTCATTAGTAAATATGTGTAGTCAACGCGAAAGTTTGAAGTGTTTTATTGAATAGCCATTTATTTATTTTATTTTATTCATTTATACACTGGCAGCTTTTGGAGCGGATGCGTGTATATCACTGCCCTCGTGTTTCTTATGCACTTTTTAAAAAAGTGACTGGACTGTTTATGTTAATTTTCACTAATCAACATCTTTAACGTCATGTTTTTTTTACACAACAAGACAAGTAAGGATGAATAGACTTTACTGTCTATGTTACATAAAACGTGCAACTTATATTGGTGAAAATGGGATTGGTGCCTAAGACATTCATAAGCTGGGGCACTGCCCACTAAGCTTGACCTGTCGTTTTAAAATACGCACTAGTATGGGCAATTTCACTTTCAGGGACACCCATTAACTTAATTGTCAAATAAAAGTTAAATCAGTGGTCAGTTTAGTGACGACAATTAAGCTTTAAATTTCAATATAATCTACAATCTATAAATAATACTTATTATTGTAATAGAAAAATGCGAATAAAGATGATTTACATAAAAATTTCAAGCTTAATTGTCGTCACTAAACTGACCACTGATTTAACTTTTATTTGACAATTAAGGTAGGTAATTGGGTGTCCCTAAAAGTGAAATTGCCCGTATGTGTGATGTCATTTATAATATCCAGTACTATGTTTGTGTGGGACACCTTCGTTGTCACGGCCCCCGTTGCACGTCGTTCGCCGCTGAAGTTGCCTAATGACCTAGGCGTCGTGATCTAGCTCGATAAAGTGCTCCGCCTAAGTGCCGATCTCATCGGAAATAGATATGCCTCTATACATCCATGGATGTATGCGAGTATTTCCACGTGGAACGTAGTAGATTCGTTCGTGGTATTGATTAAATTAAAATATTTTATTTATTTATTTCGAGTAAGTCACACTCATAGGTATGGTTAGGTTAGGCTAATCTGTGCTATCCATACGTCGGACTATAGAGGGCAGTTTGAGGGCAAGGTAAAGTTTACAAAAAAAATCTTAACTTACGAGTATTATAATGTGCCTAGTATTTGTAACATAGTTAATTAAATTAGTTACCCGTTATCATTTATTCATCTTTCATGCCTAAATACTCTTTGAAGTTGTGTTTTATTTCTTTCTCACAGCTGCAATTTTCTGATTGACGGATAAAGCTAAACGAACTTTTTCGCCATTTTGACTTGTGTAGTACAAGTACGTTTATAAATAACGTAGTTAGTTGCTATGATATTAGGAATTTCACATTATAAATAAACACATTATAAAGAAAGTGAATTGATTGATATGCGAACCTTACCTATCATTCTGACATGCCACGAAAATGCCCGCTGGAGTCCGACGTATGGTCCTATCACTTTTTGTCAAGTAGGTCCCTTTAGGTCATCTATCTCAATCTTATCACATTCTTGTAATTTTAGAATTGATATGACCCCTAAAGCTGGCAAAACAAAAATATTCCTCTTTTCTCATTAAAAAACCGTGCAACGAAGATACTCTCTTCAACCAGGTATGTTTTCCTTATATAATCGTAGACTGAAAATGTTATTTCATTCAGTGAACACGTGCAGGACAAAAGAGAACTGTTTGTTCTGAAAATATTCTTAAAATACCCAACGGTCCCGTAATGTAAACTACAACCAACCAGCCGTGTAATTCTTATCGGGATTCACTCGGACGAACAAATCTTCAATTGTGCCATACTCAGCTTTTGATATTGATTTTTTTATGCTTCTGAACTGAAGTTCACGTCGTAATACGAATTTGTTATCTGCTCTGTTTTGCATTTTTTTTATGACAAAAGGTGGCAAACGAGCAGACGGATGTAAGCAATTACCGTAGGGCACACGTAACACCACGGGAGTCACAAGCGCGTTGCCAACGATTAAGGGGGTTGGAGCTTTGGGAACCTTACTCACCATCAGGAACACAACACTACATACCTGAAAGGTAGCAGTGCTATTATGGCTGTGGTCTTCTGTAAGGAGGAGGTACTTCCCCAGTTGGGCTTCTCCGGACTCAAGCGTGATGGTACTTCGTTGTGCCCTACCTCTCATTGTTGGACGTAGTTTAAGGACATACCCGGGTCCAAAATATTTGGATCAGCTTTTGGTTTAGCCACTTATATTTCCAATCTCGAAGTCAAAATAGATGTACTACGAATGATACTTATGAATGCTGACTGAAATCAGTTGTACTCCGTTTACGAGTGTCTCTTGAGTAATAATAGGATGAGAAATGTTGGAAATTGGGTACGAGCTTTTGCTCTTAAGAAGTGTAGGAAGGAAAAAGTATTTTATTAATGATATGACGGCATTACTCACGTTTATTTAGTCGCGTTACATGTTTCGGAGATAGGCCTCCATTTTCAAGCACTAAGAGTGCCTTGTGTATCAAGTCGCGCGAGTTACTAAATAAAGCCTCATTTAGACCAGGCAAGAACTTGTATACAATTTTTATTACATTGCTGGCTATCGGCGTACGGCGAATTCGGTCGCTATATATAACCCCGCAATGTAATGAAAATCGTATACAAGTTCTTGCATGGTCTAAATGGGGCTTAATTGTGAGTAAGCCGTCATTTTTATTCATAAAATCTTACAGTGACTAACGAAGACAAAGGAAAAGTAGTGGTATTTTTAGTGGTTCAGTCTGGATTTATTAATATCTTTGGTCCATCGGTTGGCTGATTAGTAGATATAAGTATTATCATCAGAAACTGCGTGGTAGTTTCATTACTTTTTATATGTATTTATGGAATTGTATCATTAGCCGAACGGCTATGTCACGTAGGTGTTATTAAATTCTTTGAAAATGGATATAGAATTCTAACTAATAATAGAATAATAACTAAATTTATAAATGCGAAAGCACCTAACTCTCTTTCTGTCTGTCTGTTACCCCTTCACGCTTAAACCGCTGAACTATATGGGATGAAATTTGGTATGGAGAGAGTTTGAGCTGCGAGAAAGGACATAGGATAATTATACCGCAACCATACTTTAAAGACGCGTGGCTGGCCGACGACGTCGCGAGAAAACACTAGTATACTATAAATCTAACTTTAATTACCCTTATTGCTAGTTGAACTAGACTGTAAGACGTAAGCTATAACACTAAACCGATTACTCTCACCTAAATAATAATATAATTATAAATAAATAATACTAGCCCGCGCGGTGTTACCCGCGGTTTATTAGGGACAAAACGTAGCCTGTTTTACTCCAGGGCATCAGCTAACTCCATACCATTATTAAAATCGCTCCAGCCGTTTAGACGTGAAGAAGTAACAAACATACACACTCACAAACTTTCGCCTTTATAATATTAGTGTAGATAATAAATATACGTATAATACAATTATACTATGCAATGAATACGTATATATTTAAACATGTACAACATCCTCCTTACTTCCTCTAATTACGTCGTTTATTTCTTGTCAATGAAGGTCAAAGGTCGGAAAAGGTCGTCCTTTGTCACATAAAGAAGCCTTAGCTTTTATTTGTCGTAATCGTAAGTTATTGAGAAGTTCCGAAGAAGTATTCATTGAGGTAAGGACTCATACGATACCTGTCGCTGTTCTGAACGACGTGGTTAAATAATAGTTATTTGTAATTCAAGGGAGCAAAGTTAGTGTTTACCTTCTCGTACTAATATTGAAGCCCGAGCTAGCGAAAGATTTATGCGTGGGTTTTAAGAGTGGAATCTTGAGCATTGGGAGGGTCTCAAGGCACGAGAGGGGAACACACTTTGCTACCGAGTGCAACACATAATTTTTCACCTCACTATCGCGAAGAAAACTTTGACTCTAAAACTTTAAAAATGTAGTCGAAATTATTGATATCGATATATACAAAACAATATATACAATAATATACAAAAACATTAAATAAAAGAACAATCAACCACTTAAGCTTAACCTCTGAAAAGCACTTGATAAGTAGTGAACAATTTGTATGAAAATACTTTGCACTCTCGTGAATATAATGCAACTTAGTTATCTGTTTTTAAAGAATAAAACAGTTCTTTCCAAGCTATTGAGGTGAGAAAATAATTACTAAAATGTCATATCATATACCTCCTTATCCGTATCAGTAACCCTTTAAATCTGCATCATATAATACGGCACCTTATATTTTATCACACTTGACCGGTTGATGCCGCGTCCGTCGAAACACAATCTACAGCTACTGCGGTCGCCAACCCACCTGTCAAGCGTGGCGACTATGGCGACTACCTCCAAGATGATACAATTCATATTGGTGGGAGGCCTATGTCCAGCAGCATGTATGTATGTGTAAGATTGCCCGAAATATTTATTTATTTATTATTCTCAATGCAATGGCTCACACCAATACCGCTGCGGGTGTAGCGACTCTCTTAGACACACGTGATATTCAACGTGCTCATTACTCCACACTTCGGCCTCAATAGGCTTCGTCTCAACACAACACGTGCCCTGAATACGTAAGCCTTTACCTACCTTAATTACGTCTACGTTTGTATAAAACTCATTAAACGTATTTAGGAGAAAAAGTCTTCCCTGCTCTAAGCTTACACTTACGCATAATCATTTCTGTTGGCCACTTTTCAAAGTATTATTTCTTATCAAATGTGGTAAGCTTTATAATAAGTATATTTCTGCAATACGGTATAAGTATCATACTAGTTGTGCTTCCCTTGTACCCTTTTTGACTAGGGTCACATATATGTATAATTTATAACGCTTTAGTGGTTAGAACTCATTTAAAATTACCTTGAAATTGTCAAAAGAAAAACGAAACCCTTAAAGGAACACTAGTGCGTCTGTCTGTTCGTCCGTCTACAGCCAATATCTATTGTGTTACCATGTTTCATATATTTTATGTGGCGGACAAAATGAAATTATAAAACATGTATCACATTTTTGAGACAATTTGAGGCAAAATTTGTATACATGCACCTCACTGTCTTTCTATTAAACTACATGTATACATAATTTGGCACTTTGTTTCGTTCGATATTTTTGATGTAAACTGTACATAAAAGTGGGAAACACGAGAAACGCTCAAATGCTTGTCAGTCGCAGACACAAACTTTGATACGCTTTGATGCTGATACCAAGTAATACTCGCAAGTCGCGGGCGCGGTAACATTGAAATTTGTGATTAGAAAAGTTCAAATTCGGAAAATAATAACTCGTGAGCGGAACACTGAAACTTGAAAGATGGCGTTCGCGCGGCATGTTTATTTATTGCCGAAATCAATCAATGGCCGGGCACGTTTTTATCTCGCCGTGAAAGTTTATCGCGGCCCGATAAAACGATTTTCATTCGGCGTTCGGAATAGAAATTTGACGATTAGAGAAGAAATCTGGCCATATTTTATTGAAATTCAAGTTTGATAATATTTTATTTGCTCTATAAAATAGTAAATGTTGGAATGTTTTTGACTTTATTGTTTATAAGTAGAAGCATAGTATGTACAAAGTTATATATTCTGGATCTATTCATGATTACGACTAAAACACATGATAAGTCGATTAGATCGTGGAGGAGCGCAATTTTAGATCCTACCGATTGCGCCAGTTACCCTTACATACACACTAAAGACGCGTCCATACAAACCGATTCCCGCCGTTTAACCACAATTTAACAGTAAACCGGTTAAATTGTGGTTGTGACAATTTAACCGGTTTACTTGTGCTCCGGCCAATAAAAGGCCAAGCCGTATTAGCTCCGTCTTGCCTAAGACCCGCCGCCTCTGGTACACACATGTCACATACAACTTCGGGCAAATAAAGTTTGAGATATTTGCTATTTATAACTAATGATTCCATCACAAATTATACTATAATAGCCTCATTGTTCAACCCAGTAGAAGGAATTCTAGAATGAAAACTTATGACTTATGACTCTTTGCCTACAGCCTAAGGTCTTACGCTAGCTGACGCGGGCGCCCGCCGCGTGTCCATACAAATGTTAATCCGCCCGGCGGGCGGTGGGCGACTTTTTATATGCGGGCGTCCGCGTCAGCTAGCGTAGGCCCTAAGCCTATGGTTAGTTTCAAGCGGACCTCAGCCTCCCATGAGCTGTTCTAGAAATAACGAGACAACGCTAGAAAGATAATGTCTATTGATCCTTTCCTTATCTTACATCACTATATCTTACACATAGGTAGATAATCCTCTAATATGCTTTCGAATACCTGTGCGTTCCATTCAGAGGATGCTCCGAGCCGAATTAATTATCTGTAGCATCGGATTCCAATCAGGTGAAAACAATGAGCTGGCTCCTATTACGAGGCTCATTATTGGAAAGTAATACGGCGATATCGTTTGTTCCCTTTCTAGTATACCTTGACAACACAGACGTGCATGCGATAGACTATTCAATAAAAATGATATAAATGCCTATTATTTCAATTTTAATTTATTTAATAAACAATTAGCACTAACAGTTTAACCTTACATGCTAATCGATACTAATATTCGAGTATTATAACTAGTCTTAATTATTCAACATACAGTTACTTACAGTAATTGGTCTTAAGCTATTTAATACATTATTATATTACATTACATTACAATAAAATTACAATAATTTGCAATAATTAAATTAAATAATCGAAAAAATCATGAATACAATGTCAAAAAGATACAATGTAAAAAAGCAATGTCAATAATAAGTACCTACAGTTATTTATACAATAGAGCTAGCTATATTTAACGGTTCAAATCCGAATTTTCTAGTCGCTTCCATTCCTATTATATCTTACCGTTCTAACAAACATAAATGTCAAAATGACAGATGAAGAGCAACGATTCTCAACGGCGTCTTAGATGCAATAGTTTATATAACATAAAATTTTAAAAGTTAAAGTTTTCGCAATACGTGTCCCAGCGGCGCTATCACGAACAACGATATTCGTAAATTTTGGACAATTGTCTCTGTCACTCTCATGACACCTTAGTTGGAATAAAGAGAAAGATGCGCGAAACATACGAAATTCAACGTTCGCGGTACCGCTCCTGATATCCCCAACCAGTTTTGCAATGACGGTTTGTATATCAACTCCCCTCCCCTGTCTTCCCGTGACACCTGTTTGCCACCTCGCCCCCCTGATGGATGGAGACACACTTCGAATGCTGAGTAGGGCCAACCGAGGTCATTGCCACCACAGACACACTTAGTTTAGATTTATATCTTAGTCATATTATCTCTTTTGTTGTTTATATGCTTGTAAATGTTATATGAATAAGCCCTTATTCTAAGCCGACTATTGTTGTCTATTTGAATAAAATAATAAATATATTTGAACAATCTTAGACAAATCGACCTAGAGGGTAGACCTTTAGTAAGCTCAGTAAGGCTTATTGTGTTGTATACCTACAACCTACCCTAGACAATGATATATACTTATATAAGAGACTAGCTGTTCCTGGCGACTTCGTTGGTTGACTGGCCCGTCTTTAAAATATGGTTGCTGGAATAAAAATATCCTAAGTCCTTTTTCGTAGATCAAACTCTCTCCATAGCAAATTTCATCCCAATTGGATCGGCGGTTTAAGTGTAAAGAAGTAACAGACAGACAGAGAAACAGAAAGAGTTACTTTCGCAATTTATAATATTAGTTTAGATATTGGTATAAATAGTATAGATTCTTCTTCTTCTTCAACCTTTATTATCTACCCACTGCTGAGTATAGGCCTCTTCAAATTCCGCCATTCTGTCCGATCCTGTGCTTTTTGCACCCATGGAAGAATTTCTGCCCTAATAAACTTTAAACTGTCGTCGTTGATTTTACGTACCGGAAGGCGCAGCGTGGGCAGATCCCCCATAAGGTGAACCGAAGGCATGGTATAGATCGCGAGAATCTACTGGATGTGGGTGGCGCAAAACCGGTCACTGTGGATCGCTTGGAGGCCCATGTTCAGCTGTGAACATCCTTCGGCTGATATGATGATGATGAAATGTTAAACATTAAACAGTAACTAGACACGGTGTCTATTAATAAATACTTCTGTGGCCCCATTACAACGAGATGGATCCATGATGGATGCTCTTAAGTGCTTTAATATTGGCTATCAAACTTTGATTACTCCGTTTACCTAAATACTGAAACGGTCCCGTTACGATCTTGATTGATTTCCACGGAAATACATTAGCGGCGCTCCGTCGAAATATCCAGTGTAATTTTATACGCGAAAATATTTCAAAAGCCCTCAAACTTCTGAAGGCGACCACCACTAATAGACTACTTTTGTCAAGAGACGGCCTCCTTCACTTCCAACTACGCTACTAGGTTGCTTTAAATTAAACACTCGCATTGCGACTCATCCCGGCTTCGTACGAGTGTAATGGAAATATTATTATACATACTATTCATTTTCCGCTTAAATAACTCCGTCTTTAAAAATTAAAGACAACATTGAATTCTAAACGTACGCAGTGAGAAGCGACTGTGTTTTATAGTAGGTATATGTATTTATTATCGGACAATCTTACAAAATGTAAAGCTTATGTTGTGAGTAGGTACTAGATCATGAAAAATACGTAATTATGTAAGTATAATTAAAAACTAAACGGGACTTAAGACTGATTTTTCAAACGTCAGATAATCATATATTTCACAGATAACCATAAAGTTATTCGTCGAATAGGGCCTATCTGACGATTGATAAATCGGCCCTTAGTCTAGTTAAATCTAAACCTATTGCCGATGTTTAGGAAGAGTCGAAAAATCCATGCAAGTAACAATACCTTTCGTATTCACGCGATAAATCAGTATATGTGTATGTATTACAGGCAGATAGAAATACTCTGTTCCAAACCCATATGTGAACTCAGGGGACTGGGTTAGGAGTTAATGTAAACAGTATAAGTTTTATAATACGTAGGTATAATGTAGATACCTATTTGTCAGGGGAGACGATGCGTAAAGGCATTACCCACTCCGAAAAAAAGATACATATTTGTTATATATAGGAATGTGGATTCTAAGTGAAAGTGCCTTGAAGTCGATTTTAAATGGAATCATTTTCTCGGAGTACTTGAATCTGGTGTTACTGGTGACAGAAATCCCGTTACGCATCTAGCGTGTAAATGATCTGTGCTCCGATGCGATATTTTATTAAAATATTACATTTCGTTTCGAGGTTGCAAAGTTATTAATTCACCTCTCACCAGAACTTATTTGCTAATGGAAAAGTCGTGTGAAAACTAAATGTGAACTATTTGTGGGAATTTGTCATAATATCGCTCTTAAAAGGGTTGCCCTCGGGATAAAAATATCGTGCACAGTGGTGAATATATTTAACAGTAAACATCTTCAGGAATTTTGAAAGGTAATTTAAATTTTGGGTTTTGGTAACCCTACTCGGTGAGCAATGAAAACTCCATAGTCTGATTTCAGGATCATTATCATTTCGTGAAACTTTTATATCGGGAGTTTGTAAAGTAAACATTGAATGTCTGCGCGAATGATTTATAATGTATTGCCGTCATTATTCTTCGCTAAAGAAAGTTTACGCCAAGGTAAACAATGGTCCCGCTTTTTCATAAAAATATCTAGGTTATTTTTCTTTTTGTTATCTTTGATTCATTGGTGTCTATTGACGGATGCATTAGTGCCGTTATCGTTTAAGTTTGTATTTTATTAACATTATTTGATTAGCTTAGATTATAATAACGTATTGCCTCGATAACGTGTGTAAACATTGTTATGGTGTCCGGAACTCAGTGTAATAGCCCAATTTTTAAACCCAGCCAAACCTCGACACAATATCCCAGTATACTTATTAAACATGAACGAGACTTAACCGCGTATATTAACTTTAAAATTTACCTCCGACGTTTCAAGTCAGTCTTAATCCGAGACCACGAGGACAACGTCGTCTTCGAAACGTCGGAGGTAAATTTTAAAGTTAATATACGCGGTTAAGTCCCGTTCATGTTTAATAATGTGTACAAACCGTGAAAGTTTAAATCAGTATCCCAGTATACTTATTTTATTCTCAATAACCCCATCCCCTGCTGGAACTGGTTCACGGATATATATTTTGTGGGTTTGCTCAAATCCCTTGCAAGCTCGACACTACGCTCCGCTCCTCGCTGCGCGCCCCGCTGTACGCTCCGCTTCGAGTCGAGCGTCAAACTAGGCCTGGTACCGCGAACATCGGAGTTAGTCAATTTTGAGCATCTTTCTCTTTTACTCCAATTAAGGCATCTTCTGAGTGACAGAGACAATCGATCGAGATTATCGATTTTCGCGAAAGTGCCGCAGGTTGACACTAGGGTTACGTTATAGCTATTCAAATTAATATCAACATTTAACAATTACTTACCTCATTAGGTTTCCTCGGCCACAGAGAAGCAAAATTAAACGCAAAATTAATAATTTTTACAATTTTAAAAAGCCCGTAACACGTAAGATATTTCTGCTAAAGGAAATGAAGACTACTCCAACTTGTGATTTATTGTCACAATGGCGAGATATTCTAATGTATCTCTCGTGTTAAGTATTTTATTTATTTCTTACGTACTACTCGTACAGTCAGCAGCAAAAGTAGCTGAGCGGTTGAAGTGTTAAAATGACTTACACGCGCTCTTGACAATAGAGATTTGTTGAACACCTCAACCGCTTAGCCACTTCTGCTGCTGACTGAACTAGCCTCGTCCTCCGACTTCGTATATCGTTAATTACAACCTGATTTTCGCACCGTTCATTTCAAATCATTATTTCTTATGCGGTGATTTCAAAACACCCTTTCTATATTGACATTTGAAGACGTTATTCATAAACGCTTGTCAAATCTAACATGTCTTTAATTATCGACTTGAGTCCCTTTTCATCTTAATGAAAGTTCTGTTTGTTAGAAAGGTACAACATTTATCAGACGCTTGCAAAGTTTTCTGAATAGAATTGTATAAGTATATGCTTCATATTCTAAGGTTTTGTCTGCACGTTACATGTCGCAATTTTAAAGAAAAAAATTAAAAATATCAAGAAATAATAAGTTTATTTCAATGTCTAATTTGAATTACTGAGTAAGATTGCTACAGTCGACCCGTTCCCGGGTATGTCCTTAGACTACGTCCAACAATGAGAGGTAGGCAACAGCGAAGTACCATCATGCTCGAATCTGGAGAAGCCCAACTGGGGAAGTACCTCCTCCTTACAGAAGACCAGAGCCATAATAGCACTGCTACCTTTCAGGTATGTAGTGTTGTGTTCCTGATGGTGAGTTAGGTTCCCAGAGCTCCAACCCCCCTTAAAGGTCGGCAACGCGCTTGTGACTCCCCTGGTGTTGCGGGTGCCCATGGGCGACGGTAATTGCTTACCATCAGGCAATCCGTCTGCTCGTTTGCCACCTTTTGTCATAAAAAAAAAAGTCGAGGTCAAATATATCTTTACGGCCTTATTGGGATTAGTCCGGTTTCCTCATAGTGTTTCGTTTACAGAAAAGCGACTAGTAAATATCAAATGATATTTTGTAAATAAGTTCCTAAAAACTCATTGGTACGAACAGGTGTTTGAACCCGCAAACCACGGATTGCAAGTCGCATGCTCTTACCGCTAGGCCACCAGTGATTTAATTTCACTTTATTCCATTCAGTGCAAATATGTATACTTGTACCATAATATCATTTATTGTATCAAGAACCCTCGCTCCCTAACAAGTATATTATGAGCGTAGAAAGGTAATGGTTTAATTCAGTGTAATGAACATAGACATGAAACATTGCTATTCGAGTTAATGCGATGAATAAATAAGAAATATGCTAATAAAACATAATATAATGCAGATCTGCGGTTTGTCTAAAACAAGGACAACACAATTTAATTTCCTTTTTGCAGACTTGAGGCGATTCATTACTTTGAGGCTAATGTTTTAATTTCATTCTCTGGCTGTTTGTTATTAAAACGAAAAAGATTCTGTCAAAGAAAAAAACTCGCTAATGCGTGTCACGTAAAGGCGGTTTGTTCTAAGTAGGTATGTCTATACGAGTATGTCAAATGTGACGTTATCTAGCAAAAGGGACCTTATTGTCGATGGCGCTTACGTCGAACCGCGTTGCGTTTGTATTGCGGCATCTTGAACAACGGCGTAAGCGCCATCGACAACAAGGTCCCTTACTCCCTTATCATAGATAATGTCACAAATACTTTATTATGCTCTGCAACCCCCATATTCCATCCAAGAATCGGTTTCAAAGTGTTTGTATTGAAGAATATAGGATATAGATACTACATACTAAGTTTACTTAGAATGTAGTATCTATATCCTATATTCTTCAATACAAACACTTTGAAGACGTGTATATCAGTGGCAGTGTGTATTTTTTTTTCTGCGTAAATGGAGCCAATATGGCTTTGCCATTTCTTTATAAGTCCAAGGTAAAATTGTAGGCATGAACTTGTAGATATGTCGGAGGGAATGACTTGCATGTATGCGCCACCACTGAGTGAACATAAATTTAAAACCTGGAATTTGCCGATGCCGGCTGACTAGAATAGCACCACCCCATATCCTCCCGCGGGTATCGTAAGAGGCGACAAAGGGAAACATCCTACGGACGGGCAGCATCGTCCGTCGAAACCAATCTACAGCTACTACTGTCGCCAACCCGCCTGCTAAGCGTGGCGACTACGGCAACTACCCCCAAGATGATAAAAGTCATATTTATGGGAGGCCTATGTCCAGCAGTGGGACTGCATACGGCTGAAATGTATGTATCACCCATAGGGCAATGGAGAGGGCCATGCTGGGAGTGCCTGCGCGATCGCAACAGGTAACTAAGGTAACGGTAATGGACGACATGGTAAAAATCGCAGGTGGCGCATAACCGGTCACTGTGGGCTGCGTTAGGGGAGGCCTATGTCCAGCTAGCGGCAAGCAGATTTAGTATTACTACCGGAGGACTGACGCCAAAAAATCACAACGAAAAACACCAAGTCTCATTAACTATTCAAGTAAATTACTACATTGTACCTTGTTATTACATTTTTTGACTTTCGTGTTTAAAATCAAACGACGAGATTTAAATATGCACGAAGACCTGATCGACTAATTTGCTTTTCAATTTCTGACAGGCTGCGGGTAGATAATTCAAGCTAAGAAAATGCGGCAGAATATTTTATGCTGATGAAAAATTCGGAACCTCAGTTACTGATCGGCAAAAGTTGGTACCTACTATATTAAAATTAAGTAGATGTTACTGGGTTAAAGAACTAATTCAGCCTAAAGCGAAAGCCGCTGCTAAAAAACTTGAGGTCTTACACATGACTACCGGTCTGGCCCAGTGGGTAGTGACCTTGCCTATGAAGCCGATGGGCCTGGGTTCGATTCCCAGTC
This sequence comes from Grapholita molesta, assembly GCA_022674325.2. Classification (NCBI taxonomy): domain Eukaryota; kingdom Metazoa; phylum Arthropoda; class Insecta; order Lepidoptera; family Tortricidae; genus Grapholita; species Grapholita molesta. Next base: position 2,566,500 of record CP053125.2, on the reverse strand, counting down.
AGGGCATTTATTTGTGTGATGAGCACAGATATTTGTTCCTGAGTCGTGGGTGTTTTATATGTATTTAAGTATTTATTTGTATCTATCTATTATGTATATCGTCGTCTAGTACCTACAACACAAGCCTTACTGAGATTACCGTAGGACTAGGTCGATTTGTGTAAGATGTCCAGAAATACTTATTTATTTATCTTAAAGGTCGGCAGTGCACTTGTGACCTCTGTGGTGTCGCTGGTCTGCTCGTTTACCTCCTTATTAAAAAAAAAGAAAGTACCATAACTCTTCACAAGCGAAAAAGAGAAAGCGTTGGCAATCCGTAATTTTATCCTCACCCTCTTTCAGACATATATACAAAGTTAAACTCGTAACGTGTTTCCGATATCATACGGGATCCTTGAGCTGCTTACCGTACCCGCAAGCCAACCGAAGCGATCTAGGTTAATATCGGTTACGACTTCTAGAATTACGCTAGGTCACCTAGATGCTGTTACCTAGCTCATTGTGGAATCTGCTAGCCTAATATGGGTTTTTATCATTTGTCACGATATCACATATCAGTCACGCTCCAACTAGTATCTGAAACGATAAAATGGCAACCGTGATATCCGTTCAGAGGATAGCCAAATCTTAATCTGTTATTGTTTCATTAGCTGTGATATTGCTTGATGTTTTTTAGAATAACTTGGATTGTATTAGGTCAACACTCGACACAGTTAAGTCACATGTATTTTAAAATTATAACGATAAGTCATTCGATAACTTCTAGCCGCCCAGAAGCCTATATAAAGGCTTTCAATTCTGTTATATTTTGAAGAATTCAGAATTGCATGTATTTGTTTGAGCCTAGAGGATGAGAGCACCAAGTTCCGAGCGCTATCACAAAAGTATAGCGTCGAGACAAAAAAACTAACAGACATTATTATGAGATGATTAATTGATTACACATAGGAAAATATCTCATAATGGTTTATCACATTGCTGTTGCGCTGTTGGTACAGTCAACGAATACACCAGCATTTTATTTCTGAACCGTTTCGTGCACTGTATTCACAAAGTACGGACGGCTCAGTGAAAAGCCGATAGAGATATTACACGAATATCATTGTAATCGTTTGCCGTGTGATGCCGGCTGACTAGAATAGCACCACCCCATCTCCTCCCGCGGGCGTCGTAAGAGGCGACAAAGGGAAAAATCCTATGGACGGGCAGCAGCGTCTGTCGAAACCCAATCTACAACTACTGCGGTCGCCAACCCGCCTGCCAAGCGTGGCGACTATGGCAACTACCCCCCAAGATACAAGTCATATTTGTGAGAGGCTTATGTCCAGCAGTGGACTGCATACGGCTGAAATGTATGTATGTATCATTGTAACAAAGTACGAAGGCGCGTAAGACGCGAATCGGTTAACTGTAGGTACAATGTACATAGTGCTCAATATTTCCTCATTAAAATATGTAGAAAATTTGTTTAAGAGTGGATCAACTATATGTTGATTTTATTCTGTCCCATCAGCCGGGGGACAATTGAAGCATAAAGTTTGTTACAAGAATTGTGGCCCTGCGTACTACTGACGCGCTTGGTAGGTGACCCATTACGGAAGGGACATATAGCTTCTACACACATGTCTATGTTTTGTGTACTTAGATAAACTGTGGTTTGAAGAGTGACCCAGTGGCAACTAGGGACAAAGAATAGTTGATTGAGCCTTAATTATTGTAAATGTTCGCCCTGATACATGATATTTAAGATATCTTTGCGATGCTGTAGGCGAGCACGTACCGGAAGGCGCTACGTGGGCAGACCCGCTGGATGCCGGTGGCACTAAACCGGTCGTTGTGCGTCGCTATGGGGGAGGCCTATGTATGTATGAAAGATGTAGGCGTTTAGTAACAACCTATAAAAGTCGTATCATTTTTACTGAAATGCGTTCCGTACAAATTCAATCGTCTGCCAAAACCGTCTCTACTGAGAACTGTTTATGGTTCCATTTGTGACCGAATCTGCATAAAATGATTACCCGGGCACGGAGAATACGCCATGCAACCGTGGCTATCATTTTGCCATAGATCACTACGTTATTAGGCAGATAGAGCATATAACAAGGCGTTGACGTTTTTTACTATACCGTTTAGTTGTAATATGAAACTTGGCTGTCGGTACATATAATATAAAGGTTGAAAAAGTTGTCACTACCATAATGGTGGAGTACAGGAGTTATTTCGGGTGCATGCAGCGATAAACCCGATAAAAGGAGCGGTTTGTGGGAACTAGCCCCCGTAAACCTCAAATTGAACCTTTGTCTCAAATATAAACGGTTAGAATATAAAAAAAAATCGATACTGTTATATTTCGCTACCAAAACGAATCTATAATACCGGTATAATTTTCAACATTTATACAGCGTTCTTATTCTTACAGTCCCAGCCCATTTTAAAACGACATACTTCAGAAGTCGTGTATATTTATAAACGCTTAGAACGGTCTCAGACGTTGAAATTTTGCATAAGAAAAAAAAATTATGAACTACTATTCCAGTACTGAAAGCTCTTTTAAGGGCGCTTGCTACCATATTACAATCAAATATTGTAACTGTTAGTACAGGCTACATAATAGTTTATACGACATATAAATATAATTCGTCACATATTTGGCAGGAGAACGTGACCTTGCCAATAATGCAACCAAGTAAATAAGGAAATATGCGAATATTAATATCATTACTCCATTACGTAAACGCTTCTATGAGTTTTAATCCACATATCCCAATAACTATACCAGTGTAAGAGATCTCTACTTGTAATTATGATTGATTATTTGTTGCCGAAGCCAAAGCGCAGAGGCATATGACAATTTAATGAAATATAAGGGTTACACTAAGCGTATGTTGCCCCTATCCGGTCATGAGACCAGCACAGGGACAGCACCCGCATGTCATAAGCACTATTGAGACTTGATGGAATATAAAATGTACTTGGCAATTTGCCGAAAAACATGAACTAGCTACTGTTGGATGAAAATCCTGCTTAAAAAATGGTGATCAATATTATATTATTGATTACGAGGTCAAAATCTGCTGGTTCAGCTTTATCTGTTTGCATTTGGATTGGATTTGCCACGTCTATATCAGGTGAGAACATCGATAACGTGATATATGATGCTCGGCGTAGCGCGGTATCCGATTGGGATCGGAGTCTACCGGCGTAGGCGTTAGGATCGAGATGTGAACCTATCTATATGTCTGTATTATTTATCATTGGAATTGATACCTTGTGGCATCCACGCAGAGTTGAATATTGACTGATAGGTTGCAACTCTGGTTGACAGCCGTAGATAGGTTAATATTGAAACCTCGTTGAAACCGGAACAAATACATGATACATTAATTACTTTTTTAATGCTTTCGATATGAGCGTTAATGCTATGACTTGCTTAATTTTATTAATTACTCACTGAAACAGAAACAAAAGGTTGAGTATTTGAACTAGGTACTTATTGAAGTCACTAATGTTGATTTACATAAATTCATGAGTATTGTTTACATTTTTTTTTTTTACTTGCTATTAGTCGATTCCTTAGGTAACTGGTAATACTGTGTAACCAATATGTAACCTACCTACAATAAATACATACAGTCAGCATCCAAAGTACTCATAAAGTTCGGTACGCCATAGAATTTGAATGGTGTACCGAACTATTTGACTACTTTGAATGCTGCCAACTATATGACGCTGACTGTACCTATGAATATTTAGGCTTACATTTACATACTTATGATATGAAACAATATTATTGATCGCTAATACTCAGAGGGTGCCATTATATCAAACGTCGATAGAGAACGTTGAATTTTATCGACCTTTCCAGCTATCGAATCTATAGCTAGACTTGAAACTGGGACGAAACTCAGTGAAAGCATAGTTAATGTGTTAAAAGTTAGAAAATATTAAATTAAAAAATACATACATATCGACGGTGGAGTACCAAGAACTCCAATCTACGAAAACCTAATATTACAGGAGACAAAAAAAAAACGTTTTTTTAATTTTATATATTAATATTTATACACTTTATTTACATTATAAGCCTAGAAGGCATCTAATATACAATATAGTATAAAGAAAGTACCTATATATTTTTTTTTCTGAAAACATCCATAAGCACGATGTTGTTATTTATGTGTGCGTTATTATACATCATCACACCAATACTTAAACCACATCTTAATAGAACCTCTCGCAACCGCAGAAGCGTTTATAGTACTTTACATATGTAAAACACTTTCTGATGCTCAAAGTTAACATGTTTTATTCAGCAATAAGCTAAACGCGATAAGACTATTGATCGATGTGAGCTTAACGTTTTTTACCCGACCTTATCCCGCCTAATTCGTGCCCTAATAACATAAAGGTTCAAATTCAAAGAAATGTTTTTTGCGTGGACGTAATATAATTCTTATAAGAGTTTCTGTTTAGTCCATATTCCATCTAAACGGGACTCTGAAGCTTTCCGATTATCTAAAATCTGCGAGATTGAGAAAATACCGTAACAAGCAACATAATGTTTCTTGGTTTTTCAGACACTTTTTTTCCATTAAGTCGTCGATTTTATTGCCTTGAAAGGTTTAGAAATGTATTTTTGTAGCAAAATTTGGATTTCGAATACATTAGGTGGAATATACTGTTTCATTTGAAATATAATATTTCTACTGAACCACTGAAGACAACCTTTACGACTTACCAAGAACTTCTGCTAAGTTTTCTGTTTTGTGTGGGTGTAATTGTGAATCATACATCATCATCATCATCTCAGCCATAAGACGTCCACTGCTGAACATAGGCCTCCCCCTTGGGCCTCCACATGTATCGGTTTCAAGCGACCTGCATCCAGCGTCTTCCGGCGACCCTAATGGGGTCGTCTATCCATCTTGTGCGTGGACGTCCTGCGCTGGCTAGTCCGTGGTCTCCACTCGAGCACTTTTCGACCCCATCTGCCATCTGCTCTGCGTGCAATGTGGCCTGCCCATTGCCACTTCACTTAACCCGGTGGGGTGTATCATTACTTGCTCATAATGAAAGGTATATTTTACCCCACGACGACATATATCTATTCAGGTACAATCGCCATCAAATATATCGGCACCCAAGGTATTTAAATATATCGGATCATGCACTTTATCGCCTTGATAATAGAGGCGTTGTTCCGATCCGCCGCTCCGATATATCTGATAGCGTCTCTACTAGGACCTAATCAGGTACAAAACGGGTAGCTAATTGCGTAGCTCCTTCTAGGATTTTGGCGCGTCATTACACGCTTTTTTTTTAACGACGACGCACGACTTCAAATCGAAATAGATGTAAAGGCATTGCCAATGCTTGGTTATATTTCAGACTTATGATTTAATGGGTTTACTTTCTTAAATATATTTCTGTTGTTACAGGGCGGCGAGGCTGCGCAGAGTTAAGTGTGTAGCGGTGGCGCGAACCCTGGAGCCACGAGAGGGTCCACGTATGTTATACTTACATTTTTTTTATCAGCTTATACTTATAAATCTACCATAACAATGTCTTGTGTCATGTGTATGACAAGACAAGAAAACGATAACGTTATCGTAGCACGTTTGTCATAAATGTCGCATAACTCTATGACGTGTTGCTCCAAAGTGTTAAGTACTGATGAATGATTGAATGAATGAACGATTATTTGCACGTTTGTTTTACCTGACTTTGAAGCGATACAGTAAAATTGGTTGCTAATCAATTCTTATCTTGAGGAAGATGAAGACAATCTGGCTTTACCTTTTCTTCTATGCAAGAATAATTTGAGATGAGGAAAAATTTGTAAAGCCGGCGGAAATCGGGGCATGTGGAGGCGCCGACGCTGCACAGTATACAGCTGTATGCAGCACCTATAAGCAAAAATTAAATGAGATAAGGTGAAAAACTTAACTAAAACACCATTCCTATGTAGTTGTGCGGCAAATTAATACGGATCTTACGTCAACATTTGAATATGGAATACTTTGGCTACGGAGACGGTGGTTTAGCTATGTTTTTACCTATACCTAACCCATCAAAACTTCTGACCCGCCGACGCTCTGACATCCATAAACCACCTAACCTCACCTTTACTGCAAAGATATAGCCCTATTTCGAGTAGGTGGTGTGGTGTGCACACGATACCATACTTAGGCACAGTCTATGGTTGTGCATTAAACACATCCGACCAATCCCATTGCCTGATGGTGGCCGCGTTAGGCCGCTTGTAGACGTGCGGTGTTTAATTGTCCGTGTTATGTGACGATGTCTTGTTTCCTTAGGTGTAGCTGCCAATAGCCACATATAACGCTGGACGTAGTCGCGTAAAACGGATAATTGTCCGGTGAAAACACAGTACGTTTACAGCGGCCTTATGGGTTACTCGTATACAAGTTCCTTTACACTCGTACGATTGACAATTCCTATATGATTTTGGTAAAGTTTATTTTGATAGCGGTGTTGCGGAGGGCGCGGTGGCAGGATGGACGACGCCGGCAGCAACAAGCAGCGGCAGGCCACGAGGGTCTTCAAGAAGAGCTCTCCAAATGGCAAGGTTGGTTTTTTAAGGTTATAAAAGGTATTGTACAGTTGCCGTCAGAAATATGTATACACTTTTCCACCTTCATCCCTTGTAATAAGGTGAAAAAGTGTATACATATCTTTGACGTCGACTGTACCCGTGTAATGTCTTCTGATGCTGTGTCATTTGATTTGCATTACACAGCCAAGTTACGAACCATAATCCCAATTGCACCACTCAGGGTTAGCCAAATAAAACAGCCAAGGTTAACCGGTTACATCAATACTCAGTTAACCCTTATCTCTGGGTTAGCTGGCTAACCCTGGAAGGTGCAAGTGGGTCTAAGTGGATCAATAATCCCTCTATGTGACTTTACGTACACACTGTGCATCGGTGGACCTTATGCCTTATATAATAAGCTCCACCAATGTACAGCTCAGGGTGTTGCCGTTAGTACAACTTTTCTGGACTTAAAGAAGTTTTTTTTCTTTATACAAAACTGACCAGCGTTTGACCTCAGTCGCACCTGGTTCAGTAACAACCTATTCACTCTTGCGTTGAAGAGACAAGAGACCCAAATTACATCTTTCCGGGAATACAGACAAAGGGAGCGAATTCCATTCCTTAGCAGTCCGCATTAGGAAGGTAAATACGAAAATGACGGTGATGTAATATTTAATACCAATGATTAAACTTTTGATGAAAAATAAATATTTACATTCGCATCATTATTCTGTTATAAAGCAAAAACTTTATGCATATAAATTGTCCGTGAACTGAACCTTTTCCCGTGCAACTTTTGCAACAATGTTAGCTACAGTAATTCTCATTTATTGCGGGGCTTATTGTGAATTCCATCGACCAAAGTTTAGCTATTCAATACCTAAAAGTTATCATCCGCTGTTCGTTCAAAGTTGTTTTAACTTTTGAGGGTGACCGTAGCGTGATTTGAGCATACCTATACCCTTACCATGAGTTGTGACATAAAAATATTGTATACATTTATTGGACCATCATTTATATCCAGTGACAAATTAATTTATGATTGACATTCCGAAATTTACTTTCGCCAATAAATAGATAGTTATACTCAATAGATAAATCACAATCAGGTCACAATCATGGTCATCAGAAGGGGTTCGAACTTCCTAAATAGATATTTTGTGTTAGATTGTTATTTAATAAATCTTATAAAATAAAATATTTTAACATCATAAAATAAGGAAGTCTCTGCTGTACGGAACAGGGTTATATTTTCGAAATGACGGGCGTTTGTCCGATCCTTGCTTATATAATAAGGTCTACCAATGTATAGCTAAGAGTGTTGTTGACTGTACAAGCGATATGCACAGATAGTAAACTCGATACTCGTTATCGAATACGTAAATGTCACAACTCATGGTAAGGGTGCTAAACCTATGTTGGAACGAATCAAACTATGCCTCCCTCTCTATCTATCGTATTCCGCATATGATAAAAAACAGCATGAGTCTTGTAGATAAATCTTTGTTTTTCCTTTTCAGATAACAGTATACTTAGGGAAGAGAGACTTCGTAGACCACATCTCACATGTAGACCCGATTGGTATGTCCCGCTTCTCTTTATTCCTACTTAATTCCACATTTAGGGATAACTGTTAACAAGTTATTCAATTGACAATTAAGTCGCCAAACTGGAACGCGAATCGCGAAAACCGTGCTAAACAATGATGAAGTCGTGCCTGTGTCTAACGTATGCGGAGTGAAATTTGGACAAAGTTTGAATATATAAAATGTAAAAAATAAAAATCTAAAAAAAATATGTGTGTATGTCAATATCAAGTCTATATATCTGTCAACCAATCTGGTAAGTTTCATAAGGATTGGATGTTTGATTTTGTAATTATGCTAAATAACCAAGAACGCCGTCGTAAAACTGTATGTAATTTCTACAATATACATCCCCTATGGCCGCAATCGAAGGTGGTGGAACATTTTGTACAAATGGGTGAGAGTCGAAGCGTAATTTATAATATTTTAGCGTCTTTTACCCTAAAAAACAACCACTGCTAGAAAGCCTGGTTCTGGAAATTATCCCAGCTTGAGCAAGTTTTCTGAGAGAGCTCGACTAAAGAAAATTACCGCCGGCCGTGTTGCTAAATCTTACAGAGAGCTCGGAAGAAAATTTAAATGTGACGGAAAACTGTCAAAAATATCTTGAAGACATGGGCATCGATAAGCGGTGTAGAAAATTTAAATCCACCGTCTCCGAAAATCAAAAATCCACTCAGAAAATACGGCTGCGTAAATTGGTCAAAGAAATATTTTACGCCAAAAACAATGTGAGTTGCGTCATGGATGACGAGTCATATTTCACGTTAGATGGAAACTAGTGGCAAGGCAATTACTGTTTTGAGAAGACCAATGGTCCAACTGATGAGAACGTGAAATATATTGAGCATACCAAGTTTCCTAAAAAAGTTTTGCTATGGCTTGCCATCAGGAACACGGAATGTCCAAGGCGGTGTTGTTTGAATCAGGTTTAGCTGTGAACGCCGATCGCTACATAGAGCGTTGTTTGCCATTAGTGCGAGATTTCATAAATACGAGTCATAGAGGAGAAAATGCTGTGTTTTGGCCAGACTTAGCCTCAAGCTATTATTCCAAAAAAACACTTAGCAAAATGGCGGAGCTAAACACCCCACACGTACCGAAGACATCAAATCCACCTAATGTTCCGCAACTTCGCCCTATTGAAGATTTTTGGGCAAATCTGAAGAGGCGAGTATATTGCGATAATTTTCGGTCCAAAAATGTGCAAAGCTTGATTCGTAAAATAAAATAGGAGTTGTATAAAATGCCCACATCTATGTTTTCGACAGGGATGGACAAAGTTCCTCAGAACTACCGTGAAGCATCTCGCATGGGAGTAAACTTTTTTTTACATTAATCATTAGTAGGTACTTTATTATAAAAACATAACTATTTAAAAAAATAATGGTGTTTTTTTTATTTAAAACAACATTGCACTTTGTCCAAATTTCACTCCGCATACGTTAACATTTCACAGTATATTTCGTCAGATGACAACAAAAACTCACTAATTACTACCACAAGTTAAAAGCCATAGTGAATCATATTAATATTAAATAAATACCTAAATAAGGTTATTATTATTTAATATTTTTTTTGTTGTTAATGAGTTGGTTGTCACCTGGCGATTTCTAATCTATGCTGAAATTAAATTAAACAATATGTTTTCAAAAGGTTCTCATAATAAATTAATAGGTAATTAGTAAATCAACATTTTGTTTTGAATATTTTACATATGCATATTTGTTAAAAAAACGTAAATAAATTATTAGAAAATGTATTTGGACATTATTTTGTATTATGCAGAAACGTCTGCTAGCGAACATCTTCGATATTTAAATAGAAAATAGAAAAAAATTGACTCGCAGCGGGACTCGAACCCACAACCAGTGGATCACTAACCCAGTGCACTACCAATTGTGCTATACGAGTACCGCTTACCGCTTAGACTTGTAATATTTTTCTTTCGATAGAAATGTATTTGGACAGTTGTTTTTATCAAAGCATATACTGCAAATGTAAATGATAATGTGAGTTTCAAATGGCGCCCGCGGGTGGCCCCAATGCTAACGAAACTTACGATTAGAATAGTTTGACACACGCCCGCCCCAAATCGTGGAATTAGAACGTTTCAGCGTAAATGGATCCAATTGTGTTCACTATAGAAATTTTATTTCAATTATGAAATCTGGGTTACGCCAAACGTTTGTTAGCGAGATGCTCGCTTTCATAAATTTAATTGATTTAACTTTGAAACAATGTTCACCCGGCCCGTTCCGTAACTCTGTAGAACCTTCCAATTTCCTAATCCGACTAATTTTAAGTTTGTTATGAGTCCATATCTAAACCAGGTGGGTTTTTCGTTATATCTGTTAAATCAGGCATCACTATTTAAACTTTTCAGGGCTTCGGTTTGTAAAAATGATAATCGCGGCCCACTTCTGCTTGAGTTTATTGAAAAGGCATCATATGTAATGTACAGTCAGCGTCAGAGATATGTGACCCCCCCTACATAGATTGGTTGTATGCAGGGGGGGTCACATATCTCTGACGCTGACTGTACATATGAAAAATGGTCAAACAACTATTTGACTCAAGTTTGTAGTAAAAGTTAGTTAGCGCTATTGTATTTCAAAATCCTGGAGATGTTCATTAGTATCAGTTATACAAATTTCAGTTAATTTTAAGGTTCGCATTAACTGGACGTTCGGACCGCGGTCCACCATTTGGTGACCCCTGTGTTAAACCATGGAAATAATTCACAAGTTTCAAGAGCGTCATAGTTTAGCTATTAATGAAATATTATAACACTCATAACGCCCCGCTTAAAGAATAATCTTAAATATGAAGTTCGGTCCTACTAAATTGTTATTAAGATTGACCTACTGAATTACATGACATTAATTACCATACATATGTAGGCAATTGCGACGACAATTGATCATAAATAGACATTGACTTACTAGTTCAAATCGATTCATGAAGACAATGGACAAATTGAACTTGGTTCATTAATATCTTCTGTAAATCGCAAATGTCCTTTCCTTGCAGACGGCGTGGTGCTAATTGACCCAGAATACGTTAAGGACCGGAAGGTGTTTGGACATGTGCTGGCAGCATTCAGGTACGGCCGTGAGGACTTGGACGTCCTCGGCCTCACCTTCAGGAAGGATCTGTACCTGGCTGCGGAACAGGTGAGATCGGGCACCTTTACTTACGTCCTGAATTGTGGTAGTCCACATGGAATAGTTATTTGTTATGCAAGGCTGCAAAGTGGTTATTTGGCGTTAGTGTTGAAATTGAAAGCAGAGCAAGCGAAGGAAGCTATGATTGAAAGATAGATTCCTGAGCGTAGCGAGGCTTTCAAGACACGAGACGCCAAATAATTTTGCAGCCATGCGGAACACACATCTTTTCACCTCACTACAGCGAGGAAAATTCGAGCGGGAAGAAAAACAATAAAAGAAACATATCACGCGATTTATCAGAGAAATCATATCGGCATCGCTGCTAGAATCACTCATTTTTATAGTTCAAACATTGAGTTCAAAGATCTTAGCACAGGACAAATCCGACAAATTTGCGATTACGTGAATTGTGATAACTTAAAACTTTTTAAATTTTTCTTTTTTTTCGGTTGCGTTCACATATTACAATGTTAAGTACATGTCAATTTCTTTATCAAATAAACAATATAATTGTGTTTTATTTAATGGATTAATTGGCCAAAATATGTAAATTACATAAATACTATAACAGAAATACTATTAGTATTCACAATAAAACCAATTTGACATAAAATATTAGTATTTATAATAAAACCTATTTGACATAAAATAAAGTGTAAGTAAAAATAAAGAAGTTAAAAATCTGTAATCAAATCAGGTTTCTGATTGGTTATTATCTATGGTTAATATGAACTCAGGCTCGGTACCGCGAACATCGAAGTTCGTATATTGCGAGCATCTTTCTCTTTTACTCCGATGAGAGTGACAGAGACAATAGTTCGAAATTTACGAATATCGTTTTTCGCGGTAGCGGCGTCAGTCACGCGTTGAAGGAGTTTTATATTTTTAAAAAAGTTATTTGCACCACAGAGAATTACAACGATCGGCTTCGAAATTCGAATGACTTTTCCACGCTAGCGGATAAAATAAGCTTTTACTAAAAACTTAAACTAAGGTTTTCCGAGCGAGTGAGGTGAAAAGGTACTTTAAGGCGCTTGGCGCTTACGCTATTGTTAATGACGCTTCAATACTAATGTGACACTTTGCAACGTAAGCGCCAAGCGCCGTAAGGTACCTTTCCATGTGGAGTACCACAATTTACCTTATTACATAAGTCTGTAGTGACGGCAGAAGTTTGAGGAGTTTTGTGCAATGATTGATTATGGAAACGTTCAGATGAAAAAAGCGGGACTTAACTATAACTGCACAAGTTTACAGATGGTCCCAGTCCAAGTATTCAGACTACGTATATGATTCTTAGATTCCGTGTGATGCCGGCTTGCCGTTTGATGCCGGCTGACTAGAATAGCAGTGGACTGCTTACGGCTGAAATGTATGACATTAGATTGGATAGCATTAATTACCGATCAGATTCCAAGGACAAATCGAAGATATTGAGTAGTTGAAGAAGGCTAACCTCAATCTTTAGCTTGAAGCCTATTCTTACTTTTAATATAATCTCATTCTATCACCCACATACCTCCACTGCTGGATATGTCCATATCGAACACGGACTAGCAAGCGCAACGTAGTACGTCCACACACAAGATGGACAGACGACCTTAGGTCGTGGGAAGACGCTGGATTTCAGGTCACTTCCAACCGATACCCTATGCAGGTCCAGGGGGAGGTTGATATTCAGCAGTGGACGTCTTATGGTTGAGATGATGATGATCAGTGATCGTACTTTTTTCAGCATTCTTGGTGCAGTGCTAGGGTTGTCGGTAGTGCCTAATATCAAACTGTTTAAACCAAGAATCAAACAAAATGAAAAATAAAAATAAATAGCGTATTAAACAAATCTGAAATACAGACAATATTCTCAGAACATGTAAAGCCTAACCCAATATGCATAATGAAATGAAGGGTTAATTTACTACGAGTATATGAGATAATGTAACACAGTTGCAATAAATCCTTATCTCAGTTTATAGTTCATATTTATGTTTAGGAATTGATATACTAACTAAGTATTAGCATAGACAGTATAATGCGTAGGTAAAAATGTACAATTATAATAACTAATTAAGTAAAAAATAGTGTTTCATTTCCAATGACAACATATATGTATTACATTATTTCAAACGTCAATCATATTATACATGTCGACAGCCCTAGGTCGCTGTCGTGTGTCATTTGACGTCATCGCATCAAAAATACTGGAAAAAGTACGATCACTGATGATAATGACCACATCCGACCTCTTCCTCCAGATATACCCAGCGACGGGCACCCTGAAGCGGCCACTGACGCGGCTGCAGGAGCGCCTGGTCCGCAAGCTGGGGCCGGCCGCCCACCCCTTCTACTTCGAGCTGCCGCCGCACTGCCCAGCCTCGGTGACGCTGCAGCCGGCACCAGGAGACACCGGGAAACCCTGCGGGGTCGACTATGAACTGAAGGCCTTTGTGGCAGACACCCAGGATGACAAGCCGCATAAAAGGTAATTCCAGTTGATTGGTCTAGAGACTTTCATCAGAGGCAATATCGCCAACGATATACGTAAATTTCGGATGATTGTCTCTGTCACTCTCATGACGTCTTAATTGGGGTAACGGAGAAAGATGCCCGAAATATACGAGTATCGTTTTTGGCGGTAGCGCCTCAGGGCTACGGGAGGAAGGTGCGAGTAGTGCTGTGGTGACATATAATGCGTTTTCTCAATAGATATCAAATCAAACTAAGACTGCCATTGAGATGTTTTACTTTTCTACAAGTCACGATAATTGAGTACACTTTTTTCTGCAAACTCTCGTACAGTCGCCATCAGATATATCGGAGCTGTGGAGGTGGTCACAAATATCTGAACATGCCCTTTATCGCCTTGACAATAGAGGCGCTGGTTGTTCAGATATTTGTGACCACCTCCACAGCTCCGATATATCTGATTGCGACTGTACAGTATTTTTATAATATAAAGCGAACCATTTCCATATTATAGCGTGAGAGAACGCGTAACAATATTATAAATCACAATCTCAATATTCCGTACCGATCATAAAACAAAACATACAATAAATTCCATGTAACATTATATACATTTCGTTCGTTCAATTGTTACATTTCTTGTTCATACGCTCGACAACACCATGCATGATTGATTAACGTTACACGTCCGAGAGAGAGGGCAAATATGGAAAAAGTTGAACGCGGGTTAAATTACGTACTGAGACAATATTTGTATGCAAACGTTTGCGTTAAGGTGCCGCCTTTACTCCACGGTGCCTCGACCTTGGGTGTACGTTACTCATTTTATTAGCGTAGCGTACGAAAAACAACGATCATATAAGACATTCAGTTATATTATTTTTGTAATTTTATTTTGCCTGGGTATTTACGTAAGGTTTTGTTTTGCTGGGTTACGCAAACAAGTTTAAGAAATTGTGTTGTTACTGTTGACTGAAAAGAGATCTTTTGTGGCGGTTTATTAAAGTAATTATGTGGACTGTAAAGCTTTTGTTAGGCTTGTTATTTAGAGCTTGTAAGAAGTCGGTACACTTATGCAATAAAAGGAATTAGGTGTTTTTGCCTTGCAAGGTCCCTAATAAATGCTAAGGATGTGGTAGACTGCATGTTGCGTATTCGGAGAGACATATAGTTATTTGTGAATTAACTTATTCATTGACTCCTCGTTTTAATTACCATAATACTGCTTAGTTCATTAAAACAATGTGTATCATAAATCAGGAAAATATTATCTATACCTATCCCTGTGTGTAACTATAATAATTATACGTGTTTTCTCTTCATGACAAAAAATAACAGATATTTAATTATTTTAAGAATCATGTCGCCTTAAAATACACTTTTGTCGAAAAATTAAAAATAAAATGATAATGTTTGCTTGCAATGTTTTTTCGCGAAAGTGGAAATAATGATTAAGTTTCACAATTACTGCTAACCCTTTTCCCGGCAGAGTACTATTTATAAACCACAACATAAACGCATTTGACTTAGATGTTCATATTAGATTGGACTATCGCAAGAATATTTAAAAATTACGAGAAAACCATTTGGAGCCGTATGGCCTGTAAAAGCATTTAATGGTCTTTGTACTAACAGAATCTCAATGAACAAATATTCATTGTTAATATATTGAACTTATGATTCCAGGAACTCCGTTCGTCTAGCCATAAGGAAGATAATGTATGCGCCGAGCAAGCAGGGCGAGCAGCCGTCGGTCGAAGTCTCTAAAGAATTCATGATGAGCCCGAACAAGCTATACTTAGAAGCTTCACTCGATAAGGTATCATTCCTATTCACTACATTTTTTTTTTATACAAGACTGACCAGTGTTTGACCTCAGTCGCACCTGGTGGTAACTGTCGACCAGGTCGAGGGTGTATTTTTTTTTATAGAAGACTGACCGGCGTTTGACCTCGATCGCACCTGATGGTAAGTGACGACGACGCTGGTTTAGTAACAGCTGGTTCACTCTTGCTTTGAAAAGACCCAAATTATATCTTTCCGGGAATACACACGAAGGGAGCGAATTCCATTCCTTGGCAGTCCGGTCCGGGTGGTGTTTTGTCATTATGGACATGGTCAATATGGCCTTAAATTTTCACATTTAGTTTCGTCACGACATCACATGAAGGGTCCACGGAAAAAACATGTCTAGACACTTTGACAACATTTCGAGATATTGTGGTTTTTTTAGTTTGGAATGATTCTAGTAACCATACTATCTTCACAATTTGATGATTTTCAAGTGCAAAAAAACTAGATTAATAACCATGTTTACAATTATATCAGAAGGTGTAGGTAATAAATTATTACCTACACCTTCTGATATAATTGTAATAATAATAGTTCGTTCAGAGCTCTTTTTGAGATTAAAAATTTTGGAAAACAGTGACTAGACATGTTCTTTCCTTGGACCCTGTAGATATGCCGTTTTACATTATATGGAGTCTTAGTCACAGTTTTCCTTCTAGCTATCATAGATTTAAAAAAAAACATGTTCACCGTTGTGCCCCGGTAATTCCAGGAGCTGTACCACCACGGCGAGAACATAGCCGTGAACGTGCACATAGCGAACAACTCCAACCGGTCCGTGAAGAGGATCAAGGTGTCGGTGCGGCAGTTCGCGGACATATGTCTGTTCTCCACCGCGCAGTACAAGTGCACCGTCGCCGAGGCGGAGAGCGAGTGAGTACACACTATGGTAGCAGGGCTCGGAAAAACGCCCGAGCATTTAGGAAAGATAACCCTGTTCCGTGCTACGGAGACTTCTTTATGATGTAAAATATTTTTATTATAAACATTTTTTTATCAAACTGTATAAATGTTTATATTATTTTGAACTAACATATAGTAAACTACTTTTTTTTTTTAAATGGGCCCCAATTCAGTGCCCTTTGGTGGGGTGCCCAGAAGACTGGAAGCATTGCCGCGCTGGACGGTAATACTGATGCGCTGGGCAATGTATATTTATAAATTATAAATATACTATAAATTATAAATATACATTCAGCGACAATTAATCAATGATGCTGAAATAATAAGTGTAGTTGAGAGTTTTTAGAAAAAAGTGTACTCAATTAGCGTGACAAGTAAAAAGTTAAATTATGTTAATTTTGTGACGACAAAACATGAAATATGTATGGAAATTACTATTTTTCCTTTTTTGCATTGTAATATTACTTGTACTTTGTAGAACGATCACTAAATCTAGGTATTTATAGATATTTTATGCTTAATTATCGTTAGTTGAAGACATTTTTTTCTGAAAACTCCCAGTTACGTAAAAAATTTACTATCGTGATTAAAGAATGACGGTTTTTTCCATCATTTTACTTGTGCGATCAACGGATGGTGGGATTGAATTCAGGTCGGATAATAATAAAAAAGCGTATTAACACATTGCATTGCATGTGTAAAAATGTATGGAAATGAACGCACATGTGCGTCGGTGGCAGTGAATGCGTTAATAAATAAACAATATAATATATTAGCATTACAAGGAAGTCTCCGTTACGTGGAACAGGGTTATGTTTTCAAAATGAGCGTATGTCCGAGCCTTGGATATTAGGCACAGCCGGGATGCCGGACCAACATTTGTTACTAAGGGTGCAAACGGAGTGAACGCTATCGGATGTCACTTCTTAACAAATGCAATGAAAAAAAATCAACTCTGTTACAATTCTATAAAATTCAAATTTCATTAAAGCAATTAGTACTACAGGTAGGCCCGTGGGCCTTACGAGGCTTACTATTAAATTACATAAGTACAGTCAACAACACTCCTAGCTATACATTGGTAGACCTTATTATATAAGGCATAAAGTCCACCGATGTACAGTTAAGAGTGTTGCTGGGTGTACATACATTCTGGTTGTAACCCTTTCATAATTATTTATTTCTTATTCAGGGAACCAAAAGCGAAGGTGAAGAAAAAGTTTAAATTCCCTTTTATCGGGATATCTGATAAGAACTTAAAAACCGAGTCCTTGTAAGTTTGTTTGCGTTTTTCATTGCATGTGCAAAGGTGCTGAGCTGTACATACATACATGATCACAATTTTTGGTACTTCTTTTCTAGTGTTTTTCACTAACATTTGATCTTAGTCATTTTATGAGTTTGTGAGCTTTTTCTACTACGATTAGTTTAAGAATAAATAAATGCCCAGAAGTATACATTTCTATTTTAAGGCGTTTAGTTGTAGCATACGAAAATGAGATTATTTCTTGTGTTTTGGACTGGTGTGCCCCTCCGCCTAAGAGTTATTGGTTATTTTGCAGTTTGCTGAAGTATTTTAGATAAATCACATTAAATTAGACAGATTTTGTAATATACACAATTATAGTTATATAGTTAGATGTGTAATAAAAAAGCATTTATATACTAAGTAGGATATTTTATTGGTAATTGGTACTTCACAAATTCGATATCATGGCTTTAAGGTAAAGACGTAGCGGGCTTTGGATTTGGATAAAAAGAAAACGGATATTCTGCTTATTTGATATCATCGACGTTAACGCCATCTATACTGGAGTTCGAGTTTCCCTAAGCATTTTGGCTTCTTTTTTTGTTATTTCGAAGCATTGTGATTTCGTTCGCGCTATAGCACTACAACATAAATGTATAATTAACGCTCGGACAAAATAAAAATGGGCCAACACATAAAATATAAGACCGGGCTCAAGCATACTAGTTTCCGAACGCAACCCGTGCACCCGTCGCTGTCAAGTTGACAATCAACAAATTAAATATGGCCGACCGAACTTGTCATCAAATGAACATTAATCGTAATATAAATACTAATTTTACCGATATATGTTGTCGATATGAAACCTCGTTATTTTATACGCTCTTTCATTTCGAGTATGATTTCATTCGGGTATACCGTAGCCCTCGATAGAATTATTAAAATAGATTTGTCATGACATTAATGGTAATAGGTCTTCTTAAATCCATTTTCCTCGATAGGCTGATAAATTAAACAAATGCTATAATTTAAACATGAGAAATTACTACACCAGCTCGTTTCAAAAACACATATACAATACATGCGCTTGTAAACGTGCTAATATTGGATACGCAATTTCGACATGCGTCATTTCAACTCAGTATATTTCATTTATAAACTTTATTGGAAAGGTATAAGGTCTACTGATCAGTAAAGGGTGTTGCTATTTGTATAAAGGTCTCCCCGCGTCTGTATATTTGGGGTGAATAGAAAACGAAAATAATGTAAACAACACCTTCATAGCTTCGAAATTATGCAATTTTAAAAGACAAACATGGTTTCATTGTCGTCACATTTGTTACTTACATTTTTGTTTAGTTCAAATATGCGATAATTACCTATATAGGGTAATTTTACCCGGTAAAGTGTGAGTAACTGCCCACTTTTTAATAACGGGCAACTTTTATACTGACAATAAATTCTGTTTACTTACAAATAGAACACAAACATTTTCTAATGGGGTTTCAATGATTGGCCACCTCACACTAAAATGAATTATAATATTTATAATCACATATGAACAGAGTTCATATTTAGTAGAACAAACACCGATAATTTAATTTATCAATATAAGTCCCTACCTATCAACAAAATTTGCCCCACGGACTCCTATGTCTGATCTTAATATTTTGTCATGTGTCAAATGTTTTTTTTTTCTTAGAAATTCAGTTGTCATTCAGCCATATTTGTTTACATTATTTTCATTGTCTATTGATCCTGAATATTGGCCTATAGGCCTTTATGCCAACGCAGTAAGAGCGAATCAAACAGCATTCGTCGCACGTCGGTCAACCGACGTTTCTCGTTCTTACTGCGCTAAGGTTTCTCCGAGACCCTTTAAGGGTTGTCGTGGTTGTCCGCAGGGAGGGCTGCCCCGTGGGCCCCGGGTTCACGCTGAGCAAGGTGTTCACGCTGACGCCGCTGCTGGCCAACAACAAGGACAAGTGGGGGCTCGCGCTGGACGGACAGCTCAAGCACGAGGACACCAACCTGGCGTCCAGCACGCTGTGAGTACTGCTACCAGCTTCTTTTTAGATACCTAAGGCACAAAATAGACAGATACAGAAATCAATCTCCATACAAAGCGCGCTCGATCAACGCACACATAGACACTGCTCACAGACACGATATCTCGGACCAGTTCGGACCACTGCAAGCGTGAGTGCCATCCGAAAGAAAAACGAAGATATTTTTCTCCCATACAATCTTTATCAACTCGAAAAAACAATAAGCGCCGCAGGATTTCTAACATCTTACGCGTTTTGGTAAAATGGTCTCTGCTATCATCGTTCGAGAAAGGCGGAAGCGCCGCAGGATTTCATACATCTTTCGCTTCTTTGAGAGTATTTTATATTATTCCAGCACTAAAGTTGTTAAGGCGATAGTTTCTTACAAATTGTTAATAAATTAGCCCTTATTCCCTAAGATATGGCTGTCAAAATCTCTATTGAATGACAAGAGACACTTCATCTCTCCAGGAGCGGTACCGCGGTACCGCGAACATCGAAGTTCATATATGTGACATTATCTATGAAAAGGGACGTTATTGTCGATGGCGCTTATGACGTTGTTAGAGATGACGCGATACAAACATAACGCGGTTTGACGTAAGTGCCATCGACCATAAGGTCCCCTCTTCATAGATAATGCCACATACTTCGGGCATCTTTCTCTTTTCTCCAATTGACAACATTTCATATTTTCAATAAGTCTCAATTCTAATGCTGTTTTATTAAACATCTGTTAAATATGCAAAAAAATATTTTTTTGTATTTTATTGGTTTGAACTTTTGAACAAAATCGTTATTTTGTGTAAACCGGAAGTATGACGTCACTTTACCAAAATAAGACCTTAGTCATAAAATAATTAAAAAGTTACCTGTACCGGTACTCATTTTCTTATGGTTGACGTTTGATAATTTGTTTGTCAACAACTGTCATAGCCATAACTATTTCTTGTTCATGCTCACTTGCCTCATAAATTAAATACCTACATTCATACATTGTTTGAGATAATAAATCACAAAATACTTGACATTCACTCACTGGACTGTAAAAATTACAGACTTGGCATTCTTTAACCGAACACCAATCTATCTACCTTTGAAACAATAAAATAAAGCCCTACGAAGGGTTTTTTCGTCGGACAGCACGAATCTGCCGCGTGTAGAAACGGTGATAATAATGAAGCCACAGCGGCAAGTGATATGGATAACTTAGCACAGATAAGAGGGGCTACGGGGGACGTTGTCGTTTATGTCGAAGTGAAAAGAGATTCAGGAAAATGTATAGTGTAATGGCGAGTCCGTCCAGAGCAGAAGATCCGCTCGAAGCGAAACAAAGTGACTGCATGTATATAGGTGAAACCAGTGAGACTGTCTGGATGTTTCCTGTCATGACTGCAAGACTTCTGAAGGGGGCTGCAAACACCAATTATGATTTTTGATGTGGCTAGTAAAGAAGATAGACGAGCCTTCGACAACTTCTATGAAGGAAATATGAGCAATTTTAATTAAAATAAAGCTTTTTTCCATAATAACTTTATTATTTATTTACATTTCATTGTACAGTCAGCGTCATATAGTTGGTAGCATCCAAAGTACTCAAAAAGTTCGGTACACCATAGAATTAGTATGGTGTACCGAACTATTTGAGTACTTTGAATGCTACCAACTATATGACGCTGACTGTATTACTATGTTGTATTTCTAATGAGCTATGGATCCCTGTCGCGTAAAAGTAAAGTATTTCTGCATTCGGCAATAAAACAATATTTACTAAATGCATACGCATATTGCTTGTAGTTCTTGCCATGTTACATGACTTATTGGAGCATAATATACATTCAATTAATACAATTTGATAAGGTTAATTAAGAAAATTTGATTGCCCGTATGACTGTCAGGCCGTCAGTGTCAAGTCAAGTCTGTATCGAGCTTTTTTTTCAGTTGCTCTGGATTCTTGGTGACGTCACTTTCCCAACCTTGTGACATACGCTCTTTTAGAATGAACTGTTTTTCAAATGGATTTTTCGCATTAAAAAAACACTTTTTCAGAAAAGAATAAAAATACGGGTACATTAAAATTTCATCTTCTTTCCAATAAACTCATTAAAATAAGGAGTTAAAAATATGAAATGTTGTCAATTATAACTGCGGCGCTACCGCGAACAACGATATTCGTAAATTTCGGACGATTGTCTCTGTCACTCTCATGACGTCTTAATAGGGGTAAAAGAGAAAGATGCCCGCAAATTACGAATATCGTTTTGGGCGGTAGCGCCTCAGACATCCGTTTCTTGGTTACGTTATTTAATGCGAACTTATTACATTTTAAAATATAATAGTCGTGCTTTTTGCCAATGTCGAAATCGTCGCAAGATATTTGCTGTGACAAATTTGTAATATAATAATAACATTAAAATAAAAATATTCTAGTTATTATTAATTCTTCGTCTGCATAAAATCAAGGTGATGATGATGATGATTGACAAAAACTATCCTATGTCCTTTCTTGCGACTCAGACACTCTCCATACCAAATTTTATTTAAATTGGTTCAATATTATTAAAAATAGCGTGAAATCGACACAGACACACAGACAGAGTTACTTTCGTATTTATAATATTAGTTAGGATAGTTATATAGTCAGGATTCTTTCCGTTTCATTCTCGACAATTAATCACAAACAACTAGATAGGTGCGCCAGTACCACGATAGTTTTTCGTGCATAAGCATAGTTGGCAACCCTAGAGCGACCGCCGGGAGTAGGTATAAAAAATGAAGTACATACATTTGATTGACTTCTGTATCTGTCTATTTTGTGCCTAAGGGTAGTGGTAGATATTCTTAGAAACAAATAAATATGCGCTATTGTAATGTGTATTGATGAAGCATATGATTTAGACGACCGGTGTGGCCTAGTGGGAAGTGACCCTGCCTATGAAGCCGATGGTTCTGGGTTCGAATCCCAGTCATGGCATTCATTTGTGTGATCAGCACAGATATTTGTTCCTGAGTCATGAAAGTGTTCTATGTACATATTCAAGTATTTATATGTATCTATCTATTATATATAGCGTCGTCTATAGTTCCTACCTACAACACAAGCCTTACTGAACTAACCGTAGGACTAGGTCGATTTGTGTAAGATTGTCCCGAAAATATTTATTTATTTATTATTTAGTATCGCAGCTAAGGGGTGTGTCTTAAATAGTTGGCAGAGCAACGGACATGTATCCTGGACACCCGAGGCACTAGATATTTCCTTTATTTATTGGACTTATGGTTTATGCTAGTTAGCAGGAATTCTGGTTAATTCAAAATTAATTTGGTACATTATTCTGAATTCAAAATAACTACTGTTTATAAAATTAACAAATGTTTGTAAATGGAGTGTATGGATCAACGGGATGCCGTGAACGTTTATAAATAAGGAAGGTGTAAATACACCATTTATGACCTTATGTTCATATCAATAGGGAATATTTTACTAATTACTGTTTCGTTTATCTCAGTTATAACACTTATAATCTATAACTCTTACTTTTGTTTATGTTATTGAAAGTTATTAAAACATAAACCTTAAAAAGATTATTTTTAAATTTTGTTAATTTTTTATATTCAAATAATATACAACGATAACAATATTGTAATAACTACTTATGAAATCTTAAAAACGCCTTTGAGGCATTGTATCTAGGATGCTGGCGAGTTTTTTTTATTTTTATGTTTTTTTTTTCAGAATCGCTGATCCGGCGCAAAGAGAAAACTTGGGCATAATAGTACAATACAAGGTCAAAGTGAAACTGTGTCTGGGACCTCTAGGCGGGTAAGGATACCAATACATATCGTAAACAGAGCAAATCTGCTGTCTAACTACCTACCTAGATTAATATCTCGTAATTAATATATTAGGGAAAATCAAGATTTCCTGGGGGCGAAGGTACAGATAAGACATAGCTGGTGGTCAGTGCTGAGTCCAGGATTACCGTCTTCTGAATCTCACCTCGATCCAACCACAAGTACAGTCGCCATCAGATATATCAGGGCTGTGGAGGTGGTCACAAATATCGGAACATGCATTTTATCGCCTTAACAATAGAGGTGTTGTTCCAATATTTGTGACCACCTCCACAGCTCAGATATATCTGATGGCGACTGTACCACAACCTCGTAGCGACTTAGCCGTGATCGGCGGTCACCTCGCGAGCCAAGTCTAGGTTTTTTTTTATATACAAAGACGGTGGCAAACAAGCATACGGCCCGCCTGATGGTAAGCAGTTACCGCAGCCTGCAACATCAAAGGATTGCCGCGCGTTGCGTACCCTAAAAGTAGTTGGAGCTCTGGGAACCTTACCATCAGGAACACAACACTACATGCCTGAAAGGTAGCAGTGCTATTACGGCTGTGGTCTGTAAGGAGGACGTACTTCCCCAGTCGGTCTTCTCCAGACTCGAGCGTGATGGTACTTCGCTGTGCCCTACCTCTAAGTGTTGAACGTAGTTTAAGGACATACCCGGGTCCAAAGAGTGGTTATTGACGTATGATTGTTGTCGACAGGGACCTGAGCGCGGAGCTGCCGTTCATCCTGATGCACCCGAAGCCCGACGAGGAGCCGCGCGCCGCGCCCGAGCCCAGCGCCGCGCCCGACCACGACCTCATCACGCTCGACCCCGTGCCGTGAGTGTCACACACACCACACACACACCACACACACACACACACACACCACACACACACACACACACACACACACACACACACACACACACCACACACACACCACACACACCACACACACACACACACACACACACACACCACACACACACCACACAAGCCCGACGAGGAGCTGGTGCGGAAGCGTCCCGGATTTTCCCCAGGCTACCTTACCCCACACGGTCCGATCGCTCTAATGTGCCGAACGGTCATAGAGCCTAAGTCTTGTCCAAAAAAAAGGGCATACGCGTGTTTAAACTTAGTTATACTTGCTTTGAGGACTGTGCCCAAACTTGTACAGTCAACGACACTCCTAGCTATACATTGGTAGACCTTATTATATAAGGCATAAAGTCCATAATATACAGTTGCTGTGTGTACGCCGGTTCACTAAGAAAGGTTTAACATAGCATTTCTAATTACAATATTTCTGTTTCAGCGACGAGAACGGGCAAGAGCAAGACGACGATATAATATTCGAGGACTTCGCTCGCCTGCGGCTGAAGGGCGCCGACGCAGACAACTGAGCTCGCACACACGCGCGGCTCACGCACACACGGACACCTCCCGCCCTGTGAATATATATAATAATGAGGGTATAGGAATATGGATCAACGATGACAAATGGCCAAAAATATAAAGTTTCCGTTTGATACTTTCATGAAGATTAACTAAGGTATTTAAATCGAAAGAAAAATAGAAAAATTTGACTCGCAGCGGGACTCGAACCCACAACCACTGCATCACTAGCCCAGTGCACTACCAATTGTGCTATACGAGCGCCGCTTAGACGTGTAAATTTTTTCTATCTCATCCTTCCTGGTATACGTCATTACGGATGACGTGTAGCGACATCTACCGAAGAGTATTGAACCCTTTTTACGGCATCGATGTCTCAAATTTAGATTGAGAAATCATCGATAACAATGTGCTACCCCTTTCTAAAATTGTTTCTATATTGAGCAGAAACATTGACACAGAAAAATTGACACGTCTAAGCGGCGCTCGTATAGCACAATTGGTAGTGCACTGGGCTAGTGATCCAGTGGTTGTGGGTTCGAGTCCCGCTGCGAGTAAAATTTTTCTATTTTTCTTTCGATTTAAATATCTTTGATATGCTAGCAGACGTTTCTGCTTAATATAGAAACAAAGATTAACTAAGAATTGTAACGAACAAATTTATATACCTGTATCATACACTTATATTTCTATTTTTAGGTTATTTCATTGACCCATATTCTAACCCGCCTACACACTCGACACACGAGTCCGATTCATATTGCGTCTATAGTATTCCATAATAACGAAAAGACAGCACGAATTTAAAGCACGGCCGATGGTATAGGCGGGGTACACAGCGGGAGGCATTACACACACACACACATACAGTGTGTGAACGTATTGCAAATTGTTTAATATTTATGTGCGTCCTCGTATCTTAATGGTGTATCGATGTTGTTGACTGGTCCGGGGGTGTAGTGCTGAGCTTTGAATGGCTCTCTCTGTCTGTTGTAAGTAAAACCGCAACTATAGTCAACCAATTCGATTTCTAGGTCACTTCGAACCTTGTCACAGTGACGTTAATAAGAGATCTTTTGCGTCTCGCATATAGATTTTCAATGTGACAAGGAACGAAGTGGCATATAAATCAAATTGGTTGACTGTACTTACCAGCGAAAAAAATGTTCGGTCGTATTTCTTACGCATGTGAATCCTCTGGAGTTGCAGGCGTCCATAGGCTACGGTAAATGCTTACCATCAAGCGGGCCGTATGTTTGTTTGCCACGGTCGCAATTTTTATGGCAAATCCAAACACAGCAAAGTAACACTAAAGCGAAGACATATTGTTGTTTTCCTACCGGTGAGTAAGTTCGGCCGAGGTACCTAAGCAACTCGTTAGAGGCGTCCATAGGCTAATGACTGCTTACCACCAGGCGGGCCGTATGCTTGTTTGCCACTGTCGTATTATTAAAAAAAAACATTCAAAAGGAACTAATGAAAAAATTACCTTCCGACGCTTTTTGGTGTCAACGATTACCGAGTGCCGGCCAGTCGGATTCTGAAGCTTATTGCATTTGCAATAGAGTCGTAGTTCAATGACCAGTTAAATGTGACCTAACCTTTTTGTATGCTGTCATGTAGCAGGCGCGGTTTTATTTACAATGTACAAAGAATTAGCCGTAAGGCGGTTTATCATATTGCTGCGAATTTTGGTAGCGCTTACGGTGCGTAAACAGGACAGCGCTATGGACACGCAAAGCGCTATCTCTTCCCCACACCGTCACCGCATTCGAACTACGCGTCATTGTGGCAACCCACCTAGGAAGACCTACAGCTAAAATCGAAAATTTCAAACTACTGCCTGTCACTATAATTACACCTCAATTGGAGTGAAAGAGAAAGATGCTCGAAATTTTCGATGTTTGATTTTGGCACTATTACGGCCAGATCTAATCGAATCTAAGCGACCGGAGAGCACAGTCCAGGAATGTTCTCTTTCCATGTACAGTGTATAATGTTTTGAGAGGATTTGACTATTCACAATTCAATTAATGTAATGGAGATTTTATATTGTATTCAATGTATATTGTATGTGAAAATTTATTTTAATAGTTTTTTTATTGATCAAATTATGCGAGTACAAGTTTCTTTAAAAAAAAAAAACGATCGACCATCGATATGTTTAAATAGTACAATATGTTGGTAATATGCATTTAATAGATTAAAATAGTTTATACCTCTGTAATGTTTAATTTCTGA
Organism: Grapholita molesta; assembly: GCA_022674325.2. Taxonomy (NCBI): domain Eukaryota; kingdom Metazoa; phylum Arthropoda; class Insecta; order Lepidoptera; family Tortricidae; genus Grapholita; species Grapholita molesta. The sequence goes on along the minus strand of CP053125.2, from coordinate 2,539,197 downwards.
AGTAGAGCTGTAAGTATATATTTCCTTATTGTTGTTGAGGTTATAAGTGCTACGATATACTGCGATTATTCTGCGATTACGGCGCGGGCGGCGTGCTGCTGGCGCGTCTAGATCAAATATATGCAATAGTACTAATGCTGGCATAGATATTAAAACGCTAGTGTCATTCATGCGTAATCTTGAAAATAAATAAATAATAGACCGATAATTAACTTTTTGTCAATCATGTGTATAGTTGAACTAAATGGTACTTCTATGTCGTTACTACTTTGAAAAAAAAAAGGGTCGAAACTAGATATGTGCCGTTCCCGGTAAATTCCCAATAATATTCCCAATTGGTAATTTCCCCATAGTAACATTGGGATTTTTCGGGGACATATCTAACCGAATCGTAGTAACTTTGTATTCCATACATACAAGTAGTTACATCAAGAGTTTTGTTTCTTAGTAGTGGCGTTATGTACAGTCAAGGGTATACTTTTGTATAAACTTTGTTACTATAGCATTGCTGCCAAAAAGTTTATATTTATGTATGCCTTGACTGTATTTCATATTCGACTCACACTTATAGAATTATAGATAGTAGATTTTTTTATCGTGCAAATAACAACCGATACGCGAATGAATAAGGTCTAATTTTAAATATCACAATGTTGACGCTGCTTTCAGGTAAATAGTCATAAAGGCGTTTTAGATCTGTGCCATAATTGGTACGCCCGGCGCCGCCGCGTACATGCAGGTAGTCACGTAGGTAGTCGGTGTTACTGTAGTCGGGGGTAGTGACGGCCGGGACACTGCTGGGGCCTTCGAGACAGAATTTATTCTCTAGCTGAATTATAGCCGTTACAAGCAAGTATCATAGAATTATTGGATTGATAATGACTGTACAACATCGCGTTCCCCTAATTTCGGCGCTCAGTACCGCCATCTATTTTGTTTGTCAGCAGTAGGTTTGGTACTAGGGGCTCATTCAAAAATCATGTGATCGTTTTTGGGGGGGAGGGGGTCAACGAAATATCACGATTGATCACGATGGGGGAGGGGGGAGTCAAAGACCACATCACGTGTACTTTAGTTTAGTTTTAGTAGTACTGAAACGGTGTGATGTAACATAATTTCGTGGACTTAACAGTGAAAAGTGTCGACTCAAAAATCACTCGAAAACTACACGTGATTTTGGATATTAGCGTTAAGATCACCAAATATCACCAAGGGGGACGGGGGGGTCAAAATAAGGCCAAAAACGATCACATGATTTTTGAATGAGCCCTAGTTGTAAGGATATGTCTCGCTGTCAAAATAACTCAATATGAGTCCATAGATGGCGCTGTGCCACTATAGTACCTACTGAAAACAAACAAATAGCCAGAATATCGAATTGTAGACGTTGCCAATACAATATTTCTATGAACTTTTACAAGTTATATTTGTTGACTATTTCGGAAATATAACATATCCTCTGTTTTGTTGTGTTTTTTGTACTTAGGTTCAAATTTCGAAGCACAAAATATTATCTTCTAAACGCGCTTTTTGTACAATAAAACTTTTTAAATTTAGGCTGCGTGTACACTGGAGCCGAGCTGAGGCAGTGAAAACATACCGACTTTAACAAGTGTTTACTTAAAGGTTACAACAATTTAATTAATCAGCTGTCAGTATTTAAATTGATAGCAAACACTATCGTAAATAAAAACCAAAATCATTGTTATTTTAATGTATCGATTCCGTCAATGTATCTTAGGCGCGATAAAAGGCCAGTACACAGTCTTATGATATATAAATATATGTTCGGTGTATATTTATTTCTGTACAAATAGTTGTATTACGTGGCAATTTTACTTGTGTACTAAGCTTTATAATGCACAATTTTCGAAGCTGTATCTTACGAATTGAGAAATTAAAATATTCTTTGACGGTATGTACATAATAAATGTGGTTTCAAACAAAGATACAGTGAGGGCGAATGGTGTTAAAACCATTTGCCACGCACAAAGGGGCTTGCCACTTGCACTAAAATTTTATAAATACAATGATCTAATTTTATAACCGACGGAATACTAATAGTGTATTATATATGCCACTAAATGTGTAGTAACCGTTATGGACAAAGATGTGATGAACTTATTTTATTAATTATATCAATGCATTATTATAACTCTTGATAGTTAATGTTTATGTTGCTATGCAGTTGTATTATTTATGTATTCTAATGTAAGTATTAAAACGGTTTTGTATACGTAAACAAATGTGTGTGAATGAGTGTTTACAGCCAACAGGTAATATTATTGAGTGCTATTTGGCGGGAATATTAACGAGTGAATCTAGTTTAGGGAAAAGGATACATTCTACAAAATTGTGTCAATAGAATTTGAACTCTCTGTCCAACCCCTCAAGTCATTCATTCGAATGTATTTCTTTTTGAAGATGGATCCTTTTTGCTAAAATTAGTAACAAATTCGATGTGTTAATAAAAGGTATGATATTCGTGGCCGCTGTTTGTCCAAAACTACTAATATAGAGAATGTATCGATATTTTCAATATATATAAATAACACTACAAGTAAAGATTAGGTGCTTCAAAACTATGAGTAATTTTGAAGTTTAGATATAAACTGATTACTTTAAAAAATGACAGAATATTATTTGTAGATAGCTGAAATAAAATAAAATAATGAATATCGATAGTGCTACTTTCTCTCTTCACAGTTCCAAAAACGCGTATCAACAATGGCAAAATACGTCACTGAATTCTGGTATCTATATCTGCCCGGGAATTACCGGCATTTGCCACAATACCGGTATGGAAATATTCTTCATTTATGCCTCTAGTTCAATATACCTACCACTTGGCTGTAAAATTAACTCTGTACCATGTTAATAGTATTTTATTTATCCTTCAAAATGTGCCGCGAAATTCTTTGGGTTTAAAGGAAATCAAGGGTTTCGTCGCGTGATAAACTGATTTCTATTTATACTCTAAAAGAAGCACATTTTTGCAAAAACATGATTAGTAAAATGCACTTCCCACACATTATTTTTTAATTTTACATCGAAAACTTTTTGATGTATACTTTTTTCAATAAATATTTAACCAATAGCGTTTGTTTGAGTTCTTCTATACTTATTCACCCTTTCATGATTTTTAACCACGTCGCAACCGACTGTTTCATACTGTGGCGCTACCCCGAACAACGATATTCGTAAATTTCGGAAGATTGTCTGTCACTCTCATGACACCTTAATTTTATTAAAAGAGAAAGATGCCCGAAATATACGAACTTCGATGTTCGCGGTACCGTTCCAGTATTCAACGACATTTATTTGTCTTGAGTGCGAAAAAAACACCATTCGGCTAGTACGACCTTTTCGATCTTACTGCGTGGACATAAAGGTTATTAACTTATTAGTGGTCTGGTCGCAGTTAGCAACAACATCCATAAGGTCTGTGATGCGTAAATGGTAAAATGAACACAAGTTAATTGATATAATCAAATTTATTAAATACAACAAAACTTTAATTTTGTACCTCCCTTCCTTGTAATCATATGGGACATTGGTCATTGGTAGTTACAAAGTATGTTATACTAATAAAAACTGTCAAAGGGTATTACTTAGTTATTACTTATAATATAAAACTAAAAAAAATTGTCACATAAAAAGTCAAAGAATAACACAAATGTAGCTTTCAACTAAGTATAAGTAATACACAAAAAAAATCGAATTAAAACAACATAATACAAAGTTTCTTAAAACATAAAAGGTATTTACTAGGTTAATAATTAAGTTTTTCTTTCTTGCTTTGTCAATAATCGTAGGTAGTGACATAAATTACGTGAATATAAACCCTGAAAGATGGTACCTAACTAGTTAATCTAGGTATTAGGTAAAAATATCTAACAATAGAAACATACATACTGCCAACATGCATTATGTAACGAAAATATTAAATTGTATTTTAATGTGATAATTAACTTATATTCACTATTTAGAAATCTTATTAAGGTCTTAAATTTTATTAGGAAGAATTTTGACATTTTTAATTCAAAATTAATCAACTGAATCTATGAAGTGCTCAAAATAAGTCCCAATCTGTTGAACATACAAAGTCAGACTCATGTAATTTTATTTATAAATCTATGAATGGAATTTTAATGTAACAAGTACACATTATATGTTCCACTTGTTTCATTTTCTTTTATATTTAGTCTTTTATGTCTTTGGGTGTAGAAGTTATTTATATTCATAAATGTCTCTCAAACATTCTTAAATGAAACGATGTTTTGTCTGTAGTGACAAATAAAAACAAAACAAAATTTAACTACGTAAAGTAGATATGAGGAAGCTGATTGCAGTTTGTAATTTTTTCGTATTTGCATATATTAATTTATTATGTAAATAGACTTTCAAGGAATATTATATTCAAGCCCTTATATTTTCTTCTCAAAACTTCTGGGTATGGGCCATCAATGTTCTCCAGAAAACAGTTGCCTGCTAGGTTGGTGAAGCTGAGATCAAGGTCCAGCTCGCGGCCTGGTGCCACAGCGCGCCTCGCCGCCGCCGCGCGAGCCGGCAGCTTGCGCGTCAACTGCCCAGAACCCTGCATTGTTAGTTCCTTGAGTTGAGGACATTTGCGGATGATTGTGACAATGTCATCATCAGTGGCATAGTAGAACTGCGAGATCTTCAGGGAGGTCAGGCGAGCACCTGCGTTTTTCTACAACAGCTTTACACTGCGACGCGACATCATTCGACAGTCTCCTAAATCTAAGGTCACCAGTTGTCGACAGTTCTGTGTCACAGCTTCTATATCTTCATCAAATAGCTGGTATTCAAGGCTGAGGTGCTTCAAACGGGTCAGTCGACTCAATTGATTGCCGCAGCCACCTCTCAACACTTCACTGTCATTCAGATACAATACTTCTAATTTAGGCATTTTATCCAAACCATATTGAATTTCTTCAAAGAAATCACCAGAAATACAATCCAGTTTCAGTTTTGTAAGTTCACCAAGGCGGTTGAAAGCTAAAAGCATGTGTTTGGATGTCACTTTATCACACATTGCAATCTCAAGAGACTTTAAATTTGACAAGTTTAAACTCTTGAAGCAAAGACCAGTTATAGAGTCACAACTGTAAAATTTCAGTTCTACTAAGGCTTTAGCTGCAACGAACTGGCTTACATAGCAATCTGGCATAGAACAATCATGTAGACATAATCGTTGCAGGAACTTAAAGTTGTCACGTAGATTGAGTTGGCGCACTTGTTTTGGTGTCAGGAATTGCACATGCTTTAACTTGAGGGCTTCTATGTTAGGGCAGTTTTCCTTAATAATTGCCAGACTCTCTAATCCATTGCAGTAAGTAGTCACAACCGAGGCCCCTAATTTTTTGGTCCAACGCTCAAATGACTCGTAATAGCTGGGACGAACATAGCAGGTGTTAAGTTTCTTGTCCTTATCATACCTGTATTCGTAAACTGTTATACGAACTCTTTGCAAATGCTTCAGCACCACTGCCTGCCACTGGCGGCTGGCGCTCTCTGTTCTCATGAGGTCTCTCACGGGCACGTACTGCAGCAAGGCGCGCCAGCAATTCTCGTCGAGATAATCTAGTATCGTTCGTACGTTGTCTGTTTCTATTTGAAACATTTTAGTATCTCTACATATATACAATACAAAATCAATTTTTAGGAAAATATAAATTGCCTTTCAAGTGTGGTAAGTGCAGAACAAGTTCAAACTTGAGAAATTTTGAATTTTGAAATAGCCACTGTTGCCCATGAATCATAGTATATCATAATAGTTCCCGAAACCTATCAGGCGGGTTTTTTGCTGGTCCTTCGAGGGATCAATCAAAATAGTGTTGCGTATAACAAATAAGTTTTTCGTGTACCGGTCCACCAATTAGTTCTACTACTGACGGCTCAGTCCGGTCGAGAAAGTTTTTAGGGATCTTCTGAAGTGTTATACTTTATACTTTAGAAGAAGCTTTCAGAGGATGAGTTTTGCGAAAAGCAATTAGAAAACTTGTAGTTTTATAGAAGAACCGTCAAATTACAGAAATGAGGAAGGTTCCCGAAATAAATGTAAGCAAATATTTAGCATTGATTGTCAAAAAAACTGAAAATGTGTCGGCACTGTGTGATGCACAAGGCACATGTGCCATCTTGTAACAATAATAATATGGTCTACAACTGGGCGTCATGGCACAGAAATTATAACAATTCTCAAATCCTGCCGCCACGTTTCTCTAACCAAACAACTGAACCCAGCGGAAGTGGCAGGCCATAAATGACCGCTTTTTTTGACTCGGACATTTTATTTAGAGACCAGATTCGATGCGCTCCTGTGTGTTTATTGCTGCTGACTGTACAAATATTTCCACTCGTATTTTCTGGTCATGTCACGGTTCTTGCTGCGATTAGGGTTTTGGGATAAAAGTTGAAAAAAAAACGAAAGTTTAATTAAGACGTGTATGTAAAGGAATTGATCTTTAAACATGGGCCATGATCATCTAACGTTCCTTTATACGTTTGTGTGTGTAGTTTGTTTTTCAGATTAAATAGTGTTTTATTTATGTTAATGTATTTATTTTTCTAGCAGTAAAGAAAAAAGTATATCTTGAAATTATTACAGTTATATAATATATACTTTATTTATAAAACATTGAAAGATATTTTATAGCGATTAAGTAGAAAAATGTGCGTGCAACAGAACGTATGTTGCGATGCGTCGACACTGACAGATATGACAGATCAAATGCAGTAACAAAACTGAGGTTATAAAATAGTTATATTATTATTTTCTCTTTTAAATCTTTTAACAAATAAATGTTTTATTTTTTAATAATTACTCTGATTTAAGTTCATGGCATTATGAAGGTTAGTGTTACAAATAATAAAACTAAGCTCGAGTGCAGTTTACAAATGTAACTTCGATTTTTACGTTGTCTAATGTTTTTAGAAAATACCTGAACAAAAATTGCAAGCATTCTCAGCCGGCTCAATGGGAGCCAGAAATCTATCAAAGAAAGAGCTTGAAGAATTACGGAAGAAGGAAGAGGAGGAAGCTGCTGCTCATGTAAGATTTAATAACTATTGACTGATATGTTGCGGTATTTGTATTAAATATATTTAAGCAGAAGGCGAAGAATATAACTGATAGTGTTGTGAGCGTACTCGAAACATATCGCCTAGTACGATATAATTACACGTGACTTTATCAATTTGTAACTACTTAAGTAGAAGGCCAAGACTAAAGTGTAGAGTGTAGCAAAACAAAGTAACCACTAAGTATTTTTCTAAGAAGTTTCTACACAAAATTTGCTATTAATGTTCACTGGACGGAGGGAGGGAGTATTTTGGTCCATTTATTTTTGGGTTCAAGGAACATGTGAGCTGTTGATGACCAATTTAGCTTTTTAATTTTGATACTTGCACTTTCTAATTTTGATATCTTCCTCAAATTGTCTCACCATAAACAAGTTTAATGCCTTGATTGCAGGTGTTCAAAGAGTTTGTGGAAACATTTCAAGAAGCTCCCAGCACCACCTCTAAGGTTTGGGTGAAAGCGGGAACTTACGATGCTGGTGCCAGAAGTGAGTTTGTGTTTATAAAATAAACCTGAATTAATCTCTAGCCGCCCGGAGACCTATTAAAAGGTCTCCCATTGGATGCCATTTTGAATTTTAATTATGACAAACCATAGTTGCATTTGGCAAGTTTTGATCTCTAGGTGGCTGGAGGTTTATACACATTTATAAAATATTTGATATGGCCAAAATATTTTTGAGTTGTCCTGTCCCCCTAATCAAAATAATGGAGTGGATAATTCTATATGAAATGAAGTTAAACCCAGCATTAATGAATTACACAAATCATCAATTTGTTAAACTAAATTTACAGAGGAAGATACCTCAGAACGAGGTAAACTATATAAGCCGGTGTCAAGATTCGAGGATAAGCGTCCCAGTGCTGAGGATGTGGTACGCAGCTTGGCTCAACGGAGCTCCACAGAGCAGAGCAGACTGCGGGCAAAGCAAAACAAGGATAAGAAGAAGAGTAATCTTGAATTATTCAAGGAGGAATTGAGAATGTATGAATATTCTTTAAATTATTAGTGTTAAAAGTAATTGATAGATAGATAGCTGCTTCTTATATATCTAATAATTTTTTTAAACCATAATAAATTAATACCGATTCTGTATGCCTAGCATTGCTGGTCATAATAATAAAAACTAATACTCAACATAAATTTTGACTTCACTAATGTGAGGAAGAACAGTATGTCTACCTCTGACAGTAAAAAACATTTAAGAATAAGAATAAGAATAGAATAAGAATAAATTTATTCAGGACAGAACAAAATAAAACTTATTTAAAATAATTAAAGAAAAGGAGTGTCACTGAAATGGCCTCCACTCAGCTTGTTGTGTGGTATGACCCCTGACGCTGGTCTTCCGTGTTGATTTTCATTCATTTCATTTTCACTTAGTTTATAAAAACACAGGTGAACAAACACATTATGTCTACCTCTGACAGTAAGAAACATTTTCACTTAATTTATAAAAATACACGTGATCTTGCATGCGGGTTGCGCTATGATCATTGAATATCACTAAGGAGGGTAAGGTATCAATGATTTCTGGACGAATACCTTAATGACGTCAGTCTTCATCGGGTTTTTTCTTATTATATTACATCGGGTATTTAAGTGTAAACGTGTTCGTTGCCGTGTGATGCCGGCTGACTAGACTAGCACCACCCCATCTCCTCGCGCGGGTGTCGTAAGAGATGACAAAGGGAATAATGCTACAGACGGACAGCAGCGCCCGTCGAAACCCAATCTACAGCTACTGCAGTTGCGGGTTGGCAATAAGAGGGTACACGTCATATTTGTGGGAGGCTTATGTCCAGCAGTGGACTGCATACAGTTGAAATGTAAACGTGTTTCAGGATACAGGAGGAGCGCTCGGAGCGGCACAAGTACAAGAACGTGCTGCGGGAGCGCGGAGCCCCGGGCGCCGAGCCCGTGCCCGAGCTGCTGCCCGACGTGGGCTCGTACGACACCGGCGACCCCAACACCACCAACCTCTACCTCGGCAACTTGAATCCTAAGGTATGTAACAGTAGTACAACCTACAGAATGGTGAATCAACTATTTATTTTATTTTATTTCATGTGAAACAAACAGTCATACAAATATATTTTTACAGTGTTTACTTATATTTAGTTTAGACCTATAGATTCCAAAATTAGTAAAACTTATATATTTATGAACACGACTTGTACATATTAATTGTATAAAAGCGGGTAACTCACGTTTTATAAGTCGAATATTGCTCGACATGTTTCACTCCGTAACGAGGAGCATAATCATGAGCCATTCGCGTTGGCTAACCGACGCAGACTGCGGGCCGCAGCTCTCCGCGACCGTGCACTCGACGCCGGCAACAGCTGAGGGCGGGGAGGCGAGAAACTACCCTCATTTTCAGCAATTTTGTCAATAGTGCACACTACACTTACTATGTCCGTTGGCAAAGGTCTGTCCACACAAAACTCCGACGCACCACACAAAACAGTTCTCCAATTAGTGGGCACTGATCGTCCCCAGTCACGGTTAAAGTTTGGGTAACGACTAATTTCAATAGCCTCCCATACTTTGCGCTGAACTACAAATTTTTCCTTCGAAAGTACAGTTACCTTATCGAAACGTATGTAATGAGTCGAGTCCGAGTCCAGTATATGCTCCGTCACTGCAGAACCACGGCTGTCCCTGTTTTTCATGCTACGTATGTGTTCTGATATCCTGGTGGCAATGTTTTTTTTTTTTTTTTTTATGACATAGGCGGCAAACGAGCAGACGGATTGCCTGCTGGTAAGCAATTACCGTCGCCCATGGGCACCCGCAACACCAGGGGAGTCACAAGCGCGTTGCCGGCCTTTAAGGGGGGTTGGAGCTCTGGGAACCCTACTCACCATCAGGAACACAACACTGCATACCTGAAAGGTAGCAGTGGTATTATAGCTGTGGTCTTCTGTAAGGAGGAGGTACATCCCCAGTTGGGCTGCCCCAGAAAATGTTGCGGCCCGTTTCTCCTATATAGCTCTTCCCACATGAGCAATGAACTGTCCAGGTGTATATAGGATTCCTTGCTCATGTGGGTACAACGCAAGCCTTCTTAATCTTACCGTGGGGCTCAGTCAATTTGTGTCAGAATGTCCTGTAATATTTATTTAATAAAAATAAATGAATAAATAAATATTTCGGGACAATCTTACACAAATCGACCTAGTCCTACGGTAAACTCAGTAAGGCTTGTGTTGTAGGTACTAGACGACGATAAATATAATAAATAAATACATATAAATACTTAAATACATAGAAAATACCCAAGACTCAGGAACAAATATCTGTGCTCATCACACAAATAAATGCCCCGACTGGGAATCGAACCCAGGACCATCGGCTACAGAGGCAGGGTCACTACCCACTAGGCCAGACCGGTCGTCTTATTTACTTATATTTATTTACCCGCAGATTACAGAGCAACAGCTAATGGAGATATTCGGTCGCTACGGACCGCTTGCGAGTATAAAGATAATGTGGCCGCGTTCGGACGAGGAGAAGGCGCGCGGCCGCAACTGCGGCTTCGTGGCGTTCATGAGTCGACGCGACGGCGAGCGCGCGCTGCGGTGCATCAACGGTAACATCTAATATAAGGGTTATTTTGAAGCCGGTCACACGGACTGCGTTTTGTTACCGGCAGCGAAGCCGTTTTGATTTTCGGCACAGGAATTGAATACTAATATTATTTTGATACAAATGATTATGCTTTGATAAATTTTAATGTATTAGTTATACTACACTAATCGCTTTACCTAACCTAAAAGGTTACTAGACGATTAAATATCTTATCCATTCCTTTTTTTGTTGTCACGTGCAGGGATAGTTGAGCTTACCCATGTCTGTAACTTAGTCGCGTAATGCCAATCGGGCCTATATGTCAAATCGGAACACAACATCGGGAGATATAGATTCTTCATTACGCTGGTATCAACAATCCCTGTACGTTACTATATTAGTGTAAGAAGCGATTCTCTCTACTCTACGTTACGTTTTCGCGATCGCGTGTTTCCCTAGATGTCAGGACGATGGCGAGAGGTCTAGCTTTCAAAATCCACCAATATAAAAAAAAAAACATGATTAAACGTGATTGGTGAATTGACCGTAGTTATGCAGAAAACGACCAACTCAATTTTTTTGTCAATGCAGAAAGCGACCAAATCAACTGAGTTATAGTGTAAGTTACTTTGACAAAAATAAAAAGTTGGTCGCTTTCTGCATAACTACGGTCAATTATGACACACAGTGGGTATTACAGTATGAGGTTCTTCAAAAAAGGAGTGTACAGGTTCTTAAAGGGTAGGCAACACGCATGTGCATCCTTTGGAGTTGCAGGCTACTGTAACTGCTTACCACCAGGCGGACCGTATGCTTGTTTGCCACCGTTGTAGTATTTAAAAAAAGACAGCTAGACGTCTCGCACTGTGCTGCCATCTAGTTAACCGATCGCGGAAACACTCATTGAAAAACTTCCTAATTATAAAAAAACATGTTAAAGGCAAGGAGATAATGAATTACGAGATGAAGCTGGGCTGGGGCAAGGCCGTGGTGATCCCGCCCGTGCCCATCTACATCCCGCCCGCGCTGCAGACGCCGTGCCAGCCGCCGCCGCCCTCCGGCCTGCCCTTCAACGCGCAGCCGCCCAAGCACAGGCTCAACAAGGTATCACATCTGGCTCGATTCGTTGACTCAAATCTATATGATTTATCAACATCGCTGGGATCTCCTACCCAATCAGTTTAGAATAATAAAACTGCGGAACGTTTGGGGATGAAAAGGCAGCACTTCCTAATGGATTGTGTCAAAACTTAAGCAAAGAGGGAACAGTCTTTTTTTCGGGACAATATTACACAAATCGACCTAGCCCTACGGTAAGCTCAGTAAGGCTTGTGTTGTAGGTACTAGACTATTTATATAATATATAGATACATATGTTATTTAAATACTTAAATACATAGAAAACATCCATGACTCAGGAACAAATATCTGTGCTCATCACACAAATAAATGCCCCGACTGGGAATCTAACCCAGGGCCATCGGCTTCATAGGCAGGGTCACTACCCACTAGGCCAGACTGGCTTGATTCATACCTTGACACCTTGAAAACCTTACACGAGCGTGATAGCAGCGCATTATGAGCGCAAGAAGCAAGAAAGACCTATATCTTAAAATTAATAGATAATTTACAAATATAACCTCTAGCCGCCCGGACACCTAATATAAAAAGGTCGCCCATTGAATACCATTTTTAATTGTAATTATGACAAAGCATAAGTTTTGCTCTCTTGGCGGCTAGAGGATAAGTATTTTTTTTTTTATAAATGATTTTCTGGTTACAGATACCACGAGTCCGGCCCGGCGAGTACTACCCCAGCGACCCTGAGGACAGGAAAGCTTACGAGGAGGTATGATTGTTAGAACTTCACGTAGCTTGTTAGCTCAATAAACTTTTATTTGTCCCTCGTTGCCATGGTTATGTTCTCCTGGGTCACTCTTCAACCCACAGTTTAATTGCATCGAAATACACAAAACATACATATTTGTAGAAGATATAATAATCGAGGGTTTCGTGGTCAAACCCAATAAGTCGAGTAAAAGGGATTTTGAATTTAGAACTATACGTGAATTACGTAAGATTGTTATTTCAATTAAATATATATCGATTTATCGGGTTTGACCATCCAACCCTCTATATGTCCCTTCCATAATGGGTCACCTACCAAGCGCGTCAGTACGCAAGACCACATTTCTTGTAACAAACTATGCTTCAGTTGTCCCCTGGCTTATGGGACAGAATAACAACAACAAAAAGGTGATTCACTACTATACAAAATCGCGTTCCCCTCATTCTGGTAAACGCACTAGCTCCATCTATCACGTTTAAGAGCAGTAGATCTCAGTTCTATACTGGTTCAATGACAGATCGCTGTCAAAATAAAATGAGCCCGTGGATGGTGCTGCGCCATCTAGTAGACAAATTGTGAGAACGCGACTCCGTATATATAATCAATCCATTATTTCTATGAACCGCTGTTTAGTATGATATTAATGTTAGATTGAATTGATATTTAACGTAGCTTGCGTCACCGACATAGCCCACCGGGTTAGCAAGCTGAAGTGGCAATTAGCAGGCCATATTGCACGCAGAGAAGACGCCCGATGGTCTCCACTCGACGACCACGTTCTAGCAAGCGCAGCGTATTAAGGTCGCCGGAAGACGCTGAATGCAGGTCGCTTCCAACCGGTCCCTGTGGAGGTTCAAGGGGAGGCTATGTTCAGCAGTGGACGTATTATGCCTGAGATGATGATGATGACGATAGCTTGCGTATCTCAACCATACGATTACACTCCCGTATCCGGTGATTAGTTTTTTCAACGCTCAATTATCCCAATGTAGTTATCGAGTGTGTTCAAGCGTTTTGACTCAAGGAACGTTGTATAGGAGGTGATCACAAATATCGGAACAACGCCTCTATTGTCAAGGCGATAAAGTGCATGTTCCTATATTTCTGACCACCTCCACAGCTCCGATGTATCTGATGGCATTGTACACGTGTTTTTCTCTTTCAGATATTGTCGCAGTCAATAGTCAAAGTCGTGGTTCCGACTGAGAGGTAATTTTGTTTTTTTTAAGATATTGATTTTTCAATTTAGGCACATTACATGCACTTGTGAAGGTAAAAAAAAAATCTACCATCTGTTCCAACCTTACACCTCTGAACCGAGAAGATACCGGCAAGAAACTGCGGCGGGACTTATTTTTTCAAAAGAGTGCTAATAAAATATATATATGTTTTTATTATATGTCCTACGTCCTCGTCTGTCACATTGACATTAATCCCAGGAACATCCTGATGCTGATCCACCGGATGGTGGAGTTCGTGATCCGCGAGGGCCCCATGTTCGAGGCCATCATCATGAACAAGGAGATGAGCAACCCGTTCTTCCGGTTCCTGTTCGAGAACCAGTCGCCAGCGCACGTCTACTACCGGTGGAAGCTGTTCTCCATGCTGCAGGGCGACTCGCCCAAGCAGTGGGCCAGCAACGACTTCCGCATGTTTAAAGGTACCTCAAATCTCTGCCAGGCAGATCTGTTTAAAGGTAGCTCAAATCTCTGCCAGGTAGATCTGTTTAAAGGTAGCTCAAATCTCTGCCAGGTAGATCTGTTTAAAGGTAGCTCAAATCTCTGCCAGGTAGATTTTTATAGGATTTTTATAGACAGTCTATGAAATTATAAGTACAAAAATTGAGCTATAATTACTTTAGTTAACCTCCGGTAGTAGGTAACCTACCTATTAGTTTTACGATTTAAAAAAAAAGCATTTAACTCATGACAAAATCATTTCTGCCATAAGTCGTCCATTGTTGGAGACAGGCTTTCCCCTAAATGTGACTTGTATCGTCACAATACTGACATAATGTAGTTTTGCTACAAGTTAATTGGGGTCATTATTTTTCTGAAACTCCCATATACTTGAAGGTAATTATCGCACATTGAAATAAATACGGCGACAATGATTGTTTGTTTACCATGTTGTATACCATGGTTGTTTTAACCAAAATGCGTAATTGCGTAGCTACGAAGGTAAATGCGTATATTATTCCTATATTATTAATTGTGTGTTGTCTGTGGGCAGGCGGGTCGGTGTGGCGGCCGCCGGTATTGAACCTGTATACCGCCGGCATGCCGGACGAGCTGGTCGACGAGGACGAGACCAAGGAGAACATCCGCGGCACGCTGTCGAACAAGTAACTATATAACGACTAGAAATCGATGACAGTGACATATATATATTTATTTATTACTAAAACAACTTAAATCTATCATTACATGTCGTGCCTAATGTGATAGATAAGTGACACCAATAACTTATTAAACAAATTAAACATATCTAATAATTAACAACAGGCATATACTACGATTGAGCAATATAGTTATTATATCGACTGGACAATTGATTGATATCGATCGATGTATTATCGTACAGGGCTCTTAACCAGTTTGAACTTGAAAGTAAGAACAAATCAAATTATTTTTTATGAAATATGCGGGTTCGAATTCCGTCTCGAACGCCGGAGGTCCTCGTCGCTTTTTCTTAAGTATATGTCATTTATTTCTACTTTTAATTTATATAGTAGTACTACGACTTAAAAATCAAAGCAAATCAAAATATTTCATAAAAAATAATTTGATTTGTTCTTACTTTCTTAAATACCCTATTTTTTACAATAAGTCCCTGTTTATTATTTAGGTCTCGGTATAATGTAATTTTTCTCAACGTTGAAATTATGTTTCTTATAATAGGCTGTGTAATATATCGATGCAAGCTTGGCTCACCGAGAGACCGTTAAACTTAACAGTCTCTGTGGAATACTAATATAAAAAGAGGAGCCTGTAAATCTATATGAATAAATATTCATTATGGCGATTGGCCACAAAAAAAATATTCGTCACTACTTCCACTGCGCATATTAAAAACAATAATAAACGTTTGGTAATTTTTGCATTTATTCGGCAAGTTTGGTTTTAGTTAAAAATACAACATTAATTTCTTGACTTTTTAAATTAAAAGCTTTATACAGGGTGTTTTTGACCATTTGCTTTAACTTCGACAAAGTGCTTGGCATAATAACGCAAACTTATACCTTAAACCATTTTACAGTATTCCAAAAAAAAAAATTTTTTTGTATTTCATACAAAATAATTACATATTTATTTGATGGCTATTGTAAAAGGTCCTTTTGAGTTAGACAGAAGTTAGTGTCAACTTGTTGTCATTTGAAAGTTAAAACTTCATCGTTGACAGAATTGATAGTTCGTTATAATCGTTGGTAGCCCAGCGGTAAGGCGTGTGACTTTCAATCCGGAGGTCGCAAGTTCGAGCCCGGATCGTACCAAATGAGCTTTTTGTATATTTTTTGTGTCCTACAATTTTTTTTTATTAATTTTGTTTACGTTCGTATCATTATTAATATTAGCTCTCTGAGATCATGGCATGGCATAGGTTAAAACTATTAAAACTATACTAAATGTAGGATTTTTTTGAGTGAAACGGAAAGAGTGAAAGGGAAGGATGAAAGAGTGAGGGAGAAAGGGATAGGGATGGCATATGGCGGCCAACTGAATGAAATAGGGTGTGACGTTTTGTGCGGTGGAAAAGTTAAAAAACAAATAATGAATACTGCGCCAAAATGGACAATTTTATTACGAGACCTACATAAATTTATTAAAAATATCATATTTACTTAAAAAAATACAGTCACAATAAAATAAAATGAACCCTTTTTTGTATCACCAACACTACTGCAACTTCTCAGTCTTCAAAGTAGCCACCTTCATTTTCTAAACAAACGTTCAGTTGTGTCCTTATCTCGCGGTTTAAGTTGACAGGAGTGGCACGCATGATTAGCTTCTTCATGAATGCGTTGTATCAATTGTTCTCTCGTGGCCACCGGTTTCGAGTAAACTCTTTTTTTTAGCGTACCCCAGACATAGACACACCGGACACACTAGACTTCTAGTGGTGTTAGGTCCGGAGACCTGCACGGCCACGCGAGGGTACGACTGCCGCGGCCAATTCAATATTATCGTCGTAAGTTCGAAGTACTGGAGACTTACATTCGTAAAAGTATTACGGTTGCGGCGTTCGTCGATTGGGATATCGATGTCGGTACTCCCTCGCTAAACCCGCGAAACCGTAAATAAAGCGTATGTCAGCCACTTCCTCGATCGTATAATGAACCAAATTAAGACGCAAATTAAGTCAACAGTTTCAGTTTCAGTTCGTAGATAAACCGCTCACAGAACGCACGTCTCCTAGTTTATGTCAGGGCTGTTCAAACCTCGGGTCGCTTCAGCTAATCCAATATGTTTATGTGCGCGCGATGTGATAACAGTGCCACGGATGGACCAACTTGTGCCCGGTGCAAGCGTCAGTTCGATTTTCAGTGTTCCGGCACCTCGGAGACTAATTATAGAAAACTCGGTGCACGGAAAAATACCTGGCGCTGCTCAGACTGCGTGAATAATCCCTCTTCCAGTAACAGTGACCCGCTGATATCGGCTCAGCTTGAGGAGATGAAAAACACATTAAAAGACATCACACGGAAACTGGAGCCGCTTGCCTCTCTTGCAGAAGATATGAAGACTGTAAAGGCTGAAATTTCACACCTAAAAGATTCAGTGGAGCTGGCTCATACCTCAGTGGGCAAGGTTCAAACCTCCCTTGAAGGCTTGAACGACAGGGTAAAAACCTTGGAACTCGAAGTTAGTAGCCTAAAGAAACTGCAAGATGATGTATCCAAAATACACGAAGACATGCATGAGAAAGAGCAGTGGGCCCGTGCTAATAATGTGGAGATCAAAGGTTTACCCATGAAGAAATCCGAAGACCTTTATGATATTGCATCCCGAATCTCTCAAGTGATTAAATGTCCATTTCGACGAGAGGATATTAATTACATTGCCCGTGTCCCCAATCTCCAGGAAAAGTCTACCAAAAATATTATCATGGCCTTCAATAATCGCTATATTAAAGAAAACTATGTAGCTGCATCCCGTGGGCATGGTGCACTCTCCCTTAAAGATGTGGGATACCATGGGGACGGACCTATATATGTGAACGACCATCTCACTCTGCAAAATAAAACGCTGCTAAGGGAGGCCAAAATACTAGCAAGAGAAAAAAACTGCAAATATGTCTGGACCAGGCACTGCAAAATCCTGGCGCGAAAAACGGACACCTCTCCAATAATCCGTATAAAAGTGAAACAGGACCTTTTAAAAATATGAAGTTATCCAATTTTTATTTTTACTTAAAACTCCTATTAATTGACGGGGGCGCAAATTTAAATTTACTTGTTGCTCATCTCAAGTGTATTTACTCAGCGGCCCGTGGGCTGACGAGCCCTGCAATCGGTGTGTCCATGTGTGCATTGTTGTTGTTACTTGTACTCCATATCGCTCGCTGCCAGTTCATTCAATTCCGACCCGTAACTAGTGTTGAATTTTTTAAACTGAATCTTATTGTATTGAGCATTGGTACTATTTTATCAAAACTGGTATGCAATTTGGGATTTAAATTGTTTGCATTGAATCATAACCATTTCAACTATTCTTTCTTAGTTCTGGGCCTACCCGTTTTTAATATTTATGTTATTGCTACGCTCTTTGCAGTCATTAATTTATATTTTATATAACATAACTTATACTCTATTAGCTAGCAGTGTATTTATCGCTTGTCTGGGCGTACGGTCCCCGGTGGCAGTTTTTGTACAAAGTAATTATTATATTTATAGACTACATTTACCGGCCTTGCTTTAAACATATATTATCAGAATACCAGAGGATTACGCACCAAAATTAACTCTCTTAAAAGAAATACTCAATTAAACAATTACGACGTCATATCTTTAACTGAAACGTGGCTACTCGAAGGGATTAGTAACAGCGAACTATTTGATGATCGTTATCTAGTATGGCGAGTAGATAGGGATTACAGCCGCACTAACCAGCGGTATGGGGGCGGAGTCTTGTTGGCAGTTCGTAAGGAATTTGCTTGTCTCGGACGACTTGACTGGCGCTCCTCTGCGGAGGACGTGTGGGTCACCATATCGATGGTTTCGCAGAACAATCGTTTTAATATTAATATATGTACTCTATATTTATGCTCCGAAAATAACGGTTATTCTTTCAATGCCCAATTAAGTAACTTTACATCAAAATTAAATGACATAGTGATGGCCGCCCCAAATGATACATTTATAATATTGGGTGACTTTAACTTACCTAATTTAGACTGGCATTCATTATTTGATGGACGTATCGAGCCCAGCGGGCTGGCTGGAGAAGCTCAAATATTTTTCTTCGATACCCTAAATCAACATAACTTAGACCAGTACAATTTCGTACATAATGTTAACAACCGAATTTTAGATTTGGCATTTTCTAACGAGCCGCTTACGGTAGGACCGTGCCTCTGTCCTCTCGTGGAACCTGAAGACGCCCATCACAAGTCCCTGATATTAGAACTGCGCTTAAAGGCCCCAATACCGCTTGCGTCGAATAATAGGCAAATATACAATTATAAACGAGGAAATTATGGTAAAATCTGCGCTGAATTGAACGCTTTAAACTGGGACTCAATTCTTAGTGAGGTTTCTATTGATGACGCCTTATCAACTTTTAATACTGTTATATACAACCTAAGAGATCAATTTATTCCACACAAATCTATCTCCCCAAAAAAGTATCCTCATTGGTTTAGTCCTGCTTTAAAAAAAGTGTTAAAGGAAAAACATAAGTATTTGTTAAAATATAAGAAATATGGTTCCCTCTCCGATTTCCAGTCTTTCTCACTACTCAGGCGAAGAGCGAAACTACTTGAGGAAACTTGTTATGAGGACTATATCAGCAGAATAGAAATAGCCGTTGTAGATAACCCTAAGATGTTTTGGTCATATACAAAATCACTCAGTAAAGGGTCTCAGAGTGTTCCAGCCGTTATGAACTATGAATCTTCGGAAGCAGATACTGGCGAATCTATATGTAATTTATTTGCGGATTATTTTAAAACAACCTTCCTGGGTAATATCTCAAGTAATGTTCAACCTATCACAGAACCCACCGCGACAAGCGCAAGTATAAGCAACATCGAGGTCAATTCCACCATAGTTCTAAAACTATTAAAATCGGTTCATCTTAACAAAGGTGCTGGACCGGACTAGATACCGCCTATTCTAATTTTGAACTGTGCTGAAAGTATTGTAGAACCTCTTTGCATTATTTTCCGTCGGTCCCTGGCTGAGGGTATTGTCCCTAAACTCTGGAAATCTGCTTTGTTACCCCATACACAAGTGTGGTGATCGTTCAAACAAAAAAAATTACAGGCCCATATCCAAATTGTGTATATTTGCTAAAATATTTGAAAAAATAATTCATAATCAAGTTTATTCATCCCTTAAATCAACCTTTATAGGCGAACAACACGGTTTTGTAAAAAAGAAATCTACAGATTCTAACTTACTATTGTTTTGTGATTATTTGTCAAGTAATATGGAGTCTGGAGGTCAAGTTGACACCATATATACTGATTTTAGCAAAGCTTTTGATAGAATAGATCACCAAATACTTATGCAGAAGCTTTTGAAGTGCGGCATCCACGGAAATCTGTTTAGGTGGTTTACCTCCTATGTCCAAAACAGATCTCAGGCTGTGGCTGTAAATGGTTTTATATCCTCTTGGGTTGACATTCCTTCCGGTGTGCCCCAGGGGTCGCTGCTGGGTCCATTGCTCTTTGTCATTTTTATCAATGATATTCACTCCATATTTTATCATTCCCGTTTTCTACTATACGCTGATGACGCAAAAATATACAGAGCTATAAAACATATCAACGACTGTTTTCTTTTACAGGAGGACCTTGACAGGTTCTCTAATTATTGTGCCAGGAATAGACTAGATCTTAATGTTGCCAAGTGCCATTCTATGTCGTTTACTCGCAAACCTGAACCAACCTTTTTTAATTACACTCTTAACTCAACCAGTATTTTTAGTTCATCGTTAGCTAAAGATCTGGGTCTTCATCTAGACTCGAAGCTTTTATTTGATAATCATATAGACAAAATTGTAAAGAAAGCCTCAAGGTCTCTAGGCTTTATCATGAGAACTACCTTTAAATTTAAAAAAGTGAAGCCTATAAAAATTCTATACTGCTCGTTCGTACGTTCTATTCTTGAGTATGCATCCGTTGTGTGGAATCCATGTTATGATGTTTATATAAAACGAATTGAGTCCATACAAAATAAATTTCTAAAATATGTGCAATTTAAAACTAAAGTCTTTGATTCATCTTACTTAGATAGGTGCGTAAGACACCATTTTCTTCCTTTAGATTTAAGGAGAAAAGTTACTGATATAGCCTACTTAACTAAAATCCTAACTGGATCTGTTGACAGCCCGGAACTGATTGAGAGTATTAATTTTCGTATCCCCAAAGCATCCTCAAGGTATTACCGACCTTTGTCAGTCCCGCCATGGAAAACTAACTACCGTCAAAACTCATACTTTGTCCGCGTTGCAAGGTCGGTGAATGAACTGTGCTATCGCGACGATCAACTTGATTTGCACCTACTGACACCCGCGAAAATTAAAACATATATGGCATCTAGTTTCTTTGCTCCCCCACCAGCTACTGAATAGTTTATTTATATTTGGAGAATGTATAAGTATAAATTTCATCCGTTTCTGTTTGTCTACGATTTGAATGCTTTTGTGTTAACCTGTGTATTACTTACGTAACTTGTCTGTGGAAACCTATAATTGGCATTTCTTGAAACATATTTTGTATAACCTATTTGTTATTTAAGCTGTTGGTTTTCCAAATAAAATAAAATAAAATAAAATACACAATTTTTCTTTGAGAATCAAATAGGTGTTGTAGCATAACAGGAATTTTTCATTATCAAATTGGTGTGACACTCAAATGACACTAGCGAGTCAAGTGAGAGAGATCATTTATTTCAACCTTCTTATCGTAGACTCTTTGCGGAATGAAAATATACCTGGCTTGTATGAGAACAAATACATTCCAAGTACTACTTAAGTAACATTGAACTTTTTACTTGTGAACCAAAAAAAAAAATCATTTGGTTATGAATTAAGGAGATTTTACACTGGTCTAACTAAGATTAGCAATTAAATTTAGATATTGAATAATTTGAAAACGGTACAAGTTGAGAACTTAGTTTCTTCGAGAAATTAACTCAATAACACTAAAGAATCTACCCTTAAAGTTAAAGCAAATGGTCGTAAACACGTTGTATAAATAATAAAAGGGGTTGTCGGCTTCGTAACAATCCTATTCTGCCGGGAACCCGTTACTTTTTGTAGTAATGCACTATATTGTTCAGAAAAGTATATTTCCAATTGAACATAAATAGGAAACTAATGAACAAACAAACTAAATAATACCGGTATTTTTGTGTGGAGAAATACTGGTTCTAAGTCCTGCGATATCCCATCGCTCTAACGGAGGCTGCTGCTCTCTTCCGATGGATCCTTATCCCAGTTTAGGCTCAATACCCGTACCTGTGTATATAGATAAATTAGCGAAAGCGTGGAATTGCATCTGTAATGGTATTCTGTTTATAATTTTGAAATTTCCTTTTTCCCGTACAACCACTACAAATACAATTCGCCGCTCTCGCTAGTTGATCTATAGTAGCTGAAGCTAACGTGGCCGGCAGCCAGCGCGAGCGGCTGGAGCAGCTGGTGCGCGGGCTGACGCCGACGCGCGCGGCCGTGGGGAGGCCATGGCGTGGTGCCTGGAGCACGCGGAGGCGGCGGGGAGGTGGCGCAGTGCCTGGCCGAGGCGCTGGCCGGCGAGCACACGGCGCCGCACAAGCGCGTGGCGCGGCTCTACCTGCTGTCCGACATCCTGCACAACGCCGGCGCCAAGCTCACCAACGCCAGCGCCTTCCGGAGCGCGTGAGTCTCGCCCTACCTATACAAGGCCGAGGGAAAATATTTCCCATCATTTGAACTTTATTGCTTAATTTCTGTCATTTTTAAACCAGTTAAAGGATTAATTTGAACATTATTGCTTACTTTCTGACATTATTATGCCAGTTAAAGGATTAACTTGAACTTACTGTTTACTTTCTGACATTATTATGCCAGTTAAAGGATTAACTTGAACTTACTGTTTACTTTCTGACATTATTATGCCAGTTAAAAGGTTAATTTGAACTTTATTTCTTACTTTCTGACATTTTTATGCCAGTTAAAGGGTTAATTTGAACTTTATTTCCTATTTTCTGACATTATTATGCCAGTTAAAGGATTAATTTGAAATTTATTGCTTACTTTCTGACATTATTATGGCAGGTAAAGGGTAAAGTTTATTTAAGATGATATTCAAATTGACATTTAGTTATTTTGTGCTCCTTCTTATTACCAGAGATTTTAATAATAATAAAGAAGCTGTATTGAGCACTACAATAACAATATAATTTAAACTAAAACACGAATGAATTGAGTTGAAACATGCGGTCTTGTCGCTAAAAGCGATTTATACGACGAGTATCTTCTTTTTTGTTAATCATATTTTTTAATTCTTTAAGGTCTTTATTTACAATTATTACAATATTATAATACTTGACTAATTATGTATATCTAAAAAAGACCCTTGAGTTTTTAACTTTAAACTAAAAATAACACCAAACTGTGTGATCATTTCTACAGAAATCTGGATCTGGACAGAACGGTTCGAACGCCCGAATAATCACCCACATATTATAACAAATAATTAAAACCCGACCATATTAAGCTAGCAGCTTACCAAATGGAACAAAAAAGTCTCTTAACAGTTTTTTTTTAATCCGCAGCATCCAGTCTCGACTTCTCGACATTATGCGCGACTGCCACGTGGCGTGGTCAAATATGACCTCCAGGCTTCAGCAGGAAGGGTTCCGAGCCCGGGTTACCCGCATCCTCCAGGCTTGGGCCGACTGGGCCGTGTACCCGGCTGACCTGCTGCTGGCTGCCAGCGACGCTTTCCGCGGCCGCACAGACTTAGATAAGGTATGCCGGACATTACGGGGCCGTCGTAAGTATTATGTACCGTCAACGATGTATAATAAAAGTAGATTCACAATCAGCCCCAAAAAATGGCTCTAAAAAACAACCGCTCGAACAACTTGGGCGGTACATTTAGTTAGTCTTCTTTGAACCGCTGTCAAAAATGACTAAAAGTTATTACTTTATCAATAGTGAAGTTTGATACTTAATAATTAGAACACTGATGTCTTTTTTGTTTGATTATATTATCTAAAAGAAAATTATAAATTAGCATTATTAGCTTAAACTGGAACGTGATAGAAATGTCATTTAGTGCCATATTTTTCTGCATAATTTATTCGAGTGTAGGAGTCTTTATGTCAGTGTGTAGGTAATGTTTTTCTCGAAAACTATAGCTGGCCTCATCTTCGTGGCCTACTATGATAAGGCGGTCCTCAAACTAGCCCGTTATTTTATATTACACACATTTCAGCCGTATGCAGTCCACTGCTGGACATAGGCCCCCTACAAATATGACTTGTTTCGATGGACGCCGCTTCCCGTCCGTAGGATTTTCCCCTTTGTCGCCTCTTACGACATCTGCGGGAGGAGATGGGGTGGTGCTATTTTAGTCAGCCGGCGTCATACGGCAAATTTAATTTATATTTACTACTTATATGATCCGCTGTTTTAGGTATTTTAGTACTGGTCACATTGACAATTATTACAACTCTGACGTTCATTCGGATCTTATAAATTGAGTTCTATTTTATATAATTATCTATTATGATGTATTTCGTCCTAGCCGATAAGAAGTTGTTTTTGAAATATTTTCTCGATAGAAAAAGATCCAAAGTTTGATCCTTTTATTCCTTATGTTTCTCACCTTACGTTAACTGTACAAATTCCGTCATCTCCGTTCCTCCACCGGACGTCCAGACGAGGGGAGCGGTTTCATCCTTACGTTGTGAATATTCCATTCATTCGCACGAAGCGATTCGCTTCTACCTTCCTAATGCGGACTGCTAAGGAATGGAATTCGCTCCCTTCGTCTGTATTCCCGGTAAGATATAATTTGGGTCTTTTCAAGGCAAGAGTGAATAGGCTGTTACTGAACCAGCGTGCTACACCCTCGACCTCGTCGTCACTTTCCATCAGGTGCGACTGAGGTCAAACGCTGGTCAGTCTTTTATAAAATAAAATAAAAATGTAATACAGGAATGTATTTAAATTGTGGTATTTTATTTTATGTAAAGCATGATCAGAGTTACAAATTTTCAACTCCTGAATTGTTGAAAAAAACAACATATCTACGAGCTTTGCTAACACGAGGGCTGTTCCGAAAATTTCTAGCTACTCAATAAAACAAAGATATGTTTATTATTTTTTTACATTCTTTCAAAAACTCTCCTGCGACATCGATACACTTTTGCATACGTCCAAACCAGCTGTCAAAATAAGAAAAAAAAAATCGCTTTCGAAGGTGGAAATATGCACGCCTAAATTCATCAACTGCGTCATTTGAGTTGTTGAAACTTCGGCCTCGTAAGTTTTTTTAATGGTGGGATCCAAAAAAAAAATGCACGGGGCCAGGTCGGGGCTGTATGGTGGGTGCGGTAATAATTGAACACCGGAAGGGTGGAAAAATCGAGGGTCCGAACAGCGGTGTGAGCGGGGCATTATCCTGGTGAAACAGAATGCCGCGGCTACCGCTCCTCGGACGGTCTTCGCCGAGCTGTTTAAACGCTGGAGGCAGCCATACTTCCCTATACCAATTACAGTCGCCATTAGATATATGGGAGCTATGGAGGTGGTCACAAATATCGGAACAACGCCTCTGTTGTCTTGACATGCCTTGGCATGTTCCAATATTTATGATTACCTCCACAGCTCCGATATATCTGATGGCGATTGTACTAGTGACAGTTCTTCTGTCTTCGAGAGGAGTGACTGCCACAAGACCGTTGCGTCGAAAAAAAAACGGCTATCATTTTTTTGTTAACCGTCCTATTATCTTCTATATAGTATCTTCTTCAAACACTCATTGCGTTGACTGCTGCTTCGTAAGTGCGTCGAAGTATCCACGATTTTTTTCTGACAGCTAGAGATATTTAGAACAGCCCTCGTAAAATGGAAACATAAGCTGCCCGGTAGTCGTAATGTACACGTCGTTGCGCGCAGGCGGAGCTGGAGGACATCGACGGCGTGTCGGAGGCGTCCGGCGCGTCGTCGCCGGCGTCGGCGGGCTCGTGGGCGGCCGGCGCGCCGCTGGACGGGGCCGCGCTGCGCCGCCTGGCCGCGCGCGCGCCCGCCGCCGTGCCAGGTCAGTCACTCAACATTACAGTATCGTCGGCGGGCTCGTGGGCGGCCGGCGCGCCGCTGGACGGGGCCGCGCTGCGCCGCCTGGCCGCGCGCGCGCGCCCGCCGCCGTGCCAGGTCAGTCACTCAACATTACAGTATCGTCGGCGGGCTCGTGGGCGGCCGGCGCGCCGCTGGACGGGGCCGCGCTGCGCCGCCTGGCCGCGCGCGCGCCCGCCGCCGTGCCAGGTCAGTCACTCAACATTACAGTATCGTCGGCGGGCTCGTGGGCGGCCGGCGCGCCGCTGGACGGGGCCGCGCTGCGCCGCCTGGCCGCGCGCGCCCGCCGCCGTGCCAGGTCAGTCACTCAACATTACAGTATCGTCGGCGGGCTCGTGGGCGGCCGGCGCGCCGCTGGACGGGGCCGCGCTGCGCCGCCTGGCCGCGCGCGCGCCCGCCGCCGTGCCAGGTCAGTCACTCAACATTACAGTATCGTCGGCGGGCTCGTGGGCGGCCGGCGCGCCGCTGGACGGGGCCGCGCTGCGCCGCCTGGCCGCGCGCGCGCCCGCCGCCGTGCCAGGTCAGTCACTCAACATTACAGTATCGTCGGCGGGCTCGTGGGCGGCCGGCGCGCCGCTGGACGGGGCCGCGCTGCGCCGCCTGGCCGCGCGCGCGCGCCCGCCGCCGTGCCAGGTCAGTCACTCAACATTACAGTATCGTCGGCGGGCTCGTGGGCGGCCGGCGCGCCGCTGGACGGGGCCGCGCTGCGCCGCCTGGCCGCGCGCGCGCCCGCCGCCGTGCCAGGTCAGTCACTCAACATTACAGTATCGTCGGCGGGCTCGTGGGCGGCCGGCGCGCCGCTGGACGGGGCCGCGCTGCGCCGCCTGGCCGCGCGCGCGCCCGCCGCCGTGCCAGGTCAGTCACTCAACATTACAGTATCGTCGGCGGGCTCGTGGGCGGCCGGCGCGCCGCTGGACGGGGCCGCGCTGCGCCGCCTGGCCGCGCGCGCGCGCCCGCCGCCGTGCCAGGTCAGTCACTCAACATTACAGTATCGTCGGCGGCGGGCTCGTGGGCGGCCGGCGCGCCGCTGGACGGGGCCGCGCTGCGCCGCCTGGCCGCGCGCGCGCCCGCCGCCGTGCCAGGTCAGTCACTCAACATTACAGTATCGTCGGCGGGCTCGTGGGCGGCCGGCGCGCCGCTGGACGGGGCCGCGCTGCGCCGCCTGGCCGCGCGCGCGCCCGCCGCCGTGCCAGGTCAGTCACTCCAACATTACAGTATCGTCGGCGGGCTCGTGGGCGGCCGGCGCGCCGCTGGACGGGGCCGCGCTGCGCCGCCTGGCCGCGCGCGCGCCCGCCGCCGTGCCAGGTCAGTCACTCAACATTACAGTATCGTCGGCGGGCTCGTGGGCGGCCGGCGCGCCGCTGGACGGGGCCGCGCTGCGCCGCCTGGCCGCGCGCGCGCCCGCCGCCGTGCCAGGTCAGTCACTCAACATTACAGTATCGTCGGCGGGCTCGTGGGCGGCCGGCGCGCCGCTGGACGGGGCCGCGCTGCGCCGCCTGGCCGCGCGCGCGCCCGCCGCCGTGCCAGGTCAGTCACTCAACATTACAGTATCGTCGGCGGGCTCGTGGGCGGCCGGCGCGCCGCTGGACGGGGCCGCGCTGCGCCGCCTGGCCGCGCGCGCGCCCGCCGCCGTGCCAGGTCAGTCACTCAACATTACAGTATCGTCGGCGGGCTCGTGGGCGGCCGGCGCGCCGCTGGACGGGGCCGCGCTGCGCCGCCTGGCCGCGCGCGCGCCCGCCGCCGTGCCAGGTCAGTCACTCAACATTACAGTATCGTCGGCGGGCTCGTGGGCGGCCGGCGCGCCGCTGGACGGGGCCGCGCTGCGCCGCCTGGCCGCGCGCGCCCGCCGCCGTGCCAGGTCAGTCACTCAACATTACAGTATCGTCGGCGGGCTCGTGGGCGGCCGGCGCGCCGCTGGACGGGGCCAATACAATAATTGACAATTCGAGAAAAATCCGGGTTTTCATACTCAAAATCTGGTTTTATAGGGTATGTACCCTAGCTATGTTTGTGTTGTAATGACTTTAGCTAAAAAATGTACCCGTGTGATGTAGTTGAAGTCATAATATGACTTAAATTACATCACACGGGTACATTTTTTCATACCCACAGAGGTCATCCATATAAACACCATTCTAATCGCGATAATACAGTTGTATATTTTTCACTGGGCAGGTAAGTTTTCAAAGATAGCTTTCCTACAAGCGAACGTCACTGGGTCAAAGGTGCAAAAAGTTTCAACTAATCTTTATGTCGTTTCTGAATCTAAATCGATTATGTATTTCAAAGTGTTGATGATAAAATATTATAATTTGGAAATTAGAGTGTAGGTCACAGTTCAGATAAGAAAGCATACCAAACGTCATGTTAATTTAATTCTATGCAGTCATATTTGGACTTGTAGGTAATTTTTTCTAAATATATTTTTTTATGGTATTTAATTACTGTAATTGTTTGATATGTTTTCTTACAGAATTACGCATGTATGTTTAAGATTTTTTTGTATACTATTTTGAAAAAATAAGTCCCGCCGAGTTTCTTGCCGGTCATGAAAGTCAAAATAGGGTGTAGTTTTTATTTTTATCTTTTACTTTTGTATACTCGACGTGTAAAAGTGCCCTCGTGGCTTACTTACTGAATAAACGTTTGAGTTTGAGTTGAGTTTGAGTTTGAACTTAAAGAATATATATCTAGGCATTCATCTTTTTTTTAATTACTTTCTTTTTGATAGATTTATCATCTAACATTCGTAAAATTTGTTCGAATTACGTCAATATATGTAACTAGGACAGAGTTCTATTCCGTCATGATATCCCACGAGTATCCTAATTCCACACCAATAGCTTATATCGTCGAGTACTTTGCACGACGCACATCAGCGTAGTATCCGACGCGACTAGTATCGGTACAAGTGTAAATGTTGCCGGTGGCGCAGTGGAGGAGGACGAGGACATCGACGGCGTGCCGCTGGAGACGGAGCGGCGGCCGGCGGGGGGCTTCGTGCCCTCCAAGTGGGAGAGCGTGGAGCCCGAGCCCGACGCCTGGCCCGCGCCGCCGCAGCCGCCCGAGCCGCCCTCGCCGCCGCAGCCCGCGCCGCCGCAGCCCGAGAGGTAATCTCTAAGCTTATACATTTGGATCACGTCTTCGATTTTAATAAAAATTGGTAGGGCGGTAGAGTAAATTACGCTAATCAAGATCCACCATATTTGCCAAAATGTCCCAGAAAACTTTTATTTTTTTTTTGTTACCAAATTTCTATACATTTTCGATAGCAAAAAAGGAACATTTCATAAAAACTTTGCCAGAATTAAGGTAACACGATTTTGTATAAACATTGTCAGTGCATCAGTAGATCTCAAAATAACTCAACAAGAGTCCATAGATGGCACTACGCCATATTATACCGAAGACCGACAAATAGCCAGAATGTTAAAGAAACACTTCTTTTTATTTCTGTATACATTCTGAGATTTTTTATATCTTGGATATACAGACGCGTAAGTATATATCTAAACTAGATGATGCCCGCGTCGTCGCCCGCATGGTTAGAGGAAAATTTAACATATTGAGTCTTTCCGTGGGAATGAGATATTTTTCCGCTGGAAAAAGTAGCCAATGTCACTCTCCCTCCCTTCAACTATCTCCACTTTAAAAATCACATCAATTCGTCTCTCAAACCTGAAAGACGGACAAACAAACACACTTTCGCATTTATAATTAGTATGGATAATGAGCAACAAACTTTGCAGCGTCAGCACGGCCCCCTCGTCGCTGTCGGAGGAGCTGTCGCTGCAGCGCTCGGTGCTGCGCGACATCGAGGTGAAGGTGCTGAAGTACGCGGACGAGCTGGAGGCGGGGCTGCGCGCGCGCCGCGCCGGCCTCACGCCGCAGCAGCAGCTGCAGCACTACCGCCGCAAGCTCATCAAGAAGGTAGGCCGCGGGTACAGTTGTACCTGCTCGT
This sequence comes from Grapholita molesta, assembly GCA_022674325.2. NCBI lineage: Eukaryota > Metazoa > Arthropoda > Insecta > Lepidoptera > Tortricidae > Grapholita > Grapholita molesta. The sequence goes on along the minus strand of CP053125.2, from coordinate 2,509,195 downwards.
TCAGACCGGGGCGCTTCGATCTCGGTCAGTCCGTCGAAGGAGTTCGGTCTTTTAAAGTCGAAACCATAATTAGCTCGTTCCTATAATTGGCTTTTCTGTATCTATTACTCCCTGTACTAAGTAAAGTTTATGAAAAGTTAATGTTAAATAGTCTGCTGAGTCACTTTAACAGACAAAGATTACTTACAAGTAATCAGTTCGGTTTTACAAAGGGACGTTCCACAACCGATGCTGCGTCGGTGCTTATTCAACACATTTACAGTATTTGGGAAAATTCTTGCGATGCCATTGGAATATTTTGTGATCTTTCTAAAGCTTTTGATTGTGTAGATCATGGAACTCTCATTCTGAAACTTGAACATTATGGCCTATCAGAAAATGCCTTAAACCTCATGTCCTCATATCTTAGCAATAGAAACCAAACAGTCGTTGTAAATAACACCCAGTCTAGAGGAGCTTTAGTAAAATTAGGAGTACCACAGGGTTCTATATTAGGCCCGTTCCTGTTTTTGGTTTATATAAATGATTTACCTTGTATAGTAGAAAACCGTTGTGATATAGTTTTATTTGCCGATGATACATCATTCATTTTCAAGGTTGACCGGCAATCTACAGATTTTAATGTAATTAATAACACACTAGCTGATGTTCTCAACTGGTTTACTACTAACAATCTGTTGCTTAATGCTAAGAAAACAAAATGTGTTAGATTTGCTTTGCCGAATGTTACACCGGTGGATACTAGAATACTTTTAAATAATGAATGCTTAGAGATAGTAGATAAAACATTGTTCCTTGGTTTAACATTGGACAAAAGTCTACAGTGGAGTCCTCATATAACAAAACTCGCACATAGATTAAGTTCGGCCGCTTTCGCCGTTAGGAGAATTAGGCAACTGTCGAATATTGAGACAGCTCGATTAGTTTATCATAGTTATTTCCATAGTGTAATGTCATATGGTATTCTGGTTTGGGGCAAAGCAGCTGACATACAGACTATATTTGTATTACAAAAAAGAGCCATTCGTTTTATGTATAACTTAAAAGCAGGTGCATCTGTTAGAAAACTTTTTAAAGAAATTAATATATTAACTGTAGCTTGTCAATATACAGGGTGTTACAAAAATCCTGGTGATCCGTTTAAGGGCATATCCAGTATCGAATCGAGATCACGGAAATCATACCAATTTTTAATTTTAAACACATTAAAAAAAACGTATGACAAAAAAATTCATAAATTAGGACTGTTAAAAAAATGTTGCTTACCCCTGTAAGTCATGAGTGAGCAGGCGCGCACGCGCCGGCCATTGCCGCCGTCCCGCTCTAACGCCAACAAGAGTGGGACGGGCAAATTGATTGAAATAAGCGATTGATTTGTGTTCAAACACGAAACATGAATTGTTTTAGCCCTTAAAAGGGCTTTCAAAATGAAGATGTACCTACCTAGGCAAAACAAACTGCAATTAGGTGTGTAGTAATTAATTAATCACTGACCAAACGTGCTCGTTATGGATATTAAAAAGTCGCCTGTGCGACTGAACGAGCACTCGTCTGTGAACAGGATTTTAGCCAAAAAGTTTGCGTCCTCCTCCACTTTGTCCACCATCCACTGACAAAACTCGAATCTTGAACCGAGGTCACCCGGCAGTACATCATGCACTCGTTGGAAGGCATGCTGGTTGTTATTTTTTAACACTCTCCAAACATCCAAGTGATTCGCGCCGAGGTCTAGCGCTACTGAGGACCTGATCTTCAAACCGCTCATCCTGCCTTCGAAGGCGGCCAGCATCAAGCTGCCTGTGTTAAACACTCGCGTATGTAACCGGGCGAAAGTACCTATTCCACGTAGGCACATCAACATGTTAAAGTATTCTTCATTAGTACCTAAACTCCATTTTCTCACTTAAAATATTGCACTAATCACGAACAAATAAACTTTACAAGCGCACTAGCAAACATCCGGTACCGATCGATGTCCAATTGTGACTAGTCGAATTTAAAATTTTCGAAAAACCTACGCCTACGTTTGCAAAATTCTCCGATTTATTAGCATTCTCAGAAGCCGAAAAGCCGTAAGTAGTTTCGAAATTCAAATGGAGTTATGACTTTTTGGACTAGCACAGTAACGGTTCTCAGAAAATGGCTACCGCGAGTGCCGCGTCTAGCTAGTTGTAGGTAACTTACTCGTAAAGGCGGTTTACACGAGATCAAATACTTTCATCATCATCATCATCATTTCCACTTTATGACGTGCACTGATGGACATAGGCCTCCCCCAAAGATTACTTGTATCATATTCGGGTGCCATAGTCGCCACGCTTGGCAGGCGGGTTGGGGACCTCAGTAGCTGTTAGTTCGGTTTCGACCGACGCCGTTAGTTTTTTTCTCTTTGTCACTTCTTACGACACCCGCGGGAAGATGAGGTGCAATTTTCATTTCAAATGACAAACATTTTAGTATGTAAGTTAAATTCAAAACACCGTGTTAATCAAAGTTTGCGCAGACAGAAAAATATTTTATTTATTTAGAACGTTTTTATTGTTTGTATCCGAAAACAGAACAGAAGTAGATATGCGTAGTTAGGTACTTAGCCCAGGAGTGGCAGAGACTTATTATTACTTACCCGCTTATTCATAAACGTCTCTCAAACCTACTTTAGTTAAATGTTTTGTCCTTATCAGTAATTTACAGATAGACAAAACATAATTCAACTGAAGTAGGTTTGAGAAACCTTTATGAATAAGCGGGTTAGTTTTTATTCTTCAGATTCTAAAATAAAAGTTTGATTTCTCGCATTGGTACATACGATCTGTCATTTTAGTAGGTACGAATAAGTCTGGTTTTGTAAAGAAATTACAATTCGGATTGAATTATGCAAAGGATTGTTGATTTAGATAAGGCGATTTTCTGACAATTGGGATCTGATAAGAAAAATAAAGTTTATGATTCCGCTTAAATTACTTAAATTAATAAGAGACAAAATTCTAGGCCCGATTTAAATTATCATAAATAACCTAAAAACCAAAAACTTACATAACACAAAATATCCTAAAACAGTTCAAATGTAAACAAAGTGAAAACGCGGCTTTATTCAATATCGCCTATTCGCCGGCCATCTTTGATTCGCCGCTAAAGCACGCCGCGTTGAAAGGGCCGCCGCGCGCCGTGTCGGCACTTTGACTGCGAGAATGAGACGTAATACCAAGACATCGTGACACATTTTGCTAGCGTTAGACAGAGATAACACTAATTAATCGGTTTGGTTCGTGTTCGGAACGTCGCAAGCGCACGTGGTGGGCGGGGCTAAGGCAGGCTACAAACTGTTTATGGAAATATTTTTTATTGTTGAATTGCACAGTGGTAGTTTGAGCAAAGTAGGTAAATTTGATCTTTGAAGAGCGCAGAACTTTGCGGTGATACTGTAATGGGCGACGTTTCCTAAAATGTTAGCGGCAGCGGCGCTAAAGTTTGAGGCCCTTTCATGTTTATTGTCCAGTCCAAACGTGCCTGGGGCCCCTGGAAGTTAACGTTTAAAATGTTTATGGGAGGCTGTCCAGTCGCTTTGGTACAAGGTGGTCACGGACGTTACACCTTAGGGCTCTTATTAGTGACTATTTGCTAACGGATAACGGGCTAACACCAAATGGTTACCTTAGTACACGAAACTTTTGCGTTAATAAACACACACTAGCCTATTTAACACTGCGCGTCGCCCGTTACAAAAATGGGCTCGTTATCCGTTGTGCTGTACAAGAGGCCATAGGGTGCAAATTGAGGTAGCGACCGTCGGCGTATCCAACTTAGGTCGAAAAGCGTGTAATTTTCTTTTTTAATAATTTTTTAGGGACTAACTGTTATTGCCGACTAGTAATTATGCCAGTACTAACTTTTAAAATTAAATTACGTAAACATTAAAAAGCTAATGTGCGATCGGCCTAACGCCAAGACTGCCATGGGTCACCGAACTCACTCAAGTCAAACAGCTGATCGTGCGTAAGTATCGTAAACATTTTCTACGTCAGTTCGGATTTCAAGCAAAAAAGAAAACCTTGATAACTTTTTCACCTTGGCGTTTTTTATATATTTTTTATTTTTTACGTGTTCTACATTGATGTATGTATACCCCCTTAAACGGATCACCAGGATTTTTGTAACACCCTGTATATATGAAAACATTATGTACGTTATTAAAAACCTTCAGTTGTTTACCAAAAATTGTGACATCCATACCTATAACACTAGAAATAAGAATAAGCTTGCTATTAGAAAGTGTCGTGTGCGTAAAGTGTATAAATCATTTTATGGGCAATGTATTCATTTATATAACAAGTTACCTGATGATGCCTTAAAATTACCCTTCCCAGTACTTAAGAATTACTTAAAAAAGTCTTTGATGTCCAAGGGCTATTACAGAGTAGAGGATTATTTGACAGACAAACATGCATGGCCCAAACCAGAAACTACCAAAACCACCTAGCAATTAAATCAACAATTGTATGTACTGCCAGCTCATGTAAATGACACAGTTCAGATAAGAAAGCATATTAAAGTATGTCTATTTTGTGAAGTCGAATTTGTTTATACATTATTATTTTTACTTTTATATTTTGTATTTTCATATCTTGTGATAAACTGTTTGATATGTTTTCTTATCGGACTACGCATAATTATGTAAGTACTTTAAGATTTGATGTAACACTGTATTGAAAAAATAAGTCCCGCCGTCGTTTCTTGCCGGTATCTTCACGGGTCAGAGGTGTAGGGTTTGAACCGGTGTAGATTTTTTTTTTTTGACGTTCATAAGTGCATGTAATGTGCCTAAATTGAAAAATAAAGATCTTTTATCTTTTTTTTTTTTTTTTTATTAATTGTTAATATGTTTTGATGTATCAGCTGTTGGATCTCCAAATAGATAAAATAAAAATAAAATAAAATTAGGCGAACTAAACTGACAGCTGAGAATGATACCAGGAATAGACAAAAAATAATAGTGATAGTAATATGTGGTACAGAAATATCGATTTAAGTTTGTACGGTCTAGAACATGTTAAATTCACACAAAATCTAGGTAGCTTCGAGCAGACCGATGACGGAAAGTCGAATGGAATAAATACCATATCACTCGATCGAACTGTCAACAAAACCAAATGGCGGGCAGCGTCGTTACAAATGTCCAAATCGATGTTCGATCATTTTATTCACAGACTTTTTAAATTTATTATTTCGTAATAAAACTATTAGTTTCATTTCATACTCAATAATACTACGACAAATTATCTAGTTTGAATTTAATTTTAAAATGTGGATATTAAAACCACTAGCAAATCTGCGGCAACATTACTGTACATTGAACTGTCAAGTTAGTCTAATTATGTTCGACTTTAGTTCCTTTGCTCCTTTAGTTTAGTAGGTAGTTTCGCGACGTAGGCGTCCGCCCCCTATCACCATTCATCGTCCTACTTGTACAATCGTGCATACGCTCCGTCCCGCTTCTACTAAATTTCAACTTCTACTGAACTAAAAGACAGAATAGCGATTTAAACCTAAAGAAAGGAACTAGTCCCTAATATAATTAGGATTAGGGATGGAGTCCCGGAGAGTAAAATTGCAGCTGATAGTGAAGGGGACAAGATGACGTAGAATGCGGGGCAAGTTGATACACATGCATTTCATCATTATCACCATAATTTCGGCCGTAAGATATCCACTGCTGGACATAGACCCCCACCTAATACATATGACTTGTCATGTTGGGAGGGAGTAGCTATAGTGGCCACGCTTGGCAGGTGGGTTGGCAACCGTAGTAGCTGTTCGGTTTCGACGGACACTGTTGTCCATCCGTCGGTTTTTCTTTGGTGGCTTTTATGCCAGAAGGGAGATAGGGTGGCTATTCTCAGCTGGCACCACACGGTTAGCATTTGGACCACAGTTGTGGTCTGTGATGGTGGGACTGGTTCTGTGAATGTTCACCAGTTAGATTTTTTATTCTTTGTACCATAACAAAAATATATCCTACACGTTAACCATCACATCAATATTTCGGCTACCATGTTTTGTAATGCTCTATTTAACATCTAACTAATGCGTTTTTTATAAGTTTTTATATTTTACGTCATATGGACATAACAAAAATATGGACAATAATCTGGTCCGAGGTAAATGCATGTTATATGTCACATTCTCGAGGGTAGATATGGAAACCTAAGTGGCGAGTTGTCTATTTACTTTTTTTTTAATAGAGTTTATAAGTAATAATTTCCTATGTTGCATACGTGTGAAGCTTGGTGGGAATAACATTAAGAAAAATATTTTTTTAGGCATCCCGTGAAGCAAAGGAGGCAGTAGAAGAGGCATTGGAATCACCCTCTCCGAGACGGCGGCTCTCGCCAGACGACGACACATACTCGTAAGTGATAACTGATAAATAACAAAACCGTGTAACGCTGTAATGGGTAGGAATTTTAGTCTGTACGTATGGTCATTTTTAAAATTAATTTCATTTATTCTCAATATTATCATTAACATAGTGAGTGCCCAGCATTCGCTATACGCTACGGTCGTAGTACGGTCGTACATACATACATTTCAGCCGTATGCAGTCCACTGCTGGACATAAGCCTCCCACAAATATGACTTGTATCATCTTGGGGGTAGTTGCCATAGTCGCCACGCTTGGCAGGTGGGTTGGCGACCGGAGAAGCTGTAGATTGGGTTACGACGGACGCTGCTGCCCGTCCGTAGGATTTTTCCCTATGTCGCCTCTTACGACATCCGCGGGAGGAGATGGAGTGGTGCGATTCTAGCCAGCCGGCATCACACAGCGTAGTACGGTCGCATCTGCGTTTTAACGTTACATATTACATGAAAGTGACTTTATTTGGAAAGGCTAGCAAACACTACACTATCGTAAATTGTATACATTTTGTTTTTCTTTCACTTGAAATGAGTTTTGTTGTTTTTCAGGACCTCATCGAAAAAATCTAAGAAATCCCGCGAAGCATCCTTGTCGCCTCCCGTGAAGAGATCACGGCACAGGTATGTTGTTCAGGCAGCATCAATAGTGGCAGGAGTATCTGCCATCCTGTGTACTTTTTACAAATGAGATATTTTCTACAGTTCGCGTTTGAAAGTTTCTATCGCATTTCAATTGATCAACACGCAGATAAATAAATAAAACAAAAACGAATGCGTATATATTTTATTATTAAAAACTTTTATTTAACTTACAATGTAAGTAGGTATGTACATAATATGTAAGTATGTTCCAGGGAAACTCGCAACACAGGAACTCCTAAAATATACACGATACACTTGTGGTGTTTAGTATCGTAAAAATACTTTCGCATTATGCAAAAAAGTACAGTCGGTAATAAAAACATGTACAAATTGTACATTTACTTTTTTGACTGAAAGTTATTTATATTCTTATACACTCTTTAGTGTAATGAATGAAAGGCGGATTGGTAGTTGACTAAGATTTAATAATTTTTTTTTTCTTCGTGCGCCACATAATATAACGCCACAATGAAAATAAATTTGTTCCAGCGAGCGCAAGTCCCGCTCGCGCTCCCGCGACCGCGAACGTTCGGGCGAGCGCGGCCGCGAGCGCGAGCGCGAACACCGGCGCCGGCGCTCGCCCGCCACGCCACCTGGGCACCACCACCGCAAGCACGCCAAGCACGCCAAGTACAAGTACTAGGACGGAGAGTACATTAATACATGGAAGATACAGTCCGGAGCTAAGTTGAGAGCTATCCGTACTAAAACTAACCTAAAAACCTGTCGTGACATACCAACTAAATGTTTAAGGAAGCGCTTGTAAATACAATTAGGATGAATTTAAATTAGAAATCGTGTAAGCGAGTGATTTATGTTTAAATGCGCCACCAACACTTATACATTTTTGGGCGTAACAGCAAATATCGTAGAACACCCCGAATGTGCACATACAGAATGAAATTTAAGTCGTGAACAGTATGCTAACTCCGTAAACAAGCTGCAATTGAAAAGATTTAAATTTCAACCTGTACACTTGATCGTCATCAACACTCAAGATCCACTATCTGAGGGGCACTTTTTGGAGTCGAGTCTGACATTTGTAATTCTATCATAAACGAAGAAATGGTATTATCCACTTGCACTAGCTGCCCAGAGACCTATAACAAGCTATTAGAAGAAAAGAGAGAAAAGAAATGTTGTTTTGAATTTTGAATATGACAAATCAAAACTATTTCTGGGCAACTAGAGAATATAGAAATATGTATGATAGGATATTCTTGGGTATAGGAATTTTAAATTTCGTGCAAGAATTTTGGAGACAAGCTATTGTATACGATTACTTTCGCCGCCTGATTCTTTGGTTTAGAATTCTCGAAAGTTAAAATTTGCGTCACTGATACTTTTTTATCGGCAATTTCCGATAGATTAACCCAGAATAAATATAGCAATAGCCTTGGTTTTCTATGGTCCTTACATACACGTTTTCTTGCGTCGTAGCACAACATCGCTTGGGGCACAACGATATTCATGTTTAAGATTTAAATTAAGTACGCGTATGGGATTGTGTGTCCACCACGAGTTGCAAAAATGTACTCGCTAGCGTCTTCGTAAGATATTTGTGTCATAATCTAGGAAAAGGAACCTTATTGTTGAGGGCACTTACGTCGAATCGCGTTGCGTTTGTATTGCATCGTCTTGAACAACGCCATAAGCGCCATCTACAATAAGGTCCCTTTTCATTGATAATGTCTATACCTAGATATTTTTCTAGCACGAACGATTTCTTGTAAGTGATTGACAAAATAAAAACATCGACAGTCCTGTTATCGATAAGTACCCCTTCAATTTCCATACAGGTAATACAAAGACAAATATGGGGTAATAGGGTTAAAAATAACTAACAATAATAAAAGTCAATTTATTTATATTTAAATACCTACTTCAGAAAACAATTTGGAACTATTCATTGCAAATTATAAACGTAAATTGGATCAAAAGTATACGGATTACGTTTAATTTGTTCAAGATCGGTGACACGCGGCGTCTAGGTAGGTAGCCGATATAAGACTGTGTGTACATCTTGAAGTTGAAGTAGTATGTACTTATCGATAGCAGGATTGTCGATATTTTTATTGTGGCAAGCACAAAACAAATGCCGTTCCTGCTAGAAAAATATCTAGGTATAATAATGTCACA